>OZ000470.1:17915000-19360000 GCA_963922655.1 Cardamine chenopodiifolia | reverse complement strand
TAACTCTCTCTCCCTCTCTCTTTCCTTTTGACATGTATGTAATCTTTTAGAGTTGGTGTAGGCGAGTCAAACAAGGGAAGTCCCCTGCCGCGAGGGGCGGGAGAAGGTGTCAAGGAAGATGCGAGGAGTAAGCTGCTTCAAGTAGTTTTGGTCTCTCCCCAGGTTTGCACTCTCACTGTTCCATCTAAGCAGTGAATAAATCTCATCTCATTTGTGTGCTTATTCTCCAGACCAAGATCTTAACTTGTGGCTGATAGACAACTTCTACTTATTCCCCCATCTTAACTTGTACTCTACTCGACAGATTCCTGGAAATACAGGTTGCATTGCAAGAACATGTGCGGCGTCAGCTGTTGGGCTGCATTTAGTCGGGGTAAAATTATCCCCTCTGAATCAATCAAACATTTACTTATTCATTCTTTTTTTTCCAGTGTTCATGACTTAAAATCTTCATCTGATCCTGCTTCAGCCATTAGGTTTTCAAGTGGATGACGCCAAAGTAAAGCGAGCTGGTTTGGATTATTGGCCGTATCCGACCTTATTCCTTGTGTTTTGTTTTTATTGTTGGTTCTTTGCAGTAGCATCTCGTGTGTGATTTAAGGTTACATTTTGTGAGACCCTTTCATTACCTCTTCTTCTTAACTTAAAGCATAGCTATGTGGTTGTCAGAGCGCATAGCTCATGGGCTGAGTTTCGAGAATATTTCAGGCAGCAGGTTTACCATGTCTCCAATACAGTTTCCAGTAGCTCAATTCCCTTTTATATGGTGTCTGACTTGACATGTATTTCTATGTTTGATTTAGGAGGGAGAAAAACGGATGATAGCTTTCACAAAAAGAGGAACAAATATACATTCAGTAAGTTGCCTGTCCGTTGACCTCTCTTTTTCATTCATCTTAGTTTGCTTACCAACCAGAAACAGTAACAGCCACTAGCAATCATCGGAACTTGAAATGATACTTCCTAAAATGAGTGCAAGATAGTTGCTGTGACATTGTATATTGGAACAGCATCAAGAGAATGCTGTGTCCTCAACTGTCACAACTTGATGCAGGAATTCTCTTACCGAAGAGGCGATTACCTCCTGTTCGGGTCAGAGACAAGCGGTCTACCTCCTGAAGCGTTGTCAGACTGCAGAGACGAACCATATGGAGGGGGGACCATACGTGTTCCGATGGTGGAAACGTATGTGAGATGCCTGAATCTTTCGGTGAGTGTAGGGATTGCTTTGTATGAAGCGTCCAGACAACTCAACTATGAGCAAATTGAGTGTGTGCCTGAAGGCTGTGTTAATGCTGAAGAACCATTGTTCGCAGAGGATATCTTTGCGTGATTTGTTGGATGGTTGCAACAAGGAGGATATGACCATAAATAGTTGGTACGCGTTGATATGCAGGCAACATATCTGTCACCAATGTTTCCTTGGAAGCATCTTGAAGAAAAGACCAAATCCCAAGTGTGGGAGGGGATGCCAAAGTTTTAAAATTAGAACGTTTTCTGTTTGAGAAATCCTTGCCTTGGCGTCTTGGATGCTAGCCACCAATATAGACTTTTACAGTACTGAGTTCTATTTGTTTAATCCTTGCCTTGGCTTCCTGAATCCTAGCCACCATTATATACTTTTACATATTGAGGTAAGAGTGTACTTTAGATGAGGAAATTATTATGTCAAAACCACTTTCCCAGCCATTTTACTGGCCGTAAAAGAAAAAAACAGCTAACAGAGGGTGCATATAAGCAACGTGAACCGAGCGATTAGGTATCCACGGGCGGATGAATAATATGCGAAATGATTGTTCCAGAGGATTTTAATAATTTAATATCGCTCATGGGCCCTGTTTTGCAGGAAGTAGTAATATGAGTTGGAAATACAAAACAAATATATATGATTTGGTCTTATCGCAAGTCATAAAGCATTGGAGTCCACGATAACATTTCCAACTCAAATCAATCGTTACAATGAGAAACACCTAGGGAAAAAAAAACAAAGAGTTGTCATCTCCCTTATTGTGGCAAGAGAGTCTCTATTCATATGTGCATGTTCTCAAGAAAGTCAGACAGCCTATAAAGAAGAATAACCGGCCAGAGATAAGTTGAAAGTCATTGAAAGAAGATACTGTGGTACAAGTTGGAGGCACCAATACCTTATATCTTTTGCTATCACAGTCAGCCCATCTTCTGCATCCAGATGCCGCAGAACCACTTCCTCCAACCGACCATCATGATACGCATGCTGCAATCACATCCACAACCCCGCTTGAGTTTTAGAGGTGCATCCATCAGACCAAATATATCAACACCATCAAATATACATTCCAAGGACAAAATAGTCAAGTTATACTCCACCCAAACGACAAAAACTACTACCTACTTCCCAATACCATAATATAGCTATATGACCTAAGACTCTAACTTTATATGGGTAGCTAATAGCTATCCTCATTGGACGAGTCCTCAGATTCTATATCCATGTGCATCAGTAACATCATCATATCCGTTGTAGTCAGTTCGTCATCGTCCACATCTTCAAACCCAATAGGACCATATTCACCTTCTGTAATTATGTTCCCGATCATATTAACAAGTGTATCCACGTCTGAGAAGTTAGATCCAGAGGGGTGTGGATGCCTTGGAGGTGGCCTGTGGTATTTCCATGCATATGACCCTGGCGTCACAGTGTGCTGGAACACAACAACATCCATTAAGGACTAATCAAGCTTTCTAAGGACTTAATGGAAAATTCGGTAAAACCCACCCTCCCTCAATGCAGAAAACTCATCACATGATTTTAGTGATGCTATATCACAATAACTAATTCCCTACGGTTCCTTCTAAAACATGAAAAGTTTAAGCTGAAATCTCTATGCAAACTAATTGTGGATCATGGATTATTACAAAAGGCTTACTAAGGCTATCAGCAAACGTTTTAAATCTTCTAGGAATGAAACATCTGGAATTAAGTAGTATAGATAAGTAAGCTCAGAAATTGATAATGCAATTATCAGTGAAAAACAGTCAGGCATAATATTCGACTTCCTCTCGAGCATGCATGATTTAATTAGAATTTTCAAAATGGCGTCAAAATTGCTATCATACAGGTACCAGAAAATGCTCATAAATGAAATCAATGCAGCAATTATAAACAATTAAACACAATTTCAATGTAAACTTCAGCAGCGGTTTTCAATGAATAAACAAATAGAACTGCCAAATGTCTACTTAGGTAGTTACATCTCTGAATTCAAATTAATAAAAGGCTCTGCAAAGACACTCAAGAACAAAAACTAAACCAATCAAATACACCCCACACTTAGAATGGATTGCCTATCAGTAAAAAAAGAGCAAGGTGTAATATTTGACGTCATCTCAAACATGCATGATTTAATTAGAGTTTCAGCCCTGAATGCATAGAAATACCTTGTAAAAGCAACTTGTCCCGAATGGACAATTCCCATCACCGAAATTGAAGTGCTTACAATCAATTGACCTGGTAGACAGAGAGTATTTATTGGATTCACAGAAAGGATGAAACATTTGTTAAAAACGATGTATAAGCATTCATATTTGTCTTCCTTAGCTTACCAATCAAGTATGGTGAACATAAAGACATCAATAAAACCAACAGAATGAAAAACCTTGACTGTGGTTAGTTAACTTGGACATTGTTCATAAAGCATGTAATTTTACCTGAGCTTTTCCCTGTAGTTGTCCATAATTTCTTTTTTCTCTTCTGGAGCTGAAAACCAGATTACACTAGGAACAACAAAATACGATAATTTGCTCACAATGTCTAAACCCTAAACCCTAAATTTGATCAATAGTTCTATTATGGGTTTAGACTCCCACACCACAACATCTTAACTACCTCACAATCTTTCTTCTTCTTATTTTTATATTTCCCTCTTTGTATTTTGAGCTTGCGGACATTTTGGTGATGTGTAGGTAATGCCATGCCCACTAACATAAACATCATAACCAAATTTTGTATATTTTCTTAATATGCTTTTTTTTTTTTGGTCATTTTAAGACTTAATTTTTGTTTTACAAAAAATATCGTTTTAGATTTCCAATATATATTTTTAAATAAATTTTCGGTTTTGCCCATATTATTTAAACTTGTTAATTAAAGAAAAAAACTGATTTTAGTGTATTAATAGAAGACAAAAAAAAATTTACATATTTTTTTAATTTGTGTTAAAATGTCATAATAACAAAATTTTGTATATTTTCCTAATATCCCTTCGTTTATCTGTCATTTTGAGACTTAATTTTTGTTTTACAAAAAATTTAGTTTTAGATTTCCAATATATATTTTTATTAAAATCTCGGTTTTGCCCATATTATTTCAACTTGTTAATTAAAAAAAACTGATTTTAGTGTATTAATCAAAGACAAAAAAGGCAATTTACATATTTTTCTTAATTTGTGTGAAAATGTCATAATAACATTCTTTGACAAACAAATGGAGTATATATTAACATTCTTCTTAATCATGCAGATTTTCCTATTATTATATATATATTTTTAGATGTTACTTACGTAAGTTTATTTTTGTTTTGGTTAATTACATAATATTTATATAAAAAAAAGAGAGAGATAGACATGGACCACAAATAAATTACATGTCAACAAAATAAAATTTTATCCATTTGACATATCGTACTTGTCAATGATCAAAACCAAGAAGACAAGAATGAAAGTATTGAGGTAAGTACAAATAATGCCGATTTCTTTTGCTTCCACGCTTCTAATTGTGTGTTTGATACAATCACAAAATATCATCGTTAGTATAGAGAATTATACGTCTATCTACCGTCCGTCGTTCTGTTGCAAAAACAAAACATAAATCTACCGTCCGTCGTTCCAATCTGACGGCTGTCGTACAAGCCATACAATTTAGACTCAATCTAACGGTTGAAACAGGAAGATCATATCCTCAAATCTAACAGTTGCCTCAAGTTTTGGTGGAGACGAACAGAAGGAAAAAAATGGCAACCGCAGCTCTCTCCCCCCGACCCAACTGCCTTAGCTCAGCCTCCTCCGATATTCCTCTCCATCCACTCAATCTCCCTACCAAGCTCCAATCCCTCTTCTTTCCAACTCAGCCGTGGCGCTCCACCGCGATTCTCCTTCCTACGCGGCGGCGATGCGCTGCTCCTAGAGCCAGTTCTCGCGCCGAAGATTCTCCTCCGTTTGACATGTCTGTGGAGACGGCGCTCAAGGTACTTGGTGTCTCTGAAGGAGCTTCCTTTGATGAAATACTTCGGGCCAAGAAATCAATCCTTGCTTCTCGTAAAGACGATACCAACGCCATCTCCCAGGTGACTCCCTCTTTCTATTTCCAAATTTCTAGGGTTCACCGTCGAATTGAAGGTTTCGTTGTTGAAGATTTCTCAATTTCAGCTTATTAGTGTCTATCTAGTAGTTCCTAAATTTGGTTAGATTTTTCTTCTATTATTGAAGTTTAGCTTCAAATTTAGATGAATCATGGAGATAGATAGTTTCTTGCTATTGAGCCTCACTGTAATTCTGTTGCTTCTCTTAGGCCGAGGCTGCCTATGATATGCTGCTCATGCAGAGCCTAAACCAACGCCGAGCAGGCAGAGTTGTAAGCAACAACATTCGCTACGCCGATGTTAAATCCACTAGTCCTCTAGGAATAGGTCAATGGATGAAGAATTCACCTGTCTCTATTGATATGCCATCCACAAGCGATTTGGGAATACAAGCAGGTGTCTATGGAGCAATGATGGTTTTGACTTACGTGAATGGGAGTTCTTTAGAGGCTTCTGGGATGCCTTATGCTGGTGCTGATGTACCCGGGTTGATATTGGCCAGCAGCTTTGGAGCTTCCCTATACTTCATGACTAAAAGGAACGTCAAGCTAGGTAATTTATAGCTTTCATCTTCTTCTGTGGTGACCGCAAGCGAGCACCTCTGTTGATGCAGCTCTGTGTGGTGTTGGTGCAGGTAAAGCAGCTGCATTAACGGCAGGAGGACTAGTGGCAGGTGCAGTGGTGGGATCGGCTGTTGAGACCTGGCTGCATGTTGATGTTGTCCCTTTTCTGGGTCTTCACTCCCCAGCCGCAGTCGTGAGTGAATTCATAGTCTTCTCTCAGTTCTTGGTGTCTCTTTGCTTACGGTAGAATTTAGATATTGGCTTCTGAAAATTTGCCTCAACCTGTGACCGCTGATATATGTACTCCATTTATATGCATATTGTACATAACACTTCAAAGTAAACAACTCATCTCAACATCAGCCTTCATGCTCGGAATCGATTCCTTGGAAATTTGAAGTTTCTATTGCGTTAAACCAAATCAAAGAGCTTCGTCTACAAAATTGTAAAACTTAACAAGAAAATAACTAAGGCGGAAACATAGAAGAGTTAGAACTCTTGTCATTATGCTATTTCCAGTTGACACCTATTCACACTCATTTAATAAACAAAACTACCATTTGCAAGCCGACACAGTTAATCATTACAACTACATTTGTATACTGTAGTTAGGGATCTTGGAACGAATATGGCAAGGATGATTGTGATCAATGTCAACATTTTCTTGGTTTCTCAAGTGTTCCCAGTGACCATCTGAGGCACATATAATAAAGCTTGGTTTCTCAAGTGTTCCCAGAGACCATCTGAGGCACATATAATAAAGCGATCGCAAGGCTGTAGCTGATGCACCATAATTGATGGTTCTGCCGTACTCAGTATCGGCTTTCTGAATGGTTCATGCATACAGAACTTGGAATACATCGGTTCCTGTTGAAGTCTGATCTTTTTAGAAACACATAGCCGATCGATCTTAAAATTTGCGATACTCCTGTCGTACAGACTCGGCACGCATTGAGCTCAGCTAAGAGCTGATATTTGAGCTTCTCCTGTCCCAAGAATGACCCATGAGTCCCCCAGTCTCGCCAGAGAGAGTGTCCTGTTGAATAGCACGCTGACCTTCTCTGCAGTAAACCTTATGCTCACAAGGTCAAAGCTGCCCAACATCTTTCCAAGACAAATCCTAAAACCACATTTTCTTTCTTTCTATTTGCTAAATTATGTGATCGACAAGCAAAAGAATGTTTTGAGTCCATTCACATTCTCAGCTTAAATTCACCTGCAGTTTCCATCGAAGTGCATCCACTTGACAATGCGTCATGTTTATCACTCTGGGAACTAAGTTGGAAACAAGTTCCCTAATTGAATGAGAAATTTTCTTCTAGCCGTTACTAAGAATTCAATTTCCTTTTCTGTTGCATGCGAATTTGAATGCAACTTGCCTTTTTAGTTAAGCTAAAAACACTAGATATTGCACAAAAAGAGATACCAAACTTCAATTTCCATTCATGTGAACAAATAAAATCCTCAAATCGCAGTGTTGGTATTAACAGCATATGATAATAAAGAAATGACATATCCTCAATGTTCAGTTAAGCACACAAGTTTAAAATACAAAAAGCAACAAAGAGGGTCATCAGTTCAAACCGTATGATCCAACGATATTGCTAACAGTTTGTGCAAAGGTTCTTGAGGTTATCTTTTTGCCAGGGACATGAAAAGGGTTTGAGACTGCATCCACGTAAGCAGCATGGAACTTCCTGAAGAACTGTAGAAATAAAAAAACACAAAGAATGAAACTCTTCTTCATAGATTAGTACTAAGAAGAACTACTACAAAGAAGCAAATGTTAACTTACACTTCTCACATCGGTATCTCTAACATCTAAATCAGTAGTGACCAATATAAATTTGACTTTGGTATTAGTCAAGTAACCATACCTAAAGAAGAAGAAGAAGAAGAAGAAGTAGAAGAAGATGAAGAAGAAGAAGCCATTAAATAAGTATCCCAACAAGAAAAAGTTAATGAGAGAGTGAATGTGATTACACTTTGTAGTTAACAGTAGGATAGAGCAAGCCAAGAAAAGCCTCATTCAAAGTCATACCAGACTTTTTCGGATTGTTCACTGAAGATACAACAAACACATTTCAGATGAAGAAATGCTGAGAATTTGAAGAAAAGAGATTAGAACCTCGCTCTTCGATGACATCGAGGGAGCAATGAACGATGTGGTGGAGTTTGAGAGCATCGTCAGCATCCGTGAAGCTCTGAATGTAAAGCGGATTGTTCTGTTTTTCGATCCAAGTTAGAAACGGTAAGATCCATATTAAAATTAAGATCGAACTCAGAAATCAGAAACCTGATGGCCAACGACGGCGACGCAAACGATCATCTTATTCCCTTTGTGAATCAGATCTTCCGAATCTCTGAAACTGAAACAGTCAAGAGTCGCTTTTTTATGGGCCGAGCTTTAGTAACCATAACTATTAGCCATCAAGATGAACAAAAGATTGCTAACTTTTCACTCTTCATCAGTAATCTTACTCTCAAAATACTAAATTTCATTAACAAAATTGTTGATCAATTAGAATAGAAAATCTATGATTTTCACCTGATTGGTAACAGCAAAAGATTTCAAAAAGCGATGTCAATGTGCTCTAAGTCCTTTCCAGACCTGTGATGTAACCAAGAAGCAAGTGTACATTGAGACAACCAACTACAAAGGATCAATGCAGAGTGCATAAAACAGAAAATTAGCAAAAGATTGCTAACTTTTTTATATTTTTTAAACTTATAAGGACAGTCACTAATTTACCAATTTATCAAAAAAAAATTATTTTTGGGAATCATATGTTGCTTTCACTTAAAATAGAGGTTTTGATGAGTTTTTTTAACTTTTGATTAGGAGTCAAATTGTAAGACAAAAAAATTAGCAGTCTTGGCATTTCTATCTTCTTCTTATGTGTTTGTGTCTGCAAATCCCAACACATGTGAAGCAAAATGGAGAATGGTAATGTAAGCCCATTTTAATATTGGGAATTCTGATTTCAAGATTTATTATAAGCAACAGATAAGTGAGGGTCAACAATATATCTCAAATATCTCTTAACACAATTTCAAATGATTACCAAAATACATAGAATAAAGAAATTGGAAGAAAATGGTTAATTTTGCAAAGAGTCACTAGCTTAAGAGAGTCAATCAAAACCAAGAAAATAGAAAAACAAGAAATTTCGATCCTAATCACATGGATCCGAATCTTATAAAAGTCAATCGTAACTTCAATTCGCTACATATCTAGAGAGCCAATCAAATAAAAAACTAGAACACCCCCAAAATTTTAAAGGACGACAGGTATCAAGGGAAGAATATGGAGCTTACCGAGTCAGATTGCGTAGATGAACGAGAGAGAAACAAACGAAATGGGATTGTAAACTGCGGAAGCAGAGAAACATCATCACTCCCTTGCTCTATTCCATCCGTTTCTTATTGGGCCTTAGTATGGGCTTAAGAAAGCTGAAACAAACTGTATGGGCCGTTATTTTCACATATTTCAGTTACAAGTCAGCATTGATTATCACATATTTCATCCGCCATTGTTTTCTTAACTTTCTTCTCCATTTCCTTGATCAAATCCAACTCTTCGACGCTAACTTCCAGATAGATTTAAGCCCTCTAGCAGCCATTTCCTTAGCTCCTGCATCCTCGATTCTTCAGTTTCCCCTCAAGCAAGCCCGATTCTCATCTCTACCCATTTCAACCCACCGGAAAACACGTCCGGATCTGCGAGAGTTTGGTGCTAATTTAACTTCGATTAAAGTGATTCAACTTCCGAGCAACAATGTTACGAAACAGTGACTATCCGACGAGTCTTCACCAAAATTTATTATAAGTAACAGATAAGTGAGGATCAACAATATATCTCATAACACAATTTCGGATATATCTCATAACACAATTTCGAATACAAAAAAAAAAAAAACCAATACAGATGGTTGAGAAAACACAGACAGGCCCAATATGATTACTTATGTGAGAGTCATTGGCCGGTTTTGAGGATCTTCCTCTGCCTGAGGAATCTAGCGATAGGAGGAGTCAAAGCCATCGTGATTGGAACTCTGATCGGAAATAGCGCCTTATTACACAAAACCGCCAGCGCTAGTGCTCCACCGGCCGATTTCGCCAGCTGTTTCGTCTTGTTCTCGCTCGTGCCACCCAGACCTTCCTCTTCCAGATTCAAATCGAGGCTAGGGTTAGGGTTTTCCGAATTGGAGAACCAAGGGATTTGGTACTTCTCCAACATCGATTCAACATCGACGTTGTTCTTGATGGCGATGTAGAATCCGCTAATCGAGACGCCGGAGACTGAAAAATGGACTCCCAACGCGACTTTGCCGTACTTCTTCACAATCTCCTTGAGCCGAGTCGTCATCGAAATCCGAGAATCTTCCAGAAACGAAGCCGACGCACACCAGATCACGGAAAGAGTTTAGTTCAACTTAGGGTTTATCTTTAAAACCCCTCTTGGCCCATTACTGAGCTTAGCCCATTTCAAAGCCTGTTAGTAAGTTAAAAAGAATAAAATGTCGACAATTACGCCCACCTGAACAAGTAAGCTCTTTATTAGTAGAGAATAAAAGAAAATCTCCGCTTTTATTAGGTTGGTAACGTTAACAGCAGGATTGTTGATTGATTCGTTATGACGTTACTGGTCGTGAATGCTAATAATTTGTTGTTTGTCATATTTTTTCAAACAAGGATAAACAAAGGTTGCCAGAATTGACCGAGTCAGTGTGAGTGGGGGTTGCAACAGTTGAATATAAGCCTCCATCATCAATTATACAATGCCACAAATATAATATTTTGTTATTGTCACTGTCAGGTTATTAACTAACTGACCACACCATGGAGCTTCATATAAGACCAAGAGTAGTTGTAGGAGACCTCTGTCTTCTCTGGATCTCCTCAGGCGACATTTCATTACAATAACTCCAAATTAAGCATTTATTATTTGGATTCCAGGTACTTTAATACACACTTATTATATCTTCACACTTTGGAGTGCGATTGACCCAATTTTACGGTTTACATCACAGGCTGCATACCAATAGGTGAGAGGGATTTCTTCAATTCAAGAGAGAAGAGACATGGCAAAAGAGCAGGTCAATTTTTCTTTTGTTAAAGACATAGAAAACTCGGATTAGATTAGATGGTGGCTAAACTTAAGTGCTGTTTCCAGGATTGTTTGGTCACAAAAGTGCGAGCAAGAGCAACCCTTCGAGCCCTCCTCATCACACTGAGGCTCGGTCTCTGCCAGTGTCTTATTTCGGCATGAAAAGATCAGAATCAGAGTATGCGTTCCCCATCTCTGATGACCAAACCACTCATTGGAAACAACAGCAAGCGTCTGAACGTGTACCCAACTCCCATCATCGGCCTCCAGTCTACAGGATATAGCACGGTAAACTCGACTCTTTGTGATTAGATTTAGAGTTTCTTTCACTTCCCCATGGTTTTGATTCTTGTTCCAAATTCCAGCGAGAGCGTCCTAGAGATAATGGTAAAGAATGAACCGAGGCCATAAAATATGAACCTGATGCGGATGTGACCCCAAGGAGCAATGCTTCTGGGAGCCCTTATCGATCTGCCAGAACCCACACAGTACTCAACTCATTTCTGGTTTCTTGCATTCTGCTGATTCAGAATCCATAACAAAGTTTGGTCTGTGATTGTTGCAGCCTTATCGTCGTAGGAGATCTAGCGAGTTTAGCAAAGAGCTGTACGAAAGAATGTATGAGGCAGAGACCAATGTGATCCCATATCACCCCTCCAGAAGCCGCTCTCCAGCTCCCTACAACTAGGTATTAATCTTGATTCTTGTTATTTTACATTCTACTCATCCAGTCTTTGTACTCAACCCAAAAACAAATCTCTTGTATTTGCAGCATCATCGCGGAAGAGACTACAGTAGAGAAAGGTATGAAGCCAAGGGCAATGTAACATCGCAGAACAGCGGTCCTTCAAGCCCATTTCATCCAGCCCAAAGCCACTCTGCACACGCAAGGGTTGGTACTCCAAACTCTCTTCTAACGCACTTTGTCAATCAATCATTCTCTGATTTTGACTCTTCTTAGTTGCAGTCACAGAGATACAACAAGCAAGATCATTTCGATGAGATATACAAGGCAGATGCTGATGTCACACCGCGTAACAGCCCTCCCATGAGCCCTGTTGATCGAGCCACGAGTCGCTCTCCACCACCACCTTTCTACTTATCTAGCGACGACGACGACAACCACTCAACCTACCTATTTCCAGAAATTGCAAGTGGACGTCGTTCCAGAGGCGTCTCTGCCAGCAGCACGGTGCGTGTTTCTTCTTTTGCAAGTATAAAGAAATGCTTAAAATTCAAATTCAAATGTTATTTTCTTGTGCAGCCGGTTCACTACAAGTACCAGATCACATCGGTTGAGACTTACGAGCAAGATAGAAAATTCGAGCCGCCGGACGAATCTGAGAGCTTCACACTACAAGAGATCGCCAAAATGCGAGAATATCAAAGCTACGAGGCAGGTAAGGAAGAGATACAATCAGCGATCACCGAGTCTTACATCTCCGTCAACATTTACAAGGTGCGGATGAGCGTCTCCGCCACGCTCAAGGCGTTACTCGAGAAACACGGAGACATCACCGCCTCCTCGAAACTACAATCCACCTCAACGCGATCGTTTTACCTCGAATCCCTAGCCGTAGCAGTGATGGAGCTGAAATCAACGGCGTTAAGAAATCTAACGAAGACACGCGTGGCGGAGATCGCGGCGGTCGTCAAGGACATGGACTCAGTCAAAATCGACGTTTCGTGGCTCAAAACAGCCGTGACAGAGCTAACGGAGGCGGTGGAGTACTTCGGGCAGTACGATACGGCGAAAATCGAGAGAGAGGAGTGCGATAGAGGTATGACGGCGGGGAAAGCAGAGATAGCGGAGCTGTGGGAGGAGTTATAAATCGAGTGTTTTGGTACTGTTTGATTTGGTGTTTCTAATTTTAACAACAGCTTTTTCCGTTTATTTCTAGTTTTTGATTTGGAAATTATAATCTGTTGGCATTATTTCTTGTTTGTAAGACTGAGCACACATTTAAATTTGGTAAATTATTGTGTTTTTTTGTTTTTGAAATCTGAAAAGTTTTAAAGTCTCAAAAAGTCTGAACTCTATTTGTCTGAAAGTTTGTTAACAAAAATCCGAGTGTTTCTTTTGTTATCCGGTATGAATTTACAACCAGAGGAAATAATTGCGATTCTAAAAGTAGAAAATGAGTACATGGAGATGGAGATGAACGAAGAAATAAAAACTGAAGGACAAGCATAAAGTGCCACTCAATTAACATAACGAACTCCAGTTAATAAAAAAAGTAAAACAGATAGCTCGGAAATAGGGGAATTGAACACATGATGAGGTTGGTGATATGATGAATTGGTTAATAGAAATGAATGATGAATTTTGTATCTTATTTAAATGTATCTTTGAAATTGTACATGAAGCGATGATGAAGACGTTTGTGTGCTGTTATCTTTTGTAATCAAACTTGGTTTGTGTTGATTTATGGTTTTAATTGATTTGTGTTGGATTTATTGATTTTGAAAAAATATTTGGATATTGAATTTATGGATTTATAGATCTAAAGAAAATTGTATTCTCTTTGATTCACTATAACTCTCTATTTAAAATAAACAAAAAAAGAGCAAATATTTGTTTGGTTTATACAAAATTTATATAGGATTTGTATACGATTTAAAACTTTATATAATATACATGGTTCATAGGATTAAGATTTGAACAGGACGAACTTCAAAAGGTTTAAGAAATACTGAGTTTGAAAACCCTATTTAACATCCAAATATTTGACGGAACTGTCCCAGAGCAAGGTCCATAGATTCGACGTTCAAGTTGTTTTTCTCAACCTTTAAATTTCAAGGTCAGCCAAAGTTAATAAATAAAATTCATTTTTTAAATTAAACCGGTTCAGTGGAGTAAACCGAGGCCAACCAGGTCAAAGATGTGGTTTTATTGTTTTTCTTTTTTTTCTAAATCAGTGGGATTGAATTTGTTCTCAGTTGTCACCATTTTCTCCACAGCTTTTTGGACCAGAGAGCATTTATATATCTTCCCTGAAAAAATTAAAAGAATCTGGTGAAATGAGGCGTGTGTCTATTTTATCGAGTATATATATGTGATCGTTTCTAAAGACACCTACGAAAAACTATGTTCTAGTTTGAATCATGTGTACTGCTACCTTCAAGTATAACTCGACGTGTTAAGTTTTGATTAATTGGCGACATGAAACAGCGTCCTATAGTCCGGTTTATTTTGACCAATCAATTGTTGTTTTCCTATTTTGAACAGATTTAATAAGACCGCATACACCAATAACGCGCCATAGAGAATGCTTCTCCAACTACCTTTCCTATGCTCTAATAGGAAATAGACAGGCTCATCTAAAAGGCGATTGTGTCAAAACATTGTCCACGTGTCATAGTTAAATTGGTAAGCAGAAATTATCGCAACAGTAAATATATACGTGATTCAGTGGTTAGTTATTTTGGATAGAAGAAAAAAAGAAGTCAAATGTTGGTGTAAAAATAATAAGTGGGCCATGTAAAAGAAAGCAATTATATGAAGCTGGTAAGTTGGGTAAATACTGAAGCCCAATAAGACGTTAACAAGACTAATCAATTTGGAAAGCGACGCTTTGTCGTACCTTGTGTTGTGTGATTGATTAATGAATAATGAGCTCAAGTGAGAAGACCTTTCTCCTAATTCTTGCCAAGTTGAATCCAATACATCCATCATCCAAGGTTGTAGTACTCGCTAAGGATGTTAATTAACTGAAATTTCATGGAAGTTATCCCTAGATTTCACGACAATATTACCCTTTTAACTAACTTAATTGATAGTTACGGATATAGGGAAAGCGATTACGTTAAAAGAAATGTATTGGAGGTATGGCAAAGACACGCTTACTCAACAAATTTTAAAAAATCAGCTAAATCGCGTAAGTCGAAATGTTTAAAAATAATGATAAAAATACTTCTTTTAACATAGTATAGAAAGTAATACTAATTTTATATACATGCTCAGTGATATCATTAATTAATATGAGTTTTTCTTATTGGTTTAAATGTTAGGTTACACCTTCCAAAATGTGAAAAGATTACTATCCAAGCTATCTAAACTAACCATTACCTCCGAGCAAGATTACAAAACTAAAACCGAAGCGAAACATTTTTCTTTCTTTTTTCAGCGGATATAAAATACAACCAAAGTAAAAGGAGAGAACGAGAAGTAGAAAACGTTTGAAAACGAGTATAGTCAGTTCCGCATCGTGCAATCAATGTTTGCTTTGATACTAGCAGGCATCGAGGAGACTGATTTGAAAATTCTGGAGTTGCGGTCCTTCCAAACTATAAAGATTATAACTTATAAAAGTCAACTTACCAACAACGGAAGAAAGTGACATGTGAAGAAATCAGGCTTGTGACATCCAAGATCCAACATGTGCAGCAAGGAGATCGAAAGGAGGATTGGGACTAATTCTACCGACAAGGGAGCTCCATATTTAATCGATAGTTTACAGTAAGAATAGTGAAAACATATGTTAAAAAGAGATTAAAGCGCTAACTTGTATATGCACATACAAATTTTTTCGTTTTCAAAATTTACGTAAAAAATTCCGACATGAATTTAACAAATACTGGAATATAAAATTAGTGTGTAACGAATAAAAATTTCTCAATTAATATATAAAAATAAATAAACAAGTATAAATAGAAGAAAGAAGGAAGCAAATGAGAATGGAGTGAGAACACAATGAAGTTGAGATCTGACATGAAGTTTCCAGAGTAGACTGACCAATCTTTGATTCCTTTCCGCGCTTAGACTGATCCTCTTCGATCCATTCTACTTTGACAAGAAATAAAATAAAAGGAAGAAAAATAAGTAATCCAATTGACGAAGTCTTGGCTATATTTTTATTGATTTTTTATTGGGTCAAACGTCAAAGTCAGCTAAGTTGTAGAATAGTTGAGGAGAACTCAAAGATAGAGATATTATATATACCACACATAGGCTTCATCCTTTCCTTCTTCCTCTGTACAGATGAGATAAATCATTCATTTCTTCAACTGGCTTCTTCTCTTCTCAAAAACTCACAGGTATTCATCTTTCTCTTGATTGATCCATTTCTATATATTTGAAAGCTTTTTACTTGTTTTATGGGTTATTAGGCTGTTGAGATTTGCAATTTATCAACATCATCTGTGGAATCATTTTCTCTACTTTCATAAGCGTTGACTTTCTTCTTGTGTTGTGTGATATTGGTTACTTTGATGATGGGCCAATGGATCTGACCATTTAATTTTATTTTATTGGTTTTGTATTATCAGGTTCTATTAAATTTGAGATCTTATAAGGTTGATTAAGTTTAAGAGATGGAAATGGTGTCTGGAAACGTAATTCCAGGTTGCCCAAACGCAGGCAATCCTTTCCATGAGTGTACTGTTATTTGTTCTGAGAGAATAATCTCTGGAGATGTTGTCCACAAGAAGGAGAAGAATCTCTTTGGTAGGCAATTTTTGTTTTTTTTATTCTTGTTATTAATTGGGTCAAAGTTGTCATCAAGAAGAGTCTCTGAAACATGTTTTTGTCTTGTGTCAGGTTTTGGTAAGAAAACTCCAAGCAGAGACACTCCTCCAGGTACTCCTGGTCGTGGAAGCAGATCACCTCTGACCAGCTATTTCGCCAAGAAGAAGGTTGATTCAGAGAGTTCCCCTTCCAATGATCTCAACAATGGTAACTTCTTGAGTCGCCTTTCCCCGTTACAAGGACCCAAGATCGAGCCGGCAAATAATGTCGATTCGCTTCCAGTCTCGCCTTCTTTGGCTTTATATTCAGGGGGAGACTATTTTGCTAGGAGGGTAAGGATATTTTTTAGTAGCTAAACTCGCCAAGAAAGTTGAAACTCACTCATGTGTTTGTATTTCTAACAGACTGATCTGCTTGGAGGTGAGGACGATGATGTGTCACCAAGGCCCTTTGGAACTCATCCTAAGACGCCTGAACACCCTCTTAGGACGCCTCAGCATAGGCCTCGAACACCACAACACCGCTATGCGTACAAAGAGAACGACCCTATTTCACAAGAAACTAGACCGAGGACTCCTGAACGCCGATCCAACACCTCGGATACTAGAAGGACTCCCATTCATGAGTCTGCTGCAACAGGAAGAAGGCCTCAAACACCAGAAACTAGGCCGAGAACTCCTGAACACCGATACAACACCTCTGAAACTAGGCCAAGGACACCTATACATGAGTCTGCTGCAATAGGAAGGAGGCCCCAAACATCAGAAACTAGGCCGAGGACTCCTGAACATCGAGCCTATGACACTAGGCCAAGGACACCCATACATGAGTCTGCTGCAATAGGGAGGAGGCCCCAAACACCAGAAACTAGGCCGAGGACTGGAGAACAGAGAGGGAGGTCACCTGAGTTCATGGCAAGATCCCCTGAGCCAAGGTCCAAGACTCCAGAGCCTCAACCTACCTACTTTGAACCATTGTCAAGGACTCCAAAACAGCGGTCCAAGACTCCAGAACCCAGCCCTAGGATTCCACACGCTCAGCCTATATCCCACAGATCCCTTGACAGCGCTACTCTTCAAACTCCTCGGACAGTTGAAACTAGGCCTAGGACGCCAGAGCACCAGCGCAGAACCGTGGAGACAAGGCCAGGTATACATGAAAGTAGGCCAAAGACTCCATTCTATATAGGAAGGTCACCTGATCACAGGGAAAATATCTCACAGACTCAAAAAACTCATGCCTACAATTATCTTGGAAGCAAAGCTGAGTCAGTGTACATTGACAAAGACGACGAATCAGTTCTACTCTTTCCAGAACTTCTTTTGTCACCTCAAGATGGGCCACCCTCTAGATCCTATACGGTACTGTTCTCTACCCTCTCTACCTTCACATCTTCATATTTCTTCACTTGCTAATGACAGTTTTGATCTCTTACCTCAGCCTAATCGCCGCAGCGGATATGAAACACCCAACAAACTGGAAGAACATTTTGATCAACTGGATGATTCCGCGAGCTCAGACGACGATAAATTTTCATTTTTGGATGATCAGGAAGATAAATCTGCTTGGATATACCCTGAAGTCACACAGAAATCTGTATGTATATCCCTTATGATCTCATGGCTTTCATCTTAAAGCTCGCTAGAGAGCTTTTATTGACACAAATGTTCTTCTTGTATGTTGCAGCCTGTTCATCACAAATCATCCCATAAATCGCGAATCGTACAAGAGGAACAAGATAAAGCAAACAACGAGCCTCCAGAGCTACCAGATGAATCCCAGAGCTTCAGTCTTATAGAGATATCTCGCATGAAAGGAATAATAACTAAGAAGAGTGAAACAAGAGACGAGATACAATCCATTCTATCTGAGTCTTACGTTTCTGTGGGAGATTACAAGGTCAGAATGAGCGTCTCAGCCACTCTGCAACACATACTTGAGAAGCACGGTGACATTGCGTCCACTTCAAAACTACATTCGCTTGCCACACGATCCCACTATTTGGACATGCTTGCCTCGGTGGTTTTCGAACTCCAGACGACTCCCCTAGAGCATCTCAGGGAGAGCCGCCTAGTGGAAATGGTAGCTATTGTTAAAGACATTGAGTCTGTGAAAATCAAAGTAGCTTGGCTCAAGCCCGTCCTAGAGGAGATTGTAGAGGCGGTGAAGCTCTACGATGAACAGAAGATGAGCACAATGGAGAAAGATGTGTGGGAAAGGGATGTGTTGCTTGTGAGACAAGAAATGGAGAAAGAGATTAAAGAGCTGAAGGAGAAGGAGAAGAAGGTGAAGGAGTGGAGGGAGAGTATGACGGAGAAGGCTGGGAAGTTGGGTGATCTCGATATGAGAAGAGCTCGTCTTCACAAGAGCTTCAAGTTTCTGAGTTCAAAGGTCGATAAGTTTCAGGGGAAACCTCTTCTTCAAGGCATATTGTGACCAACCAATTAGTCCGCAAAATTCTTTTGTTCATCCTTTTGTAACGAAACGGTTTGTTTTGGAAAACTGATATGTTATTTAAAAAAATCCAAGATATAAATTCTAATATCCCTAGTTTTTAGGAATGTTAGGTAAGATTCATATAAATCTTCCAAATTGAATGCTTATATATATAAATATATACTCACATAACAAGAAAAAACAAAGTATTTAGAAGAGATTATACAGAACAGAACGATGAAGATGAATAGTGTTGTAGGAGAAATAAATTGTTTATTTTGGATAGAGCGTTTGATCCTGTTTCTACTTATCATCTTCCCCACATACTTCTTAGATCTTATCGTTCCTATAATCTTCTTCACTACTATTTTCACAATAATCTTCTTCTTCGCTTGCCCTAATCTCTCTTCCGTTGGACCATCTGTAAGTATATTCTATATTCTCACTTGTTGTAAGGGAAAAAAACAAATAACCTAAGTTGACATGTTGACCTCTTTGATTAGGGTATTGGAGGAATCTGGCTGTTTCTATTGGACCGCTCTACGTTTTACTTAGCCTTTGAGTATTTTAGACTATTGGCTGGTGGCTTTGAGCTAGCCTTCCTTTGGCGTCTCACTGTTTTCCTTTCCATCTTGATCCACTCCATTTACATCGTTGAGCACCTCCTTAGATCTCATCAAGCTATATCACCTCCTCCTTCTCCTCCTCAACCTCAGAATGATGAAACTCCCGGTGATTATATATATAAACATATATAGCAGTGATCTAGCTAATTGTTTTTATTGTTTCGTTTATGCTAATGTCCGCCGTCTCTGATTAACTTTGAGATGAAGGTGATGTGTACAATGAAGTGGAGAACATGATAGTGGAAGATGGGAAGAAGATGATGACATGTATGGAGCACATGATCAGATCAGGTCTTGAACCTCAAAGAAAAGAGTGGGTAGTGTTGCTTGATGAGTTGAATAAAGATGGGAAGAACATGATGACAAAACTTGATGGTATGATCTGCTCACAACTTGGAACTTTGAGAGACAAGATGCGCCTTAATGTTGACGAGATATGGCAAGAGCTCCGAGATGAGCTTAGATCTAAAGTCGAGGAGGATATCAAAGTATCAAGACAAGATTTCAACAAAGATGTCAAATCTGTGGCCGACCAACTCAGTGATACCTACCTTGTCATCCAAGAAACAGTCAAAGAAGCCAACTTTATTGCCCAAAAGAAGAGGGAGGTGATAAGAGGAGAGGACGTTAAGGGATTTGTCGAGCTGAGGGAGGAAGTGCAGCGAATGGCAGTGGAGGCGGAAATAGCAGCGGAGGAGCTCTCACGTGCGACAGTGGAGTTGGTGGAGGCGGGGATTCAGCAATGGGAGGAGGACAATGCTGACTATCTTGCCTCCCTCCCTCTCTTATACCGTTAAGATTACATTGCTTCTTTCTTTTCTTGCAGTTTTTATTTTCTTGATTTGATTGTAACTAGACTCTCCTTGGAGAACCCTTATTATGTAGCTAATTCATAGTTGATTCTTTTTGTTTTGTTCATATTTAAATCTTAACAATAACAAACATATCTGCAATTTGATTACTTCTGCAAACAAAGTGGTTAGGGATAGGAGAGTTTTTGGTATGGACTAATTCAGTCAGGCGAGACAGTTTAACAACAATACTATTCAGATGATCCTCAAAGATGTCAGCAAATAAAGTAGTTGCTGCTGGATAAGTTAAATAAATGTGACAATCTATATATATTTTGGTTAAAAGGGAACGTTTTTGAATCACTGGTATTGTTTTGCGGGTTTCAAGACTATAATTTGAGAACCACAAAAATCTATCTCAGACATAGAATGAACATTGAGATGCTCTACATTAGTAGGCTATAGCCGCAGAATTGGGATACAATATGGCCCAAATTGAAGTCTATGGTTTCAAAATTTTGAGGCCTGATTACCTGTTTGACAATGCGTCGTCTGTAGAGGAGTCATTCTTCGTCGGAGCTGCAGAAATCTAGGACCATCATTTTCGCGGTGGAAATCTCGGGAGTTGTCCTCCTGTGCTCTGTTCTCTTTCTCTTCGGCTCACCCTTTACTTGCGTTTCTTTTGTCGATGCTTTTCTGAAGAGTCCAGAACATCTCCTTTGAGATAACATTTTTACATTAGAACAACTCAGGAAAATAACAACTCAGGAAGATGGTACCTCTTCTCTACAGACTTATTCACAGCTTCAGATTCCTTGTTTACATTCTTTGAAGCCGTTTGTCCTGTAACTCCAAGATCAGTCACATTGAACCTTATAAGCTATAATCTGTATTGTGTAAAAATGAGAAAGAAGAAGCATACTGGCCATCTCGTTCAGGAAACGTATTCCTTGTGAGTGTACGTTAGGCGTCACTTTATCCGCGCCACTGCATACCCACAATTGGCTTTAGAATCTGAAGAAAGCGTATTTTGTTCGTAATGTTAAAATTATAAAACTTGATGAGAGTTTCCAACCTTAGAGCCTTTCGGAGACCTTCCACTGATAGTACTCGGACAGGCTGAGTGGCCTTTTTGTTTCCACTTCTATCTGCTGGTGGCTCAACTGTGTAAATCCCTTGGGATCTTGGATCTCTGAAAGCTGTTCTCAAGTTCCTAAAATACAAAAAAAAACTCCCAAGAATCATGAAAAATCTCCCACTCAAGGTAATGAACACAATTCGGTAGCATTGACTTACCCTCCTTTGAGTTCAGTTCTCATTGTAGCAAATTTGTCTGATGCATTCTGTGCAAGATTCGTAGTTAGTGAAAAAAAATGCTTCATTACATTGACAACAGAAAACAAGACCAATATGTACCAGTTTATGAATCTTGCAGAATGCTCCTTGGCGTCTGAAACCAAATTCAAAGTCGTAATTCAACATTTAACATTTAGAAACAATACACCATGAGATGCATGGCCAAGGTAACTTACTTGTTAACAACAGATGTACAAGTTGTTCCATCTTTCCGCTTCGCTGTGCAGACTCCATAATCAGCAGACACTCCCAGTTTTACCATTTGTTTAGCAGAGTTGACACTCAATGAGAACTCACGCCCCTGCCACAACCACGAATTTTTAAAAGGAGATTTAGTTAAGCCATCAGGCTACTCACAGGCAAAGCTGATACTATATGCTTACCATTTTGTCCTTGCGAATTGAGCAATTAAACAGACCGAAAACTGTTCCTGCCTTTTCTGTCTCATTCTTCTTGTAAGCATCACCAAACAAGAACAAGGAGACAGTGTTTTCATTTAAGGTACCAATCTTCCATATGCCATAAGGCTGACCTATTGAGCTCGTTTTGGGTTGTCCTTTCTCTGTTAGCACTCCCATTGTCGCCCAGCAGCCAGAGAGTTTGTCACCCATTAGCAAGTTCCTACACAGAAACGCAGTGAAAAATGTCTTGTGCTTTTCAAAAGCAAGTAATGTTCACTTATCTAAAATAGTGCACTTACTTTATTGTTGACAATCGAACGAAACGAATATCTGAAAACTGCTCACTAATCTCTGCAGGGCTAAGTAATTGATTCCTACAAGATATCAAAAAGATTGGCTAATTCAACAACCTTTGTAGCTTCAAATCACATTACTTGTGTCGTTTTGCTTTCAGTAAACTTCATTTAAGTGAGTTTGATGATAAGTAACATGATGAAGGGTTTAGTTATACCTAATGCGCAAGCCAGAAAATTTCTCAATGTCGTTGGCATTGGAGTTGTTGGAGCCTTTGGGTTTAGTGTTTCTAGAGACTGGTTTAGGATTATAGTCAAGGCAATCTTGAACAACACTTTTGAAGTCAGACAAGTCAGAGTGGGCCCTGCGTTTAGGGGATTCATCATCCGTGAGATATCCTAAAAAACATGCCATTAGAGACAACAAATTGAAATACTCAACTGAGAAGAAAAGCATCGAACTTTACAGATATTTGAGCGAATTGGGTGAAAAGAAGACACACCCAGATCAATATTCCAATCATCAAATCTATTCTGTAATTGATTGATCGAGACACAAATACAGATCGGACTGAATTTCAAAAAATGCAAAAGAAAACCCTAAAAAATGGGGGGATCAATAAGTGAGAGAGAAGCTCACCGGGTGCTACAGCAGAAGGAGAAGCCGGTGGAGTTTCGAGAACCCTATCGTCGTCGAGAGATAGAAGCAGATCAAGATCTTCTTGGTGGCTTCCCATTTTTTCAATATCTCGATCCAATTTGCGAAGCAGATACAAACATGAAACATCTCTTCTAGGCGGGAGACTGATTTCGTTGCCGCCGAAACGCAAAAAGCGACGCCGTTTCAGTTAAGGTGCTTTTTCGTGGAAACGCTAAAGCGCCACCGTTTAATTATAAGTTGCTTATGCGCTGTGTGGGTCCTTCGTCCACGTGGAATATTCGTTTAAATAATTATGTTTAACACTCCCGCTTTGGCCGGTTCGCTAAAGATCAGTGTTGAGTAAACCGAATAATTTGCGTGACGATTGTGTCGGCATGGCATTTTGTCTCTTGACGAGGGCAATAGTCAGATGTGTTCAACTCTAAAATGGATCATCAACAAATTGCACTAACATCCAGTAAGAGTGGGACACGTAGTGTAATCATGGGCTCGATGAGCCCACATACGATGGCCCAATACAATATGCTGACTGCTCATTTTTTTTGTCATGTTAGAGTCAATACCCTTCAATTTCGATAATTCTCCAAATGAACCCCAATATATTTGTTGGTCAGATTTTATTCGATTTAACTCATAGGTCATTTTAGAACAGTTGTCAAAAATTTTACTTTCTTTAACTAAAACTATATGTAATGTTCCTATAATTTTTTTCAGATACCCATAAAAATAGAAATAAACCATAATATTGCGGTATTAGTTGATAGTTGTATAACTTGTATGTGATTGTGATAGGATGATTAGGATCAAACATACTAAGAGTAGAAAGTTATGAGGTGGAATGAAATTATCTTCAATTATAGTATCGAAAAAGAAACGTATAAAGACAGAGATAGGTTTCCCAATTCTGATTCGAAGAGATAATTAAAAAACTAATTAAAGTCTGATATTTTTATTATTAAATAGAAGAAAAGAAAAACATATTTCTCAGCCGTGTCTTTTAGCGCACACACACTTTGCTTGCCTTGTGCGCTTCACGATTCTCACGACATCTGTTCATCTCCACCGCTATGGATCTCAGTCAATGTTCCTTAATCTCTATGGATTAGTCAAATTCCCTCACTTGATTTCACTAATCTCTAATTCTACCTCAGATCGACGGACAAGTCTTACGTTAAGCTCGTCTCTTCGTCCCCCCCCCCCCTCAATTAAGTTCGAATTCGTGATCTGTGTTCCGGAGAAGAAATTGCTGGATCTGAAACCCTAATATCAAGATGGGATTCTTCAGTACGATACTAGGGTTTTGTGGATTTGGAGTTGGGATTTCCTTGGGACTTGTCATTGGATACATTTTATTCGTCTACTTGCTACCCAACGACGTTAAGGTTCGTTTCTGCGATTTTGAGTATTTTGTGATTTCTATATCTATCATAGCCACAGGTCCACGCTTGAGTATGTGAATCAACTTGTTGGTCACTTACTTACTGAGTCTTCTTTAGTTGTAGCGTTGTGATTTGCATTTTTCTGCCATTAGTTACATTTTTATGTGTCTAGGTATTGTCTTGTGGTGAGAGAGTCAGTTTACAATATAAGTTTGTGATGGAGGTATGCTTGAATATGTTTTTACCCTTTTTCACTTATAGGATCCTCAAATTCGTGCGATAGCTGACCAAGATCCCAAAGCTATGCTACAGATGCTTCCAGAGATACCACTATGGGTCAAAAATCCGGATTTTGATCGTGTATGTAATAGGCAATTTTGTTCTTCTCCCTACTTTTGACATAACGACTTCTTTTGTATCAGGCTCTGATGTTTGTTCTTCTATCTTCTTCTGAATTAGGTTGACTGGATAAACAGGTTTATCGAGTACATGTGGCCTTATCTCGACAAGGTTACATACCTGGACTTGTGCTTGTGCTCATGTTTTTGTGATAATTCAGATTCTTACCTTCATTTTTCTTATTTTTGAATTTTTGTACCTCCAATGATCTATGTAGGCCATCTGTAAGACTGCAAAGAATATAGCAAAGCCCATCATCGAGGAGCAGATACCTAAGTACAAGATTGACTCTGTTGAATTTGAAACTCTTACACTAGGCTCTTTACCCCCTACATTTCAAGGTGAGTTAATCCTTTCTTCTCATCTTCAATCAATGTTCTGTTCTCATCTTGGAACTAAGAGCTGGAGGGGAGTTGGTGTGAAAAACGCTAAGACCACATGCTAAAAATGAATGTGAATTGACTCCAGGACTTACGATTATTATTCTTCTCTTTGCAGGGATGAAAGTTTATCTCACGGATGAGAAAGAGTTGATTATGGAGCCATGCTTGAAATGGGCCGCAAATCCCAATATCTTGGTTGCCGTCAAGGCATTTGGGTTGAAGGCAACAGTTCAGGTAATAAGATATCCTGCCAAGTGCTAACTCAACCTAAAAGAAGGACCGACCTACTTAAAATTAGCAATCATGATTGTCTCTCACTTACCAAGGAGCTTTTCTCAGGTGGTCGATCTGCAAGTTTTTGCTCAGCCTCGTATCACTCTCAAGCCATTAGTCCCAAGTTTTCCTTGTTTTGCCAGCATTTATGTGTCTCTTATGGAAAAGGTCTGTGATACAACCTTTTTCTTTATAAAGTCATTTTTGTAGTAGTCAGCCTCTTTATCAGATCTTTGGTAGAGCTTCGTGTTTGTGACTATTCCTTGCTACTATGGCAGCCACATGTTGATTTTGGGCTGAAGCTTGGTGGAGCAGATCTTATGTCAATTCCTGGCCTCTACAGAATTGTTCAGGTTAATATATTTCTCATGCATCATTCAGATCCCTGACTTGTATTATTTGGAAATTGATTTTTGAGGGGGAAGGTATGATTGATCATCGTAGAGACAACTCACTCTTATCTAGTCTTCTAGTTTCATGAAGATGATTTGTCTCAATCTTGTAAGGCAGAATGGCTGATGAAACTGTGACATCCTGTGTGGTATATTGTTGTATTTGGATAAGTCAATCTCTTACTTGGTGAAAGTGGTTTGGTTTTCTAGCTTTTACGTTTCTGCTGGATCCAATTTTCATTTGCGGGTTCCATGGATGCGTTAATTGTTTCAGGAGCAAATCAAGGATCAAGTTGCGAACATGTATCTCTGGCCCAAGACCCTTGTCGTTCCAATCCTTGACCCTGCAAAGTATGCCATTCTGCTTTTCTTTTTTTAATAATCAGTCAGTGTCTTAAACCTTCATTTTTTGATTAGCTAATCTTAATTTGTAATCTGCAGAGCATTCAGAAGGCCTGTTGGAATCGTCCATGTGAAAGTTGTGAGAGCTGTTGGGCTGAGGAAGAAAGATCTGATGGGTGGGGCAGATCCGTACGTGAAAATCAAGCTCTCTGAAGATAAGGTTCCATCTAAGAAGACAACTGTTAAACACAAGAATTTGAATCCTGAATGGAATGAGGAGTTCAAATTCTCGGTCAGGGATCCCCAGACTCAGGTTCTGGAGTTCAATGTGTATGACTGGGAACAGGTAAAAAGCTATCCAAAGGTGACAAGTGACATAAAGTTAGGATATACATATGTATAAAATTTCTGTTTCTGCAATGCAGGTTGGGAAGCACGATAAGATGGGTATGAATGTATTAGCTCTGAAAGAAATGGTGCCTGATGAACATAAAGCATTCACCTTAGAACTGCGTAAGACTCTGGAGAGCGGTGAAGATGGGCAGACTGATAAGTATAGGGGGAAGCTGGAAGTTGAACTCATGTATAAGCCATTCACGGAGGAAGAAATGCCCAAAGGCTTTGAAGAAGGGCAAACTGTGCAGAAAGCTCCAGAAGGCACACCGGCTTCTGGAGGATTGCTTGTGGTGACAGTGCATTCTGCTGAGGATGTTGAAGGAAAACACCATACCAATCCATACGTACGCATCTATTTCAAAGGAGAGGAGAGGAAAACAAAGCAAGTGAAGAAGAACAGAGACCCAAGATGGGATCAGGAGTTCACCTTCATGCTCGAGGAGCCTCCAGTCCGTGAGAAGATGCACGTGGAAGTGCTGAGCACCTCTTCCAGGATAGGTCTCTTGCATCCTAAGGTAACACACTCGGTTTAACTCACAAGTAAAACATTAACTAACAAGTGTTTTTATGTGTTTGGTCTAATCTGAAGTGGTTGTTGATGGGCAGGAAACACTGGGGTACGTGGAAATTCCGGTGGTGGACGTTGTGAACAACAAACGGATGAATCAGAAGTTTCACCTAATCGATTCGAAGAACGGAAAGATCCAAATCGAGCTTGAGTGGCAAACAGTCTCTTGATTTGTAGATTCGATTCTGAGAGACCAAACAAAGAGATTATTTGGTTTGATGTTGTTAAAAACTATGTGGTGTTGTACAAAATTGGGCTTTTAACTCTTAAAAAATAACATCAGATTTGTAAAGCCTTCTTTTATTTGGATTTGTGTGTCTTCTTCGGCTTTTCTCTCTTCTATGCAATTCGTTAGTCACACTCTTATGTTTCCCCACCAAGTGAATCTGTTGCTTTGCGAAACCACTGATTAAATAAAGTAGACACTAATTAATAATGTAAAGTTTCATGTATTTTTAACTCAAACCCCATTTAATAATTTAGTGAAATATATATTATTCTACGCTCTATCTCCATTTCGATGTGAATTCTTAACAAACAAATTACAGCAATCATTTCTTGACAATAGTTTGAAGCATCAAAATTAACAAATTTTTTATAACTGTTATTATCAACAAAACGAAGTCATATATACAACGTTTTTAATACTGTATTTATTTCAAAGCAAACTAACTACAACCAAGTATATTGCATATCAAATATTAACTACAACCAAGTAATTGCTCTTCTAATAATTATTCATTTTTTAAAAAAATATGCATACGTAAAACTTAAAGCTATTGAGAATGGATTGTATGTAGGGTTATAAATCCTGATTTCCTTTCTCAAGTGGCAGCGGTTTGCAAGAAAGATGATCATTTGATCGTGGTTAGAATCTACTAGTTAGTTCATTATAATTTTTTTCTTAATAATGATACAAGAAAATTTCATACATTAGATTAAGATTTTGGTTAGACCGTTTCCTAATACTAAAAACGATACGTTAAATTAAGGCTTGTAATTCTGGAGGAAGAGGAACTCGTGCTTGTGTTGATCTTCTCAATGCGGTGAGTCTATATATATCATATATATGCACATTTAATAAGTGTCACTATACAAAAATACACTGTACTTATGTAAGTATATATATACGTATGTTGCGGTAGGGATACGAGCATGTGGCTAACATGGGGGGAGGCTACTCGGCTTGGGTTGACGCTGGATTTGCCGGCGACAAAAACCCGGAAGAGCTCAAGATTGCTTGCAAGTTTCGGCCCAGGACAACTAACCCGGTCTGGTTTGTATATTTCGGTTTGATGCAAATGAAAACATTTGAAACTTGAAAGTGTTGTCGTGACTTCGTCTTTATAATGAGTCTCAGACCAGTCCAGTTCGGTTCGTAACTGTATGGGCCGTTGATTATTTATATTTTTGGGTCTTTTGGATCCAAACATTATATTATGTGGGTCTTCTTACTTTTGTAGATACTATTTATGGGTTTGGGCCCTTTTCAAAAGCTTTAAATTATTATTAAAAATAAATAACTACAGAAATATATATATATATATATATATTATTTAAGTAACTCTAAAAACAGTTTAATCAACTATTACGTGTTATATTATATTTATTGTCATTGTAATTTTATATATTTATGACCAAATAAATCAATCAAAAGTAAAAAATTTCTGCAATCAAAATCTAATAAAAAATTCAAACAAAATTTTTTAAATAATTATTAGTTTCCAAAAATAAAACTTATTTTCTCTCTCCCAATAAATATAAACGAAAATTTTAAATTAATTTTAAAAAATTTAATAAAAAAATTCAAACGAAATCTTTTAAATAATTATTAGTTTCGAAAAAATAAAACTTATTTTCTCTCTTTCCTAATAAATATAAACGAAAAATATAAAATTAAATTTTAAATATTGTTATCCAATCAAAAAAGTAAGATTTGAAATTATATTATACGATATTATGTTAACTAATCAAAATTATAATAAAAACAAAAATTAAAAGTGTGATTCATTTTGAAAGTGATATTAATATAAGAATTAAAAATAAAATTAACTTTCATATTAAAATTAAAATTAAAATTTTTTAAATAATTTTAAATTAATATAAATATAAACGAAAAAATTTAAATTAATTTAAAAAAATTTAATAAAAAATCCAAACATAATCTTTTAAATAATTATTAGTTTCAAAAAATAAAACTTATTTTCTCTCTCTCCTAATAAATATAAACGAAAATATATATATAATTAAATTTTAAAAATTGTTATCCAATCAGAAAAGTGAGATTTGAAATTATATTATACGATATTTTGTTAACCAAACAAAATTATAATAAAAAAATTAAAATCTGATTCATTTTGAAACTGATATTAATATAAGAATAAAAAAATAAAATTAACTTTCATATTAAAATTAACATTAAAATTAATTTGGAAGTAAAATTAATAATATTCATATAAACAAGTGAAATGTAAAACTGAATTTAAACAATTTATCATTTGGATTCATTTTCACTATATCCCTTAAACTCGGTTGAACCATATCCTTTAGATTCATCGGTTGTTTCTTCAGAAACAGTTATACCATTTTCGGTTTCCAAATCTTCCTATGTTTTTTGTTTTCATAGTACGACATCTTATTTGAAAAATTCCACTAACCACCACATTTTGATTAGCTACCGACATTCATTGCATATGAAAATTAAACATTAAAATATTATAAAACATTATGCCACTGCTATTTAGGTGGCCAATATATGGCTAACATCCACCGATTAGCCACTAATTATTTTGTGGTTTATTGGCCACCGATTAGCTACTAATTTGTTTATATTTTTTTTTGTGGCCAATCGTGGCTAATTATAGCTATTTTATGGCCACCAATGCAAAATCGGTGATTAAACAGTGGCTAAATAACAGATTTCATTAGTAACGACGCAATCGGCATATATGAATAGAAGAAATATGAATTCAAACCATTGTTCTGGTATATGATTTATTTATAATATGATTTTTCTATCGATGTATTTGAATATTTCATTATTTATGTAAGACTGACTTAATTATATAATCCTAAAATCTAAATTTTGGTTGCATTTTAAATGTGAAAGTAATGTGTACAATTTTTTTCTAGAGGAGAAGCAAGATTTGAGCAAAACAATACACAAGATCAAAACAATACACAACATAGCGAGTAAGATCATGAGAACCAACTCCGTTCTTGATGAAAAAGATAAGTATAGTTTGAAAAGACCTTAATTAACACAACACAAATCATATATAATAATAATAAATAATATAAGTAAGATGTTAAAACATAAAATAAATCTAATATAAAACACTAATAATAATCTATGATTATATAAAGTAGGTATGAAGCAGATATTTTTCCGCGCTGCAAAGCGTGGGTTACTATCTAGTATATATATATATATATATATATATATATGTTTTTCTGAGAAACAAATTCAAATGCTTAGAGTGATCTTCTCTGAAAATTGTCCAGTAAAAAAGAGGACACATGAAACTGAAAATGATTGTGGTTTGATGACAAACAACGAGAATCTAAATTATGTGGCTTGGATCATACAGCAGAAGTGGATAAGGATGGATAGTCACTAAAGGAGACAAGGTTCTACACGTAGGCCTGAAAGGCTCCCGTCGGTGTCTTTCTTCCCTACATACAGAGTTGGAAGCTCTTATTTGGGCTATGAAGTGGTTGGCAGATGTTCTCTTGATCAACGTTATGTTTGCTACGGATTGCTCAGAACTTATAGACATGACAACAAATCCGGAGGATTGACCATCATTTCCATCAGAATTAAGGGACTTCTTAGTAATTAGAGAGTCTTTTAAGCCTTTCACTATTAGACATATCCGCGTTGTGAAAATTTTTGTGCGGTTTAACTTGCGAAATGTGCAAGAATACGAGACTTTTGTTTTTTCCATATAAGTACATCGGTGTCTAATTGGCTTTTTTTAGACATAAAGTCTCGAAATCAATAACTTTATATATGGAGTTTGTTGAAAAAAAAAATTATGATGGAATATGTTTCTCTCTGTCTTTATAGTAAGTGGTAAAAGGCGTGGCACAGGAGGCAATATTAACATTGTGTTTTCAAAAATTGATTAAAAAGGAGATTTGGGTTTGACCAGGCTTAATCAATTTGAGAACAAACTCATAAACTTTTGTTCATATATATTGTTAACTGTTAAGACAGCCTTTTCCTTGATCTACACACAAATAAAAAGGTCTCTTAACTAAAATTAATACTCAGCTTTTTCTGTTTTTTCAGTTATAAAATAAATACTTCTCAGCTTTATGAAGCTTTCGCAATAAATAAAAACAGGGAAAATATAAAATAAAAGTTATGATGAAGTACAAAAAGAGAACAGGAAAAAAAAGAAGTGTTAGTAATTAAAATTGTTACTCAGAAACCAAATAAGAAAGCGTGACTTAGGCATTTCCCCTTGCACTCAATGCGTAGCCTCATTTAATTTACTTTTTTATTTTTTGAAATTAACCTCAGTTTATTTACATTATTACTTGTGAAATTATAGCCATATTAAAATAATTTATTATGAAAATGCACATACTCACCAATGCTCTAGAATATATTTTCTTGAATCATTTACCAAATTCAAGATTAGTTGCTCTTATGAATTACCAATTACTTGGTCGATTCGATATTAATTAGATTTAGGGTATACAATCAAATTATCCCAAGTTTTATAGAAAATATCTTTTCACTTAGTGACATATTTTTCTTAATAATTGCAAAGATTTATGATGTTAAAATCAGAGCTAAAGACTCATGATGCATGCTCCTTTGTCATTATTTCTAACAATGGTATGTTTGTTTTATTCTATTATAATTATTGAAAAGACAAACCCATTATGAGATATGATGATAGGGTCGTAAGTAATAAATGTCTATATGTATATGAAAAGATGCAACAAGTGACTTCTAAATTCAACTATTTTGTTATAATATGATGATTGAAGAGCATTACAAATAACCTTCATGATTATTTATTAATAAAATTTTTGAAATTTTAGTTTCTCACATAATACTAGCATCAGAAAAGCACCTCAATAAGGTCATGAAAAGGTGAACACCTCTTACTTAATAAACAAAATAAACAGTATTAAAAATGTAAATATTCTTTTTTTATTCTTAGGCTTATTACTCAGACTCATACTGATGAGTAGAATCTAAAGAAAGAAACAACGTTCACTTGGAAAAAGACAGTAGACATAAAATTAATTGTTTTTGTATAAACTATTTTGTTTTGGGGTCGATGCATTTGCGAGAGAACATAAATATTATAGGCACGAAGAAACAAAAGATGTCTATTTTTAGACCCCATGATATATAGTAAATAATTAATTAAGGTTTTATTTTGTGGCTGCTACTTGTTTGTATTGGTTGCCTTGCAGTTACTTATATGCCATGCTTATATGCATTCGCCAATGAAATGACAAAATAAATCTATTTCAACACATAGAATAGACAGTGTGTACGTTCGTATATTTAAAAATAAGCAGAGACGAATCTAGAGATTAATTTTATCCGGGACAGAAACAGAAATATAATATAAAATAACATATTAATAAGGGGCATTAATACAAAACTTTTTTAAAATTAGACTAATTTTGAAAATTTTATGGGGGAAACTGCCCCTCCCAATCTCTATGTACAATAAGATGCATCTCTTAGGAAATTAATCGAATTCAGCATATTTCTTTGCCTTGATAAAGTCAATTTCACTACTATGTGTAAAACCCAATCACAATACTATACACATGATTGGCTTGCATTTGAACTATTATAATTTTATATGAGTTATATTTAGTTTGATTGGTAAGTAACGCGAAATTATAGAATTACGAAAGTTCGAAATTTTTTGTATAATAATATAACTATTAAACAAACAAAATTGACTTGCCTGCAAAACTAAATTTCAAAAATAATAAAACAAAACAATGGTTAAGCATGAATCAAGATTACGTAAAACTGTGTGAATAATCAAACATTTTAAAATCGCATTATTTTCATTATCACTCCATTTAACATTATATCCACAAATATATATATATATATATTGTTTTTGATAAAACTTATATTCTCAAATTATCAAATAACCCTATTTAAATATCTATAATGCACTTCACCATATCCCCAGGTTAGCTGATAAAGCAATTTAAGTATATGTTATTTGCACTGTAGATCAAAATAAATAAAATTGATCAAATCTATGCATATAGGTTTTAGTTTATAGAAAAAAATAAAAAGGGTATAAATTGAGAATAATAAGAAAGAGAGCACAAATTTGAGAGAGAGAGGAATGGGCATGTGATAAAAGTGAGCTTCCTTCTTATTAAAAAAGCGACCACGCTTGTTTTATTGCAATGATTCGGTCTACTTTCTTATTATTCTCTCGTTTTATTTTATCCTATCTATTTTCCCGTGTCAAAATATATCCCATTTTTTTTGTTATATATACATATGTATATCTGTATCCCATTTATCTATGCTTCTTATTTTTCCCCTCGTACAAAAGTAAGGTAACAAATCTATTTATTTTCCACGATATTAATCACTGGCAAATATTGTGAAATAATATCAAGAGTGGAAATTTTATTTAGGAAGATAGTGAAATGCTAAGTTGTACTAACTTTAAAAATATATAAAAAATATATGAGGTATGAAATTTATCGACTATTTGTTTAAAGTTATTTAATTACATATTTTTGTAAATGAGTTCTAACAATGAATAATGGGTTCGGATAAATTTAACACATTCAAACATATATCACGTTGTTGTTTTTTTGTTAAAGGACATTCCACGTTGTTGAAAAGAAAAAATCCACGTTTAGATGTATCTGTTGGTTTGTAAATTTGTTAAAATAATAATTTACGTACCAAATGAGTCTAGGTTTTATTGTTTTCACTAACAAGAGTTCGAGTTCATTTGAAAATAGTGATTTACGTTTTAAATGTGATATTATTAATTGTTGGCTTCGGACATCGGAAAAAAATATAGATCAAAGATCTGGAATTTCTATAATTTATTTTAAAAATAATAATTTACGATCATCATCTAACAATTGTCTCACCATTATTTTAAAACGAAAATATCCATGCATCAGTGGATGTTCATCACGTTTTGGTGAAAAACTATCGATGATATTGAAATCGCATATAACATATATAACCAAAAGCTATTCTAAAAATTAAAAAAAGTTTTAAAATTTCAAAAGAAAATTATAATTTCAAAAAGTTTCTCAAAGTTCTGATTTGTTTTTTTTTTTGTTTTTTTAAGTTTTCAAAGGACAATTCTGGAAATTTTAGTGGCCTTACAACAATTTTCTGGGAATCTACAAAAGCTCTTAAAAATTTTCCAAAAACTTTTTAAAGTTTTCATATAGTTTCAAATGACCAAAAACGATAAACCATATCGATAGTTTTTTTACCAAAATGATAATCAGTGGTAGATAACATTTCTTCCAAACAAACTAAAAACGAGTTCTTTGATAGCAATATATAAATCATAAACCGGTATTTCAAGTTTCAACAAAAAGAGACGACTAAACCTGATTTCCCTTAATTTAAGGCATACATTCATCTATTTTAGTCATTAGTTACGATACATAATAGAATCAATTGTAAAGTTTTACTAATACATGATACACACAATACACAAAAATAGAAAAGGTAACGTTTTTTGCTTTTACATTGAAAACCCATTTTCCTATTTTGTTTTCGACAGTCCAATATAAACAGCTGTAAATCTGAAGTGATCTCTATTAAAATCAGCAAACGCGTAGAAAAAGAAAATCTAGATCAATAAATACAAGTACTTCTATAAGCAACATCGAGATTTACAAACGTTTGTTCGATATCATGGGAGAATATTTATGTACTATATAGCAAACTTTTCTTACAAACTTTTGTCTTGTTATTAAATAATGTTTCTTTTTGTATTAAAAAATAAATTCTTTTCGTATCATTGATACCAGAAGAGTTATGATAATGCTGGAGAGCATTTATATCGTATATTCAACTTGTAGCCAAGTGCCAATGTTTTGTTTAGAAAATTTTAATTTAACGAAATAGCTTTAGAGAAGTAAGCGAATAATTTGCTCGAGAAACGAAAGCCCACTCGTGCGAGCGAAACGTGACTCGCCGCTAAACCATGTGATTACGGCATTACGCTAATTTATTTGTACTAATTAATTGCTGATAAAACAACAAATCAGTACTTGGACATTGAAAAAACAACAAATTCAGTACTTAAGTATTAGCCGGCGAAAAGAAAGAAAATACTAAAAATGCAGTCATCCCTTTTTAGTATCTTCTTACTAAATATGCATCATATGCATCATTTTTATCTTCTAATAAATATGCATCATTCTTTATTTCTTTTATTTTTTCATTATTATAAGACACTATACCTCCTTATCTTATATTATTGTGTTTTCTAAAAAAATTCTTCTGAAAATATGTAAAAATATCTTTTGCAATTGTAAACCAGATTGTCAATTGGCAGAGCATGCAAATTAATACTTTACATGTTCAATTTATCCAATAATAATAAATTTTCATGAATGAAATAAATACTCCAGAAGAGTAATATTGGTAGTAACAATAAAAACTTTGTTGTTAGGTTTGATAATAAATTATTAGGACACTGGTTACAATAAATATTTAGATATTTTGGCAAAAATACTTTAATAGATACATAAATTGAAAGTTGTTTGGGACTCCCGAAACATGAACTCTCACAAGTAGCTATCATGAAAACAAAGGGAGTTTAAGCTGTTCACCATCTTGTCTTGAAAAACTACTTCCGTGTCTTCCTCTCTCTTTACACACTATCACACTCTTCTATTTTTTCTTTATCTCTCTATATATATGTCTCACCATTCACACTCTCAATTCACACAAAGAGACACAAAAAGAAAGATGGAGAACGGAGAGAAAGTAGCCGAGACGGTTGTTGTTGGAAACTATGTGGAGATGGAAAGTGAAGGGAAAGCTTCTAACATGAAATCTAAGCTTTCCAACATGTTTTGGCATGGTGGCTCTGTTTATGATGCTTGGTTTAGCTGTGCGTCCAACCAGGTAACAGATGGTTACTATATTGTTAGATGGTTTTGACTACATGAGTCTCTCTGTGACTTGATATATATATGTTTGAATGTGTGTTTTAGGTGGCGCAAGTGTTGTTGACACTACCATACTCATTCTCACAGTTGGGGATGCTCTCAGGGATTTTGTTTCAGCTCTTCTATGGCCTCTTAGGTAGTTGGACAGCTTACCTCATTAGCATTCTCTATGTTGAATACAGAACTAGAAAGGAAAGAGAGAAAGTTAACTTCAGAAACCATGTCATTCAGGTTTTTTATATTATTACTCTCTTCTATATATATATATATATATATATATATATATTTTTAATATATTGACATGTTGGGTTTTAAAGTGGTTTGAGGTTCTTGATGGATTACTTGGGAAGCATTGGAGGAATGTTGGATTAGCATTTAACTGCACTTTTCTTCTCTTTGGATCTGTCATTCAACTCATAGCATGTGCTAGGTAACTACAAATTCTCTTTTTGATAAAGAGGAAGCTTACATATACAAAACTGATATGGTTTAATGATTATGAACGTTTGCAGCAACATCTATTACATAAATGATAATCTGGACAAGAGGACATGGACATACATATTTGGGGCATGTTGTGCGACCACAGTCTTCATTCCTTCTTTCCATAACTACAGAATCTGGTCTTTTCTTGGACTTTTGATGACCACTTACACTGCTTGGTACCTCACCATTGCCTCCATCCTCCATGGCCAGGTAATTTAATTATATTTTTCTAATTAATTCCATGGTTAGATTAGCTTAGCTGTCGTTGTTGTGGCTTAAGGGAACTCAAAAACAGCAACAAAGTTGTCTTTCTTTCTTATGTCTTTTGGCACTTCTGTTTCAAACAACATGTGGTTGGGGCCACTTTACCCATTTGTGTCAGACATGGTTGGTTTAATGCCTAAATGAATAAGTTAATAATACGAGTAAATAAAATCATATAATAATGTTTTCATGTGTAATGTTGGTAATAATAATAGGTAGAAGGAGTGAAGCATTCAGGACCAAGCAAGCTTGTATTATACTTCACAGGGGCCACAAACATTCTTTACACATTCGGTGGACATGCTGTTACTGTGCAAGTCATTTTCTCCTTTTTACCCTTTTAAACCCACGTACAATCCAATTATCACAAGGGTATACTGGATTACAAATTAATGAAAATGACCACTCGTTTTCACTGTTTGTGTTGGCAGAGAGATAATGCATGCGATGTGGAAACCGGAGAAGTTCAAGTCAGTATATCTATTTGCGACTGTCTACGTCCTAACACTAACGCTGCCTTCTGCGTCTGCGGTTTACTGGGCGTTTGGCGATTTGCTTCTAAACCATTCAAACGCATTTGCTCTACTCCCCAAGAACCTTTTCCGTGACTTTGCGGTCGTGCTTATGCTCATTCACCAGTTTATAACGTTTGGGTTCGCGTGCACTCCACTCTACTTCGTATGGGAGAAGCTTATAGGGATGCATGAGTGTCGTAGCATGTGTAAACGAGCCGCGGCGAGGCTTCCCGTTGTTATACCCATTTGGTTTCTTGCAATCATATTCCCTTTCTTTGGTCCTATTAACTCAACCGTTGGATCTCTTCTCGTCAGCTTCACTGTCTACATCATCCCTGCACTTGCTCATATCTTCACCTTCCGCTCTTCGGCCGCACGCGAAAACGCCGTGGAACAACCACCGAGGTTTCTAGGGCGGTGGACTGGGGCTTTCACCATCAATGCCTTCATAGTAGTGTGGGTCTTCATTGTTGGATTTGGGTTCGGTGGTTGGGCCAGTATGATGAATTTTGTTCAGCAGATTGACACTTTTGGTCTCTTCACTAAATGTTACCAGTGCCTTCCGCCTGTTATACCCTCGCCTCCTCCGATCAGCCATCCTCACTTCAATCACACTCATGGCCTTTGAATTTCGAGTCCTTAGCTGCCACGAAGTTGGCGTTTTTTCACGGATCATAATTTTTTCAAGATTTGGGTGTTCGTTTAGATCAACCATGCTCTTTGTGTTTTGGGTGTTCGTTTTAGAATCTAAAGTTGTCTATTTTAATTGTCTTTATCTTTGGAGATTAAAGAAAAAAACAAACTCTTTAAGAATAAGACCAAATCTTTCATCAAGACCAAATCTTTCATCAAGAACAAACATTGTGTACTTTTCTTAGAGAATGTTTATCCGTTAGCATATTAAAACCACAATATAAGTTGAGAGAGACGTAAAAATTTCAAGGATTTAAATTCGGAGCTTAAAATAGAGCAAGAGATTGATAAATAAACGAGAAAAGTTCGATAAACATGCAATAAACCCCAGTCCGGCTTCTTAAACCCATCACAAGTACCATAAACCAAACCACAAATCCTAATTAATAATAATACAAAAACATTAAAGAGTCGATAACGAACGATAGATGATAATATTGGTGATAAGAGTCACATGTAAAATGACTGATTTACCCTTTCACACCGTTTTGAAGCTGTTTGCTTCAACGACCGCCGCTTGTGCAATCCCTAGCAAAATGCCCAGACTCTCCACAGCTGTAACAGCTTCCGCCGCCAGAACCGTACCTACCGCCGCCACCTCCTCCGTAGCCACCACCACCACCACCGTATCCTCCACCTCCTTGAGAACAGTCTCTCGCCATGTGACCTTGTTCACCGCACTTGAAGCAAGTACCATCGTTACCACCTCCTCCACGTCCACCACCGCCTTTACCGCCATAACCACCACCACGTCCTCCACCTCTACCACCACCAAAACCACCGCGTCCACCAGATGAACCGCCGCTATTTCCTTGAACGGGAGCGCCGTCAAGTCCAGACACTTCAACAGCCTTGGGACGGCCGGTGTTGTCAACCTCAACCTCAAACTCAACAGATTCGTCAGCGGCTAAGCTACGAAATCCCTCAGATCTGATGGAGGACTGGTGAACGAAGAGATCATCACCACCGTCGTCAGGTGTGATGAAACCAAACCCCTTCTGAATGTCGAACCACTTCACTGATCCTTTGCGTCTCTCTCCACCACCGTTGTTTCCATCGCCACCGCTCATTCTGATCAAATCTCTTTCACTCCGGCGAACCAAAAATCACCGATCAGATCTCTCTCTCTCTCTCCCTCTCCCTTGGCGTGAGGCAGACGCCGTTTATATCTGTAACAGATGTGTGCAAAGGATATAACTGCCACGTCTGCAATTTATTAATATTCCCAATTCTTTTCATATTCCCATTTTTTAAATACGTATGTTCCATTTTACATCCGTTATTTATATTTTTTTGCATAATTTCTTGACTAGTTCCAAGCGAAAGAAGAAACTGTGCGAATATATAACAAGGAAATTTATTTGTAAGGATAAATTTTATCAATAGTAGTAAAATTGACAATTTATTCAGAAAGACAGTTTTATAAAATATGGGCCAGCCTAATGTTCCAGATTGTATTATTTTTCCTTTTCGGGAAACTAAAGGAATCGCTGGGCCAGCTTGGATCTGGACGGTTGGGGATACTTTGCAGGAGTGTTTCTAAGCCGTCAGATTCAAATCTCAGAGTTAAATTATATTTAAGATATATAGAAAATCGTTCAAAGCTTATCCTCTTCTCCCGAAAGATCTAACAGAGTGAAGGGTATTATGGGAAAAGACTAAATCCTTAATTAATTTAATTTTCAGGTTCAGTCAACACTAAAGTTGTCAGACGTAAGCAGATATTTTCACTAGTCCCGCATTTTTGGGAACGCAAACTGCGTGCCGTTTTTATTTTATATTATTTCGCTCTCGTACCGATAAATAAATAATTTACAGAGTAGCCCCAACTATTTTTCTTTTTTTCAGTCAAAGCCTCAAAGGAGTGGTCAATAGAGAGACTTATAGCGTAACGTCCATAAGTCCAAATGACATGACGATGGGAGTTGCCAGTGCGCATTTATAATCCAAACAAAACTTATTTTTACCTTTACTCTAAACACACATCCGTGTATCCGATTAACCATTCGTTTGACCAATGCGTTTCAACAGATAAATTTGGATAATAACTTAGGGGACAACTTGTTGAGATTTTCACTTTAGAAATTAAGACTTTAAAAAATATGCTGTAATAAAACCAAAAAGAATCATATATTGGTTGACTTTTAAAAAATATAGCCAGAACAAAAATGGGAAGTTGGATTTGAAGAAATTTTAGGAACACTTTTAAAACTATTAAGAAGATAAAGCTTGATTGGAGAGAAAATGACTTTTAAGTTTTTTTTTTTAAATGTCTCCACAGCTCTAAATACTTAGAGACCAATTTGCACTTTGATCCAACAACCATATATGTAATCAATATTTTATATCAATTAATCGGTTAAATACTAATTTTAACCGAACAAGCAGGGTTGGCATTGAGCATAGATAAGTGAAATATTGGTTTACAGTCCCTATATTTGCTGGGCCCCTGTTTTATATATATATATATATATATATATATATTATAATACTAATATATATCTTATATTCTGTATAATCATTTAAAAGTATATATTCTTTAAATAAATAAGGAAACAAAAAATGATGATGTGAAAAAATAAAATATTTAAAAAACTAATTAGAATTATTTCATCCGACTATGTTTATTACTAATTACGTTTGTAAAAGGCCACCATTTTCTATTTTGTTTAGGACTCGAGAATTTTCAGAACTGTCCCAACTAACAGGTCCCAAAACTTTAACTGTTTGACAAGACTTTTTGGGCTTTTTGATAGCCCACTAACATATTATTAAATCCAATAAATATAATTATTTATAGATTTTCCCCTAACTAATCGATTGTGGGATATATCTTTTATATTTTTTGTAATTTTTGTCCTTCAGTCGTTACTTGATTTTACATCAATTATTGGGTTTTTATGGGATTGTGTTGGTGTCAAAATCTGATCATGTCCCAAACCCAAATGATCAAATCATGTCTAAGTTCCAATAAATTTCAAGCTCATTCAACATGTCTAATAATCAAGCAGTTCGGCTATGAAACCTCGGTGAGATAATAGTAATAGGCATATCCAAATCGATTAGTCAAATTAAATTCGGACATCTCGAGATGGCAAATTCCAAAGATAAATAAGAAGGGGAATGTAGCATACAATCCCTGGATTTCCGAGGGCAAAAATTGATATTTTATACACAATTTCTTTGGTTTTATTTTTGTTCAAAGATATTAGGAAAAAAAAAATTCTAGAAATATCCTAATATACAAGTGTTTTGCTCCCTATCTAATTCCTTTTAAAACAATCCGGATCCGATATCCAAAAATTCAGATGTATGATTATTCTCAAAACATGTAGTAATGCAACAGCAAATAAAAATTATTTTATATTTGTGAGAGTCATGGAATCAAGTTCATTTCATATAGGTTTGATAATGTTTAGGTTTTTATTTGTGAATAGGAAAACATTTCATATATATTAAACATATACTTAACCATACACATTTACAAAAATAAACATGAATAATTTGAGATTATGGAAACATAAACAAAATAAACACTTAGATTTGAATTTAATTTACTAAATAATATGAGCAGATTTAGTTTATTCTTTTAATTTCTATTTTTGCAAATATTATTTGTTATTCTCAACATTGTTGAATTATTTATTTATAAACTTGAAATATTAATTAATAGTTAACCCATTTTCTTTTATTTGCACCAGAACATTACAATCCAGACATGGTGAAGATCTTATACCTTTGAATATTAAGAGTATAAAGGTTTCAAAGTTTATAGTTCCTGCAAGTAAGTCTTCTAGCCATTTTTTAACATTGATTGGGTTAGGGGAGAATTATGATTCAGAAACACCTAAACTAAAAAAGTATATTGACACACAAACAAAATAAATGAAACAATTTGAAATATTGTAGTTTAAGTCTGACCTTAATATTTTGTAATATTTTGGAGATATTCTATTGAGTGAGAAGCTACTATTCATTACAATTTTGATACGTGTATGCATGAATGTGTATATATATATATATATAGATACATTATGAAGTTTATGGATGCATTTTTTATCAAGATGGTACATATCACTTTCTTAATTATGTTGCATGGGAAATAAGTCTCCTCATGATAGAGTTTACCAATTTTTTTTTGTTGGAATACATTTGCTATCAACTAGTTGAATATAATTATTTGTCTCACTTACTCTAATATTGTATCCAAAATTTTACAAAAATGTTGGATTGTGAAGTAACTTTCCGATTTTTGACACTTCTAGAAATAAAAACATAATGATTATTTAATCAACAAAACATCCAAATTGAATCCGTTAAATTGTGATTTGTCCATTTTGTCTATCGGGAAGTGCACACAATAAGAGGATCTAATCCTCTTATTTTTCTATCAAACTCTCTTATATATACAAACATTACAAAATTTGAAGACAAATATATCATGGTGACAAAGTGAGTTACGCTGTTTATTTATATTCGAATACGAATATTTTCTTTGTGATGATCCATGTTCGACTTAAACCACATAAATCTTGTGTATTTCATCTACAACTATTCCACCAAGATGTCATCAATGTGACATACACCCTCCACAAATTCAACTAAAACTCCCATCATGTTCTTGTTTCTAGCACAACGACAATTGGTTTTTATTCCAGATAAAATTATAGATGCATGAAAATCGTGATATACGGTCATATTTTGGATGGTCCAAGAGGTATACAGAACCCTCTTTCCTTGCTGATAGTTTATTTATATTTTGGAAGTGTTTTAATGGATATCTGAATATTTAGCCGTATCAAAGTCATGTAAGAGGTGTATACAAGCTACTACATCTTTTATCCAACTTTCGAATGAGTTTTCAGCGTTAAACCCACCAGTATGAATTTCTCTAAATCAAAAGCTTCCAAAGGTTGCAGAAAACCAACAATAATTTTCTTAGAATTCTCATAGTTAGTTTTGGAAGTTTGATGCCTCAAGACCATTTCACCTTACAAATTTGCTTGCACCAACCAATCAATCATTTGTTGGAGATGAGCATAGACCTCCACAGAATCTTAAAGAGCGCTTCATCCATTTGTGAAAACAAAAATTTAATTTAGGTTAAAGGTAATAATTTTATTTTCATTAATGACAATGGAAATATACACAACTATCATATGGTCTTGTATAAAATAGCTACAGTTTGAATATAATCATTTGTATCAAATGCGAAATATATTTGCTTTCAACTGTTTGAAAATAATCATTTGTCTCACTTAATCCTATATTGTTTCTAGATTTTTTTTAAAATGTTACTGTTCAGAGTAACGACCAAGATAAACAAGATCTCTTACAAATTTAATCTACCCGACACTTAGAAAGATTCATCCGGTCTTTCATGTCAGCATGGTAAATCCATTGGAGGATCAAAGTCGTAGAAAGTCCACTCAAACACCACCAATCGTAAACGTCTTACGACAAAGAGATCGAAGAAATGCTTTCATCCAAGGTAGTCCAAAAGCGTGGTGTTCTTCGTCAAACACACTTTCTTATCAAGTGGAAAGATCTACCAAAATTTGAGGCAATTCAAAGAACAAGTCAAGGCATTCACGAAGACGAAGGCATCTCCAAATTAGGTGGGAGGGGGGAGGGGGGGGGGAGAATGTCACGGTCTATGAGTTTTTTTATTCATTTTCATGGGCTGGATCCATCTCTAAAAGGTTCCACATGTTTTGGCCAAATATAGAAAGATATCTCTCAAGATTTTGTTCCTAAATCAGATTCCTTTCATATCTATCTAGCATTTATTGGGATTCTTTATCAGATTCCTTTAAACCTGTCCATATTTATGAGTAATTTGTAAATAAGGTCATATCTTCTATATTGACCATTAGATTAGATTCATCTTTACCATCTATTTTGAAGATATTTTTATATAATAAAGAGAGAGATACTCATTTGTAAGGATCCGACATTTTTTCAATATCACAACAACTTAGCAATTCCTTTTATCTTTTCCAAATTTTCTCTCTTTCTAAATTCTTTTCTAACAAAAAGTCAATTTTCGTTAAAGAATTTAGGATACCTAATTCGAAGCAAATCAAAACTAAAGCTGCACGGATTGATTCCCAAAATCAAGCCCGTGACAATGTGGTGGCGTAATGGTTCACCTAATAATTTAATTGTGTGAATTTATTAACTCTATGTTGTTGTTTTTTCGGGTTAAAATAACTACTCCATGTTATTGCAATGGTGGACCCAACACATTAATTTGGCTATGTAATGGTGCTGGTGATATCTAGTAGTTAAATGTAAATTCGTTGTTTTAAATGTTTGGTATTTTTTGGTTTTTTTCTTTGGCAACAATGTGTGTGGTGGCATTTAGTATTTAATTTTCTGAAAGTGAAAAATATGCAAGAGGATTCATATGGAACTTTTTTTTTTCCATCAAGGATTCATATGGAACTTGCGAGTTTGGTAAAGTGTTTATAATGGCCATATATAGAAGACGAGCTTTTATCTTTTATTATCCGTTGGATTAAAACTGTATAAGAATTAGATAGAAAAGATTTATCATTATTAATTAAATCATTCAAAATATATAGTTAAATACACCCTTCTTGGTTTTCAGTTCGGTTTGATTTAATTGAAGAAACACTCTACAAACGGTCATAATTCGAATTTTAGAGTGTTTACATTGATTACATTGTAAAACATGATTACATTGTATGAATCAATTTGCTCATACTTTATTACATGCTTTGAAGGCATAATACTCGCACAAAAAAACATCCAAGTGAAATGATCACACTAATTAAAAACTAGAAAGGCCATTCTATGTTGTGTTGTTAATAATGATAGAGCGTGACATTATACTCAACAATGGCATCACCATTGGTCAAGTTAACGGAATATGTATTGAGTAAAGCCACTCCTCGTGCCATCCTAAACCTTCCTCGACCTCCCACAACCGCAAGCTCCCTCTTCTTCTCCGTTATCGTATTCCTCGAAAATATAGAGATAGAACTGCCGTTAAACTCGCCGGAGGTGAACCCGAAGTCTACGTACATGGTCAACGTGGAGACATGTTTCCCGGAGGAAACGTACATTCCTCTAGCGTTCCCTATCTTCTTGGAGTTCGGGTCCGGTCCAACGGTGAGAGGGTCGTCGATGGCGAAAAGAGAGCCAAAGGGTGTGGGAGCAGAGTTGTTATCCCCTCCGGTGATAGTAGGCTTGGCTATGAGGACGGCTGATGGGTTTGGGGTGGTGAGAGTATCGTGAAAGAAGAAATGTAGATGGGTGACCACTTGTTTCGGTGTGGATGGACGAGTTTCTGAGTAGTATTGGCCGAGTGCGAAGGTGATACAAAGATAAAGACTAAACCTTAGTGTTGCTATTTGCTTCCCCATTGTATCCTTTTTGTTTTACGTGTAGTGTAATATATAAGAGCGAACAAAGATTGCAATTGGTTCGGAAAATAACAAAATCATTCATTTATAGATCAGGATTTGTACTGGTCTTGGTATCAAATCCAATTTTCATTTGTTTCCATATGCATGCAGAATATGAAACTTTTGAATATAGAAAAGAATAACATAATATTAGCCCAAAAACGTAATACTATTATTTATTTTTTAATTAGTGATGTTTTGGTATAATGAATATTAGTTTGTTGATAAAAAGAGAGAATCATCATACTATGAGAGTTAAAAAATTATCTATTTTTAGTTGTACATCTCTCTAGTTGACAAGAAATATGGATATCAAGAAATCTGAAATTTACAATGCATTGTTTTCGTTGTAGTTTATATGTTTTGTATAATTTGTATGAGAATTAGAAATGATCTAGTTTACACACCTTTGAATCACAAGAAAGATTAATATCAAGAAATTTGAAGTTTACAATACATAAATATATATATAAAGTCAACTTTTAGATTGGTTGACATTCGGATCATCGACAGCTCATGAAAAAATATATACAACTAATTTTTATTTTTTTAATTATTTAGCTAGAAAAGATCTAAACTACAAATGTTAGATGAGGTATGCATGCATTGGTACTTCTATCTCTCAAGGTGACTACAAGTGGTCTGCTCTCGTGTCACCTTCTTGGAGAGATAGTCGATTACTTCTCTATCTCTTTAAGTTGATCATTTCCAAGAGAGACATTTCTTACCCTCGCAGGTTGAGTATATTAATGTCGGAGACAATAACGAAGTTCAATCAGTGGTGCATCTCAGAGTCGTTTAGCTTCCACCGATTAAACTTCGTCACTTTAGTATCCAACATTAATCTCACCGGTAGATTTCTTACTTTATTTCTTGAAAATTCTAATATTCGTGTATGATAGTACAACCAATAGATGTCCTTGTGCAATTTATCAACGATTTATTAAGAAATGGAAAGGAGATTCTTGTTTATTCTCTCAAATTCTATTCAAACTTTTAACTTAATTTTTTTTCATTCAATTCGAATACAACAATTTAAGGAATATTTCATCCTTGAAAAATGAAGATACATATAAATATATAACAGTAAATTTGGACAAAAGTCCAGATAAGAAGAAGAAGAAGACCTGTACTGCAACTAAGAATACAGAGATCAAAACTAAAGAATGTGAAGTTTATAACTACACAAACCTTTGTCTGTACAGAGACCACAAACAATACAAAAGTGAACCTAGACATCATTCCCCCTTAGATATTTTGATTGGTCAGCAGTTTTAAGATCCCTGAGGCTTGTTCTTGGCAAATTTCAATCTATAGGGAGTCTAGAGATGTCACCTTCTTTCTAGTATTCAGGACTGTACAGACTTATCAAATGTTCTTCGTTGACGCTCTTTCTTGAATCATACCATCTTACTGTTTCTGCAGAGCCAAAGATCAGACCAGTGTTATGTTTAATAATGGAAGCACAAGAAGCAGATATGATCGGTGATGGAAAAAGCAGAGTTGTTTTTTTACCTGAAGAAGCTTGCTGTTCCTCTTCTCTCGTGCCATGGAGTATCATTGTACCTGTGAGCACAGTGATGAATCCACATATCTCAGAGGCTACGCTGGCTGCGTCTTGCCCAGACCAGTCCTGTCAAAACCAAGTTTCAAAGTTTTGAGTGTTTACTATAACTGATCTTCTAGGAATCTAAACATTATATAGTTTTGAAACTACCTTGAACATTATTGCACTAGCAACAATTGTGAGTGTTGTGAACATTACATAGTATATTGGAGAAACAATTGCTGCATTGAATGTATCCAACGCCTGCCAAAGATTTCACAATAGTAACAACCTTAAGCCATTAGTCAAGACAGTATAGTGTGCCAAAATATGTAAATCAACAATGCCGGGTGAAATTCTAGAGTTCCTATGTTTGCTGGAAAAAGGAGTCATACAAAGTATGCTGCTTAACAGTATAAATTGTTCTATTCTCACTTGCATACCAACCTATTTGACTCCAGAATATAGGGCTTTCCAAAAAAAAAAATGGTAAAGAGAGCTTACCTTGTTCAGGTAAATCAATTGAGTAACGACACAGGTTGCTGCAACCATGACAAAAAGCCATGTCTGTGGATACCCGATCTGACTTACTCCCTCCATAGTTAATTTTATCGCAATTCCAATAGCCTTTATGCTCATAACCTGTTTAAAGACACCACCAACAAGAAATTATTAGAGCTATAAGTTGCACAAGAAGATAGAAATAGAGCTTAAGGGTAAATCCAAGATGAAGCAACTTACAGTGAGAGCACCCATTAACGAACAGATTCCAATATAAACAAGAATATTTGTTTGGCCGCAGAGAGGTTCAACGTGCAGAATTAAAGCAAGGACAATCGACAATGTTATGGCTACGTAGACTAGAAAAGCTGTTTCATACACAAGAAAAGGAAAATTTGTATTTCTCAAATAAAAACAGCACAGAAGACACAATGTGTGTGAGTGAGTGAGGAAGAGAGTAGCTACCTGGTTGAGTAGCCAGGTTCCATATTTCTTCAACGGAATTAGGAGTTTGCTCCTTAGGTGCGTGTATGACAATAACAACAGACCCGACGATACAAGAAACACATCCCAGAACACCCATTTTCTTAAGTTTTTCTTTTAATAGGAAATGTGCCAACATAGCACTATGAAATGAGTGAAAAAAACGAGACGTTAGTAACAGAGAAGTGAGTAAAAGTGAGAGAATGTGACCAAATACATACAAACATACCTAATGATTATACTTAATGCACCAAGAGGAGTAACAAGTACAGCTGGTGCATAAATATAAGCCACAAAGTTTGCAGCTTCTCCAACAATCACTAATCATTTTGAGGTTACACAAATCTTGTTTAGAATTTGGACAATGCGATTAAAAAATGGAGAAAACTATAAAAGAAGATGATTAAACTCACTTGTGACCATGCCTGCCCACCAAAGAGGCTCTAATAAGTATGTATAACCTCCATATCCTGCATCATCCAGTGAGAATTGTGAATTTTTTTCATTTTATACATAAAGTATATCTAAGCAAACGATAGTTTAAGCTATAAAACTAATTTGTAAATGTAATTGAATCCATTTAAAGCTATGAGTCACTGAAACAATAGATTACTCACAAAGAATTGAGTGAAAAAGACTTAACATTTCTGAATTAATAAAGATGGAAATTGAAAACAAGTAACTGTAAGAAGAAGAAGAAGAAGAAGAAGAAGAACCTGCTCGGGTACCAATAGCACCAGCCCGTTTGAGACCTTTCTTCTTAAGAATGAAGCTGGAACCAATGAAAACACTTGACGCTACTGCTAGTATCAACCCCTTCCCATTGTCTGACTCCATTCTATTCCCAATTAATAACCCTAATAAATATCTCCTTTAATCCTATATCTTATCTCTTTCTCCGATCAGAATCAATCGTGGATTATAGAATGAAAGTTGCTGATAAAGAGAGAGTTATATACATAAAGGAAAGAGAGAGTTACGATTTGCTGCTGAATTTCAAAATCAACGAAGAGATGAAGAGATCTGGTTTACAACTCTTTTGCCTCTCGCCAGGAAAATTCGTCTCGCTTGCCCAGCCTTAACCGGGTTAAAACTAAAACTAAAAAAAAAAACAAAACTGGGATAGGGACAATTTTTTCATGGGCCATAAACAACATCACAATATATATTCAGATCTTTTCAATAAAAAGGACCCATTTGACTTGGGCCATGGGAAAATGTTATGTGCAAAGTCTCTAGGACTACAATTGTTATGATTTCAATTCTTGGCTTTAACCTCTGTGTGCGGCTGATTTGCCTTTCAGTAAGAACAATTTGGACACTACCAACTTCTACATTCTTTAATGTGAATATAAGTAATGGCTCTTAACTCACTATTTGAAGACATACAAAGATGGTCCAAGTCAAAATTTCATTAAGAGACAACATAGCAATTTAAAGGAACATCAAAACCAACACAAGCAAGTGGTTTGCTTCTTTGTGTTTAGTACTTGACAGGTGCGTTCTGGGTCGGTAAGAGACCAAATCGCTTCTTCAACAAAGGTTAAGCCTTTTTTTAGCTAGCCTGAGCGGTGATTCCTTCTGCACAATGAGTTTGATTGATGTTTAAGCATTAAGTAACAACACAGTTTGTATTAAGATAATAAAACATAGAAATTGAATAACAAGCAATCAAAACCAAGCTCAATGTGTACTAAACAACTTTTCTCTCCTAAGATTAAGATTAGACAAGCAAACCTAACTCAAAGTGTCCGAAAGAGCTTCAATCTTTCAAGATTAAGATGAATCAAACATCAAATCTTAAGATTTAAGCAAACAAAACAAAAGATTCAAGCTGCTTGTTAACCTCGATCATGGTCTGAGCTCGAGTTTCTGCCATTTCTGGGTATGGATCCTAGGAAAGAGTGCTCTGATACCAATGATGCAGATATCGTTAGATAGATAAAACCCAAACTAGAATCTTCCACTGAAGATCGAAGAATGGAAATTAAAGGTCTAGGAGATAACTTTCAGAGAAAGAATTGCTACCTCTAAGATCGATTGATGATGACAAAAGTGGTGACGAAACAGAATAAAGAGAGAAAGATGAGAGATTGATAATAATATCTGATTGATTATTTTTCTCCTCAAAGCACAACGTACATAAGGCGTGACATGCATTGGTCTAAACATTTGACCGGATAAAACAAACCATCAATTTAACGACTGTTTAGTTAAACCGGGAATTGAAATAAGTAGATAGATAGGGGATTATAAATCCTTTGTAATATTCTAGTAGATATTGGTCCTGTTTGTTTGACAGTTTTAGGTTTATACGGCTGTGGTATGCAGTTAAACGATTTTTATTTGGTAGTGGTAGCCTCTTGCGATCAAATGTTGCGGCAGATGCATATCGTTGTGTTAGAAATTTTTAGCCGCTGAAAAAATTTGGCAGTGCATCTGCTATTGTTGAGTTTGGTACTGTTGCGGCTGCCATTACGATTAATTTTTATTCGTTTATTTGATGTAGGATTTTGTAGTTGTTATTGCGACCAAACACGTAATTGCTAAATAAATAAAAATCATAGTGTTTATTTGCAGGTCGCAAGCTGCAGTCGCAGCCGCCTGTCACCGTTAAACAAACAGGATCATTGTATTTCTAGAAATGTTCGTGTCAACCGTAAAGAGAAAAATATTCATGATTAGTCAAAGCTGGATTAAAGAAGTGACCACCCTGGGATTTTTTTTTGTATGAGATAAGCCCAATATTTGGCCTAATAATATTAATTTGAAGGCCCATATAAATACATTAAAAAGGCCAAAACGAACACATGCGTATTACATAAAAGAGCTCTCAACTCTCAACAATGGCGGTCTGAAGAATCTTGTAAATTCCATTCCAATTTAGACGAAAGGAAGCGGGAGAAGAAGATGTCGGGTATGGGGGATGGCTACGTCGGTACAGCTCAGGATGCGGTGAGAATACGGCGGCTGCAGAAGCAAAGAGAAGCCGAACGCCGTAAAATCCAAGAGTTGAAGAGCAAAACTGCCTCCGGCAAAGACCAATCTGGTCTTCTCCAATTCGGCACCAGCTCTTGTGAGGTTCGTTTCTACCAATCACTATAGAATACTTTCCGATTTCTAGGTTTCTTCTCTCCTTTGATTCGGAGAACTCAATTTAGAACTTGTGATGTCTTTGAATTAGGAGCTTCCGCAATATTTAGGGTTTCGCATTATTACAACAGTCACTTCTCAGTGATGATTCACAGATTATAATTAAAAAAATTATTCCTTTTAGAAATTGCAATGATAATCCCAAACGTTTAATTTATTTATTTGATATTAACATATTTGTTTTTTCAGATTCTTGATACTGCTTTCAAGAAGGAAACAGTTGGTTTAGTTACAAGAGAGGAATATGTGGAGAAGGTAAGGTAAATTGAAGTCATTGCTTGTATCAAACTTTTTTAACAGTCTACATAATTGTGTTCGTCATATCTGTAGAGGGTTAATATTCGTAATAAGTTTGAGGAAGAAGAGAAGGAGAAACTCCAGAAGCTACAGCAAGAGTGAGTTTTGTTTCAGTTCATTCTTCTGTTGTTATTGATGTTTTGGATTACGCTCCATTGACTTTTGTTTCTAAACTACAGGGAAGAGGAGCTGCAGCTAGAGAAGCGTAACAAGAAGAGAAAGATTAAGGGATCCTCTCGCTTATCTTTTGCTGAAGATATTGAGAATGGCAGTCATGATGATGATGGAGAAAACAGTAAGTGGATTCATTCATCGTGGGACTTAGTTTGCCCGGACCATACTCATTAAATGGTTTACCTTGAATATTATTACATCAGTTTGATTTGTGGTAGGGGTAGGATTAGGTGTGATATTTGCTCTCGTTCAATCAAACCACTGCAACTTTTTTCCCTTTTTTGTGTGGAAGTTGAAAATTATATAGCTCTTTCTTTGAAAGAATGAATCTGATCACGTATTAAAGACATTAGTTCTTACAATTGTAGATTGAAGTCATGCTTGGTTGTTGGACCTTTTGAGTTACAAATAGCTTGTGGGCATAGGAATTTTAGACAAATCTCCTTTTTTTGCTTTCTTCTTGAGTTTACATATTTGGTAACTTCTATCATCTACACTATTTATGCAGAAAGTTCTGGGACAATGAATTTATGTTGCGGAAAACTTGGCAAGGACCCCTCAGTGGAAACTAATTTCCTGCCTGACAGGTGATCTCTTACTCTCTTGTTTACCTTCACTGTCTGCTTTTGCAGGTAGTCTTAACTTTAGTTGTGTGTTTTGAGGTTGCTGTTTCAGTGAGCGGGAGGCGGAGGAACAAGCTGAACGTGAAGGCTGAAGAAGCAGTGGCTTCGTGAACAAGAACAGATTAAAAGTTTGTCCACTTTCTAGTTACTTCTAATTTCAGTTGTAACATTTGATTCAAGGAAGATTGTCTAACTATTTTTTGTTTTGCAGACGAGCCTCTTGAGATTACTTACAGTTACTGGGATGGGACTGGCCATAGACGAGTTATCCAGGCAAGCACATGCTACATCTTTGTCTTGCTATCTGTGCTTAAGTCTGATCATAAACTTACCTTTATGATATATCCTTTTACAGGTTCGCAAAGGTGATGCAATTGGGAATTTTCTACTAGCTGTTCAGCAGCAGCTTGCCCCTGACTTCCGTGAAATTCGGACAGCATCAGTTGAAAATTTGCTATATGTAAAGGAAGATCTTATTATCCCACATGTGAGAACCACCCTTTACAGTAATGAACACTTGTCAAGCTATTCTCTCTTCGTTATCTAGAACTTAACAATAACATGGGCATTTTGTTTTGGTATACAGCAACACAGTTTCTACGAGCTGATCATTAACAAAGCTAGGGGGAAGAGTGGCCCGGTATACCTTGTCAACATTTATTGAATTCAATTTATATAGAAAATGGTGGCTAAGGCTCCTCCTGCACCGTTCTTGTTAACAGCTGTTTCACTTTGATGTGCATGAAGACGTGAGAACAATAGCAGATGCAACGATAGAGAAAGACGAGGTATGGTTTCCTTGATCCAGTTGCATCAGAAAACAGAGTAGTTTGTTGATGATAAGTGGTATCTAAAGCTTTGTAAATGTGTTGTTAATGAAGTCGCATGCAGGTAAAGTTGTGGAGAGGCATTGGTACGAGAAGAACAAACATATATTCCCTGCTTCCAGATGGGAGGTATACTCTCTAATCACATTTTCTCTGAACTATTAGTTCGTAGCTATTATAGACTTTGAATCTAATCTTATTGCAATTTGTTGGACAGATTTATGACCCGACGAAGAAATGGGAACGGTACACAGTCCATGGGGACTGATTTAGGATCAGAAGATGCTTCTTATGGATCTTTTTGTTGACATGATTGATCAAATTTGGTGTAATAGTAGTGGAATTTTTTTAATGATTATTCTTCATATTATCATTCACCTCAATGTTCCATTATACCTTTTTTTAATCTCTTAAAATTATGGAAACAATTATCTAAAATTTCTTTAATCGTTTCCTGTTATTTTTTATTTGAAAAATTTGTGTGAGATCTTCCTGATGTAAATAATAAAGTTTATAAGGTAACAAAATCGCAAGAAAAAACAAATGTGAGAGCAGACAAAAAGTTGTCGTTTTGTAGAGTTTCTATGGCTGTGTTGTATTCTGAAACTCATGTTTGTTATCTTTTTTTTTTTTTTTTTTTGAGAAAATAAATAATTTTTTTGTTAGTGTGGTGAAAGAGGAGCAATAGCATAAATACCATAGAAGACACTGTTCTCTCATTTGCAAATTTCGTTGACCAAAGCGATGATGAATCTTAGGGTTTTGTTCCTCGCTCTCCTTCTCCTCGCATCTCCTCTTCTTCAAGGTCTCCCTCTCAATCCTCTCTCTTTTAGTTTCCTGGATTTTGTAGATCTAGATCCGTTTGTTTCGTAGCAGATTTGATCTCTGGTCCCGATCTGGTTTGCGGAAGGATTTAGTCTTGATTTCCGGTGAACGTTACGTTCTTATGTATCGATCTGAGTGAAATTGAGCTCGTTTATAGAAATTTTCCATTGAACATTGTGGTTGTGTGCTTTAGGTATTGCTGCCAATCGTTGAGCAATGTATTAGATTGTAGATCGAATGCTAAGTAATAGATTCTTCAGTAGTGTATTCATGCATGTCCTTATTTGCATACACCTTTGGTCTTTGTTAGATTGAAATGTTTTCAAAGTATTCACAGCTCCTTTGTGTTTGAAGACATAAGACCAATTGATGAGTGTTGTTATTATTCCATTTGATCAGTTGCTAGATGTCAAGCTGATGACGAGGATCATTCCAGTCTTGTTGATGATGTTGTGGGAGAAAGCAGTGATTCTGGGGTTGAGGAAGATGATCAGGATTTGGATTTGAACTTGGTCTCAGCTCCTGGAGTTGAGACTGTTTGTGTTTTCCCCAAAAACAGTGCCAAATGTAAGTTTTTATTTATCTATTGTTATGATTATGGTATTTCTTAAAGATTTTGTTTAATGCCAATTGTTTCATGCAGTGGTTCCAGCTGGGGAAGAGACTGAGCTCCTTGTTGGTCTGAAAAATGATGGTAGCTAAAATTCCTCTTTGGCCATCTCTTTTGGTTTTATGTTAGTGGTTGTAAAATCTAAATATCTTCAAATTGGCTGTGTGACATAACAGGGAAAACTAGCGTAGGTGTGATGGGAATTAGGGCCAGCGTTCATCTTCCTTATGATCATAAGTTGTTGGTTCAGAATCTAACCATGCTGGTATGCTGTTTTCCACTAATAATGTAACCATGATGATTTTCACACTGTGATGTTGTTTTTTGTAAATTCATATCATTCTAAATATTTGTTATGGTTTTATCTGAGAACATGTTTTCTAATGTTCTCATGTTGCCTTTTCAATTGCAGAGATTCAACAATGCGTCCATCCCAACATCTCTTCAAGCAACATTCCCGTACATCTTTGCCGTCAGCCAGTACCTGCAGGTACACATACCCGACAATAAACAACATATCATTCTCAGTCATTCTAAAATTTAGAAAGATCTGATCTTACTCGGTGTTGTTGTTGTCTTGTATAGCCTGGAGCATTTGATCTGGTGGGTTATATCATCTACGACGTGGAAGGCAAGCCATTCCAGAGTGTCTTCTACAACGGAACCATAGAGGTGGTGGAATCTGGAGGTCTTCTCAGCGGTGAATCTGTCTTCCTTATAACACTTGGAATTGGTCTCCTCCTCCTCCTCGGTCTATGGGCATACAGCCAAGTACAGCGTCTCACTAAGGTAAACCATTGGATCTCTTTTCTTTCCAGTAAATAATTTCGACAGTTAATATTCATTTGGCAATCTTTCTCTTTTACCAGAAAACCAAAAAGGTGTCCAAGGTGGAAGTAGGAACCAGGTCTACCGATGCATCACTCGATGAATGGCTCGAGGTTCGTTTCTCTCTCTCACTCTCACTCTCTTTCTAAACTTCGATCATCTTTGTTATGATTTAATCTGGTTGTAATGTGTGTTATTATGCCTTCAGGGAACTCCTTTGGCCAAGACATTGTCTGGGAAATCGAAGAACAGGAAGAACTAAAAGAGCTTTTTGGCTCCTCCCAGTTTTTGAAAGAGTTTCCAAGTTTTAAACTCAGTCTTGAGGAAATTTAGGGTTTAAACGTTACTTTTTTTGGTTCAAGCGTTGTACTATTTAGACAATTTTGCCTCATGAAACGACTTTAGCATACAGTATAATGGTTTAGATCTGTCGTTTTCTGTTATCAAACAACTCTAAATGATGGTGTTTCCATAGATAACACATCAGTACCTTTGAAAACAACACATTAACATCTTTAAATTACTTTTGTCATCTCAAATTATAAAAGCAATTATAAAATTGCGTAAAGAATTACCTTTTAAAATTACACATTAACATCTCTAGATTTCGTTTAGAATATATAGAAGAAACTGTCGAGATATGCTTACTCAAAGTGAATAGAAGAATCACAGCTTTTAGTTACAACTTACAAATATCTTAATCAAAGACCTTTTTTTTTTTCTCTCTCTGCCAAACCAGAGCTCATGAATCAAATTTTTGTTTTTCCTTTATTAGTTCAAGAAGAAGTAAGAACACAACAACAACAATGTCGCTACCCTCCTTTTATTTCTCATCTCATCTGTTCCACGGAGACTAGCGATTTTTGTTACCGATACTTCTCAATCAAGCTGCAACTTTCTTCGACGTGACTGAGTTCACAATAGTTGCAAACTCAGGACCCTAAAGTCACATCAAAGGTCAGTGTGAGCTTTACTTCTATTCTTTTCATTAAACGCAATATCCACAAAGGTCTAAACTTTACTTACCTTCAAGGAGGCACCACCGACAAGAAATCCATCAATGTCTTCTTCTTTGGCAAGCTCTGCACAGTTGCCTCCATTGACAGAACCTGGCAAATTGAGTAGGAAACAATCAACAAAAAGTTTGATTTTGCGGAGAATAACTAAACTTAACGCACCTCCGTATATGATTCTCGTTTTGGAAGCGACTTCCTCAGAAACATTCTTCTTGAGCCAACCGCGGACAGCTACATGGACTTCCTGAGCTTGCTGAGGAGATGCAACTTTACCAGTTCCAATTGCCCATACAGGCTCGTATGCAACCACTACATTGTCCCAACTAGGCACAGCATCTGAAATTACAAATAAATTCTCGAGTTCAGACATGATTCGGAACATGAGAGAGCGATAAAAGAAAGTACAAGAGTGTTACCAGCATACGCCTTCAGTTGCTCGAAGCAAACATCAAATGTTTTGCCTGCTTCCCTCTCTTCTAGCTTCTCCCCAATACAAGCTATTACTCCAAGACCCTCACTCAATGCGTAAGCAGCTTTCTTCCCGATAAACTATAAACGGTTGTGTTGAGAACAGAGCAAACATGTCTTCACAAACCTTTCTTAACAACTCCCTACTTCTTATTAAGTATTTTTATAAACTGACCTCATCCTTTTCTCCAATGACATGTCTCCGTTCGGAATGCCCAAGAATAACCCACTTGCAGCCGAGGTCTTTGAGCTGTTCCACACTATATATAAACCAGAAAGTCTTAAGGGGGAATTAACTGCAAAGCTCTGATATTTTAGCCAATTTTCAATCATATAAACAGAGAGATATAGTAAAAGTGAATAAGAGAAGTTGTAACCTGATTTCACCAGTGAAAGCTCCACCTTTTCCAACCCAAGAGTTCTGACCCGATATATCAATACGGTCAGTCAATGAAGAGTTGACCTGGTCGATGTAGACAAATGGAGGTGACACAACAACATCTACACATAAACGATCATTAAGAACAAATGGTCAGCATGTGGATGGTTTTAAAAGAAGTTTGACTCCACTCTTCTCTTGATAAATGGAATTCAGCAGACAAGACTTGCTTAGGTCCATTTTCAAATCAGAAACTGAAGTAATGTCCTAAGAATAATGCTTCAACCATTGGAACAGTGGCAGAAAACTCAAGAATCTTACCTACATCAGATTCCAAGGTTGCACTGTTGAGATCAGAAACAAGCTTGGCAATGGAGTCCTTAGTCCCGTTCTAAAACACATGCCACAAGACACATTAGTTTCAGTAGATACACAAGAAAAGAAAAGACTTTGGGCCATTTCACTTACACACTTCCAGTTTCCTCCAACGAAAAACTGCAGAAACAGAGACAAAAGGCAAGTCTTTAGACAAATCAAAATATACAACATCAACACATTTCTGAATTGATTCAAATGAATTGATTTGAGATCAATTTAGGGGAATTTAGATTCTACAGAGACATTAATCATGCAGCTAAAAGTAATAATCTTTTTAATATTTAAAAGGAATAAACTTTATCAATCCTAAACCATCAATCTAAGCATTTCAATAGAGTGAGGATTTAAAGGTGGAACCTTTCCGGATCCAGCCATGGCAACAACGCCTCTCGGAGAACGGTGAGTAGAAGAAGAGGAAGAAGCGAGACGGGTAGAGGAATTAACGCGGTGGACGAAGGATTGGTGAGAGACAACGGCGGCGTCAAGCGTGGGAGAAATGCGGCGGAGGCCGGAGAAAGAAGGAGTGCCACCGGAGACTTGGGCAGTGAGAGAGGTTACCATGTCGTTAAGGTTTGGCTTTTAGTGTGAGGGGAAAAGGTTAGATGAGATAGAGACGAGACTGTGACTCTCTCAGCTGCTTAAGGTAAAGGAGATAGAACAAGGCGATGAGCTAAGGGTTGGTGGTGCTCCTCGCTTTCTGACTCTCAAGGGTATTTTTGTCTTTTAGATAAGAAGACACGAGTCTGTTTCAATGGCTACGCGCCTAAGTTACTTCTGGTTCTCACGCGCTTAGAACCAGACCCTTGATCAGGTGCCAAAATGGTCGATGAACCCAGTTTAACAATTTTATTTGCCCAAAACATCTTGGTAACGCATTTGAGCCAAAACTCAAATATAAGCAGAATTTATACTCTTTTTATACAATATTACTTTGACTCCAGACACGGGTTTTGATGAATCATTTCTTAATACGAAAATTTTAAATTAATTGCAATTCATAGTATATAAAATAGTGGTGACAGGCTGACGGCAATATGAATATCATGATTTGGTTAGGGATGTATTATATATTTAATATTTATGCTTTTAAAATTGGTTATGCTAATGCTATTCCTCAAGAGTCTTTTTCAAATCTGAATTTTTTTTCTAAGATTGGTATGAATTCTTGAAAAATGCAGTTTAAAAATAATATTTACGGCATACTCTACGCCCCATGTATCCTTATAATATTGAGCGACGTGTAAAGAAGAGAAAATAAGATATCAGATAACACAATCACGCGATCTTCAACCTCGTAGTTTTGGCCAATGTTTACATCACCACACAATATACGACACAACAACAAAAAGGAAAAAAAAAACTATCATCATTCATCAACCAAACCACATCTCCAAGAAACTTGACTGATACTGAAGCAAAAAGAGCAAGAGAACTATAAACGCCGCAACTCCCCACGGCGAGCTTCCACCGTCATCTCCGGGACTCACATAAATCCGACGACGGTTAGAAAACACACCAAGAAACGCGTCAGGGTTCTCCATAGAAGATAACCACCGAACCAAGACGATAAGAAGCAAAGGGATCAAGAGAAAAGCAAGATTCATCTGCTCTCCGGCAGATTCAGATGCTTCTTGGAAGCTGAAGTACCATGAAGTCATCAAGAACACTGAAGCTACGGTTAGGATTAAAAGGACTGGGTATGGTAAAGGTGTGAGTGAGAATGAATCCAAGATCGATGCTCCTCCTGTTCTTCTCTCTTCATACGCCATCTCTAATAATAATAATGATAATGATGATGATGATGATGATGAGAGAAGCTCTTTCTTAGTTTCTCTGCTTTTATGTGCTGAGGATAACTTATAGAAACCGACTTTGGTTAATATATTATAATTACGTGTGACCGACGGATAAATTAAGAGGATCGTATAATAAAAGATTCACTCCAAATAAATATTAGTATTAGTTTCAAATGTAAATGTAGGAGTTCATTTTAATTGGACATCCCTTTTCACCTATAACAGAAGTACAGTTTACGTGTTCGATTCTTACGAATAATTTATTTTGTTGATTTACCTTGCATCTTTTTTTCTTGACATTCAACTATTTGATAATTTATTTGGTTTATTGTATGATTGATCCATTTCTTTGTATACATATTAATTAATGGTTTATGTTTCTAGCTGGTTAATCAAATAGCTTTGGATTAAGGCAATAGGTGGAAAATAACCATCCAAAGTATCGAAGTAACCAACAAAGTTTTAAATATTGAGGACACGTCTCGACCAACAAAAGAAATGAACAATTTTTTTCACTTTCTTGAGTATGAAAACGGTGAAAACTAGTCTTCCTTCCGTTTTACAAAGTATTTTGTTTTAAAGTTTAACTTTTGTTTTATAAAAAGTATAGTTTTTTGTTCTAATATATATTTAAACCTAAATCTCAATTTATTACAGCTTATTAATTAGAGAAAAAGCAATTTTAGTGTATTAGTAAAAGATATAAAAATATACATACCTTTTAAATTTTGTGTAAAAAATATTGGAAAGACATTGTGAAATGGAAGGAGTATCATTTAGAGGTACTCAACAATGGAATATTTTAGAACAAACTTAGAAAAATCTACCGACGTTGATAAAAAAACTTATCCCTTACTAGGTAAGAGTAACGACGGCCAAACAACTTCAATTCCAAAAAGAAAAAGGTTTGAAGTTATTTAAGATTTCGGATTTAAGAGAAAAGATATATCATAATTTTATGAGAATTAAAAGTAAGTATCCACTATAAATAAAAAATATTTTAGAGCGAAGACAAAATAACCTAACAATTCAAAAAATTGTGAATATCTATTTTGAAAGATTACAACGAAAGATTAAACAACCCCATCAAAAGAACATGAATTTTCCAATCTGGACTCCAAAATAATTGTCTTTATTAGATCGTTAAAACATTTAGATGGTTGTTATTTCGTTGTATTTTTAAAGGATTTTAACTGAAATCTACTGATTAATAAAAATATATTTTTATGTTATTTTATAGTATATATTATCACGGTCCGAACCGGTTAAATTTGTCTCAAACACTCTAAAAGATCGAACCCTATCGAATTTTCTGAAATTTGTAAACATTTTATTTCTAGACGGGATAACCAATCAAACAGTCTTAATTTAATTTATTTATGTTAGAAGAAAAAGGAATGCTTTATAAAAGTACGAAACTAAATAAATAGCATACATTATTATTCAATTATTAAAAGTTTTAAATGTTCCTTGAACACCAGTCGAAGCAAATCTCTTTGGCGTTGGGAAAATCTTCGATTTCCCAACAAATATCCTTATGAACTTTAGGTGTGAAGCAGCACCAACAGTCCTTTTCAAATATGGACTGGCAAGTAGTTTTGATACATGGTGGTATATAAAGCTTGTTCGATCTCTCTATCTCTTTAATCTCCATTCTTTCACCTACACATTCATTTGAAACACAAACAAAACTTTGATGATAAAATAAGAACATATTTGATGTATACATGTATATATATATGAGAAAAAGTAATGCGTACACTCATGTAGAGCGAAAAATGAGAACATGGCTATGCAAACTAAAATTAGATGTGATGATGTCATAGTTTGGCTATCTCAAAAGACAGTGTTGTGATGATTCTTGTTGTCTTGCTGAAGTGTTGTAATTTGTAAAAATAATATATATATATATGATATTGGTGTCGGATCTCGACCTATTTCATTCCTAATCTTGTCATCTCATGAGGTCCAACAAAATTTACATATCTAACTTGTGAGTGGATCATATATATAGTTACTGGTCAACAACTTAAATAGTCAATAGTCCACATCTATTTGTGATTTAATTCCCAAATTAATGGAACGCACATTAAGAGAAAAAGATATATTACCATTTGAAGACACACTTTCCTTGGCATAAAACATATTCCTTCCATTTGTTTCAAATTACTTGTTAATTTTTGTTTTAAATTACTTTTCGTTTTATATTTTCAATATTGACAGATTTTCTAATGTTATCTCTATTCTTTTAGCTTATTAATTAATAATATTAAATAAAATAATACATTAATTAGAGATAAAACAGAAAAGTTAAATTTTCTTTTTTAAACCACAGCTAATTTAAAACTGATAAAGAGTAAAAAACAACCTAATTTTATATTGATTTTATATCCGAACAAACAACATTTTACTTCACTTACTTTCTTTCCAATATCATCAATAAACAAACATTTTACTTCACTTCCTTTCTTTTCATTTTGTCCAAGTTTCTTCAAGTTGATCGCTTTTACCCTTGCAAATGCCTTACATCCGAAAATTCTAAGGTGATCCAAGTTTGGCTTGTTTTCCTTGAATGACTCGTATGGGGTTTGATCTTTCAAAGCTTTTGTGGTTACTCTATTGATCACGTAAGTGGCGTGTCTCACTGCTTATCCCCAATAGGGTGCTGTAAACTGTCTTGAGATGCCGTTATCTTCGCAAAATGTTTGAAAATCGATAGAAGTAAACTCTCCCCCTCTATCGGTTCGAAACATTTTGATTCTCTCCCCCGTTTCACTTTCCACCAAACTTTTGAATTTCTTGAATTTTTCGAAAGCTTCACTTTTCTCCTTTAACAAGATAGTCCACATGTATCTTGAAAAATCATCAATCAATACAAATATGTATCGATTTATTGCTGTGGTTGATGGTGTGATGGGGCCGCACAAGTCACCATAAATCAGTTCTAACTTTTGCTTTGTTCTGAATTTTGTAGCTTGCGGGAATGGTTGTCGAGTTTGTTATCCTACAAGGCAGCACTCGCATATTCTCTTCTCGTCTTCAAAGTTGGGTAACCTATGAGCTAGCTTCTTCTTGGACAATTGTTGGCATCTTTTTTAAGTTAACGTGTCCTAGCCTTGCATGCCAAAGCCAAGCTTCGTCATCAAGTTTGGTGAGTAAATTTTTCGGAACTCTAATCGTAAGTTGTATCTTATACATACGATTAGGAGATCGAAGTACTTTCATGAGTAGTCTACCATCGGAATCATGCATGGTAAGGTAGTTTTCTTTTAACCTTACATCGCATCCTGCTTCTGTAGCCTGTCCTACGCTTATGATATTGCTCTTAAGGTCTGGAATCCAATAGATGTCTTTGATGATTGTTTGTTCACCGGTTTTTGCTTGGATTATTATCGATCCCTTTCCTTTGATGTCTACACATGACTCATCTCCAAACTTGACTTTTCCTTTTATGTTTTCGTTTAATTCCGAAAAATAGGATCTCTTTCCCGTCATATGGTTACTCGCACCATTATCCAAATACCAAGTGCTTAGTTTACTCGCTTCTTCTTCTTCGTATTTGCTTGGAAATATTTTTTGCTCATACAAAAATATTATCTCGTGCATGTAAAGGGCTGCATCAGCTTCCTCTGTTTCTGCTAGGTTCGTTTCATGGCGATTCTTACCATTTTCCGGACACATATTAGCGAAGTGTCCCTTCTTCTCACAGCGTCAACAAGTAACATATGATCGATCATTCTTTTATTTTTCTTTGTTTTGATTCTGATCATTGTTATCTCTTTGTTGTGCATTAAATCGTCCTCTTCCACGGCCCCTTCTACGGTTTCCTCGGCCTCTAACTTGGCCATTAAAACCACCTCTTGAAGCTTGCTCGTAGGAGGCGTTAAATAAGAGTTTGTTCTTATCAACTCTTTGGTTTTCTTCTCCTATTCTTTCTTCGTATGCTTTTAACCTACCAATTATGTCTTCAAAACCAACTGTTTTGAGATCTAGAACTTGCTCTAATGAAGCAACGATGTGAATAAACTTGCTTCTTGGCAAACTGTTCAAGAATTTCTTAACAAGCTTTTGTTCTTCGATGTCTTGTCCTAGGGCGGCTGATCTAGAAGCTAAACTCGAGATCCTCCCTGCAAAATCATCAATATTCTCGGTTTCATTCATTGTCAAACGATCGAATTCTGAGACAATATTTTGAAGTCTTGCTTCTGCCACTCGGTCTGCTCCCAAGTATCGAGATTTTATTGCTTCCCACATAGCTTGAACCTCTTCTAACTCGCTGATTTGCAGGATCAAATTTTCGGGGATAGATTGGAAGAGTAAGGCCATTGCAATGACATTCTTCTTTGCATCCATTGTGCTTGGTTCTACCGCTTTCCAAACTTCATGAACCTTCAATGTTACCTTCATTCTCATCGCCCACACGGTGTAATTAGTGGCGGTGAGCATTGGACATTGAACAGACGAGATCTTGGGTTCTTTCTCCTGTGGTGCTGCAACGATGGCTCTTTCCATATCTCTGGTCTCACTCCGCTCAAGATTGTTTGATTAAACTCAAACTCTGATACCAAATGTGACCGTATGATCTTGACTCTGAAACCTCAAACAAGAACTTATGTAAAAAAATGAATTATCTTTTATTGATGGATGGTTGCACCTCGAAGGCTGCCTACATACCCTTGAAAAGGATCAAGTCTATTCGTAGTTCTCAACTCTCAAATCTCTCTAAGCTTGTTGAACACCTCTCAACATAGCCTCTTATTTATAGGGATAGACAACTCCTATTCCTATAAAAAAATAGACAACTCTTATTTCTATTAGAACTCTCTAATAATAAAAATCATAATCTTATTCGAATTACCTAACACATTTTACTTCACTTACTTTCTTTCCAATATCATCAATAAACAATCATTTTACTTCACTTCCTTTCTTTTCATTTTGTCCAATTTGAACTCACGTTGTTAAAGAAAATTTAGTCTCAATATCTTTTTCTTCACCTTGACATATGATTTATGCATCCACGCTCGGAAAACTCGGATTTTGTATCCATATATATATATATATAAGTTCTCCATTTCTACATACTTCATACAGTTACCAATTTTCTATATTTTATATTTTCTCATTTAAAAATTAATAATTATATTTTACAATTCTGATTAAAAAAATATATGGATTAATGTTTATAATGTTTCCTTAACCAACGTTTATATGGAATGTTTATAATATTTCGTATGACATTATGTGTAGTGAAAACACAGTACCTATGGTAATGTTTATTTGAAAATTAAAATTAATAAAATTAATACGTGTTTAATTTTATATTTCAAGGTACTTCCAAATTATCTATTGACAGAATGCTTACAACCTAATGATATTACAAATAACAGACTACAATTTTTTTTTTTTTGGTTAAAATCTACCAGACATTTAGTTTCACTACCATATTTTTATTTTGGTCAATTTTGATAGAAAAAATTGTTACAAAAAATTATGATTTTCTGGTTATTCTTGTACTCGATGATTCACTTTTTAAATGCATATTTAAAGACTTATTTTTGAATATTTGAAATGTAAAATAAAAGATGAGTAATTGCATAATGATAACGTTAACGTGGTTACGTGGATAGAGATGATTTGTCGTTTTTGTTAATTAGGAATTGTGTGTTACTTTTGTAGGAGTATTTCATATTCGTAATGGACTACTATTCTTCCCCTACAAAATTGTAGGTGAAGCGTCATTATCAAATTTCCTTATTTTCTTTTGCTTTAACTGTTATCATTTAGTCACCTCTTTACTAAGCAACACAAAATTCAAAGATGACATAAATCATTTGACCTTTTAACATAATCATTTAAATTCACAAAATGACATAATTACACTGCTAATTCTCAGCTTTCTTTACTAATTGCATAATTTTGAATATAAACTTTTGAGTTATTTTGTTATCTAACTATCTTATTGAAAAAAACATATGCATTCCAAAATTCTATAAATTTATATACCACCGTCGGTTTTGATTTTCATCTTTTAAGATTCCATTATTTTGTACAGTGTTTATGAAATGAAAATCTAATTTTTTGGAAGACTAGTGTACGTTTAGTTAAAACTTTCAGAAAAAAATAATTTCGCCGTACGCAGATCATACAAATATAAATTATGTTAAAATGGAAAACTAAAATTAATATTGAATATTGTCGTCAAAGCACACCAAAACTGGTACTCACGCCACATATATGCTTCACGCTAACATCAACAATACCTACAAATTACGAAATTATTGATTTACATAAACGCAAACGCAACAAAACTAACCGTGGTCAAAAGACGATCAAAACTACTAGTAATAGCAAACGCATTTCCAGCGACCACAGGGACAGTAATGGACGGATCGTTTAGACGTTTCAAGGCAAGAGAGACACCGCACGGCGAAGAGAAGAGCCAATGGAACCGTGGCGAGGAGGAGCCAGCTCAGCAGATCTTCGCCTGAGGAGACAGCAATCTCGAATTTCACGGCGGAGGAAAGCGCTAAGAGGACAAGCGCCACCATGATCATGACTATTACCGGCAACGGCGATGTCGATACTCTACACCGTCCGCAGCAGCAGCCGTGGTAATGCATCGTCCACTGTTTTGTTTCTTTGTTTGCTTTAGTTTGTTTAATGGTTATATAATTGATTTGTGAAATGCTTTTTATAACTCGGAAGATAATAAAACATATATAGGAGTCAGAAAGAGATAATGGTTTGTTAGGTATACTTTAAATGATATTATCATAGTCCACGGACCATGATGATATACACTCACTATTTGGGAAAATCATTAGTACTAGTGGGGAAATTAAGAAGAAATTTTATGTGGTCATTTACATATGTAATATGTGGATTAGTCGGGCCATAAGTCTAGAATGATTCGTATTAACACTCAACTAATAAAGCATTTACTTTATAACAAACAAACTAATAAAGCATTTAGCTCTTCATTTGTTTAGCTTTAGCTACTATCTCCATAAACAATATACACATGGAGTTTTTTTGTTTTGTTTTGTGATATAAATTAAGTTTGTAAAAAATGATAGTTTAACAATTGATTGTAACTTTTAAAGATTGGTTTCTATTCTATTCACTTAACTGTTGTTAACTGGAAACTATAGATTAGGCTGAACTTAATCCAAAATAGGCAGATCTTTAAATTCTGATCGGGTTTGTGTGAAATATTAGTGACTGGTGGTTAAGACATCAAACAAGGAAGCTGATCTTAGTGGTCTACGATGAAAAAGACACTCACTTAACGTTGCTCCACTCATCGCATAAAGCTTTAAATAATTTAATGTTCCGCTTAATGCATGTATGTCGTTTCCAGGAATTCATATCATGGACCTTTCTATAAAGACAACAATATTTATCCATTTTATTTAATTTGGTTTGATTCACCCACATAAAATGAGCATTTGATTAAAGGCACCAAATAAAATGCGCCTTGATTAAAAGCTTTGGTAGTGTGAAAATGTAATTTGCGAATTTGTGTAGTTTCTAGATTCGAAGATTTTTGGATGAAATAAGTTTGATTGTGTAAAATTTGTATAGTTTAAGAATTTTATTTGTCTGTAAATTAATGTAGTTTATAAATAAATAAAATTTTCGGATGGATTAGTTTTAGTAGAGAAAATTTGTGTAGTTTATGGAAGTAAACTTTTTTACAATAGATGAGATGTTTTCACATAAAGTAAAATTTAAGCTTACCAAATATAGCATAATTTTGGTACTTATTTATATATTTATATGAATTTATAAAAAGAAATCCTAACAAAATTTGGTAAATCTAGAAACAATTATTCAACATTAAAATGTCAAAAAATTTAAATACACTTTCGGAAAAATGGAGTTTAGTCGTTTAATTTGAGTAAAATGGTTTTTGGTCTCGGCTCATTAAATTTGAGTAAGTAGTTTAGTCATTTTTAATTGGGATAGAGTTATCGCACATTTACAGATTTACCTGTAAAACATTTCTCGTCATTTTACAGAGAAAGCAAGAGAAGAAGAGGAAGAAGGAATCGAGGGCATGAAGGCAACGAAGACTCCGATCCAAGTGGTATCATCATGGATCAGGAGGCAACCTCCGAAGGTGAAAGCTTTCTTGGCCGTCGTATCAGGCATGGCGGCGCTTGTTCTGCTCAGATTCATCCTTCACGATCATGACAATCTCTTCGTCGCCGCCGAAGCTGTTCATTCAATTGGAATCTCTGTTCTTATCTATAAACTCATGAAGGAAAAAACTTGTGCTGGTATAACCTAAAAATCCCTTGCTTTGATTTCATTTTCACTTCCTTCGTTTGTTCTTAGGAGACAATTGTTTTGCTTTCACATGAAAGTTTCGATCTTTACTAAGTATATAAATATCTAAAATTTATTCATTTCGAATTGGTAATTTAGTTGAATCAGCATCCTCATTTCAGATTCTGAATTGTGATTAAGCATTTTGTGTGTTTGTTCTTGGTCTCCATTTTTGGGGGATTTGCAGGATTGTCATTGAAATCTCAGGAGCTTACGGCGATATTTCTTTCTGTTAGGCTGTATTGTAGCTTTGTAATGGAATATGATATACATACCATTCTGGACTTGGCTACTTTGGGAACAACTCTTTGGGTTATATTTATGATCCGTTTTAAGCTAAGACCTAGTTACATGGAAGACAAAGACAACTTTGCTCTCTATTATGTGGTAAGTCATTCTCTGTATTGTTGAGGGTGTATAATCTCCGTAGTTAGATTCTCTTCTAGCTAGTCATGTTGGTTATATAAGCAGCTATAAGTCTTTTGCTTTTAGTTGAGCTTACTTTTTACGGTCAGATGAAGAGGGTGCGTTGTAAATGTTAATCAATGGAAGCTTCCCATGACTAGAATTTTTCAAGTTATAAGTTATAACCGATGGTCCTTTCTATTTTCATAAGTATCAAGTTCGGTTAATCTGCACATTACATGCTTTTCAGAACATAGTATCATGTAACTGCTGGTTCATTAGCTTGAGAATACGTATATATATTGATCTTTTTTTTTGTTCTTGTGATTTATGCAGCTTGTACCCTGTGCTGTGTTAGCTGTATTGATTCATCCATCAACTTCACACAATATATTGAATAGAATATCCTGGGCATTTTGTGTTTTCCTCGAAGCTGTTTCAGTACTGCCGCAGCTGAGAGTGATGCAGAACACAAAGGTATGCATTTTATAAGGTCGTTTTTGGAAACTTGAGAACTAAAAGCAAGTTCAATCCCTGATATGTTTGGTTCGTTTAGATTGTGGAACCCTTCACGGCTCATTATGTGTTTGCGCTTGGAGTAGCAAGATTCCTTTGCTGTGCGCACTGGGTATTACAGGTAAGTTCTGATCTTCAAGAGAGAGTTTAAGATTACTTAACTGATTGCTTCTTTTATTCTCTTTCATAATCCAATGATTTTACAAATAGCTTGTTACTTATTGATTTTCTGAACATCCTATGCTTATGACACTCAAGCAATTGATAATCAACTCCTTTGTGTGATATTTCTTAACTGAACACATAAATTTAATGTGATCTTGTGGGTTCAAACAGGTTTTGGACACCCGCGGAGGCATGCTTGTAGCACTGGGTTATGGACTATGGCCATCGATGGTTCTAATCTCGGAAATCGTCCAAACATTCATCTTAGCAGATTTCTGTTACTACTACGTTAAAAGGTACTGATCGTTTCTTCATCTGCAAGCTTCTTCAGTCTTCCCACTTCACCGTCTTTTTATTATTCCTCCACCATATTTCTTATGCAGTGTTATCGGAGGCCAGCTTGTTCTCCGCCTTCCATCTGGAGTTGTGTAAGTTAAAAAGAAAAAAAAAAGTTAGATACTTTGATGACATTTGTTACACAAAGATAGATCTAAGCTTTGTGTAACCTGAAGTTGCCCCCCTGAGACCAAACCCTAATTTTTTTACTGTCTTGTATATTGTTTGGGACCCTTGATATTATTAACATGGATTTTTCACTTCCCTTTTGCTTAAGTTTCCATATTTTATAGATAAAGCCAGACCAGACTATGTTTGCTTATTACACAAGTCTCTGTATGGTTTAAAACAATCACTGAGAGCTTGGTATGATAAGTTCAGTAACTTCCTATTGGAGTTTGAATTCATTTGCAGTCATTCCGATCCTTCCTTGTTTGTTTACATTCACAATAAGGATGTTATTCTACTATTTCTGTATGTTGATGATATGACAATAACTGGTAATGAGTCTCCAGCCATCTTGGTTGTAAAAGGCGTGCCTGAGGTGCGCCAGGCATGGCGCGAGGCGCACCGAGGCGCGAGGGTCTTCGCAGCAAGGGTCCAAGGTGAGGTCTGGTCCATGATGCGCTCGCCACGATGGAGGCGACCATTGCGAGTTGCGACCGCAACAGTGATTTGTGGTGCAGTCCTTGAGTCGTGCCGGAGATTAAAGGAGCTTCAATATCTTCTTCCGTCGTGGTTGACATTGTGGTAACAGGCTTGAGATCTGCTGATGTTATGTTGTTCAAGGTCAGATCTAAACGAGTCATGAGAGATTTGACTCGGGCTGAGTCACGGTTGAGTCTGGCTAGTGTGAGAGACTTGTAGTCTTCTAGCTAGTTTAATCGAACGACGACGTATCTTTGGTTATGCGAATGGAGCAGCGACATCAAGAATCGACGTAATAGTTAAGGTGCTCGCTAGTAAGATTCTGGAGATAACAGAAGAATGCAAAGCGAGGAAGAAAAAGATGAAGAAAAGGAAGGAACAGTGATGAGAACACATTGTTTTGTTTCTGACCGTTAGATTTGTCTGAAGCTGAAGTGAAATAGCTTATTGAAGATTAGATTTGGAAAATAGAGAAAGAGAAGACAAAAGTGTGTTTGGTGGGGAATGGAAAATGAGACAAAAGCTTCTTTAAACAAAAGAAAAGTTGTGTTGGGGTTTTGCAGATTCCAAGGAGATTTATATAAGTGTATCTCTTAAAAAATTTAATCCAAGATTATATAAATGCTTTAAATAAATGGCTTAAGTGGAAGAGGAGGTTTCTTCATCGTGGCGCAACAACAAGTCAACAAGTATAAAGACAAAGGTAATATGCTTTCAACAAATGTCTAAGTCTGAAACAATCTCTCTCTCTCTTTTCATTCACTTTCCCTCTGCTAAATTTCTTGTTTTAATTTCTCTGCAGCATGTACTTCAAGGGCATGAGTCGCATGATCTTGAGAAACGTGAGAGAGCTCTTCTGAAGAAAGAAACCCAAAAGGTACAAGAAGATGTAAACTCTGCTAAGTCAAAGATGCAGAAACTAATGGCTGATTTCGAAAGTCAACTAGAAATCGCTCAAGCTGATCAATACAGCTCCTTAATTCTGAAAACTCCTTAATACAAGGTCTTGAGTGCAAATGTTGAGGCACAGCTGAATATAGAGTGTTTTTTGATGGAGGAGAAGGACGTGAGGAGCTTCATCAAGAGAGAAGAGTTTGAGAAGCTGTCATCAGGGTCGCCATGTGTCGTTGATGATGTGCGCCATTACCGCCATGCCGCATGGCGCTCCAAAGGGCCTTCCTCGCCACGCCTCGCCTGGCGCCATTTAAAACCCATCCAGCCATGAAAAGACTGTTTCAAGAGCTCAATCAACAGTTTCAAATGAAGGATATGAGAAACTTTCATTACTTTCTGGGAACTCAAGCCCAATTTCACTCAGAAGGGTTGTTTCTATCCCAATAGAAATATGCAGAAGACTTGTTGACAATTACTGCAATGAAAGATTGTCAACTTATGTCAACTCCATTGCCTCTTCAGTTGGATAAATTTACAGAAGGAAAAGAAGAAAAAGAGTTGTTCTCTAATCCTATGTATTTCAGAATTTTAGCAGGAAAAATTCAATACCTCACACTTGCAAGACCATACATTCAGTTTTTAGTAAACTACGTGTGCCAAAAGATGCACTCACCTTCAGTCTCAGACTTCAAGTTGCTAAAAAGGATTCTAAGATATATAAAAAGAACGGTTACAGTGGGAATCAACTTCAATAGAAACGTTGATTGTACATTGAGTGCATATAGTGACAGCGACTTTGCCGGTTGTAAAATTACAAGAAAATCAATTGGAAGGTTATGCACATATTTTGGCAACCTACCATTTCAAAAAGTTCTACTGAAGCAACATACATAAGCATATCAGAAACAGCTTCACAAATAAAATGGATAGGATCAGCTCTTCGAGATGTAGGAATCCCTCTTCTTGACACTCATATCCTCTACTGTGATATTTTGTCTACAGTATATTTTACTGCAAATCATGCATTTCATGCTCGAACAAAAACCTTTGATATTGATCACTATTATGTCAGAGAAATAGTGGCTCTTGGAATATTAGTTGTCAAACATATTCCTGGTTATCATCAAATCGCATACATCTTCACAAAATCCCTTCCAACTACAACATTTACTGAGTTGAGATTCAAATTTGGTGTTGGTATTCCATCGACACAAAGTTTGAGAGGAAGTAACAAGACAAGAATAAACTCTGCATCATATGTCGAGAAACATGTGAAACTTCCAACTCAGAAGAGTCTTCGAGCAAGATCTGGGTCGAGAAGACTAGTCTCAAACAAAGGTCTTACTCCAGACTTCTCCACAACGGATATCTGTAGAACAAGACAAAAATCAGAAAATATTAGAATAATGGTACGATGCATTAAAGGATAAAAACACATAAAAATAAAAAAGAAACGTTACAACCCTAAGAAACCTAAGAAATCTAGCTGTCAATCTTATCTTGTTATTGCGAAATGTTTATAAAAGCAGAATATGTAATTCTCAGTTGATTAAATTGAAATGAATTAATAAAGCACAAACTGTAATCTTCCGCAAGCTTTCAGCTTACTTATCAGGAGAATGGAGCTAACTCGCGGTTGTTGATTTGTTACAATCAGCAATAGCAAAATAGCGAGACAGTCCACATCACCAAGAATGAGACGGCATGAATGCGGTGTGAGAGTGTGACCCAAGAAAAAACCGACATGTTGTCTACCTCTTAAAAGCCGAAGAACGGGACGTAGTACTCTTTTGAACATTGAAAACAGGATGAATGTTGTGCCTGAAGAAACGGCAAGATTTCTGATGTCGTAAAACTAAAACGGCATGAGTTTCATAACTTGAGATGGCATGTCATTCAGAGTAGGTTTTGCAGAGTATGTGTGTGGCGATTTATGTATAAAAAACTCTCTATTGACTCTATATATTTTGAATCTGTCAACAGAGGAGAGGACCAATCTACCGCCTTTGGAAAACGTTATGTAGTTGTTTGCAAGAAAGGAGATAACTTGTGGAGACAAATTCTTGATTGCTCTACGTCTACGTCAAGCCTTACGTCTATTACAACGGTATACAAAGATGTCAAGGGAAAGAGAGCTGATCATCTCTTCTTCTTTCGTCTTGAAGAAAACGGCTGGAACTTAAAGGGTTAGATCTACTGGCTCGTGTGTGAGTCACGATCAAGTGTTGAGACGAGAGGCGAGATCGATGAAGTTTTGTTCGGTGGAGGGAATAGTGAGGCCACCCATCTGGTGATCAAAACCAAACACTTCCTCTGCTTCTCTTAGAAGCCTTTGAAAAGAAGGGTCACTCAAGTATGTCACTGGAACCACAAATCTTCTCTTTTGCAACCTCTCTCCTACGTAAACCGCAAGGTGTCCTTTTGGAATATCCACATTGTTTGATGAATGTGAGAACGCAAAATCTCCTACGTAAACCGCAAGGGTCACTCAAGTTTGTTGCTTTTTATCAAAGTAATGTGAGAACTTGAAGAGGTCATCAAGTGATTGAGTAATGTGTATTTATAGAAAAGAACATTTCTTGAAGATAATCTCATTGGTTGGTTTACAGAATTATCTTAATTAAACTCATAAGAATCAAAAAGCACATGACTTTGTTTAGTCATCATCATCCCCATGATGTTGATATGATAAGACAAAAAAAACCCACATATGACTTATATTCGATAGGCTACATTTTAGCTGAATTCAATTCTTGCCACAGAAAATTTAAAGTCATGTGGTCCTGTCTTTTGAAATCATTGAGAAGACCTTGATCCTGTCTTTTCATTTCACTGAGAAGACCAACTTTTACTTATGAGCAGGGACGTTGTGATATGTGGGCTATAAGGGCATGTTCATAGACAAGAACATGTGAAAACATAGCTCCTTATGAGATGATGTACGACATCAACTATATTTTCAAAAACAAGTCACCATTTAATGGATTGATTGCACTTGGTTAAATATCTTCAATCCATATTAACGTGATGAGAGAAAGAGATGGGAAGAATTGTATATTACTGCTATTGAGATGAATGTAAGCTACACTTATATATGAATTGAATTACCTTAATTACTCTAATAGAATCACATTAACATAAATACAAATCTCTAGAATATATTCATAATATATTGGCATTAAGGGTATGGATCTTCTAGATCCTTCTACAATCCAAAACTAGATATGTTATTTATATCACTCAAACCTTTTGATCCATTACCAAAACCGAATTTAGTCTTTAGATTGAAATTTTCGATATTCATTCATTGAATACCAAGATGTAAAGCATTTGATATCTAAGCACCAAAGATGTTAAATTTCTCGTATGTATTGTGTGATGTACATCTTGAAGGCTAGTAAAATTTTAGTTGTATATGTTGCCAGGGCCATATTGAACACACTCTTCTCGACTACGAATTTGTAATGGAGACAAGTTCGAGGCATACCCCTAGAACTTATAAGATTTCCACTAAAAAGAATCTAACTTATCATTGCTACAAAGCTTGATCGATCTACCTCTGCTTCTCAGGTTACACAGAAGCAAGAAGAGAAGAAGAATGTTCTGTTCTTCGACTCGAGTAGCTGTTATAACTTATATCAGCTTCAACAAACTTCTTTTTGGGCCTCTTTTCATTGGCCTGAAAGTGCTAGCCCATCTACACCAAAAAAAGACAGAATCGGCCCAGTTTTTATGAACCGGAGGCTGTGCCAAATCGAGATTAAACCGAACCCACAGTCACAGTTCTGTACTTGATTCACAATCAACCACTGCGCCAGTTCATAGTAGGCGAGTAGCCATTGCTAAAAGAATCCAATTACCTATTTCCTGTGAGAAATTAGTTGACAACTCATGTGAGAACTCATTTGAGAGTGCACTTGCTTAAATTTGTGAGCAGTCATTATGCATTATTGGTAGTATTAAGGATATACATATGAGTAATTTATATCATTTATTTTGGTAGTTAAAAAAATGTAATACACCTTTTATGAGAAAAACAAACCATTAAATTAAACTTCAATATACCATTTAAAGACTACCGACGGCTGAAAAAACTTCTACATTTCATTGTGCTGTCTCATTCTCGAGGTGTCACTATGTTTACCAATATTGTCATTTACAATCCATCTATTTGATCATCGTACAATTCCGTGTTCATATTAGCTTATTTTAATTTGCAACAGTATCTTACTATATGCAGTTTCTTGTCTACGCAGGGTCCACGTTTCTTAGTTAATTTCCTGCAACCCCCATGTGATGAAAAGACCTTACATTTATATTTGCATTTCGCTAGACTGTAACCAACTCTCTTTTTTTAGGACTAACAGAAAACAAAATTTGAAACTCTGAATAAAATTTAAATTTTCAGCTAAAAGTGTTTATGAACACAAATGCTCTGAAGACAGTTGAGGAAGAAGTGTCGATTATATTTTACGTGGTTAAAGAACATAAATTCGAGCTGTTCCTATTATAAATAGACATGGTGTAACGTTTTGAGGAGATGAGATGTCTAAATCAAGGGAAGTTTTCATTGAATAGAGCTGTTCTGTCTTTTTCTGATCTTTGGGAATGAAAGAAACTGAGTCGTATGAAAACAGGATAACTCGAAGGGTTTTATAGATAGCATTTTCACGTGGTTGAAGAAAAAAAGAAAATAGGGTTTTCTATAAAAGAAGTAGACATGAGTTTTGGGAAATGAGATGTCTATGGCAATACTAAATGTCTGAGAGCGACTTTGTGTTTATTTCTTTTAAAAGTTATGTAAGAAAATGGAAAGTTTGTAGAGACAAGACAACTCAAGGAAAGAAACAAGACAAGAGTAACATGGAGTTCATGTGGTTACATATGAGACATGTCTTAGTCTTTGCTCAAGGCAAAATTATCTTATAACGAATACATTGCTTTTTCAATTCATTTGCTAAAACAAATCTCCTTCACAGAACATGCAAGCTTTCTCCTCCTGACAAGGACAAGTTCTACAGCAAACACTCTGTCTCTGTCTCTCTCTTTGTTGACGTAATCATAAGATCTAAATGAGCGAACAATATAACAGAATTCAAGAAAATATTTAAGTTAAGGATCAAAAATAATGAAGAAAGCTTCAGAGTTTGCTGTTTCTCGAGCAATAAGAAACCAGTGTGGGTTTTTGAGATTTTGGATAATCTCTAACTTTTTTTTGTATTTAGGGTTTAGAGGACATAAATTGTCATGCTAAAAAAAATACTTAAGAACTGATTTGAGAAGCTCAAAGGTCAGAAACTTAAATGTTATTTGCGTTTGTTGCCTTTTACTACCATAATAGATACTTGCATACGATTGCTTGCAAGTTACAACAAAAGACAGCAACGTGTATATATACATATATTAACAAAAAAAACAAATAAACAGAAACGTGTACAAAGACAGAAACATGAATAAACACCAATAATCAACCAGTATTATTGATCATAAACTAACATGATTAGTAACATTATATATTTATATGGTCACACACTCGGGCAAGATATATTAAGGAGAATCTTTGTGTGTTTGGTATTTTTTTTTGTAGAGCACTAGTGCGTTTATTAGAGGTTGTTTGAATGGATATTGGAACACAAAGGATATATATCACAAGCTAAAGGTAATTAATATTTAATAGAATTGCATGCTTTTTTTTTTATAAAATTTTATATTACAATTGCATGCTTTAGAGTCAACTATATATTCGACTATGGGCGTAACGAAATATAATGCAATATAAGAATTCATAAGTACATTCACTTCGTACTTTTAGTACTAGTACATATATCTATATTCTAATTCTTACTTCATTATGAAATCTAGTTCGCCGAATTATGTATCCTTTTTCTTATTTTTATTATAAAATATATATTAGGAGAGAGGAGAGACCGAGGGACCAAAAGTAGTTGATAATTATAGTTATATTTATATATATACACACAAAATGGATTTTTAAAAAATTAGAATGATATATCATTTACTCTCAAATTTTAATGCGCTTGTTGAAATTTCATTGCGGATATAGATCACTCTAAAAGGGTTTTTAAAGAGTCGTGTTAAACGGCAATATAGATTTTTTTTTCAAATACTTTACTTTTAGTTGTTTCACCATATAACCTTTTTTTAATCTATGCCTTTGTTTTATTTGTTATAATGCCTATGCCTAATGTTTAACATGGTTTTCTACTTTCGAGGGTCTGAGTATATGAAAAAAAGTGTTGAGTAATTTCGCCACGGATAAAACAATAAACCCACACATATGGTCTAAAACATCCATGAGAAATTAAATTCAAGAGTAGTTGAGTTAACCACATTACACCTAATTTTTTTCAATCCCTACTAGACGAATCCATCCGAATTGACCATATATCTAATATTTGAAAATTCAAGAAATTGAAATATTGGTGTAAGCATCATGACATCCCCATCACTATTCTCCGCCATAAATAACCCTTTCACCATCTCTCACTTCTCTCCGCCATCTACACCTCAACTTCTTCTACTTCTCTAAGAAACAATAACTAACAATGGCGGCAAAGAGATCTTCAAAGCTAACACAAACCGCAATGCTGAAGCAAATCCTCAAGAGATGCTCGAGCTTGGCCAAGCAACAATGCTATGACGAGGATGGCCTGCCTTTAGACGTACCAAAGGGTCATTTTGCGGTCTATGTAGGCGAAAATAGGAGCCGTTACATCGTACCTATCTCCTTCTTGACTCACCCTAAGTTCAAGAGCTTGCTTCAACAGTCAGAGGAAGAGTTCGGATTCCATCATGACATGGGAATCACTATTCCTTGTGAAGAAGTTGTTTTCCGCACTCTAACATCTATGATCAGATGAGAGAGAGAACTACTATATATAATATATATATCAATTTTTTTTGTCACCTTTGGATAAATATTGTACTGTACCCAAAGGTTTTTTCCGAACTATAAACCTATAATGATCAGCGTAAAGTCATTTTACGTGGATTAACATGCATGGGTTTTAGTTTGTTAAAACATAAAGTGTAGAACCCTAAGTTTGGTTTGCATTCAAGGGGTTTAAAATGTAAACCTAATTAATTTTTCGCAAGCTATAATAAATCTGAGTGATGGCTTGCGCTAATAAATACTAGTACATATTGTCTCTCTTTCTTTCTTAATTTTTTTTGGTTAAATGGTTTTCAAATAAAAATGGAAAGAATCAATTAATACATGGCTATGATTTTTTGGTCACAGAATTGAGAGAGAGTTTTTTGAAAGAGGGCATAAGTAAAAACTACTACATACTGTTAATGGTTAGTTTTCTTGTTTAGTGGAACAAAATTATCTATCAATTCTCTTTCAAGCTCCAAGTGGAACCAAGAAAATGGTTGATCAATTGGTTAAATTTGTATAATCCTTTAGAGAAAATGTTTTTGGGCTTTTTCCGTTGCATTGTTGAATGAGATATCTAAGAATCTTATAGTATTTTATTATATATTTTGGTTTTAAACATAACAATTAAATTTCCAGAATATCTACATCAGAAAATCTTTTATTTTGCAGAAATATACATAAACATTTACTACAAAAACATGAACTGCTTCCCATTATCTGTAGACAGTACTAGACTAATAGGTGATAACATATGGGACCATATACACTTAATGAAGAAAGAGTTTTTAATTTTGTTGTCTCTAATGACAAATCAAAACATTAAGAAGAGGACGTATAGCTTGGTGAATCAAAGCATTGTCTCTAGTAATAACTTGGTGCGCGCGCACACACAGACGTGTATATTATGTACAATTTAAAGACGTATAATTTGGTATATATATTAAAAATATATTGAATACTCTTAGCTTCCTTTTTTGAATAAAATATTAAACTATATTAAAAATAACTTTTTACAATATATGCAAATGTTTGAAAAAAATAGAGTTCTAATTTTGGAGTTCGAGAAATAATTGACTCGCTAAAACTCAAAACTAAAAATTCAGTTGGGACAAAACTAATTTCGGAAAAAAAAATATAAATTATTTTCGAGTTGAATTGAGACAAAAGATTTAAAATAAATTTGAAATATGCTAATTGATGCCATTGCAAAAGATGAAAGAGCATATAAAAACTATCGTTGTTCTAAAAAGAACCAGACATGGATAATCCTTGTAAGCTTTGGATCATCAAGCGTGGAGCACCTATTTCTAATGTGCTTATTAATCTGTGTGCTCAAAATCATTGGGCAGCTTTGGAGGCTTCCGATGTCTTCGAGCATTCCTCTATCTCCAAATGGTATGAATCGTACCTTGAAATGCATATCTCATTAGAAACTGGGTGGCATCATCTAGGATTTGATCCGAAATTAGACTTAGCATTAAAGTCCACCCACTATTTGTTGAATCTATGCTTCAAAAGACCATGCATCAAAGATTTCCTAATAATCACAAGAGACGAATAAATGTTGTCGGGATTCAATGGGATGCCCACCGAAAATAAATGACGAATTTAATCTAGCATTCGATAGAGACATTCGATCTCATGTTGATAACTTGTTAAGAATCGATAAAAATATAGTACTTTGGAGTAGACTTCTTAAACTAGACACATTTCGACCAACTCACTGGATGCATAACTTCACGAATTAAAAACTATGTGTGCTTAGAGCTGAATATTGGTTTAAACTTATCCCCTTTGAAACGCCATAAAGAAAGTCTAACATGTCCGGATTTAGGCGAGCTCTCTGAATTTCAAGAGATAACTCTGTCTGCTGCAAAAGCTCTTTTCTCTGTCATTGACATCTTCTAAGTGTCCAAGCCAACGCCACTGAAGTATTCAACGGTATGCTTAGATCAGTGACTCCTCTCATATCTGTTTTATCAAATAAACAGCCCAAGTATGACCAGCTATCAAACCAAAACGAGGTTATTTCTCCACTATGAATATCCACCCTATGAAGCCGACGAGCAAGACCACGATCCTTGAAATTATTTCTCCACATCGAAGAGTCTCTGTTTGAATTCTCACAAATATACCAAAAGGATTCCTTGCGGATCAAGTATATTTGAATCCACTTTACCTTCAACGATGAACGAGAAGAAAGAATTTGCCAAATCAATTTCAATGTGAAAACCGTATTCACCTACGTGAGAGGTCGCAATCCCAGGCCACCTTCCGACTTCGGTTTACAGACATCGACCTAAGCTATCTTTGCTTTCCTAAAGTTCAAATCCAGTCCTGACCAAAGAAAAACAGAGCATAAGTTTTCAATCTCTTTAATACAAACTTTTGGAAGGTGAAATGTCGATAACCATAAATTTGAAATACTCATTAAAATTAAGGCGAAATATGGTGCTTAACAAAGCTAAACTACTCATTCACGGGGTTCAGCACTTGGCCGGAACTCCTCACATGGCTGCAATCCCCCACGCATGATGACTCTATGCATGCGCTGAAACTGATCGCTGCACAAGCTATAGTTTACTCCTTATGGCAAGAAAGAAATGCTCGCATCTTCACATCTACTAGAACCCCGGTTCAAGGGCTCTTCTCCAATATTGACCGCGGGATTTGTAACACTTGCTCTCTGCAAGAAGGCATCTCCCAAAGTTTCAATTCCCTCTCCAATCGTGGTTTCGAGGCTCTTCTCATTAGTTCCTTAATATTGTCCTTGTACCGGGAATGCTCACCCGAAATAGTGTTGTCGTTATAAGGCACCCCTAAAAACTATGTATCTCTTTTTCAAAGCTAGGTGAGAGAGAAATAGCGTTAGGACTCAGATAAGACTTACCTGGGAAATAAGGATATACTAAATTTGTGAAATATTACAAATTAAAAATTACAAACATACTTTCATAATATTTACATGATAATGATACCGTTACCATGATAATAAGTCAATTTTTGAAATTTGAAGTTGACATATTATTCCATTGTGGCATATTTACCATTGTAATACAAAACTTATCAAATAAAATCTTAATTACGATAACTAAATTAACCCGTCATAATCTACATATTTGTTTATTTGGAACACTATATTTCCTAGTATTCTTTATCGCACTAAAAATAATAATTATCTTAGTATTCTGGTTACTTCCGTAACTAATATATTTACTCATCTCAATTATCTATTTGTGCAACTAGGTTTTTTGCCTTCATTATCATAAGAAAGACCAGTTCATTGATAACTATTTTGTTACTCTGACAAATATCACTATTACATAGTAATAAAGACATACTAAAGTGGCCACGATTTCAAATTAAAAAGTGCATACTTACCGTGACAACGATTTTGGTTTCCTCTTTCTCTCTCGATAACAAGCATTAATGATTAAGTAGGGCATATCTTACGCTTAGTAGGGACTAACTTGGGATATGGGATTTGTGGAAATGAGAAAACTAGTTAATTACTCCCTTATTTTCATATTAAGTATCATTTTAGGACTAAAAATTTGTTTAATAATATATGTCGTTTTAGGTTTTCAAAACAAATATTTGATTAAAAAATTCATTTTTATCTGTACTGTTTTAATGTATTGACCAATAAAATATTAATAAGAGGTAAAACATAAAATTTAATTATTTTCTTAATATGTATGAGATAATCTTAAATGATGATTATAATGAAATGGAGATAGTAATTTCCAATACTACATAACTAATTTTTTAGTTATCTATTGTTATAAACCTCATTCACCTTTTCTTCATCCAGTTTGATATAACTAATAAATAGTATAACTTTGTTTGACCACTTGTTTTTTGCACTTTTATTTTGTCTACCCATTTTGATATAACTAATATTTTTTTCTTAATGTAGGCTATATAGCCTACGTTCCTTCGGTGGGAATTTTCTTACATGTTGTTTACTAATTAAATTACAAATTTTAGGATTAACTAGCGTTTTCTTACTTTGAAAAATAAGTTTATTGTAGCTTAGTTTGGTCATTTGTTTCTCGCATTTTCTTTTTAAACCTATTTTGATATAACTAAATATCTTTATGCAGGTACATTCTTTTAGTGCTAATTTTCTTAATTAGTAATCGTAAATTGTAATATCACTTTGTTCAGAAGTAGAGAGACACAATCAGGTTTTTAATATGTATTTTAACAAATGAATAAATATAAAAGACACAATTTTATTTTAAGAAAAAAGATTGGTAAAACAAAAGAAACATTAAGATAGTAGTTTCATCAACATGAACGAAATTAAAAATTAGAAAAACAGAATGAAACCACTTGTTGGATTTCTGCATTCAATTGTTCGTTTATGATTGTTGTAACATTAAGTTGTTGGACTTGTACGTTCATTTGTTGGTCAATGCCGCTTTTACCCGTTTTACTTCTGCATATAATTGTTTGATCATGGCTGCAACAAAAGGGAAAATGAAAACATATATTTCATGAGAAATATTTAAGTTTTTGGCATTGCCAAGATAAATTAATATATAATTTTTCAATAAAAAAAATTTAGTCATTCGAAAATGTTTTGTTATAATGAAAATGATTCCCTCTTTTTAGGGTTCAGTTCAGGAGAATTCAGAGGAATCATCGAATTGAGCCCAATGATATCACTACATGAAAACTGTAACCAATTTTATACATGTTAATAAAGAATACCTCAACTTCAACAACGCTCTTAATCACAATATTACACACGAAAACTGTAATAAAGAATACCTCAACTTCAACTACGCTCTTAATCACAATATTACACACGAAAAAATCACAGATAAATTATAATATCTTTATTTGTTGCTTCGATTAGTTGTTTGCATGACCCTCTTTTTATACATGTTAAGAACAAAAAACGCCAAAAATTAAACACAAGTGCCATTGTCAAATTCTTAATAATTAGATTTTCAATGTGTTTAGAGTTTAATGATTTTTAATTTCTTAAGAGTCATTCATTTATATCTAAAAAGTTTAGTATTAATTTTGTCTACAAAATAAAACGCAAATTAAAGTCAAAAACGAAAAATAAACCATATACTTTAGAAAAATAAATTAAGAGTTTACAAATATAAGAATATATATATATATATATATTGCTATTGAGTCAGTTTAATTAAATTTAATAATTAATTTTGTAGTTGATTAAGTTAGTGCCTTGTTTACTTTTGCTATGAAATTATTTTGGTAGATTGTTTATTTTTAGGGTCAACTTGCTTAGTATATAAGGAAGATGAAAAATTTAAAGTAGCATTAGTAACAAATTTATTAATTATCCTTCTTCCATCAAATTTACTTTGACCGAAATTCCCATACATAATTTTCTCTTTTGCTTTGTGTTTGAATTGATACGAAGCATTAAATGCATCTCACCTGTTTTATTTGTTATTATATTTAATTTGATTAATTTTACTTCAGATCTTCTATAGCTTGGATAAGATATACTTAAATTTGTTGGAACAGTAAAATAGTCCAATATATTATAAGATGTCATGAAATATAAAAAACATAAAACTGTAAATCTAGAAAAATACTTAAGTATTTAGTATTATTAATATATATTTCTCGTTGTCTCTCATAGGTTTATATATTTTGAAACTTTGAAATATTTTTGGTGAAATATGAAATTCGGATTTGGATATAAAGCGTAATGCCTAAAATGCCTAAAAGAAAGTTCTGCGACATAAGCAAACATCTACACCAGAAAAAAGCCAACATGAGTAGAAAGAAACACATATTTATAAACGTTACAATAGACGATGGACCATATTCATATGAAATTTGAGGGCAAAGAAAAAAAGTAGCTAATTAATAGTAAAAACATATCACAAAGAGATTATTAAATTCTTGAATAAAACACATCTAATTTTCATTTTGCTAACGAGTACGACATGATCTTACTTCTCCATGAGAAGGGAACGAAACGGCGCGTTTTATCCTTGGCATCTTCTTGTCATCAGAAGCAACCACAACGGCTAAACTTCGGCAATCATTTTTCTCTGTTTCTGTTTCTTCAGTTCGTTGAGTTGTCTCGGTTAACTGATTCTGCACCACACATGGCTCTTTGCTTGCGGCTGAATCTGCAATCTGATTTGATCTGCGGCTAGAAGAATAGAATGCCATGAGGATACGAAGACCGATTAAGATGAGAAGAGGAAGACACATCATGAACAATGCATAGTAGATGATCCACCCGAATCCGTCGTGGCTCTTTCCATGACAGATCCACTCAAGGGCTAAGGCAATTCCTGAGGTGAATGTAGCCAAGCTGCTTACGACGAAAACTTTAACAATCGCCAGATTAGGGATTTGCAAGAACGCTCTCGCCGCAGCTAGCCACCACATCTCTGATGGCTGCGGCTGCGAATGGGTCTCTACCTGCGTCAATGTGGCTTTCTCCGGCATTTCGTTCATACTTCAATAGTGTTTGTTCTCTTTTCTCGGTAAAAATAGAAGACTACAATGTTTACTGTTTAAAAGGTGAAAGATTCTGCAGTCTTTAACTGTTGAGATTTTCACTCTATGTAACGTTTTACTGTTGAAGCGGTAAAAAAGATTTTGTAATCTTTGACTGTTGAGATTTTTATTTATAAAGTCAAAACAAATTTTTCTTATGTCAAACCATTTTTGCCGATTCAAAAGATAGTTAACATAATATTGGTTTTATACCATACACAACAAACGAAATATGGACAAACAAAGACAACGGTAATACCTAACCTTAAGAAGAAGAAGAGAGAACACTTAGACTCTGTAGACCATAGAGACTACTTGATAGTGATGTAGCGGTTTGTCCCATGCCTAGCCCAATAGTCTTTAAGATCAACAGGACACGATAGATCATATCCTTCTGCTGCTAAACGGCTGAGTAATCTCGAGAAAACGTTTCCGCTCATTTTCCTACCACCGATCCGAGAATGTCTCTTGTTTGGCATCTGCGGTAATGGATACTGCGATAAGGTGGTTGTGCAGCAAGACGATTGCCATCCGCCATGTCCCCATTTGTAACACTGATGTGCAGAGCCTGTACATGTACACATCGGTACTGGCATTGTCGTCTCATCAAAGGTGACTAAGTTTAAACCAACATCGTTGCTATCCCAATCTGTTCTACATTTCTTTCCAGGAGCAGCAACTCGACGGTTCAAATCTTCACCCACTTTTTTCCCCTTTGGTTGTCCCTGCTTGTTCTCCTTCTTCCTTTTGGTCACCTTTCTGTTTATCACTTCAGACGGAATAGTTGATAAAGGGAAAGGTTCAAGTTTGTGGGTTTCTCCAAGACTAAAACAATCATCCCCATCACCGCTCTTCCCACCAGACAAAGCAAAGTTGAGACTATTTTCATGGTGTTGAAGTGCAGCAAATGCAGTGTCTCTCTCTATCAAAGCTTTATCTCTTTCAGAAAGAGCTTTGTCCCGTAGCTGAAGTGCTTCATCCCGAGCTGCTACTGCTTCTTTTCTAGCAGAGACAGCTTGATTTCTTTCCTGTACAGCTGCATCCCTCTCAGCAAGAATCGACATGATCTTCTTATTCATCACCAACGCATTATGTTGCTCCTTAATCTGATGCTGTGGCCTCATATTCCACTGTACACACACAAAATCTTTGTCTTAGCTTCACTCACACTAAGAACACATCAGAAGAAACCAAAATCTTTCTCTTACCAGAGACTGTGTTCCTTTGAAGTGATCCGGCTTGTACCGACCATTTTCATACTGGCCACCATTCTCCATCCTCTTTATCTGAACAAAAAAAGAAAGCTTTCAAGCTTCTCGTCCACACTCAGCAATAGTGAAACTGAATATCAAACATCGTGATTGGATCTCTGAAACAAAGTTGAAGAGTAAGGATTACAATTCACAGATTACTTTATTCTAACATAAAATCATCATAGTTATCATCAAATGGTAGCTATTAGAATCTAGATTCATGACACAAACTCCAAAATTCTCAACTGAAAGAGAAAATTTTAATACACAAATTCAAAGTTCGTATCTTTTACCAGTTAGGGTTACGTCATCAGCATAATACCAAAACTAACAGGAGACAGGACAAATTACGAAAATTTAGTATAGGGTAGATTAGATTACGATTAGAGAGGTCAAATCAAATCTAAAGCTTGAGTCTTTAGCTTCTAAAAAAAGAAAATTCAGCGAAATACAAAACTGGGTGGATTCGAAAATACAAACCCTAGAGAAATACTTTTAAAATGAAAGTAACAACATCCGATTAACAACAAAATCAAACAGAAGAAAAGGCGCGAAAGCTTACGAATTTTTGGAGCTTTGTGGAAGAAATGGAAATTTTGAGAAGAAAGAAAGATCTAAAGGGGCAAAAGATTAGTGTCTGCAAGCGAATGACCAGGGAAGAAGCAGAGAAGAGTTCTCAACACTTATTTTGTCATTTACCAAAATACCCTCGTCTTAAGACACTAAACAAAAACAAATATCAAGATCAATTTCGTCTTTTCCGAATTCCTCCTTCAGTGCAGATTACACATTTAAAAGGATCTTTCATTGTGAATAGCATAAAAGTAATATCTTTTTCTTTTATCTTATGAAATGTGTGATATTGGACTTATGAAATCATAATCTGTTTTTAATACGAGTTTAAATAGGTTCACAACATTTGAGACTGTTGCAATAAACCTATAGCTTCTGCTCTTATTCATATAGATAGAGAGTGTGATCAAGCGTAGAGATCAATGCCCCAAAACTTAGCTGGTTGGTTCGTACGGTACTTCCTGTCCATGCTTTTGATCACTTCCATGTCCTCTTTCGACAGTTTGAAGTCGAAAACCTTAAAATTTTCTTCCAATCTCTCAGGCTTTGAAGTCTTTGGTATCACCACTGTGTTCCTCTGGATTCCCCACCTCAGAATAACCTGTGCCACTGTCTTTTTGTACTTCTCGGCCACATCCTAAGATATCAGACAAAGTGACAAACACAGTCCTTTTTAATTATCAAAGGTTCAATCTTTTAACTGTTTCAATTCAAAGTTTTAAGCTTTAGAGGATAGGGCTTACTTTAAGAACAGGGTCATCCAGACATGACACGGTACCAAACCACTCGGCGTTGGCTGTGGCACCTCCGAGAGGAGTATAAGGGGTGACACAAATACCGTGCTTCTGGCAGAATTTGACAAGCTAATCGCGTTGGAAGTAAGGATATGTTTCGATCTGATTCACTGCAGGCTTGATCTTGGAGTAAGCCATGCAATCTCTAGTTAGAAAGACGTCATAGTTACTGCAAACAACCACATGGCCAAATAATCAGAATTCAGTAACTAAACCAAAGGACTTGTTAAGAGATTGAGAGAAGTTGAAACCTGATTCCAATGCTGCGGACCAAACCTATAGAAACAAGCTTTTCCATGTCATGCCATGTAGTCTCAAGAGAGATGGTCGTATCTATGTCCAATACCCCATCATCGCCCTAAGCACTATCGGTAGTTCCAACTCCCGCAAGCACATATAGAGAGAGGAAGGCTTACGTGTTATACCTTACTATTCTAACTGTAACAATTGCTAAAGACTTGAAAAAGCTTGGTTTCAGCTGGTAAGAAGATTTGTAATTAAACAAATTGCAATGCCGCAATGGTCTCAACTTGAGACTGAAAATACAAGAATAAGGCAGAGGTCTCACCGGTGTGCCTTGTTGCTACGGGAAAATGAACGAGGAAAAGGTCGAGATAATCAACTTGAAGTTTTTTTGAGACTATCTTTGCATGCCTCAATAACATGGCCATGGTCTGAATTCCATAGCTGGAAAACCAAGATAGATCAGGACTCACAGCTTTCTCACTTTTCATTATTCGAACTGAAATAGAATGATAACACAGCAATGTAGTACCTTGGTTGTAATGAAGACATCCTCCCTCTTGACCAGACCAGTCTTGAAAGCTTCGGTAAGAACCTCATCAACTTCAGCTTCGTTCTTGTAATCAGCTACATCAAGAAACACAAACAGACCAAAAGATGTTTACATCGAAAATGCAAAATACTCATAGAGCTCCCAAAATCAAGACATCACTGAACTCTTTCTAATTTCTATAATAGAACAATCAGTCATCTATAATGCAAAGACTTAGATCATTCCAAATACTTACAACTGCTGAAAATTCAAACATCTGCAGAGAGATTAGCTCAGGAGGATCAACTTCAGATAACAAGTTTACAGACACATTTTCAAATAAATATTCAAGCTTTCAACAGGTTAAAACAAACTCAGAACCATCAGAAGCAACAAAAACAGAAAGAAATGGTTTGAGAAAGTTTAGTTACCAGCACAGTCGAGATGGCGATAGCCGATCTTAATGGCATTGATGATAAGGTCTCGAATCCCTTCTTTCGCCATTCTCCAAACTCCTAAGCCAACGATCGGCATCTTGAAACCACTGTTCAGTGTTATCTCCATTTCTTCTTCTTCTTTGCTTCCTTCCTGAATCCTGATAGGGTAAATATAGTGATTTTTTCAGTGTGTTTATGCCTTTATGGCAAACGCACACATTTCATCAAAATTTCGCACATAGGCCTAATGAGCCAACCAATTTTGTAGGCCTAATGGGTCGTCAACCAATTTTGTAGGCCCATTACCGTATATGTAGATAGAGAGCAATACGCACCGTATGGTATATATACAAGTAGAAACGTTATCACAGGTCCATCAAGTTTACATCTTTACTTGTTTCTCTGTGTCCGTAATCAATTTCCTAAGGTAATTTTAATGGTCGGGTAGCTTAATCGGTGGTTTTAAGGTCCTTTTTTCTCTGATTATCTCAAGGAAAGCTTTCAATTTGTAAATGTTATTGCTTTGGTTCTGTTTGTATCGATCTCACTCTTATACGAAATAGCAGAATTTGTGATCGGAATCTTCTGTTTTGGGGATTTCTGTTGAGTTTTGTAGGAATGGATTTTGAAGGATCTTGGTGGGTTTGTTTCAAAAGGTTTGGTTTTGAGAGTTTGAGATTGTTCTACACATTTTTCGAATTTTAGGTTTATTTTCTGCTGCTGAGATTCGAAATTGAGGTCTTAGGTTTTGTAAAAAACTTTAGATATCTGTTAAATTTACCGCCTTTGATTTTCCTGCTGGTCGATTTATTCATGTTTCCGTATTGAAACCCTAAAATTTACTCTTTTCTGATTTGGATCTCTAACTGACGTGTGTGACGTTTCCTTTTAGGTAAGTTGACAGTTGGTTGCCTTGCCTTCGTTACATTATTCTATTTGTCTACCAGCCAAAACTATGGTAAGTGTCTTCAAAGGTTTCTCCTTTAACCGTTAATAATCACTCACTGGTTGGTTCGTCTAAACCTTTGGGACTGAACATGATGCAGTTTTTCGATGGATACCATTATCATGGAACGACCTTTGAGCAGACTTATCGGTGTTATCCAGCATCTTTTATCGACAAGGTTTGATTTCTATCTATCTACTTTTAGTATAATATCGTGTTTAGGGAATCTGAGAGGTGCTGTATTTATTTATTTTGTAATGATAAATTCTTAGTTGTCTTCATGTTCAACTGACTGAATTCTATAGCAAAGCTCAGATTCAAAATTGGAATTCTGCATACTTGACTTGTTGTGGTTATAATTTCTATTTCTTTTTTTCTTCCTGCAGCCACAAATTGAAAGTGGTGACAAGAGTAAGTCTTTCTATCTAGACACCAATATGTGTTTCCGGTCACTTTTACTATCTATGTTATTCAAGTCTGAAGTTTGACTTATGTTAAATCTATTTCAGTTATAATGCCACCATCAGCCCTTGATCGACTAGGTATGCTACCATTGGCTTTCTCTTTTGGATTTGGTTTAATATGTCTCAAACTTAGAAAAATATTGAAGAACTAATATCGCGGAAAATTTACAGCCTCTTTGCATATTGACTATCCGATGCTGTTTGAGCTTCGTAATGCTGGAGTTGAACGTGTTTCGCATTGTGGTGTCCTTGAATTCATTGCAGAAGAAGGCATGATTTACATGCCATATTGGGTAAGAATCAGTTTCCTCTTTGATTGTCAATTGAAATACTTGGGATCATACGGCCTGACCAAACTGATTATTTACTACTTTGATGTAATCCAGATGATGCAAAATCTGCTGCTACAAGAAGGGGACATTGTGAGAGTTAGAAATGTCACTCTTCCAAAGGGAACTTACGTTAAACTACAGCCCCACACAACAGACTTCCTGGATATATCTAACCCGAAAGCCATGTGAGTCAGACTTATTTCTACCCTCTCGTACTTGAGTCCTCATTTAGCTCTTTTTTTCCCATATTTGTTGATTATTGCTTAGAATGTATTATATTGAAATTCTTCCTGTTTTCTGGCTCGTAGCTATCTGATGTCACTTGTTTCTTGTTGTTCTCAATATTCGCTTGTGTCTTGCTGATGAATGAGTTTAACTTGCAGCTTGGAGACTGCTTTGAGGAATTATTCATGTCTAACCACTGGGGATAGCATTATGGTTCCATACAACAACAAGAAATACTTTATAGATATAGTTGAAACAAAGCCTGCTAATGGAATCAGCATCATAGAAACAGACTGTGAGGTTGATTTCGCACCTCCCCTTGATTACAAAGAGCCTGAACGTCCCACAGAACCTGCTGCAGCCAAGGGTCTGGCAAAAGGTATGTATCTATGGACATGGAAACATAGTAATAGTTTCAAGCTGTTAAATTTTCATATTTCTTTCCAAATTTCACAGCTGTGGAGGTTGTGGCTGAACCTGAACCTGAGCCTGAACCAAAGTTCAACCCTTTCACGGGATCTGGAAGAAGGTTAGATGGGAGACCTCTTGCCTATGAGCCACCGCCTGCCTCTAGTTCAAAAGACAAACAGCCTGTTGTTGCTAATGGTAATGGACAGTCATCAGTAGCAAGTAGCTCAGAGAAAACTACAAGACAGGCTCAAGGAAAGCTTGTGTTTGGGGGCAATGCAAACCGTGCTCCAAAGGAAGCTGCTCCGAAAGTACTCATTCAAACTTTATTTATAAATCACAAAACAGAAACTGCAAGGAATTGAATTGAGAGACAAATGTTTATGATAGTTCCTCTCTTAATTTATTTTTTCAGGTTGGAGCCGGAAAAGAGACAAAGCAAGAGGAACAGGAGAAGAAAGAAGAGCCTAAGTTCCAAGCGTTCACTGGGAAGAAGTATTCGTTGAGGGGTTGATCAATTCGCACAATCAGTCTCTGCTCAGTCTATTTATGATCCTCCTATGTTGTGTATTATAAATACTAGTGTCTCGAATCAAACAAGGAAAACAAATAATTTAATAAGCTCTGCCTGCTGTCTTGACGAGAGAGGAAGAGATGAATCGCTTGTTTTCTTTAATGAGATTCAATGCCACAATCTGAAATTATCTGCTCTTTTATATTCTTACTGCACAAGATAAGATGTGAGCATCGCATTCACATACTTGTTCATAAATGCGAGCTCTGTGGTTCTTTACAGGTGAAGTCATTAGCTGAAAGATGCAATGTCGACTTATAGTATCCTCTATATATCTGAGATCTTTCGAGTTTACTTAAAAAGAATAAATAGAGACAAAAAGAATAAGATCTCTTGTTTTTCTGTGAACAAATCCAATGCCTAGAATATGTCTCACCTTATTGCATAATGGCTCTGAGTGCATCTTTCACGTATTTGTACTTGAATTCAAAGCCAAGCTCTTTGGCTCTTACAGGTAAAACCTTCTGTCCTTCCAGAACCACAATGGCACCTTCTCCAAGTAAAGTTTTGAGAGCAAAGTCAGGGACTGGTAGCCATGATGGTCGGCTAAGAACGCTGCCAAGCTGTTGGCACATTTCCCCAAGCCTAACAGGATTCGGTGCAGTCCCATTTATAACTCCTGCCAACAACCAGCATCAATAGCATTCTGCTTTAGCCCTTGACCTATTTCTAAAGAGTAACATAGAGGACATGTATGTACATCTGTTGTTACCTCTATAGAATGGATTAGTAAGGGCCTCGTAGATTAGGTTCACCAAGTCATCCACGTGAATCCAAGAGAACCTACTCAATGAATTATACAAAAATGATCTTCAAATGCACTAAGTGCCGTCAAGACATAACCAGAAAAAGTATCCAACTTTTACCATTGTTGTCCTGAACCCAAAGGTCCTCCAGCGAACATTTGGAAAAAAGGTATCATCATGGCTACAATGCACAAAGAGACTTTTGCATGATCAGCAGAGTATCTAAATCCTTCGCGAACATATTTCATTAGTGTGTGAGTGTGTGAGTGTGAGAGAGATACGCACCTAAAGCTCCACCGTCTTTGCCAAGAACAACACCAATGCGGATAAGTGCCACTCTTACATCCTTATTCGCTTTCAGTGCAGTTCCTTCCCATTCTCTGCAAACCTTAGTAGACAAGTACACATTTCGTTTAAACAGAAAATTCTTTGCACATAAGAGTTAGATCTACCAATCACGGCTAAGTACAGACAGTCTTTCACAGTCACATTTGGCAACCTAGACCACAAAAAGACTCAGACTTTGCAAGGAAATCTAGGACATTTACCTCTGCAAGATAATCCTTCCCTGATGGACTATTTTCATCGAAAACACCTGTCTCACTAGTACCTGACAGTTTAAACAGCGTTAGGATTATTCTTTGCGTGATCAGATTCATGAATGTGAAACTTGGATGGCTCTACATATAGGATTGTAACAAACCATAGTAACCAACAGCTGTGGCACTAACTAGAACGGTAGGCCTGGCTTGTGCTGATGAATTATTTATCAACTCAACAACCTTCATGTAAGTTTCAAATAAAGAAACTTTTTAAGTAGAAAATCTCCTTAATATATGAAGCTTGAAGCCACAATCAAATTATAAAAGACAGTAATCACTAACTTTAGAGGTGACACGGATCCGGCTATCCTTAATCTCTTTCTTAATCTGCAAAGCAAGCAAAAGATATCCATGGAGAAAAAAAGCAAGCATCAAACTTTAAGAGGAAGGTGAAAGAAGAAACTGACCTCGGGAGACCACCTTGTACTAATAGGCAGTCCAGCCAAGTTCACAACAGCAGTAGAGCCTTTTACACAGTTTCGCCACTCCGGTTCTTCTGCAATCACAATGCCTGGGAAGTCTTTGGCTGAAAAAAGCATCAAGAAGTAGATAAATCATATCAAAGATTGGATAAAGACAATTAATCACACTTTCATCCTAGTAAAAATAGGCAGAATAGTCATTACCTTCTTACCAGGAAATATTTGCTCAGCTTTGGATTTAGAGCGTGTTAAGACACGGGTAGAGTCATTATCTGCAGAATGAACAAAATCCGGTTGGATTGAACAAAGGGTTTAAAGTCATGAGTACAAAGTCGAATGTGTGTTAAAAACACGTTATCAGTATAAAAGTCAATCTTTACCAGCACAAAGTCTCTGAACCAATCGTCTCCCTATAAAACCAGTTGCTCCAGTTACTGACACTGTCATCTGATTTTCCTGGCTCATTGAAACAGTATATCGAACTGAAAACATTCTCCAGTAACTCAACATTGTCAAAAGATCGAAATTTGAATGAACTACCTTCTGAGATTTCTCGGAACTACATAGAACCATGAGTCTTCTTGTCCCTGGCACCTAAAAAATAAATAAAAATTGATCATGAATATTCCTACAACAAATTAGAAGCTTAAGAAACAAGAATGTTCACATCAAAAACCAAAAATTGCGTACGGAGAATGATAGAAGAACAAAAAGAGCAGATGAGAGAGCGAAGGAAGAGGAAAGAGACGTTGGTGCGCAGAGAAGCTCCATCGTTTCCCTCAACCGATCGTTAACTGAGTGAGTGGTGGAGAGTCTGGAGACACATATTGAAAGAGAACTTAACAGGCCTTTCTCAAAAATATAATCATGACCCATTAATGGCCTATAAGTGAACCCCAGTGTTTAGTCTTTGAAGTCTGGAGGCACATGTATGTATTGAACTAAGAGAACTTAACAGACCCTTAATGGGCTTTATTGATATGATAAAGGGCCCAAAGTGAACCCAGTGTTTAGTCTTTCAAGTGTGGGAGACGGAGAGGACGAGAGAGAAGAAGGATGGCGGCGATGCAGTGGTGCGGCGCTATAACGCGACGGATAATGATGCCGCAGCGAACGTCAGCAGCATTGACTTGTTTGGCGAGGTACTCTTCGTTAACTCCAGCTTCTGCAGCTCCGGTGGCATCGGAGATGGATTTGTGCGGGAGAGGAGATAAGAAGACGAAGAAAGGGAAAAGATTCAAAGGATCGTATGGGAATTCGAGAGGGAAGAAGCAGAAGATGATTGAGAGAATCAAAGACAAGCTCGAGGTTCCCAGGTCTAGTCCTTGGCCTCTCCCTTTCAAGCTCATCTGATCATATTTCTCTTTTTAGGGTTTTCAACATTTGCCACAAAAATGATGCCTTTAAGTGGTTAGTTTCCAATTTTTTTAAAAACTCTGTATACTTCTCATCATGAATCATTGAGTATAAACTCGTCTGTGTTTTTGGCGATTTAGTGGCTTAAATGCTTCACTTAGGATTAGAATTCATATTACAGGGAAAGTAATAAGTTTCAGTTTATGCAGAAGATTGGTGATTTTCATTTGATGTTTTGTGTAAACGTAGAGAGTGTGAAGTCATAAATAAACTATAGCTAACAATAATGTGAACTGTTTAATTGGCTTTTTCTTGTCTCTGTGATTAGAGATTTAGTGACCCTTAACCTTGTAGGTTGTTTTCTAATTAGTTGATTGTAGGAAGGTTATACAACTGAACAACATCTGATGCTATGGGATGAATGTGTGTTTTGAATCATGTTCGCTTGGATAAATCGATGGTTGAATTTAGGCTAGCAAGATATAGCTTGAGATACTAGTGAATTTGGAGTATTAATGTATTATGACATGTTTGAAAACCTTACATTGGATTATGGTGACAACTTGTTTAATTTTATTGAATTAGATTATATAGGACGAGAAATTAGAAATTTTCCTGATCTAGGCTGATGTTTTTCTAGTTGGAGATCTAGTTCCAAGATATCGTCTTGAGTAAAGTTGGTGCCTATTATCATAGATTGCTCTCTGCAAATTTAGATGGATTGCGACAGATATTTTACTTTTCTTTTGTAGCTGTTGGTCGTGATGATCATAGATTCCTCACACATCTCTGTTTTTGAGTATTTGAACTTCATCTCTATGAATCTTCATTAGGGGTATTCAGTATCAAAAGATTGTGTTGTTTAACTAATGCACATGTTGTTTTACATTTTAGAAAGCATGTAACTAATTGGAAATAGAAAAAAAAAATTGCCTCATTGGGCTTCAGAATAGTAGTTCCGATCGGTAAACAAAATCAACTCGTTTCCGGTTCAGCAAATTGGGTTTTCGATCTTGGACCAGGACCAGTGTCACTCACATGTGAAGAGATTTTTCGTTGCGTTAAAATAGGAGAGTTGGTATCATTATATCACCCAGAAGACCGATCAGTGAAGAAAACATCAGAAGAATCAGATTATGTCTGCATCCAAATCAGAAACCACATCAAAGCAAAAGAGAATCACAAAGATCCTCTTAAGTTGTTTAAACAGTTTAGATCATCAAACACCAAAACCTAGAAGATTTACACATACACCCTCAAAAACCATTATATGAACGTGTTTAACTACTAGAATTAGAAAAGCGTGGCCATGCTTTTTCTCCAGCTAAGTGATCTCCGAGTTGGCAGAACCGGAGGCGTGAAGCTCAGACCAAACATCTCCTTCATAGCTCTTCCTTGCTCCACAAACCTAACCAGCTTCGCTACAATGGCTGCGCTTTCCACCACATGGGTTATGTCACTGGGTTTACTCCACAGCTGGTTCGCCAGCTGCAACCGCCTGCGTTTTGAGTTCACATCGATCCCAAACTTCTGGTAAAGTCTCCTCCTTTCTTCTCCTGAAAACCTCTTCCCGACAAGCTTGCTTAGCATCCGCCTCTCCCTATGAAGCGCCTTCAGACTACAACAAAACCAAACATTAGCTGTTTGCTGCAGATACAAATGCAAAGTTAAAGTACTAACCTTGAAGCTACTGTGAGTGTTTGTCCTCTTTCGAAGGCTTGGTTTCCCTGAGAAAAGCTTTCTTTCATAAAGGAGAGCCTTCTTAGCTCTACTCCGATGTATATTGAATCCGCTTGATCTCCCGTGAAGAGCAAGAAGAAGTATGTTCTATGCACCAACGAGACATGACATGTTTGCCACAGCCCCAGAATCTGTTCTCTGTGTCTCTCGAATTCCTCCGACCAGTTTGCCATTGTTCCAGACACCTCTTCGTCCATTAAGTCTACGCCAATGTCCTTACCCATTTTCCCTGAGTTCTCAGGATCCGAAACCTGAAACACAAAGCTCGACATAAGAAGTTGAATCTTTTGTAGCAAAAGAAAGAGACGACTATATAAATGAGAGAGTTATCAACGGTTTTTACCATCTCCTTCAGTCCTTCAACAAATGACCGGATACTGGTGATACCTCCATCTTCTCCCACCATTGGTGTTCCAACGCTGTGAGCCTCAGTAGAATCACTTCCGTGGGAAGACATTGAATCATTCCTCAACAACCTCCCACCAGAACCGGACTCTAAGTCAGGAAATGCAATACCATTACCCTCCAGTCTTCTAGGGTAGTCTATCTCCAGGGCATCAGGAGGAGTGCTTGTGCCCGGCACAGTATCTCTCCGGCTCCAACTCTTCCTCATCCTGACACTTCTAACACTTGACGCAGTCCTGTTTTGAACAAGACCTGTTCCACTGTTTGACTCTGCATTGTGGCCCAGAAGTGTTTCTGCATCCATACTTTCTTCACTGTTATTATTAATGTCTCCGGTTGATGCTTCCATCTCAATGCATTGTACCTCTTTGCAGTATTCTTCTGAATGATCTCCTGAACCCCCGGGCGACAATTCCTCCTCCAGATCACCATCAGAGTGAGACCTAATATGAGCTCTTGCAGTCGACCCAGGTGTTGATGTCCCATCTGATATGAAACTGGTCCTGTCTGGATCAACCACGCCTGATGTGTCTGACACTGAACCCTCCTCCCACTTGTTGGTATGGTTACGGAAATGCAGAGTCCCAGCCTTTGAAAGATGATTAAAAGAAAAAACGGTTGAGCCAAAATGCTATCGAATTCCAAAAGATTATTGGATAAATTGAAAATGCTATCGAATTCCAAAAGATTATTGGATACATTGTGAATTGAACGGAGATACCTTTGAAGACTCGTCGTGTTCCACCATCTTCATAAAATCTTCAAGACGTGATTGAGCAATATCCCGCTGTTTTGTCATCTCTGCAAGCTGCTTCTCCATCTGCACGACATCAAACCGTAATCAGAATAAACCCAAATATCCAAAAATCAACCAACTCATGCCAAAAGATCTGTTGAAAACTATGGGTTTTCACAAAATCTCTATACCTTTTGTATCTGAAGATCTTTCTTTCTCAACGCAACCCCACAATCGCAACTTGAGGTGGCAGGGGCTGGGTTTCTCAGCTCGCTCTCGAGTCTGGCTAGCTCACGCTGTAGTTGCTTCACCAAAGCCTTGTCTGACATGACAACATTGATCTGTGCCTTCGTGGTGACTTCCTTGGCACAGCAGGCAAACAAGAGAGTGTTTCTAGTCTGCTCCACATGACTCCTCGCTGGACTCAGCGTGCAGACTATGGCGGTTCTGGCATTGCCCCCCAAGCACGGCTGAAGAATACGTGTGAGCTTGGAGTCTCTATAGTTGATGTGTCCCTGTCTTCCGTTGCTGCATTGACAGTCTTTATATTAATGCACATGAAGTCCAACCTTTTTTTTGTCAATATATATCTATGGCACATGCTAAAAATAGTACGGTTACAGTGTCAGGCGAAGTATCACTTCCACACCTTAGTTTGCGTATCACGGTTCCTAGAGTCAGCAAACTTCGATTGATATGACAACCCTCCTTAAGTCTTGCACCAGCTGATAAGGCCTGCGATGCGCGCTCGCTCCCCGCTAAATCAATAAAATTCTGTACATAAGAAACAATGAACACAAACAAGATGATTGGCAAAGCTTAGAACCTTAAGACCCAAAAGTAGATAAAGCAGATGAATACGTACCACACTCGCCATGAGAGTGGTTGAGTTTTCTTTGCCTAAGAACTCACGAGCAGAGCTTTCAACTGTCTACAAAAATTTAACAATTTAGATAAGGCACTGAGAAAGAAAAAAGGGGGAATCTTTGTGCCTTAGATCCAGTGATGGAAAAGAGCTGTACTAGTTTGATAATTTGATGAGATCTTGAACTTCTCTCATTTAATGAGGTTTCACCAATCTGCCGCTGTGCTGCAATAAGAACATCAAGTACAAAAACACGACGAGAGATATTTTTCAGAGAACATTTTATATAGAATAAACTGAGTTGCAAATCATGAGAAAATTCCATAACTGTCAGCTGGTTCGTAGTAATGGAAAATGGGTGGACTATCTGAGACTGTTACCTTCACAAATGGAGATAAGATCCTTCAAATGGTTCCAGCCTCTCAGGATTTCCTGTCTGGCTTTTTCAACAACGGCCCCTTTCTAAATGGGAAAAAAAAACACAAAGAGTCACACAAGATTATAACTAAAAGATTTTGCAGCAAGGAGATAACAACAATCTCTCACCTCAGGGTCATCCCGTAGCCTCAGTGGTGTACTATCCGGACTGAGAAGATCTCGGATAGCCTCATTGTAGATCTCTATAGCCGAAAATTTCACAACAAATGCCCTATCTTCATGCTGCAGCGTCCATACCAATTAGTGAAAACGAGGAATACATTTCAAAGTAGTATGAAAGAATCAGAATTAATTTCAGGCAGTACCTTAAATATATAATCAAATATGTCAGCCGCAGCAAACTCAGTTATACCAGACATGGTGTATGTCTTTCCACTGCTCGTCTGACCATACGCGAAAATACTAGCTGGAAAACAATAATTATTTAAGCATTTAGCTATCCATGCCATCGATGTCTAAGTCGTTACAACAATCAAGGAAGCTTACAGTTGATTCCTTTGACAACCGAGAGAGCAACTTCCTTGGGGCCATCTTCGTAAACTTGTCTGGTTGGGCACTCACCTCGGTATACTCTATCTGTCAACAAAATGTGAAAAGAGAACACGATCCAAATCAACTCATGGATGTGATGTACAAGTGTGAAATTCACAGGTCGAATTAAGTTTATAGAAGAGATTAGAACAGTTCAAAATCTGATAGCGAAAGAACAATATTTACCGAACAAGATAATTTTGGATGACAAATATGATTTTTGTGATCATGAGTACTAGATACTTGATTAATGTTTCGCAGAAACCAAAACTGAAGTTGATTTAAGTACATATAAGATATATAAACTCAAAAGACCAATGTGATTCTTACCAAATGAGTATGCAGACGGAAAAGTTGAGCCTTCACGCAATGTGTTTCTGTACAATACGGTGGTGTCGTTGATGCATTCCCAATCTGCAGCTTCATTAGCCAAGATCTCTTTCTCGCTCCGAGGTCTCAGTCTCACCAGAACCAATATCTTTTCCTCACGGGCAACATGCACCTGTGTCTTCTCCATTTTCTTCAGCTCTTCTCCAGCAATTGCTCCCATTGCTCCCTGGTCAAATCACAATGATGCACAATGAGCTCTTTAAGCAGTCATAACTCGTTTTAAGATTGATGTATTTTCATATTTCATTCATACTTTAACGACTGGTGAAAGCTTTCAAGAACAAAACAGCTCTGAGAAGACACCAAAGGAATCATTATTTTCCAACTAACACAGCCATAAAGAAATAATAAAAGCTCAGACATCTCATCTTACCAAACCAAAAACAAGAAACATGCCTAGAAAATCCCTTAGTGTTCCCCCAAAGTACAAAATTTCTTCTACACAGTGCTTAAACAAAAGAAAAAGAAACCGGAAGAGAGATGACTTATTAGTTATTACTAATTAATAAGAATTTTGTAATTAGAATAACAAAAGAGTAACTTAGAAGGTGATCAAGCCTTTAACCGAACAACAAACAAAAAAAGCTTACCGACCTTTTTCTTAAGTGGTCACTCACTATGCTTGAAAACGAAGTCATGTATCATTTTAATGAAAATACATAAGTAATAAATGGCCCTACCACAAACCACCCTTCTCTATTGAAACGCATCTCTATATTTTTATGGAAAAGAGAGAACTGAAAAAGGAAAAGTTATCATATTCCAAGTACACACGCAAAAGCAGACAGAGAAAGATAGAATTCAATTTTTTAATTGTTGTTATTCAAAAGTTTTTTCACCAGTGCATTTGAGTTTTCAAAATGTAACTAAGGAAAACAAAAGTATCAATTAACATTAAAAGAATCGTGTGATAATATAATATAACATTGATTTGACTAGAATATTTAAAAAATGTATATCTAAAAATGCAGCTCCATCTTGAAACTAAACCCTAAATCTTCTCTTGTTCATATATGAATAATTAAAAAAAATCTATATTTTGTATTACCTTGTGACTTGTCTTCTTCTTCAAAGTAATGCTTTCCACAGAAGCTCTAATCTGAAAAAATCCAACACAGATATTCAACATTAATAAACACACAGAACCGATTTTGAGTATTTAGTAACCCCCAGATATAGTTTATGAATCTATCAAGCAAATTCCATATTAAATGCCCAAGTATTCTCAATTAAAATTACCAAAGATAGCAAATCTCGATCTAAAAAATAGGGGAAAATTTAATTAAAAGGTAGATAAATAATTCCTACCTTCAAAAAAACGATTTAAATGTAATAAAAGGAAATTTTCACCCAAATAAAAAAAATCAGAAATCGAAGATAAAATTTGAGAAATTAGGTTTAGATAAAACAGTTGAATCGGAAACTGAAAAGCGAACCTAGAATCTGCGAATTAAGTTCCTTCGTCTGCTACTTACTCCATCTTCTTGCTGCTGCTGCTGCTTCGTCGTCGTCTACTTGAATTACTCTCTCTTAAAAATCCTCCATCAGGGACCAATGTGGGTATTGATTTGGTCCCGCAAATCTCGTAGGGAAGCGTCTCTTTCTCTCTTTCTATTTGTCGAACCGAGAGAGCGGTGGAAGGAAGATACTTATAAAATTATTATTTTACCCTCACAAACTTTGTCGGGAATCTGAGAAAGCACCGTGCCACGTTGGCTATTCGTTTTTTATTTTCTTCCTTAAATTTATTTCGATTCTTCTCAGTTACTACTTTGACACGTGACATGAGGACCGCTGCTTTATAGCCGTTGAAAGGTACGGAGCCCAAGATTTTAGAGACTCTCTCCACCACATAGAGACTTCTTATAAATAAATATTTTTGATCATATAATTTTTTTTTTCTTAACAATATTTTTGATCATATAATTTTTTGTTTCTTAACAATATTTTTGATCATATATTATAAGAATCTGACATACCATTTTACCGAACAAACGCGAAACTAGTAAAATAGCGAAAATCACGGATCGCTTTTCTATTTTTGTCGGTCCATTTATCATTGAAAGTGTTTGCAAGGTAATAAAATAAACAAAAGATGAAGTCAAGACTCAAAAAGCCATTTAACCATTACTCCATAACCTCTATTTTTTTCCAAGCCATAAACCCTAATTACCTCTAATGAATGCTCCATGTGCAAAGTTAGTAAACATAATTACCCTAAACCCTAAAACCGATGTAAGAGTTGATAACTTAACTTGTTGCACACAAAGAAAAAGAGTTGATAACTTAACTTCATAAAATTTGACTATGATGCCCCAATTTATGAATTGGTACTAACGATTACATGAAATTTGTTCAACCAGTTATGTCAACAGATATTTTGGTAACATATGTATGTTACATTTACTCCTAAGACTCAATGTGTTCATCAATGACCTAATTTAAGAAAATAAACAAAAAAACCTTTGAAATACAATGTATAATTGGTAACGTAATAACATGAACTTTGACCTAAACCTCATTCTATAAGTTGGTAAGTTAGAACAGATTAAAATTTAATATGTCTATATATATACACTACATGGGAGGTTAAGACTACTGAATAAGATTTTGATAAATTATCAAGTACATATTTGTTATTAAATTTTAAATAACATTCCGACTTAAATATTGTATTGAACATGATTTCTGTGAATTTTTTAGATTTTCTTCATACAAGCTAAATTATTATATTTTGTTTATTCAAAACGATTTTCCATTTTAATACAGATTATAGTAAAGTGGAATGGTTAAGAACATTAGGCATATATCTTTTGTGGGCTTACACATAAAGCCCATCATTATTGAGATTCGACTCAAGACCAAATCATCGACATCGAACATCGAACATCGAGAATGCGTTCTTGAACGTGGAGAGAGCAGAAGGAAAGAAAAGGACCAAGATGGTAACAAAATAGATTTTGACTTCGTGGTGGTTATAAATGCAAATTTTTATGTGTGCCAAAACAGTGATCACTGACCATGCTAAAGATTTCACATTGAAATATACACATTTACATGGTAATATCAGAGTTTCACGTTTGGTGTGAGATGTATATATGTTCTTTCCATGAAAATTCTTGAAAGGTTCATCACCGTCCCCATCTCCATTCAGAATTGATATGTCCACCGATAGAGATGTACTCAACTTAGTGGTTCTCTCGAGACAATATTGTCACCAAATCCAAGCTTCGACATTGATGCTCACCGAAAAGAGTCTGAAAACTCATTTCGTTCTAGTTTAGCTATCTTCTCGTTTGTCACGATAATATCAATCTTTTTTCTGTTGAATCCATGTCTGTCAACCACTGCTACATGTTGCAAGGAATATTTTCCTTTTCTTCAACCAAACAATGAAACCACCAGATAGGCTTGACTTGTATAAAACCTAATGGTGTGTCTTATCCACATGGACTAGTCCCATAGCCAACAATCCTACGTATTCTTATGAATCATCCCAAATTTTATTAAATAATATCAATTCAAATTTTGTAGTTTCTACTAACAATATTATAAAAGGATAGCTATATAACCTTTTGGGATGGCAGAACTGTTAGAATTTAGTAGCATTATTGATTAGAAAACATATTGCAAAATTAAGAGGATCTTGTACTTAATATGTATGGTATATATATATGTGTTTGTTTATAGTTTGTTTTTTAAAGAAAATCTTATAGGAGAGGCGAAACTAACAAATGCAAACGATCAGTCAAGGTCTAAAAATCTATTGAACTCTATAAATATCTATATCATTAATTGGACCGACGCAAAAATGTTTTCTGTAGATTGGGTTTAATATTTTAGTAAAAGTCGAAAATATGGGACGCAGTCGGGAAAATAATAAAACAAACCTACTTTGAAACGACAATAACTTATTGACCACCAATTTCAATGGCTGCTGATATGTTTGACCCCACCTTTTTTGTTTTTCAAGTCTCGTGTGGTCCTTATATTTCCTCGTTATTATAATTTTCACAATCATTACTAAAACTAGCCTATCGACCAACAATCTATTTCTGTTCAACCAATAATAAATAACGTGGAATTGATTACAAATTGCCAAACAGACATTTCCATGGACGAGAAGACGTGAACTCGAACATTCTACAAGACTACAAACTTGTCAAAACGAACGAATCAGCACTTACAAGTCTTTTGTGGACTGAAGTTTCTCCTTTACCATTGGGTCCCTAGACTCTGACCCTAACTTTGATTCTACTCTATCATTTTCTCTTTGTTTAGATTGACTTTCTAATTATGAAACAATTTTTTTTATATGAATTTGAGTTAAAAACCAGGCTCACCAAATACATTTGATTACCTTAATTACCTACATGTAATAATCGTACATGCTAATAAATTCATTCTGTTCCCCTCGTCACTAAAATAAATGTTTCTTTATAAGTTTATAATTCTTTTTTGTTTCCATTGGACTTTAATTTCTGTGAAATCTGTAACTGCATTGATAAGTTGAGTCAAACTCAGATCTTTGTTGGTGTTTTTACATTCATAACTAAGGATTAAACTAATTACTCTGTTTGTTTAATAAAAAGTATAGTTCGACATACTTCGTGCAGATTAATAAACCTTCTAAAACATATAAATGTATATATTATTAACTAAATGATCATAATTTATAATCAAAGATTTTTTGTTTTTAGTTAAGGATATAATAGAAAATTCATCTGGAAAGTCATATTGAAAATGTAGAAATAGTATGATATTCCTATGAAACAAAATAATGTCTAAAACGACAGTCTTCATGAAAAGAGATGAGTAATATTTTGACATGATAGATTTGTGGCTTTTTTTGTCAACCAAAATTTTAATTGATTGTCCTTTTGGTACGAAAGATTATTTTCAAATCGGAATTTCAAAACATGTTTTCGGATACTGAAAGAAATAAGGATCGAAGGTTTAGAACTCTGATAGTTTATCCAAACAAAAAATTTCAAATTAGATTTTTTTTAATTGATTGTCCAATCCACAGAAGAAAAATAAATAAACTGGACTATTATTTCATTTAAAATGATATGACATATCCGACTATCTTTTTTATAAAAAGAATATTTTAATAATTATATTTTCGTAACTTATAATTATTATGTTATATTAATACCCAAATGAATAATAACTACATTGAAAATGATTACAGTTTTTAAAAATGTGAATTATATGGTCGAATAAATTTTTAACAGCACAATTCCATAAATATGAAAATGTAAAAAATAATTATTAAATTTTATTCGTATCGGTTCGTTAAGAAAAAAAATCCCATTTATGTTTGTTGGCCATCAGACGGGAAATCAAATCAACGGCGGATAGAGCGAGTAAACATATAAAAACTACAAGCAGCGTCTGAGAAATTTAACAGTTCATAATATTTCTCTGCTGTTGCTGCAGCTGCTCTCTATCAGCTTCCTTCTCTCAGAGATAATAGATTCATACTTATCTCCTTCCTCTTCATACTTCCATATATCCTAACCATTAATCTCCTCTTCCGCGTCAACAATCTGAATTGGGTTTGGCGAAAGATGCTAAATTTGAAAGTGGGACTAATCGTTTGAGAAAAAAATGCGAATTTTGTGTGATGCGTGTGAGAGCGCCGCCGCTATCGTCTTCTGCGCCGCCGACGAAGCTGCTCTCTGTTTCTCCTGCGACGAAATAGTAACCAACTTTATCTGAAATTCTCGTGTCTTAGATTAGCACCTTTTATCTCAACCAATGCAAAACAAAAGTTGGAAACTTTAGACAAATTCTAGTTGTAGTGCTAAATTTATAGGATTTTAAGGTTTTTGTGTGGTTATCTCAACCAATGCAAAAAGTTGGAACAATACTAGTTTCACTGCATTTTGAGATTTTTGGCCAAAAGTTGTATCAAACCCTTTCAAGGAATCAAGCGGTTTCTGATTCAACGATGGATGTTCTCTAGATTGCTAATGATCATATATGTTCATACTATTTTTATCTTATCAGAATTTGTACTTTGCGTATAGCATTATCTCTAGTGATACACTTTACAGTCACTCTATTGCAGCTGTAACTGAGGAGAATGGTGATAAGAATAGGAAGTGGTTACATATGATAAAGAAACATTTTTGTTTGTGTGTTTAGGTTCATAAGTGCAACAAGTTGGCTAGTAGGCATGTACGTGTAGGCTTAGCTGATCCAAGCAATGCACCAAGCTGTGACATATGTGAAAATGCACCCGGTATGAGTATCATTCCTCTCTCTTTCTTTAGTGTCCCAATGAAATTTCTCTATTTTGAGATGTTTTGTTTCCATGGGTGAGCAGCATTCTTTTACTGCGAGATAGATGGTACTTCCCTTTGTCTACAATGTGACATGGTTGTACATGTTGGTGGCAAGAGAACACATAGACGGTTTCTATTGCTGAGACAGAGAATTGAGGTTTGTATCTTAAGCATTCTTGATTTGTGATATTTTTAGTGCTCTTTATACATTTTTTGTTTCTTGTAGTTTCCAGGCGATAAGCCTAATCACGCTGATGCACTGGGATTGCGGTGTCAAAAGGTTTCATCTGGTCGCGGTCAAGAATCAAATGCAAATGGTGATCATGATCATAATATGATTGATCTTAATTCCAACCCTCAAAGAGTAGATGAGCCTGGATCTAATCACCAAGTATGTGTATCTTATCTAGCTAGATGAACATGATATTGGCTCAAATTTTCTATGGTGTCTCTAAAACTGTTTCGTTTGTTTCAAGGAGGAAGGCATTGATGTAAATAGCGTACATCACGAGAATGAAACGTGATCATAGATACTCAAGAATAAAAGATCAAGTAAGAACCTTGTAGGCATGCAAGAACACTATCTTTACAGGGAAACTTCTTTTGCATTCTCTTTTAGTTTTGAAGAATCTAAGCTTAAATGGCTCAGAGGATTTCTTTTCTTTTGTGAAATTATCAAATTAGACAACAAAGCTGAGAAGAGATTGTGTACAACGATTCTTGATAGTTATATCTCAAATAAAGCTATGAAAATCTCTCTCAAGAAAATTCTCATATTCAGATAAAGCTTTATTAGAATTTTGATAATTGCTTAAACAAGCCTTCTTGATTTGGGTTAAGAGATCATCATGAGCCATTGCTATCGTCTTCTTCTTCTACTCTCTGCCTAATATTGTTGAGACCAGAACTCTGTTTTTTTTGGATATTTGATGAATTGTTTGTGATTCATATGACCTTGAACTGCAATCTTCCATTACTCAGTCTCACGTATTTATCATTATGCTAGTTTCATAACTGGTAAAGCTAAAGCCAGAGTTTTTGAATGTGCTTTATAACAATGATTAAAACACAACACCACTTGATATAGTACAAAATGATCATATTAACCATGAAGAAACAAAATTAGTCACATGATAGACACAAACTGACTTTTATACTCCTTATATTGAAGAAGAGTACTATAATAACTCAATAACAGAATCAAGCTCAAGTTTTGAGTTTTGATCTGTGGAGCCATTGATACAAATAGCTTAGTAGGTGTATCCTTTTACAAACATACCCTCCTTGGCTTCCTCAGACTCACCTTCTCCTGTGTATTTCCCGAGCTGAGCCAGCGAATTGGCTTTGGCTCGGGTCAAGAGAATGTCCTGAGCTGCCTTCACATTCTCTTCTCTGCCTCCCCATGTCTTCAAGCAAGTGTTCTGCAGGGCACGAGCGTAGGAGAAGGACACATGCCATGGGTTTGGTGCCTGGTTCATTGCATTTAAGTTCAATGTCGCCTCCAACTCGGACTGTCCACCGGACAGAAACTGCATATAATATAGATAAACATCAAATCACTGCTTCAAATCTCAACATAGTTTCTTCAGCTACAAAAATTTAACAGTAAAAGAGAAAACTTGCCATGATTCCGGGAACAGCGGGAGGGACTCTGTTGCGAAGAAGCTTGAGAGTGTAGGAAGAAACCTGCTCAGGAGTAGCTCTGTCTTTGGACTCAGCTCCTGGAGTAACCATGCTAGGCTTCAGGAGAATACCTTCAAACATGACATTGTTCTGAGCAAGGTAGTAGAAGACCTCAGCCCATACCTTCTCTGCAACCTCATATGTCCTGTCAATGCCGTGCTCTCCATCCAACAGAATCTCTGGCTCCACAATTGGTACCAGACCACTGTCCTGCAGAGCACAAACTCAAACGCATAAGTATATTTAACAATGTAGATAAGAATCAGCGGTTTAAGTGGTTTGAAATAGATTGTACCTGAGAGATAGCGGCGTAGCGAGCAAGTCCCCAAGCTGCTTCTTTAACAGCCAAAGCTGAGGGTCCATTTGGAATGCTCACAACAGTACGCCTAATCATACATATGGAGTGAGTTCAATTAAAACACCATTTGATATTACATTTCAGTAGATTGGTTCTGTAACCAGAGTATATGTATAAACGTACCATTTGGCGAAACGAGCACCTTGTTGGTAGTAAGCAGCGGTACGAGAGGCTAAACTGTCGAGTCCTTGGCACCATGACTCGTCGTTAGACCCAGCAAGTGGCACCAAACCCTGTTTATATACATAAACCACTTTCATAAATACAATCATAGGTTCCATTCAAACTGAACCAAATCCAAACCGAATCTCAACCAAACTGAAATAAAGTTCGGTTTTAATTGGATCTCCCAAAACCCGAAAAGCCGAACCAAATCGAATAATCAATGTGCATGCCTGCCTTAGACCGGTATTTGTTGTAAATAGACCTAAACCAAAATGCATAAACCTAGGTTTATTATGTACCTTATCAACTTTGATGCCAGGGACGATGTTCTGCTCGACGAGAACGTCGACCATTTTCTTGCCGTCGGTGGTGGATTGGTAAAGCGTTTCCTCGAACAAAATAGCTCCAGAGATGTACTGTCCCAGTCCTGGAGCCGATACAAGCAACGTCCGGTACGCTTGACGGTTAGCCTCCGTGTTCTCTAGCCCAATTGACGCCAAACGTTTACCACAAGTCGCGTTTGACTCATCCATAGCCAAAATCCCGCGTCCCGGAGACGCGATTGTTTGCTGCAACCATATCTCAATCATTAACACTACTGAATAAATAAATTGTTTTAAATATTTTAGATAATATTTTGATTTAATTACAGCTGTTTTGACGAGCTCATCGGCGTAAGCAGAAGCGGCACGGACGGTGAGAGAGGACGGTGCCACGTGGCTACGAATAGCTGAGACGGAGGAAGGTTGACGGAGGAGGAGACTCTGTCCCTTAAACCAATCAGATTTCATCGGTGAGGCCTTGAGCATAGTTGCAGAGCTTGACGCCATTATTGCTTTATCCTTTGATTGATCGAGAGCTTAATTAAAACGCTTATAACCCTCTTTACCAGACTACCACAGCAGTCGTGAGTTTCAGTGGTTAATATATAGGGACTGAGAGATACTCAAAGATGGGATAATTGAGGTTCTCGTGCGCCGGCTAATGACGATTTGCCATGTGGATGATAATATTTCGAATGCAAATGCCAAAAGACTTTTAAAAATAAATGATAAAAAAAAACATTAAAATGGTAGTATTAGAATTAGAGATAACTGGGAGAAAAAAATCCTATAAAATCACATTAAAAAACACACATACCATTCTGTTTAGATTTTAGGATAAGAAGTTAAGTTTAGCGTTTAGAACATTTTAATTTTTGGAAATTTAAACTACTACATTTTTATTTTTAAAAAAAGATATACTCTATTTCATAATTTTTGGAATATATATAACACAAAATCTTGATAGGTTCGTTAGCTTAATTGGGACTTGTGGTCCATATAATTTACTTAGAAATCGTAAAATTCCATCAAAATTCACACATTGAACCATAAATAATTAATTTACATTGAGGGATGAGTTTGTGAGGTTGTGAGTTCTCATTGGCTTTTAAGGCTGAGATTATGTTTCAGAGATTTTTTTTATAAAGTTTTTTTTCGAAAAGTTTGCAATAATTAATGAAATCAATTCTAGGGATGTTAGAATATAATTAGAGTTTTGTGGGTCTTATGTAAATTATTTATTAAGAAAAATACGTAACTGTTAGTTGGTTACTATGGGATAACCGTTAGTTGGTTATACCTCTTTATTTGTGTCTTTTCATCTTGTATAAATATTTTTATCACGAATGAATAAAGTATCCTGTGTGTTTTCGTAAACAAATAAGTGTGAAGATTCGATCATAAGAAGTTACGTAAAGTAACAAGAGAAACATATGTCGATCAGAACAGACAACTCTGTTCGTGTTCCCACAGACTTTTGAGTAAAGTCTTATATGGTATCAGAGCTATAGAGACATTATCACAACAAGTGATTCCGATCTTCAATGGAGAGGTCTACGGGTTTTGGCGCATCAAAATGAAGACAATCCTAAAAACGAGGAAACTTTGGGATGTGGTTGAGAATGAAGTGCCATCGATCGTTTCTTCAAGTGAAAGCACATCGGAGATAAAGAAGGATCAGGAGGATCAAGTCATGCGGGATTTAGGGGCACTGCAAATACTCCAGACGGCGGTTTTAGATGCCATCTTTCCACGCATAGCACCAGCAACGAGTGCGAAAGGTGCATGAGATGCATTGGAAATGGAATTCCAAGGAAGTCCTCAAGTTAGGATGATAAAACTTCAATCTCTACGAAGAGAGTATGAGAATTTGAAGATGGAGGAGAGTGACAACGTTCACACATTCACAACGAAGTTGATTGAGATAGGCAATCTCAACTTAGGATTCACAGAGATGAAAAATTGGACTATCAAACGGTCCAAAAATTTTTGATTTCTCTTCCCGAGAGGTTTAACAGCATTGTAACGGTGCTAGAACAAACTAATGACCTATCGGTTCTGTCAATAACAGAATTGATAGGCACACTAAAAACGCATGAGAAGCGTGTGGAACTCCGAGAAGAACGAACAACGAAAGGAGCATTATATGTTCGATCGAATGGAGAAAGGTTTGTTTCAAGGAACCAAAACAAACGTGATGACAAACGTCAAGAGAAGACCAAGAGATGGTGTGGCATTTGTAAAAGAGATACTCACAATGAGAGTGAGTGTTGGAACAACAAAGATGTTGTTTCGCAGAGGAAATGTTTTGTGTGTGACAAACCGGGACATTTGGCGAAAGACTGCAAGCTTAGAAAAGCCGAGAGAGCGAACCTAAGTCTAGAAGAAGCAGATAATGACGAGGAGAGTCACATGCTGTTTAGTGTGGTCGAAGAATCATCATCAAACATGAATGATGATACGTGGTTAGTTGACAAAGGTTGTACTAATCATATGACCAAAGAAGTGAAATACTTTATCACTCTTGATCAGAGTGTAACTGCTCCGATCAAAGTGGAGAATGGTCAGAGTATGATGACGGCAGGAAAAGGAAACATTCGAGTGATGACAAGCCAAGGAGAGTAAATCATCAAAGAAGTGTTCATAATGCCCGAATTAGCGAGAAACTTATTGAGTGTTTCTCAAATGGTATCAAGTAGATATCAAGTTTCATTTAAAGACACGAGATGTCTCATCAATAGTCCTCAAGGGAAGAGGATTATGAACATCAAGATGAAGAACAAGATTTTTCCAATCAGATGGAGTAACTCAGGAGAAAGTGCCTTACTTGCACGAGAAGAAAAGGCCGAGAAAACCAAGCTATGGCATAGAAGATTGGGTCATGCTGGTTGGAACAAGTTGGAAAAGATGCAAAGAATGAAAATTGTTGATAAACTTCCAAGGTTTGAAGTCACAAAAGAGATATGTGACTCATGTGAGATGGGAAAGCAAGCAAGGAAGAGTTTCCCGAAGAAATCTCAAACTAAAACTAATGGAGTGTTGGAGTTAGTACACTCAGATGTTTGTGGTCCTATGCAAACGGAATCGATGAATGGAAGTAAGTACTTTGTGCTATTTGTTGATGACTATACACAGATGAGTTGGGTGTATTTCATCAAAAACAAAAGTGAAGTCCTCTCCAAATTCAAAGTTTTCAAGTCGCTAATGGAGAATCAATCCGGAAAACGGATCAAGCAACTTATAACGGATGGTGGGGGTGAATTCATATCCAAAGAATTCATCAAGGTTTGTTAAGAGGCTGGGATCCAAAGACAAATCACAACACCATACTCACCACAACAAAATAGTGTTTCGGAGAGAAAGAATCGAACATTAGTGGAGATGGCTCGATCAATCCTTGCAGATCAAAGCCTTCCAAACAAGTTATGGGCTGAAGCGGTGGCAACATCAGCCTATATTCAGAATTTGTTGCCTACAAATTCTTTAGAAGAAGATGTGACTCCATGGGAGAAATTGAGTGGAAAGAGACCGAGTGTAGAGCACTTAAGAGTGTTCAGATGTTTATGCTATGTACATATACCAGTTGAGAAAGGAAGAAGCTTGACGTGAAGGCCAAGCATGGAATAATCATCGGCTATAGTAGTGAATCTAAAGGGTATCGAATACTCTTGTTAGATGAAGAAAAGGTGGAGATATCAAGGGACGTGATATTCGATGAGGAGAAGAGTTGGGATTGGGAGAAGAAAGAAGTGAAGTCAAATTTTCACCTAAAAATCAAAACCAATTCTCAAGAGGACAAACAAGATCAAGGAACAAATCTCAACATGTTCACACAAGACGGAAATGAAGAAGAATCTCCAATGGGGCCGAGAGGATTTAGATCTCTCAATGAGATTATGCAACGGTCTGATAAAATAGAGGAGATGGCTCAAACATACGAGATGTGTTTGATGATGGTTGAAGAACCTCAATTGTTTTGAAAAAGCCATAAAAGATAAAACATGGAGAAAAGCCATGGAAGAAGAGATTCGGATGAAAGAGAAGAATGGTACTTGGCAAATGGTCAAGAAACCGAAAGATAAAAATGTCATAAACGTGAAGTGGATCTATCGCTTAAAGAAAAATTCAAATGGAGAGCCTATCAAGCATAAGGCGAGGCTAGTGGCCAGAGGGTTCACTCAAGAGTATGAAGTAAATTATCTTAAAACATTTACTCCCGTTTCAAGGCATGAAATAATCCGAACTCTATTGGTGGTTACGGCTCAAGAGAAGTGGAGACTTTACCAAATGGATGTGAAGTCGGTGTTTCTGAATGGAGAATTACAAGAGGAGATATACATTGAACAACCGCCTGGTTTCATACGAGATGGAGAAGAAGATAAGGTGCTAAGGTTGCACAAGGCATTCTACGGCTTGAAACAAGCGCCTAGAGCATGGTATGGACGTATTGATGCATACTTCTTGAAGAATGAGTTCCAAATAAGCATCAATGACGCCGCATTGTACGTGATGAAGACAATATAAGATGTCTTGGTGGTGAGCCTATACGCAGATGATATAATCATCACCAGAAACAACTTGGAGTTGATCAACAAGTTTAAGGTTGATATGAAGCAAGAATTTGAGATGACGGATTTGGGAGAGCTTAACTATTTTCTTGGAATGGAGATTATCCAAGATGAAGATGGAGTGTTTCTCTTTCAAGAGAAATACGCAAACAAACTTCTAGAGAAGTTTGGAATGAAGGAATGCAAGAGTGTGAAAACTCCTCTCATATCTCATGGTAAATGTATAGAAGAAGAAGGAGCGGATGAGAAGTTTGAGGATGAGACTAAGTATAGAAGCATGGTTGGAGGACTTCTATACCTATGTGCATCAAGGCCGGACCTCATGTATACAAGTTCGTATCTATCGAGATACATGTCATCACCACTCAAGAAGCACTACCAAGAAGCAAAACGAGTTCTAAGGTACATCAAAAGAACAACCAAGTTGGGAGTTCAGTTCAAGAAGGTAAAAGAACCAGAAATTCATGGTTATTCGGATATTGATTAGGGTGGATCGATTGAAGACAAGAAGAGTACATCGGGATATGTATTCACACTAGGATCAGCGGTATTTTGTTGGCAATCAAGCAAGCAGAAAACCATAGCACAATCAATAGCCGAAGCAGAGTACATTGCGGTATGTTCAGCAGCAAACCAAGCCATTTGGTTACAAAGGTTGGTGAAGGAAATCGGATTCAAAAGTGAAGAAGGAGTGAAGATATTTTGTGACAACAAATCGGCCATAGCTATTGGCAAGAATCCGGTTCAACATAGAAGGACAAAGCACATTGATATTAAGTATCACTTCGTGCGAGAAGCTGAAGAAAAAGGACTAATCAAGCTAGAGTATTGTCCCGGAGAAACTCAAGTTGCGGACATCCAAACGAAGCTCTTGAACACTTCAAGGTTCGAAGACTTGAGGGAGAAGTTAGGTTTGAAGATGAAACTCAATTAAGGGGGAGTGTTAGAATATAATTAGAGTTTCGTGGGTCTTATGTAAATTACTTATTAAGAAGAATACGTAACCGTTAGTTGGTTACCATGGGATAACCGTTAGCTAGTTATACCTTTTCATTTGTGTCTCTTCATCTTGTATAAATACTCTTATCACGAATGAATAAAGTATCCAGTGTGTTTTTCATAAACAAATAAGTGTGAAGATTCTATCATAAAAAGTTACATAAAGTAACAAGAGAAACAAAGAGAAACAGAGGTCGAACAGAACAGACAACTCTATTCGTGTTTCCACGTACTTTTGAGTAAAGTCTTATAAGGGAAACATCACTACTATCGGCAAATAATTGTTTTTTAGAATCAAAATATCATAAGTTTGAACACCATTCTCACTTTGATGACAAAAAAACACCATTCTCACTTGGAATCTAAAGGTGCGGAATAGAACTGATGCGCTTTTCCATCTTGCATCTCCGTCTAGTACAAAGCATGCACAACAATCAGTTTCATTGGCTTAACTGAATTTTTGTGGAGCCAAGAAAATTGTTTACTGATACTTTTTAGATCTTTAATGGTTTTTCAAAATCATACTCCTCGAAAACGAGCAAAATATTTCTCTCAAACCATTTTGTAATAATAAATTGTATATTATATATTATCAATCTGTCTGCAACAACATATGATCGTACTATTTTTCTGTTTGCATACATACTAGTTTAAGGATGTTTTAAAACTGAAATTTCGTGCAACGGATATATTTCATAGTTTATAAAAAAGGTGATCTGTTTTGGTGTTGGGGTTTCTAAATATTAAAGAGAGAATTCATCTTGGCGATACTTAAAACTTGTTATCATTCTAATCACTTTGGCTCATTGGTAAGGCTATTAGTACTATTACTAGCCTCAGTCGTACTATTAGTAGGCTCATTAAGATCTATATGGCTCAATAGAAAAGCCCATTGGTTTCTTTAACAAATCCCATTGTTTTATTTGACGTTGATCTCTATCTTCTTATCAAAATGCGAAAATGAAATAAACGCTTGCTTGCAAATTGCGTTTAACAGTCGGAGAAACTTACAAGGTAGAGTCGGGTCAGGAGTGACTCGATGCATATTAAGATCTTCCTGTCCTCTGCTCCAACATGAAAATAACATTTAGACTTGTTTACAATCACACATTGCCTTATCAAATTCTGCTTCTTGTTTCTCATAATTTGGTCCTCCTTGCTTTTGGGCCGTCAAATTTTGGTGGCAAAATAACATAAAGAAAAAGAAAAATTTGGTTTGATCTCAATTTGGTTAACCGGTTAATTATACCAATCATTAAACCGAATGCTTACAAAAATAATGAAACTGAGTCTCACAACGAGTAACCTTGAGTTGTGCGTTGTTTTCTATCAGTTAATCGCCGGGAAGCTTTTACGCCGCAATTTTGTTGTTGTTTGAAAATATATATTTTTTCTGATTTTTTTTCTTGATAATCAAGAAGAAGACGAAAAACGTATGCATATTCAATGCAAAACCCTAACTTTCACAGTTTCTTCGATTTCTTCTAAACCAAAGTTACCATTCCGATCTTTAATTACTTTACAGTCATGGAAGCCTCAATTCCCAAGTTTCAGGAGCTCTGTTTCTGAAGCAAAGTCTCTAGCTTTGAATAAGTTTACAAGAAACTGCGAAAGTCCGAATCAGGAGCTTGTTGTTAATGGAGAACGCGGAAATGGGTCGGTTTCTCCGGCGACGGAGGAAGTGATTGAGCTCCAAGGAGATGCAATTGGTTCGATTGAAGTGGAAATAAAAGAAGTGAAGAAAGATAATTTGGCGAATCAGAGTATTTGGGGACAGATGAAAGAGATCGTTATGTTTACGGGACCTGCGGCTGGACTTTGGCTTTGTGGGCCGTTGATGAGTCTCATTGATACGGCGGTGATTGGTCAAGGAAGCTCAGTTGAACTCGCTGCTTTAGGTATGTCTATGACTATACACACCATAGAATCTTAGTTTTGCTTCAGTCTGGATCTCATTGTTTGGTTCTTCAACTTAAACTGGAAAAAAAGTTGTGAATTTTGAAATGGGTTTCTTTGTTCTATTTTCTGATAAATTCAAGCCAGGAATGATTTATATAGACATTGTTTTACCGACTTCTGTTTAGGTTTTGCTTGTCTCTGTCTAACAAATCGAGGAGCTTTCCTCTCTTTTCAACTTTCATCTTCTGTGTGTAACCTTGAGATCTAAAATGGACCCCTATGTGTTTATCTCTTGTGATGTGCTGGAAACGCACTAAGCTTCCTTTATGACGGATTTACTGGTGCTTGATTTTTGTGTGTTGAACTTACCAAAAGTTGCTGCTTTAGCTTTCTCTTTCTTTTTGTCTGATTTGTGTTGATGTAAGCACATAAAGTGTTAGAATACTGAAGGAAAAATAGGATCTTTAGGTTTCATAAAGCAGGGCAGCTCTCTTGTTTGATTGTCAAACTGGAAATAAATATGAATGTAAGTTTCACGTTTCAGTCATGACTTTGATTACTCGAGACTTCTCAACATTTAATGTTGATTTCATATTATCTGTTGAATGTGTTACTCGAATTAGGAACATTCAATTGTCCTTCCCTTTGCTATGTTCACCGGTTCGAGTTATCGTAATCCAAATTTCACCTATGCATGAATCATGAAACAGGTCCTGCAACCGTCATCTGTGATTATTTGTGTTATACGTTCATGTTCCTCTCAGTTGCGACTTCAAATCTTGTTGCCACCGCTCTTGCTCGGCGGGTCAGTTATTATTCTGGAACTATGAATTTGGCCATACCTTTTAATCATTATTCATAAGCAATATCAAGGTTTTTCCAAATGCACATGATCAGCAACCTCCTAATTGAATAGTGCTTATGCAGGATAAAGATAAAGTACAACATCAGATATCAATCTTGCTTTTCATCGGGTTGGCTTGTGGAGTCACGATGATGGTGTTTACAAGACTGTTTGGTTCCTGGGCACTAACTGGTAACAAGAGATCTTTGTAGCTGATCAGTAACAAGTTTGTGACTAGTAGGAAATCAACAGACAGTTGACTGTTTAGTTTTCATTCAGCTTTTACAGGGGTAAAGAATGCTGATATTGTCCCGGCAGCTAATACATATGTTCAGGTTTGTAATCTATCTCGGTGAATCCTTTTGTGTTGTAAATTTCAGTGTATGTATGCAAACAGAAAATAGTACGATTGTTCCATGTAAACCTTTCTGAAGATGTACACATTAGACGAAGTTCGATCCACGCTAATAGTCTTGAGTATTGTTAGTTCTTGGCAAAAAATTTAGTATATGTCACTTTCCTCTTTCTTCCTTTGTTTTAATGATTATTTTTTCATTCTCAGATTCGTGGTTTAGCATGGCCAGCTGTTCTAATTGGATGGGTTGCTCAAAGTGCAAGGTCCCTATACCCTATGCCCCTCTGCACGTTGCATTTTTGCACTTCCAAAGTTTCAGCATTGTCGCAGAATTCTGACTATGGGATTTAGTAGCTCTAGGATTCTATTTCACTGTTATTCTGTTGTAACATTCTTTCTTTTTGTTTTTGTCTTAGTCTTGGTATGAAAGACTCATGGGGACCTCTAAAGGCATTGGCAGTTGCTAGTGCCATAAATGGTGTTGGTGATGTGGTCTTATGCACCTTTCTAGGATACGGTATAGCAGGTGCAGCTTGGGCAACTATGGTGTCGCAAGTAAGCTGAAATCTATAAGATTCCAATCAAAGTTCTGATTTTGGCCCTGAAATCTTCTTGTCTGGTTCGATATCATATCAGCTAGTAAACAATATGGTCTTAATGCGAGATGTTTTAGGTTGTTGCAGCTTATATGATGATGGACGCATTGAACAAGAAAGGATACAGCGCATTCTCATTCTGTGTTCCTTCTCTCAGTGAACTTTTGACGATCTTTGGGCTCGCTGCCCCAGTCTTTGTAACTATGATGTCAAAGGTTACTACTTCACTGAGAGACAGACACTCACTTGCCACAGGATCGTCCCTTTCTTATCTGAGATTTGTGTTTTTGTCCCCTTAGGTTTTGTTCTATACGCTCCTTGTGTACTTTGCTACATCAATGGGGACCAGCGTCATAGCTGCTCACCAGGTTATATGTCCTTTTATAGCTCACCACCAACCATGTTTCCTGATTTGAGTTTTCTCTATAACTTCTTTGGCTCTTTTGGTCTCTAGGTTATGCTTCAGACATATGCCATGAGTACAGTTTGGGGGGAGCCTCTATCTCAAACTGCACAGTCCTTTATGCCTGAGTTGTTATTTGGAATCAATCGCAATTTGTCTAAAGTAAGGATAAAAAAACTAAGTTGAAATCATTGGCACATCAGTTTTTAGTGTTGCCTAAAGCAACTCTGTTTTGACTGTTGTCTGTAGGCTAGAATGCTTCTGAAGTCACTTGTTATCATTGGTGCTACGCTAGGAATAGTAGTTGGAACCATTGACACAGCAGTTCCTTGGCTGTTCCCTGGCATCTTCACACAGGACAAGGTTGTCACATTTGAGGTATACTTTTTTCCTTTCTCTTTGAATTCGTCTATCTGCTGTTCCCAGCAACACATTTTCAAGAATGACGAGTTTCTAAACAGTTTTAGTTTCATATTGTGACAGATGCACAAAGTCATTGTACCATATTTTCTTGCTTTATCCATCACACCAAGTACTCACAGTCTTGAAGGCACCTTACTGGTAAATTAGGCTTTTGTGTCCCAGAATTTCCTTGTAAAGATCCGATCACCTCCAAAAGAACTAAATCTGTTGTCTGTAAAATGAAGGCTGGAAGAGATCTGAGATATATCAGCTTGTCAATGACTGGATGCTTAGCCGTTGCTGGGCTTCTACTTATGGTACTCAATAATCCTCTTAGCCTCAATCTTCATGACTCTCCTGAATTCCAAAATAGATTTTTATAACTATTTCCTCTTCGCATTGTTTACAATTGACTAAAAGCTTCTGAGCAATGGAGGATTTGGCTTGAGAGGCTGCTGGTACGCTCTCGTGGGATTCCAATGGGTAAAAATTACTATGCCTTCTAAGCCACATAACACAAATTTCACACATTTTATGCTCTTCTTAAATCTAACATGAATTATTTCAGGTTCGGTTTCGCTATCTCTTATCCGCCTTCTATCACGGGACGGTGTACTTTACTCGGAAGATACAAGCCGCTGAGAAAGTGAAAGGTGCGTAGCTCAGTAAGTGACCTTATACATCACAAGGAAAAGTATAAAGAATAGAGAAGAGCTTCATTCAGTTGTAGATCAATGAAACTCTGTTTTCATATTGTATTCTTGGAAGAACATAAAAATGTCTTCAATTGAAATGGAAAAGTCTTGGCATAAAAAAAGGCCCTGATTCGAGTTATGTGATTCCCCTGAATATAATAAAATATGATACAATCAAACTATTGCAACTCTTCTTCTACCTGTCTTTTTCTTCTCCTCAGCTTTCAATTTGGTGGAACTAGGACGATAAAATATTACAGTTCGTGCAATTTGCCGACAGCTACTGAACCAGTGGCTTCCTCCAAATGCAGAATCAAGTCTTGTAGCTCTCCAGGGCATGTCTTGATATTTTTACCTACTTATGGAATCAATCAAGCTTAAGTCAAGTCACCACTCTTGGAAACAACAATGTCACTGCCCAATTCAAATCTTGGAGAGATTGTTTTATATATAGTAACAATAAAGTTTATACCTTTAAGAGCTCGTTCTTCTCCAGCGTCTCTATGAAGGAGGAGATGACTGAATCCGTAACGCCCAACTTGCCTACAAGTTGACATTTAAGTTTGTCACCCAAACTGTGCGCGTAAGAACTAAGAAGCAAGCCTTTTCTTCTCCTTCACCGAAAACTTCAAAGCTAAGCTCTCAGTCATCATTTCTTGAGATATTTCAGAACTTGTTCCATTTTTTTCTCATGGAAACCATTGTACGGTCTGACTCATCTTCTTCATCTTTATTCTCGCTGAGAGAGGCTGAGGAGACGTTGTTTTCATCTTGTTCTGATTCACCAACAGAAGATAAGGATTTAGGTACGAGGAGAGAAGAGATATAAGGATGTGGAAGAGGTAAAGAAGAGGAGATCGACGGGAAGAAGGAAGGGAAGCGACGGTCGTCATGGTGATTGGATTTACAGGTTAATACAGACACAAAAAAGGGTCTGAGGAGCAGACAAACTGGAGATGTTGGTTTGGGATGTCGGAGAAGATGGTGGATCAAGTAAGTCAAAGTCGATGATGTTACAGTCGCCATTGCAGCCACCTCCGGTCTCCTCATGTGCTCCCTGAGATTTATGGGGTTCATATTATCATTTCGCTAAATTTATTTTTTGCTACAAAAATGATCAAAAAGGGTGTTTGGTCTAGTGGTATGATTCTCGCTTCGGGTGCGAGAGGTCCCGAGTTCGATTCTCGGAACACCCCTCAAATTAGTTTTACTATCAACGTTGAAAATGACACGCATAGTTTCACCAAACTCCATTAATACGTTTTGTAACGTTCACATATGTCACAAAACAGCAAAATTGCAGGAAAAGTTGTTCAACAATATGATCATTTGTTCACACCTTCTGATCTTGAAAATGTGTTGTGTTTCACAAACCACTGTTTCGTTTTGCGCCCTTCAACGCAAGAAGAGAAGCTCCATAAGAAACTTCCGTGTGGACAGCTTTTTTAACAGGCAAACCCAGGACTCACTGCCTTATCTTTACCCCTCCTGCTGTCAACACTTCCTCAGCCTCTGCTGCTCCCATCTCTTTTAAACACCTTGTAGCCTTTCCCCTGATTGTGTTACAATCCAAAACCATGATGAGTCACTATTAGTTACTTCTTATGTGTAAGCCGGAGGACTTGCTTGATCGCTATCTAATTAAGAACTATATCATAGCAGTTGTTTCATAATCATTTTATTCTGACTGTTTCCATCATTCCATGAGTCATGTGAAACTCGGTAGCAACCACTTAAGAATGGTTGTTCGTACCTCTATACGTGCGATTGATTCCAATATACCATGCAAGTATTCAAAGTCCCTTTCTGGGCGTGGAAGTAATCTGCGATATGAAAACATGTTTTGAAATGAATCCACACAGAAGGAAGAGTGTTTTACATGCTTTGAGGTAAGTTTGAGACACTGTGAGAACATGAGAAAGGCAGACAAACCTGGGAGCCAAGTTAGGATCAGCTATGGGAAATCTTTCACCACTGCTTTTCAGAGGATAGTAATCTAGAGGAAATGCGACCATAGGAGCCAAGTTAGGATTTATAACCTTTGGAAAGAATTATAAAAAATAATCATTTCATGGTACAAACATAAAGATGTGGCTCATATAGAAGGGTTGAAGTGTGTAGTTGAGAGATAAATAACATTCAGTAAGTATTGCAGAGTTCTCACTGCTTTCCCAGGTTCAGTCGCGCGTGCTGCAAGAAATGCAGCTATTCTATCAGTAGTACCAGTGCAGACAATGCAATTATCCATCCTAGTCAAGCCAAAATGAAAATTGAAACTTTGATGTTGCTTCTCATTGAAATTTTTGTTAGATGCAAGAAAAATTTACCACTGAATCAAACCTGAGATTAACTTTATGAGTTGATTGTTTACCTGGTTTTTTTGGAGATTGAAATAGTTCAAACGAAGAGAACTGAAATCGACGAAGAATCAGCATCTCTCTGGTCTTCCGGTTTCTGAGGCTGCTCTGTTCCAAACTCCATAGACAAGGAGCTTGCAAGTATCGTGACCGTTGGATTGCTTGTTTTGAAACGATGATTTTTTCTATTGTTGGTGATTTACTATTTTGACCTTCCGTGTTATTTAATTTATATTTATTTTTAAAAAGATCAACCAAACAGTTGGGCTGCACGTTCTCTTGTCATCAAACGGTTCAAATTTTGCGTGTGGTTTTCGGAAATGGACCCCAGTAGGCCCACTTTAGCTTTGGCCCATGAGTAATAATGAGGACATCCTCTCTTTGTACCATATTTTGTTAGACAATCATATTAATATTCACATGTAAATATAATATATACTTCCTTTTTTTATTTAAAAAAATATAAAGAAAAAACCTTTGCACTATTAATTGAAAATTTACAGAGTATTAAAACAGAATGTTGAAAACTATACAATAAAAGAAATTAAGAGATCACAACCTATGTCAAATTAAAAAAAAAAGAGATCATAGCACTAATAATAAGCCAAAAATTAACAATACTACATGACACGTGAAGGAGGTAAAGCATGCACGTGTAAGGCAGGATGTGCGGTGGAGCTCAAAAAGTGGGTTATATCATACTAGATGACAACCTACTCTGCTACTTAGCTTCGAGAAGCAAACACTGATTTTAAGGACCCACATATTCAATAAATGTGTAACGCAAGCATACACGGCTTTTTAAAATAAGGAAATAAGATATGCGTGATTGTAATAACTCCATATTGTTGGATTTAAATTATAACATTTGTCTTTTGCAGGGTTTAACAGTACATAATCCATTTGAGGAAAATGTTTCGTTTCATTTAACCATTATTAAATTCGGTACCGTTGGATGTATTTTTCAGTTAAGCAGAATCCGATATAATATGTCGCAAATAGTGTTCCACTGTATCGGAATTGAAGAAAAGGCTATATACTAAAGATAATAATAAAATGACTAGCACAATAGCACTAGAATAAAAATGGGAAATAATAAATTTGAGTGACCATAAGAGAAATTTATCTAATCTGTTTCTTTATTTTTTGATTAGGTGTTGTATACGATTGCTTTTGACTACTCTAGGTTAAAAATTGAATAAATTTGTTCGGTTAAAATTGGATCGATTTTCGCTAGGATTTCATTCTGTCTGGTTAGGTCGAACCGGAATAAAATATTAAACGAAATAAAGGGCAAAAAGAACAGATCACTAGTTTTTACTGATCCATCGTTCTTCCCGCTCGTTCGGGTCCTTCAAACTTTTTCGAAAACCTTTCTTAACCGGTTCGCGGTTAATTTTAAATTCCTCACCCACGTTCGAACCTCAAAACGGTCTTTGAGCGAGCCACGTCAGCACACAGTAAAAAATAAAAATTATTAATCAAAAATTCAAAATCTGAAAAAAATGACGCCTTCACCAGAAAAAAAAAAATCTCCATTCGATCTCTCTCTCTTCACCAGCGTCGCGTGAAGAAGACGAAACAATCGCTCTCTCCTTGTGGTCTCACTATCTTTTTCCCACCTCTGCATAGCTAAACCATGGAAAAGTAGAGAAGAGAGAAGAGCATATTGCTTTTTGTGTCCCCAGACATGTGTTCTCCCACTGACACATTCTCTGCATCTTCAATTTTGGAGGTTTTTGCTTGATTCTTTCTTCTTCTTCGGATTTTCATCGATTCGAAAACCGAGTCACCGAGTTAACGAGTTGTGAATGGCTTCAACGTCATCTAGAACTAGGAGTCGTTCTCCTTTCTCGCACCGTAGACCTCCGAGCCCTTACTCTTCGGCTTCGTCTTCTTCTTCATCGTATATTCACAACCGTTTATTACCTCGCTCTTCTTTCACACCTACTTCTACCGTTTACAATTCCAGTGGCGTAAGCTCCGGGTCCCGATCTATGACAATTAGTCGCACCATTTCCGATTCCGGTCCCGTCGGCGGCTCCGGGAATAATGGAGCCCGATCGCCTGTTCCTTACTCAACGGAGGGGCTGGTTGGCGAGCCTGGGCAGAGTATCACCTCTGAGCGAGATAGCATCTCCGTCACCGTTAGGTTTCGTCCGATGAGGTACGGTAGATCTGAGCGTGGAATAGCAGATCTATTGGATTCAATTTCATGATTATACTGCTTTAAGAGTTTGGATTGATGGAATGTGAATTGATACTCGGTCAAATTTCAAAATCTCTGGTATTATTTGTTTTGATTTCAGTGAGAGGGAGTATCAAAGAGGAGATGCGATTGCTTGGTATCCTGAAGCGGATAAGATGGTCAGGAATGAATACAATCCCCTCACAGCTTACGCATTTGGTATTGAGATGAATTATTGCGGAGATCATTTCAATTTACTGTTCATTGATTGTGATTCTAGTAGCCTTGGTTGGTTCCGTGAACGTTCTTTTGGAATATGTTGATGCCAGATAAAGTTTTTGGACCACAAGCAACAACTATAGAGGTATATGACGTAGCTGCTAAACCTGTAGTCAAGGCAGCTATGGAAGGTGTTAATGGTAAGGAGTATAGCTGCATTATTAGTTAAACTAGATTTGTGTTTCTCATTGAAATACCTTTAGCTCAACTAGATTTGCTAGTAGCATTGCTTGCACGGAAGTATTCTGACAATGTGTTCGCAATTTTACAGGAACCGTTTTTGCTTATGGTGTTACAAGCAGTGGCAAGACACATACAATGCATGTAAGTTTTTTCGATGTGGTTTGTTTTCTGTATGATTTTTCTCAAGATACGTGTGCTCTAAAGCAGCACTTCTTTGGAATATACCACTTGGTTATTCTGGCTTCCTACAACGTTACTTTGTTGCAAAATATATCATACAAAGACCGAGTGATTACCAAGTGGCTGATAAATGTCTGATTGCCAACTTGTGTCAATAAGAAGTGGAGAAGATCATGATTAAGATCGACCAGAGTTATCTTATCTTAAATCATCACATGATCATATGCATCTTAGATTTCCATCAACCAATCAGAGGTTCAATTATACATGTCGAATAAGTTTATATCTGATCATTACTTCATTTGCAATATGTACAGGGTGATCAAGATTTTCCTGGAATCATACCATTAGCAATAAAAGACGTGTTCAGTATCATCCAGGAAGTAAGTGATCTTGTTCTACTAATAGCCTATATGATACTATATTGATTTACAGTTCTTCATGCACCTTTCCATATAATGTTATATTTACCAGTTTCTTACATCATTCTAAATTTCAGACCACTGGAAGAGAGTTCCTGCTCCGTGTTTCATATCTTGAATTATACAATGAGGTATGCAAAAATTTCCATCCTTGATACAAAACCATATAGTGACACTGTATATAAACCTGAAGTTAAGGCTTTTAGCCTTAGTTATAGTTTCCTATTCTCCTCACTTCGAATTCGAAGAATATTTCCCCTTGTTTTGCTAGCATGTGTGATTACTCATCACGTCTTTGGTTTTAGACAAGCGTGCTTATATGTCCATTTGTCTGCAAGTTATCTTACATTTGTCCTGTATCAGGTGATAAATGATTTATTGGATCCAACAGGGCAAAATTTACGTGTTAGAGAGGATTCCCAGGTTTCCATCTTATTCTCACTCACACTCACAAATACGAATGTATATCAAACAAGAGCATTTGCTTCTTGGTCTGATTTCATTATTTTCTCTTTGACAATTACGAGGGTGATGTACATATTTGATGCATTGTTTATGTTGTATCCATCATATTTTTTATGGATTATCTTGGTTTGATCTAGACTGGATATTGTTTCTAGGGTACTTACGTTGAAGGTATTAAAGAAGAAGTTGTTTTATCTCCAGGCCATGCACTATCTTTTATTGCAGCTGGGGAAGGTAATTGGAAGAATTAACGTTGAATCATGTTTTCATTTTTATTAATTATTTCTATTTTCCTTTCCTTATTTACTGTTTTGATCTTCAACGGCAGAACATCGCCATGTTGGTTCGAATAATTTCAACTTGTTAAGCAGCAGAAGTCACACAATATTTACACTGGTACATCTTAAATCTTGTGAATATCCCATGTTTTATTCCCGATGCTCTCAACGTCCTTTTAAGATACTTTTGCTCTTACAATATTCCTTGTTATGCATTTTAAGTTTCACCGTCAACTATTTTTTGTTTGCAGATGATTGAAAGTAGTGCTCATGGAGATCAATATGATGGAGTTATTTTTTCTCAGCTAGTAAGGGCTTCTTTCTTATTTCATTGCATAAGATTGGTCTCGTCTTACAGACAGCTCTCTCACAGTGTCTCTTTCTTGCTTAGAATTTGATTGACTTAGCTGGATCTGAGAGTTCCAAAACTGAGACAACTGGATTGAGGAGAAAAGAGGGTTCATACATCAACAAGAGTCTTCTGACTCTTGGAACTGTAAGTGTCTCTCTTTCTGTTTGAGCTTTCTTAAAATTTTTCAAATATTTCCTTTTCAATAATTATAAGATGTAAACCAGATTTTCTGCTTTTGTATAATGTAAAACTGCCTTAGAAGAACAACTCGGTTATCTACCACATCCGATTTGCTGCACTAGAGGCTCAGAAAGGGATTTTCAGTTGCTTTGAAAATAGATTTTGGGTGTTTTTACATTTATTCTTGAGTGCACTGATCTAGTAGTGCTAGTGTATCTTGAAGATCAATGCCTTTATTTCTGAGAAGTCTGTTCCCTTTTTTGTGTCCTTATGTCAAGGATAACATCTCTAGTCACCTAACCATTGAAATGAATTTTTCGGATGTTTTGGTTGTCAACTATCTCTTATGGTTTCAATATGTAGGTAATTGGAAAACTGACTGAGGGTAAGACAACTCATGTCCCATTCCGGGACTCTAAGCTAACTCGTCTTCTGCAATCTTCATTAAGTGGGCATGGACATGTATCGGTACGACTCTTCTGTATCTGGTGAATATTTCCCATTTCACTGTAGTGGTTTTCCCATGGTTTATTGTCTCAAATTGTTTAATTGTGATGTCTCCAGTAGCATATTTAAGGCATTGTTAAACTGGCTATCTGTTATATTGTTGATGTTAATTCAATTACCAATGAGCAGAGGCTAATGCAGATTTTATTTTCTTAAACTCCTACAGCTCATATGTACAGTTACTCCTGCGTCAAGCAGTACCGAGGAAACTCATAATACATTGAAGTTTGCCAGCAGGGCAAAGAGGATAGAAATTAATGCCTCACGCAATAAGGTGATTTCTTGGGCGTTTGATCATGAAGTACTTGGCTTCTATCTAGGCGTTTGATCATGATTTCATAAGCCAAGTACCTAAACCTCAGCTAAACTTTTTTTTCCCCATATCTTGAAACAGATCGTAGATGAGAAATCATTGATTAAGAAATATCAGAAAGAAATCTCGACCCTCAAAGTAGAACTTGATCAGCTAAGAAAGGGTGTGCTTGTTGGTGTCAGTCACGAAGAGTTATTGAGCCTAAAGCAACAGGTTCGGACTTCCCTGAGACCTTGTTATTACATGAATATTTGAGTTTATTCCTATGTGGTGAAGGAGTAGAATTACCAACTTATTAAACAGCTACAAGAAGGTCAAGTGAAGATGCAATCAAGATTGGAGGAAGAAGAAGAAGCTAAAGCAGCTCTAATGAGTAGAATCCAAAAGCTTACAAAGCTCATTCTCGTCTCTACCAAGAATTCTATTCCTGGATATTTGGGTGATGCAACCAGTCACCAACGCAGCATTTCTGCTGGGAAAGATGATGTAAGTTTGCTATTCAAATTAGATTATCACTTATCTTCCTTTTTGTACTGTTGCATATTGGTACCTCACTGCACAATATGTTTCGTACCAGAAATGACTCATTCTGTTTTCTTTTTTGCTCTTCAGAAGTTGGATTCTCTGCTCTTGGATAGTGATAATCTGGCATCTCCATCTTCGACTCTGTCTCTTGCATCAGATGCTTCTACAGGTCTTAAGAACCGGCGGTCTTCCAGCAAGCTGAAGGATGAAAACTCTCCGGCTGGTTCTGGTTCAGAATTAACTCAAGTGAGTTTGGGATTCTTAGCACATATATATTAACATTGGATTTCGTATTCGAAGTGTGGTGCATTCTTCATCTCAAAACCAAATGGTTATTGGAAGATATTTTTCACTTTGTTCTTGTCAGAAAATGACATCAGATAGTTGTGGCTATTGTAGGGCAGTATGTCTCCGGATGAAATGGATCTCCTTGTTGAACAGGTTAAGATGCTTGCTGGTGAGATAGCTTTCAGCTCAAGTACACTAAAGCGTTTGGTGGATCAGTCCATAAATGATCCTGAAAATTCAAAAACTCAAGTAAAGATTCTTCTTTATATTTCTAGAGTTTTATATACCAGTATGACTGCTCTTCCTAGTTTCAAGTTTAAACCCTGAAAATCAGAAATTGTATCTCTAGACCATCTGGTGAACTTTAATAGCGTTTCACTTTAAGCCATTTTATTTTCCTGAAAGCATAATTATGGAACCTATTAAATTCTGGCATGCAGATCCAGGATCTAGAAAGAGAGATTCAAGAAAAGCAAAGACAAATGAGATCCTTGGAACAGCGAATAACTGAGAGTGGTGAAGCTTCAAACGCTAATGCATCATCAGTTGAGATGCAACAGGTAGTTTAATCTTATCATTATGATCCTTTACTCTGTTAAGGTCATTCAGTTTTGGACACAATGTGGATCAGCTAAAGGTATCACAATTACTTTGTTGGTTTCAGAAAGTTATGAGATTGATGGCACAATGCAATGAGAAGAGCTTTGAGCTGGAGGTAAAATGTTTACCTTCTCTGGAATGTAACGTCTTGTTTTATATTGAAGTGATGTATATCTAATTGTGTTCTGCCTATGGATCAGATCATATCAGCAGATAATCGTATTCTCCAAGAACAACTACAGAAAAAGGTCAGTTCTAAGTCACTATCACTTCTCTTTTCTTTTACATTCATTTTTTCTGGCTTTTTTCTCAGTCATCCTTACTTCTACACGCATGCTCTAACAAATGTAGTGTACCGAGAACAATGAATTACATGAAAAGGTGCACCTTCTAGAGCAACGGTTATCGAGTCAGAAGTCCCCATTGTCTTGTTCTGGTAATGCTGTGACTGAAGAGTATGTAGACGAGCTGAAAAAGAAAGTACAATCTCAGGTAATATATCAAAATCTCAACCCTTTATCACATGTATGCCTGATTTATATCGCAATACTGTGGGGATGGTGAAAATCTGATCATATTTTACATGAGCATTGATGTTTTTATACTTCAGGAGATTGAAAACGAAAAGTTGAAGCTAGAGCATGTGCAGAGTGTGGAGGAGAAGAGTGGATTACGAGTGCAAAATCAAAAACTAGCTGAAGAAGCTTCATATGCAAAGGAATTAGCCTCTGCAGCTGCTATTGAGCTTAAAAATCTAGCTGATGAAGTAACAAAGCTCTCGCTTCAAAACGCAATGCTAGAAAAAGATTTAGTAGCTGCAAGAGATTTGGGGGCAGTGGCACAGACACATAAAAATAACTCCATGAACAGTGTGGCGAATCGTAACGGGACAAGGCCAGGGAGAAAGACAAGGATCTCAGACTCATGGAATCTCAACCAAGAAGATCTTAAAATGGAGTTGCAGAAAAGGAAACAGCGAGAAGCAGTTCTTGAGGCTACATTAGCTGAGAAACAGTACATAGAAGAAGAGTATAGGAAAAAAGCGGAAGAAGCAAAGAGAAGAGAAGAAGCCCTTGAAAACGATTTAGCCAACATGTGGGTACTTGTTGCCAAGTTGAAGAAAGCCAGTAGTGGGGCTTTGTCTATACAAAAGGAAGATGAAGCGACAGAATTAGATAGTAAGAGCCAACAAAGTGAGGTCTTGAAAGAGATACAAGTCGTGAATGGACATGAAGAAGTAATAATTGCCAAGTCTGAAGACACACCAAAGGAGGAACCTCTCGTTGCTCGTCTAAAGGTAAACATTTTGCAAAGTTGCCTTCTATTTTCTTAGTTGTCTATAAGCCTACTACTCAATCTATATATCCATTACTCGTTTGTTCCTTATCCGTATTCCCAGGACTTTTGGGTCGGGTAACAGATATTAATACCTTAGAAATTACCCAGAAATATATGGTTCAAAATATCTAAATAGCTTTACCTGGTCCAAAATATTCAAATATCATGTCCTAAATATCTATAATACAAGTGATATTTTTCGGATAACGGGTAATCTCAAGTTTTGAAGTTTCTCTGGATATTTGGGGTTATTGAACTTTGGTACCCGTGTGCGATATTCTAAAGGGTAATGAAAACTCACGATTTATCACACATTCAAATACGTCCATAACAATATAAGCTTTAAAGAAAATCAAATTGTGTTTTTTTTTGTCCTGCATCTGATGCTTTCTACATAACAGGCAAGAATGCAAGAAATGAAAGACAAAGAGATGAAATCTCAAGCGGCTGCAGCTGCAAATGCAGACGCAAACTCACATGTTTGTAAAGTCTGTTTTGAATCGCCGACTGCCACAATACTCCTGCTTTGCCGTCATTTCTGCCGTAAGTCTCACTCTTAATCCCCTGAGGATCCTTTCTTCATCAACTACTAAAAGTTAACCTAAAAAGATGACAAATCTCTTTTTGCACAGTTTGTAAATCTTGTTCACTTGCCTGTTCTGAGTGCCCAATCTGCCGCACCAAGATCTCTGATCGCTTGTTCGCCTTCCCGTCTTGACCCGCCACAAGTCTAGCCACTCTCTTGCACACGATATAAGGTAGTACGTTTTAATGTTTCAGCATCGCAAATGGCAAATCTATAATTCAAAATGCTTTAGTAGTTTAGTTCAAAAACATTAGGCATCTCAATTATTGAAATACGATTGTGTGATTTTGCAGGTATCAAGAACTATATGGGTTAGTCTGTTTGTTTGCTAATATTTTCCAGAACGGCAGGCTTGAATTCTTTTATTGCATGTTGGTTTCTTTTTTTTTGTATGTAATGGTTTTGTTATATCTTTCTCTATTCAAAAGGGTGATAAGAAAAAAAGAGAGAGGTAATTTCACAATTCTAAAAAAACATAACCTTCTAAAGGTAAAATCTCTAAATTGTGGATAGGGAAATTCTCTAAAAAACCATCAAATTTTACAAGTAAAATCTCTAAACTGTGGTTGCCATTTCACAATTCTTTGGATTGTGTGTGTTTAAACCCATTATTGCTGCGTTCTTTGGAAGGTTTGCCCCTCTCCGGTGATCTAAAAGATCGTTAGTCAGAAAAGAGTTGTCCTGAAACTGGAAAGAAACTACGGCATAAACCGATTTCTTGGTTCGAAAATAAAGTGGATAAAAACCGTTATTTCGGTTGTGAATTTGGATACAAGTAAATAATGGTGCTTGTTTGTGATAAAAACACGTGCAGTTTCCATATGAACATAACAAATATATTTTCGAAATCATCAATCAACACACATTAATACTCTCTTTCTAATATACAGAGGAAGCAGAGTACTGTAATCAGAGCTAAGAAAGGAACCGAAATGATTGCGCATGGCCATCATGATCCTTGTGTTCTTCCATGAGGTTATTATATATTTATACACACCCAAACCATTTATAATTGATTTACTCTTATGACTCATGATTTTGATATTTGTTTGTTTGTTGCAGCTGTGCCAATGGTGGCTTTAGTTCTTTTGGATCAATTGATGGCGCAAGACGCAGTGTCATTTGTTCCCAATAAATCCAGAGTTGTATGAAAAAAATGAACAGAGCCATTGCTACAATCTCTATAATCTGAATGTGTTTGTGAGTGACATGTTCTTGTTTTTTATGAAGAAGGTTGTAATGTTTTATGTTAGAGCTATAGGTTTCTTGGTGCCTAAGGAGATAAATTGGTTTAGATGCTAAGCTTTGTGAAGACTACAAAAGAAAGGTATTGTTTGTATTCTTGAAGTGGGTTTGGTAATAAAGATTGGCTATTAGTTTGATGCTGATGATGAACACTGTGAACTATTTGTTTTCATGTATAGCTAAAGAGAGGAATGTTAAATCAATGATAATCATCACTTCACTTTCTTACAAGTTTATATTTTGGATTATTTATCCATCTGTTATAACTTTCTAGCCCTTTCCAAAGTTTATATCGTTTTCTTTTTTTCAGGGTTTGCATTTATTGGTATAGTTCAAAGGCGATGTGTTCTATAGTAGTCGTTTCCCGACTTAAACGCTCTGCATCAGTGTTGATCTTTACCCACTTGTCTATTTTCATGATCTTGTTGTCTCGGTTTCTATCCGCAAGATTCAAGGTTACTTCAATTTCATCGATGTTATCTTCTTTTCCTTGGGCTATGGAAATGTTTGAAACTTTCTGAGATCTTGTCTTGGTCACAGACTCCAAATCCTTGCTCTTCTCTGAAGACCCATTAGGTAGCTCGGTTTTCAGAATGGTTTTGGGGTATGGTTTTCATTTCTTTTAACCTTAAACCGATTAAAGCTCAATAACTCTTAATGATCTACCACTTAAGAACGACCCACAATAATTTACTACCCAAACTTTTAAGACCAAAAACTCTTCTTTACAAAAAAAAAAAAAAAAAAAATCTTGTTTGTACTACACAAACTAACTCAATCAATTTTATACCACACAAACTTCTAAAATTTCATCTACTTTTGTTAAACCATGATGTTTTCGGCTTTGCTTATTGAGGTAAATGAGAATGATATTTTGCATAATTTGTTGTGTCAATCTTGTGTGTAGTGAGTGAAACAAACGTTACTCTGCTTGGAAGTGGGTGAATAGTAATCTTCTGATTTGATTGCATTTAGTTTTATCGTTTCTTGTGTCTGTGTATTACTGTTTCTTATTCATTAAGAGTATATCAAATGTTCATCTTGTGGATAAACTTAAATAGGATAAAGCTTAACAAATGAAGAATAGTGTACAAATGCAACAGTCATACACAAGAACGCCCACAACTACACCAATGACCACAGATGAATAAAAAGCTACAGAAACTTTAGATATTTTCTACTAACTACAAAATCTATTTTATTCGACATAAAACTTTGTATTCAGCCTAACAATCTATGTTAAAACCGTAAAATAAATTAAACGAGAAACTAACAATAGACAACAAAACAAGACAATTCGCTCAACAAAAGATCATCCCATTTTGTTCTTCGTCTCCTACCCCAACCTCCATCATGTAGTATTATTATTTTTCACAAAATAAAATCAAATAAACTCCCAAATGGACCAAAGAGTAATTATTACAGCCCAGAAATGGATCTAATGGGCTACACGGAACAGACCACATAAGCCCAACCATATATATTCTTCTTCTTTTATTTGCCCAGCGAGGATTTGGTTACAGAGAGTTTGAACGGTCGTCAGCATTTGGGAGCTCTGTGTGCCTTCACTTTAATGGCGGCAATATCCTCTGTTCAATGCTTATTCTCTTGCAATTCTCATCGTCATCAACGCGAGCAGGTGACATTTCTATTCTCTCTGTCCTTATTTCTTCAGGAATAGCGAAAATTATCTTATTATAACTCAAGAAATTCGATTTTCCTCCTCCTTTTTTAAGCAGAGTAGGTCGCTTTGGAGCTTGGATTCTAGGGTTTTAATATCTTCGAGTGTATGCAAGATATCTCTGTTCTCTGGAGTCAATTTGAAGCGAAGGTGAGATTATTCTCTGAATTTTGATTGTTTAACTTGGAATACAAATTCTCATTAATGCTTTTTGCCTTGAAGCTATGATTCTGTGTAGTGCACTTAGATATTGAGATAATGATTGTATCTTTTGGGTATAATAAAACAGGAGAACTTTGATCTGTGCAGCCAAAGGAGATCCAGAAGAAACTTTTAAGAAGACTGTTGAAATCGATAGGATGATAGATGCTCTTAAAGATGCAAACCCAAGAGAAGTAAGGCTTCTAGTGTGGTAAATGTTGTGTTTTTGTTATCTTTTCTTGAGTATGTAATTGAGTTTTTGTTTTGTTGTTGCTGCCATTTCCATTGAACAGCTTGAGAAGATTGTTGTTGAAAATATCCTTGCTTTTGATGAGGTTTTTTGGATAAGACTCGCGGCTAGGTCGGACACTTGCAAATCAGATGATGACAAGGCATGTGTTTCTATTGTTAGAGCATACTTTGGAGCTCATTTTTTATCCCGCTAATGCTTTGGTGTGGTTGGTTTCTTGCAGAAGGACTATGAGGAGTTAGCTACAACTGTGATGACTATAGTTGACTGCGTTGTGAATAAGACTCGGGTTTCTATTTCTTTTGTTCCTTTGTGGTTCCATGTCTCTTCTTCTTCTTCAATGTTTCCTTTACAAGATAATTGAGAGATTTCATTATATCCTTGTAGGAAAAGATAGAAACGTCTACTGATGTTCTGAAAGGGATTCTAAGACCTGCTGTGGAAGGAGTGGAAGAAATTTCATGGCCTCCCAGAGATCCTCAAGCCATCAATCAAATGGAAAAGGTATACTTGTTCTTCTTCACTTTCCTTTGACCAATACATGTTCTACATCTACTGTTTTGTTTTATATACAAGCTTGTGCCTCAGATATCCAGAAGGGTTATCTAATTTTTGATTTCTTGATGTGATATAGTTGTGGTTACTGAAATCAGTGTATTAACAGGAAATAATACAACGGGAAAAGGAAGGACAATTAGATGAAGGATTTCTTTCAGAAGTTAGTGCTCAGTTACGGCAGGTAAATGCAATTGTTTCACTTGTAAGATCATTGCTAATATCCGTCATAAACAATTGACTTCTATGCAAGACTAAGTTTCGGGTTCAAAACCAGTGGATGTTCTTCTGAAGAAAATAAAAGGGCCTTTCCTTTTCAGTGTTTAGATGTATTTTTTTGATAGTTTAAGGCTGAAGGTTGTTTTCAGGCAAAAGAAGATAAAGACAAACCAGGGCTTGCGGCTATGCTGCAAAAAGTTCTCCAACTCTATGCTGCTACGATTCTCTCCAAGCGTAGTTACGCAAAGAAAGGTGCTTTGCTCAATTCTGAAAACTTTGAGAAGTCACTCGAGGCTTCCATTTTCTACAAACAGAATCTCATCATACTTGCATCTCTAAACTCAGAAAAGCTCTGGTTGTTGTCTCAGGTAACGAAGTTGTAAAGGCCGAGCATTTTCTCGAAACTTTGATCAAAGGTCTATTTTGCAACTTCTTTTCCATTTAGTAGACTAGACCCAAGTCTTCACATTGGCTTTATGTATGTTTCAGCTCCTGAGGAACAATGGAACAAGCTTTTCTTAGATGGGTTAAAAATCGGAAAAGGAGAAATCACACCTGATGAGCTATCTGCTGTTATCAAGAAACGAATTGAGCGTACGCTGATTCGAACTGTAAGTAATAGAAACTTGTTCCCACAGCTTATATGTCTCTATACAAAGCAACACAGCAAAGTAACACCTTGAAAACATTATTTTCTTCCTTTCCTCTTGTCTGCACTGTCTATTGAAAGTGAATGGTAGGCTAACCGGGTTTGATTTGGGTTAAAATCACATCTGTTTAGGAAGAACCGGATCTGACCCTCGTTTAAAGTCGCTAACCATTTATAAGGTTACAGAGAACACCATGAAACATTCCCCATTTTTTCCCTCTTCCTCTTGTTTGCATTATTAGTGTCCCGTAGATGTGCATGTGATTTTAACCGGGTTTTATTTGGGTTTAAACCAGATGCTTATTGAACCAGTTTTCCGAAATTCCTCACTAAAACCAATTTGTTTTGATCGTACCAGGAAGGAGGTTCATACCAACAGCGAATCTTGACCGAGTATCTCAAAGGGATCGAGTCCAGGGCAAATGAAATTATGAAATTGCTTCAGGGTTAATTCCGGAAATCTATTTATATCTCCAATTTTATGTATTATCAATTCATAAATCCAATTAAAATTTGTTTTGTATGTATATCTTTTTCTCATAAAATAAATTTCATTGGTGAAAAATATCTGATTTAGAAAGAAAGACAAGTCAATTTAGTGAATTACATCAGCTTTCCAATGAAAGTTTTACTTTTACACATTAAAAAAATTAATGCTACGATTAAAATAAAATAAAATTAGTGCAAAAAAAAAAAGAAGAAGCTAATTTTCATTCCAATTGATTAGCGAGACGCGACGAGAATTGGAGAGAGATCTATACGACGAAACTGAATCCACGGTCTTCTTCTTCTTCTTCTCACAATCTTTCATTGTTGTTTTTCGATTGGTCTCGCATCCACGCTTCTCTGGTAATGCTACTGATCGTCACCGTGAAGCTGTGCTTGATCTCTTCCCCCTGTGAACTGATCTGATCTGAGGTGAATCTCCATTCCTCATCCTCTTCTTTGTACGAATCTCGATTTCTCGGATCTTACTACTTGATTTCGTTAGATCTGTTTTGCAATTTCACGTGGATTACGTTTTTGCTTTTGCGCTTATTTCGGTTTCGATTGTACTTACTCGTTTCTTCTGTCTCTATGATGTCATTCTCTGGGATCTGGTTTGTGTAGAGTTGTTTCTGTTACGTGATCTGAGAATATGCTGACGAAGTTCGAAACAAAGAGTAACAGAGTTAAGGGACTGAGTTTCCACCCTAAACGACCATGGATTCTCGCCAGTTTGCACAGTGGTGTGATCCAGCTTTGGGATTATCGTATGGGTACTTTGATCGATAGATTTGATGAGCACGAAGGACCTGTTCGTGGTGTTCATTTCCACAGTTCACAGCCTTTATTCGTCTCTGGAGGTTTCCTTTCTCAACCTATTTATGAATTATTCATCATCTATATATAAATCCTGATCAGTCCTGCTTAAGTATTCACTCTTAGCGTGCTCAGTTTCTAGAACTAGCTTCGGTGTCTTTTTTTCAGAGAATGGTTTGGTTCACTTATAAGCTCATGTAGTCCAAGCTCGAGTGATAAATGATTATCCCAAGTTTATGTTTCAGATATTTATATAACATATACTCTATCTGAATAATTGCACCTAGTCATGTTATGTGTGGATTGTATTGTCTTTTAGTTATAAGCAAGTACTCAAAAAATAGAAATGCAAATGGCTTGGATTCTTCTTCGTTACAATTACCCTATTGCTCTTCCAGAATGTAGTTGATGACATTGATAATGTTGGATGTTGCAGGAGATGATTACAAGATTAAAGTTTGGAACTACAAAACTCACAGGTGTCTTTTCACTCTTCTCGGGCATCTTGATTATATCCGCACTGTCCAATTTAACCATGAAAACCCATGGATCGTGAGTGCTAGTGACGATCAGACTATCCGCATATGGAACTGGCAGTCACGGACTTGTATTTCTGTGTTGACTGGTCACAATCATTATGTTATGTGTGCTTCGTTCCATCCAAAAGAAGACCTAGTCGTATCAGCATCGCTGGATCAGACTGTCCGTGTTTGGGACATCGGTGCTCTTAGGAAGAAGTCAGCATCTCCCGCTGATGACCTCATGCGATTTAGTCAGATGAATTCTGATCTTTTTGGTGGGGTTGACGCTATTGTTAAGTACGTCCTCGAAGGTCATGACAGAGGTGTAAACTGGGCTTCTTTCCATCCCACCCTTCCTCTCATTGTTTCTGGTGCCGATGACCGCCAAGTAAAGCTGTGGCGTATGAATGGTATTTCTTTTGGAAATCCCTCTTCTTTTTTTTCTCAATAAGTAAAATTTATAAATCAATGAGGTAATAATGTGCTGTTGCCAATCTAATTGCAGAAACTAAAGCTTGGGAGGTGGACACATTGCGAGGGCACATGAATAATGTTTCATCCGTTATGTTCCATGCAAAACAGGACATTATTGTTTCCAACTCTGAGGATAAAAGCATTCGTGTCTGGGATGCTACCAAGCGAACTGGAATCCAAACTTTCCGCCGTGAGCATGATCGCTTCTGGATTCTTGCGGTTCACCCGGAGGTTAATTTGCTGGCAGCAGGACATGACAATGGTATGATCGTCTTCAAACTTGAGAGAGAACGTCCTGCATTCGCTTTGAGTGGTGATTCTTTATTCTATGCCAAGGATAGATTTTTGCGGTACTACGAATATTCAACTCAAAGAGATTCCCAAGTTCTCCCTATACGGCGTCCTGGTACTCCAAGCTTGAATCAAAGTCCTAGGACTTTATCTTACAGTCCGACAGAAAATGCAGTTCTGATCTGCTCAGATCTGGATGGTGGTTCTTACGAGTTGTACATCATACCGAAAGATAGCGTTGGAAGGAGTGACGTTGTGCAAGATGCAAAGAGAGGGACAGGTGGTTCTGCAGTATTCATTGCTCGCAATCGATTTGCTGTCCTCGAGAAGAGCACCAGCCAGGTGCTAGTCAAGAATCTAAAGAATGAGGTGGTTAAAAAGAGTTCTCTGCCTATTCCAACAGATGCTATCTTTTATGCTGGTACTGGAAATTTGCTTTGTAGATCCGAGGATAAAGTGGTTATATTTGACCTTCAGCAAAGGCTTGTTCTTGGTGAACTTCAGACACCATTTGTTAGGTACGTTGTCTGGTCTAACGATATGGAGAGTGTTGCTTTTCTCAGCAAACATACTATCATTATCGCGAGCAAGAAACTCGTCCTCCAGTGCACACTTCATGAGACAATACGTGTAAAAAGTGGAGCTTGGGATGACAATGGTGTATTCATTTACACAACTCTGAACCACATCAAGTACTGTCTTCCTAATGGAGATAGTGGAATCATCCGAACCCTGGATGTCCCTATCTATATTACCAAGGTTTCTGGAAATACAATCTTTTGCTTGGATCGGGATGGGAAAAACAGGGCTATCATCATAAATCCAACTGAGTACATATTCAAGCTTGCACTGCTGAGAAAGAGATATGATCATGTCATGAGCATGATTAAGAACTCCCAGCTATGTGGACAGGCGATGATTGCGTACCTGCAGCAAAAAGGGTTTCCTGAAGTTGCCCTCCACTTTGTTGAAGACGAGAGGATCCGATTCAATCTGGCTCTTGAAAGTGGCAACATCAGTGTAGCTGTTGCATCGGCTACAGAGATTAATGAGAAAGACCACTGGTATAGACTTGGGGTGGAGGCTCTTCGTCAAGGAAATTCTCGAATTGTTGAGTTTGCATACCAGCAGACAAAGAACTTTGAGAGGTTATCTTTTCTGTATCTCATTACTGGCAATCTGGACAAGCTGTCAAAGTTGATGAAGATTGCAGAAGTGAAGAACAACGTAATGGGTCAGTTTCACAATGCTCTCTACTTGGGAGATGTTAAAGAGCGTGTTAAGATCCTGGAGAATGCTGGTCATTTGTCTCTAGCTTATATCACGGCTTCGGTTCATGGTTTAAATGATATTGCTGAGAGACTGGCTACTGAGTTAGGAGACAACGTGCCCTCCTTGCCTGAAGGGAAAACTCCATCGCTTCTAATGCCACCGCCTCCCATCATGTGTGGTGGTGATTGGCCTCTTCTGAGAGTGATGAAAGGAATATTTGAAGGTGGGCTTGAGGGTCCAAACCGAGGAGGGGCTGTTGATGAAGAAGAAGATGTTGAAGGCGATTGGGGTGAGGGACTTGATGTGGATGTTGATGGAATGGAGAACAGAGACATCGAAGCCATTTTGGACGATGCAGAAACAGCTGAAGAAGAAAACGACGAGGATGGTGGATGGGCGGGACTTGAAGACTTGGAGCTCCCACCTGAGCTTGATACTCCTAAAGTCTCGGCTAATGCACGCTTATCTGTTTTTGTGCCACCTACTCAAGGTATTCCCGTTAGTCAGATTTGGAGCCAGAAATCTTCCCTTGCTGCTGAGCAAGCTGCAGCAGGTAGCTTTGACACTGCAATGCGTCTGCTTCACAGACAGCTCGGCATAAAGAACTTTGCACTTTTGAAATCTAAGTTTCTTGATCTGTTCAATGGGAGTCATAGCTATCTGCGTGCCTTTTCTTCATCTCCTGTGGTTCCTCTAGCCATTGAGCGCGGATGGAGTGAGTCTTCCAGTCCTAACGTCCGTAGCCCACCAGCTCTTGTTCTCGATTTCTCTCAGTTAGAAGAAAAGCTCAAGTCCGGCTACAAAGCGACAACAACTGGGAAATTGGTTGAGGCTCTCCGTGTCTTCCTCTCTATTCTCCACACCATCCCATTGGTGGTAGTTGAGTCAAGAAGAGAAGTCGATGAGGTTAAGGAACTGATCATCATCGTTAAGGAATACGTCCTTGGTCTTAAAATGGAGCTTAAGAGGAGAGAGACCAAAGATGATCCGGTGAGGCAGCAAGAGCTCGCTGCTTATTTTACTCACTGCAACCTCCAAACACCTCACCTACGGCTCGCGCTGTTTAGTGCTATGAGCGTCTGCTACAAGGCCAAGAATATGGCCACTGCTTATAACTTCGCCAGAAGATTTTTGGAAACAAACCCAACTTTGGAAAGCCAGGCGAAGACGGCTAGACAAGTTGCACAAGCCGCTGAACGCAACATGACCGATGAAACCAAGCTTAACTACGACTTCAGAAACCCGTTTGTGATATGCGGAGCCACTTATGTCCCAATCTACAGAGGACAGAAAGACGTTTCCTGTCCTTACTGCACAGCCCGCTTTGTACCAAGCCAGGAAGGTAATATCTGTGCGGTCTGTGATCTTGCAGTCGTTGGCGCAGACGCATCTGGTTTGCTATGCTCTGCATCTCAAGTCCGGTGAACAAGTCAGATTCATTATGGGGAGTAAAGTACGAGATGCTCTTTTAACGGAAGAAGAGTGTTGAGGTTTTGGTGTTTGTGATGTGTACTTAAAAAATCAGGTTTGTGAATTACTCGTTGCTGCTTCTATCACTTTTTAAGTCTCTTTAAGTTGTTTCTAATCTTAGTAACAACCGCATGAGAACTTTAGCTTTCTTGCTTTATATTTCTTTTTGTTTGATTTTATATTTTACATTCTCAGGACATTTCGTTTTAGGCTTATCGGATTTTAACCTCGATCATTTTATAACTTTATATTTGTTTCCATTTTCTTTTGGTAAATTTTCACTTGATGCTAATTTATTTGTAAAACTAGGCAAAAATTCAGAAATACCCGTCCAATAGCAAGACGCTCGAGGCCCCAATCCAAGCTTCTTCCGAGTCTCTGGCCGGTTCTGTTTGTTGATTAAATTTTTATCAAGTGATACGTTTATCAATTTTGTACTTAACTTTTTAAATTGTATTTTTATATTATTTATGAAACTTATAAATTTTAGAGAATATTATACGATTTATCAGACGATATATGCATCTCAATTTGGTTTTTGTTTTTTTGTTTTTTTAAACCAAATGAGTGTTAGGATTTTCTTAGTGCAAATGGCGATGTCATCTCTGCAAACTTTTAAATACTAGAGTTCGATCTTATTTTCCCCTAAAGGATTAAGAAAAATGTCCAAAAAAAAATCAAAGGAAATGAGTTTGTTTACAGGCTGATATAGTGTGATGATATATATTCCGTATGGATGGATTGAGAACATGATTCGACATATAAAATATTTTGTTACCGAACTACAACAATCTTGATTATTTTTTGCAATTCACAAGGAATATGAATAAATTACGGCCGACAATAGTACAAAGCATCGATCATATAATTCATAAAGAAAATATAAGTAAGCATGCCATAAGAGTCCCACTCATCATTATAAAATAAAAATGTGGCAGAGGTACATGAGTATACATAATATATTTTACCAAATAGAATTATTATATTGTTGTATATTTATCGAAAAAATAACCCCCCCACAAGCTTGTCGAAGAAAAGGAAGTAGAATCCCACATACAAGCCTTTGCAATAAAACTAATCATTACATGATATCAATGTGATGTTCTGGGTATTTTGATTTTAAGGCTTTCATTGTTTATTTTAGTTGCATTTTTGTATTTGTTGGGGTAAATTTCGTCTAATATGTATTCACCGGTCACGACACGTGGTTGTCGAGCTCACAAAAGGTCTCCCAGATGATGATATATTATCTTTATTATAATATACCTTATTTTTAAAATTATTATGTTTTAATTAATGTTAATGTTATTATTCAAGCTATAAAATATTAGTTTTTTTCTTTTTCACATCATTATTATTAGACAAAAAAAATATAAAATATAACAAATCAAAATTGTCATTGAACCATATTTATGATTGCTAATATTTTCATCTATAATAATAAGGTTTCTAACCAAAATAATAATAATTAACTCAACCGTTAAATTTTTAGGTACCAAACAATATAAATTTAAAATCGTTGATTAAAATTTAAAAAATCGGACACTTCTCAATTATTCAAGAATAAAATAAAAGAATTCTTTGCTTTCTCTTTTTGTACATAAAGAGGAAGCAAACAAAGAGAGCAAAAATGGTCGGCATCTTCTAATAATTATTTTACATATATATATATATATATATATATCCACACACATCAAAGATACATACACACATATGATGGTGATGATAATGGGAAGAAGGTGTGAAGACTGTGGGAATCAAGCGAAGAAAGAGTGTGTGTATATGAGATGCAGAACTTGCTGCAAAACCAAAGCCTTTCATTGCCAAACTCACATCAAGAGCACTTGGGTTCCTGCCTATAGAAGATCTCATCACAAACACCAATCGCAAACGCAAACGCAAACGCAACCGCTCTCTACTAGTAGCCCTAAACGTCTGAGAGAACAACAACGACTTTCGAATTCTTCCCTTTCATCACCAGGTTCTTACCTTCTTATCTCCTACTTCTAATTAATGCTTTGTATAAGTGCGTGTGTGTGTGTTTATATAAATATAATCAGATCTCTCACCAAATAACATCTGGATTTTTGGCGTCTTCGAAGTTCTTTTCCTTTTTGAGTTAATTGTATTTGACCTAAAGACTGAAATTTTGGATAATCGGATCTCATGAACCTAAAACCAGACTAGTAAATACATATAAGTACACTACATATATATATATATATTGTCGTCGTACACTACATATTGGTTAATGTATATGTGATGATGTTTATTGATGTATCATGTATGTCTTTATTCAGATCGATGATGAAAATGATCACAAGCCGTTTGCTTATGATTCTTAGTTTCTTGTCTTTCTTATCCGTGTATTATTGATTTTCTAAAAAAGTAGATTAATAGTAAATACTGTAGACTTATGATCTTTGACAATATCGAAAAATGTAGCAATCTTGTGGTTAGTTACTAATTCTTTTGATGGCTTAAAAAAATATTACTCAAATAAAATTATTACAGAATACTCAGTCATAAAACTTATTATATTGGGACATTCTTTGGGATCATTAGGTGCACAAAACCACACAACTCCGGAACATTTTCCGGCAGAGTTGAGTTCTTTGGCGGATTTTCGATGCGTAAAAGTGTGTTCAATCGACGACGGAAAAGAACAATATGCTTATCAGACGACGGTGAACATCGGAGGACACGTTTTCAGAGGGATTCTTCACGATCAAGGCCTCGACAAAGTGATGGTAGATCATCATAATAATAATAATCATCATCAAAAGTTACTTCCTCCTTCAACTTCTTCATGTCCTTTGATGATCACTAGTCCTTTCACTGATTTTATGTCCCGTCCCCAATTTTCTTCTCACCAAAAGTCCTAAGAAGATCGAGAATTTTAATTAGATATTATTAATTTCTTGTAATCTAGTGGAATGATTATATATGGATGCTACTTCAAGTTTTTTTTTCGGTGTGATAAAAACTACTTCAAGTTAGGGTTGATGGTAATATCTAGCATTATATATTGCTACTGTTTTTTTTTATTACCATTATATATTGCTACTATTTTTTTGCTACGATATATAATATAACTTTAGTTTGTTAAAAACTATACGGTGCGATCATACCAATACTAATGCAGCGGATCACATCAGAACTTCGCACTTATACGTGTTTGGACGAGAATCGTACTAGGATAGATAACCATTGGAAAGTTTTCATGTTACACTCTTTTTTTTTTCTTTACAAAAAAAATACAACCATGTAATTCTTAACTGTTTTACTCCGATTATTCATGTACCATAGTGTGTTTTGAATGTAACATAATGTTACTATAACATTGATCTACAAACAATAATCTAAACAAAATACAACACAACAAATAATAGTTGAATCTATAGAGAACTATAAAGCATGAAATTTGTATCTTTTAGCTAGAACCTGTAAATCTAGCTAATCTTGAAGAAAGAAAAAACTAGGATCTAGCTCCAAAATACCGAAGAAGTACATAAATAATAAAATAAATTTAGTATTACTTTTATAGAGATAAATGTTAGTGCATCTTCCAAAGTCTGAATATATTATTTGTGTCCATGATATTATAGGAAAAATATGTTAACAGGTGGCCGTTGAGGAGAATTAACTTTTGTCTTGTTACCTACTAGCCTACTTTATTTACTCCGTTACATCTTTGTCCTAACTAATTGTGCATAGATAATTAAAGATGTTTTTTTTTTGTTAATTAAATTTACATCAATGATCCATGTTCAGCCCGACTAATCCGGTAGCACCGGCTCCGGCCTCCCCCTATTTTTCAGCGTTGTGCAGCGTCGGAGGAATACATCGGACAGTCACACTGTAACCATCGGACAGTCGTTACACCCACTTTAGTTGCTTTTATGTTTTTAATTTTTTTGGCATGGAATCAAAATTTTGTTATGCTCAATGTATGACTCAAGCTTTTTTGAATAATATTTACATTTTATCAAAAAAAAAAACTATGTAAAACATTTAGATTGGAAGGACCAAACTCAACGGAAGCAAACATCAAGTTTAGAGCCAACTAGTCTAACGACGACAATGACATGTATTTTAGCTTTTATTGGCAATGATTAAATTGATCACTATGTTAGTAATATAACTATCAACAATAACATAGCTATCAACAACAACAAAACGACTACTATGCATGCCACATGTTATGAAAATTTGATTTTTTAAAGTTAATTGTCAGAAAATAAAATATTAATAGCAGATAACCTTTACATTTATTTGAGGTCAACTTCATATGTGAGGTTTGTAACACTTATCTTAATAAACCAACCGATGGCAAATAAGACATGGGTGCTCAATCCACAGTTTTATGCATGATGAACAATTAGTAGTTAATAATTTAATCACCACTTGCAATCTCTTTATTATATGTACAAATAAATATACAGAAACAATTAAAAAATGATACATTTGTTTAGAAAAACGTTTTGCAATTGATACTCAGAAATCAAGTTATCAGATCCAACCGAATTTTCTTTTGTTTTGATTGTGTACATTTATTTATTGTATTTTGTTATAAAAAGGAAAATAACAAAGTAAGATTCTAATTAATCATGTAAAGCGGATAATTTTTGTATTAAACTACAAATGTTTAGATACTATTTTAAATAATATTTATATACTTTTTTAAAAAAGCATGCTAATTATGATATTTACCATCAGATGTTTCCATAGGCTAAAATGGAGAATAATTGTAATTATTTAGTGATGAGAACATTCAAGCTTGCCTGACATTTTGCATAAAAGGCAAAGTTAGGTGTGCCTTTTACTTGCATGTTCGTGCTTAGGGTTAGAATTATCTGATGATATATCATATTTGTGTTACACTTATATTAGTGAATCATTCTTTATCAACCCATTTTTTTTATATATCTTAGTTAACTTTCCCTAAACAGGTGTCGAGATCGTACATTATATGATGCGATTTCCTTTTAGCATAGCTTTTTGGAATTATTCCCTCCTCCCTTTAAATGTTATATTATTATAGCAACAAATTTAAGGTTTTAAAATTAGAAAAGCATTAATGGGAATCACACCCTATGATGTAGCCTATGCAGACAACGTTAAGCTAATACCTTACAAGTTGAATAGATTAATATTTGTTGATTATGTTAGAAACATATTAATTAAGATAATTAAAAGTTAAAACCAATAGAGGATGTTGGGTATCATTGAAGATGTTAAGATCCCACTCTAAATATTTTTTAGAGATATGAGTTATATAATGTCAAAGGAGGGAACTCAGATCTTCATCGTAAGTAATGAACAAGGATAAGTTGAAAATGATTTAAATTATGTAGTGATAATCCTTTATTGATATCGATGTAAGAATAGGTACAAAATGTTGAACTGGGGAATAAAATGAACATGTATAAATTAGCCGTGACTTCTCAGAAAAAAATGAACATCTCTTTGCTGATATGTTTTAATAGGACATTCATATTGTAGATGTGTCCACATATCGCAGTTGGTTTCAAACCTACACACCTCATGATTCGTCCTTTGCACCATTGACACAAACGACAACAAAGTCGGCTGTAGTAATCCAGTATTCACCATGATCCATGTAACCCGACGAGTATGAACCTATTATTTTCGTAAAAGCTCCTAGTTCAGAGATGATCCGATATTATCAACTTTTACATGGAGCTCATACACTTTCTCTTTTCCAATTTCGGAAAATCATCATTTTACCAAAAAGATTCCAGCTGAAACTAACATAACACATTGTAAACCAAATTTTCATCCAATATTACTCGTCGAGTTTATTTTTTTCATTTCTTTTTTGCTGATTTTCCAATTAAATTTCGTGATTCCTAAACTAAACATCGGAAAATGTTAAAGAAAAACACACTAGAGTTCCAAAAGAACTTTCCCAATATATATATGTTTTTACTTAAAAAAAGAAAACTTCTCGGATGTCAAATTAAACTTTTCCTAGAAACCATGACGTACAACCAATTATTCCCACTTTGAGGTTCCTTTCATTAATATTTTAAATTTATATTATTTATATAGTTGTTTATATAAAAATTTTAAAATAAGTAGAATTTTATTAAAAATAATTAAGCATAAACAAAAATATATTTTTGTAACTTATTATAAAAACTATTTCAAAATTAACATCTATACACATATTATATACTTAGAAAATAGTTTCACTTTTTCATCAAATTTTATCTTTCTATAATTAATATTATATATATATATATATTAATCAAAATTATGATATTTAATCAAATTTATTTGTTTACTATGCTGATTGCAATTGTTATTCTAATTGGGCTAGAATCTTTCGAGAAAGTCTGAATTCAATATGGGCTTAAAGATGAAACCCATACTTAAATAGTTAAATCTGGTAACAAGGACAAAATGGTAGTTTCATAGAAACTCGTTTAATAATATCATGATTCATATGGTCAAAACGGTGTTAAGAGGATCTCATCTCTTCGAAATCAATCAAACATATACATAAAATACGTGGCAGTAACTACACGAGACGACAACAAAATTGCCTCAAGGATTGTCTCCTTAGCTCATCGATTCACTGAGAGAGCCAAAGGATTGCGATCTCTTCCTCCGTGAGATTCGGAATTGGATCTATCTTTACCGGAAGTTATGGCGGAGACTCACGGTGGTGGTTGCTGCCCGCCGATGGATCTGATGCGCTCTGAGCCGATGCATCTCGTTCAGGTCATTGTTCCCATGGAATCTGCTCATCTTACTGTCTCCTATCTTGGCGATCTCGGCCTCGTTCAGTTCAAAGACGTACGTATATACTCTCTCTCAATGATCATCTCTTGATGCTCGATTGTTAAGTTTTCGATGTCTATTGCAATCGGTCTCTGTTGACGCTTTTTTCTTTCAAAATTGGCCTTCGATTTCGATCTCACTGTGTTATTGGTGCCTTCCTATCTTATATTTGGCTATTTTGATGTTGATTCCAGCTTAATTCTGACAAGAGCCCATTTCAACGGACTTATGCTGCTCAGGTTAGTTCAATGCTAAAGGATTATACTACGTTTGAATGTAGTATGTTGAAAGAAAGTGTATCTTATTAATGTCTCTGTTGTTGATGGATGAAGATAAAAAGATGTGGAGAGATGGCACGAAAGATACGTTTCTTCAAAGAGCAAATGTCAAAGGCTGGAGTTTCTCCCAAGGAGATCCTAGATAAAGAAAATGATGTTGATTTGGATGATGTAGAGGTGAACGGATATGCTTGATTTGTTTTTTATCATGCTTTCGATTTCTTCATGTTTTTACTTTTTCTTCTTTGTCCTTTTCAGGTAAAGCTTGGAGAGCTAGAAGCTGAACTTGTTGAAATCAACGCTAATAATGATAAGCTGCAGCGGTCTTATAATGAACTTGTGGAGTACAAGCTCGTTCTTGAGAAGGTAATGTCTTTTTATTTTTACTATAATCATAGTGTTAGTAGATGTTACATTGTCTTACATGTAGAGTCCTATTTTTTTCTGATTTGGATTGTAACTCGTTTGACAGTTTTCTGGTTCTGTAAATATATTTACCTGAGGAGAAAAGTAGATACTAAGGCTACCACACTATAAATAATCTTTGGTCAACATAATTTAGTGAGTGTAAAGGGTCTTCCAAACTGCAAATTGCATATTTTAAATGTTATTATTTTGCATTAGGTATGTATCTCGTGCTATATTCATGTGGATGTTTTGTTTTTTAGGCTGGTGAGTTTTTTGCTTCAGCCCATAGAAGTGCTACTGCTCAACAGAGTGAGATAGAAACACAACAAGTGGATGAAGACCTCCTGGAGGCTCCTTTGTTGCAGGAAGTACGAAAGCTGCGACTATTTTACTTCTTCAAGTTGTGTTTTCTGAAAATAGCCTAACAAACTTTCCCTTTTAACAGAAGTCTGTTGATCCAACAAAGCAAGTAAAGCTTGGATTCCTCACTGGGCTAGTGCCTCGTGAAAAGTCTATGGTGTTCGAGAGGATCCTATTTCGTGCAACTAGGGGCAACATCTTCATACGACAGTCTGTCATTGAGGAGTCTGTTGTTGATCCCAACTCCGGGGAGAAGGTTAGCTGCTTATGATCTGCTCGTAGATTCTCCTAGTCCTAGGCATAGAAAGTGCAGTCTTTTTCTGTTGCAGGACTTCAGTTGCTTTCTTACTCTATAATTTATATTTCCTCATAGGCGCATGCAAATTAAATTTTTAATTGCTTATGTTATATCGAGGTTCTCATACGCACATGCTAATATTTGACACTGGAACTGCCTCTATGGTCTTATTTTTGTTTTACCGATCTAACGTAGCCAAGAATTGGTTTACATGGAAATGGAATGCTGGTTTTGTCAGAAAGAATATACTTATTCTGGTTGCCTCTAATAGGAATTGACTTTTGATCTAAAACAATGTTACAGGCTGAGAAAAATGTATTTGTTGTCTTCTATTCTGGGGAAAGAGCAAAAAGCAAAATTCTTAAGATATGTGAAGCTTTTGGGGCCAATCGCTATCCTTTCAGTGAGGAACTTGGCAAACAAGCTCAAATGATGACTGAGGTATGTATTATCTTTCGATATGTGAGTGATTCTGTGTTTTCTCTTCTGTCTCAGAGTCATGTGTTTCTATCTTTTTTTTTTATTGGTCCAACTTTAGTTTTTTTTCTGGGCATGATTTACAGATGATAACCATATGGAGCTGTAGTCAATTGTTTTGAATATAACCAACAGTAAAGAATTGATTTATGGATATCCTCTCTACATAATGCTTATTGGGGGTTGCATTTACTGACTTTAGTTTCTAGTCATTATAAATTTTATCCTCGCAGTTATTAGCCTGTGATGGTAAGATAAGCGTTTCTAGGTTGACCAGTTGCTATATATATATATCTTGGGAGTATAAGTTAATAGGTATCAGAGAGTTTTTTGCTAAGGAGGAGAGAAGCATGTTAGGGCAAATCCTCATACCTTTCGCGTACTTTTTGTGGTTCCTGTTAGTTTTAAAGTGTTCTTTTGGTGGGATATGTTTGTGTACATACAGTTAGCATCTGTGGGAGAGTGAATCTTAGGCCAGTGATTTATCTGCTGTCACGTTTCGCTCTATTGATGATAGTATATTCTCAGAACCTATTAACCTTGTTTAGTCGTCTCATGATGTTTCAGGTTTCTGGTCGGTTATCAGAGCTTAAAACTACCATAGGTGCTGGGTTGGATCATCGCAACATTCTTTTAGAGACCATTGGAGATAAGTTTGAGCAATGGAACCTCAAGGTATTATTCTATTTGAATGCTTATTGATATCCATTTTCATATCTGTGTTAGGTGAGATCAATCATCATCATTAATCTTTACCAATGCAGGTTCGCAAAGAAAAAGCTATCTATCACACTTTGAACATGCTTAGTCTTGATGTGAGTAAGAAGTGCCTTGTAGGTGAAGGCTGGAGTCCTGTCTTTGCAGCAGCAGAAGTGAGCAACTCTAGTTGCGTATGATTGAATTTATTGCATATTTACTAGTGCGATAGTGAGTTTAAAGTTTTGTGTGTGCAGATTCAAGATGCGTTGAAGCGTGCTGCGGTTGACTCCAATTCTCAAGTTGGATCAATTTTCCAGGTCCTGAGGACCAAAGAGATGCCTCCGACTTTTTTCCGCACAAACAAATTTACTACAGCGTTCCAGGAAATTGTTGATGCATATGGGTAAGTATCTCTTTCTGGAGCTTCATCTGCTCTTTGAGAAAGAAGAAATCTGAAATGGGCTTGATAATAAGTAAGATCTAGGAGTAGCTGATAGCCATAAACTTAAGTTTTTGTCTTACACGCTCGTTAGAATGTAAATTTATGTCAGACTCATTATTTATTTTTTCCTCGTGCAATGTACATGTGTTTAGTGTTTGTCTTTTATATCTCGCTGATCTTCTTTGATAACTGTCTTGCAGTGTTGCCAAATATCAGGAAGCCAATCCTACTGTATACACAATTGTTACCTTCCCCTTCCTGTTTGCTGTTATGTTTGGTGACTGGGGTCATGGAATCTGTCTTCTGCTTGCAACTATGTATTTAATATTGAGAGAAAAGAAACTTTCCAGCCAGGTATTATCCCTAACTGACAGCATCTATGTTCCGACTGAGCATGGTATCAGATTGGTTTATGTCTCAGCAAAACTCGCAGATCGTTTTGTTGTATGTTGCTGTCTTGAGAGTTGTGAGCAAATGTCAAACTAAACATAATTCACTTGAGAGTTCCACATAGTGTATTAGTAATCTATTCTAATATGTCATTTTCGTAGTTGTTAGTTTGATTAGTCGTCAATGTTTCTCTATAAGTTCCAGATGCTAACCCATCAATCATTGCTTCCTGACAACAGAAACTCGGGGATATTATGGAAATGGCTTTTGGTGGCCGTTACGTTATTTTCATGATGTCACTCTTCTCAATATACACTGGTTTAATCTACAACGAGTTCTTCTCTATACCATATCCATTGTTTGCTAGCTCAGCATACGATTGCCGTGATGCCTCTTGCAGGTATGTCAAATTTTTCTCAAACCCCTTTAAAAGAAATGAATAAAAGGAATATCTTTATGATTCTGAGTTTCTCTCTTCACTCTCTTGTTCAGTGAGGCTACTACAATTGGTCTAATCAAAACCCGAGACACTTATCCATTTGGTGTGGATCCTGTGTGGCATGGTACTCGCAGTGAGCTACCGTTCCTGAATTCGCTTAAGATGAAAATGTCAATTCTTCTTGGAGTTGCTCAAATGAACCTCGGAATCATAATGAGCTTCTGTAATGCAAAATTTTTCAAAAGTGCTGTAAACGTTTGGTGAGTATTCAATTTTTTTTCCTGACCAAACGTACTCCTCGCAGTTCTTTGATCCTCTCCCTAGCAAATAAAATCGATTTTATCATATTTTAAATGTTTCGTCTCACATGCTTCCAGGTTCCAATTCGTTCCCCAGATGATATTTTTGAACTGCTTGTTTGGCTATCTTTCGGCCCTCATCATCATCAAGTGGTGCACTGGTTCTCAAGCGGATTTATATCACGTAATGATCTACATGTTCCTGAGCCCTATGGATGATTTGGGAGAGAATCAGCTATTCCCTTACCAGAAAACAGTACAGGTTTGCATAGCTACCTAACAATGCACTTTCTCTGTATCAAAAATCATATGCTTTTAGTCTCATCTCATTCTTTTGCCATTCCAGCTCACATTCCTCTTTCTGGCTCTGGTTTCTGTTCCGTGGATGTTGTTGCCAAAGCCGTTCATCCTGAAGAAACAACATGAAGCTGTGAGTCCCTTTCCTCGTCGATTTACTTAACATATTCAAATTGAAATTTGTGCTGACCATAACAGAAACTTGATTTTTGCTTTCTCCAGAGACATCAAGGTCAGTCATACGCACAGCTTGACGAGACAGATGAGAGTCTTCAAGTAGAAACAAATGGTGGAGGACACGGACATGAAGAGTTCGAATTCAGCGAAATCTTTGTGCACCAACTCATTCACACCATTGAGTTTGTGCTTGGAGCTGTTTCCAACACTGCTTCTTATCTTCGTCTCTGGGCGCTCAGGTAAAAACGTACTAGTTTAGCTAGACTCATTTTATTATGATTTGACATTGAAGTATTGGTTTGTGACTAATTGAGCGTGTATATTTTGTTTGGCTTCTTATTTAGTCTTGCCCATTCGGAGTTGTCATCAGTCTTCTACGAGAAGGTCCTCCTTATGGCTTGGGGGTAAGTAAATGTAGTTACAATCGTTGAACCTTTGCGGAAGGGTGTTAGTAACAATCTGTGTCTCCTTTCAGTTTCAACAATATCTTCATCCTGATCGTTGGAATCCTAGTCTTCATCTTTGCGACTGTGGGAGTACTTCTTGTGATGGAGACGCTGAGTGCGTTCCTTCACGCGCTGCGTCTTCACTGGGTGGAGTACCAGAACAAGTTCTACGAAGGCGATGGTTACAAGTTTGCTCCTTTCACTTTCAGTCTCATCGGAAACGAAGACGAGTGATTGATGTTTTGATTTACCGAAAATGCCATCTTCTGCGTGTGCATAATATAAGGTATGAGAAGGATTCTGAGTTCCTTCTGTAATCAATTCTTTTTTTCTTTCTTTAATTTAAGAAATAAATTTGGATGTTTGCGCTCCCCTTTATTTACCTTTGCGGAGGAAAAAATGGTGAAAATAAATAATAAAAAAATGGATTATTTAATGTAAAAGATCCCATTTGTTGTGGTGTTAGTTTGTGAAGAAAATAAGCTATGTGGTCTCCCGAGAATTTTTTGACAAAAATAGATATAACTCACATTCTTTCTTGCAAAATAATAGAGAAAGCTAATTAATGATCCTAAAAAGGAATAATTTCCATTGTTCCGGACATATCACTGCTGCAGGATAATCGCAGAAATGTTGCAAGATACCATAAATATCCTTTTTAGCGGGAAAATAACGATTCTTTACGACAGGAACGTATTTTGAAATCGCTTTATTTTTAGTGTTGGAAAATCAAGTAATCGTTTTATTTTTAAAACGGCTGAGAAATTAATAGAATTGCTTTGGTTTTATCTATTTAAATACCACAAATTCGACAAATTTCATATATATATATATATAAGCATATATACGTGAAACGGAAAAACCTACAAATAATATAAATTACTTATTTTTGTTTTAATATATCAAAACTATTTACTAGTAATCATGATTATTGTTTCATATCATCATTGGTGATAAAATCTCAAGTTATTATTTTTGGATTTAGTACTTTGATTATTGTTATAGTATCTATGTGTATATAGTACGTACCAAATTTAATGCATAATCATTATGATGATAGCTTCTTCTTCTTCTGTGAACCGGAGCCCCGAGAATGTTGGGAAGTGATGAGATTCAAGTCTATAAGACAGCGTAAGGACAATGCATAAACTTGGAAAAATCATGTCATGTTTGGTATTAAAACAAACTTGAAAAAAGATCAGAAGTATTCAAATGGGAACCTACCTTGATATCCCACAAGACATGAGTGTAAAACCTTTGCTTATTATATAAGAGACCATTTACTAAACAGGGTGAATGGATGGTCATCAAAAATGGTTATTCAAAAGGGAGAAAAGTTCTCATCAAAACCGTTGCTTTAGCACTCTTTACCTTACGTTATGTCTAGTTTTCCCCTACCCTTGGATATATGTGATAACCTAACGAGTACAATATCAGGATTTTGGTGGAGCTCCACAACACCACGGAGGGGAGTCCATTGGGCGATTTGGGAAAGATCTGCATCCCCAAGGATCACGGAGGGGTGGGTTTTCCAACTCTTTGCTGGTCATTTAGCGGTCACAAGAAACCTAGTACATAGCGGTATGAGCCTAAATAACCACGATCCACGATGTGGAGCACCTTATGAATCACCAAATCATTTTAATTTTGGTTTGCTTCATTTTTTGCCCACTTGTTCTTTAAATTTTCCTAAATAATAAAGGAGAAAAAAAACAAATTCAATTAACGACACAATTGCTTACACACGTTTTTTTCCGCTTTTGCATTCTCTATATATACTATCAAATTCCCCCCCAAAAAAATTTAATAACTAAACAATAATGGAAAAACATGATAGAAATTATACTTGTAAAAGACAGCGGATAGATTATTTGATAACCGAAGATATCCCAAACCTTAAAGGTGAGGATAGTTCGAAAGTGATCCAATCCGCTACGACAACAACAAAATTTGTGAACAATATAGTCTAGATTCTGGCATTGACTCGTGGATTAAATGAATCATTTAATTTGGGCATTAGAAACATCGACCATCGAATTTACCAAATCGTAAGTGTTTATTTTTATCTATTACGAATTGTAGTAGTCAAGATTCATTTATTTTCTTGACTTGTAGACTTGTTGTTTACTTTGACAAGGTTTGCAGCTATTTGATCTTCGTTCATAGAGACAACACTAAAGTTGGAGACTGAGGCAACGATCTTAGTCTTATCTAATTTACAGATCAGTGCCTGTGTAGGGATAGTCTTCCTCTCTCATAAAACCTCCGGTTTTGAGGGTATACTCAAACGCACTGTTCATTAACCCACCATTGCAACCAGTCACATGAACCTGCCTCTTCTGGATCACACTAACAGACAAATAAATTCATAAATTCTAATCTTCTGAAGATAATAATGGTAATAAACAAGAAAGAAACACAACGTTGCATCCTATGAAACTCAGAACGAGTCAGATCCGAAAACTGCGTTGCTCCATGAATAGCATCAGGATCCATCTTCTGGTGACGCATTGCTCTCCGTAGATTAGCTTTGAAAACTGAGAACCTGTAATGATGCTCTTCACTAGAACCGTAAACTTTCCCGAATTTTCTCTTGAATAGAGAAAAGTGATCTTCCGATGATAAAACTTTCGTCTCCGCTCCATCAACCACCTGCCGAATCAACACATTTTCGTCCCCCACAAATAGAAACAGAGACAAACACAAAAGAGAAGCGAAAGAGAGAACAAAAGCCTACCAGTTAGCTCGACTGGAAAAGACCATAGGCCTCATGATCGAGTGATGCTTGCTGTGGTTTCGGACCTAGAAAAACTACGGATTTCGGCCTATAAACTCTTGGTATTCAAAAAAAAAAAAAAGAACAAAACCCTAAGATGATCCATCAGTTTTGAAATTATAGAGATAACAGAGAAGACGAGAATAATATATTTTGGGATTCGCAAGAATCTAGTTTTCCCGCGAGAATATTAGTAGCCAACACACGTATGGAGTCTTTGGGAATTAGGTGAGTAACCGTTACAGGCTAAATTTAAAATGCTATACTTGTTGAGCAAACCGGTATCTGATCATACAAATACAAAACAAGGACGTGTTTGTAGCCAAAAAAAGTTACAGTGAAACTAGAGGATCAAAAATGACAATTGATTAAAGTCTCAGGATTGGAACCATCTTCTGACTTGTCCGGTACTCTGTTTTTGTGGGCCGGTTTTGGCTGAGCTCTGAGAGAACTTAGACCTGTATTGCTCAATCAACATATCAAGTTTGTCCACAACCTCTGCTCCACCTTGATTTTGCTTCTTCTTGCTCTTCCTCTGCCCATTTATACTCTCTTCACCTCTAACATCCCCACCAAGCTTCCTCTTTCTCAGTACATCATTGCTCAAATCTTTTGAAATCTTTGGATTTGGTTTCTCACTTGCCTCTTTCTGTTTCATCCACTGGCCTTTCTGGTTTGAAGACGGGTTTTCCTGTGTGCGTATGGGTCTCTTCTTCTCTGCATTGTCTTTTACTGCTATAGTGGATTTTGCTTCTTCTTTAGTTTCTTCACGTGGGCACACAGGTCCCTTCTTCTTAAACCTGGTTGCATTCTCTTTCACTGGACTAGTGTTATCCCCTTCCCTTGTTTTTTGTTTGTATTTATCATCAGGTGCCTGCGCTTCACCATTCGGCTGTTGCTCAGATTCGTCGTGTTTCTCACGTTGCTGAAACTGCTGCTGCTCAGATTCATTGTGTTTCTCACGTTGCTGAAACTGTTGCTGCTTAGCTTCTCGTATCTTCAGCTTCTGGACATTATCAACAGCAAATTCAATGATGGGGCGATGTTGAGGACCAAATGTCTCTGCAAAAATAACTAAACTGATTACATAAAATGAAATTATGATTCTTGGACTTCACTGGATTCTATATTGCGTATTTTACATGGATTTTCTGTTAGATGCCAGATTGATATATATCTCATCTTATGGCTCTCCTCGGACTCCGATTGGTGAGAACCATAAAATCATCAAATGCAAATCATTTGAAAAAAAGTACTTGAGTTTTAACAGGAAGTTAGCTTTCAGCAAGATGTATTAAGATGAATTACCAGGATTGTTGTTAAGTACTCTGAGGGTCACAAGAGCATGTTCATGCTCCATGAACTCAACAAAAGCAACTCCACGGGAGTAGTTCTTAGTATCAACTTTACCCTTCCTCTCATTTTGTAAGAACTTGATCTGCAGAGAAACAAAGAACCTAGATTCAGATGTTAGAACTATGTATGAATTGTAGCACAAAAGGCGAATAGCTGACCTGTCGGATAGACGGCTTCTGCTTTGTAGCTCGTGAGGTAACAGCATCAACTAAAAGTTTGTTTAGTTGCTTTTGATTCATGGACTTGGGCAAATTATAGATCACAATCCTTGTTCGAGATACATGGAAGTTAGGAGACTGAAGCTTTTTCATCTTGTTTTCATGCAATCTGCAAGGACAATCACATGCTCACTCCTCTCATACCAAATCACTAGACACACTCAAATATGTGAAAATTAAAAAGTATTACCTTTGTCGCTTGTCCATATCTTCTGCAGACACACCCTCAGCAGCATGTGTACCATCAAGGATCTGACCTTCCTGTGGAAATCAAAACAGGATTATATATTAGTGCGTGTTTGAAAAGCATGCAGAGATTACAATTTTGAGATTTGTCAGGACTGGAAAAGTGTGTACCTTAGCCAGATAAAGATTCCGATGGTCAAGATTCTTCTCCTCCGTCTTTTTGAGTTCTATGTCCTGTGCAGCTTTCTTACCCACAGCTCTCATAACAGTGAGTTGCCTGCCTTTAAGGACACCAACACCTGAGGAGGCAGTGCTGACAGCTGAAATGGCTGCATTTGATGCATCTGCTGTTTTGAACTTGAGAAAAGCGGTCCCTTCTGGTCGTCTGAGAAAGAAAACACAGAGAAACAAAGTTTGAAGCTTTGGGTTAATGGAGATACCAGAGCCTGAATTTTCAATTATAATTAACTGAATTTCAAAGCACAGAAGGATGCATACTTTGTGACCTTGTGGAGAAGCAGGAATAAAGATTCAACTTCCCCAAATACAGCAAACCGCTGTTTTACTTCTTCCTTAGTAACTTCAAATGGGAGGTTTCTTATAAATACAGTTCTCTCAAAATCATCATTTTTCTGCGTTTCTTTAGGAGCCACCTCTTTAATTTTACTGGATTTCAAAAGTTCAGAGACACCAGAAGAGTCGGCGACTGGCTTAGTAGATGAATTCTCAAGTTTGTTTTTGTCTGACTCCTCTGTCTCTCCATCATGAGAAGTAATAGATCCTCTTGAAGATGCAAGCAAGTTTTTAAGCACCTTTCTCGCAACATCTGCTTCCTCTTCAAAATTCACACTGGTACCAGCATCTTTCTCTAGTGCATCCGATTCACTCGGTTTGTTATTGTCATCATCCACCTCATCATCCACCTCATCATCAGTTTCATCATCTCCTGAAGGTTGGTGGCTTTCTACAGCATCATCAACCTCCTCCAAATCAACACTACTGTTATCACTGTCTCCATCGCTTCCCTTTTCATCACCTGCCAAGGTTGCCACCAAAAAGCATGAACAGTCTGTTAAGAGGAGATAAAACACTAACTTCGGCCACTGAATGTACCTCATTATATATTCTAGGCATGCCATTTTATGGTGTCAATAATAGAATATCAGGTCACATATACAATTTTTTTATAATTAACAATTAATTAAACATCCCAGCGATCAGAAAACCAATACAGTAACATACAATCAGCGGAAGCAGTAGTGGCACCAGCGGCACCATTGTAAAGATTCTTAGGTACAGCCTAGTCTACAGCTATAGGCCTTTTACTAAACATGTGCCCATTGAACTTTTCAATTGCCTGAAGATGCAAAAATAAATAAGACAAGTGATCCAAATGGAGGATAACCAAAACAAGATACCCATGTTTCTAGATCTTACTTTTCTCCATCTTTCTTACACGTGAACTTGACAAATGCAAAACCCTTAGGTAGCCTGCCAAAATATCCCACTAAATGAGAATAATATATATTGATTTATTTGTAATCCAAAATTACTAAGTTAGAACATACCCAGTTTCAAAATTTTTAGGAACAAAAACATCCCAGACAAACGCTACTGCTGAAAAGACCTTTTTAATTTCACCAGGTGTAGCCTGCAAAATCCACAAAAAAAAAATCCATGAGAAAAATATAGATTGACGTATGAAACTGTAGAGAGAACAAATAAAATCTGAGTTTTAAGTACCTTGAAAGGAAGATTTCGGATAATTAGTTTCCACTTCTGAGCCTTTGAGCCCTGCCTCCAAAAAACAATTGATCATGAACTGATTCAAATGCTAATCACATAACGTCTCGATAGAGATACAGGGTAAAAAGCAAATAATGTTCACCTCTCCACCAAGCTGACGAGCCCAAATGAAATTTCCCTTTATCTCTGTTTGATGTAATGTTGCAACAGCGGCACAAGCAGATTTGACACTCGTAAAAAGAACAGCTGATGCATCTGCCCTGCATCCGTCTTGGGTAAGACCTGATAAAGAATAGTTCGAATGCTTAATAAATCCATCATGAGCACAAAGTCTGGCATGCTCTAATAAGAAAATCAAATAAGTTTGTAACAACATGTGGATAACTTTAGTCAGATACTAGAAGGCATGTGCACGCAGGCTTTAAGAAAATATGATGTGATAATATATATCCAAAATAGATGTTGATAAGTATAGGTATTAAGTAAAAAATTAGAATTCAGCCACATATACAAATGTGAGGCAACAAAGCACCAAAAGAAAACTTATTAACAGAAACTGTGAGCAGGAGATGCATTGAACAGCAATATTCCAAGAGTCAACCCCATAAATCTGGACTAATGGAAGAAAGGTGTTTATACTTTATACGAACTCTATGCCTAGGAATCTTATGAAACTCGTTATGGCTAATATAATCTAACAATCAATAGATTATGTCCCAATAGTGTTGATTGGGACTTTAGTCATTTTGTGCGTTGCCTGGAATAATAATGCAATTCTTTACTACACAGATCCCTAGATCAAGCAGCTCTGATGGATAACTTGACACCTAACTCAGATAGTAACATCATTTACGAAATAAAAAACTTGGTTGGGGTCATGCAAACAGGCATTTAGCTCCATTTTCTTTTCAAGATTCTTACCATTTTGTTGAAGCTCGTCTTTGGGGAGGGGATATCTGACAGAGCACACAGTGCCAATCTCTTTGACACGATTATGGACAATATCTACCATCTCGGCATTAAGAAGTCCACCAAAGATTACAGTTCTTGCAACTCTTCACCCAATAAAAAAGAGAACAAATTACAAGCAAGAAAGATGAGATCTGCAGTTTTAAGGATACATAGAGAATATTAGGTTTTCGAATCTTTTAAACTAGATGCTTAATCTCAATGAGATAGTCTTCCTTATAAAGGCTATTATAAATTCATTATCATACCTTTGCTTATCTGAACAAGTTTCTTTATCAGCTAAATCAACATGAAGCTTCGTTGGTTTTTTGCGCTCAATTGGCTTCTCTATCTTTCTCTCGGGTGGAGGAACTGATGCAAATAAAAATTTAATGATAAACGAGAACCAAAGCAACATCACCTACCAATTTACATAGACTCAAAAACCAAATCTGGACAAGCTTATACCTTGCTTGTCTGTCTCCGGCATCGAACTGCCCTTGTCACTGACGGCTCAGGTAAAGAGATCCCTAATTCGTAAAAGAAAAAGAAAAAAAGAAATGTTACGTATAACATTGATGTCAATGAATAGGTGAATCTTGAGATAACAATAATAATTGAACTCTTAGATTCCAAACCTTCAGCTGCTTTTGTACGACGCTCTTGAAGAGAAGGCCGATGCGTCGCTTGTTTAACAACAATCTTACGACCCCCAACAATAGAACCATTCTTCAACTCAATGGCACGGTTAACATCTTCGGGTAAAGCACTACAATGGACAACAGCATATAATAATACAGTAAGAACCAATATCACTTTGAAAATAGTTATCAACAGGTGGTTAGCTTACAATTTAACAAGCCCAAAGCCGCGGTGTTCATTTGATCCTGTAGAGAAAAGATCATTAGTTTCTAATGTGAATGTGACGACTTTAAATTTCAATTTTGATTCAAATTCACTCACCTTTGTTGTTACCATAAAGCAACGCCTTACGGGACCAACATCGCTGAAGGCTTCTTCAAGCTGAAACAATTGGAAGAAACATCAATTTTACAACTCTCGAAGCCAAAATCGAATTAACAAAGCTGTTCCATTCAGAAATTATTGGAGTGAATATAGAGAGAGCTCGAAAGAAGGTAACCTGAGCGTTGGTGATGGAATAAGGCAAGCCAGAGACGCAGACAGTAGCAGCAGTGTGTGGAGATTTATCTTCTCCATCTTTCCTCTCTTTCTTGTTTTTCCCCATTGATGAGACCTTTAGATTCTAGCGAGAGATTACGATTAGGGTTTCACAGTGTTTCGAGTTGCAGAGGGGACACAGAAAAATAGAGAGAGATGACTGAGAAGAAAGACATCTAGGGTTTATTTACTAAACCACTAAACCCAAGTTAACCGACTAACCCAGATATAGCTAAACAAGACCGACCAAGTCGTACGATTTCGGTTGGGCCGATTCAGTTTTTCCGGTTATGGTGTTTTTCGTCAGCCGACTCAGCTCCTTCAACTCGAATTCCATGGGTCAGCTAGCTAAATAAAACACTGAAACAAGGATATAAAGTTTTAATATCTTCTTTTTTCTTTTCTTTTCTTTTCTGTATAAATATCTTCTACTTACTAAAGATATAAAGTTAAAATATCTTATTCTTTTTTTAAATATCTTCTAGTTACTGAATTTTGTCGCAATACGAACATCATAGTGTATGTACTACTATCAGGTTTGGTGACAATACATAACGAACTTCTTGATTTTATTAATTTTACTTTTCGCTTTTTAGGAAAAAATGCATTTTTAACCTTGAAAGTATTATATACTATCACTTTAAAACTCGAAGTTAGCACGCTAACATTTTAAACCTTCAAATTACTTTTATTAACACTTTAAACTTTGAAACTATCTCCCACATTTTTTTCTGCTATAAAATTCATTATAAAATAGTTATCAGAAATCCGACAGAATTTTGACGAAAATTTCTAATCCGATGAATTTTTGATAAAATAGTTTCGTTAGAATTTTCAAAAATTTTCTGCTATATCAACGTATATATTTTTCAACGGATTTTCAATGGTTACTCGAACATCTGTCGGGCAATTTTCGATAAATTACCGACAGAATTATTTTTTTCTAAAATCCGTTGGATTAAGATCTCATGTGAAATTATGTTTTCAGGTAACTTTATTTAGTGAACTTTACGTTGAAATTTTCAAAATTCAAACGGGTATAAAACAGTTATATGAACGTAAATATTTTTCAACGTATTTTTGACATAAATATTTTGTTGGAAATCCATTGAATCTATCGGATTACTGTCGGAAATTCTTTTAATTTGTTGATAATTTTCTTGTAGTGAATTTTACGTCAAAGAAAATGCGAAAAATAATTTCAAAATTTAAAATATTTATAAAATAGTTTAAAAGTTTAATGTGCTAATATAATACTTTCGGGTTTAAAGTGCTATCATATGATACCTTCAAAGTTAAAAATATGATTTTTCCTTCTTCTTTTATTCGCATAAGTGTTTGATTTACTTTAGTTTTATAAACACAACAACAATAAGTATTTGAAAACACAAATGAAAACAATATGATTCAAATTCAAAGGAAATTCAGTTTCAATCCAATTCATCTCTTAAACCACATATATAGAAAATATAAAATATCTGATCTGTAGTCCAATTAAAAACAGAGAGAATATAAAAGGATTCATATCCGGTTAGAATCGGTTATTAAATCAGTTTTTTTACCTTGTATATAAACGATTAACATCTTCCCTCATCTTGGCCGTCTCAAGAAACTCATCACCGGAGTGATCAACATCGATGGCTCTAAACCCAAAATCATCTCTTCCTGATCCAACATTCCACTCAAACCACATCTTTGACATCATCTCTTTGCGTGAACACGTTTCATAGTTCTCTTCCTCTGGTGAATCTGCAGCTACAAGCCTGTACGCATACACTTTCTTCTTCTGTCCTGGTCTGTAAGCTCGAGCCACAGCTTGCTGAGTCACTGATGGGTTCAGATGAACATCTAGAATCAATACTCGTGATGCACCCACTAGTGATATTCCTTCCCCACAAGCTTTGATCGATCCGAAAAACACTTTAGCCTCTGTTGAATTGTTGAAACGCTCCATTGACAATTCTCTTTGTTCATTGCTCGAATCGCCTGTGATTGTGAACATCTCTTTCCCTAAACTCCAACCTTTCATTAAGCTCATGAGTCTCTCAAGAGTCTTTATAGGAACAATGAATTGGCTAAACACCAAAAGCTTCTCTCCTGTTGATTCACACAATGCCAAGAGGTTAAGGAAGAACTTCATCTTTACACCGTCTCTCACATTGATCTCCTTCAGCATTATGTCCAGCTTCTTCAATGTGTTCTTACTATCAGCGAATCCCTTTTCACCATTCGACGGGTTTTCTTCCAAAAAAGATTTCAGTTCTGGATGAATATACAAACAAGCACCAAGAGATATCTGCTTGAACAGTTCCATTTTTCTTAGATTCTTGACTGCATTGCTCTGAATTGAGCTCAGATTGAGCATGACAGTGAACTCACTAAGCCCAGGAAGCAAGCCGCGGAAGTCTGCTTTGTGGTAGTGCAAGATGCTACGGGTCATCTCGCGTAGATCTTTTATCAAGCTGGATTTTGCAGAAGAGTTGCTCTTCTGTAATGTAAGCTCGACCGCAGCGAAGAAAGTCCCCTCAATATTACTTTGGTTGATCTGTTTGCCAATTGGTATCTCGGCCTTGCTCATGATACGGGAAACAATCTCCCGAGTTCCAGGACGCTTCAAGAACTTGGGACGAACAAGGTTCAAAATGTTGAACACTTCTTCAACATTGTTCTGGAACAATGTACCTGTGAGAACCACCTTTCGAGGAGTCTTGACACGAGCAAGCGAAATCAGCATGTTAGTCTCCTTATTCCTTGATGTATGACCCTCGTCAAGGATCAGCAATGTTGGCTTCTCAAGCAATATCCGCTTACAGTCTTCGGAAGCCACCTCCTCTATGTCCTTATCATCGCAGATTATCCTCGTAAACTGTTGGTACCCAAGAAAAAGAATACTTTTTTGTTCGACCCATTTTCTCAAAACCTCTATTTGCTGCTTCCGTGATTCTGCTTTCACGGTGTAGAAATCAAGCAGGGGAATGTCCTCGACTGCCCACAATGTAAACTCTCTCTTCCATGACTCTATGATCCCCTTTGGAAGTATAATCAATGGTTTCGCCTGTGGATTTATAGCCATGAAGCTCTGCATAAAGCTGATGAGCAGAAATGTCTTTCCTGATCCTGGTGCATGAGCTAATATGCATCCACCTGGCTCATCTGCTGCAAGATTGTTGCATAAAAATCTGAAGCCTTCAATCTGGTGAGACCTCATCTCCTTATCATGCCTTGGGTGGATGAACATTTTTTCTCCCAAAATGTTGGTATGAGAAAAGTGGTTATCTGAAAATGCTCTGCTTGTTTCCCCATTTCCTTGATCACGCATATAAGTTCTTCTTGATTTCTTTGGCTACATCAAGAAAGAAAGCAGATTCAAGTTATTAAAAAATTGAAACAAAGTCAACATATACACTCAGTTATAAGTAATCACTAACCTTGTTAAACACAGCTTCGATCATGCGCTCTATTGGTGTCTTGATGAGTCCACAAACGCGACACACTTCTCCAACATCATCCTTACAGATGAAGGAATGATCACAGTCTTCGACTTGTTTGGTATTATTAGCATGTGAATTGTCCACCGTTACCTAACCAAGAACATGGGCAAAAATCATCTGAATACGTTAAGAATGCAAGTAGAAGCACATACATGAATCAAAAATCGAATTTGCAAGCCCATAATATGCAGATTAGAAAAGATGTATGCAGCTGTTGGTCTATCATCTGTGTGATTTATTGAAAATGTATCAATCATGAACAAGAAGTAACCTTAGATGATTCCAGAGCAAAAGCCATCTCCCTCCAAAGTTCGTCTTTTTCTTCTTCATCTGAATATATAGGACTTCCATTGTCACAGTCTGTAGAATTCCTCGATGAATCTTCCTCTTCATAACCTTGCAGACTCGTGCCAGATCCTGAGCAAGCTCCACCATCATCATCTACATCAATCACTTCCTCAATTCCCTTAAGCTTCTTCAGCTTTCTATCCAGAGGCTGAAAATGCAGATTGAGATCATAAAAATTTTAACTTGGCAACAAAAAATGGAATCAAATTTCAAACAAACATTAACAAATGTCAATGAACAATAATCTCGGCGACAAAAGCTTACAGTAACTGAGTCCACATCAGAATCGATATGAGAAGACTTGGCTCGGTTTTTCTCATCTTTAGCTTCCTCAATTCCCTTGAGCTTCTTCACCTTTCTATCTAGAGGCTGAAAAATACAAAATGGGATCACAAAAAAGTTAAAAACTTGGCAACAAAACAAGCAAATTTCAAACAAACATTAACAAATGTCTATGAACATTAATCTCTGCAACAAAAGCTTACATTAACCGAGTCCTGAGGCAACTCATCATCAGAATCGAAATGAGAAGACTTGGCTCGTTTTTGCTCATCTCTAGCTTTTATTCCTTCCAATGTAATAGTACCATTCAAATAGTTTCGTTTCATCTCACAAAGTCTCCTTACTACATCAGCAACCCAACCATAATTACTATCTTCAAACCCATCAAACAGATTTGGTAGATCAAATGGGTCAGGACGTTTGGCAAGCTCTTCTTGAGTAATGCTCCTCCTACTCGACCTCAAAGACCAAGCTGTTCATCATCAATCACCAAAAGGAATCAATAATTTGCAACCAAAAAAGGGGTTTAATTTCTTCAAACAAAACCAAAAAGGACACGATTTTTAGGTTCAAAATCTCTCAATCAGGAAAGCTACAGCGAGAAATGAACTCAACGAAAACAGCATAAACCCATGTGGGATTTAGAAATCAAAAACACTTTCAGAATCAACAGATTCGTTTCAACACTAGAAACCAAACAAAACCCATTTGGATTTTAAGTATATATAATCCAACACTAGAAACCAAAGAAACGAGAGTGTAAGTGTATATAAACTTACGCGTCTTTCTCGCCTTGGAAAATGGAAACTGATCAGAACCCTCCATGTCTGAACGCTAAACAGAGCTACTTAGATAAAAAAGAAGAAATATTACGACCAACCCCCCCCCCCCCCCCCCAAAATGCAAGCTTTATGCAAGAACCAGAGAGATTTCAAAGCAACGAAGAGAAAAATATCTACTTTTTTGATGGAAAAATTGAAGCTTTTAATGTTTTCCCATATTAGAAGTTAGTCCAGTAGCAGAGTGGCAAAGGAGAGAGACTAGAAGACTGACGGTTTCGGAATGTCAATAAGACAAAAGTATACATATATATATCTGTATATGTATAGGATTTCACAAATTTTGCTCCATACTGGCGAATGTGTATTTTAAAAGGTTTTATGTTTATTTTTAATAGTAACCTATAGTTCGTTTGCAAAAAGTTTTTATTTTACTTTTGATAGTAACTCAAACTTCAAACGATTAGCGCGAATATTTAAAATATCATTATGTTTATTTAAAAAATCGTTTTCGTTATGTTTGTTTATCAATTAACTTATTTAATCTTTGAGTTACCATATATTTATGAGTAAAATAATCATTTTACTAAGGTTCAATTTTACTGTTTCAAAATAATTGTTATACTATAAATTCAATGTAAATTTGTAGTTAAAATAGTCAAATTTTGACACAGAAAAAACATAGTCAAATCTATTAGCTTTCTTTCTAAAATGGTGAATTATTCAAAAGTACAACAGTAATTTTCCAATTTTAATACTTGTTTACTTAATACAGCTTTTCAATATGGTAATAAAATATTTTATTTAACATCTTAAAAGATAAATATAATAAAAAGAATATCTATACAAAAATTGCAGGTTGAATTAAAATATTATAAGAGAGCACTACAATTAAAATGAGGTAATATGAAGAAATTACCTCTAACGTGACTCATAATTAAGTATGTGATCATATCATATCTGTTATACACCAATATTAATTCAAAAATTGGAAATTGTTCTTAACCTCTATACTATTAAAAAAATATGTTAAGAAATATTTTTATCATTGTATCCAAAACATCTCTTTATTTATTCATATATCTAAACAATCTCAAATTTAATAGTATGAAAACTACCACTAATTTCAAACTATTCAACTTAAGACCAGCACTGGTGACTCCAAATACATACGAAGAAGTGAATACGTAATTTATAATTGCATACATTAAGATAATAGTTGCTAGTATATGACTTGATGGGAAGACATATCTCTTCGATAGAAATTTGCATATTCCAATCATTGGCAGGAAGTATAGCAATGATTAGGCTTCTTCTTCTTTTAACCACTTGTTTTACTAATAGCAATGCTTAACAATTTAAAGGATTCAATCTGAAAAGGGTCAAATTGATTTATGTAATTAATGGACAATGGAAGGTTAGTTCATGCATATTACAGTATATCCTATCCTACTATTTATCAAATCTCAAAAAAATAATTGAATTGGGTCCGATGAAACTATACTAATTTATGAAAAGAAGATGTAACGATATTTACATGAAAATTCTTGTAATTTAAAGTACTACACAAAATATTCGAAATAGGAAATTTACAGAAAGACCCACGTGAGTCTTTTCCAAGAGCCGTCTCTTTTCCTCTTCTCCTCCTCGTTCCAAATTTCCCAAATCCCTCCACATACACATAAACCCTAGAAATTAAAATTCGCTACTTTCTCTATTACTTTTCTATTCCTGAATTCCTTTCGATTTTAAAACATTAACCACAAAAAAAGCTTCAATTTTTCCAATCTCACAATCGCCGTCTGAATCTGAACCGTCGCTTAAACGTTTTGCTCTGTCTCCGCCATGGCTACTCAACAACAACAATCTGCAATTAAAGTAAGCTTTGAAGGTACCCGTAAGCTACTCTTTTTATTTGGGTTTTTAAAATCGAAGCTTTTTAAATTCTTCTGTGTTGGATTTTAGGGCGCGAAAGTGCTTATGGTTGGAGCTGGTGGGATTGGTTGTGAGTTACTGAAGACTCTTGCCCTTTCTGGATTCGAAGACATTCATATTGTAAGTTTCTCAATTTGTTTTAGTGCATTTTAATATTCATAAGTTGTGATTTCTTATTCTTTTTTGAGATTCTGGGTTACGAACGAAAGTTCAAGCCTTTAGAATCTCTCATTGTGCTACAGGATTTGACTTTAAATTTAGGGTTTTTTGATGTTTTTTAATGATTTGAAAATTCTAAATCTATAAGCTTTTGATTTGCATGGCTCATGAGATCGCATCGGGATTCTACTGAACACAATTGGAGTTAGTATGACTTGGAAGATCACATCTTTCAGCTTTTTGTTTAGCCGATAGGTTTAGTGTAACTATAGGGCTCTGGATAGGCACTGAACTACTACTGTTTCAATTTTGGGAAAGATTGTTCCATGACTAACTTACTGTCCTCGGAACCCATGAGAAAGATTCGAGTTTTACTTGCGGTTTCTTCTGGATTTAGAGAATGAATAGATCAGTGACTTATAAGATTAGTTTTTATGGTATCCGTGATTAAGTTATTGATTCTCTTCTGTTACAGATTGACATGGATACTATTGAAGTCAGTAATCTGAATAGGCAATTCTTATTCCGTCGTTCACATGTTGGGCAGTCCAAGGCTAAGGTAATTTTTGTTTTAGCTCAGTCCAAGGGTATTATAGTTCATAAGAGTTAAATGTATTTTTACCATAACATCAGGTTGCCAGAGATGCAGTCTTGAGATTTAGGCCTCACATTAATATAAAATCATACCAAGCAAATGTGAAGAATCCCGAGTTTGATGTTGATTTTTTCAAGCAATTTGATGTTGTTCTGAATGGACTGGACAACTTGGACGCAAGAAGGCATGTGAATCGCCTCTGTCTTGCAGCTGAGGTTCCTCTTGTAGAAAGCGGGACAACGGGCTTCCTAGGACAGGTTATTCCGCCTGCCCTTTGGTCTTCCAGTTCTTATTTCTCTGAACAAAATCTATTGATTAGTTACGCTTGAATGGCCTAACTGTTAACATTTCTCTCTATCTGACTTTGTAATGCTTGTTTGGATTAGGTAACTGTGCATATAAAGGGAAAGACGGAATGTTATGAGTGCCAAACCAAACCTGCTCCAAAGACATATCCTGTGTGTACAATAACCAGCACTCCAACTAAGGTATGAACATTGTCTTGTTCGTTCCAGTTTTTGTGGATCTTGGAAAAGTTATTTAGCTGGTATGGTCTTAATCTTAAGTCATAGTGCTTGTTTTTGATGTGTCCATAAATTGTGGATTGATTCTACAGTTTGTGCACTGTATTGTGTGGGCAAAAGACCTGCTCTTTGCAAAGTTGTTTGGTGACAAGAATCAAGATAATGATCTTAATGTGCGATCCAACAACTCTGGAAGCTCATCCAAAGAGACAGAAGATGTATTTGAACGTGCAGAAGATGAAGATATTGAGCAGTATACTAGAAAGATATATGATCATGTGTTTGGTTCTAACATTGAAGTGGCTTTGTCCAATGAGGAGACATGGAAAAATCGTAGACGACCAAAGCCTATTTACAGTAAGGAAGTCTTGCCTGAAAGTCTGACTCAACAAAATGGAAGCATTCAGAATTGTTCTGTTACTGATGGGGATTCAACTGTCTCTGCCATGCAGTCGCTTGGACTGAAGAATCCACAGGAACTGTGGGGTCTAACGCAGAATTCTTTAGTGTTCATAGAAGCATTGAAGTTGTTCTTTGCCAAGAGAAAGAAGGTCTGTTTAGTTCTTTCTGTGAATTTTCCCCTACTATATATTAATCTTAGCGTACTGATTAATTGATGGTTGTCTATATGCTGCCACAGGAAATAGGACACCTTACTTTTGACAAAGATGATCAGTTAGCTGTAGAATTTGTCACTGCTGCTGCAAATATCCGTGCTGAGTCTTTCGGAATTCCGTTACACAGTCTTTTTGAAGCCAAAGGTATCGCTGGAAACATTGTTCATGCTGTTGCTACGACCAATGCCATTGTTGCTGGTTTGATTGTTATTGAAGCAATCAAAGTGCTGAATAAGGATGCTAACAAATACAGGTTTGTTACTTTGAAATCTCAGTTCAAATTACTTCATTAAATTGTAGAGTCCTTAACATCTATTATTAAATCATTTTTGTTCTCAATCTCTCTCTCTAGAATGACGTATTGCTTAGAACACCCAAGCAGAAAGATGCTGCTTATGCCAATCGAGCCATATGAACCTAATCCATCTTGCTATGTCTGTTCTGAGGTATAAACACTACTGCTGTTGTTTAGCCTTCTTTCTTTAATCTTCCTTGCATTACGAGTCATTTGGGTTTTGCTTCTTTTATATCTACAGACTCCTTTAGTACTTGAGATCAATACTCAAAAATCAAAACTACGGGATCTAGTTGATAATATTGTTAAAGCCAAGCTTGGAATGAACCTACCGTTGATTATGCATGGGGCTTCGCTTCTTTATGAAGTTGGTGATGATCTTGATGATATTATGGTTGCAAACTACAATGCAAATCTTGAGAAGGTTTGGTCTCAATTGTTCTACCATTTGCCATTCAAACAGAGGTTCAGATATCGCAATTTCTCACATGTTTGTGTTTCTTTTCAGTCTTTATCAGAACTTCCTTCTCCCCTTGTCAACGGAAGCATTCTCACCGTTGAAGATCTTCAACAAGAGCTATCTTGCAAGATTAATGTCAAGCACAGGTTTTTATTTCTTTTACCTGTTGGATCCTGTTTCAATATCAGTTTGGTTTATTGGAATCTTACCATTGACTTATCGCGAAACTTTTCAATTTCATCAAATCACGAAAGCTTTCGTCTTTCAAGATGGGTAATCATTAGACATCATCCTAGGATTTTCAAATGGCCTGAAAATAGCAGACGATTTACACATTCTGTTTCTGTCACAGGGAAGAATTTGATGAGGAAAAAGAACCTGAAGGAATGGTACTATCTGGATGGACACAATCTCCAGCTACCAACGGTGAGAGTGCATCAACATCAAACAATGACAACGCTGTTGATGTCACAGAGAGTTCCTCAGGATCCGAGATTGCTTCCAAGAAGAGAAGACTCTCTGAGACCCAGCTCGATAATCATAAGAAAGAAACAGAGGATGTCGACAGTGGAGATGATGATATTATGGAGATTGAAAATCCCATGATGGTGAGCAAGAAGAAGAAAAGAGTTGAATAAGGCTTTAAGCTTTTTTAAAATTTTTTATTGCATCTAACCTTCTGAAATTGAGTCACGAGAATTACAAGTGTAATTTAGGGATTCTTTGATGGGGAAGAAACTACTCAGATTGTTAAATATTTACTAGAACAGGATCCTTTGGAGAAGGAAGGAGCTCAGGAAACTCAAATGGAAAGCTACCTTTGCTTACAGAGATTCTGTAATGTTTTGACCAACTGTAAAAGCTCCCTTTGTATCATTATTCTCGTTACCAAATTATCTATTTTTTTTGTTTTGAAGAAATCTCAACTACTTCTCAATTCATACACATCAATTATGAGAAGTTTCACATACAGAGACTACAAATATTTGTATTTTGTAACATAAGTATCAACAACCTATAACAGGGGTGGATGAGTAGACAAAATGCATCAGAGTATTTAGCTACACATCTGCATTATTCACCACCTTAAAATACATTTCAAATACCCTAAAACAAAAACAAAAAAAACATCTGACAAATTATACAACAAATCCAATTACCTTAAGAAGACCAATTCCTTCTTTTTTCTAACTCATTTATTATCTTCCATTGAGACTAGCAAACTAAGAAAACATGGCAGTTTCAGAGTGCTGGTCCACGGCCGAGTCATCCTTCTCTTGATCACTCTGAGTAACCGGACGTTCACTTGCTGCAGCAATGGTGGCAGCAGCAGAAGTCGGTGTAGCAGCAGCCACGGGCTTATCTGTCTCAACCTCTTCAGCCTCAGTTTTTTCCTCAGAAAAACTCTCTTGAAGCTGAATAGCAAATTCTAAGTTCCACAATACATCTCCCATTGTTGGTCTATCAACACCATAATCTTCTAAACACTTCTCTGCAGCCTCTGCAAACTTTTTCATAGAATCAGGATTCACATTGCCAACAAGTTGAGGATCTATGATCTTTTCAAGCAACACTTTTTGTTTCCATTGCATAGCCCATTCAGCTAAGTTAACTTGTTCCCTTGGAAGCGTAGGATTAATAGCTGGTCTTGCACATAAAGCTTCTAGAAAGAACAACACCAAATGAATAAACATCTGATTTGTCTGTAAGGTGTTGTCTCCTGAAGTATTCCGGATCTAAATATCCAAAACTACCTTTCACAGCTGTACTAACATGGTTTTGTCCAAATGCAACATCTTTGGAGAGACCAAAGTCAGCAACTTTAGCAGCTAAAGCTTCATCAAGAAGAATATTTGTAGATTTTACATCACGATGGATTATGCCTTGAGCTGTTCCTGTGTGTAAGTAGTGAAGACCACGAGCAGCTCCAATGCAAATCTCTAGTCGTTGTTTCCATGTCAAAGGAGATAAGTTTTTGCCATAGAGATGGTCTCTAAAAGGACCATTGGACATGTATTCATAGACAAGGATCATCTCTGAGTTTTCATCACAGTAACCAATCAAAGAGACTAAGTGTCGATGTCTAAGCTTAGACAACATTTGAATCTCTGTGTGAAACTCTGTGATCCCTTGCTCTGACTGTGGATTACCTCGTTTGATAGCAACTTGAGTTCCATCATCAATGGTACCAATATAAACGTTTCCAAATCCACCAACACCTATAATCTCTGATGAATCAAATTTCTTTGTGACTTCTTGAAGCTCTGATAGAGAGAATTAGCGTCCGAGGGCAAGACCGGAGTTGTACAAGTTGGATTTGTGAGAATCGTGTTTGCTTGTCATGAAACTACTATCACCAGCGTGTATTGGAAGCAACCAAGAAGAGAAACTATTTCTTTTTTGCCAATCTTGTGGTCTCTTCTTCCATTTATAAACCATAGCTCCGAGACCTACAATAGCTCCAAACATCATTACAAATCCCGCGGTTGCAACCATTCCTGGCATCCCCATACTTGCTCTTCTACCATCAACTCCAAACTCTCCATCAAGACTGTTCACAGAATTGCTCATTTTCAGAACCTCAACTCCATTCAATATCGAGTTTTTCCTCCCAGTATCTTCTCCCATTGTACCAATCTGGACTTGAAGCTCAGATTTCATAAGGGTTGAGTTCACTACAATATCTTTATAGTAAGGAGCAGAAAGATCACCAGCTACAGTTGACAAATCAAGTCCAGAAATTGCAGTTTTGCCATTGATGTAAACATTGAAGTAAAGGTCACTAAGAGATTTGCTAACAATGTCACAAAAATGAAGACGAATGAGGTAATGAAATGATGGGTTTGATGGGAAGTTCCATGTAACATTGAAGTTAGGATCTATAGTATGAGAATCAGCCATCTCTGCAGCTGTTGCATAAACTGTCTGTGGCGCAATCAACGGTGTAATTCCAGGAGGATACACGATTGCAGTAGTTGTTGTTTTAACATCTTTAGCAAGATTCTCATCTTTCAAGTATTTTTTGTCAGGTGTCCAGGTTCTTCCTAGTGTATCATTCTGTGGCGTGATCAAGGGGCCACCAACATTAACTCAGTAAACCGATTGATACGCGTAATCAGACAAACCCGAAAAACCTTTAACAGGAAAAAGAGAAGTGCCTGAATCAGAGATAAGTTCATCTGGAGATGATACAAGTTCAATCCCATTAATGAAAGCTGCAGAATCTTTCATAGGTTTAAACCTAAGAGCGAATTGAGCATTGGTCATGTTGACAAGATACTCTTTCGTAACAATAGCTTCACTATTATTGTTCTTGTTACTTATTTTAAAGTTATGAAGCAAAACATATTTCTCTGTTAAAACAGAGAAAGTTGCTTTTTGAAGATCAAACTTGTAATTAGGGAAAGCAAAGAAATGGAGACGAACCCAATGCCAACCAGGTTGAGTCAAATGGAACTTGTAAATGGCTTATTCGCGAAAGATCCTCGCGGTTAAGTAAATAGAAGAAGATAGTTTTATTTGAAGGTGGAGCTGAGACTTGAATATCATCTTTAGCTTCTATATATTGAACAGTCTCTGAATCACTTTTAAAGACTCTACCTTCAGGGTTTTTGGATGATGACTTACTTCCACAATCAATGAGAATGTCATCTGCTGGTTTAAAAGCAGCGGTTGGCTTACCATTGATGGCAACCGCTGAAGCTATGCTGGTTAAGAAGAGGAGGATGGTGAAGAGGAGAGTCATGGAAGAAGAATCTAAGAAAAGACACAAGTTTGTTTGGTTTGTTTCTTATCTCCATCCCTCCTTCATGAGGGGAAAGGGAGAGGAGAGAGAAGAATTGAGGAAGAAAAGATAAGAAAACGAAACGAGATTTTTGGGTTGCTTGTGGTTGAAGAAAAGAGCGAGAAAACAAAAGGGCATGAAAGAGAGAAAAGATGATTTGTTATATGTGTGGCTAGTTTTCTTGTTCTTATTATAATTTGTAGATGATTTTATTTTTAGTAAGAACTGTTAAATTGGCTTTTATAACTATTTTGACTTATATGATTCTCTCTATTTCAAGAAGAATGAAGAACTAGTTGTGGAAATCTAATTAGATCCCATTGATTAATTAGCTTATCAAGGTTTATAATTTCAGTAACATGATCTCTAAGAGAGCATGAAATATCAAGCAAGTATAAATACAGTAATTCCTTATTGATCATCCTAAAGTATCAACAGATACAATTCTTCTTCTTTTCTTTTTTTTTCCATCTTTTGATTAAAAAAAATACAAAATACAATTCTTCTTATAAAATAAAACAAGAAAACGATTTACAAACAGCAAAGCCATTAAACTATAGTCGAGTAGTTACACTTGAGTAGCGACATATTTAATATATATATTTTTTGGTTTTCTGATATAGACATAACATTTGAAATTGCAAGCCATTTTATTCATGAAATGGAAACAAACGTTCTATACATGCAGAGACATTAATGTGATGTGATTCGTGTTCATGGGTGGTCATGGTGGCCGGGAAGTTTCTCCTTGATCTTTTCCATAAAACCCTTCTTCTCGTGAGGTTGGTCCATGACAGCTCTGGTGGTTGTGGCGGTGCTTGGCGTCTGTTCATCCTTGTGCTTACCGCCACTGAACTTCTCTTTAATCTTCTCTTTTATACTCTTCTTCCTCCTCCCTCCTTGCCCATCATCCTCCTATTTCAACATCATATATATACATGATGAAACGATCCATGCAAGACACACTATAGAAGATCTCATACATGCATGGCAAGATCTTACCGAACTAGAGCTAGATGAACTTCCAGCCCTACGAAGATGCTCTTCAAGAGAGCCATGGTGTTGCTGCCCCGTGGCAGTTGCAGCCGTACCAGTGGTGGCTCCTGCCGCTCCCGCTGCTACTCCTAAGGTGCTAGTAACCGGATGTGTTCCTCCAACAGTTGAAGTAGGATGCTCCGCAATGTCGCCAGTTGAACTCTCCTTATAGCCAGGGGCAGAGGTGGCTACACCGATAAGGTGCATGGGGTTACCGAACTCATCAGTGAGCTGGACCGGGTTTCCATGTGCGTCGGTTAAATGGATTGGGTTTCCTCTTTCGTCTTTCAATTCCGCCATTGTAACCAAATTTTTACTTCTTTTTCGTTTCTGATAAGTTTTGTGTGACTATTGTATTCTCAATTGGGTTGAGGTTGGAACAAGTGTGCATATATATATATATATATATATATATATATATATATTAGGCATGCTAATCTGCATGGCTATGAGACGTGGCGTATTTAATGTGAAATGTTTTGCCACGCACGGTTAGAAATAGAGTATCACGTATCATGTGTTTGCTTTCATATGAATACGTCACCAATCCGACATGATAACGTTTTTCCTAAATTGGATAGAACGACATTATCGTCTATGTGCGGTGTTTTCTATGTTATATAATGGACAAATGTATTGGATATAGATTTTATCGCAAATAAATTTAACTTTAGGAGTTTTTAAATGCTTCACGCATTAATTGAAGATCAAACGTTACGAGCTGATTGGCAATTGCAAGTTTTGCGTTGGTAAATTTTTTCTAAATAATACACTAAACAAATCGATTGCATTATAGTTGTACATAACGCAATCTATTTCATTAATTCTTACTACGATAAATATATTGCGTTTTAATACTTCTTTTGATTTTACAACTTCTATATCATTAACTTTTTTTATTTAACTACAGTAATGGTTGGCTTTGAATCGAAACATTTGTATAAACAAATAAAGTCTACATTTATTAGAAAGATTGTATCAAATATTTACATATGAAATAAATAGTGTAGTAGTAGTATAGCATTCGTTTATGTTATATATAAAACATCCAATACGATTCCACGTGAAACAACACATATAATTAACCCAACTCGCACCCTACGGATCTGGTGCACAGTCGGATAATTTTAACCTTATATATTATTATAATTATCATATTTACAAGTGCAAAAAGTTGGGAATGCACAAAATAAAATGGAAAAACAAAGATTTTGTTGAGACTGGTGAGAAAAATTCTATGACATACACATGATAAGCATCCGTAACGTTGACTTAGGCCCTAGTTCACGAAGAGAAACAGCACCGAGAATCTGCAACAAGATTCAAACAATCATAAAGGTTTCACTTGTGTGACTCCTTGATCTGAGTCCTAAACTTCATATTCATAAGTGATGCTTCATATTGAGATGCTTACCGTTTCACAGTTTGATAGATTTGGTCCAGAAGAAGCCTTTCTTTCTAAGAGAGCTCGCAGAATGATTCTCTTTTGGGGATTTACTACTGTTACTTCTAGACCCGAAAGAGAAGTTTCTTGCAAGGAAAGGCTTTGGAGAATAGCTTCTTAAGCTTGAACTTGATATCAGCTTTGGGGCTTTACCTTTGTATCCTAATGTTGCTGCCACCGCTGACTTGTGGTTGTGATCAAACAGGACAAAGTCATCGCTGTCCACAACGCGATTTCTATGTCTCTTGTTGTGTCTAGCTTTCATATCCAAATCAGCCTTTAATGCTTTTTCCGACAGCTTGAATGTTTTCTTCTCACCCAATGTGCAAATGGGACATGGAGGGTCGAATTTGTCGATTTCAGGTGTCATCTGTTCTAAACATTCTGAATGATAGACGTGCCCACAAGCTAGAATCGCAGCTATAGAGAGCTCATTAGTGGCAAAGATCTTTTGGCTACTCAGCAAAGATTTCTCAGACAAGGATCTCAAGCAAGCACCACAGTTCTGATCATTGGACTTTCTATTTCCATGATGGTCTAACTTGTCACGACGAAGCCCAAAGCACTCGTTGTTGTATGAGCAAGAATCTCTACGAGAATACGCCATCATTTCAGAAAAGGCTTGCATGGACCAACCATCAGACTGAGATTCATTCCCCAGCCTCTCTTCAGTTGCTGAGCTTCTGCTCGGTGAGGTAAATCCAAAGATTTGACCATCTGAGACTTGCTTTGATAGACGAGGTAGCGGTGTTAGCTTTAATGTTGATGAACTTGCAGGCGGCATTGGCAAGTGGCTCAGGGGTGACGTTGAAAAGGATGATCGTTGAGAAGCCAATGACAGTTTTGCAGGAGATGGATAACAAGCAGGGTCGGTTGAATCATTTGTTTGCTGAGCAATCAACGAAAGTAAAATAGAGATCATACTAACAGAGATACATGGCAGATATATATAGCTAGCGTTGAAACAAAGCTTTTTTACCTGTTCAGAGACTGTGTCAAAGGAGGCAACTCTTGAAAAAGATTGATCTGCCACAATAACTAAGTGATGTCATAACATGGAAAAGTCATAGTTTAAATGGAGGCCAATGAATAGTAAGCCAAGAAGCAAACAAGGGAAACAATTTATGTCAACAGTCACATCAATGTCCCTTTCGCTCATGAACAGATTTTGTAGAAAAGTAGTCCTAAATTCCAAGCGGGTCAAAAGAAGGAACCTACATTTCCCCCTAAAGTCTACAGGTTTTGCTAATAAGCAATAAAAATTTACTGCATATGCCTAAAAGGTCGAAATTTTATACCCGAAGCAGGAGAGTTCTGCCATGACTGCGTCTGAAAATTATGCAAAGGGGACCCTTGTGATGATACAAAAGCAGATTCAGATTTGACATCAGATCCATCAATACGACTAATCCCATCAGATAACCAACTTAGAGAGATCTCTTCACCTGCCACTCGTCCTCTATTATCCCATGGGAAGCTCCAATTAGGAGAATACCTCACATTGTTTCTTTGCAAATTCTCGACTGCTGGCACTACCATTTTGTCTCCAGCAGCAACACAACAAGCATTCCCCATAACTAAAGAGTGTGAAAACTATCAATCACCGCATTAAGACACACCGAGTCAGATGTTTTGATGCATAAAACCACAGCAGAACACCTCAAAACCTTCCAAAAAAACAAAATTTCAGCAACTCAATCAGATTCAATTATGATTATAAAATCCTTCAAAAGTTTAACATCGACAAGAGCTTATCAATCATCCACACAATAATTTAAACTGGCCATGGCCAAGATAAAGTAAGTTGAAAGTAAGAGCATCGTTTGGGATCAAATAAAGAGAGAATCAAATTGAGTAATTCGTTGTTCACTAACTTGTAGTTGAGTAAAATTTCATGACTATCTTCACTAAGAAAATCCAAAAATGATTTTTTTTTTCTCAGGACTCCATAAATAGCAATTGAATCGAGCATATCTACAGATTGATCATAACTAACATTAAAGAGATCCGATATTAGAGGCAAGCCAAGTTGGGATTACCTAAAATAGAAAATAAAACGTAGCTAAAACCAAAATCAAGTTTTAACAACAATTCAGCATGTGAGAAGAACACCGAACCTGAACTCGGAAGTCGATTTAAATGAGCAGATGGCTTAGTTCCTTCTTTCCTATAGAAAGAGAGAGTGTGAAAGAGACGAAACACAAGTCTTTTCTTACGGTTTTATTTAACGCCGTTACATTCTGAAGGACCCATCAACCGTAGAGGTTTGCACATTCGGATTCTTGTCATCTCAGATATTTCAATATTAGAGTGTTAGAATCTATTTATGATTTTTTACAATTTTGATTCGGATTCTATTCAGTTCGAATCAGATTTAGATATCTGAAATAGCAAAAAAAAAACTTCAAAGACTAGTTAAATTTAAATAAAATTTAGTTGTAAATTTTACAAACATAATTAAACTTTTTTGATATTTGGTTATTTTAGTCTAATATAACTGATATCTTTGAATTTATAACTGTACTTTTTTATTATTGAGTTATTTAAATCTAAATATTTTTAATATTTTTAATATATAATTATCGGTTATGGTTATTCAAATATAATAGTTTATGATCCATTCATATATTTTATTGATTTCGATTTGATTTAGTATTTTTTTTCGAGATCGATTTCGATTCATTTCTTTTGATTTTAGATATTTTATCTAGATTTACACTGTACTAACTGATAGTCGTGTATACTTTTTTCTGTTAATTTTTGTTTTGTTTTGTATAATCATTTGTATATTTTGTATTAATTTTTCTTTAAATGACAAACATTTCATCAGATGAAGGATTAGCAAGTGGACCAGTTTAATTTGTTTTCGGTTTAGTAAAACCAAACATTACGGTTTGACATTGTTTTGCAGGTCGTTAGTTTTAGCGGAATTAAGTGACGTAAGGCAAACGATGTCACGTCATATTAACATTGGGTCAAATGAGACACAAAAAACATATAAACAAAGTTTGGAATGCGAAATGAAACTTTATATTTTAGGAAGGACTAAAATATAAAATATGGAACAATGTGGAACTAACTTCGAGACGAAAAGGTTTTAATGAGAATGTCACTTAATGTAATCATGATTAAAGATGTACCATCTCTACACAAGCAAATATTTCATCTTAGAAAACGATCTCTACAAAACTTGGGAAAGTAAAACAAAAGGACAAATCCATATAAGAGACAGCATATTCAATTCCGGTGATCGGAGTTTCAAGATGTCGCCTTTGAAGAACCTCCAGTGTCCAGTTTCACGGCAGGTTCGCGACGCAAGCTGCTTCCTCTGCTGTACGGCTTCTTAGCACCCTTCAAAGAGAAACAGAGAGATTCGCAGTCTCAAATTGCATTTTTATAAGCTCTCAAGATTCACAGTGAGTTTTTCTGTTATGTTAACTCACGAACCTTTTTGTTTTTGCTCACCTGGAAGATCGTTCCAAGTTTCCTCAGTCCTATGGCTCGAGCTCGAAGAACATCCTTTGAAACACTTGGATCTTTAAGCACCTGAAAAGAGAGAGAGAGAGAGAGAGAGAAAATTAACAAAAACTCTAACAATTTAAATAACTATTACTATAAAGTTGGTTATATAATGTAAGATGAATCTTAGTATCTTACAGATTGGCAGACATGAGATAGAGTGGATTCGATGTCAAGAACATTGATTTGCCAAAGAGATTGAAGCAAAGCATCCATTTTAGCTTCAATGGCTTTCTGAATATGTTCTTCTTTGTTCTCTCCTTGGTGTTCATTCAACTTGTTCACTTCATCCTGCAAGTGAAATAACGAAACCGCACCTACATATCGAAACAGAATCATCCAAAGTAAGGATTTTGTTTGGTTTAAAAACCAAAAGATTTCGGTTTATTGCTTTTTGCTTACCAGAAGCAGCCATCACTTGAGATTTCATATGGTGGCCTTTGTCACGAACCCATTCCGCTAAGAACGGTACTTTCATATATCGCTTGTCTTTCCCGATTTCTTTAGCAGCTTTTCTTGTGTAAATGTAACCAATTGTATGCATCATTGCCTCGCCAAAACCTTAAACAGTCAAAGCAATGGAAACATTTTCAGTTTATGAAGTTTGTGACTTTAGCCAAACGACTTCCTTATATATAAATTGCAAATGGTTTTTTCTTTTACCGGCAGAAGAAAGTCGCTTTGCCTCTTCGTTTGCCCATTCTATAAATTCATCGGTCTTTCCTTCCACAAACTGTTCAAGTTTGTTTTTCAATATAGCAGCAAGCTTGTCTTCCCTCTCCTTCTGCAAAGCCTGCACACAATTCCCACATATATAACATTCAGAAACATAACTAAACATTGAGGCGTTAAATAGAAAATTTACTTTGATCTTGTCTTGAAGCATTTGCTTTCTGATTTCAGGTTCATATGATTCTAAGTCAGCTTCAATAGATGCCAAGTAAGCAAGTGCAAGCTGCCCAACATATTCTTCAAAGACTTCACTTCCAAAAAGCATACCAAATACAGCTGCAGGATCAACCATTGCATCCCTGAAAACAAAATTTAACCAGCTTCAATCACAGCATACTGAAGTAACAACCCAAAAGTTGTAAAAAAGACCAAAAATCTTACTGTTGAACACCTTCTTTGCCATATTTGTCATAAGCTGCTCGCTTATCTGGATTGCTCAGAACCTGATAAGCCTCACCTAAAACCTTTTCATTCATGGAACAAACAAAATACATGAAAAAAATGTGAGAAACATCATCAGCAACTTGTAAAGATTCCAGAATAGAACCCTAGAAACATTTACAATGTGGCATATCTTGATTCACCTGAAAGTTTTTAGCAGCTTGAGGATCTCCAGGGTTCTTGTCTGGATGAACTTTCCTTGCCTGAAAAAAAAAAAAAAAACACAATCAAACACAAAAGTTCCAAAATTGATTACATTATCAGATTAGAAGCAGAGTTTAGAGTTTTTCCCACAAAAAAAGAAAAGAAAGATTTACTTTTAAGTAGTAAGCCTTTTTAATCTCAGCATCTGAAGCATCAGTTTTGATACCTAAGATCTCGTAGTACTCATTCTCCTTCACCATACCTTTTTTTTATAACCGATGTGAAACAACAAAACACAAATCAAGATCAAAGTTTGTAAATTAATCCCAATTTCAATGTATGCGGAAATGTTGTTTACGATTTATTTTCCCATTTTTCTTGTGGCGGAAAAAAAACAATGATCACCAATTTTGATTTACAGATCTTATAAAAACCCAGAAATTTGGGATCCAAAACATAAGAAACAGAGAGAAAGGAAGAAACTTACTGATCGTGCAGAAATGTTAATGGAGCGCACAAAAATCGATTCTAGTTGGCGAAATGAGAAAAAAGATTTAGACTTTGATACAACGATGCAAAACAAAACAAAACACAAACACGGTTTTGGTTTATATTATCTCACTAAATATGCACACGTGTCCCAGAACGGAGGTTTCGTGGACTTGAGAACATAATCGAGCGAAGACTCTTAATTTTATTTTATTTAGAAACAGATTTGTTTCCTTACCTCTTCGTTGGAATGCGTATGTACATATACACCTATATTGATTTGTGTATTTTTCTTTAGCTTGATGGGTGTTTATTTGTTTTTATGCAGAAAAAATAATCAAAAGGAATAATAGGATCTCAGACCCAAAAAAGGTAACTTATTCGTTTTTCAACTTTTCTTGTTTGTATTTGGAAGAAAAATGATAAATCCCAAATGTTTTAGATGGTTTCTGATTTGGTGAAATGTTTCACGCAGTACTTGCAATGCATCTAATAACCAATATACTCAAGATGACTCATTTAACTTCGATTCAGCTAAGAATAGAGAAAACCAAGAAACTAGCAGAGTTAAACCGGACTCACCAGTTAACTATCAAACCTACTTGCATAAGATAGCCAGATCACGTTAGTCTAAACAGGACACTGAACTGTTTTACGAGGTAAATTGTTGAACCTTAAGCCCTGATGCTTTTTTGAATGAAGTCTCTGAAACCAAGAGGAATTTGAAAGAGATCTCTGACCAAAGTGCATTATTAAGTAGTTGACAGATGTGAGTAGTTGCATCTGTGTCATAAAACCACTTTTTTATTTCTTCATCAACCACATTTGCTTTCATAACCACCGCACATAGGTCATTTTCCGTCAAATTGGCTTGATTAAGCGTTTTAGTCTTCTTGTGACACTCCTAAGCTTTGTGCTCCTTCTTGTGACAATATGAGCATTTTCCGGTGAATTTATTAGGCGCACATTGCTTCTTGAAACTCGTGGAGACGAGAGGTGCAACCTTCTTAGGCGCCCCTTGCTTGAATTAGGCACAAATTTTCCTTTGTCTTTGTTCTTGTGCTCAGCTACATTAGCATTGTGAGTGAATGTCGGTTCAACCTTGCGTTTGAACGACTCATTTTGCAGCCTGGAAATGAGATTTCTCAAAGTTAAAGTCTCTTACTTGTGGCCGAGATAATTCTTGAAATCGACCCAGCACAGAGGTAGCTTTTCCATGATGCAGTTCACTGGGAATGTTTCACAGATCTTCATGTCCTCATCAACTATCTCTTGGATTATCAGTTGCAGCTCATGAACTTGCTCCATGATGGGCCTAGAGTCCACCATTTTGAAGTTAAAGAATTTCGCCGTAGCGAGCTTTTCCGAGCCTACATTGTAAGACTTGTACTTCTTATCCAAAGAATCCCAAATTTCCTTGGAAGTTTTGACCTCACTGTAGACGTTGTACAGCTGATCCACCAGGCGAGCTTTAATGTAGCCTCTGCACAGATAGTCCCTATGGAGCCACGCATCAACACTAGCCAAAGCGTGTACCTCAGTATTCCTGGGAGGCAAAACAGGTTGAACCTCGGTGAGATACCTCTTCCATTTTAGCGTAGTCAAAAAGAAATGCATCTTTTGCTACCACGACTTGAAGTTGGAGCAATCGAATTTTTCCGGTGGCACAATAGTACTTGGAACATTCGGGACATCAGGCGCGGTAAGTGGAAGACCTTTCCCGTGTAGGATCGTCTACTCACTTATTTGATTGCTGTCATTAGGACCTCCGTTAGTCACATCAACGGTACCGGTAGACATTGTTTTTCTGTTTCACAAAAGACAAATAAATGTCAAAATTGAGAAAAATAATAATTAAATAGCGTTTAAAATATTTAAATCGCTAAAAATAAAAAATTAAATAGTTTATGAATTGCTATTAAGCATATTTTAAAATGTATTTAAACTTTAATATATTTATTTATTTATTCAAAAAAATAACGTTTGTTTATATTTCTAATAAAAGCGTTACAAATAGTTAATTTTTTTTCTTTTCCCGAGAATAAATAACATTTTTTAGAATTTGCCATAAAGCGTAATTCAAATGATTATTTTTTTTCTTTGAAAATAAATAAATAAATATCGTTTTTAAAATTCGCAATTAAGCGTAATTCAAATGATTATAATATTTATATTTTTTTCACAGATCACGAAGATCCTATTTTGAGAATATGTTTTGCGAAACAAACCGCGTAAACTGTTTCGTCAAAATAAATAGTAACGTTTACGATTGATAACATTCCGCCAAATCGCTAAATAGCAACCGCAGAAGCGTTGAATCAATTTAAAATCCAAATAAAAATTGGTTTCAGGATTTAAAAATAATTAATAATTAAATTAAAACAAAAAATGTTTTGAAAATCCGTAAGTAAATCGAAATAAATCGTAAATAGTTTTTTGAAAACGTTTTTTAAAAATCTGTAAGAAATTTAAAACGTTTTGTAGAAACCGTAAGAAAATTAAATGAAAATTTTCTTTTCGTAAAACTTTGAAGAATTTTTCGCAATTCTCAATCTTTTTTAAGCTATAAACAGAAAGCGGATTATAAGAATTAAGACTGTAGGACGCTAAAATCCGGACGTGAAAACTGGGAATAAACTATAGAATTACATAAAGAAAAATGAGTTGAAAACGATTTGAGAAAAACCGATAAGAGTGGAGGCGAGATTTGATCTCTTTCTTTAATTCTTATAATCGTCCGTAGTGTGACGGTTTTCAACGATTAAGAATCCCAGGATACAACCACTTGGGAAACCGTATTCGCTACACTCAAAATATGGAGTATACAAACGCAAAACTACGCTATACTCTCGAGACTTACGCGTTAGACGAAGAGAAAGAAGAGAAGAATTGCTGGGATTTTTCTATGAATTTTTCGTGAGAGAAAATGTCGAATAAAAATTGTTATCTCGAAGAACAGAGGCAGACACAAATATATGAAGAATGGGTGGTTTCGCACGCACTCGCTTGCACGAGATTTTAGGAGAAAAATCCGGGTTAGTTATTGACTCGGTTAGATTCGAATTCGATTTTGAGTTTAATTTCTTATGCAAAAATGTTGACTAAAAATCAACAAAAGATGTTGACTAATTGGGTCCAAAATTTGGCCCAAAAATTCACCAAGACCCAAAGCTCAATCTCGGCGCAGCACGCGTGGTATTTTGTATAACCCTCATTGTGTCTCCATAACATGTTAAAACATGTTGGAGACACTCCTCTATATATATTAGAGAAAAATTTTCTCAACTTTCAATGTGGGACAAAATGCATGTTTTGTCATTAATCACATTGGGCCTCAATTCTTATTCACATATCCATAACCATATGGGTCAACAAAAATGATACCCATTTTATTGAAAATATGGGTCCAACACTCATCACCCTTAGGGAATTCGCGAGTTTGGGAGCAATCTCTCAATGGTGCAACAACTATTTCCTAACAGATCACGTCAACAGTTGAAGCTAAAATACAAATTAGAATAACGAAAGCATCCGTTGAAGCTTAATAATGCTTTAACAAGTCGCTTAAAACGTGAGATCCTCTCCATCTCTGACTATTGAAGTATCATTTTACTATTACAAGCCGCACTATTTAACCAGTATGTAATTCATAAGTTTTTGGTTTCTTTCTCCTCTGTAGATCATATTCATTACCAAAACGTGATTAAGAGGTTTCAGCAAGAGGCTGCTGCACGGGAAGCTGAAGAAGAAGCTGAAACTGCGGGTGAGGACGCTGCAGAAACAGAAGCAGAGACAAATGATGTTCCTGACAATGTAAGTAGTGTAGAGATTTTATGATAAGTAGACTCATGTTCAAATAGTTTTATTAAGATAGAAAATATATACTAAGAATTGAAATAGCTCATTTAAGAGCTTTATTATACAAAAGAAAATAAATAAAGGAAGATTAAATGAAGAACACCAAGATTTTAAGATTGTTAAATTAATCTCATAAGAAAAAGAAAAGAAGGAGAATTGCTCCAAATGACAACTCTCTAGGTTACTTCTCATCAATGTTCTAAGCACAAATATATATAAGTTTCTACTAATGGACTTGTTATCAACGTATAAGTGGGTTTCTCATTTTGTGTTTTTGTGTGTTTCTTGGTTTTGTTTGTGCGTAAAATTCGGTATAGTTTAACTCAAAGCCATTTCAGAAAACGATTTATTTAACCGTTGTGGTTTTTGCAGGTGGAGCCAGCAGGTGCTGCTGAATTTGAGGAACCAGACCATGAAGAAGCTGAGAACGGTATGAGATCGGACGGTGCAAAAGCCGAGAACGATCAGAGATCCAATGACGAAGAATGTGATTATTGGGCGTCTTATAAGAGTGATATATAGAATTTTGGTTTTTAACATAAAGTCTAGAAAGTCTAGAATCTTGCCCCTACAACATAACATGCATCATTTTATTGAATAAATTATACCGTTGTTTAATTGAAATAACGTTAGTTCGTTAAATAGTTTAATAAGAGTAATGATTGATTAAAATTCTACCAGAAACTAACCAATCATAACTGATCATTGGATCGATGATCTAAAAGTCAGCCCAAGACTTATCTTAAAGCCAATATTTTTGTGCTGTTAGATTCAATTAATGAACCCTCTAATTTTTGTTAAATCCATTCTCTGTCAATGTCTTGATGAAAATATAAATGGATATATTATTTGTGAAAAATAAATAATTAAATAATGAGTAATTGACAGTCCAACTACAATTGGAAGGCTAACGACCGTTGACCCTTTCCTTTAATTGCTCCGTATTTGCTTGAAATTGTACCATTCTGTAATCAATCCTTCGCTATCTGCCACGTGCTATATGGGCTCCATGGTACGGCTAGTGGTGAAATTTCACTTTCGCCCCTTATTTCATTAAAAGTTACATTCTGCTGCACATCATCTTCTAAATTTTAAAGCTAACCCATGCTCATATAATATTAAAATCAAACCGATTGTCGTATATTTTAAAACATGTAAGTTCTATAAAAATACACAAATTAATGATCTATTATCTTTAGAAAAATTAAAACTACATAGTTTTTTTTTAAAGAGTGTTCAAACGATTATGGTAACTTTTGGACATAAATCCAAATAAACAAATCATAATTTGATGACGGACAAAAAAAAAACAGTTATTACATTCGAAATATCTTATAAGTTCTGTCTTAGATTGGACATTCTAATCATGTATCCTTTCAGTATTAATATTTTGGCAGATATTGGAAAAAAATTCTAAATAAAAATTGGAAGTTTCAATCGATCCAAATTAAATGGGGTCATACTGGAAAGAATATTTCTTTCTCCACCCCACCCCCTGTTTTGTCGGCGGAATTCTCATTTGGTTTTTGTTTTACTTTTGTCTGTGCCACTGTGGCACTCTATAGGTTTACAGATAGACTCGTTAATTTTTAACTACGGCTATTAATGACCGTCGGATCTTTGTCGATGATGACAAGAGCAAGTATCTCTGCACTTTCTCCTTATTTTTATTAGTTCAAATACACCCCAACATTATGTTTACTTTTACATATTTGAACCAAAACTAGTTTTGGTAACGATTTAACCTCGATTCCTATAAAATAAAGTTATTTTTAATCAGAGGCAATATATCATCACATTAGTAAATAGATGTGTGAGATATTCATATTATTTTTTCTGAGATCATGTTATGAAAAGCTAATCAATATAAAATACATACTATGAAATTTTAGTTCAGCTTGATAAATATTTTTTGGAAATGTCATGTGCTAGATGTAATTTAATTTCCAAAACTTTAAAATCATATCACAAAATATTACCGCCGATTTGAGGGGGATAGATTGAAAAACAAAAAATGTGGGGCTCACAAATGAAAAACGAATGTAACAGTTGGGGTGTCATTTAATAACGGGCAAATACAACCTTAATAACAAAAATATAAATATGAAATAAGAGGCAATTTAGGTAAGAAGAAACTGAGAAAGTCCATAGTCGGTTTCCAAATTCTACTCCACTTTTGCTTCTCAATTTGTTTTTTCTCTCTCTCTCTTTCTCCTTTAAATTTTTCTTAGCGATTTTTCTGGGGTTTCTTGTAAATGTGAGAAGTAGATAGATTCGTTGGAAAAAAGTTTTTTTTTTTTGCTGGTGCTTTGATTCGCGGATCGGCTATCTTCTCGAAGATTTGGTGAAAGATCAAAGGAATAAGATTTGTCAATTTTTAGTCGAAGGAATCTAAAGATGTCAGGTCCACTTGATCGATTTGCAAGACCATGTAAGAGATCTGATCTACTTTATTGTTTGAATCCTTATTTTGAATTTCTGGGTATGATTTTTTCTAGGGTGTACTGTAGCGTAAACCTCGAAATGAAACAAATTTGATGTTTGAAAATCGAAATTGTTGAAATTTTTTGTATCTTTAGCTGTTTTAGTGTGTTTGATTTAGATTCTTAGGCTAAAGTTTGGAGCTTTTAGGAGCTTCACTTGTTTGCTTTAGATTCTTGAATATGGTTTTGTTGAGCTAGATGCCAATAGTTTAATAGATTATTTATGGGTCTCTAATCAAATCCAAACAGCTTTCACTACAGGTTTTGAGGGATTCTTAAGCAGTGATGAGAAAAAAGAACGAAAATCAGATTTTGAGAATTCTGAGGATGAGAGGAGAACAAGAATTGGTACTTTGAAAAAGAAAGCTATTAATGCATCTACTAAGTTCAAGCATTCTCTTAAGAAAAAGAGCGGAAGAAGAAAGAGTGATGGACGAGTGAGTTCTGTTTCCATTGAGGATGTGCGTGATGTTGAGGAGCTACAGGCTGTTGATGCATTTCGACAATCGTTGTTAATGGATGAGTTGCTTCCTGATAGACATGATGATTATCATATGATGTTGAGGTTTTTGAAAGCGAGGAAATTTGATATTGAGAAGGCAAAGCACATGTGGGCTGATATGATTCAATGGAGAATGGAATTTGGGACTGATACTATTATTCAGGTATGCTACTTTTAACACAAGGTAGTGTCAGCCCTAAGTCGATGTTTTTTAACCTTTTACTTGTGTCTCAACAGGATTTTCATTTTGAAGAGATTAATGAAGTTTTGAAATATTACCCACACGGTTATCACGGAATTGACAAAGAAGGCAGACCTATTTACATTGAAAGGCTTGGGAAAGTTGATCCTAACAGACTCATGCAAGTTACAAGCATGGATCGATATGTAAGATATCATGTAAAGGAGTTTGAGAGGTGCTTTATGATCAAGTTTCCTTCCTGTACAATTGCTGCAAAGAAGCATATTGATTCGAGTACAACTATTTTAGATGTTCAGGGAGTGGTAAGTATTTTTTTACAATTCCTAATAGTATTATTCTCTATTCAGATTTAATATCGAGGATGTTGTGAAATGAGTTTTTTCGTGCTTGATATAATTTTATATTCAGGGATTGAAAAACTTTACCAAGTCTGCTAGAGAGCTTATCACAAGATTACAAAAAATTGATGGAGACAATTATCCTGAGGTACTTGTTAATTGGAGCTTCTCTAATACTTAATCTTCTTTGTGTCTGGGACGTCAGGTATCATATGCTAATCTTGGCTTTGTGTTATTTCATGCAGACTCTCCACCAAATGTTTATTATCAATGCAGGGCCTGGATTTAGGCTGCTCTGGAACACTGTGAAGAGCTTTCTAGACCCCAAAACATCTTCTAAAATTCATGTATGATAGATCTTAGTTATCTGGCTATGTCTTTTTAAAAAGACTTTTCTTCAGTTATATGGAATTCAATCTGAACTATTCTTTCATAATGTAGGTCCTCGGATACAAGTATCAGAGCAAATTGCTTGAAATCATTGATGTCAAGTATGTGAATCTTTGACTGTCTTATCTTTTATTTTTCCTACTGTGGGTTTTTGTTTGATCTGTTGCATGTTTTTTTGTGTATGTAAAAAATGGTCTGCACTTTCTTACAGCGAATTGCCTGAGTTCTTGGGAGGTGCATGTACTTGCGCAGATCAAGGTGGTTGCATGCTTTCTGATAAGGGACCTTGGAAAAACCCTGAAATTGTGAAGGTCTTTTAATTGACTCATCTCTTTTTGCCTAGGATTTATATTAATCATCTAGGTTGGAATCTGAGTAATTGGTTATCTTCACATTATTTCAGATGGTGCTTCATGGGGGAGCACATCGAGCAAGGCAGGTGGTGAAAGTTTTGAACAGCGAGGGGAAAGTCATTGCTTATGCGAAACCGTCATATCCATGGGTATGTAGTTATTATGTCCTAGAAGTAGTTAAATTTTAACTTGTAGCTCCCATATTGTGGCTAAACGCTGGCTCTGTCATTATCACAGATAAAGGGAAGTGACACTTCCACTGCAGAGTCAGGATCTGACGCTGAAGATATCGGATCTCCAAAGGCTATAAAGAGTTTCTCTCATCTCCGTTTGACACCTGTTCGCGAGGAGGTAAACTATTTTTTTAATCTTTTAGTTACATTTCTGATACTGGATTGTCAATATGTTTATTAGATTCCAATTGTATTTGTGACTTTGAATGCAATTTTTTGTATGTTTATCGGTTTTAATCTCTGAGACTTCGCAGGCAAAGATAGCTGGTGAAACAAGCTTGGCTGGTAGTTTTCCGGTTTATGATGAGTACGTACCAATGGTTGACAAAGCCGTGGACGCAACCTGGAAGGTGAAACCTGCGATCCATAGAGTGGCCTCAAAAGGTTAGTTAGCTGTTATATGCTTTATGTACCAGTAAGGTTCCGGTTTAGTACCAGATACTGGAGAAAAAAAGATTGAAACTTTTTAAAACACATCTTATTAGGATTTGGTTTAATGGATGTATTCCTTTTCTAATTAGGTTGTTTTGGAGTTGGTTTATAGAAACAGAGCTTTTTTGTGGACTTATTTGTTTTGTGATCTAAACTCTATCAATCTGTTTCCTTCAGGGGTTTTAATGTCTCCCATCTTTCCAAAGGATCCTCAAGGCATCCAAGCTCGAGTCCTTGTAATGTTTATGGCAATTGTGATGGCGGTTTTCACATTCTTCTGTACATTATCTTACCCTGTGACCAAGAAACTTCCAGCGAGTACTACTTCTCCACCAGAAACCGAAAGAAACGCAACAGAAGTCGGAGTTCAAGAAGAATGTCGCCCTCCTTCTCCTGTACCAGAGCTCACAGAAACCGATCTCCTAAAGTCTGTGATGAAGAAACTAACAGAGCTAGAGGATAAAATTGGAACTCTCCAATCAAAGCCGTGTGAGATGCCTTACGAAAAGGAAGAACTTTTAAACGCAGCTGTATGCAGAGTAGACGCACTTGAAGCAGAGCTCATAGCTACTAAGAAAGCGCTATACGAAGCTTTGATGAGACAAGAAGAGTTACTTGCTTACATTGATCGTCAAGAAGAAGCTCAATTCCAGAAGATGAAAAAGAAGAAGAAACATCTCTTTTGCTTTTAAAGCAAAGCCAAGATATAAACCCGTTTGATTTTCCCCGGGAAAATCAGCTGCAGGCATCAAAATCTCTTAATTTGCACTTCGTTAAGATTATTAAACCAAACAAAAAAACACTCTTTTTTATCTGATTTGATGTTTAAAGTTAAATACAGAGCTCTTTTATTTCTGTGATGCTGAGCCACGACGTTATAAATCAAAACTGTAAACTTATTAATGCAAAATTATTCGAAATTATTAAGATTCTGTTTTTTTTTTTTCTGAAACAGGATGTTTGTTATCCAGATGCAGTATATCATCCATATAGTGATTATCGCTTAAACGCTTCACAAATTTTTTTTCCTTTTTTCTTTACATCATCTTATGTTTTTAAGATGAATCAAAATTTTCAATACCAATTATATATACTTTTTATCAGTTATGAATATAATAAAATGGAGAACAATATCTCTCCGGTTTAGTTCTCAGTCTCTTCATCACTGTTCTGTTTAAAGGGAAACACTAAATGGAGCTGTTTCAGTAAATTGCTTGAAAGAGATTAAGCAATTGACCAATATTAGCAGCACGCGCCTCCTTGGATGAGGATCAATCTCCAACTTCCGGTGCCGGAGGAGAACGGTGGCTTCTCCAACCCGTTGGTAAAGCAAAGCAGCTACAATTTTCAATTCACTGAGTTTATTTTTTTTTAATTTATAGGAGATGGCGACATAAGACACATTGGTTACAAAGTGGCAATGCCTGCTCCTTTTGAGATCTCTTTGGTAAGAAAATACACAAACCCAATATGTTACTTCTTTTTCGTATTATAATGGTCTTTTGTCGGAAAAAAATATGATTTTTGTAGAGTTCATTAACATTGTTTTTTGAGCAGGGCCAAGTTACCATCGGACGGCTACCGGAAAAGGCTGACGTAGTGATTCCTGTTGCCACCGGTACTTGTCCCTTCTTGGGGTATTTAATTTAGGATTTGTAGTTAAAAAGTAAAATACGAATTTAATGATGAATCAGTTTGGTATGGCTTTGGTTTTAGTTTGAGTTCAAGAAGTTGTTCTGGTTTTGGTTTTTCATTAGTTGTGTTTTTTGGTTTATGATTTTTGATTTTTCGGATCCATTATGTTTAAACACTCGTAATTTGTCAACCGCAGTATCGGGAGTTCATGCGACAATAAATACAAATGAAGACAACCTTCTTGTGACGGATATGAATAGCACCAATGGTCCATTCATCGAAGATAAACGTCTAATTCCTGCTGTTGCTGTTCCTAGGGCCTAGTGCCTATCCTTCTAAAAAATAAAAATAAGGCACTTGCCTAGGGTCTCTCATTTTATAATAAAAATAGGGTTCTATTAATAAAAAATTAGTGGTTATGTAGATTCATATCTCAATATTTTAAGTTTTATGGCTGAACATTACTTTTTTTATTTATGAATTCAGTTTTTATTTTAGTTCCACGTCTTATCATTTGTATCATTTTACTTTTACATTAGATAAATGCATAATGTATAAAAATATATTAAATATATAGCTACATAATATATATAAAAAAATTCTAAAAGTTAAAAAATAATTTAGTTTTAAATTTGCTTATTTTATAAAATTAAAATCTTTCAAAACAATTATCTATAATTATTTATTTTAAATTATATAATTTTGCAAAAAGAATATTTAAAAATACACCTATTTTATAAAATTAAAATCTTTCAAAATAATTATCTATAATTATTGTATTTTAAATTATATAATTTTGCAAAAACTATATATATTTTAAAAATGCGCCTTGGACCACGGCTTTAGGTACACCCTTCTTTTGTACCTCGGTGTGATCCATCGCTCGAACTGCTTTCAATTTACCCGTTTTTTGCAGAAATTTCAAGTTGTTCTACAACATTGTTGAGCTACCGGTATATAAATATACACAATACTTTGTTTATAGAATAATATTATAACATATATATTTGTTTTTGTTTTAGTACGTTACAAATTAGGTGTGAAAGAATGATATATGGTAAACATAAGCTTTCAGATTTTTTCCAGATACAAACAACAAAACATTTACAGAAAGCAAATCTCATTTTTTATCTTTTAAACACTCTTCACGGATATGTTTATGTTTATATGTATATAATTATGGATTTATATATATATATATATATATATATATATATATATATATATTCCAGGTTTCTTCATAGTCTTGAGGCATCATCAACTCTTTCAGAATGCAAAGAACTGAAAACAAAAATAACAAAAAAAATATAAACACGCAAAATCTAGTGTGAATAATCATCTTCAAGAAGAGTATATTAAAATGTTACCTTCTTCTTCTTCATCTTCTTCTTCTTCTCGATATAAGCCACTATCTCGTGCTGCCTAACCATAGCTTCGTCCAGAGTCTAATATTTTTAACAGTATTAATTAATCAACTATTATCTTTTGTTAATTTTCATATTTATATTGTTTTGTAATTTTCGGATAACAAATCGAAGCAAATAATACGAATATTTTGAAAGGTTTTCTTGTTACCTTTTTGGTCTCAGCCAACTGAAGTTCAAGCTCATCGACACGGCTAAGAGCAGTGGTAAGAATCTGTTCTTTCTCCGGTGAGAACGTAGCCGGCTTTTCCAAAGACTTGCATTTCTCCTCCAGCTCAGCCATTCTCTTCACCATTGACATATACTCTTGGCTTGACACCATAGCAGTCTCTCCTTTCTCTCTTTCAGCTCCGTCAATCGCGGCCTCAGTGAGCTTCCTTGGCATGTTCTTAGTTAACCTCACCACAGTCATTAACCCCATCATCAATGACATCACGCCACCGAATAAATATCCTTCTCCTCCTTTCCTCTCCGTAGGCTTCACGGCAGAGTATAAATCTGTGCCAGCAAAAACACATAAGTAAATAATGAGTGGTATGTTAGTTGAAGAATTTAGAGGAATAGTATGATAGCATAATCATGTTTTCAATACATGAAAACACCAATAAACGGTATACGAAAACCCGGTTTAATTAAGAATAGATGCTTGTGTGGTGTTGTAACCTTCAGGCTCAGTATAGTTTGACTTGTGCAGATTTGTAGGCCAAGTAGAAGCATTCACAGTTTTCTCAACCATCGGTATGGATTTCGCGTTTTCAGTATTGAATTTGTTCTTCTGAAAATTGGATTTTAAATCAATCAAACAGAAAATCTAGAGACAGAGAGGTAAAGAAGTAAACTTTTTATACAAAGAAAGAAACTTACCGCAAAGGAATCATATTTCTTTCAGATGTTTCAAGCAAAAGATATAAGAGAAAGTCAGATTTTTACAGTAAATGTTTAAAGTTTGAAATATATTTTATTGGGTTTTGTTTTTACCATTGTTGTGTTTTCGTCCATTGAGATTGTCTTCTCTTCAATGTTTGATAATGTCTTCCTTGGGCACTTCCCTTCTCCATTTTGAACCATCTGTATATATAGTTTAAAGATTCTGCTTTTCAATTCATCGTTTCTTCGTTAACCGGGTTTTGGAAGATTCTCTATTAGAAATTAAGTACCTTGAAGATGTCAGGGTCGTTCCATGGACCTTTGTCTGAACGCATACATCCACCTTTGTCTGCACAAGTGCAGTTACCACCCAAGAATTCAGGAAGTTCACTAAACACACACACACAAAAAGGAGCAGTAAGTTTTAAAATTGTGAATTTTGTGGCTAAAATGCATAGTTTTGGAGCTTTATTTCTCTCTTACTTGGAGTCAATAATCTCAAGAAGTTTGCTTTGGTATCTGTTGCCAAGAACCTGTACATGAGGAACATGAGTTTTCCGGTTAATCATAGACCTTAAAGTTTGGATCTTTGGAGGGAAAAAAGGAAGTAAAAAACTTACGTGAATCTTCGCGGTGGTCTTTGGGTCAAGGAAAGATTTCACAGTGCTCCACAGAAGCCTGAATCCAGAACCAGCGTTGATAATGAACATACGGTTCAATGTCTATATGATACATAAACATAAAAACAAATCTCAGTATTGTCTTGATTTGATAGTGATAGCAAACTATACGTCTGAAATCATTAAAAACATTATAGTAAACCTCAGGGTAGTTATCACTATCGATCTTCTGGATACGCTGAAGAAGATCCCTTGCAGCCTTACTGAAGTTCTTCAACCCCTAGAAATCCAAAACAACAACGCCAGCAAAATCATTCAATCATTCTGCTTTCTTTTTCTTTGATTTGAATACCGAAACAAATGTGGTTAAGAGACTAGAGAGCATACCACGCCTTGCACATCCAAGATTGTGGTGCTCTGATCAATATGCTTCTTGGCAGCAATGGAACAAGCTGGTAATTTGATATTGAAAGTCTTCTCAAACTCTCTCACATGGTACTTCACATACCTATCGATCGTAGTGACTTGCATCAGCTTTGTGGCATCCACTTGGCCTAGCCTCTCTATGTAAACAGGCCTTCCCTCTTTGTCAACACCATGGTAACCTTGAGGATAGTAATTTAGGACTTGGTCGATTTCTTTGAAATCAAAGTCCTTTCAAATGAAGAAAGAGTCAGACGTTAATCAAGGAGACGCAAAAGAGAGAGACAAAAAAGATGATCTTGATCATTTTCACCTCCATGATTGTGTCAACACCAAACTCTTTCCTCCAATGGATCATATCAGTCCACATTTGCTTAGCTTTCTCAATATCAAACTTTCTTGCCCTCAGAAACCTAAGCATCATGTGATGATCATCGTGTTTCGAAGGAAGAAGCTCGTCTAAGATAAGAGCTTGACGGAAAGCATCAACAGCTTGAAGCTCTTCAAGATCAATATCGTCAACGATTGAGACAGACATAACTCGGCTGTTCCTTCGAGTTCTCTTGGTGAAAGAGTGTTTGAATTTGTTAGAGGCATTGATTGCTTTCTTCTTCAAAGAACAAAGCTTGTTCGTCTTCTCATCCTCTGAGCTCTCAAACTCTGCAAAACAAAAACCTCGAAGAAAAATTCAGAATCTTTGCAGAAAGCTTCATTAATAATTTGTATTGAACAAAGTTTCCTCTTTACCTGGCTTATTATGTCGATCCATATGAGCAGACATTGTATCCGCCATTGTTATAGTCTGGATTTATGGTTCTGTTTTCATATAAACATCGGTTAAAATGATATCTGAAACACTAAGAAATCAGCAGAAAACAGCAGAATCTAATCTAATTTCATCAAGAGATTAAAAAAGGGTTCATTCCTTGGCTAACAATCAATCTATGAAAGAAGAAGGAGAATCAGAGAAACCCTTTTAGACATTTGATCAAACAGGTTTTATGCATGCATCACAATACAATCCTATCGAAAATTTCTGAAAACTAAAACAGAGATTCAAAATCATCTGAAACAATCAAAGACCCCATGAAAAGGTAAATTCATAGAGAGATCAAAATAGAATCAAACCCACTTTTTAAAAATACGAAATAGATATTAGAAAATCGGGAAATTAATTGTCACGGAGGTTGGAAACAATCTGAATATTCAAACATTTAGCGATTTGAGGTTTTAGAGGAAAGAAATGAGAAGAAATTAAAAAAAAAAAGATTTTGTTTTTACCTAACAAGGATCAAAGCTAAGGAAGGAGAAAGAAAGAGAGGTTTGTATATAGTTGATCTCTAATTCTCTCTGAGCCCCCAAAAAAAGGACGGCTCCAGATTTAGAATGCGAAATCTCAGAGAACAAATCTAGAAGAAAGAGAAAAGGTTTCGATGAAATACAGAGAGAAAGAGAGTTAGCTTAATCCATTAAAAGGGTTTTTGAAAAGGTTTGACCTTTTTGTTATGGTTACATTGTAATTTGTAAAGAGACAGATAGAGAAAGAGAAGAAGAAGCCATTTTCATTGGAGAAAAAAGGCGCGTGCTTTGCCGTTTTTTCTGGTCAGAAAAATTTGTATATTGTTGAGCTTTGCGACTTACCGGCAAACTAAAACTTTTTATAATCATAATCTCCAAAAGATTTATTCTTTAGACTATTTTTAAAAAATATATTAAATATTTAAACTTCACATAATTGTACACACTTTATTTTTTCACATCAAAGGGTTCTCAATAATTATGAACTAGTAATTCAATTTGTTCAAAACAAAAATTATTGGTATTTTTGGAAGTTTACATGTTATAATCTTAACTTTTTACTAGACAAAAAAAACACTTTACATGTTTTATAATTCATTCACAACAGCAATTTAAAAATAATAATATAATTTATGTATTTTATGGAACTAAAACCAAATACGTTACAGACTCATTTTATTAGTTTCTTACTAACTCTAAAAATATATGTTTTCTCTGTTTCATTTACTTGATGTTTTATTAAAAGTATTGAATTTTACGAAACAAGATAGATTATTTATTTTTAAAGCTCTTACATTAAAATAAGATATTAATTGTGATTCTGCCAATGAAAAAATACACTGCAAAATATAAATGGTTAATAATCCCTCAGTTTTATAACAAGTGTCGTTTAAGGATTTTTTACACACATTAAAAAAAAGTATGAAAATTTTTACTATGGTCTTTATTAATACACAACATAATTTCATCTCTCTTATTAATACATTAAAATAAGATTAAAACTGAAATTTTCTCTAAAAATCTGAATTTAAAATCTAAAACAATACTTAATTTGAAACAAATTTAATCTTAGAACAATATTTATTTTGAAGCGGAAGGAACAAAACTTAAATACATAAAAATTATGCAAATTAAGTGAAAAGATTAAATAAATTTAAACAAAAATAAATCCTTAAGACATCTTATATATTAAAAAAGAGGGAGTAATGATAAGGAAGAGCTGGTTTTCTTACTTTGAAATTGTTAATCTATTTCCGACAATATAATTATGAACGGCATGGCTGATGGCTGATGGGTTTTGGCATTCCTCAAATAAATAAACCGAATTGATAAAATTAATCAAACAGTTATCATTTATTTCTTCCAGCGAATTACAATAAACTGTATTCAAATTTTGATATATGGACCGACCGACCATCATGAATGAGCCAAGCTTCCAGCTCCCATATTAATTGACTTTATAATATACACATTAATGATAAGAGTAATTTTTTTTAATAAGTAGTGTTTTTAAAAAATAAAATAAACAAAAGCAAATTACTGTAAAATAATTGTAACTATTTCTCATTTTTGAATAAAAAAATCTCTTAATTAATAAAAATTTACCTTGAAAGCAGGTCAACCACTCCTATGTTTGTTGATCCACTAATCAAGGTTTTCTTACGTTATTAAATGCATTAAGGGTTAATAGTTCATTACAGTTTAAGGGTTTACTAAAAGTTGGGCCTAAACTGGATCGACTTTCACGGGCTCATTCTCTTTTAACTAAACTAATATTTATCATTAATTAAGGCCCAGGTAATATTATTATTTATTATTTTCTTTTTGTCGGCAGATAATATTAATTATCTTGTTTGTATTTTTCAACAGTTCATTTAAATCTAGTGGGATTTGTCAAAATTGTCCTAATATTAATATTGTTGTGTAGCTTGGTAAGCTTTTAGATAATTCTATACAATTTCTTACATTTAATCTTAGTTTAACTGTAGTTGACTTATAAAAATTGATTTATTAATTTAGTTTAAGATTCTTTGTCGAGCTTTCGAGGAAGGTCCATGTTATAGTTGAGAGAATGTTACTTCTCATTCAAGTTGTTATTAATAAAGCTTCCACAATGTTTAAGCTAAATTATATACATTTGACTATTTTAGATTCTTCCCTTGATTCAAGAATTTGATCCATCTCAGATTCTTGGTCATTTCTCTTAGATTTTTGCAGTTGAAAACAAAATCTTTGATCTCATCTTATTTGTGTCTCTTTTTTTTTATCAGCTTAAAGTTCATTGGTTGATATAAAGTTTCAGCATATGGCTACTAGTAACAATGGCCAAAGCATAGTTTCAGTTACTACCAAGTCGTGATAGCTGCAACAAGAGACATGGGTCTTGGTATGAATATGAAACTTCCTTGGGATTTACCAAGAGAACATAGATTTTTCATGGATGTAATAACTAAGACATCTGATCCACAGAAGAGGAATGCAACTAAACTATAATGGGAAGCTACTCCTCTCGAGATTCGTCCTCTTCCTGGTCGGCTCAGCATTATTCTGACAAATTCTAGTTGTCTAGACATTGCCATTGATGACAAATTCTATTCGTCCTCTTTGACTGATTGGTTTTACATTTTCCAGCCAATAATTTAGTCAGCTCTCTGATGTTATCTTGAAGCTTGTGACATTTCCATTGTAAATCATTGAACCATTGTGCATATTTTCTTTTGACATGCATCATCGCTCATGTTTGCTGGTGATTTCATTCATGTAATTGGACAAGTCCATATTAATAAAGCTCATGTAGAGGCTTTACAAAAACAGCTTCAAATATCCCTAAAACCCTTCCCGGTTAGTACTATAAATAACTTGTTCATATGTTCCTTATTTTGCTCTTTGTTTCATTTCAAGAAATAATTCTCACTTCTTCTATATTTTGAAAACCGTAAAAACAGATTTTGAAAATCAACCCTGAGAAGAAGAAGATCGATAACTTTTAGGCCTCTGGTTTGGAACTCTTGGGGATAATATGAACTGCTTCACAAAGAGATATGAACAATGCATCTTCTTATATTCAGAGTCATAAATATATTTGTGGTAAAATATGGGTCGTAATTAAAATTATATATATATATATATATATTTTTTTTTAATAAATTAACATTATTTTTTAATATATGAAGATAAATATTGTACTATTTTCTTAAGTTAATATATATAATTATATACTATTTTTGTAATCTATTTTTAATGAGCACTCATTGTTGATTGCTTCTTCTTCATTACGTTTACATATTTATTTTACTTCGTCGTCTAGTTTTTGTTAGATGATTATTTATATAGAGACATTGAAATAATAACATCAAAAAATACAGAAAATATATATTTCATAATTTATAAGATGAACAAGATTATACAAAGAAGAAAAACAAAAAGAAAAGCTAAAAAACAACATTTTATGCTCGGGTTTTTGAAATATTTTTACCCACATATATACACAAACACAAAATATGTGAATGCTATTGCATAAACTAAAGTTTTTCTTCGTCTCTTTTCTTTGCTTTCATATTTTATTTTATATTTTAGATAATACAAAACTCTTCATCTTTTTGGTTCCTCCTCCTCTGTCTCGCAATGAAAGACTCGATCTTGTACGTGAGTTCATCATCAGAATCGAATCTATCTGCAGATCTCTCCGTCTCCGATCTCTTCAATTTTACAGAAGAACTCTTCTTGATTCCTTCGAGATTCTCTGACTGACTTCTTTCGTAACTCTTCCTCTGGATTTCTTGATTTTGAGCAATGTTTTGTCTTTGCCTCTTCACAGTTATGTCTTTCGTCTCTCTATCCTCAACACTGCTCTGTTTTGAACCGTTTTCAGTCTTTTTCTGTTTCTCTCTTTTATCTTCAGTGCTCTGTTTTTCTCTGTTCTCTGACATGTTCCGTTTTGCTCTGCTTTGTCTCTTATCTTCGTTGCCCTGTTTTGCTCTGTTTTCTTTCTTGCTCTGTTTTGCTCTGTTTTCTTCGGTGCTCTGTTTTCCCATGTTCTCTACTTCACTCTGTTTTTCTCTGCATATCACATGGGTCTGTAAACTCCGTTCTCCTCTTGAACTCTCCCGAACAAACTCATCGTAAAAATCATTACTGTTTCTCCGAGCCTCAGGTTCTTGATTCACAAAAAAACCGCACTTTGCGACTAGAGCGATAACTATAGCATTCCCCAAGACGAAAGCAAGGTGACGGTTGATGAGAAAACTCGTAAGACCAGAGCTCTCGAACGTGATGACTAGTTGGTAACAGAGCTTGGCTACTGTAACCATAACTACAGTTATCTCGATCACTCGGTAAAACAAATCTAAGAATATTTGAACCCGAGACTTCTTCAAAACAACCTTCATCTTTCTTGGTTGAGCCTTTTGTGTACTAAGAGAATCCATTGGCGTTGTAGAGAGAAGCCTTGAAACTTGAGGTTTAAATCGTCTTTGAAGATCGAACAAAGATGTTTTAGGGAGATTAGAAATTGATTTTTAGTTTATGGAGAAAAAAACAGAGGAGTGTGTGAGTCTGTTTTTTTCCTCTTTGTTCTTTGGTTTCTTATTTTTTGCTTGAGAGAATGTAACTTTGCAATGTGAGTATTTATAGAGGATCAACTGAGTGCATTTGCTTTGTTTTTCCTGGACCATTTTCTTTTCAATTGAATTAAAGTTGGTTTGTTCTTATATGCAATAAAAAGTTAATAGATTTCTTTCACCCTTAATTGAATCTCCTCGACCTGAAAAACCAAAAAAAAAAAAAATCTAGTTTTGTGACCTAATATTTTCATTTGTCATCATGGCCTTCTTGTCATTTTTAGATTGTATTATATGCTAAAATATGGTATTTATCAAGATCATAGTAGTTTGGTATTCTTTTGTGAGAAAAATATATATATGAAATTTGTGAATGTAAACGCAAAATGGATGTAAATGATATCATTTGCGTTTTCCGTTTTGCATTTTAAAATTTTGATAGGGTTTGATTTTAGAAAATAAAATGTTGTTTAAATTACAAAATCAACAAGGCTGAAACAATTTTTATCAACAAAAACAAAAATTTGATAAATAAACAACAACACTGAAACAATCAACCATATCCTGTAATGTTTAGTGATTTATTCTTCATAAATTTGATAAATAAATAAACTTTAACATATCTTTCATTAATTAAAAGTAAGTTAACTGAAACACACAACATTTCAGATTATGAGAAGCTAATGATTTTGATTTTTAAACCGTAACAGTTTATGAAAAATGTATAATTTAATATATATAAAACTTAATAGGTGATTCAAAATTGTGGTTCATTCACTATCTTATAGTATGTCAATCAAACAAGTAACATATTCACTTTCTTATAAAATACTATTTGATCATAGAAAGTGTGCAATTCCTAAAGGGTTTGTTAGCTAAAAAGCCAAGTCTCACTTGTCAAACATGGAAATACAATATATTTATATAATTCTAAAACGGGTTTGTTTACTAAGTAGCCAAAATTTTGGCTAAAATTGGGAAAAGAAACTACGTGGTACATAAATAAAAAGTGTCTTTTTTCAAGTATGATTTATAAAAATAGCTAATATTGTATAATATCTCTTAAGAACCACATAATATTCATCAAAATTCACGCTATTAAAAAGTTTAAGAAAAAACTTATGATTTAAATGGATTCATATTTTCTACATCTGTTGAATTCAAACCGAACCAAAAAGGAAATATTGATTTTTGTAAAAGAATCAAACAAATATTTGATTTAAAACCAAATTCGAAATGGAAAATGAAAACGAACCATATCTTCATATGATATTAGATTATATATTGGAGAATATTATTTATGAATCAAGAAGCTAATATACCAAAAATATATGAACCGCAACCGAAAAAAATAGGATTGAACACTTTATAATCAGTAATCACATTGTTTGTTTCATTGGTAACCCCAATAATTGATATTAACATTGTTAGTGTTCATTGGTAAAACAGCTTTGTGCACTATCTTCATCCATAGGTAATTATTTACTCGAGTCATAAAGCAGCCCACCATTATTTTTATATGTCCATTTTATATCTTCTTTAATATTAATCACAATAGATTATTTTCTTAAAATAATGCTATCGCCATATTAAAATAAGTTTAGTTGCAAAAGCTTTTAAGACTTGAATGATTAGTACAAACTATGTCTATCGTGCCAAATTAAAAAAAAAACTATGAGATATAAAATATAGTATTATAGTCGTATAGTTAAGATATTTTATAAGTTCTGTTTTCACTGGAGATAATTTATGCTTTTAAAATCCACCAATTATTCATGTCAATTAGTGTTAAAGTCCGAATTCAAACCTAATTTGACACTCACACAGACAAAAAGGAAAGGGTTCAGTCTAGATACTTAGCCCTCTAAAAAATTTGTTATTAGGTTCAACTCTTTCGTTCTAGATATTTTTAGATTTAGTGTAAATGGGTTTAGCTTGTTTAGAAAAATCCTAACATAAATGAAGTTAGTTTGTTGAAATCTGCTTAGTGCATTAATTCTCTACTACATGTTTTTGATACTATTTTAAACATTTGACTACCTTTTTTTTTACATTGTGGCTTTTATATAATATGATTTTAAAGCGTATGAGAATGTACCATTGTTGAAAATTGAAAATATACATATAGTAGATTTATATTTAGAAAATGATAGGTTAACAATAAGCTTTTATAAAGATGTAGATTGCAGTGGTATAAGTAGCATTATGATGAGTTAATTAAAATGACGTGTGATGTTCTAAACATCCTAATACCTTCAGTGACATTAATTTAGTTTCGCGTTTGAAGTCTACTATCCATATCCGAACATTTATATATATATATATATATATATATTTCTTTTTTAACTGTACACTAATTAAAAAAAGCACTCTTTGGATGCAAAATGGTTATCTTAAAATAAATATGAGGAAAAAACTCAAATAAAAATAGTTTGAGTAGAATTTCATTCAACTACCAAATAGTAGATGATTGAGTTGAATATTTTTCTTTGTAAGTTATTCATTTTCTAATTTTTTAATTGAATGAGATGAATGATTTTTCAATTCATTTCATCTCAAATAGTAAAAATTTAAATAAATAATATATTCAATCACTTTTATTCATTTATTTGTATCATCATTTGCACCCTAATCAAGAAAAACTCTATATTTTATGTTGTGAAAGCATCTCCAACCATATTTTATTTTATTTTTTAAACGCTATTATAGAGTTTAAATATTATAATGAAAATATGACTGTATATTTGGAGTAATATTATTCATTACTCTATTATAAAGTGAAATTTCTTTTATTTATATATTTATTTTGTATTTAAACAATATTATTAAACAATTTTTAGTTATGTGGTAAACTAAATCTAGACAATTTATTTTATATTAGTTCATAAACAATATTATCTCATTTCACACTTCAAAATGCGTCAATTAATAATTTGTGAGAGAAAAATAATAATTATACTTAAAAAATCTATTATTTTTTGTCGTTTTTTGTTTTTATTTTTATATTGTGTAATTAATTTTTTTATGTAATTAAATTTTCATTTTAATAATATTATAATTTTATTATATTTTGGCTTAAAATCAAATAAGTGAGTCAAATTAAATTTTTTGATAAATAGTAGATAAATTTTTTAAATAATAATTAACTAGACAAGGAATATACTTGATATATTATTTTAAAATAAATATTAGAAGAATGGATTGAAGCAAAACTCAACTCTATTTTAATGTTAGAGGAATGGGTTGAAGATGCTGTGGGTCTCTCTTTTTTTTCTTTTAAGATTGAGGACTTAGTTTTCACTTCTATATTTTAATTCACTTGGATTTTTAAAAATTATTATTATTAATAATTTTTAAAAAAGTATATTGTTATAAAAAACATGGAAAAAACTCATAATAATTTATGTTTAGTTTATTCCCCCGGTGATCAAAACGTATGCCCTATATTTGTAAGTTATTCCTGAATAAATAACATTTTCCTATGACAAATTCATTCGACCATTCAAAAAATTTAAAAATCTAGCATAAAATATACCATAGAGAAAAATGATATTTAACTCTCTAGTAAGGTAGTGTATAAACTGCTAACTAATTTCATAAATGGTATATTACACCATATCAGTTACAAATAACATCTTTTGTGTCATGCTTGCAAAAAAAGGTCTAAAAATTAATTACCCATAGTTACCCAAAACATGCTACTTCTGCAATTTACCCATATTTTAATTCATATTTTAAAATATAAAAGAAAACCATTACTTCTTCACTAAGAGATCGATAAATGGCTCATACTTCTACAAGTTCTCTTTGTTAATGTGTTTCTTTATGTCTTGTCTCTTTCAAACCAAAAGCACATATATGTGGTTTCATTTCAATTTTAATTTTTGTTATTGGATACACTTTGAACAAAAATTAAAGTTCCACTTCTTTTCCTTTAAAAGTCATCTTCATAATTGCCCATTAGCGTAACGTGTCAGACGATTCTTCAATCAAGATAATCTGCAAATTATGAAGTATTTATGTCTACATGTCCTTAGACGTTAATCACATTTATCCATAAGTAGTTTACGTCTTATTTTATTATATTGCCAGATCGTTTACATCCTAATTAATTTGATATAGCCCAAAAAATATTTTGAACCTGAACTTAACAATTAAAAAACATACTAACTCGTGAATATTTATATGGTCACTTACAAATTACAGTGGTTCTATTCCTGTTTTCTTTGTTACGTTTATCCTTAATGTTTATTTTGGTTTCCTAGTTCCAAATAGTTGTAGCAAATAAAAGCTACGTATATTGGTTCAAAATCAGTTTCAATTACAGTGCATATTTGTTTTAAATATATTTTAATTTTAGAATATTTAGGTTTAGATCATTTTAAAAAATCTGGTGTTATTGGAAGATATGATACACATGTATATTTATGATTATTGTGGTCATTTATTTTCAGTAGCCTTGTATACTCCTGTAAGTCATATAATTACTTAGACTTTTAAAAGATATAAAATATATTTTTAAAATTTAGTTTTAGCTAAATATTGGATAGAATAAATAAAATAAAATAAAATATTGGATAGAATAATATAAACTATTTCAACCAAACTAAAACTCAAATTTCTTTTTCCATAAAGATATGATTTACCCGGATTAAACACTTGTAAAACATAACTATTAAACTAGAAGCTTTCCTAGGGCTCAGCCACACATGTAAAACAAAATATATCATGCCAATATAAAACACTTTATATAATATAAATATTATAGATATTATTTTTGATTTATTTGATTCATAAATTTATATAATTATCCCTTTTATCTGGAGAAATGATTGGACATTATGAGGCACAAGAGAATATTTTATTTTACATAAAATGTATGTGGGCCTTATAAACTTTATGGAATAATAATTCTTATCTGTAATTTGAAGATTATGGAGCTTTACTGCAGTTTGCACACAAATTCACACATAAACTTACTTGATGAAATTCTTGTTAGACGTTATTAACGTATTAATGTGACCCCTTTTGTGATGGCAAATCTAAAAAAGAACTAGAATCTGAGTTTCATAATTAATTCTCAAGTTGATCACAGAGATTAATTTAAAATTTCTAAGTATTTATCTTCTACATGCATTTTATAACATTAATTTCCTCCCTCGCATGTGAGTGCATGCTGAATCAGTGTCACTAAGCTGAACTATTTATCAAAAATATGTAATTTCCTTATATACATTAATATACCTAAAACGACAAACAGTTTCCATGAAAAAAAGGAAAATAATTATATGGCACGTTACATTTTGATTTAATTACCCCGTTTATATATGGAAAGCAATTGTCCAAATTATTGTTTTTCCCTTTATATCCAGAATTTTTTTTTTTTTTTTGTAATTTCTTCGTTTATTGGAGAAAAAAAACCTATCATTTTTTTTGAAAAAAATCCGACTTGCCGGAATCGAACCAGCGACCTAAAGATAACAGCACCTACTACTGTCTTCCGCTCTATAAACTCAACTATTTGGGCCTATAATGAGTTCTTAATCGATCATTTAGACTTGAAGCCCATCATCCATAAAGTTCTACATACATATATTTTTCGAATTTTTAATACAAGAATACACATAAATTTTTTTGGTTTTACAAGACATTTTTAATAGGTCAATAATGTCAAACTTATAAATGAATTAGTTACCTATTAAAAATGTCAAAACTGATAAATGAATTAGTTAAGTAATGTATAAAATATGACCCTAATTATTTTAAGAGGATAATATTTTTTTCATTTAGATTTTTACATAGGAGAAAATAGATTGTATACAGAAAAAATGTTAACTAAAATTCATTATAGTATATATCACAATGGACTTAAATTAACGTAATTAAATCGCAACTCTCAACTACTCTTTAACCTCTATATAAGCTCTCTCTTTAAAAAAAAAAATATATAAGCTCTCTTTGGGTATCTCTTTGGTCATATATATAAAATAAGGTAAAAGAAATTTGAATTTATTTTCTGAAGAATTGTGGCCAAGTCTTCTGCTGCATTTGTTGTTCTCCCCTGCCTTTTCATCCTTATCCTCTCAATCTCTGGTCAGTTCCGTTCTCTCATGTATAATAATGCCATTGTATATACAATTATTCATGATATGTAAAATTATCAAGTAATACACTAATTATTTTGAAAAATGTACAAGTGGAGGCTAGGGTATGCATGAAGCCGACCAGAATATTTCCAGGAAGGTGTGGTGAGACGTTCGACTGCGATCGTGAATGCAGTAAATGGGGATATATATGAGAGCCATGGAGATTGCAAAGAATACCTAAACGGTAGCGTTTGCACTTGTTCTTAAACTGCTGATCATCTATCTACGTCGCATACATATACATTATTATAATAATGCATGTATATTGTCAAATGGATATTTATGTTGTTTAAATGTCGAATAAAATATCCAATAAATCGTATTTTTTTATTTTTATGCATAAGACTACTGTATTATTTTTAGAAATCAATTCTTTACATTTTCGAGCATATCAAAGTTTATTATTCACTCTGTAATTTATTGAAAATAGAAAATCAGTTATAAAAGGCAAGCTTTAATTACGTGATTCATATGAATATTAAAGACAAACAAAAATTGGGCTAATCAATGGAATACGGTATACTTAGCACTTGCGGTGATATAGCAGTTGGACTTTGGAGTATCCAAAAATTAATAAGTTGCCAAACTAAAAGAAAGATAATGCGATGTTTCTTACCAAAAAGATAGAACGATAATGTGATGTTGAATAAGACAACCGACTATAAATTAATTTTGTTTTTCAAATGATATTAATTAACCAGACGAAGACTTTTTACCTTTTTTTTATCGACAAAGAAAATGCAACACAAATAGTTTTCAGAAAGTCACACATTCTAATACTACTCTCGATCAAACATGTTTAACTGCAAAGAATTAAAGGCCATACACATATAATGAAGTACTTAAAACATATTTATGGATGTTAAGTTCGATGAACTATGGATGAAAAATCCGTAATTATTTCGTTGTTTGGCTATTACTAAAAATGTCAACCAATAACACATTTTGACAATTGTATAGTTTTCTTATGGTAAATAAGGGTTCAAAATTTCCACTTACTTTACATTTGTATATGTAAAGAATTGCTCATAATACGAATAACAATGTACGTAATTAAGTTTAACGATGGCAAGAATGAGTTTTACATCTCCAATAATTTTAAAGTTGGATTCAAACAAAATTCACCAAATATTTAACTAAAATCATTTGTGTTAATGATTCTACTAATACGTGTTTTTGACAAAAATGTAAAAACCTCAACCTTTTTTCCATAAAAACATATATAACCCAAAAAAAAAGTTTGATTGGGCTCAATTAAGAATATGGGTTTATTACAGTAATGGGCTTTTCGGAGAAATGTAGCCTCTTAACACTCATAACACTGGAAACCCTAATTTTATAAGAACAAAACCACTTTATTCCAATCTTTCTCACTGTCGTCTCCGTAAGCCTCTCATCCTTGGTCTCTACTCTACTCGCCGATCGTTACTCCATCTCCGTCGACATCACCATGGTTAGTTAACTCACTGCCTCTCTCTATAATCTATATCGATTTGTTTCTCTCCTCGTCAGTATCTAATTTGAAATCTTCTGTGGTGTTTCAGGCGCCAAAGAAGGATAAGGTTCCACCGCCGTCATCAAAGCCGGCGAAATCTGGAGGTGGAAAACAGAAGAAGAAGGTTCGTTTCTTCGATTATTTTAGACGATTCAATCAATGTAATCTAATGGTTTAATGTAGATTTAAATTTTACAAATGGATCCATTTCTATGTTTTTTGTTTAGAGTTTTGAGAAATTTGATTTAGGTTTCGTATTTATTTGACCTAATCTCGTCTCCGGTGAGATTGATCTATCTAATTTGTGTAGATTTGGATACAAATCTGAAAACCTTAGTCTTTGTGATTCATTTCTCTAAAGAGTATTTTGTAAATCAGCTTTAATTATATAAACAATGTTTTTGAATTTGTGTGTTTATGTTGCATTATTCATGATTTTGGTGGTTAGTTAATTTGCAATGAATGTTTTGTTTAAACCAAACAGAAGTGGAGCAAGGGAAAACAAAAGGAGAAGGTGAACAACATGGTGTTGTTTGATCAAGCTAGTTACGATAAGCTTCTCACTGAAGCTCCCAAGATGAAGCTCATTACTCCTTCGATTCTTTCCGACCGTTTGAGGGTAATATATACTTATATCTCACTGTTGCATTCAAGTTGAAGCTCATGATTCAAAAGTTCTTGAAGTTCACTAGTTGTCATGAGTCTTTGTTAGTCTTTGACATTGTTATGCCCTTGTATTGTTGGGAAATCAGATTAATGGGTCTCTAGCAAGGAGGGCAATAAGGGAGCTAATGGCGAAAGGTTTGATCAGGATGGTCGTCACTCACTCGAGCCAGCAGATCTACACTCGTGCCACCAACACCTAAGACTTTGTCAATGGTTTGGTTCTCGAATCTCATCTTGGTTTTTGCCTTTTGATGTATACACATTAATCATCAGAGCTCTGATAGTTCTTCCTTTTTGGTTTTCTTTACTCATTTGTGCTCTTTAGAATGTTGTTTTGAGATATTAAGTCTACTTAAATCGGAGTTACTTTCTATTTTTGCCAACTCCACAGTTATCTAAATTTCAATGAGGTGTCCAATTGGTTTTTTTTTGTTTGGTTGTTCATTCAACATTTTTGTGTGTTTCGCCTGTTTTTTAATATTAATTCTCCATTTCCATTGTTTTAGTTGTTTTTTTGTCCTGTCCAATAATCTGAATTAGTATTGCATCGTTCAGTGTTTATAATTGTCTGTCATAAGTGATCACACGAATAATTGTCCGTTTGATGTAGAAGCTCTGTTTTACCCTAAATGTCCTTTCATTATACCATCATCATCTTAAACAGATAACTAAACGAATATACAATCCAATATAAACCTATTCATTTTGGTCTAAGCTGGTTCTTTTAATCATATGATCGGTTTACAATTTAGGAGACTGTATTAACCATTGATCCGTTACTATTAATTCCATCTAATCCGCTAGGTTTAATCTGGTTAGTTTATTCCACCCTATACTCTTACCCGGAACCGGTATGAGATTTGGAGTTCAAACGTTTCACAAATTTTATAATTAAGGAGTTTAGTTTGTTGGCAATTATAAGCTTTACCTATTTGGCTTTGGAGTCATACAAGTGGGTTTAATGACAATTATGCGGATGTAAAATTTCTTAGTTCATCCAATTAAAAAACAATACCTATATTAATCATCAATCAAAAATTTCACTACTTTTGAGTCACACAAATGGTTAAAAAATGTCACTTTCTCACACATGACATAACACATGAAAGCTGTGATAGATATTTATTATACCTTCTATAAAACCCTCTTTTTTCTTTCCCTAGCCGTGGAAAATCATCAATTTGGTTATCTATGCTGTAATAGAGACTCTATTACAGTATTAGTATACAAAAACAATTTATAAAAAAAAATCAATCCTTGAACAACTTTAATGTGCATTGTTTTCATTTCCACCATCTATTATTCATATGAGCCGTCCGTTTATTGTAACAGTCACATGACTCACATCACATCATATGATCTTTTGAATATTTTCTATTTTATTTTGCTTGAATATTATTTTATTCAAATCCAACATTATTATACATTTTTATTTTCTTCAAAGTTTTCTTGGTCTGCTGAATGAATTTTTTTTTAGTCATAGTAAAATCTTGATTTATCACATACATATAACATATTTGCATATAAAATTTTAAATATTCTAAAGTACGATGTTCATGAGCGGGATCTATGAAAACATTTATAAGGAAATTCCACAGCCGATTTTTAAGTATAAAATAAAAATTTTATCATTGTATTTTTATTTTCTTAACCAAACTAGTAAGAATTTACTAATGTGAATAGAAAACTCGGCTACAATTGAAATTGTCTCGTAAATATCAAGAGAGGCGTTTATCAATATATATATCAAGAGAGGCGATATATACGATTATTACGAACACAATAAATAATCAATTTAAAAATAGGAAAAACTATTTGGCAAGAGAGAAAATAAATTTACTTAATCGTGGGCGATCACAAGACAAAACCAGAAAAAGTAACAGCTTCCTCCGTCAACCACGCTCTTCACTGATTCAGACTTCTTCTCGATTTCAAAACGAACAACATATTTTTCAAAATCAGAAAAAGTGTTAATTCTGTGGTGAGTTTAATAGTCTACTAATGGTTTTTTTATGTTTGTGCTCATAATGTTCTTTTCCTTCAAATTTTATATGTTTTAACATTTTTTTGGAACTGCGTTTGTAGATCGTTGTTGAACATAAACTGGGTTTCACATTCCATTTTTTTAGTTTCTTTTTGTAGGTTTTATATATTCTTTTGGGGACTCTGTTTTCTTTAGGTTGAATGATGAAAAATTGAAAATTTATACTTTTCTTTTGAGATTTTAAACTAGAGAACATTAATGTTCAAATAGGAATATAAGATACGATAGATTGATCTTTGGATGAAGCTCATTATGATTCTAAATTCTTCCTTTTGGTTCTGTATATAAAATTTTCAATTTCTTGGGATGTTTTGTTGTCTGCATAAGTTTAAAAAACTCCGTTTAGTCATGGAGATTAGAGTATCTTGAAACTTCAAAAGTTTTGTGTTTTGAGACGATGAGAATTTTGAGAATTTCAGGGATCCGTGTTTGTGAATCATCTGGGTTTGTGGAAAGTTTGTAGCTTTCGAGGATTTATCAATTGGGTATTCTCAAGACCTGTCTTTTAGTATTTTCTCTGGTCGGTTTCACTATAACACTTTGCTTAGATTTGAACAATGGGTTTGGATTATTCTATTACTATTTTGATTATATTAATAAGTAAAATAGAAACTGAAACGCTTTGTGTGTTATTCACTTTACTTGAAGCTTTTATTATTCTTCTGACCAAAAATTTGTTTCTGCTATTATTAACTTTCCGAGGTTTCTCTTGTTGCAGGTAAAAAGATGGATTCTTCTTACTACTTTGCCTTGGGGATATGTAGTCCTATCTTGCCCAAACTCAGTTTCAAGCATGTAGAAAATAGATTTTTGGGTGAGAAGATCAACAACAATGGTACTACCTTTAAACGTTTTGCTTCAGATTTGGGCTCCAAGAAGTTTGGGAATCGAAAGTTCAAGCACGGTGTTGTTAACGCTGTTGCCACTTCAAATAATCCCAAAGAGGCTATGGTATGTTTGATCAGTTTACTCTTTTCTCTCTTGCTTAAATGGTATTAGGCTTTGGTTTTTGTTGCGCAGATTCATCGGTACCTTAAACAAAGAAGATTTGCTTAAATGTATCCTGCAAAAGTCCAGAGTTTTTTATTCTGTTTGCTGCTTTTGTTTTCTCAGAAAGTAAAGCCTTCGATGTTTGAGAGAAGAAAGACAGACCCGACAAAAGTTGCTGCAGTCATTCTAGGAGGAGGCAATGGAGCTCAACTTTTCCCTCTTACAAAGAGAGCCGCAACACCAGCTGTAAGTATTCATTTTTTTTTTCTCTTTCGAAAAAACCAACAGTTATGGAGATTAGGACCTCAAGGTTTTGTGTAATGAGGATTCATTATGTCTTCAAATTATGCAGGTTCCTGTTGGTGGATGCTACAGGCTGATTGATATCCCGATGAGTAACTGCATAAACAGCTGCATAAACAAGATCTTCGTGCTTACACAGTTCAACTCGGCTTCCCTCAATCGACATTTAGCGCGTACTTATTTTGGGAATGGTATAAACTTTGGAGGTGGTTTTGTAGAGGTATAAACACTATAACAATAAACAATTCAGGTTTCTTGATTTTTCAATCAATAAAGCAAAAGTAAAATCTTATTGAATAGGTTCTTGCTGCTACACAAACACCAGGGGAAGCAGGGAAGAAGTGGTTTCAAGGAACAGCAGATGCTGTCAGAAAATTCCTCTGGGTGTTTGAGGTATGAACTTAAGATCAAACTTACTGCTTTATTGGTATTGAAGTCTGTTCCTTTCTGATCTCTGAAGTGGTCTAAAAGCTGTTGATGTCTTAAAAAATAGGATGCCAAGAACAGGAATATTGAGAACATAATTATTTTGTCTGGAGATCATCTCTATAGAATGAACTACATGGATTTTGTTCAGGTATTTATATAAATCTAAACAGATCTGTTCATCATCATAGTGAAATCTCTTTGTAGTTTTGCTAACTCGATGTGTTGTGACAGTCTCATGTAGATAGTAACGCGGATATAACTCTTTCATGCGCACCAGTCAGCGAAAGGTTAGTTTCTTGATTCTCTTTAATGCCTTTTGTATGAGAGAAATCTCAGTTCTGAATACTGGTCTTTTGTGAATTCTTTAGCCGTGCATCAAATTTTGGTTTAGTGAAGATTGATCGATGTGGACGTGTCATTAATTTCTCCGAGAAACCAATGGGAATCGATCTGAAGTCAATGGTATAACTTTTTCTGATTCTAAAAGCAAATTAACTCAACAAAGTCACAAATCATTTCAAAAAGTTAAAACTTTTCTGTTGTTTTTGACAGCAAACGGATACAACAATGCTTGGACTGTCTCATCAAGAAGCAACAGATTCTCCATACATTGCATCAATGGGAGTTTATTGTTTCAAAACCGAAGCTTTGGTGAACCTTCTAACCAGACAGTATCCGAATTCCAATGACTTTGGATCTGAAATTATTCCTGCAGCACTAAGAGATCATGATGTTCAAGTAAGATTGTAGAAAACTCACCACTTCTTCTTCATTTTTTAATCCGCTGAACACAACAAATGATCTAACAATTTTGTATCTTTTCTTTCAGGGATACGTCTTCCAAGATTACTGGGAAGATATTGGAACTATAAAGACATTCTATGAGGCTAATTTAGCTCTTGTTGAGGAGGTAGAAACTTCAATCTTTCACCTTATTTACTGATCTCTTTGGATACATTTCTCAACCTTTTGTTCTGCAGCGACCAAAGTTTGAATTCTATGATCCAGACACTCCGTTCTACACTTCTCCCCGGTTCCTCCCACCAACCAAAACTGAGAAATGCCGTGTATGTATCCAATTTTCCTAAGAGAAATCTCTTTTCTTTGATTATAATTGCTAATTTGGTATGGTACTCTTTAATGATTTTGTAGATGGTAGACTCGATAATCTCACACGGATGTTTCCTGCGAGAATGCAGTGTCCAACGTTCCATCATTGGTGAACGGTCACGTCTAGACTATGGAGTTGAGCTTCAGGTGAATCTTCACTTTGTTCTCTATCTAAAACAATCGAAAGGTTTTTGTTGTGATCAAACTGAGTTTGGTTTGCTTTCTTTTCGTAGGATACATTGATGTTAGGTGCAGATTATTACCAAACTGAATCTGAGATTGCATCTCTATTAGCAGAAGGAAAGATTCCAATAGGCATTGGTAAAGACACAAAGATCAGGCAAGTTTTAGAAAAACACATTACATGCAAACAAAAACTTAAACTGGATTAGTCTGAAACAAAAGTTGTTTTGTAGGAAATGCATCATTGACAAGAATGCTAAGATCGGTAAAAACGTGATCATCATGAACAAAGGCGTAAGTTTTTCTTGAATTTCTTCTTTTTCCAGACTGTCGAAGAAAGATCGAATCTTTAAGACGTTTTTTCGATGTTTTCAGGATGTTCAAGAAGCGGATAGGCCAGGGGAAGGATTCTACATTCGATCTGGAATTACTGTGATAGTGGAAAAGGCGACAATTCAAGACGGTACAGTAATATAAATGGAGCTTGAAAGTTGCCATCTTTATAGACCGTTAAGTAACAATCTTGCCGGAGATTATAAAGCTTTTTGGCCAGAGAATGAAAAGAGAAAGCTTTGATCTGTTTACCGTTAGTGTATGTACAATTAAAACAAGTCAAGTTTAGTTCATCTTTTATTATATAAGAGATAGAAATTTAGAACAATAATGAACACAGTGAGGTATGACCGGAGCTCCGGCGACAGCAAATCTCTCTTATCTTTTTTTTGTTTTTCACTTTTCTGTTGTAGTTTGAATCTTTGATGATTATCTTTATATCATTCAAAAATAACCATATCATCTTCTCAAGGATCCTATTGGTTTGTGTATTTCTTTAGAAATTCATATAGAATTTACTTTAAAAATCAAGTGGATTTAAATTAGTATTTAGAAAAATCCATTCAAAATTAAAATTCATCCTCATATCTGAGTTTTTATAATTGACAGCTTGGCATATTTCTGCTGAAAAAAAGAAAAAACTTGGCATATTTCTAAGTTTGTTAAAATCTAGTCTAAAATCAATTTCTTGTTAACCAATTCAATGCATGTACTCTTATAGTTTATGGTATTATCGTCGTTGTGTTACTGTACGGATTCAAACCATCATATTTACCACACAAAAAAAAAGTTGCTTGTTAATTTTTATAAAGCATCTAACAAATAACAATAATAGAACATTTGATATTGATTGTAGTTTGAAACCAATAAAACCCTTACCTTAATCAAAAAATTTCAACATGAAAGTTGGGTTTAGAAGTAACAAAATAATATCAAGGGGTGAATGTGAAAACTAAAAAAACGATTTTGGGTTACATGGGATCAACATTTGGTTGGGGGTATTTTCATAATTATATAAACAACGAAGGATTGAGTATGGTCCTTAGGCAGATCTGCTCCGTCGAGGTCTCATTTGGGTCAGCACAACCTTTTTCATCATTCACCATCCGTAAGTCTCTGAATCTTCATCTTTCTCCACAAGCTTCTCTTATGATTGATTTTTCTTGTTCAGATTCATTCTTAGATTATCTCCTCCTTGTCGCTGATTTAATGCGAATATGGGATAAATTGTTCCCTTAGTTGTTCCGATTCCAGATCTGAATTTCTCGATTTGGTCGTTGAGAACAATCTGAGAAAGAGAGATTAGAGAATAGTTTCTTATTTTCCAGGGTTTTTTTATTCTTTAGTGAGATTCTTTAGCTAGGAGATGATTACTGGCGTTTTTTCGATTCTTTGAGGAGAGATCGAAGCTAGGTTTCCTACTTCCTGGGTTAGTATCCTTGACATTTCTTGTCCTGGAGTTCGGATTTTTAGTTCTTCATTCCCATGAGTAATGTTCTGGATTCATCTTTGGGGGACTCTTATTTGGTAGAGCTTATAATGTGTGCGTACAAGTTGAAGCTAGTTGTGTGTCAACTTCAACTTTCTAGGTAGTTTCATGGTTATCTTGCATCCGCTCATTGCTCTGTTATTAGCTGAATTATTTTTCCATTAGTTGCAGAGGCTAAAGCTGAGATTGATTGTCAGAAGATGTGTTTTTTTACTCTTCTCTAGGTTTCAAGAATCACAATGGATGGAAGCGGTGGTGACAGTGGTTCGATAACCACGCCTGTACAAAAGCGAGCACATGATGCACAGAGGGTTTACCAATATTATCTGGACAAGACTACACCTCATTCAACTTATCGGTGGATTGGAACACTTGTTGTCTTTCTTATCTACTGTTTGAGGGTTTACTCTATTCAGGGATTCTACATCATCTCCTATGGTCTTGGAATCTACCTTCTCAATTTGCTTATCGGGTTCTTGTCCCCTCTTGTTGACCCTGAGCTCGAGGTCTCTGATGGAGCTACTCTGCCTACCCGTGGTTCTGATGAGTTCAAGCCATTTATCCGGCGTCTGCCTGAGTTTAAATTCTGGTAACCTGTTGCCTGTTTCCTAACTGCTTATGCTATCAATTCCAATGATGGATTATCTTGAATGCATATCATGTTCTTTGTGATAAGTCAGATTTAAGTTCTATTAGCCCTCAATTGGTTCATCATCTGCCATGTTCAATGCATGTCATGTTCTTTGTGCTGCTAATGCTTGTGTTGTAGTGTCATAATCGATTGCGTTTTCTGCTGCATATCATCGCCATCAGTGTTGAATGATGTAAACGCATATTATGTTCTTAGTATTTTCTTTCTTAGAGCCCTTGTTGCCATTAGATGTATTTGCTCAGTTTTTGTTTCCTAAACCCTTCTGAATGGTACATCTAGGAAGCTACTGGATGATACATGTAGCTGCATCATTTTCATAACTGCACACATAAGAACACAGTAGCTTCTTCTTTTGGTGACGATGCGATTGAATCTCTGACAGGTACTCCATGACTAAGGCATTCTGCATAGCCTTTCTCATGACGTTCTTCTCGGTCTTTGATGTTCCCGTCTTCTGGCCTATACTACTTTGCTACTGGGTCGTTCTCTTTGTCCTCACCATGAGACGTCAAATCTCCCACATGATCAAGCATAAGTACATTCCTTTAAGCATCGGAAAACAGGTTTTCACACTTTTTTTTTGTTTTTTTTCCTGATATAGTGAGTAACAAAAACCCATTTTTAATGAGCGTATTGAATCCTGCACACTTGTCTGTTCACATTCGTAGTTACAGAGTTTGAGGTTTAAGTTGCGAATTTGTCTCAAACGTTTGATCTGAGTGGCAGAAATATAGTGGCCGGAGATCTTTTGTGAGCAGCGGGAGCGGCTCTCGTGCTGATTGATTTCAATGGTTGCCACATTTTCTCCAGAAGATGGGTTTTGATAAACCATTTTGGAATGTTTTGTAGTGATGAATTTAATCAAATTGCTAGTTAGTATTATGCAGCTACAAGGAAGAAGGAAACAAAAACAAAAAGGGTGATTAGTTTAATTTGTTTTTTATGTTGCAGGAAAATTGTTCTTTGTTAGTTCCCTTTAATCCCAAGTACTTGTTCTGTAAATATGATTTATTTTTATTTCAAAACAAATTCATTTATTTTTGTTTCTTTTTAAAAAAGTTTTACCATTAAATTAATTAACAAATGGAATGGTTAGTTACTTGTCTGATGTCAAAGTCGTCATCGTATTTTATATGTTGTATTCTAATAATTAGAAAACATATTTCGGAGTGGTGAGGCCATCATCATAATTTCCACTGATACTTTCAAGTATCCATTAACACCAAAGCTTGTATAAGGACCCAAAGAAACTTCTCACCGTTTTCTTCTCCCCAACCAGTAATGATTAGTAATATATTTTGAAATCCGACAAGTAGCTTCCCGATAGATTTTCTGCATAATTAACCAAACAACCGATTTTAACCTTAAAATCGGTTTAATTAGGTAGAATTTCATTAACCGAAATAAACCGTAAACCAAACCGAATATTTATTCGGTTAATTTCGATGGTATTGTTTGATAACAAAAAAACTGGCTCGGTTCGGTTTCGGTTAACCGAACTTGCAGTACTAGTGCATACTATTATAAGGTCTGGATAGAGAATGTAAACTAGATATAGTAAAATCAACCAAGTCTTAAAAAAAAAGTTATTTTTTTTGTGTGTCGTCCCACACATCACTCACAAGCGCTTATCAAATACTTTTTAATGAGATTAACCACAGTTTCAATCCGATTTTACAAATTTGATGGGGAGAATTTCATGATAACCAAATTTGATATACTTCATCAAATTACTTGTGAAGATTCGCCGGTTGAACCTCCCCTCCAAGTCGATATATATATTTTTTGTAACTGTTAAATTATTTAGATTTACAATAATAGTTTTGAAACAGGTATTATATCAAGTTAAACACGTCAAAAACGAATAGTTAATATATTGTAATTTCTTAACCATATTTTATGCATATATAAAATTCACATTAAAACATAGACGCTGATAAAAGATTTGACATCAGGTGTAACTATTTGTTCAATCTATGTATATTTTATATCCGCTCCGTTAAAAGAAAAGACTTTCAAGTTTTAGTATATAGTTAACGTTGGTTATTTAAATTAATAATAACCAACATGTATGATTTTATAAGTATATATTATCCGAAACAAGTTTAGTGGGCTTTTTTCCATACTAACTATTTAATATTAATTTAGCATCAGTTATTAACAACTGAAATAAATTTTTTGTCAAATCTGCTTTCAATAGATCTTTCTTATTGTTGGATTTTGACTTCCCTTTAGATTTTGACTTTTTTACACTTATTTCAATTTTTAACTTTTGATATTTCTATAATTTCCATCATTTGGTCCTTCATTTTCATATTTTAATATCATTTCTATATATTTTAATTCATTTCTGCTTTATCTTTAGTTTCATCTTTAAGATAATAATGTAGACACTATAAATATTTTATAGAGATATTTTTTAATTATATATATGATTTAGTTATTTAGAATGAGCTAAAAGATTCTACCAATCTTATGTCTTGTATTATAGTTCACACAAACCACGTGACGGTCTGTCAAATCGTTTTACAGTCGATAAAAAGTTCTATTATGATTCGAAGAAATCTTTTGATGGTCACCATAATAATCGTTGGGTGGTACTAAGAAATTATTTTACAGTGAGTATATTCACATGTTTTGAATAATTATACATTCAAGTATACAACAACAAAAGATTATACATAATTAATTAGAAGCGATAAGTATTCATGATTTATGCAAGAAAGAAAAGAGGAAGAATATATTAATCAATTGATGGAATTATTAGTTACTTGTTTTATTTTGGGTTTGATTTGGGAGCATTCTTGAAGTGAGAAGGAGCAGGTCGGAGCCAGTCTTTGCCGCCGATCAAGTCTTTGCTCAAGAAGACAGTAGCTTCCTCATCCGATAATTGTTTCGACCATTTTACTCTTTCTCTCCTGTCTGCTCCGGGACCGTAACATTTGTATTCACCATAATATACAGTACTGAACAATTATAAAAGAAAAAATTACAGTAGAATTTTTATAAATTAATTTTTGATAAATTAATAATCTCTATAAATTAATAAATTTATCTGATACCGTATTGGGTCAGTGTAATACTTAAAATAATTTGATAAAATCATAAGATTATAAGTGTTTTAAAAATCCTATGTAAATATATAGTCACATAAATATTATAAATTACTAATCATATAAACTTATAAAATATAACTAAAATCATTTAATAAAATATGATTATAGTGTTGATTATTTATTCGTAAATTTGTATTTTTATTCGAGTTCATTTATAATTTTTTATACTATATAAAAAACATATGGTATTATCTTCTAAATTTATATCAAAAAGTTATTAAAAGTTTTAGATGCAATAATTGTTTCCTAATATATAACTACATATAAAAGTATCAGAAAATTGTGTTCATCTTCTTATTTTAAATAGATTTTGTTTTTTAAAATTAAACAAATTTCTCTATAATTATTAATTTATCGATAAATTAATATCATCTACAAATTAATAAAATAGGTTGATTCTGATATAATTAACTTAGTGAGGTTATATTATAGTATACATTAGTCCAAAAACCAAAAAGGTAAAAAGTTGTAACAAAAAATAAAATAAATATATAAAATATTGAGTTACTTTTCTTTGCTTAAATCTCCCCATTGGTTCCATCCTTGAGCTGCGACGACATTGGAGAAGAAGGAATAAGCAAAGACAACCCTAGAATAAGCTCCCCATGGTCTTCCCAAAAACGTCGAACCTGATCCGGTTAACTTGCATCCCAAGAATGTAAACCCTGATTTCTCCGTTGCCGACGTTCTCATTTGCGCCGTTATCGAACCATTATTCGGCGACAATGAGTGTAAATGACACTTCTACAAGTCATACCGCCACCCCCCCCCCCCCAAAATAATAATTAGATATGTATAGATTACTCATTGCCATGCAAATATCCAAAAAAAAGAGTAAAATCTTTAGAAATAGTGTAGAAAAATTGATTAAAAATATGAGAGATATAATGAGTCAAAATGAGTTATTATTATTAAAAATATGAGAGATAAAATGAGTCAAAATTGATTAAATTTTTTCTCAGATATATATCACTATTATGTAAAATGAGTTAGTAGTACTCTTACTTCGTAGAGAGAAGATGCACTTCCGCAAATGAAATCGGTGGCTCCTTCAATATAACAGTTCTTGAAATAGTGGTTTCCATTGTCGTCAAGGAGAGTGTCTTGGTACGATGTTATCACGCACCCATAGAACGCTGCCTTATCCGCTGCCACTCGCAATGCAACAGCCCGTCCCGTTGTTCCAAACTTATTCTGCTTAAAGCAAACCAATTAGGCATGTCAAGATCAGTTTCTTCGATTTCTTTTGGCAAGAATAGTGTCACGGATTTTTAGATGAAATATTCATATTGAAATTGGAATTCAGAATATATGCATATATATATATATATGTATACGATGTATTTGATGAAGATATTGACCTGAATAGTGAGAAATCGGCATACGAAATCGGATGCAAAGATTGTGAGAGTGGGTGATTCCAAAATGTCTTCGCCATCGCTCCATGTGAGGATAGTGTTGGAAGCTTGTGTTCCACTCAATGTTATGTAGGGTTTATCCGCAGGAATCACCACTTTTTCTCTGTTTAATATTAAATCACTAATAATCATTAAAATTCTACTTAAACAAGGAATCTGATCAAGCATAGAATTCAGGAAAATTATTCAGCAATAAAATCTATTTTGCAAAAATGAATTTACACATTAAATAGTAGGTCGAAGTCTACTAATGATATAGGAAGAAATATGAAAATAGTTAGTTTCTAAGAAGGGAAATTTTCTAAAATTCCGCAAAAATACGTATTTTTTTAATCCAAATCCAACCCTAAGTTTCAGTTATAAATCCTGAACTCTTAAGGTTTTAAAATTTCTAAACCATAAATCCTAAGTGCCAAACCTTTAAAACTCAAATATGTAAACCTAAAATCTAACTTAGCTTGACATTGGTTTGTTCATTTCTCTAAATTTTAAAAGATTCAGTTTATTTAAATTTTATTTAAATTTTTATATATTTATTCCAATTATCTTTAAAGTATGTAACGCTACCAAAAAAGGGTATGTAATTAACCCGATAGATAGATATGTATATCATTATATGCATGTGATCTTACCGGTAAATTCCAGGTTTTACCCAAATGAAATAGAGTTGAGAGTTGTTTAGATTGGGAGGGATAGATTCAATTGCTTCTTGAATCTTATTGAAATCTCCTTTGCCCGATTGATCAACCCTTATTAGAATTGCAGTCGAAAAATCCATGGAGGAAGACGAAGAAGAAGCCGAAGATGTCATTGAAGAGAGAATGAAGATATTGATAACTATGGTATGATAATAATTAGCAACTAAACGTTTAGTGTTTGTTTTATAAAGACTCTTGGCCATATAGCCCACGTGAGGTTTCACGTCTTGGCGATTGTGCAGAGAATAAGAAAAACAAAAACAAAATAGAAATCAAGAATGAAAATTGATGAAGCAAGAGTATGAGAATTAAATTTTAGAAAAGTTTGGTTTATACATAAAGGAGATTGTATATATATCTCAATAGGTTGACTAAAAGCTAGATGACGTGGTGGGTTTGGCAAGCGGCCGAAATCTTATTATCGAAGTTGAAAGATTGTATTTCGTCGTTGCCAAAAGATTTTTATATGTCCGATTCAAACGTTAACTCCAAGACATAAAAATTCTATACGCACTATAATTTTTGTCTTTTTCGTGTTTACAATGGCTAAAACAGAACTATAGCGATTTTCTTTTTTTCTTAATCGATATAACGATTTTCAATGATGGTTGATGAAACTCGAGCTTTGATCTTTATTCACACGTGAAAAATCCTCAACCCACTCACACACAGGCCACACGACACGTGAAAAATCCTCAACACACAGGCCACACGCGATTGGTTCACTAAAAGAGTTTTCGTCAAATATATAAGTTAATTTATCTACATGAAGAAATATTTTATCTATATGTGTTTGGTACGATCGATTTCTAACATTAAGCTATAAGTTACGTGTTAGTCGTTACTATGTAATTGTCTAACTGATTACCAATTTTTTTTGTCAAAATTAAGTAACTAGATAACACTTTAGATATACTTTACGCGTTAGGTTGGCGGCTTGCATTTGCATGCTTCCCGCACTAGTATTAGCAATCAAAAAGAGATTTCTAATGCGTACTTATGTTTAAATGTTAAAAAACTAACCTGCAAAACCCAAATTTTATTTTAGCAATTATATCTAAATTATAGTTATAGCTCGTCTCATATCGAAAGAATAGTGGTCTATTCCGAATACTACTTCTAAGCTGTGACCCCTTCACTTCTTATTTTAGACATCCAAGTAGAACACGTCACAATTGGTAAAAACGAAAAATGGTCAAAGGTCGACGAGTTTTTGTTTACTATTTACATTTCATGTTTAATGTTTTGCTATAGAGTTTGAGTTAACTTTACTTTATTTTGAGTCAACTTTTTTAGGAACAAAACGTACAAAATTTTTTTGTGTGTGTAAGTTGTTTTAAATGTACCCAATCAAATATCTTGAATGATTTTAAGCAATACAACAAAAACAAAAAGAAGTTAATATAAGAAGCACAATAAAAGTTTTGAAACAGATTTCGCTTTATTAATGGGGGAAAAAAAACAAAAGATGAATGCAAACTGCAAAGTCAAATTACTAAGCATGCTCGGTACCATATATATCTAGTGTTCAAGAAAACGGTATAGGCGGCCGCTTAGGTGCTAGACACCATTAAACTGTTTGGATTTTATGAAAATTAGGCATATTAATTGAATGATTAAATTTTGCAGATTATACGGTCATTAAACGTGCTAAGCAGTCATTAGGCAGGGTTAGGTGAATTTAATAAATCTATCCAAGTGTTTTTTTTTTTTTAATATGTTATTTTGATAAGAAAAACTTAAAATTACAAAGAAACTTTATATTTAAAATTTGAAAAAAAAATTCTCTGTTTTGAGAATTTCTAAAGTAGAATAATAGGATTTTCGTTTTTTTTAAATAAAAAAATTATGACTTACCATTTATAATTCAAATCTTAAATATTGTATATACCATACACAAATAAAATCCTAGAATCTTCAATAAATAAAAAAATGTTCTATGAGAAAAGGAGTAGAGAACATTTGGAAACAATTCTGATGAAAAGTTGAAGAATCAATCTTCTCAGTAATGACACTACTATCATCAAGTTTAAACATACTAAACATCTTCCTAATCTGTGAAGTAGATGACATTCTCCACAAACATTTATAGTACTCGGAGGCTAAGACCGGGTAAAGGGTCTTTTACAATCCGAACTTTACACAGAAGTGCCAATTTATTCTTGAATATTTAAATAGTGTTTAATCATATCCAAATATTTCAAAAATTCAAAATTTATACCTGAAGTTACGTTATCGTGCCAAATCCATAGTCGTCGTTAATGGATGTTAGTCAACCGTTAACGACGCTGTCTCACCTGATATGTGTTTAGTAACGTGGCCGAAACGACGTTGTTTTATTGTTTGGTGTTCAAATTTTTTTTAAAAATTCAGCAAACATGAGATTCGAACCCGTGACCTCAAACTCAAATCTGCATATCTTTTACCAGTTGATCCACAATCATCATCGAATATAACATCACCATTTTAATTTATAAACACTACTATATTTTAGAAACAAATAAAAATATAGGTTTAAACCAGAAATTTCATCTCTTATTCTTCCCTAAAACCGGTCTAAACCGGAGATTTCATGTACCAACAGTACTAACACCTACACTTTGGCTTTAACAAATTTGGTCTTGTTCTCTCCAACGACAATCAAAATCAACAGAGAGATTTCTCCTAATTCTAGCCACACCTTCATCTTCAGATCCAATCTCATCATCATCAGAATCATTCATATCTAAGAACCTTCTTCGTGTCACAGAAATCAGAGCTGCTGGGGGAGACTCATAACCATATGTCTTTTTCTTCTTCACGGAGCTCCCAGATTCGAGTTTGACAGGGCTAGATTTTTGACATGCTGGGTTTTTAACGAATTTTTACTTAGATTTAATATGTGTTTTAGAGTCCTTTAGGTTTTTTAGAGTCTTACCAAGTCAAATCATGTTAGAAAAGGTTCTAATGCATTTGGGAACAAGATTTAGAGAAAAAATGCAGAATTATGCAAAGACGTATGAAGTTCGTCGTTCGCTTGAGCTAAATTTTGTATACAAGATAGATCTTTGAGTTAGCTTTTATTTGGCAGTGGTTTAAAGTCGATCTAATGGTACGATCAAAAGTTATGTTAGTTTTCGTGAATACAATTAGGTCTGGCAAGCAGATAAAGAAGATGCAGAATCAAATAACCGTGAGAAACCAGATCGATCGATCCAAACCTTAAAATCCTGTCCAACTTAAAAGAAATATTGCTTTCTTTTCCTAATTGAATTAGGATTCGACTTAAACGATCTCTATCCTATAAATATTTATTTTAAAACTATTGTTTAGGCTATTATAAGCTTTTTTATTTCTAGATTTTTGAGACCTATTGTTAAAAAATATATTTTGGTGTTTTATTGGATTTTCATTAGCTTTTCGTCAATTTATGGCTGTTTCATTACTTTCATAGCTAAGTAGTTCTTTAATTAGAATTTATTGTTTTAAATAAATGAAAAACCATTAAATCAGACACAAACAAAAATGGACGTACAAATTCACAATTAATGTATGCATTTATCTCTCTAATTCTAAGTTGATTTGTAGTTAAATGATCATAACTTAACTAACTTAATACTTCTTTTTAATGTGTAAACAACAGAGATCAAAACGTTGTATGATGTATACCCCTGCAGCATAAGTTAATGCATGTGAGGGTATAAACAGAAACAAGAAACTCCACAATATAAAAAAGAGTATTATTTATTTGGATGATAAAAAAGTATGATATAATCGACTTTCTGAGATAAAAAATGTTATGATAATTGTCAGATTAAATAATAAATTTTTAAATTTAAAAGAATTCTTTTATTTATTTTGTTTTAATTTAAAATATTGTAGATTGTGTCTATAAAATTAACCTGCAAAACTCAAATTTTATTTTATCAATTATCTCTAAAATTATAATAATAGTTCGTCTCATTTCAAAAGAATATTGGTCTAATCCGAACTATGTTACTCCTAAGTTTTTTTTTTTTTTTTTTTTTGAAGTTACTTATAAGTTGGTGTGACACATCAATTGTTCTTTTGGACATTCAAGTTGAACACGACACAATTGGTAAAAACGAAAAATGGTCAAAGGTTAACGAATTTATATACACTATTTGGATTAAGTTTTGTTTGTATAGGTTTTGAGTTATGCATATGATTTTTATTTATTTATTAGGGAAGTGATTACATATAAGCTATTTTATTTAAAAAAATGTGTCAATAAAGATTTCTTCTGGAAAGCCGCCGACATGAAGAGTGTGGGCTCACATGAAATTCAAGACGCGTCAAGAAGCAACCAAACGACCCAAAAAAAAATCATTTCAAAACATTGACACGCAATACTTTCTTTCAAATCCAAAAAAAACAATCATCTCGATCCATTGAACCCACGACGACCTAGAAACCGAAATCGAAAACCAAATCAAACCCATAAATCAAAATCTCGAAAAGATGGAGCCTTTGATGGAAGATGAAGAGTACAGTTTCAGGGAAGTTGTGTTGCCGTCGTTGATTCCGGTAGTGGCGGAACCAGAACTAGAGAGAGAGACCGGAGAAAGACGAAGAGGAAGAGATGTAATCGTAGCCGTTGATCATGGTCCCAATAGTAAACACGCCTTTGATTGGGCTATTGTTCATTTCTGCCGTCTCGCCGATACTCTTCATCTTGTCCACGCTGTTTCAAGTTCGTTCTCTCTTAATTTTGAGTCAATGTGAATCCCTAGAGAGTTTGATTTTGGATATTGATCTAAGGCTGGGTTTTGATTTTGCTCATAGGTGTTAAGAACGATGTTGTGTATGAGACGAGCCAAGCTCTGATGGAGAAACTTGCTGTTGAGGCATTTCAAGTTGCCATGGTTAGGGCTTCCTTTACCTTTTGTTTGCCTAATAATGTTTGGAGATGAAACTGTTTCTTGATTGCTAAGTTAGGGTCTTGAGAGTCCAATACAATCAGGTGGCTTTAGAGACAATATGTAAAATGTGTAGCTTAGTTTTGTCTCTTGAATCACTCGTTATAGTCTATTCATTGGTCGCATTTGCTACCAAACGCGTAAATTCAAAATCTCGGTGCAGTTTGCGTGAAGACATTGTGATAATTTCATATGAGAATAATCACTGCTATACATTCTTTTCATGTATTCTTTGAATTGAATGACTTAGGTTGATATTGATTTGTTATGTTTAGGTGAAGAGTGTGGCTCGTGTTGTTGAAGGTGAAGCTGGTAAAGTAATCTGTAAAGAAGCAGAGAGACTGAAGCCTGCGGCTGTAATTATGGGCACAAGAGGACGGAGCTTAGTAAGAAGGTTAGATATATTTATATAAGAACAAGTACTAGTTGTGATCTATGTCTTGATTCTTTATTTTTTGGCTTTCTTGATTTGATGATTCTTCTTTTGGATTCTTATGCAGCGTGCTACAGGGTAGCGTAAGCGAGTATTGTTTCCACAATTGCAAATCAGCTCCCGTCATAATCGTTCCTGGGACAGGTACATGGCTAGATCAATCAATGATCGTAAAACTCGAGTCATTTTCACAGTTGGTTTGTTTTAACTAAAACCTTGTGTTGTAAATCAGAAGCTGGAGATGAGTCGATTGTAGACTGGAAACGATCAGGAGATGCAAAATCCTGAAAACAAATTTAAGCCTTGTACAAGTATTCCCACGAAGATTGTATCATTATTGTTGCAGCTTTAGTTTCAGTATGTTTGTAAAAGCTTGAACGGTGTTGACTGTTTCATCATCCTCTTCTGTGTGTGTGTTTTGATTTGGGTTTTGTAATTTCAAGTTTCTGTATAAACATTTGCTCAGGAATGAAATTATTTTATTGTATTTAATGGTGTGATGTGTTTGAGTAAAGGAAGATTTCTATCCTTGTATAGCAGAAAATATTATTTTAGATTCATTTATTGATGCTGTGTTCTGAAATTTTTCTTTTAGGCATTTAGTCGAACACTTGGTGTGCGTCTTTGTGAACATCAATAACAATTTGTTGTTAACTTGAGAAATTGAAGAGTCAAAGTTTCAATCATGGCGGAATTTGCAGAGCTCGAAGCTCAAGATGGAGTTAGAATGCCATGGAACATCATCCCCGTTGTAACAAACAAAGAAGAATCAATCGACTCTGAAATTCCAGTTTCCGCCATTTACACACCTCTAAAACCTCTTCAATCTTCTCTTCTCCTCCCTTACTCTCCTCTTCGTTGCCGTACTTGTCGCTCAGTTCTAAACCCTTACTCCGTCGTCGATTTCTCCGCCTGTACTTGGGGTTGTCCTTTCTGCTTCAATCGAAATCCATTCCCGCGTAATTACTCTTCAATCGCCGATAACAATCTCCCGCCGGAGCTTTTACCTAATTCCACTACCGTTGAGTATCTCTGTGATTCCTCCTCTTCTCCTTCTCCTCCTGTTTTCCTCTTCGTCGTTGACACTTGCTTGATCTCTGAAGAACTTGATTTCCTCAAATCATCTCTTTTCCAAGCTCTAGATCTTCTTCCTGATACTTCCATTGTTGGACTCATTACCTTCGATTCATTAGTCCGTGTTTACGAGCTTGGATTCACACACTGTACTAAGTCCTACTTCTTCCATGGAAACAAAGACTGTACTAAAGATCAGCTCTTAGATCAGCTCAGTTTCTTCGTTAAAAACCCTAAACCTTCTTCAGGTGTCATCGCCGGTGTTCGTGATGGTCTTTCGTCCGATGACATTGCACGATTTCTGTTATCAGCCTCCGATTGTCAATTTACTCTTCACTCTGTTCGTTAATTCAATTGCCTTTGACTAATTTGTGTTCAATTCTCTTGTAATTTCAGTTTTGTGTTCTAATTTTTGATTCTTGCTTTTAGGTTCTTGAGGAGCTGGGAAACAACCCTTGGCCTGTTGAAGCTGATCATCGACCTGCGAGGTGCACCGGTGTTGCTCTTCGTATTGCTGCTAGTCTCTTAGGAGCTTGCTTTCCTGGCTCTGCTGCTAGAATCATGGCTTTTATTGGAGGACCTTCCACTCAAGGTCCTGGAGCTGTAAGTCCTTTCGTCTTGTTAATCATATCCGTTAGGTTAGGTAGCTGATGCTCTTCTGTTGCCTTTTGTTTTAGATTGTTTCTCGGGAGCTTTCTGAACCAATTCGTTCTCATAAGGACATTGATAAAGATTCTGCTCCATCTTATCACAAAGCTGTTGAGTTCTATCAAGGGCTTGCGAAACAACTTGTTCATCAAGGCCATGTTCTTGATGTTTTCGCAAGTTCCATTGATCAGGTGATTGGATGGATGGAGAAATTTGTTAGTAATATGTCTTTCTTGTTTCGCAGCTACCGTTTTAGTTAAAGTGTGCGTTTCTAGGTAGGCATTGCTGAGCTCAAAGTTGCAGTTGAGCAGACTGGTGGATTTGTCGTGCTTGCTGAAAGTTTTGGCCACTCAGTATTTAGGGATTCTCTCAGGCGCGTATTTCAGTTAGGTGAAAAGGATCTATGCTTGTCCTCATGGTAATGGCTAACCTGACTTTCATATGTGTTTTCCTTAACGAGTCTTTTGTCTGCTATGTTCAGCGTCAGTGAATTGTTTCTTATAATTTGTTTCTCTCTTACAGTGGTATATTTGAAATTAACTGCTCAAAGGATATTAAAGTTCAGGGAATTATTGGCCCTTGTGCATCTCTCGAAAAGGTACCATATAATAGTGTTAAAGGTATCTATTTCTCCTTTAGCTTGTTGTGATCAATATGTTTACTTTCTGATGGTTGTTTGTAGAAAGGACCGTTGTGCTCTGACACTGTCGTCGGTCAGGGACACACAAGTGCATGGAAGATGTGTGGCCTCGACAAAAACACTTCCATATGTTTGGTTTTTGAAATTGCTAAAAGGGATACAGCTAATGTTGTTTTGCAGTCGCAGAATAATCAGTTTTACTTTCAATTTTTAACATAGTAAGGATTTTAAAATTTCCACCTAAAATTATTAGTGCAAGTTATGGATGTAATAACTACACACTTTCTGCTTACAACACTCATGTTTCTACAGTTATCAGCACTCAAATGGTGAGACAAGATTCCGGGTAACAACTCTTTCAAGAAGATGGGTAATGGGAACTGAAAGCTTACAGGCAAGTTTCGAGAATCTACAGTCTTAAATAGGAATTATATTGGATGAAGTGGGGAAAAAGACTCTTATAACGTTTAAAAGGACAACGTTTATACTACCACTTTAATATGATCGGTGTGTGTAATATATATGAGAAACGAGTTGCCAGACACTTTAAAGTGTGGTACTATTAACTTATTTCCTCTTATGCTATTGTAAAGAGAATTTTTTATTCATTCTAGGTAGTGATTCGAAGCCAGATTTTAGAATTCTTCAGTGGTTTAGTACATGGCTAGACTGATCCTGTTTCTCTCTGCGTATAACTATGGTCTCTAACTATTCCTTGGAAATTGCTTTGTGAAATATAGGAGTTGACTAATGGTTTTGACCAAGAAGCAGCTGCTGTAGTCATGGCACGACTTATTTCTTTCAAAATGGAGACTCAGGTACTCGATGATGAAAGCTAGTTAGATTAATTAAGCTGAATATCTGCTAGATGATATCATGTTTGAGTGTTTCTTATTTATTCATTTATAGCCTGTGTTTAATCCCCAAAGGTGGGTCGACAAAGCTTTGATAAATCTATGCACCCGGTTTGGAGATTACCAGAAAGGCAATCCGTCTTCCTTTAGCTTGTCTTCTCAGTTATCAATTTTCCCGCAGTTTGTGTTTCACTTGCGCCGATCTCAGTTTGTCCAGGTACTCGTTCTCATTGCCCATAAATGCTTGAGAGACTGATGTTCCTTTTTAGCCCAAAATCTATCATTTTGGGCTCATTTGGCTTTCCCTGTTGTAGGTTTTTAACAACAGCCCAGACGAGACAGCATATTTTCGTATGATATTGTACCGAGAGAATGTTTCTAATTCAATCGTGATGATTCAACCTTCACTGGTTTCTTTCTCTTTCCATTCACCGCCAGAACCAATTCTTCTTGATGTGGCATCAATTGCAGCTGACAGAATCCTAGTGTTGGATTCATACTTCACCCTTGTAATATTTCACGGTGCTACAATCGCTCAATGGCGAAAAGCTGGATACCACAATCAACCTGAACACCAGGTATTGTCCTCGAGTATCTTAAAAGAGAGATGATAAAAATTGTCTTCTAGAGCCTGGTCTTCACAAAACTTGTCTTCTCTGTGCCAGGCATTTGAGCATCTGTTGCAATCACCTCGTGGCTACGCAGACACAATTATCAGTGAAAGGTTCCCAAGTCCACGTCTTGTCATTTGCGATCAGTATGGTTCACAGGTACATCTCCTTCTTTTCAACCAGAATTAGTAAAATCCCGAGCAAGAGGTTCCGTTAGATGTAGTGACTGATCCGTTCTCTGACCGGAGTAGTAAAAATCAGTTCATGTTGCTTCTTCAGTTGCTTATTATTGTTGTTTTGGTTCTCTCTTTGTTGCAGGCTCGTTTTCTTCTAGCAAAACTGAATCCTTCTAATGGTGATGCATCTTTTTCCGGCGATAGTAATGTTTTCACAGATGATGTTAGCTTGTCCGTGTTTCTTGATCATCTTAGACGACTCATTGTTCACTAAGAGACTTCTTCGTACAGATTGTTTTTTCTCATGTTTCCACCGAGATAACATTTTGTATAGACTGAAAAGAAAGGTTATTGAAAGTTAAGGGGTGAAAATGAAATTTAGAATGTACATTGCAAGGCATACTTTGTACACTTTAAAACATTTAAGGGGTCAAATTCTACTATTTTAAACTGTCAAAACGCTGCGTTTATTGCCTTGTCCTCCAAGGACGTTTACGTGTTCTACTCTTCATTAATTGTTTGCTTATGAGTTGTTTGGTTGAGAATTCGAATGGTTTAGGTTAGATGTTGGGATGAATTTGTATAAGTGATGTTTGTAAGACTTTAGAGTTAGCAAAAAGTGTTCTTGAGACTTTGGTATTAACATAACTAGTCTTGATGATGTGTTAAGAGCTCAATTGGATGATTCATTCATATTCAAGAGATTTCTTTCTTTCTTTCTTTCTTTTGGAACAGGAACAAATGGATTCCCAGACAAAACCGGAAGCCACTTCATCATGCAGGAAGAGGGTGAGGGATGAAAATGCCACTTTCTTTGCAAACCTCATGGATGAACACAAGGCTTGTTTCAAAAACACCATGAACAAGGTTCTTTCTCTTTTCTCTATATATCTCCTTATCCCTCTTAAGTGTTTGATACATTATCAAGATGCTATTGTGTGCAATTCATTCTTGGAATCTGTCTAATACTATTTTGTTATTTATTGTTAGTCTGATGTCTCTTTACTTATCTCCTTTGGTTTGTTAGATCTTTGGCAAGTCGAATGTGGTTGCAGCAGCGAAAGCAAGTTGAGGCTAAGCCAGTCGAGATTCACTCGCCCCTTCAGACTAAGTAGAGATTGCTTTAACTTACTCTTCAAGAAAAGGGTGTTTTGCTTTTATTTGTTTTATGTTAATCCCATTCTTAATCATATGACCATGGCATTAATGATCTTATACTAGTTTCATTTTATATGCAAGTCTGATTACATCCAACAGGCTTGGCCGCTGGATAGATCCTAATCAGCAGCTATAAACAAACCAATACCATCTTGCAAAAATATTTCCCTGCTTTCAAAATTTTGTTACTTTGTTTAAATATCGATAATTAGTTGCCATAAATTTTATGAAACATTACCGCCTAACTAAATAACAGTTGCAAATTTTTGGTGGGTTTGGTTTGAAATCCACTGTTTTAGTTACTTAACACTTTTTTTATAATAGTGATAATTATTATTATTAATTTTTCAAACTTATAAATTGTTGTTATAAACTTAAAATATTAGCTGCAATTTCCAATAACTTATCCAATAAAATAGTAGCTTCAAAGCTATTGGATCCAAATTTGAGTTAAGATTTACGTAAAAGAAAAAAGAATAAGAAGTGTTGAATTGAAATTTCGGATATTTTTTTTTTATGAAATTCCCAAATTTCAAAACTCTCTATTTCGGTGGATTTTTTTTTTTGTCAACATTTCGGTGGATTTGAATGGTCAGATATTTGATATCGAGGTGAGTTCATCTAGCATGTCCCGTGACGTTGTTAGATTCTCCATAACAGTGATCACCAATTATCAATATTCAACTAAATAATTTGAATGTTTAACTTTTTTTTATCTCATTTCGAAAAATCCTAAAAATAGAGATTGGTTCATTGATTCGTAGATTTCGAGACTTTTTCTTGTCCGATTCGCATATTCTTTGCATTATTGGATTCTCCATTATAGTTAATCAATATTTTAATCAACTATGACTTTGGATTTTTCCATTACTAAGAACATACTCATTGGTTGATTGATTCGTTGATTTCTACGTGACTTCTTCTGATCCGTGACCGTATTATTCGGTTAAGCATTATAATATATGATCAACATTTTAAGGTATTTTAATTGATTGAGAAATTGGATTTTTTTTCATTACGAAGAACCCTAAATACAGATTGATTAACTAATTCTAGGGTTATTTTTTGTCCTCGATTTTAGCTGGTGGAAAACATGGGAATTAGCAATAAAAAGATTAAATTCGTCAGACATTGTTGAAAACACATCGATCTGCGTAATTCTCTTTTATTTGTGACGATCATACGTACTTAGGTTTTGTTGTTTGCTGTCTCACTGTAGCCTCATGTTTCTCATCCTACAATAAAAAATGTTAACAGATTCAGCTTTGAATAAATTTGCCTGTCAAAAGAATTATAAAATTAAATCATTAATATTTAGAAGTTTAAGTTTCATAATGAAGAGTGGGTTTTTATAATTTTGTTTCTGGAACCTTCTTGGGCAAGATTTGGGAATCAATTAATATTATAGATACCATAGTGACAAGGAATGATTCTAAGCATATATATATATTTGTGGGAGCTTTTGTAATAAAGACTGAGGAACACTAAGAAGAGAACACTTGGCAGATTTAGAGCCTCCAATAACTTAATATGAGAAGTCAAGAGAATCTCTGTAAAGTAACACAAGCTTTATGCTGAAACAGACATGACCTTTTAATGTTGATTTTGGCATGTAATGTTATAGTGGACTATATATTATAGATAAACAAAGTTGATTAGTCGTAATTAGTATAAAATGTGTGTTATTATTAGATTTGCAACAATTACCTCGTTTCCTCATCACGAACCCTGCCTCTGTTGTTGCTATCATTAGTAGTCTTGTAATCAGGGAATGGAACATGACCATTCTCAATGCTTTCGATGTCACGCACTAGAAGATCATATTGTCTCTTAGCTTCTTCAGGTGTTTTACCACCAACGGCTCTAGCAACATTGCGCCAACGGTCAGGAGTGTCTTTGTCATAGATTGCTAAAGCACGCTCAAAGGCTTTGTTCTGCTTAACAGTCCATGAGCCAGAGCCATAAGAAGACATAGAGTTTGATGCCATTATGAACAAACAAAAAAGAGTATATAAAGTTTTTGTGTTGTAATGAGAGATTCTGAAGAAATGATATGTTGCACAGATGTCGCAGAGTCGTTGCTCTATATAAAGAGACTTGAGGTGGGGTAGGGCCAGTTGTCAAAGATTATATATATATTTTGGCCAAAAACAAAGAGAATTTTAAGTCTTTGTCGCCATAGCTAGAAAAGAATATTAGCAAAAATTGTGGAAATCAGTATCAAAGATCCAAACTAATCACCTAAAGATTGTGTGTTTAAATGCTTTTTTACATCCCACATTTGGGCATATGATTCTCCGTAGAGTCACTTTTCTATAAATGTTATAACTAATATGTTTACTTTTCTTTCCCAATTTGTGTTATGACGTCATTCTCTAGATTAAGCTTCTTGTCAAAAGAAACAGTTTAGGTAATAAATATTTTTGAAAATCTCTGGAACAGTTTGGTCTCTAATCACAGCACAAAGCTCACGTGCTCCTAGAACAAAGAAATTTATGTCTTTAGATTAAAGTTAGGGACAAGTCTCTGTTAATATATGACTTTCATTGACTATTCAGATTTAATATTCTTATCAAAAATCTCACTAATTTTCAAACATTGTGAGGATTAATTTGTATCCACAAAGCAATAAAGTGAAGCTTTTTTGTCTTGTGTTTACCATAAGCAATATATTCTTTTGTGTGGGGGCAGATCGAGCTTTACCTTAGGATTCTCTGCCATGAACACCATATCAAGTTATCTAAGCTGTATAGATCTTTCCGTACAAATCATAAGACATTTTTGTTGTTGTTGTTGGAAAAAAAAGGTCAACATTGTTTACCTACCTTATTTTTTTCCTTGGCATGTTGGGTCCATCTCCTTGAAGTTAGGCAACTGTGTTTTTCTTGGTTTTTCTAATGTGGATTCTTGATTTTTAATTTGTTAAATATATTCAAAATTGTTTTTCTCTTCTTTGGTGTCTCCATTATTGAATATGGGCAGGAACCAAAGATTTTGCAGATTGTGACAATCTATATATGGTCCTTCTGTGATTTTATAACTTTAATTGTTGCTGTTGTTGGTGAAATTATACCATATCTTTATGAGAGTCCATGATTAAAACATTTGCATATTATAATGGTTTGTTGTCGTATTATCTACACTTGTGTTTCAAATGATCAATTAGTTACCTTGTTTAGTAAGAATCCAAGCTTGGCAAGGGCAAATAGATTTATTGTCCTGTAACTAAATTAGCATGCTAACATAGACCAAACTGTTTCATTGCTACAACTTAAAGATCACACTAAATAATTCACAATTTGACTATACATATACTTGGCAAAAAGACAACATTCATAAATGGTCCACTTGTTGTTTGTTTTTAACTCAGAAAGTGAGCATTTTTGTTTCATAGTTATTTCATTCTTTTAAATATTTGAAGATTTTCTTTTCTTGCAACACATGTTGTTCATAAATGATCCACTTGTTGTTTGATTTTAAGGTCAAAATATAGTTGACACAGTCTCAAAATTTTCCTCTCTCGGAAACACAAGTGATTCAAGATGCTATGGGAGATATTGGGAGACCATACTAATATCTAAACACTATTGAATCAGGTTAGTTAAGTTATTTTCTACACATTATGTAAAGTAAAGCTATTAAGAACCCTACTTCTTGGATCTTTCTTGTTTACAGTGTCCAAAATCACACTAAGTGATATTTGCTTTGCAAAGTAAGATGATATATATTCCTTTACATGTACATGTCTTATCGTACTTTAATTTACTCTCTTTCTGGATATATACCAATATAAGCACTTATAAGATATTTTATTTTTTGTGATCCAAATTATCTCATGGTCTAGATATTGATTCTACTACTTATGATGTTCTGTTTATGAAATGGCATAGGCTTTGGTTTCAATTTAGAAGCGAAACTTCTTCTCAAGAATTTAAACTTTAAACAGAGAAAGAATCTTAATAATAATTTGAGGACTTTGGCACAATATATATTCCAGAGATAATAGATTGCAAGTTGCTAAAAATTTTGCAAGTAGACATTGCACTACTGATATTCTCATCGTCACTATACTTCAAACCGACCCTATTTGCCTAGGTATTATAATGGTAAAAAAGAAACTCTTTCCCCACATTTATGAGACTCTTAGGTTTGTGTAAATTCTTTAGCTTTTAAATACGATAATCTTGAGTTCATAAGGTCAATTAGTTTGTTTTTGAGCTTAAATTTCTCACTATGAATAGTTACATGAGTAAAGGCTTGAGGGTTTTATTCCAATATCTCCAGATCTTGATTGTAGCCCCATTGATCATTGCTGAGAATTTACTTGGAGTAGCTTACAAAGAATCTGCATGGAAAGAAAGGTAAAGAGTAAGCTTTTTATTGTGTTACAAAATTTGGAATCCTTTATCCTTATCCCCAAATCTAGCAAAAAACCAAGAACTTAAAGTATTCTGATTCCTCTCTTAGTGGTTGCTCCTTTTTGCAACTTGGAGAAGAACCCGAACCTGAAGTAATCACTAATAATGGAAGTTTCTGTAGCTCAGCTAAGTTATGTTTTGAAAGATCATTACACTAGAGGTGAGATATTTATTTATCACCAAAAGAATGATCCCTTTACAAATTTGATTCGGACAAAAGTTTACAGAAAAGAAGGAAATGGCATTTTAATTATCACCAGGAATCTATAAGAGCCATTCCTATTTGAGGGAAAAGTATCCAAACACAAGCCTGGTCCTAAACCAGCCATAGTAGCCTATAACACTATAGAGATACTTTTTTGGTTGTTTCTTGGAATCTTTGAATAAAAGAACTTAGGAAATGGAGAATCTAACATGCTCAGGGGTTTTTATTGGTTGATGAGAGAATATACAAACTTGGACAAAAATGTTAATCTTTGCTTCGAAGAATTTATGTTAATCTTTGCTTCGAAGAATTTATGCTAATCTTCTTCCCATCTGAGACAGTAAGTGGAAGCAAGCATTATTAGCACAGTACTCTTTTGTTTTTTTATAATGATTTTATAATATTCTTTTTGATTTTTCTGTGTAAAATTTGTAGCAATCCAACGCATAAAACTGTTGGTACAAGTTTCTATAATAACTTGTTTATGTTGCTCAACTATTTATCCATTGTTCTCTGGAAATAAGGTTTACAATACTTCTGAGTTGTGTCTGATATACAAAACAAGATCCTTAAACATCATTACTACAAGATCTGAGTTTTGCTTGGAAAATGAAAATTAGTAAACCAACGATATGGTTAAATTTCGGCCGTGAGGTAACATGATATATATTGTATACGTACTATTTACAGAATAGTATGAGTTTAAGTTAGGTTATTAAGGTTCGCGATATTATAAACTTATTTTTTACGTAATCGAGATACAAAACATTCCTCATATTACATTTTCATTTTGCTCATGTAAAAAAATTTAGTTGAAATGTACATTTAATATTTAAAACAGAAATATAATTTATTTATTTTATGTGTGTTTACTATATTACAATTAGATAGTATAATATTAATAAAAATAAAATTTATCTAATTGATCCGATTATGATTATAAATATGTAAACATATATGTTTATTTTGTTAAGAGGAGATGAAGGTGGCGACGAAAATGCAATTATTTGAATGAGGTATTGTTTTAGTAATCATATAAATTTTGATAAAGAATCTAACATCTTGTTTTGAAAATAATTTGATTATCACATATCATTTTGTTTTGGTTACATAGATAGCCCAGAGTAAACGGGCCACGAGTGGTGGCCCAACCAAGACTAGTAAAATCCAAACGATGGACCAAAATATATTTGTTTCCTGAAAAAAGGTGAATACTGAGTTAATCTGATGGAGTTCATTACCAACGTTACCCCAGTAATCAAAGTATCGAGCCTAAACTTTGTAAATTACGTAAAAATCTCATAGGGCCTCGTTTCAGGCCTGTGATTAGCCCAATGTATAACCCAAGTCACCCACGCAACACATACTTTTTCAAAAATATACACCGAGACTTGTACATGCAAAAAATATATTTTCTTATTCGTTTTGTCCTTCTCTGCTTTTTATCAAAGAAATATATGATAGACATAGTGGATGAAGATTGAATGTCAATCACAACTAATCTCTATCTTACAAACCAACACATCGTCTCAATAATAACTTCTCTAGATAGTGTTGCTTTGTATCTTTTTATGAATTCGTAAATAACATTTACTTGTAAAGATGCACCATCCACAACAAATACAAAAACAAATACTTAATATTTTTTTCCTTTATCATCTTTATTTTTGTTCAAATTTATCGCCCTTTTAATAATTTTAAACAGGATCATGTAAATTAACTTTTCATAACATAAAATCAACATAATTGCGTTGGGTCAAATTTTGTTGATTAAGTAATAGATAAACGAATAATTACGCTAAGATAATTGTTGTTAAGAGAAGGAAAATTGATTTAACATTACGATCCAGATATTAAAATACCTAATCACGATCAGTTACATCCCAACTTTAAGAAACAGAACCAAAGATACCACACAGAAAACCCAGAAGAAAGCATAACTTAAAACTTATTTTATAATCCCTTTCCAATTAACCAAGGGATTACCATCCTCCTCCACCGCCTCCTCCGTAACCGCCACCTTCACCACCACCATATCCTCCACCTTCACGCCTACCACCACCGTAGCCTCCGCCACCACCTCCTCTTGATGAGTAACCGCCACCACCACCTCCATATCCACCCTCTCGTCTTCCACCTCCGTACCCACCACCTCCACCTGAGTATCCACCACCGCCTCCACTACGGTATCCACCGCCGCCTCCGCCACGGCCACCTCCGCCACCGCTACCACGTGACTGAGCCTCGTTCACAGTGATGCTACGACCGTCGAGCTCTTGTCCGTTCATTCCTTCGATCGCATCCTTCATTGATTTCTCATCCTTGAAAGTGACGAATCCGAATCCCCTTGATCTTCCAGTCTCGCGATCGTTAATGATCTGTGGACAAATAAACGAAGCAGATCAGAAAATCTAAAATCCAACTCAGTTAATACAAAGAATGAAATCTACGAAATTTAAAAAACCGATTCGATCTTCGGGCTCATAACAGCAGGAAGATGAACGTACCGATTGGGAAAAACAAGTAACAGTAACAAAGAACGAGAGAACATAGTAACAGAGTAATCGAATCGAATCAAGTAACAGAGAAACACAGATCGGAACAGATCCATCGAGGATTTTAGATCATCGGAATCCCGGAGTCCGATCTCTGCGTGTAACCGACCTTGGAATCAACAACGTCGCCGTATTGAGAGAAGGCATTCTCAAGAGCTCTGTCATCAGTGGCCCAAGCTAGACCTCCAACGAAGCACCGGTACTCAACATCAGCGGACGCCATTGAAAGAGAAACGAGTAGATCTAGGACTACTGTGAAAAGAGAAAGGAGTGAGCTGTGAAGAATGTGTGAGACGAAGAATCACTTTATAAGGGGGCTGAGATATTAACTCAGGTTAGATATTTTCTAGGGTTAGGGTCGAATTTAGTTAATATTGGTTTAACTATGGTTCAGGGTTGGTTAAAATCGTAGTGGTTGGGTGACAGATAACGTGACTCTTTTTGGAAAAGACGCTGCGAGAAAGATATTTTTCTTGGGATAAAGAGAAAAATATCTCATATACGAAATGACATGTTTATCCCTCAGTTTGTAGTCAATGGGAACTAAACAACTGATACTGGGCCAGAATAATTGGGCCAGATATAAATACCGGCCCTAATTTATATAAAAAAAATACTGACAGTGGGCCAGTTATAAAGACCAGCTCTAAATTATATACCAAAAGTGTAATGTTGACAGTGGGATTTGAACCCACGCCCTTTCGGACAGGAACCTTAATCCTGCGCCTTAGACCAACTCGGCCATATCAACTTTTGTGCTATTATCGTGATAGCATTGTATTAATATAGTCAATCACACATTGAATTAGGCAACCACCTACTAACATCAGAGCTTAGTCAAGGGAATTACCGGAAGCTTCGTTGGACCACTTCAACCAGGGAAATAGTTTTCGGAGGAGATGCGACTCATCGAGATAGGTAGAGACTTTGCGAGAGAGAGGTTGTGGGATTGACGGTGGAGATCGAGGATGGTGCGTTGGAGAGACATCGTGGCGGAGGCAGCCCGAGAAGGAAGGTGTTGATAGTTTCGTTGAAATTGGATCTAATCAGAGAAAAAAAAGCTGAACTAATCGGATTTGATTTTCCACCGTAAATGCAAATTCATCAAAGCTGTTGATAGATTAAATTAAGTTTTTCTTTTTTTTTTGTTTTTTTTTGTTTTTTAAAATATGAAACACGGTCCATCCCAAAAATATGAAAAAAAGGTTCTACCGAGAATTGAACTCGGGTTACTGGATTCAGAGTCCAATGTCCTAACCGCTAGACCATAGAACCATTTGTTCGGATACTCTGACTATAAATATTTATTTAGTTATTTTAAAACCTGAGCCGTTATTTTATCACTTCTCCGTTTAGTGTATGTAATCTCTAATCGTCTCCACAATCACTGTAAGCTCCGATGCTTCTCCTCTGCAACATAACCTATACCTCAGCGTTGTCCCTCTTCTCCTCCTCTCTCGGCCGTTCAAACCATCCCGACGAAGATACAATAATCCGTCGCCGGCACAATGCGAGATCCCTATCTCTGTATATCCGCCATAATCGAGACCTTAAGCTTAATAAAAACCCTAACGAATCTCAAGAAACCTTCGTTCCTCCTCCCCCAGACAGTGATGACCGATCGAAGCTGCTTGAGCTCTCTCTCGTCACCAGAATAACTCCACAATTTCCTGGATCAATCTATGCTCAATCTGCTTCTGATTCTGATGTTGCCTCTTCTCTTCCTTCGCTTCGTAATTTTCTCGGCTCTGATGGTGATGATGATGGAGAGAGTGAGAGAGAGATGATAGTTAAAGCGCTTGAGATTAGAAGGAAAGTGACGAAAGAGATTATTAAAGAGTCTTTGGTTAGGAAAGGTAGATTTGGGATTACATATGCGACTAATGTGACTGATCGTTTAGGTGATTTCGTTGATCATGTTATGATCGAAGCTGCGGCGTTCAAACGGCTGCCGGAATATTCGGAGTCGAGGTTTAATCTTCGTGCCCGAACGGTTATAGAGGATTCCAATTTCGTGCCTCTTGTAAGGTCAAGCTCTTTCTTTATTCATTTTGGCGGTGTTTATTAGTGCACAAAAGGTGTTCGATGGTTTGTCTCTGAGAAAAAATATTTAACTTTCTCAATGATTTGAGCATATCGAAGATCGAACTTGAGATTAAACTGGAAAATTGAAAATCTATGGACCTTTATGTTTATCTTTTGTGCCGCGACTTTGATCAAGTTTATGGGTTATTTGAGTTACAAGCTTGATTTTTTTGAGTTTGAAAAAGTAGTAGTTTTACATTATGATTCTGAACCGTGCAGGTGGTTGAAGCACCATGAGTTTTCATATAATAGAATTGCGAAGATCATATGCATGTCAAAGGGAAATCTTGACTCCATTAGAGTCATGATCGAGTGGCTCAAAACCATTCATGTGAAGGGTGAATTCATCGCGGTTGCGTTTTTGAGATCTGGGGACAACATCTTGCAACGTAGCCGTGAAGAATTAGATGAGATTGTTGAGTATCTAGAGAGTAATGGTGTGAGGAAGGATTGGATGGGTTATGTCGTTGGCCGATGTCCCGAGTTGCTTTCTTTCAGCATGGAAGAAGTCAAAAGCCGTGTTGATTTCTTCTTGAAATTGGGTATGAATCAAAATGACTTTGGCACTATGGTCTTCGATTATCCAAAGATACTTGGGTACTTTTCGTTCGAAGAGATGGAGAAAAAGGTAGTGAAAGCTATATGTATTTTTTTTATCCTCCAATGTTATGGGTGTCGTTTTGAGTCCATAAATGTGTTGCTTGTCTTAAACCAGATCAGTTACCTGAAAGAGTTTGGCCTTAGCACAGAAGATGTTGGGAGACTATTAGCCTTCAAGCCACACCTCATAGGATGCAGTATCGAAGAAAGATGGAAGCCTCTTGTCAAATATTTCTACTACCTTGGAATCACCAAAGAAGGAATGAAAAGAATCTTAGTAGTGAAACCAATTATTTACTGCACTGATTTAGAGAAAACAATTGCACCAAAGGTAGCTGAACCTTGTTATGTACTATGAACTCCCTATACATACACAGCAGATTTTTACTGACTCAGCTTCTCATGTTTTTAAGGTAAGATTTCTCCAGGACATGGGCATCCCTAACGAGGCCATTGGAAACATGTTAGTAAAGTTTCCTTCTTTGCTAACACACAGCCTCTACAAGAAAATCCGTCCCGTGGTTAGTATGTCTTCTACTATGAACCAAAGATGATCCATATAATGTTAGTGTTACTCAGAGCATTCAGGACACTGCATCTAATATTGTATAAGTCGTTCGTACAGGTGATTTTTCTCTTGACCAGAGCTGGAGTGAGCCAAAAATACATTGGTAAAGTTATCGCACTGGATCCAGCGCTCCTTGGATGCAGCATAGGGACGAAGCTAGAACCCAACATGAAATACTATGTATCATTGGGAATCCGAGTACATCAACTAGGCGTAATGATTGCTGATTTCCCGATGCTACTTCGTTATAACGTTGATAATCTGCGTCCAAAATACCGTTACTTGAGAAGAACAATGATCCGTCCTCTTCAAGATCTTATTGAGTTTCCCAGGTAACATAAAAGAGACTTTACCTGAAATGATATAATTACCTTCAAAATGTAACTTTTAAGTAACCATGAAGTTACATGATACTTCGAACAGATTCTTTAGCTACTCACTCGACCGTCGGATAATCCCAAGGTACACCATTATGGTTGAGAACAGAGTTAACTTGAAGCTCAGATTCATGTTGGCTTGTACGGATGAAGAATTTGAGAGGAGAGTGAAAGAGAAAGTGGAGAGACGAGAGAGATTCGAAGCTGGTCTTGAGTCTGAGGATCCTCAGCCGTTGGATGAGAACATGTCCAATAAGGAGATTGCTTTCTCAAACTCTCCGGAAGAAGAATAGGATTTAGCATAATGAATAGTTTGTAACATGAAAGCTGTACAAATAACTATGTATATTTAACACAAGTAAAACCGAAAGAGTATGTGTGAAAATTAGTCTTAATTTTATATGAAAATGAGAATATTCATTCTTCAATGTCTTATAATAAACAAGTAAAAATGGTCACCAATTGGTTCCATAAGAGTGAAATTGCAGGTTCATAAATTGTGTATAGCACTTTGCCTGTTCTGCAGGTCCCCGCAGCAAAACTGTATCAAGGAAACTGTCACGAACACAGGATCCAAATCCATCTTATTCGATTCCAATGCGACAGATTGGATTCCGTTTAATGAGATCAAGATCCACCTGTGTAAAAGTGTAACGAATAAGAATAACCCGATAAGTCTATTACTTGTTAAAGATGGATGTAGCATCAGCAAGAAGTTAGATACTGTACCTTGTGTCCAAACAGATCGCGGATGTTGTCAATGCCGTATAAAATCATTGTTGGTCTGTTTATGAAAAAAATCAGAAACAATCAGCAATTTGGTTGGTAATCAACATATGTCTCTCAACTCAAGTCTATTTTCTTCTTCTATTGTACCTTTCAAGCGAAAGACCCCATGCAATGACTCGAACATCCTCCGGGAGACCCATCGGTAGTAACATTTCTGGTCTGAACATGCCGGAGTTTCCAATCTCTACCCACTTCCCAAGTCCTTCATGGTAGCTGGTAAAAGCAGTAGATATATTATCTTTAGTGTGTATGTGTTTTCGCATTTTAGAGGATGATGAATTGATCAAATTTACCTGAAAATCTCCATGCTTGGTTCAGTGTAAGGGTTGTAGGCAGGCTTGAAACGCAGCTTGGACATCCCTGTAAAAGCATAATCGCATGAGCCTTTGTTTAACCTTAAGTGACTTTGAAGCATCAAAATAACCGCAAGCGACAGAAGTAATAAATTATTTACCTAAGCGTGAGAAGAAGTCATGTAATACACCAATGAGATCACCCAATGTAAGGCCACGGTCACAGACCAAACCTGAGCAAAAGAGAAGAAACTTTGATAAGAATTTTTGGTGCATTTTCAACATTCTAGCTTTGAACTTCCCCAAATGTGACAACTGAATTAGCTAGTGCAATTACCTTCAATCTGATGGAACTCAGCCAAATGGGTCCGGTCAACAGCCTCGTTTCTGAAGACACGGTCTATAGAAAAGTACTTCTTGGGAGTGAAAGGTTTCTGTGGCAAAAGATCAAATAAATTGTAAATGCCTCGCTAACTGGTTACTCAGAGAGCACAAAATTTGAAGATATCTATACGCTTCAGGATTCATTAGAATATATGCGTATATACACAGCTTTGAAATGAAATGATGCTGTAATCGAGCAACATTCTAACCACCCATTTAGGTGTTCACCAGTCAAAATTAACCAAGAGAAAGAATCACTTAGACACATGAATGGATTGAGAATTTGAAGGCGAAAGTCAAATCTAGTCAGACCTTTGCGAGGGCATAAAGCATCCTAGATGATACCGCCGTGGTGTGGGTACGGAGAAGATTTTTGTTTGCTTCTTCTCTTTTCCAATCATAATTATACCTGTACAATGGAAAACACCATGATAAGACTACAAATTACATGACTCTTACCAGAGGTAGCAAGCATCAAAAACTTTTACCCTCTCGATCCATATCCACCAGACTCATGAACTTGTTTCACCCTCTCAACATAATCTTCTGGTAACTCCCTTGTAGTTGAAGGAGCTACAATCAAACATTCACATCTTAAAGTTAAGAGTTAGATCATCTCAATTAAGCAGCTGAGGCGAACAGTAACAAAGATAAATTCAAAAACTACGCATTCAGACATTGAACCTTTTAGAAAGAAGGTGTCATGAGAGTCACGAGCAGGGTGCTGTTGAGGCTGGAACAGTGCGTCAAAATTCCAGAAGCTACAGAGCATAGGAAAAAAGGTTAAGGTCAACTAATGAACACCTGAGATATCCAAACATGATTCCTGAATAACTAAATGGATTGTGAAAAAGGCCGATAGATTTGCATGAGGTGCTTTGCTGTATAGTATCAAAAGATATTTAAGCATCTAATTGATATGATACCTGCTCTCCACAAAGTTGTTTGTAGGCATTTCTTCAAACCTGTGAACACATAAGGCTGAAAGTCATTATTTCCCCATAGCAGAAAAATGGAGAAATACTAGAAAAATGGTAAAAGTCTCACCCCATCTGACGAAATATGTCTTTCAACTGCTTCCGTACCTGAAACAAACAAGAGTTTTTTTAAATTAATAGGCTATGAAAGGCAATGGTTACCCAAAGTTTCTGTAACAGAAAAGATAACCATCCAGTAAAATATATTTCAGTGTGAGCTATACAAAACACGAAGACACGCTGAACTTGAAGTAAAGGCTTTTAGCAACTTGTTTTACTATGGAGTACCTTGAGAAGGGGATGAAGATGGCCAGGATCAACAGGCTGTCCTTTAGCATTGAAGTTATATTCCTTAAATTCTAGCTCTTTCCAACTGCAAGTGAGTACCAATTTTCTCTCTTATTTGCACTATACCAACAATATCATTAATAAGTTGAAAAAGAAGGGAGAAGTACACACTTTTGAAGATTTTCTCGAGTCAAGTCGGTGGCGAAATTCTTTCTTTTTGGAGCATAGTTAGGACCTTTCTTTGCGGAATAGCCCTTCCATATCCTAAGAAGAAAGGAGAAAAGTTTGCAATATAATGTTCCCTAAAAGAAACAATTTACAATTGAAAAGCGTAATTTACTGTGGTGCAATGAGTTTTCTGGCTTTGAGAGAATTGAGACTTTCTTTGTCAAGTTCCTGGGGAGAAAGCCCAACTTGTCACATAAATTATAAAGAATTCGAAAAAAATCTTTTGAAATAAGATGATACAAACCTTTCCTTCCTGTGTTTGTAAAAGCAAGTTCTTCACTTTATCTTCAACATGTTGAACCTACAACAAAATGGTGCAAAAAAAGACTGCATGTGATAAAAGTTTAACTATTTCAAACATGGCATTTCAAAGCAGGGAGGTAAGAAACAGGAGAAAAGGCGAATGACAACCCACAACATAAATAAAAATTCCTCGGCAGATTCAACCGAAGCCATTCCATTTTGAATAACATAAGGAAGAAGAAGGCAATTCACTGCATAACCAAAACATGAACAATGATACTTTGTATTACCTTCCTAGAGACTTGCTTTCCCATTTCCACCCACTTGTTTTTTCCAGCTTGAGAACAACCAATCTTGAAGACTGAAGGAGCTAGCTTTTTCTGTAAATTTAGTTTCACCCAATTGTAATTTCTAGGCTTTGATTTCACCAATCAATGATCATGAGCAAAGAAAAACTACAAATAGTCACCTGGAGTTCATCTTTCGAAACGCTACCTTCTGCAGGAACCGCCAAGAAAAGTTGTACCTCTGGTGATCCTTCCGCAGCATATTTCTTCCCTTCATCAGTCAGAACCCATGATTCTCGTTTAATGTCCTGCAGAAATAATGAAACAACACATCACATTACAATGCTTATGTATCTATTAATCCCTGAATACCTTAAAAATGTAAACTTTCATAGCTATTCATGATCTCATAAGCTAATTACTAAATCCCTTAATCTAAAACTCACAAAATGACTAAATCACCTTCTCTGCAAACCAAATTCAACTTTAACTATTGAATTGAATTAGAATGAACAAGTGGTGAAGATACCTGAGCATCGATGTAACGAAAAGCATGTAAGCTCTTTATGACATTGACGACTTCGTTGTGGTCAAGGTTTTGTTCGGCGGAGAATTGTCCGGAATCTGCTATGTCTTCGTTGTTCTGCAGAAACCCTAAAATTGCTTCCTCCGCCATTTTCTCTTCCGGTGCTCGTGTTTCGCACAGTCCGCCGTATATTTTTCTCTAAGAACGCTGAGTAATTCAGACTTTCAGTTTTGCCCTACTCCCAGAGAAAAAAAAAGAAAGGCAAATCCAAAAAGTGAATAATATAAAAACTTAATAAAAAGTCTTGCTGGTTTTACCAATAATTTTTATCATTCATAAAATTTAATCTATAAGATACCTTGATGACAAAAAAAAAAAATCTATAAGATACCTTTACGGTTGATATACTTGCTGTAATAGTTAGATATATTTGCCTGAGCGATTTCTATAAATTTTAATGTAAATTTACCACATCGTTAACATGAAAATTTACTACGCTGGTTGACTTGAGTTGCTTTACATCGTTAACATTAAGATCCTCTGCATGATCCACAAAGTCGTAAATCATTGTCTAAACCTTGGATTTTTTAACACTTCGGAGAGTGTTCTTTTCGGGATTGAAGTTGAACACACAAAATGGTTTAGATGTAACTTTCAACGACACACCAGTACTAGTGACTCCAACGATGAAATGATCTTCGGGATCAACGAGTCCATTCTCCCACGAAGTGTATAGACATGTTTTGACCATTCATGCTTCTCAACATCCTCTAGAATCCACATAGACAACTTAAGGGTATTGTCTGTATATCCCCAACTAATCCCACCTAATCTACCCTTATAGTTTATCAATTGAGGGTAACGACATTCTACGTCAATTAACTTGAATTCTTCAGATCTAACATCAAAGCAAACTATCACATATGATCTTTCATCATCATAATTTCCAATAGTTGAGGAAGCTACGTAAAACAAAACCCCATTAATGCATATCCCTTTGCTCAAAGGATAATGGGCTAAGCAACATTCGATATTCCTCCACCACATTTTTCCGGTTTCTACCGTCAGAATTTTAAAAAGGTTACGATAAGAAGATAAATTGGACAACACCTTGAATTTCTTATCAATGTGATCAAAACCGAAAAAGCTATGCCGCAGTCTGGAGTTTAGTTTAGGTATGATGGCATATTGTCCCGTGCGAAGGTTATGTATAACAGGCCCATACTCGAACTTTTTTATCCGTAGACTAGAGATATAGATCAAAACAAGAGGTAATAGTCGTCAAACCATCAAAGTGTAATGATAATGATGGCTCCGTGTCTTCAGGGACAAACTTCATATGAAAATCAGCTACGAGAAAAAAAGACTTCTCATATGGATTATGTGGTTGAGGTGTCGAGAAGAAGGCTCATTGTTTCATTCGAGGGCTAATAAGAGACGTGGATGAGCCCATGACCTGGTCAAGAAAAACTGGGTGGAATATGGACGGCACGCTGCGAAACCTCGCCACTAACTTTGCAGGTAGTCTCGAGTGTCTCGATAATGAGATCAATCAGAATGGAATATAAACTTTCTTCTTTATTCATAGATCGTTGTATATGGTTATCGGTGTAGAGAAATAATATATGATACTGCTTAGCACTAACTCAAAACCGTAATATATAAGAGACACGAAGAACCAAAAGATCCTTTAAGTATAAAGGAGAAAATGGAAGAACACTTTGAATAACTTGGAAGACACTTATTGGAATTAGAAACTTATGAAGAATGAAACTCTTTCTTTAAATTTGGTTTTTATTTAACTTTCTCAACTTGTTACAAATGAAGGGGTAAGGAGGTATTTATAGCCTCCAAAAGATCTTACAACAAAAATCTAGATATTTCTACTATCACCTCTTTAGCCTAAATATTTCTTAAATCTCTAGATTTTTCTACAACAATATCTAGATATTTTTATCTAATAGAGTTCTCTAAAAAAACTTAAGGAGGTGGAAACCTTCTAGAACATTTCTAGATATTTTAGGGAACTTGGGCTTAATCTTGGGTTTGGTCCAACAATGGATAATTGGATTATGAACCCATAAATAAACTTAACCCAAAATCAAGTTTAATTTCAATACTCCCTCTTAAACTTGATTTTGTCAGCCATCCCAAGCTTTGAACGAAGTACCTCAAATTTGCCTTTTGGTAATGCTTAGTGAATATGTCTGCAACGTTATCCTCGCTTCGAACCTCCAAAGCTTCAATTGTTCCATCAAGCACCTTCTCCTTTATAAAGTGATGCTCTAACTCAATATGCTTTGCCCTTGCATGAAACACCAGATTGTTAGCCAACTTGATAGAACTTTGATTATCTCCATAGATTGTCACCGGCTTGTTTGTAGGCTCAATCAAATCGTCACCGTACTTCTGAGAGAATCCTCGAGAAACTAGTCTTGTTTTAAACCTCTCAATGCTTCCATCTACTTTCCGCTTTATTTTATACACCCATTTGCAAGACACGGGTAAGATATCCTTGGGTTTTGGAACTAAATCCCAAGTTTCATTTTTTATGAGAGTGTTTATATCCTCATTTATTTTGGTCTCCCACTCTTGAAGTCCTTTTGCTTCTTCATAAGATGATGGCTCATCCTCATCTAATGGGACTGCAAAGAAGCAAGAGAAGTTAGTGACAAACTCTTTATCTCTGAACTGAGCAGGCCTGAAAATGTTCATTTTTGGTCGTTGATCAGCCAAGGAGCCACAATCTTCCTCCTCTTTTTCTTCTTGGTCATTACTTCCCCTTTCACCATGCCTCTCATTTCCAGAACTTCTACTCTCACTTGGTACTTGGAGAACTGATTTATCAATTCTAGAGGAACTCGCACCATCTTGCTCAACCAAGACTTGAGGTGGCCCATAAAATCAGGAAAATTCATCAAATACAACATCACGAGACACGATGTATCGATGTGTCTCAGGGTCCATACACCTCCATCCTTTCTTTTGTTCATTATAACCAACAAAGATGCATTTCTTCGCATTTGCCTCTAACTTTGTCCTTTGAGAGTCAAAAACATGGATGTAGCAAATTGATCCAAATATCTTGAGATGTTTTACCATTGGCTTCTTCCCATGAAACATCTCATAAGGAGACTTCATATTGTTTGGACTTAGTGGCATTCGATTGATGACATACGCTACACATTTCATTCCTTTCGCCATAAGGTTTTAGGTAAATTCTTGTCATGTAGCCAACTTCTACAGGTCTCGCTTATGTGTCGGATCTTTCTTTCCGCTACTCCATTTTGTTGAGATGTATATGGACATGTAAATTCCCTCTTGATACCTATCTCTCAACAAAAAGAGAGAAACTCTTTTGACATAAACTCCCTTCCATTATCCGTCTTTAGAGTCTTGATCTTCCGACCCAACTTGCCTTCCATGGTAACCTTGAATCTCTGAGCAATCTTGAAAATACTTCTGATTTTTCTTTTACGAAGTACACCCAGGTGTACCATGAAAAATCATCAACGAATAACAACATGTATCAAAACCCAGAGTATAAGGATGTTTTTGTCGGACCCATCAAATCTCTATGGATCCTCTCCAAAGGAGCACCACATCGTGAGGTGGAATTGTCAAATGGAAGCCTATGTGATTTTCCATATTGACAACCATCAAAAAGTTTTATGTCATCTTGAATCTTCAACTTTAGGAGTCCATAAACCAAATTCATATTCACCATAACTTTGAGCTTATTCATATTTATATGACCAAATTTGGCATACCATATAAAGGCATTATCATTGGTGCTCATCTTCTCAATATACAAGTTGGAGGCCGATAAAACATATAAGTTTTTAACTCGTGTTCCAATGTAAACCACATCCGCTTTAAATTCTTTAATATTTTTTAAGAATTTAACATCTCTTGGACCAAACAAAACATAGTTACCTCAATCCACCGTATTTACCACGGAGAAAAGATTCTTTTTTACTCCAGGGACATGATATACATTCTTGAGAGTAATTGGATTTCGTTATCTCCTTCAATGACAATTGTCCTTTCCTTCTTAACGTGGTGGATTGAATTGTCCACGGTAATGATGGCTACCTTTTCGTCATGACATTGAAGACTAGAAAATAACTTCTCGTCTCCGGTAATATAATGGCTACAACCAGAATCCACAATCCAATCAGTTCCAAGATTTTTAATTGTGGATGTACTTGAAGATGCAACTTCCACTGTGAAACATTTTCCCCATTCTTCGTCTTCAGTATGATCTTTTGATTTTGTCATATTTGTTTCCTTCAGCTTGACTCGAGAATCCTTTTTTAAATGCTCAAACTTTCCACACCGGTAGCACTTGAACCGCTTCTTTTCTCCTATAAAAGACCCTTCTCGTCCATCATTATTTTTTGCACCACCGTCTATGGGTTTTTTCTGAAACTTTGTTGCCTCCGAGCTACAAAAGTGCTACCTGAATCATCATGAATTTTAAATCCTGCCATTTGCATGGCTAGAGATTCTTGCGAAGCTAGCAAATTTTCAAACTCCTATAAGGAAGGTTGTGTAGCCCATCCTTGAACTAAAGTCACAAACAGTGTATACTAGGGTCGTAGGCCTCGAATAATAGACCACTTCAACCGAGCTTCTGAAATGGACTCCTCCGGATTAAGAGTATTAATCTCATAGCAAAGATTTTTTACCTTAACGAAAAACTCCGAGATAGAAGACTCCCCCTGCTTCGCATTCGCCAACTCATTCTCTAATAGTTGTAGTTGAGCCTTGTTTTTCTTGTTGAATAGTTGATCTAACGTTCGCCAAATTGAACTGGCGGATGTACACCTTGAGACATGCTCTAATACTCATGAGGATATTGACCTCTTCAAAGCAAATTCCGTCTTGGCGTTCTTCCGAGTCCATTTTTTTGTTACTTCCGCATTTGCAGCATCTCCCGTTGGTGGTGTAGTGCTACTACCACCGACAATATCCCATAAGTCTTCACTCACCAAGTATGACTCCATGCATGACTTCCATAACAGGTAGTTAGATTGGTTTAAGATTTCCATTCCCAATCCAACAACACGACCCATTGATTCTATACTTTAAACCCAAGCTCTCTATAACCCCGATCTTAAATATTTTTTTAAAAAGTGACTTTCTTCATATTTTAAAGAAAGAGTTTGATTCAATAATAAATAATTAGTTTTATGAATTCATAAATAAAGTTAACCCAAAATTAAATTTAATTTGAATATAACAAAAGAGATAAAAGTATACGAGTCCAAAAGGCCGCATACACTAATATCTAGGGCTCGGAGTCTAGAGCATTAGTTATTATACAAACCGAACCGAATTGAGGTTTGGGTAATTAAGTTCGATTTGGCTTTAAAGTCAAATAAACCGCATTGGCTATTGTTATTTTATTCGGTTCTCTCTTTGGTTCAAGTTTGGGTTCAAACCGAGTTAAAACTAAAACATATCGGTTTAATAAAACCCTAGTATACTAGATCAAAAATTTAGAATGAGCAGCACTCTTCTTCTTTTCTAAGATCAAGCAAATCACGTGACAAGTAGAATTACCAAGAGAAACAATTTTCAACCAAATAGTAATACTGTATATATATCTAATGTCTTCACCAAAAAGTTTTGCTGAAAGGTAATTTGCGATTATCCTATATATTATGTGTTGTAAATTATACTAATTAACAGAAGCGCAGTAGATATAATTTTCCTAAAGGAGTTTTGTGAATGCTGATAACTATGTTGCCCTCTGTTTGCAGTTTACTTTACACTAAAGATAAACACTACACCATGAAAATGTTTCCTATAATACCAAAAGAACAATGGCGAAAACAAAACCTAATGATTAGTAAAAGTTTTCAATTAAAATTAAAATGTTACACGTGGCCCATCAGCCCACCGATCTTCCCTCTATTCGATTCAGTAACTTTATTAGATTAGTGAGGATTTTTCAAAATTTAGTGACAATCGTTTTTCTTCACCTTCAGTCAAAACGACATCGTTTATCAAGGATTCTCAGTTTTCGCCTATTTGCATGGATATGCCACGTGGCATGTTCAGAAGTTGCCAGTGAACGAGTTTTTTTCCTACGCCTTAACGTCACCGAAACCGAATGCGAAAAAAAACTTCAAAAACGTCAAAAAAGGAAAGGCAAAAAAAAAACAGAGGATTCTCAGAATACACGATAGGAAAGAAAACGATGAAGAAGATGAAGCACTTGTCCTCCATTGCTAACGACGTCGTCCTTAGATGCTCTCAGTATTTCTTCTCTCACTTTCAATATATATATATATATATATATTCAGATCTATGGTTTAATTAATATAAGGTGTAATTAAAATCGTTGACACTGAAATAAATTTTTGAACGTGTACAAGATTTATATATTCAGAAATTAAAGTGTAGATCATATAACCAAAATCGTGCAACTGAGTATTTTTATGCAATTTCGTTACCTTGGTGGTTTAGCATCGTTTTAATTTGGAATTTGTGATAATTGATGTTGCAGGGAACTAGATTCGAGCATTGATAAAATGGTGGAAGAGTTTGAATGTAATCAATGGAAACCTGGAACGGAAGGGACATACTCGAAGAAATTTGTGGAATTTTGCAGCTCAAAGGCGATGACTCGGGTTTGTGAAAACATACTTGAGAGAATAAAAGATGGTTCCTTTACTCGCCTCACGTTCGATATGATGCTTGCATGGCAAAAACCTGACGCAGATTACAATGAGTCTTACTCGGTACCTAATCGAGACTTGCTGATGAACATTTAATTTCTTTTATCTCGAGTTGTGAATGCATATGATGACTTGTTACTTGTGCTCAAAGGAAGCAGGAGCTAAGGAGAGTGAAGACAAGAGGATTCAAGCAACCCTATCACCAGAGCAAGATGATATCTCTCTTTTTTATTCAGACATCATGCCGCTTCTCGTAAGCAAATTTTCGTTAATGATCAACTTTTATATATATTGATTATAATACCTCAACTTTTATTTCATGTGGATTATATTTAGGCTGATCATGAACCAAGTGTGGGTGAAGATGCATTTGTTTATTTGGCCTCTATCGTTCCTCTCCCAGTGGATGTCATCAATGGTAGATACACATTTGAGACTCTCACCGCTCCTACGGGCCACCAACTTCACTTCCCAGCTTACGATATGTTTGTCAAAGAAATACACAAGTAATTTTTCTTATATATATATCATAGTTTGTTATAGGCTCTATCTAAATAGTCTTTCCTAATGCTTTAACTTGGTAAATTTCGTCTTTATCAAGGTGTATGAAGCATTTGGAGAAGCAAGCGAAACCTAAAGGAGTCGAATTAGCCGATGATGAAATGATATTGCATGTTGAAGGAACAATGGCTTCACAGAGAGTGGTTCGCCACATTAAAGAAACAAGCTGGCCTGGTTTGGTTTCACTATTATATATATATATATATATATATATATATATATATATATTCTTATGTCAAGTTTGATTAATGGCTGCTAATTTCTTATCATAATGTATTTGACTTATGTAGGTAGGCTTACTTTGACAAACTATGCACTATACTTCGAAGCCGCAGGAATTATAAGCTATGAAGATGCTCTGAAGATAAATCTTTCCAAGGGCAGAGAATGCTCTGCAAATCCTGTTTCCACTGGTCCATGGGGTGCCCCTCTTTTTGACAAAGCCATTGTCTGCGAGTCTCCCGACTTGTAAGATATTTTTTTGCACAAGTATGATAATTTCCTCTGCTTAACTATTGTTATGTTAAACCTCAATTTATTTCTTTTACAGTTTTATAGTTCTTTAACAATTTGCCCATTAATTTATGGCATTTAAAAATCGATGTTCGCAAAGGGACAGTAATTTGTGAATAATTGACAATATGTTACCTCATTTGTGTATAACTTGCAACATTTTTTTATGCATATTTAGTGAGGATGGGATTGTCATAGAGTTTCCCGAGATGACAAGCTCAACGAGACGAGATCATTGGCTTATGCTTGTAAAGGAAGTAACATTAATGCACCAGTTCTTGAGGAAATACAATGTTGAAGCTCCCTTACAAGCATGGGAAATTCATTCGAGAACAATCTTGGGAATCATACGGTTACATGCAGCCCGCGAAATGCTGAGAATTTCTCCCCCGGATCCGAAAAGGTTTTTAATATTTAGTTTATTTGAGGAAGTTCCTAAGGGAGACTACGTACTACAAGAGCTCGCAGAGATTAGTCTAAAGGTGTGCAGTACAAGAAACCCGTGTAGTGCTAGCTCCATATTGAGGAATATGAACAATATGGAACAACTTGATAACATAATAAAAAAAGAGGGAGAGGATAATTGTAAGGAGAAGGGGCAAGTGGCTGATAAAGAAGAAATGCTTGCGTCTCTTGAAAGTGTTGTGAATCAATCGAGAGAAGAAGGAAGAGCGATTGATAAGGCTAAAGCTACGACAACAGAACTCGAAGAAGAAGGGATTAGTGAAAGTGTAGTAGTTCTTATGGTAAGCAGATTTTAATGATGGGTGGCATAGTGGTAGGAGGAACTTTAAATAGGACTGTAAAAATAATTGGTTACTTTATTGAACTGACAATAATGAGGTATCTTGTAGGAATTGATGAAGCCATTGCAAGACTCATTACAATGGTTCCAACAAGTGCTTAATTGGGAAAAGCCGTCTCGTACCCTTTTTGTTCTAGCGATTACTATTTTAATCGTCTACAAGTGAGTTTAAGTAACATATAATCCAGAAGAGTAAGTTCATGGTATATTTATATACATTAATCAAGAAACTAAATTTATGTTACAGGGAGTGGATTGGTAAGGCTATAGCTGCTTGCTTAATATTGGTGGTGGTTAAAATGGCTCAGGCTAGACGTAAGATGGTCCACACAAAAAAGGAGGATGCGATAACAGTGAGCACCGAATCTGACCAAACAATGACTGAGAGCATTGTCTCGGCTCAATATGGCTTAATAAGACTTCACCAGTTGATGCAACATGTCAATGTCACTATCATGAAGTTACGGTCCATATATACCTCCAAGGCTAGCAAGGTAAGTACTGTTTATATCTACTGTTTATATCACTTTCACCTCACACGATATTGTTTTTATTTATAATTTCGAAAGTGTGTTCTCTTTTACTATTGGTTGTAGCATGCAAACATGGTGATGGCGGCGATGATAGTGTTGGCAAGCTTCTTTGCAGTGGTACCGTTGAAGCTGTTCATTATATTTGGCACAATATATTGCTTTGTGATGACATCAAGTGTTGGAAAATGCATGAGCAACGATCAGAGTAACCGGAGAATGAAAGAGTGGTGGGATTCCATACCCATTGCTCCTGTTCGTGTACTTGACTCTTCTTCCAAGTAGTTCACTCAATGTTTTTTTTTTTTTTTTGCTTTTATCAGAAGCTAATATATAGTAATATCGAGAAAGACTGTTTAAAGTTGTTTTGTAAAATATTTGCAAACATACGCACTACAACTATTATAATAAAGGGAAAAATTCTAGAAAATGACCATTTCACAATTTTATTTGGACTTTCCTATGTTCTAATTTCACAATAAAATTGTTTCACAATAAAATTGTAAAAGGGTTCATTTCAAAGAATTGGTCCCTAACCATTGTATTAATATGTTTTCTTTTTCATGGAAACTAATAACAGAACTGGTCGAATTAGTCGCAAAGAGTTAGTATTTTTTTAAAAGAGGAATATTTGTAAAACAATTTCACGACGACAGGGCAACATCTGTTTTGGTAAAGGATTGACTCGAATGTTTTCTCTTTGATTTTTTTTTCTTAAAGAAAATTAATACATGTGTAAACGTTTTCATTTTTGTTGTCATCGATAATATTGCAAACTCAAAACAGAGCAAGGATCCAATACAAGCTCCAAATCAGGGCACTGAAAAATAACAAAGCTTTAGCTTAACCGCGACTTTCTTCAAGGATTTGAGAGTGAAGCCACACCGGTCTAACGATGGACAGAACTGTCCCTCACGAAAGACACTCTTGGCTATGTCACGAGCAATGGAATTTGCTTCACGCATGGCCAATAGAAAGTTATGACTTCGAAAACCATCTGGAAGACGATGAATCTGTTCGAGGTAAGGTTCTATATCCAATGGTTTGATATCAAACCTTATAAGTATAGATTTTCTACTCTTAAACTTTATGCTATTGAATATTAACCAACTCACAACGTATTATAAACATAAAATCGAAAGCGTGTTAAATATGGTGTCTCAAAATATGGATTTATTGTGCTTACAATGAAACCTCCATAGATTAATATTCAATAAATTAATTTTGACCTAATTAATACCTCTATAATTTAATATATCAATAAATTAAAAATGTCATGATTATAAACAAAATGTCATAGTTTGTATAATTATTTATTTTATAGAGGTTTTACTAAAACATTTACAAAAAAACATTAAATTGTTAAATTCAATACTTTTGTATTCGCGTGTCCGCGGATGAATCAGAGTGTATAAATATGTATTTATAACTTCTATAATTACTTGGACCAAAAGCTAAACTTTCCTTTTCCAGGTCCTTATTTTCCATGATGTAGACCCAAAAATAAATTAAAGGAAAAAAGGATGTGTCAAAGATACGACATGGCCAAAGTAAAAATAAAATAAAATTATATATATATATATATATTCCTTGCTCTCCAAGGGAAAGACCAAGACTCCAAGAGCATAGAGCCTCTTTAAATCTCCCAATTTAAAAGAGAGAAAAAAAAAAAAAAATCTCCCAATTTAATATCTGTATAACGTTTCCGTTTTTTGTTAAAGTATAACGTTCCCTTTTTATTTAATAAAAACAACTTTCCAAAACCTAAAAGGAATCACTGAATCAGATAGATTTGGCCTCTCTATATAAACACATCTACGTTATTGTCTCATAACTCATAACTAGGTCTAATTAATTAGTGTTTTGTGTGGAACCACGATGGCAAAAGCAACGACCGGTGAAGAAGAAAGGATGTGGTGCGGTCACTGCGGCGTTAAAACTCCCATCCGCCGTGAAGGAAACACCGGTTCCGTCAAGTATGTGCTCACCATATTCTTTTTTCCATCTTTCTAATTTGAATATTTTATATTTATAATTTTTTTATTGTAAATAATTTGTAGCTCATGTAATTGGTGTGGAAAACTGTTAGCGGATGAGACTGGAACCGCTGAGGAATATACTAAACTCTTCCTTCGACTTCAAGCTTTGCAAGAACAAGAACAAGACTACGTTTCCGTTTCCAACAAGAGAACTCGACGTATAAAGAAACAATAATATTTTTTTTTGTTACAACAAACAATAATAAATTGATTTTATCTTGTTTTTCCATTTTTCTTTTTTTTATTAAGACTTTTTGGAGTTCAAATAAATCAATCTATTTATTTTGGTCTCTAGATATATACTTGTAACTATAAGCAAAGCCCTTTTAGCATGTGCAACATGACTTTGATAAAACAAAAAATAATATTTTTATTGAATTTTTATATAAATTGAGATCTATAATTTTGAAGCTTTTCAAAAAATATACAAATATATTGGGGCATGTAATTTTAATTTTTTATAAGTATACATATAAATGGATCTTTAATTCTTTTTATAACTATTTTATCTCATAAAACATACTATTAAAAAAAGTTTGAACCAGACCTCTACAGTCTTACAGGATATGTATATCTTCCTCTCGTTATATATTTCTGTTTCTGGAAATTGTTTATATACTTACTGTATATATTCCCTCTTTTGCCTAGTTTTTCACTTTTGGGTTAAATAAACATGCGTAATCGTTTATAGTTGATAACTCAACTTAAAAAATTTTTGAGAAAGAAGCGTTTAGTTATGTTTTAGCCAACAGTTTATCAGATTTACTATTTGATTTTATTCTCCATAATTAAATATGTCTTTGGGTTTTATTTTTTGAATAATGGCAATGCTACTTCTCAATATTTACTATTAGATTATGAATTTCTAACTCAAAAAATTATCAGTAATAAATGAATTGTCTTATATTTGTTATATACTATTTAAGATATCTATATAATTATTAATAAAATATTATTTTAATATGTTTTTCGAAATTATGATTTTTCTAATCTATTATTCTGGTTATTTTGGACATAGATAGGTGAAACTAATTTTGGATTGGATTGAACAGTATGTGATTAGATATTGATATCATATTATATTATGGACTCAAAAATAAATCAATAAATCGATTTATATTTGTATATACTATTTAAGATTCTGATCCTAACTTTTAATGTGAGATATTATTGCTAATATTTAAGACCATAAGAAACTAGAATACTCTGACCCTTTTGGGTAAGAAACATTTTACCACCACAATTCAAAATAAAGTTTTCCGGAAAGAATTTTGTGTCTTTGACTTTGTATTTTATTTTTATGAATGGTTGACTATACGTCTGACCCATCATAAGACTTACTTAGGAGCATGCAAGAACTTCAACAAATATATATCTACAACCAAACTGAAAAAAAAAGTTGGATATCTACGGAAAATGAAAAGCAAGATATCTTCACATGCTTATGGAACATATTTTCTTCTAATATCAACCATTTTCTTGCTTTTCATCTCACGTAAGTCATTTCGTTTATAAAATTTCAATACAAAACTGATTTTGGTGATAGTGAGTGATCTTTAAATTTACGGTTACGTTTTCTTATCAATTGCAGGACAAACGAGTTCGTACCAAATGCTCATATGTTTGGATTTAAATATATCATGTGCTGAGTGCAAAAAACAGTGCGACGAGACAAGTTACGGAGGAATATGTTTAAATGAAGGTCGCAAAGATGAAATTTGTTGTTGCAAAAAAAGTCCTCCGCCATCATATTATGGTCCTCCTCCCATAGAAGCACATTCTTCATAATTACATTATATGATTGAATATGTTCCTTTTTGGTAATATCATATTGGATTTGATCAACATATCACAATTCTATCTTTAACCGGAGTAAATCAACAAAATAAAATGATTTCATCATATTTCTTTTATCTAATAATCTCACATTCGTAAAGTCAATTATATAGAAACTTTGTTAACATGAGTCATGTTTGATTTAACGCTAAATTTTATAGTCAAACTTTAGTTTCTATCTAGAGATGTTTTCTGAGCCAAATATCATGTTTAACTAATAATTAAATCAACATAATTAACATTGAATTAGCATATAGAGATAGCTCATCTACTAGAAAGATGCAATATTATTGTTTAAATTGTTGGTGCGTATAATACAATCAATTTAAACCAATATTTAGTTATCATAAAATCATTACATTTATAGCCATAAAATGGTGAAAATAGCTCCAATCTCAGTAAGTAGAACATGTGTTCCATATTTCGTTAACTTTGAAAATTCCTTTGGAACTTAAGCGTTTGAATTGATACATTTCAAAAAGTGATGCCATCATTTCCATGTGACATTCCTTGCCACTTTTCACTATCAACCGACAATAATCCCTTGAAATACTTTTGTTCCAAAGAATTTGGGCCATCACTTCTACGAAACATTTATCTGAGTTGACGAATCCCAATTTTTTAGTGCAATTTTTAAGATAGTCCAAATGTTATTTTGAATATTTATTAAAAACATTGTCATTATAATCACTCGAGCTCGGTGAAATTGCAAACCACGCATCAAACTCATCGTCTGACTTGAGTAGCGGTTCATCATCATCGTTGTTTGTGGCCAAAGTTGGATGAGAAAACGATAGCAAAACCATGATTAAAGAAAATAACATGAAAATGGTTTTATTCTCCATTTTTAATTAATTTTGTTTATCTCTTTGTAATTGGGTTTCTTTGTTTTTATGCTACTGATGAAGACTTGTATGTAGTTTTTAGTGTTGAATACTGTTCATCAACGTTGTTATTAGTAGTAATAACGTTCTATTAATAATAAAATAACTTTTTGTTTTCTCATCAAAAAGATATCATTAATTATCAACAGAATTTATATTTTTGACGTTTTGAGTTGTTCATAAATATTGTTCGTTTAATACATTTCAGTTTATAAAGGTATGAAATAAGTTGAATAAGAAAATCGTAAACGTATTATAGATAGAAAATTGGGCTTTAAGTTCTTAATATGTGCATTTTAGCTCCATCAGTAAATGTACAATTAGAATTTGAATGAAATTTGCAAGAAGTTAAAGGAAAAAAAAAACAAAAGTAAATAAATAACTACCAAACCTATTCCATGAAACCCATTGCTATCAGTAAACATGCATCATATACTCAAAATATTTGCAAACATGGGAATATATGGGTTGACTCGATGACCAAAAATAAAAATTTCATTTTTTTATTTATCAATTTTAATTAATACCGATTACAACTAGGGGTTTGGCTCTTATCCAGTCATCAAGCTTTGAAAGGTTTTTACATCAGGGTTTAATTTCCACAAAATGCATTTATTTGCATAGTAATTAATAGTTGCATAGATTTTTAGAAGTTTCAGAGTGACGTAAGGTAAAATCGTTCGTCGTGTCTCGCTCCATATTTAGTTTGGGTTTTATAGAAGCTCTCCTTATATGTTTTGATTGACTTAACAATTGACCTCAATGATTTAGGGTTTGTGTTTCTGTTTTTCCTCACATATCCACCTAATACCATTCTTCATATCATTTTGTAATTCTTACACCTTGTGTTCATTTTTCTAGCCAATGCATCCATTAAGGTGTTTGAAGCAACAGGAAAAACCTTTGTTGAATTAATTTTTCACTTAATGAATTTTCATAAACTGAAGACATAAAATAAACATAAAGACCAGTAGAGTCAAATTAGACAAATTAATTATATTATTAATATGATAGTTATATAATCCATATCAACCAAACATTATCATATCATACTAAATTGTTTCACCCATTGTAAAAGAAGCTTGTCAAGTATGTTACTAAGAGAAGAGTATATACCCGGAGAATACTTCCACCAGCCACTCCACCTTTCATATCATTACCCTCAGAGCCAGGTTTATTAACATCAAAAGAACGAATCACAATCATCTTAACAATGTATTCACACACAGCATCGATATTGTATTTCAGTTGTGCTGAGACAGGAACTATAGGAGCTTCCTCAGCATTTGTGTTCTGCGCAAATGTATGAGAACCAACTGGTCAAGCTAAGTAGTGAAAATTGCAAACAACAAAGACAAGAAAATCAATGAATCAAACCGTTATAAATTTCTGAATTGCTGAATGTTGTTCTAAGGCACCTTTTTCATTAGATCAATCTTGTTCTGAATGATTATAATATGCTCAAGGTGCATCATATAAACGGAAGCAAGCGGTTTGTGGTTGTGGGCAAGGTTCATTGGCAGCAATTAGAGCATTGTAGCCATGAGAATATCATGTCCCTGATGAATACAAAAGACATTCGTTGACATAGTCAATGACAGAAAAACAAAGTCTTAAACTTGTCATACCGGACAATCCACGAATGAGACATGTCTCAACAGTTTCATCTTGCACTTCTCAAATCCAGGGACATCACAATTTGGGTTGTCTTCTTTTGAACTCCCATATGACCTAAGAAATTATTAACAGGTCATGCTGCGCCCGCGCACACACACACATATATATATATGAAAAGAAAGTAGAAAGGAACACATGGATCTAGGGCACTTATCATCCTCACATTTGTAAATCTTGGCATTAACATATCCAAGTTTAATGGTAATGTTACGCTCCAATTCATTCTTAAAACGGACAGTTTGAACATCAGAAACAGCTTTCACAATTGTTGACTTTCCGTGTGCGACATGTCCAATGGTTCCTGAGAAAATTTAATTTCTTTGACATCAACAACTATAGACCCGGAGCAGAAGAAGAACAAGAAGAAACTCCAAAAACTCAAGAAAAAAGAAGACAAAACCTATATTTATGGTCGCTTGGCGAGAAATAACCTCAGGAGACAGAGGATGTAGCAGAGTTTATATCCAGTTTACTGAGATCTTGCTCAGCCAAACCCTTGTTCCGAGACATTATTACAGAACCACGAAACTTCAATCCAAATTTGAGAGCAAGGGTTTCTACAACTGTGATGGATGAAAATTGTTAATTCCTAGGTTGGGATATTTTGCATCAGAAGCGGCGAGGGTTTTTGCATGATATAAGGCGTTAAGACACTATATATCTATCGCTTTTGTAATTGTAAGAATACATATTGTTTTTTCTTTTTAATTTTAATATAAAAGATTTTATATTAAAATTGCTTTCCTTTAGGTTACATTTTTCTATTTTTAAAAATGTATTTTATAATTATTTCCTAGATAATCATAAATTAATAACTGTAGATCTAAACAAAGAATTTATATATATATAATTTATATATAATTATATTTATATTTAACTAGATTAAACTTTATATAATAAGATATATACAATAAATATACTCATATTATATATATAATATAAACTAATGGGTTTAAAATCTAAAAAGACATCACCCAATACCTTAAATTGCATCCACAACCACAAATTGTTCAATATATATTCCTATCTTCAAATGATGTATTCCCCACTATAAAACCTTTACAAATTCCATTATAATTGTGTTACCATTTAGACCTGTCCCCTACCCTATCAATTCAGATATAAACAGAACCGAATCGCTCACATAAACACACAGAGAGAGAAGAAACAAATATGGCAGATCGAAACAAAGCATTTGGTTGGGCGGCCAACGACGATTCCGGCGTCCTCTCTCCATTTCATTTCTCTAGAAGGCTCGTTTCTTTTTACTTTTTAAGTTTTAAATCTCGTCTCCGATTTGTTCTCTTCGCAACTTTTGTATGTTAATGGTGTTATATCATCGCACAGAAAATGATGAAAACGATGTAACAGTGAAGATCTTGTTCTGTGGTGTTTGCCACTCTGATCTTCATACCATCAAGAACCATTGGGGAATCTCTCGTTACCCCATTGTTCCCGGGTATCAAGATATTTATTTCCTTTATAATAGACATTATTTCCATTGTAGGTGATCTTGGTGAATTGCAAAATAAGAAAAATATTCTGGAGATTTTATTACATTTATAGAATAAAAGAAAAATATTTGATACAAAAAATCTCCATGTTTTGGGTTTAGATTTTTCGTTAGTATTTTTATAATTAAAAAGCATATATACTAAAAAATATTTCATATCATATTTTAATTTTACATTATAATTTTTTTTTTAAATTGAACATTGGATAAGCTAGACTATCATTACTAATATTTTTAGATCTTTCATAACTAATTTCTTTCGACTATTTTTGTTAATTTTAGTCATGAAGTCGTTGGAATCGCAATAAAAGTCGATAATCGCACACGTGACAAATTTCAAAGAAGGAGACCGAGTAGGAGTAGGCGTAATAATCGACTCATGCCAATCATGTGAATCATGTAACCAAGACTTAGAAAACTACTGTCCTAAACTCGTTTTCACATACAACTCTCGTTCTTCTGACGGAACTAGAAATCAAGGTGATTATTCCGACGTAATTGTTGTCGATCACCGCTTTGTCTTAAGCTTTCCCGATGGATTACCAAGCCATGCAGGCGCGCCGCTACTGTGTGCTGGAATCACTGTGTACAGTCCCATGAAATATTACGGTATGACTGAAGAATCAGGGAAACATTTAGGTGTTAGTGGACTTGGTGGACTAGGCCATATCGCTGTGAAGATTGGTAAAGCCTTTGGTTTAAGAGTTACTGTGATTAGTAGGTCATCAGAGAAAGAAAAAGAAGCAATTGATCGACTTGGTGCTGACTCGTTTCTTGTTACAACGGATTCTCAAAAGACGAAGGATGCAATTGGGACTATGAATTTTGTTATTGATACGGTATCAGCACAACATTCTTTATTGCCGTTGTTTAGTTTGCTTAAAGTGAATGGAAAGCTTGTGAGAATCAACCTTATTTTGCACGAATGTTATATTCAAATATTGAATAGAATTTTATAAAATCTAATCACAAAAAAATGAAAAATTTATATTTTGAACATTTCATTCAAAAAAGAATGAGGCCTACGCTCCATAAAAATCTTGTACACATCTAAAAATGAAACATATATATTGCTACAATCAAAAGTTCGAAATTAATATTTTATGGCTTGTGTTATATAGGTTTAAAATAAAATAAAAAAATCATTATACGGATAAACTCATTATGCAAGACCTTGTTAACAAACTACTGATTATCAATTAAATGGGGATAAAAACTAAAGGAAAATATGTTCAAGTTTTTCAAATAGTTTGAGAGGCGGCCCTATTGAATAGACTTCGAAAAACCTATATTCAGCAAATATATCATATTTCTTTTGCACGAATGTTAGATTTTAATATTGAATAGATTTTTTTTTCCCAACATCTCATTATATTGAATAGAATTTGATAATATCTAATCACGAAAAACATAAAAATTTCATATTTTAAACATCTAATTCAAAAGAGTTGGGCCCCATTTGAAAGATACACAAACTTGATGGGCCGGATCCACATTCAACCACAATAAAATTTGAAGTAATTTATTTATCCGCCACGTGAAAAACAAAGCCCAGTGTCTTCTCTAAGAAGCTGGCGGGAAAATCCCAAATCTTTTCCCGGGAAAGTAGATAAAAATTTCGGCCATTAAAGGACAAAATCACAAGAAAGCAGAAACCCTAAAGATTTTGAAACCGAAACCCACAAAAACCCTTTGACGCCTCCTTCTTATCTCTTTATAAAAACCATTTCTTTTCTTCAACACCGTTTCTTATCATCAGACGCCTATTATCTATTCGACTAAATTCCTCTGACAGAAAAAATGTATGTGGTGAAGCGTGACGGAAGACAAGAAACCGTTCACTTCGATAAGATTACTGCGAGGCTTAAGAAACTAAGCTATGGACTTAGCAGTGACCATTGTGATCCTGTCCTCGTTGCTCAAAAGGTTTGTGCTGGTGTCTATAAAGGAGTCACAACAAGTCAACTCGATGAATTGGCTGCTGAAACTGCTGCTGCTATGACTTGTAACCATCCTGATTATGCCTCGGTGAGTTTGTATTCTCTTCGTTTTCATTGATTTTGATTTTTCATTTCTGATTGGATTGGATTTGTGTTTCATTTGATTGAATTTGTGTAGCTTTCTCAATTGTGATTTTGGAACTATTCACTGTACTGATTCAGATTGATAAGAGATGATATGATCTGTATAATTTACAATGTTTTATGTGTTTATGTTTCAGCTTGCTGCTAGGATTGCTGTCTCAAATCTTCACAAGAACACTAAGAAATCATTTTCTGAGACGTGAGGGTTTATACTGAACTCTTTATTAGTGGATTTGAGTTTATATGAATTGAAATTGATGGAATGTATGGTATTTTGTAGTGTTAAAGAAATGTTTCATCATGTTAGTGAGAGATCTGGACTAGAGGCTCCTCTAATAGCTGAGGATGTATATGAGATAATCATGAAGGTAAAAAGAAAGCTTGTGTTTATTTGTGTGATTTTTGATGGTAAATGTCATTGGGTGTATCTTAAATGTCACTGAATTGTGATTTCGTTTGGTTTCTTCAGAACGCTGCTCGTTTGGACAGTGAAATCATCTATGACCGTGATTTTGAATATGATTTCTTTGGATTTAAAACTCTTGAGAGATCATACCTCCTGAAAGTCCAAGGGACAGTTGTTGAAAGGCCTCAACACATGCTGATGAGGGTTGCTGTTGGCATCCACAAGGATGATATTGAATCTGCAATCAAAACTTACCATTTGATGTCTCAGAGATGGTTCACTCATGCATCTCCTACTCTCTTCAACGCAGGAACTCCAAGGCCTCAAGTAAATATCTATATATTGATAATTATTTATATTCATATATGGGGTTGTATTCATAACTGATCTGCTGTTGAAAATAATTGAATTGGCAGTTAAGCAGCTGTTTTCTAATTTGCATGAAAGATGATAGCATTGAGGGCATTTATGAAACACTCAAAGAATGTGCTGTTATAAGCAAATCTGCTGGTGGCATTGGTGTTTCTGTTCATAATATCCGTGCAACTGGAAGTTACATTCGTGGCACAAATGGAACGTCTAATGGTATTGTTCCAATGCTGCGTGTATTCAATGATACTGCTCGATATGTTGACCAAGGAGGAGGCAAGAGAAAGGGTATATCTCAGCATATACTTTGCTACTATTAGCATAATTGTCTGTGCAGTGTATGGTCTCTAGTTTATCTGATGTATATTTTTTAATTGGTGAAGGAGCCTTTGCTGTATACCTGGAGCCATGGCATGCTGATGTCTTTGAGTTTCTGGAGCTGCGGAAGAACCATGGAAAGGTATAGTCATACCAAGATAATTCACCATGCTGTCCTCCCCACATGTAAATTCCTATTGAGTATGATAAAACCTCCAAATTCACTTTTCCCATTGCAGGAAGAACACAGGGCTAGAGACTTGTTCTATGCACTCTGGGTTCCAGATCTTTTCATGGAGAGGGTCCAAAGTGATGGGCTTTGGTCACTGTTTTGTCCTAATGAAGCTCCAGGTTTGGCAGATTGCTGGGGTGATGAATTTGAGAAACTGTACACGAAGTATGAAAGAGAGGTGAATCCCTACTTCATCAATGTATATGCCTCTTCTTTAGTAACTCGAATTCTTGTTATCTAAGACCAGTTATATATGCTCATCTCCTTAGGGCAAGGCCAAAAAGGTTGTTCAGGCACAGCAGCTTTGGTATGAAATATTGACATCCCAGGTAGAAACAGGAACACCATACATGCTTTTCAAGGTAAATAACATTCATGATTCTGTAGCTACACATTATAGCTCTATAACCATCGATTCTTATTGTTAATTTTGATACTTTACAATGTAGGATTCATGTAACAGGAAAAGTAATCAGCAAAATCTGGGTACCATAAAGTCATCCAATTTATGTACTGAAATCATTGAGTACACTAGTCCAACAGAAACTGCTGTGTGCAATCTTGCATCTATTGCTTTACCCAGATTTGTAAGGGAGAAGGTGAGTGGGAAACTGATTTGCCGGTTCTTTAATTCTCTTTAACTTTGTCATTCAAGTTAGAGCTCTAACACTCTCATCTCATGACAGGGTGTCCCATTGGATTCTCATCCATCTAAGCTTGCTGGCAGTCTGGACTCAAAGAATCGTTACTTTGACTTTGACAAGTTAGCAGAGGTCAGATACTAAGTACTCACCTTGTTTGACCTGAAATATGAATGTCAAGGAATCATCTCTGGAGAATTTCCCTGTCTTCGATATGATGTTGACTTTTTTTTTATCTTTCTCTGTGGCCAGGTGACTGCTACTGTTACTATTAATCTCAATAAGATTATAGATGTGAATTACTATCCTGTGGAGACAGCAAAAACTTCAAACATGCGTCACAGACCTATTGGTATTGGTGTGCAAGGTCTTGCAGATGCATTTATCCTCCTTGGAATGCCATTTGATTCTCCAGAGGTAAGACTTGTTTTGCATAATGATCAACCTTGGGAGATAATTTTTTTCTCTGTTCTTAAGCAGTTTGATTTGTTACTCAGGCACAACAACTGAATAAGGATATATTTGAAACCATATACTACCACGCACTTAAAGCATCTTCAGAGCTTGCTGCTAGAGATGGTACCTATGAGACATACAAAGGAAGTCCTGTGAGTAAGGTATGCATCTCAGCCTGCGATTGACTATCTTCATAATTTCCCATTGGGAATTGTTTGGTTGACTATATTGGATGATTTTATAGGGAATCCTTCAACCTGACATGTGGAATGTTACTCCATCTAACCGCTGGGACTGGGCTTCTCTTAGGGATATGATATCAAAGAATGGAGTGAGGAACTCTCTTTTAGTAGCACCGATGCCAACTGCTTCAACCAGTCAGATTCTTGGGAATAATGAATGTTTTGAGCCATATACCTCAAACATCTACAGTCGCAGAGTCTTGAGGTGTGTGATTAAATCATCTAACAAAGTATGTTTTTGGCTTTCCCCATTTGCTATTTACTCATTGGGTCTTCTTTGTTTGTTCAGTGGTGAATTTGTTGTGGTGAATAAGCATCTTCTCCATGACTTAACTGATATGGGACTTTGGACTCCGACGCTGAAAAACAAATTGATTAATGAGAATGGTTCTATAGTAAATGTCGCGGAGATACCTGATGACTTAAAGGCAATTTACAGGTATAGGTCTCACTTATTTTGTGTTCTCACTCACTAGTAAGCTAGATGCCGAGATTTGACTTGTTTCTTCTGCAAATCAACACAGAACTGTCTGGGAGATTAAACAGAGAACAGTGGTGGACATGGCTGTTGACCGTGGATGCTACATAGATCAAAGCCAAAGCTTAAACATACACATGGACAAACCCAACTTCGCAAAACTCACTTCCTTACATTTCTATGCTTGGAAAAAGGTACACGCTTACCTTAGACATCGCTAACTTTACTCCTTAGTTTTGTGAATACTCTAATCTCACTTATGTTATTCTGAATCTACTTTAAGGGTTTGAAAACGGGTATGTACTATCTGCGATCGCGTGCTGCAGCAGATGCGATAAAGTTCACAGTTGACACAGCCATGCTCAAGGTAAAAAGACAATGCAACACTCATTACACTGATTCTTCTAGTGAATTCAGATATCTTACCTGTGATTTTCGTTGTAGGAGAAGCCGAGTGTAGCAGAAGGAGACAAGAAAGAAGTAGAAGAAGAGGATAATGAAACTAAGATAGCACAAATGGTTTGTTCCTTGACAAACCCTGACGAGTGTCTCGCTTGCGGAAGTTAAAGCGCTTAGTTGAAGTTTGGTCTTAAAAGTTAGAAAGTATAATCATGTCTCTCGAACCTTCACGTTTCCTTATTTGCTTGTTGATTTGTATATTGTCAAATAGTTTACGAATGGTTGATGTTGCTTCGAGTTTGTGTAATCTTATAAGGTAACGATAACTTATATAATCTTAATAGTAGATTTTACTCTCTTTACAAATATTGTTACTAACAAAAGGTAATTCAGAATTCATTCTACATGTATAGATTAATATATTTACTATTCGAATTTTGATGTTTCACTTTCTTTTCCTTGAAAAATGAAAATCATGCATCGACTGGTAACAACAATTTCATCCACATTTATGTTTACGTACATGAGTAAGTTGTAACAACCTGCAATTAGACTTGTTAAAAATTTAGGGGATTTGGCCTTTGTAGTCCTTTAAAATATATATATTTTCAAATATTTACATATATGACATTTATATTTACACTTGATCAAATTTTGTTGGAAAGTAAAACGAAGTGTAATGTTATAGTAAAAAGTTTAAGCTAATTCCAAATTTTCATGAAATTGGTTTGGCGAGATAATGAAGTTCCGTACTTATTTATAGAAAACTTAAAGAGAAAATTTGCATAAACCTAACTACTTAATGTGATATTTTTGAGTCGTATTAAGTACATATATTTACTTCTATACTCTTAGCATTCAACCACTGATAAGATATTTAGATAAATTAACTCATTTTGCTTGTATTTAAATGATTACCTGATCCTAATAGATTATCGATCGATTAAATGATTGTAAACGACCCACAAATGATAGATGTTTTACAGCCTTTGTGGTAAAGCGATTAGAGATCATTGTCAATCATCGTTTGATAATCTTGTTTTGTTATCAGTAAAGTGATTAGACTAGAACTCGAGGGAAAGTTTGAACGTAACTCGTTAGCTTCAGTGTCACATAAGATGCCGTTTAAACCTCCGATAAATAGGAAATTTTTACTCATTTTAGACCGAATTAAGGTTAAGATGTTGTACAATGGATGTACAATTCATTCAAGAATAAAAATTATATTGATGACATTAACAACTTATTTGTTTAATAGTCCACTACAATTGTCTTTATAATAATACAGTTACATCAACGAATTATCTCAACAATATTACCATATTAGTGATGTTGATTAAAATGTTATATCAGAGTTAATGAGTAGTCAAAGAAATTTTTTTTTAACCGAGGCAATTTGTGTATGTGGTACACTTGTTGATAGATGCTTTGATGATTCTACTATGGAAGTTGAGTTTTACATCCCATAATATATATATATATATATATATATATATAGAGTATGGAAACAAATGTTATCACAGATTTCAACATATAAATTTGGTGATATGTATGATAAAGGTTTCATTTGTAAATCCATATATACAATAGTCTTGTGAAAGCTTGTGAGTGAATTCAATAGCGTTATCAAGTCATATTTTTTTATTATATAGTTAGGGAATTGTGCTCTCAACCTGATTATTTCTGCAATAAATTTTGTGAAAGTTTTGTGTAATTAATAGACACACATGTGACCATCTACGGGATGTGTCATTCAATACCATAAAATATCGAAATAACCCGCAATATGGGTGGATATGTCCATATATCACCAGTATTCTTTCTAAAAATATTGGAGATTCATTCCCCCATTTTGGCTGGTGATTATCGAGTTATTAGTTTTCCGTGAGAATAAGCATTACATTAAAATTCTCCCGATTGAAAAATCTTCTGGTTTTTCAACGGATGATCATTTAAATTTTCCACAATTTTTTGCATCATGGCTAAACCCGGGTGCCCTAAACGTTCATGTCAGACTTTGAATGTATTTGTAAACTTCGAGTTTATTGTAACATATGATTTAGTCATATTTATTTTTGTGGAATATATTTTGAAGGATAAAGCGGGTAACTCTTATAATATGTATTTTATCTCCGAAATTAATGCATCATTTCTTTCAAATTTTGTTCTTCTTGACATCGAAAAACTGGCTTTATCGGAGCCCATAATAAGTTTTGCATTACCAAATATAGTATTCACGCTTCCGGCATAATCTTTTATTTTAAGAGAGGAGAAATATTTTTATCCTTAAGTATTGTGTGTGTTGTAACACTGTTTGTCAGACATATATCTCCACCCTCGATCTCAAATTTTGATATTTTCTGAATTTATAAATATTCATAAAAAATGCATTAATATAACAAAAAGTTTACATTACAATAAAAACTAATTTACAACAAAAATAAAAATAAAAATACAACAAAAACATTATTAAACATTATGTTCTCCGTTTTACTTTCTTCTTCAAAAAAAAATTAACAAACACAATTATTTATACATCACATCATATTTTTTCTTCAGGAAGATCTTAATTGTTTTGTTTTTTTCGTTGATAGTTTCAGGATCAACTATAAAATCTGCAATATCGAAATGTGTATCATTATTTATGCCATCGAAATAAGGTCCGGATTCTCCATAGATGAAGTTGGTTTCACCTTATTTTTCTTTCACCTTTTGTGATTCTTGGTACTTATCGATCATATGTTTTGGTGTACGACATGTACGAGACCAATGTCCTTTCATGCCGCATTTGTAGAAAGCATTCTCATGTTGCTTATTCATCACGCGACCAACTTTATTTTCTTTGAACCTTTTATCATTTTTCCAGTGTTGGAGTCATTAGGACGGAATTTTCTTACTTGTCCTCGTCCACATCCACCTCATCCACGACCATGATTATTATTTCGACCACGTCTACGTCCGTAATTATTATAATTGGATGATGCAATATTTGCTTTTGGGAATGAAGCTGATCCAGTAGGACGAGATTGATGATCTAACATCATAAGTTCATTATTTTGTTTTGCCACCAACAAAACTTACATTAATTCTGAATACGTCGTGTATCCATTCGTCCATTATTGTTGCTGTAAAATTATATTTCCAGGATAAAATATTTAAAAAAATTTCTCGATCATATTATAATCACTTACCTTTTTTCTATATATAATTATCCTATAAATAATTCTTAATAAATTAGAATTATATTCACTAATACTTTGTAATGTTGGAACATCAGATTTAACTACTTAGATTTAACTTTTGATAAAATCAATATTTACGATGATCAAACATATTTTAAGTGATTATCAATATATAGTTAGAGATTCGTATATAATATATTATATTACAATTAATGTGATGGTGAGAAACTGAGAGTGATAATGAACGTGTATAAAGGAATTTAAAGAGTAAATTACTTTTACATCATATGTACAAGTTAGATTTATAGGCAAAATAAATCAGTAGATTTACCGACGTAAAAAAAAAATCTATACTATTAAAGACGATGAATAATCATTCTATTATAACAAACCCAAAAAAAATCTATACTATTAAAAAGAATAGATAATCATTTTTTTTTGAACTGTCTAAATATTATTATCACTTTGATAAAAAATTTATAAGATAACAAAATAGTATTCATATACATATACTCTAAACAAAAAAGATAAAAAACAATACAATATAAGAAGCGAAATTGACGATGTTTCAATTATAAAAGCCTTACACGTTAACAGATTAACAAATCTGTTAAGTTCATTCTTCGTATTCAAACTCAACCATTACGATTCTTGGCTATCACCCAAGTATGATACACTATAAGAATTTCGCAAATCTCAAAACACCACTGCGTGAAGACTACAAACTTCACAATCAATGGTTGTCTCTATATAAATTTGTCTTTCGCCTAGATTTTAACAAACCATCAGAAATAACCGGAAGAAACAGCACAACTGATAATTTCACCAGAATCAAACTCTACGAAGAGAGACATAAAATAACTAACACAAAGAAAAATCTAGAGTGGAAAACACGACTCATTTCCCACCCAATCTAATCTATTAAACTGTAATACATGATAAACATGGTGAGATTATCTGCAAAATACATGAACATACACGACGTGTTTCTTCAACACGTCGAAAAGACACCAACCCAACTAATTGTGATGTGAAGAGAATATTGGTATTTAAAGGCGAGATCACAAACAGATCGCTCGTGAAATATGACCGACAAAACCATGAAGAGGAGAAAGATAATCAACCAAAAAATCGCTAACACTCATATCTTTTCAATTTGTCGTTTCCAAATAATGAATTTTTTTAAAAGATAAATCCTATAATATAATTAGAAAAAATACGACCGACACCGGAATCGATGTTGACCGACGAATTTACAGAAAAACAGAAAAGAAAAGTTGATTTGGAAAATCAATTTCTGAAAAAAATAAAAAGAAAAAAAAACTAGAAAAATATCAGAGAGAAGTTATTAAAAAAATATTTTTACGTATGAGAATGGATAATCATTATATTATAACAAACCCAACAATAATTCAACAAAAATTTCGTACCCAAGCTCATCATCACATATCGTTAAAGATTAAAGTAAACGTCGTAGCCAAACACTCCTTAAAACTTTGACGAATCGTTTTATCCCGCCTTCTTCACGAAAATCAAATTTGATTTCGCTTCCTCTCACAATGAGCGATCTCATTCTGATCTCCGACGAAGAGGCTGAGGTTACTCCACCATCGAAGAGGGTTCGGAAGAATCCTAACCCTACGATTTTGAATTTGGATTCTGATCCGAGGCCGCAGAAACAACCTCCGGGATCTGCTTCTACTACTACATTGTTCATCGACGAGACACTTATCTCTGAAGATGTCACTTTCGTTAAATCTTCCTTTGGTTCTGGAATTGGAGTTTCTTCACACTGCGAGAATAAGTTTTCCGGTGAGTAAACCTCCCTGATGAGTCTTTTCAGTTGTTTGGTAGGGTTTTACTGAGTTTGTATTTGGGAATCTGATTAGGTAAAGGAGTTATATCTCTTGAGTCTGATTCTGATGACAGTCTTCGACCTGGAATTTCTAAGAACTATGATGATTCTTTGAAGCAACGTTTTGAATTGGAATCTGGATCCAGTGATGCAGATTCTGGTGAGTGAAGCTAACTATGACCTGAATTTACAAGAATATCTAAACCAAGTATTTCACACAGTTATGAACTTTCAAATTTATGACGATGAACTTCAATTGCAAAATGTAGTTTCTTCTCTACTTATAAATTTGCTTGTGGCTGTATTCTTTTAGATGATAGTACTAGTTGGATGTGGCGAGCCAGTTTTCGATCTTCGCTCCGTAACGATACCATTGAGGTACTTATCTGCAAGGCATTCTGCACTCATATTCTACTCTTTGTCATGGGCATGATTAATGAACTTTTGGCTCTTTTCATTTTGTTGTGATATCTAAAGCTGTCTTGTAGAGGGTTGGGAGTATTTGGGATTTTCATATGTGTCATTTGTTTGTGTATTTCCAGCATTGCTTGTTTTTTCTTTTTCTTTTGTTTGGTGCGCAATGCATTGCGTTGATCCTATTACTAAATGGTTAAAGCTGTATAATTTATAAAAAATCAGGTAGATTCTGACCATGAGAATGAAGATACAAGCGTTGAGAAAATAGGTCGACAAAAGCAGACCACAAGTTCTAAGAGTAGATCTCTTTCTGTTGATGCATTACCAAAAAAGCGTATGACCAAGGACGAAAAAATCCGCGCGGCAGAGGAAAAGAAGTTAAGAAAAGAAGTGAGCTTCTTTTTACTGGATTTTTCTATGTTGTGTTTCCTGGATCAATAGCTAATGTAGCTTCCATCACTCAGCAAGAGAAACTCCAGAAAGCTGCCTCAAAAGCAGAAGATGCTGAGTATAAAAAGTTGGAGAGGGAAAAGCAGAAATGGGCAAAGGACAAAGCCCTTAAATCTATCGTAGCCGTGATTGACAATAAATTGGTTGAAGGACCTGTTGGAGGTTTCTCCATTCTTCGTATTATTCTTCAACATATGCCTCAAGATTTAGTTCATCACTAAAGTATGGAGACTGAGTGCCTTTTCTACATTGGTAATATAGGACGTCTGACTTCAGAGTTGATAGAGAAAGGCATTATATACCGTGTAATCGCTAATCCAATTGAGAGATCCATTTTGTGGACAATGACACTTCCAGAGGATATTTCTCAGGTATGATAAAATCTCAGTCAATTAATTTGCTTGCATCTTGAATCTCATAACTGCAATATCTTTGAGGACAAGTGATTCTTAGAACCCAGTACTTGCAACTGTTATCAATGCCCCAATCTGGTCTATATCCTTGTTTCTTATGAGGATAAGCTTGTTAGTTGAACATTTGTTTTTTCTCTGACTTATACCTCATACTCTTCTGTGTTTCAAATTTCATTTCGTTGTACTCTTAGTGATGGAAGTCAAGCTATGATTCTTGTCTCTTGATTGTCATCGAATAGCACGGGGTTTGAAATAACCGTTTAAATTTCAATCATCAATGTGCTCTATTCTGTGTGTTTCAGATCCAGGCATTTGGGCATTGTTTGTCAAAATTATTTTTCTTGTGTGTTTCAGTTATTAAGTTTTTTTTTTTGAACCTCCATCTTTAAGAATGAGATATTTTCTTATACTCTTGATTTGCATCTTCTTTATCTGTTGCAGAGTTTGCCCCTGGGGCCCAAGATTCCATATGTTTTACTTGTGTACGAGGCTGAAGAATTTTGTAATCTTATTGCTAAAAAAGAACTTCAAGAAAACATCTCAAGAGTTCAGGACCGATACCCATCTTATACAATGTGCTACCTCACCAATAAGTTAATGTCCTACGTAAACAAAAAGTGAGCTTGAGAAGGTAAAATTTTGTTGCATTAATGTTTCCATCCTGAAGCTAAAAAAATCAATCTTCTAGGGAAAGGGTTGAGTACAAGAACCCTGAAAATCCCAGTGGTTGGAGAAAGCCTCCTATTGATGAGGTACTACAGTACCTAATGAAAATATGTTTAGAAGAAAACTTCTTATTGCTCCTTTTATGTTCTTAAAACACATCTGATGTGTTACAGGCACTTGCAAAGTTAACTACTCACTATATTGGAGTACATTCCAGACATTGTGTAGACGAGGCTGAGGTGGCTGAACATATTGTTCGTTTAACAAGTAATCTTGCCTATTGCCAAGTCAGGTATTAATATCTATGCTATTTCATTTTTGTTTCCTATAAATATTTTGATTCGATATGATGTCGAATGGAATTTCAAATTCTTTCCTCAAATCTTTTGAATGTTTTCGAAGAATTCCATCAAACAAATTCAACCATAGAAACTTATAGAGCCTCGTCTTCTTATATTCTTAAATCATACATGTGTGTGAAGTAAATTGTACCTAAGATCCTGAAATTCAACACTAAATAGAAATAATCTCTGCATTGATGTACAGGAAGAAGTTAACTCGGTTATCAGTAAACGCCGATGGTACATTAATGTCCAAGAATGCAGTTGATATGCATTTACTTCAAAAGAGCCCATGGTAGAGTAATTTTAAACCCATTTTCAGTTTAGTAATGTTAATCTTTGTTTAATAAGTAAATATGCATGGGGTCTCTAGGTTGAAAGCGTTAGTAGCAATACCAAAGGTACAGCCACGATACGCTGTAGCAGTGTCGAAGAAATACCCATCCATGAAGTCCCTTCTTAAGGTTTATATGGATCCTAACATATCGGTAAGTAAACACAAACTACGGATTCGACTTCCTCAGTTTGTTTCTAATGGTTTCTGAAGCAAATTGTGTGGTGTTTGTTTTAAAAAATGTGGAATAGGATCATGAGAAGGAGTTTCTACTGAAAGACTTGAAGGTGGAAAATTTAGTAGGAGTAGACACAAGGGTAGGTGAGGCTTGTTCAAAGCGGATATACAGAGTTCTCATGTCTACAAGTGGAACCATGAAGACTGATGACGTCGAAAACGGTGCTGCTTCCTTCACATTTCCTCCATATGACAGACTAGAACTGAGTCATTAGAAGACATTAAATAGTCCGGTAACTTAACTTTCCCTATCAGACAAAACATTAAATAGGAGTAATTGTCTGACCACGCCGAGAAAAACGATATCTCCTTTTTGAATATTTATGGGAAACAATCAGTGATCGACTAAAACGCTTCTGCTTTGCTCTCTTTTTCTCAAAATTTTCCGTTTGGGATTTATGAGAAAACTTGAGCATTTCTCTCATTCATGCCCTTTGACCTCGCCAGAGATTGTAGCTTACAGCATCTGCAACATTTGCTTCAAAGACGAACTTATCAAATTCGCATGTAAGCCTTGTAATTTCGACATATGTAAAACTTGCTCGACGGTACCGCATAAAGTGTCACACAATTTTCACTCAGAACATCCTCTAGAGTTTTGTCTATTCCAATATGATCGAAAACCTGGATTTATTGTCTGCTCTCGCTGTGGAAACATGTCTTCTTGCTCATTCTACAAATGTAAAGAATGTGAGATCTGTCTTGATCTTGATTGTGCCCTTCTGAAGAACATTGTCACGGCTTGGGACGTAAGAGAAACGTTTCATTATAGTCATGAACATTTGTTTCGTAGTGTAGACCAGGACTAGACACTAGAGGCTCTTGTCTGCTTTGTGAGCTTCCTATCTCTCCTTCCTCAATATGTTGTGGTTGCGTTTACTGTTACTCGTTTCTTCACGAGCGTTGCCTCGATCTTCCGACTGAGATTCAACATCCTCTGCATCCGAAACATCTTCTAAGACGTCTTGACTATATACGAAGTGGTGGTCGAACATCTTGTGTTGCGTGTAGGGATAATATTGAAAGTGTCCCATTTGGTTGCTTAGAATGCAAATTTTACATTCACATGAGGTGTGCGGATTCTTTGTTGAGAGGTCTGAAGAACGAGTCTCATGAGCCATATATAGATCGTTTTATGTAGCTTCAAATGCTAATGAAAACTTTGGAAGAAAAGATCCTTGTCAAATATGCATGAGAACTGTAGTGAGCTCCTCTCTGTTCTTATTACCATTGCGTCGAATGCGATTTACAGTTTCATTTCGAGTGTCTTGGGATACCTGAGTCTATATTTAAGAGATCTTGTCACATTCATCAACTCGTGTGTAAGACAGAAGAGAATGATTCTTTGGAGTATTGTGGCGATTGTGACAATGGTATACGCAGGACATCATGTTCTGTCGTGTGAAGAATGTGATTTTATCGGTCACATGAATGCATTCTACGCGAGGTAATTCATATCCTTATTGTTTATTTTTTTGTATCTTAATGATGATAATATATGATTATCTACAAACAACAGGAAGAGCCTTCACCATTGTACTTGAAAGATCTGTATTCTTGTGGTGAAGTCGTCACAAGAGCAACAAATCAAGAAGACTACGAAACCAACAAATTAGAAAACAGACTTATGGTATGGCCTTTTACTAATTAGTAAAAGAACAAATATAAAAGAGAGTACTAATTATGGTATGTGTTGCAGGTTAATGATATTGACCATAATCATGTGATGACAATGATCGACATGTGTGAGCTTGATGACAAAGAGCATTGTGACATATGTGAAAAGGAAATACTTGGTAACCCATGGAAATGTGAGACTTGCAGCTTTCTGACATATAAGTTGGGGAAACCATCAAGACATCGGTGTCACTGGAAACATCTTTTGACACTCTTGCCAAAACCCCTTGCTACGGATATGATGAGGTGTAAGAGCTGCAGAGAGGATATAAAAGGGTTCAATCTATTTTGTCGAATATGCGATTTTGTCATTCACGTCAGTTGCGCCATGAAAGGTAAACGTTTTCTTGGAGTGTTAGGACCAAAAGTAGTTGGAACTTGGAGAGGACGTTGCTTGAGAGGTAAGCATATGATGGTCCAAGTTATGTTCTCAAGGTCATATCAAATTGTTTGTGTTATTTGTCATGATAGAGTATTTGGTAAAGCTGTGTCATGTTCGGAGTGTGAAACTGTTTATCATCTTCGATGTATTGACCAACATTGTTCTAAAGACATGATCGTTGATCGAAAACAGTGAATCTATTCCACTTTAAAACTAACTTGTACGTTTGATATTTGCAGTTTTACCTGTTCATTAATAAGCTACTCTTCATCAGTTTGGAGTAGATAGAAAAATATGTGAAACTTTATTTATATCTCTATACACGAGGAACCGAGTCTGGTTCCTCGATGATGCTGATTCTTGAATGTAGTCTAGAGCCTTGTGGAATCCCCAATGGCGCATTTTCGCAAGAACAATTATCAACAGCAAAGAGTTCCCATTCCTTGATCCCACATTTCTCCAATGCGGACTGCAATCTCTCCTTTTCCTTCTCTGCCGGGTAAGAACCATCTGGTGTCACGAGCACAGCCCCGGTGTAAGACTGTCCTGCTACACGAGCCGCTCCATTGTAATGAAACAGCCCCCATCTAAGATCATCAGATACATCCACAATAGTCCAAAACTCATTTGACACCACACCATTGTCTAAAACACTGAAACGAAACGTTGCAGGAACCTTTCCTCTCTTAACTGAGTATCTTCTCCTTCTCCACACTAACTTCTCATCAAGCGTCCTCACCTGAAACACGGGTTCATACCAAAACGAAGACTTTCCTTTCCCTCTGTAGAAAAGTTGATACTGACATGGAAACTGATCATAAGCGGGGTTTTGTCCAGCCACAACACGCCAGCTCCACTCCAATTCCCCTAACCAACCAACAAACAAGTCTTCCGCTGTCTCATGACATAACTCTTTCCCTCGAAAATTCTTCATTGGAGGTACGTAAGGCTTCTCAGGGATCTTTGCATTCAATTCTAAACAATTGTGTTTCTGTAGAACACAAAGAGAAAATGCTTCAAAGTATGGACTCTCATAAGAAGCAATACATCTATAGCTACAAACCTGATCCACAGGACTACATTGGTTCAAACACTGAAGAGCTTTTCGACAATTGGGATCCAATAAACAGTTCAAAATCTGAGATCCACAGTTTTTAACCATACAAGTAAGCGTCGAAAACCCTTTCGATCTCAAGTTTTGTAACACAGGAACTGGTCTTATATACGCATTGGTGATCACAAGCAAACAGAATCTTATATCATCAGAGTTACGACGTTCCCAAGCATCTCCAACTGTCTTCACTACCTCTGTTGCTTCTTTATCTTTATTTACACTTCCAATATCAACCCCTCCAAGCCTGTTCATCAAATCTGAAGAAGACTCAAAGCAAATCATGTTCTTGACATTTTTTCTGTTTGTTTGAATCCATTTAACAGATTCTGGATTATTAACAGCAACTACAACTAAGATATCAGTTTGATTCAGTTCCTGTTTCAGATTAATAGCTCTCTGATCACTTGACTGCAAAATTTCATCATCAAAAACGAGCATTTCATATCCTTCATCAACCCATTTCAGTCTTCTTGCCTGTAAGTGGACAGAATATCAGATTTTGCGATTATAAGATACAGAAAAATAATTGTTCAGGAATTTGTTTTTTTTTGTTTTTTTAGAGAAGATAAATTACTTACAGTGTGGAGCATAACTTCTTGCCACGAGGTGGATTTGAGTGGGCTTACTTCTCCTTTACCGACGAGAGCAATCAATTTCACCGGAGGCTCAGCTTTCTCTATCTTTGTACTCTTCTCCGTCTCCAAAACCGACTTAACAATGGGTCGCGCGCGGAAACCCATTCTTCGTCTAGAGAACGATGATTCATCTATGGAAAGATGGGACTGTCGGAGGAAATTAACTGGTGAGTAAACCGATTGACGAGTGACGAACCGGTTAGGGAAAGGAGAAGGTGCTTTGAGAGAAATCGCCATGGCGAAGTTTACAGTAACGCCTCTAAGACACAGAGTTTATAATTGTTCACAAGTTAGCCACGTGTTGGTTTATGATTGGTTCAATAGCTTACTTTTTATGGTCTTTTAACTGGAATCTTAAAGAAATAACCAATCTTGGTTCAACTAATTTACGTTTCATTAGGAGCAAACCAAACCCAATAGCCAATTTAAACCAATCTATTATATTGTTTCACTTCACAAGTCATAATTACATCTAAAATGTCCATAAATTTTGGTCAAGTAAATTGATCTCTTTTGATTCGGTTAGACACCAGCTCTTTTATTTAAACATCTCAAATTTCAATTATCACCATTATCAAAAAACATGAAACCACGTTTGTGTCTAATATAACCACATAGAAAGTTAGACTCATTAGGTATTCCAATCCATGGTGAAGCCTTTATTTAAACGCCAAACCAAAAACAGCAAAAGGAAACGATCTTCTCTTTCATGGCAAAGATCTTCTTTTGCCTTTCTTACAACAAATCAAATGTTTCTGAGGATCAAACCTTAGATGAACTTACGGATGTCCAACGACTTCACGTCAGGCATTTCCTCATCCTGGAATTCTTCCCTGAAAAAATCCGCAAGTTCCATCGTGTTATGTAACATAGATGGAGATCAAAGATTGATTTGAATGAGAAACACAAAGCAAAACTTACTTCTTTTTCTGAGCTTCCATAGCTTCAAGAGCATCACTCTTCAGCTCATCTAACTGTGCTTTGGCAATGCTGAGCTCCAATTTTTCCTCATATTTTGGAAGATCTTCTTTTCTAATTCCAAGCCTGTTCGGATTTAATGAGATGCAAACATGTAATCCATTAGCTATAATATGTATATAAGGAGCAATTATTTGTTCTTGTTTTGTATGGGTGGTTGACAAGTGATAACACACTTTTTGTTGCCTTTCTCAAATTCGGCAATCAAGAGATCCATTCCTTTCTTGTCGCTTCTCAGGAGAGGCTTCTTTATATCCTTTTCAACTTTCTCCAAAGCCTCAAACATCATGGCCTCAGCACCAAGCTCATCAGTAAGCCCCCTCCTGCAAGGGAAATAAAAAAGATTGATAAGGTAATGCAGTTTTCAAATAATTGCTTAACAATCAATCACATTCAAGATATTACATGGTGCTATTTCCAATAAATTAGAGTTACTTCTACTGTCAGGCATTGAATTTATTAACAAAAAGATGAGCAACTTGATTCGTGAGGCAAACTACCCAAAAGGATGACTGAAACTAATTTGAAGTCTTAACAATTACCTGGTGCGGATTTCCTGCAACTTCAACAAGTATGCACGAGCATCTGGAATCTCTCGAGTCTCGGTGTCAATGTCATGTTTAATGCGTTGAGATTCTGAGAACATGTCAGCCCTACATACCAAGAAAAAACATGATAAGCAACCAAATTAACAAGGTAAAATAGTGTCCCTGACCCATATGTGAAATTAGCTTCAGGGAAATCGAAAAGAGTAACAAGAGTCCTACTTTTGCCTTATGGTCATCATCACATTTGCATACTGTTTTACGGCAGCTGGGTCCTCTGGATCAAAAGTGATCTTTTCCTTACGGAGAATATCAACTGCAGCCTGAAATTTGTTCTTGATGTCAAAAAAGACACCCTTCAACATTTCTGTCAAAAAGTGTAAAACTTTTGAGTCAATAATAATAAACAGCAATGCTTGTTCACTCTAAACACACACTACAGATTCCACCAATACATTAAACACAATCATCATAAACATGATACATATAAACTCAACAAAAGTAGTAAAGAGATAATCAACTTTTTCACGAGATAACTTGCAGAAAAACAATCCTAGCAACCATGGCCCGGGATTCTCAAGATTATATTGCATTGACCAATATAGTTTCTCTACAAATTTCATATTTTTTTTAACTAGATACCATGTTAAACTCAAAAACATGAACGGCTGAACAAAGGAAAGCAAAAATTTTCAGGAAAATAATGCAACCAGAAACAAAAAATTCTATTAAGTGTGTTAATGAAACCACAAGAATATACTAGGTAAAAAAGCATATAATGTAGTATACAAAATGACAAATCAAAGATATCAGTTTAGTTCACAAACCATCTCCTTTAAATGTTGGACGAGCAGCTTCCTTTGCAAAGGCACGGACAGGAATAGCATGATGCTGCTGCAAAATGACCATACTTTCCTGTAGCTGCATAATACGAGGAAGATAAGTTGCAGCTAATCAACGAAATCAGAAACGTATGGGTTGAAATACTTCTATCGTCGAACTGTATTAGCAATCAACAAAGAGTAACAAAATAAAATACAAAATCCAGGAAATGCCCATCGATATCATACCACCAGAGTTCAAGACTTTTATCAATTCGATTCATCAAATTCGCCTATCGATATTAAAATTCGATATCACATAATGGAATGGCACACCCTATTATGTGAATCGGTGATAGATACCATCATATCACTCAAATCATCGCATTGAAGCATATAAAACCCAGAAATCGGGAAACAAAAGAGGAATCAAACAGACCGAAGAAGAGAATCAAAACAAAAGGATTGAAATGAACCAGAAGAATCGAGTATACCTGCTTAGATCTGGAGAGGAAACGAGAAGCGTAAGCCATTTTTTCAAATCGAATCTCTGTGGACTTGTCGAAACTAGGGTTTGTTGAGATCCCTATCTGAGTACAAGTAACAGGCAGTGTTGGGTAAACTAGTCGCTCTTTTACGGAGCTCGTTTTATTGTACACCGTTGATTAGCGGATCAACGCTTGAGATTTATTCGTATATCTGAATACTGATATAATATTTTACGACACTTTTTCTTTTGGACTTTAAAATTTGTTGAATCTCATTTTTGTATTATCAATTAACAAAATATTATAATGAAAATTTTAAAAATAAAATGTCTATTGCCAGTATATTAGACTAAGATGGTCGTTGACGGTTGGATGAATGAAAATAAAAACAGCTATAAATTAGTTTAGACGAATTGTGTAGAACAGAGATTTTCAACTCATTTCTCTATTTCTTTTTTTAATTCTGAATAAGAATTAGGAGATAAATATGGAATAAGGTTAGAGATAGTCTTATGTATCATGTAGCGTCCAGTTTCATTTTTTGTTTTTTTAGAACAGTCATAGAGATGTTTGGGTTTGACTCTACAAAGTTTCATACAATTTTATAGATAAGAGACATTTTCTTATATATATTTTGCTGATTTTATTTGTAAAGAATTTGTTCTTTCTCATTAAAAGCCGAACCGTTGTTAGAAGTATTTACTTTATTTTGGCCTAAATTATATTTGATGTTTGGATTAATATGATACTTGCATGATATATACAAAATTAATAATATAAATTAAGGGAACTAATGGCAAATTGTACTCTGCAGATGTCTTTGAAAAACACAAACTCAATTGGAGTGTGAACAAAAAGGCCTATTGATCTGATCTTCACATTTTCATATCGGTTGAAGGTGTAGTAGATGGAGTAATGATGGAGGAGAATGTTGCAGAACAGAGAAATCTTAAGTATATGAATGTGTAGGATGTAGATGTGAAGATCGTCTTATCCACAAACCTTAACTATTAGTTATATTGGAAACTTAATTAAAATAATGATCGCTGAATTGTTTAAAAAAACAAATCGAACTTGGCGTCATTTTACCATTAGAAATATTATAAGTTCGATTTGGCTGTTGTCTTAAAGTAAAAGAAAGAACTTAATATTAGAATGCATTTTAGTAGTAAATTAAAAAAAAGACGAAAAGGAAACATAGCCATTTGAACAGAGTGAGAGAGTCAGTTTCACAGGTAAAAAGAAATTATTTACATTTTGGAAGATCATTACAATTTTGATAGAGAAGAAAGCTCTGTTGCAGTTATTTTGCTCACTTCAACCTACAATTACCCCAACAATCTTTCTGCAAATTATCTCCCCCTTCCCCCTATATTAAATAAAAATGAAGCTTATTGACCTTATCACATAGCTACGAAAGTAGCTAGAGTTAGGCATTCGGATATTTATTTGGATTCATATCAGTTTTTTAGGATTTTGGATATTTTGATAATAGGGATTTATGACCTATTTGAGTATTTTAGAATTTTTGTTAGGATTCGATTTGGTTTAATTCAGATTTGGGTATCTAAAATATCAGAAAAAAACTAAAAATTTAGTAAAATTTTCACAAATATAATTAAGAACTTTCAGATATTTTGATTATTTCAGTAGAAAGTAAATGATATATTTTTGTTTATAATTGTAATTTTGGATAATTGTATTATATAAAATCTAAATATAATTAATATTATATATATAATTGTATTTTAGATATCCATTCGGTTCTGGATATTCGAATATAGAAATATAAGATCCATTCAAATATTTTGTCGGTTCAGATTCAGTTTGATATGTTTTTTCGAATTAATTCCGGTTTTGTTTTTTGGTTCTGGGTATTTTATCTGAGGCCTAGTTTGTTCTTACATCCAATACAAAATTGGTTGAGCCAATAAAAGTGCGCATTAAGGAGAAGTAGTTGCGCAAAGGAGCATATGTTTTACCAATAAAAGAGGGCACGCGTGGCTGATGATGGGATAGAGGTTGAAAGACTCTAAACACAAATGTGTTTGCTTTCGAATGCCAAACATAAACGTTGGGCTTTAATCTTGAAAAAAATCAAATCGAATACTAATCTATCAACCTACTTAATGGTGGTTCATTGGTTGATTCATCTTAAAGTTGAAAAACTAGGTATCAATTTTTTTTTACTACGATTTCAATCATATCGTGCCCTCAGGGATTTTAAATGGTAAAATACTAATGGATCGGAAAAAAAAACCAAGTGACTCAGTGATTGTATGAATTGTCTCAACGAAAATTTTTACAGAAATTAAATAAAAATGCTATACATGAATCAAAACACTCGAAACATTGCATATCAATTGTTTTTTCCCGTTAATAAACCTCTATATAGTTGATATTGAACCAATGAATAATAAAGTTACCAAAAACAAAGACTGCAAATAAAATAACTGGGACTCGTTATTGTCGACCAGATATGTTAAATATGAGTCAGCAAGCACAGCCTCCTGGCTGCTCCTGATCAATAATATCTGTAACAGATACAGATAAGCCTCTAGAATATCTGCAAATTCAAAAAAAAAAAAATATATATATATATATATATATATCAAACATGAAACCTTAGAGAAATATTAGAAAGAGTTAGAGATCTATCTATGAATCAAAACTGTTATAGAAACTCACATGTCGTTGTCTAGTTTACGTTCATTGGAGAGAGCTTTGTGTGCAACACCCAAAAAAGCTTCATCGACATTGATATCTTCCTTCGCAGAGGTTTCATGGTATGGTATGTTCCCCTTTGAGACACACCATTCAATGGCTCTCTTATCTGAAACCTGCATAAGCAGGAACTGCGGAAATTAGGGTTTTTGATGCGTCTAAAGACGAGATTCAGGAAGAATATATCGGCTTACAACTCGGCTACTTCCGCCATCTACATCGGTCTTGTTCCCGATCAAAACAAAGGGAAATGTCTCAGGTTCCATAGGATTTGCCTAGAAGATTTCGGAACATGGAATCAAAGAGGTTAGACTTGCGAAAAGAAATGTGCGGTAACTGTAACTTCTTACACAAGAAAAAGGAACGTTAGGTCAAAACCTGTTTGAGGAACTCGGTGTGCCAGTTATTGAGAGTTTCGAAAGATTTAAGATTGTTCACGTCATAGACAAGAACGCAACAATCAGCACCTCTATAGAACGCGGCTCCTAGACTTTGAAATCTTTCTTGTCCTGCAGTATCCCATATCTAAACAACAGAGATATTTCATAAGATTTCGGCATCATAAGATGATTAAACTGTTGAAACAAGGGATGATGTATATTAATTTACTTGTAAAGTGACAGATTTTTCTTCTATATGAAGCTCCTTGGTGACGAAATCTGCTCCGATCGTGGCCTTATATTGCTTGTTAAATTTCTTATACACGTATCTTAAGTCACAAGTTACGGTTAACGCAGAAACACATCTTATACATACATACAGAGGACCGTGCCTAGGTTCATAAGAACTTTAGACGAGTCTGAAAATGAAGTATTTTCAATGTAAAGTTTTAAAAAGAAAATATGATATGAGTTTCAAAACGATACTAAATATTGAAATGGTAATTTAGAAAGTTCAAGACATAATATTTCTTCCAAGGTTTTTCAATAAACGGAAAGCTCGTAATCTAGGTTTCTAACCAGTTTACTTTCTATAGATATAACCGGATTCGAACTTACGGAATAAACCTTAAAGAAAACACATTTTAACCAATACGATAAACCAAACTTTACCAAACTAAAAAGAGAAAAACACTACCAAATTGGGCCCCAAAATTTTATATATTTTAGAAGCATGAGGCTAAAACTTTGAAATTTTACCCTTCAAGCACTACCCTAAACACAGAGATTAAACTTAAAACCAAACCGAAATGTTTAACCAATTTATGAGTTTGATGGTGGTCTTCAAAGAGGATACTGGTTCATCAATGAAGTTTTGCCTACTCTGCAAAAATAAAGATTCAGAAAAAAAACCAGAGACAAGAAAGTTTCTTAATCTTCTTTTTTATCTTTTAAACATAAAAATAGAATAAAACGCTCGATTTGTATCCTTATCAAGAACAGCGTTCATAAGAGAAAATAAGTCTCGAAAATCTTTAAAAAAAAAAGAATCTGAGAATTTATTAATTACCCGCTATCTCCTAGAACAATGACCTTAAGCAATGTTCTATTCTTCAAAGAATCCATTGTAGAGAAGCTCAAGAATCTACAAGATTGTTCTCTTTGCTGAAAAAGTTTCTTTCTGGTTTTTGGACCGAAACAAAAAAAAGTCTACGAGATCGGTCTTGATGATCTTTCTTCTTCTTCTGTCTTCTGGGAAGAAAAAAAGAAAAGGACAAAAAAGAAGAAGTTGTCACGTGTTGATGTGAAGAGAAGCCATGTGAATCCTTTGCCAACTAAAAGCAAATAGTTAGGCCAAGCCAACGAATTCGAATCCGAATCTAAAACCCATATAATTATTTTTTATTAGACAAGAAAAATAGACTTCAATTATTAATTTTACAGGAGAATTGAGTTGTCTTTTGTTTTTTCTTTTGACAATTGTCAATTAAGTTGCGTCTATATTTGGTCGCCAAATCATTTATATTTAGCTCATGATCGGCAGACTAATATATTTTTGTTAAAAATTATAAGAAAAAAGTGTTAAAAAATATTCTAGTTTATGAATATTTTGATTGCTCTTTAATAAAAGTCAATGAATACGTGTGTGACCATCTCGCTTTTTGACAATACATGTGTCAATATTTAACATGTAACTACATCTACTTTTTCCCACAAGGAAAATGATGTCAAAACATATGAAATGATCATGTTTGTAATTTCCTTTTTCGTGACTAACAAAGATATACTCACGCAGTAGGAGAATTGTATCAGTTTCAAGTAATATACTTTTATGTGGAAACATAGAATAATGATAATGTGATATTTATTTCATAGAACAGAAACGAAATAGGTCTTGAGAAAAAAGAAAATGAAATAGATAAATTAACAGATTAGATCGTGAATAATAAAATAGAACAGATGATATTAGATAAATGGAGATGTCATTTTTGACACTTAGTGATAAGGTGTGACCAGATCGTGCTTGCCTTCATAATTTCTTATATCTTCATTTGGTCGTTGACATGACAGATCATATAAGCTGTCAAATCAAAATATGTAATATCTGAGAGGAGAGAAGAATCGTATGCAGAAGTAGTTGGTAACCTGAACTTTACCGTCGCTATAGTTACCATTCACTAAACAAGAAGTAGTAATATTGGTATTTTCAGCTTTAATTTGCTAAATTATTTCTATTGTTTTGTATCACCGATCACAGATTCTAATATCATTTCTTTTTATCACAACAAAGGCACACAAATGGTAAAAAAAATCCCCAAGAAAAAAACTATAATCCAATTTATTTACTTGTATGTATTTGGTTGTGATTTATTGGTTCAAGAGAAACAACCTACTTGCCAAAAATATTACAGTTCGCGTTTTGAGTCGTTGTTAAATTCAATAATCTTCAAATGGTATTTTTGTGATTAAATTTCTTTTTTTCTGTTTAGTGGTAAAATATATTCTAAAGTATTACGTAAGACTGTCGTTTGATTCTTCTTTTGTAACTTGTAATAAAATGTTGATGAACCCAAGATATCTAAAGAGAGTCACTAATTGAGAAGATTTCGTTTCGTAAATTCAATTTCATACAGACCGAACGCCTTGTTTCAGTTTTCGGATCGCCATAAGCCCGACCTTTCAAAAAGATTCTTAAATTGACCGTGTATTGTGTTAGCCATAGTTTCGCCTTTAACTTTTTCGGTAACGTTCCCTCATACAATCGTAGGCCGAAGGGTTTCAGCTTACATGCTAACACAGTTTTGTATTTAGGCCCATAATTAGTACAAATAAAAGGCCCATCCAGTGAAAAAAAATTCATTAGCATATGTAGTAGACTGTTTGTCAAAAAAAAATGTTATAGTACACTAGGATAGAACTTGCGCTAGACCCGAATATATTTTAGATCTGTACTTTAGTCGAAATATATTTGTTAAAAATATAAATGATGTGAATACATTTTTTCTAAATATTTGTTTGATTTTTTTTGTTTTAGTTTGATTCGTTATACATTTATTTATTTCAGTTGAGTCGAATGACATATTTTACAATAAAAATAATGATAACAAATCGGAATTAAATTAATTGTTTTTTAATATGTGGTTGTGTTTTGTATTTTCAAATTTGATCGTTATAATTTTTTTTTGATATTTTTCGTGTGACAATAATTTTTACTTTTAAAAAATCATATATTTTTCTAATATTGTCTTTTCTATTTTGAAGTGTACTAATCTAATATCAATGTAACTGTAAATATATTTATTTAAATTTATTGGAACTAACGTTTGGATATTACATTTTATTTCTTAAGAAAATTGTTTTTAAAATTTGATAATGATAAAAACTAATGACGTTTCACTATTTTTAAAAGTCATTTGCGATTTACTTTTACCATCCAAATTTCTTGAAAAGTGTTATTAGTTGCGCGTAGCACTTTACAAAGATCATCCCTCATTTAATTTAAACATGTTGATTGGTGGATATACAACTTAACTATTTTATTAATATATTTTACTTTAAATAATATTATTTAGTTTATCACATATTTATTTAAAATTTTTATATTTAATATGAGGATATGTGATTTCTTAGATCTTAATTTTTAATATTTTAAAGTTTTTTGATAATAATTTTAGCTAACCTATAGCAATTAATGTATTGTTTAAAATAAATTGAACAAAAAAATAAAAAAAGTGACATAATATTTTTTTTTTTAAATTATAGCGGTAAAAGGAAGATAATGATTTATTTCATATGATATTCTATTAAAAATCAATGCTGATGTGACTAAAAAAAGAGGGCTTATGTGTCTACGTAGGAGTATCCACATATCAATCCTGGAGAGAGTCCCTCAATCCTTTATATATCGGATTGTAACATGTTCTTTTAATGCTTATAGTGAACTAGTTAGCATGGACTCCTCGCAATTAATTTGATCAGGCACTGATTAATGTCGATTTTGTAACTTTATGAATTTTACGTTATCTTTTTTTAAATCACAATAAATACTCGGGATAAAGACATATAGTCTAGAAATTAGTATTGGTGCCTGTAGTTTGAGAAAATACCATGGTGTTGAGATGATCTCAGTATCTATATATATTTTTATCAAATTTGAATTAGAGGCTTGTCTATCTTTTATTGTTTTATTCTTCTTTTATTATTTAAATTTAAATTATTTAATTAAAATATATTTAAAAGCTATTATTTTATTTTTGAGAAATTCTATTGGTGCTCTTAATACCTTAATCCTTCTTCATCCTTTTTTCGAAATTCTTTTTCGGCCATTCTTTTCTCTTACCAACAATTACTTGTTGTTTCTAAATACTAAAATAGTAAATACAAAAATGCAAACTCAAAAGTCAAAAAAACAAACATACCAAAGACATTAATATACTGGACTAAAAGAGTCTCATGCATGTGCACATTAGTTAATATATACAAATTTAATATCAAACCTCACATACAATATGATTTACTTTACATCTCCCCCAATTCAGTACATTACAAAACCGACCCAACAAAGGTATATGTGGATACACGAACTTGTAATTATGATCATGGAGCCGAATGTGAGAAACTATAAGTATGTGTCTGAAAAGACCAACTGTTCAGAGAGGTAAGATCAAAGGCGTCTGAATCACAGTAAACCACAGAAGGGCTTGGGTGGTTATGTATTCCTTCGTAGGTCGTTAATACGTATTCTGGATTGCTCGTATCTCTCTCGATCTTCTTCTTAACTATGCAATCTGGGTTCGAACACTTGTGATAGTGCCTGTTTCAAATAATTAACACCAATCATTTAGTAAAACTCTTAAAAAGATTCTATAAGATTTGTAATGTAATAGTTTGATTATAATAGATAGTGCGGTCCAATAATAATAGATTCAGTGTTAGCGTAACGATAATAACACCTTCGTTTATATGCCCACTTGAAATCAAAGGTGAAATACAACAAATAACTCAATTATGATATTCTCAAGTGTTAATTTTTATAAGCTTATATCACAACTTGTGTGAGAAGTGGACATGTATGACAAAATTAAAGCTAAAATATCTCAGAGTTATTTCTTGATAATTAATTAGTTTCTATTCCATAGATGATATGCCTTATACATTTATACTTATAATTGTATATTCATGACTCTAGATGGAGATATAAGTACTACATTATAATGCTAACAAACACCGATCACATATATCATAAACATATATAGATATAGAAACATGCGATTGGACGACAAACATCTCCTCTAAAGAGGGCTTTTTAACCATATTATATATTATACACTACCTACACATGTAAATTATTAGTGAAGTTTTTTTATTTTAAATCTTTTTGGCAGAAGTGAAGGTTTTTAATACACAAAAATGTATAACTTCTTAGTCGATACTCTGGAATGAATGTTAATTCTTATAAATATAGTGATTATCAAAAATTCTCTCATTTTTATTAAATAAGATTTTGTCAGTAAAAAACTCACAGTAGTTAAGTGATTTCTGCAATTAATTTATGTATATTTCCTGTACTAGTTTTGAGCATTATTATCCATATCCGTGGTATATCTGGACAAAACAGATTTATATCTAGATATGAAATTTTTTTTAGAATAGATATCCGTATCTGACCCTAAAAAAATTACCAAATATCCGTGGATACAAATATATATATCTTCAAAATTTTTGGATATTTGTTTTTTTCTGAATATTCGGTAATTTTTTTTCTTAAATCAGATATCCACGAATATATGCAAATACGAATACGAATAGTAGAATCATGAATATCAAAACCACAGATAACACACATACGGATCCCGATATCCAAAAATATTTGAATCCATAACACCCGTATGTTATAGTAAACTTTGGTTTTATATTATTTTTTACGCACTAAGCGGCTGAACAAAGTTTTGTAACTAACCGATTAGCTTAATGCCAAAGGAGGAGTACTTAACTTGTAAAATTCGAAAGTCTCGACTAGTTTAGTTGTATCAAGTTGTCCATTTGACACTTAACTATTGTACGCTTTTAGAGAAGCATTCTTTCTTAATTCATCAAGTGGTCAGATTCATTGCAAAACTCAAACCAAGACAAATTATAGCATTTGCAATTAAAATCAATAATCTAAGCTGTCGAATAAACTTAAATATAAGCATGTACGTGTCAGTATACGGTAACCAAATAAAATTATTATACTAAGTTAGAAATTTACCTCGGAAATGGACTACCCCTTATCGGTTTCTTGCCGTATTTTCTCCATTTATAACCGTCATCTAAATCATATTTTTCAATTGACTTTGTCTTAAAAACGTGAATAATTAGATCGTCTTTGTGTCTCTTCCTCTTCTTGATCCCATCTTTTTCCCCTCTATATAAAATTATCATGGTTTTGAAACATAGCACTAAATATGATAGCACTCATCAACAACAAAAGGTATATGGTAAGATGTATGATATAAAATTTGGCTTACATTTCAAGGCTAGGCGAGGTAGCTAGGTTTGTTTGAAGCGAGCTTGTGACTTCTGCAGCCACTAATTGCTCTGATGAAGTCCAACTCAAAGTGGGCGACGGAGAGTGGTCCTCGCGGCTGATTTGATCCATGATCGTCTGAAAAGCATCATCAAAATCATCGAATTTGAAAAACTCAGGGAAGTCTGTGGAAATAGGGTTAGGGTTTGAAGGGCAGTTCATTTTCTTTTTCTCAAGAAGGTTTTTTTTTAATGTTGTCTGCTGTTGAAGCTAGGAGGAGCAGGAGATCTTGTTGAGCAGATACTGTTTATATATAACTACAAAGTAAAATAAATAAAACAATAGAAAAAGTCTACTTGCATTTAAATAAGTAGTAAAATTACTTTCATGTCTACTTTCGTGCGAAGATTCAATGAAACTTCTTGAATAGAATTGCCATAACGACAAGTGATTTTTTCTTTATTATTATTATCCATCTTTTGGGTTGAAAAAAAAGTATCCAAAAAAGTGGGGATTTTTACTTTCTGACATCTTTATAGTTTTAAGGAAAATTTTGAAGTGTTGTCCAATCAAATCCTGGAGTAAAAATACGCGTAACATCACGGGTCCCTTTGCCATAATATTACTACACTAATTAATCACTTTTGATCAAAGCTAGATGTTAAGTGGATGTAGCTAGCAATCAAATCATCATATGATGGGATCTAACCTCACCGAAAACCTAGCTCTCATTAACATGATCACTTATTTTTTTCCAGATGTTAAGTGGGATTGAGGGAAATTAGTATATCACGAATTGACTTTTGGATGGTAGCAATAAGGCGTGTGGAGTGTAGAATTTTCTCTTCTTCTTTTATGTTAGTTTTAGATTGAGATTCAGTGTGAGATAAAAGCTATCATCTCAAAGAGACATGTTACGATCTCATATATAAAGTTAAAAGATATCTAAAATAATTAGTAAAAAACAACGATCAATTTAGACAATGTTAGTTAGTTTTGAGATAGAAATCTGTTAAATTTAAAATGCTTTCAAAATTTAGTGTGTTAATCTAAATATAGTGGTCTACGTATCAGTATTAATGTGGAGTTTGATTCAAAATTGACCAATAATAATCATAGATAATAGATATGTGCTAATTTACACACTATTAATTGATTTTGTATTAAACTATTAGTATCAGAAACCGAATTTGATCCAAGTAAAATAGTTCAAATTTGGTTAATTGCCAAGTTGAAGCGATATTTGGTCCGACATGAGGTTGAAAAGCTATCATTTCATTACAATATGTTGAAAATAATGTTTTGTTGACCGGGGTCAAAATTATCATGGAGTAACGGGCATGTAAATACGTCAAATTTTATGTGCAATAGTAGCCAACCAAACTGACTTTGGGACCATGTCTCGTCAGGTTTTTGAACTTTGGCCTAAACTAAACAGTGACGATATTATTTACAAGTTTTTAAAAGATAATATCTTTTAGCTCAGATTTTATATTTTACGGATCTTTTACTTATGGGACAAGTAGTTCCATTGTTATTTTTAATTGTACGTAATACTAATAGCCTTATTGGGCAAGTAGTCGAAAATTTATATTAATTAATTATGGTCAACCACCAACCTTTGCATGCGTCGCCAAATCATTATATAATCAAACACCTATCACATTTGAAAGAAAATTAATAATTACTTCAAATTCGGGTATCACTATCCACGGCTTTGTGGTTAATAATGCATAAAAAAAACTGCCTAATATATTTTTTGCCAGTGGTTCAATAATCTATCATCTCTTTCACTAAAATCCTAGAATATGCCGATTGAAAGCTATCATGTCAAGTGATACTTTTCTACAACTATGTAGGAAACGCACCTCTAGTTACCGATATTTTAAATTTATAATACAAACTTTAGATTTAAAATTTGAGCAACCAATATCAAGACGTAATAGTTGCTACACTAATTATTATATCTTATTGCATGTTGAGATTTTAGTGTATCTTATTGTTAGTTACTTCATATCATAACCTTTCTTTTTAAGAAGGTCGGAGGAAAATGACGTCAGAGAAGATACGTCAGCATCCTAACGTCAATTTCCTAGAGCCGATTGCCGGGGAGCCGAATTAATTTAAGTGAAAATAATTTAAAATATTTATACGGGTTTTGTCGTTGATAGGCTGAGTGGTGAAACATATATGCATCAACGTCACTGTCACGTGGAAGCTTTTGCTTTTGCGACTTGTGCGAGAAATTTACAAGCGGAAAAAAAGATTTGCGTCTGGTTCAACAGCTCAACTGGTCAAGTGTAATTTCCTCATCGAGGCTTTAACAATAGCTGAATTAACTTAAATTCTCTCTCTTTTTAAGTTTGCTACAATACCAAATTTAAGTTTTTTTCTAATGTTGAAAGACCAAATTTAATTTCTTTCTTTGCTCCTTCTTATCAATGTTGCACAATAATGTGCCTTGGCTGACCAAGAGAGCTACAAGAGTTAGGCACCATATTTCATTTCCTTCTCTCTTTTTTTTTGCAACATTGAAATTATCAATTTGATTAAAATTTACGTTTTATTGACTTCGATTTATATGGGTAAATTAGGAAGTGAAACATTAATCTTATATTTTTAATATAAAAACATGTACCTTTTAGAAACGGAAGGACTAATAAAACTAGACAAAGGATTCGACATCATGTTGTAGTAAGCAAGTTGCATACAGCATGAATCTGAAAATTGAAATTCTCTTTGTTGTTGTGAAACAATTCATGAATTTTCTATGATTTTTTTTAAAAGAGATTATATATGTTTATAATGCTACTATTACAATATAATAAAAACCATAATAAAAGATAGTAACTATGTATAATATATATATTTGGTTGACTAAGAGATTTTGGATTTAGGGTTATATATCCTATTACACTGAAGACTAGAGCAGTAGAGCTTATAATATGATATCCTTTCAAGTGTCTTTCGAACCTGTGATGACTAAAATTTACCATTGGTTGCTTTTTTTTGTTTATGTGCTAACGAAAATTGGTGCTAATAATTGTAATTTGTAACAATAGAATCGAATATGTACAATTTTATTTGGTCAGAGAAAATTTTAGAGCGATTACCAATGGTGAGTTTGTCATATTCATGATTAGAAGTCATTAAAATAAAATTTTAACAATTTTTTGGTGTTTTGAAATTTGGGAATTTAACTATTAAAGTAAAAGAGCGGTAGTGAAAAAAAATTGAAATGAAAGGAAAAGAAAATATAGAGTAAAAGAGCGGAAGTAAGCTAAAGATATATTCTTCATTTTGATGTGACAAAAAAACTCAACGATGAGTTCATTTAGTGGTTAAATTTCTTGATTACTAAAAACATAGAAATTTTATAAATCCCATGTTCGATTCACATTAAAAAATGGTATGTTCTCCTAAAAATAGTTAGATTATATGGTTTGAACATCACCTTTAGAGGATGTACAGACCTACATATCCAAAACCTTCTAATCCTACCCTCCAAAATATTTTCACTCTTTAAAAATGCTTAAATTTGTTTAAATTGGTCGAACTATATCCAAAATAGTTAAAGTTTACTATAACGTTAATGACAAAAATTCATCTTTAGTCTTGTGTTTCTAAACATAATTTCGGATGAAAGATGAAAAATCCCAAAATTTGATTTTACATATGACAAAAGAGAAATTGTCGGCAAAAGTTGTTTCTATAGTAAACATTGAGTATTTTGAAAGTAAAATAGTTTAGCGTTTCCTCGTCCAGGTGTTCAAATGTTGTTCGTTTGGTTTATTTAAATTTTTGTTTGAATGTTGAAATGGGATGCAATCTAAAATATTTAGATATTTGAGATGGTAAAAAATAAGAGTATGAATGTTGCATTTGCATCTCAAAATCCAAAAATTTTAAATACCCCTTAAATTTTCACAAAACAAAAACTATTTTTATTAAACCATATTTCATCATTTACATTAATAATTCTTATTAGAAAATATTTTAATTCTGATAAAATATATAAAAGACAAAAAATCATATCTTTTTGTCAAAATCATAAATTTTGCTTTTCGGTAAAAATTGAAAAAAATTCATTTTCACTAAATTTAGTAAAAAAATAAAAAAATGTAAAACGAAAACTGGTGTTTTTCCATTAAAAACGCGAAGTCGTGTTCTTTAGCTAAAAACACATATACATGTTTTTCCGCCAAAAAAACGCGATCATATATTTTTTCATTAAAAACATGAAGTCGAGTTCTTCTGTTAAAAATACGAAAACACGTTTTTCTGCCAAAAAATCAGAAAGATGCTTTCCGTCAAAACTCTAAAATCACGGAAACACATTGTTCCGCCAAAAATGCATAAACAGATTTTTCCACAAAAAACTAAGAAACACATTTTCCAGCAAAAAAATTCGAAAACACATTTTCAAATAACTGTTAAAATTTTATTTTGGTGGGAAAACGTATTAATAAAAATAAAATTATTTAATGAAACATTTAATATTTATTAGTATAAAACATGTTTTTTATCATTTTTAATTAGTTGCATTTTGAATGTTGTTATAAACCCAAAACCAAGAAATTTGCATTGAGATGCATCATTTAGATGCAAAAACCAAATACAAAAACGAACAACATCTTGATATACATCTAAATACTAAATATAAATGCTGGATGAAGATGTTATATGTGGATGCAAAAGCGAATATGACTTTAGTCATTTAAAACTTGAAAAAAAATAGAAACCGGAAAAACTTGAGGGCTTTTATAGCAAATTAGCAACACTTAGTTGTTTTTAGACCTTTTTCCCTAGCTTTGTGCAATTAAAAATGCTATAGTATAAAGTATAAACACATGTAGTCGTTCGCTCATGCTTGACCTAGTCACCTTGACTCATTCGCACTGAATTTCAGATCCCTGCTCGGAGAAGAGATGTGTCCTACCATACATCATATAGCCGAAGAAAAAACTCGGTAAGTATGGTTGACAAAACTAAGCGTACTGTTGAATTCCTCATTGATATAAACTTTCCAATATCAATTATTAATTACTCCTAAGTAAACTTCTAGACAAACTACTCGATTTGACTGATTTGCTGATTGCATAACGAGTGTGCGTCCTTATAATACGAATATCAAATATAACAATCGATTCATTTTCAGTATTTCAATGAATTTATCATTAAGAAAAATTGATAAGCTAACGCCATCCATGAGTCATGAGATAATTTAAAAATATATAGTAAGACATCTAACCTATATTTTAAAAAATAGTTGACACAACACAAATCCAATAAATAAGTAGTAAGTAGTTTAACTACATATAAAAGATCATATGAGATATTTTATATTCTTCAAATTAATTAAGATTTTAGGTTAAAAAAAGATAATAAATATCATGTATGTTCTATGTTTCCATATTTTTTATTTATTACATTTCAAATTAAAAAAGATAAGTTTCCATTGTATTTTCAAAACGAAAATAAAAGTTTTCATCGCATTTCCAAATTACAGTTTTTAGAAAACGCTTTTTTCATGTTTTCACAGAATTTTCAAAAATATCAGTTTCTGAAATGGAAAACACAGAACTGTCACGGAATTTCCATGCTACCTAATATTTAACAAATATAGGCTATGTCGAACATCTTTCCTGCAGACATAGACAACATAGATTTTAAGAGAGATTGTTCGGAAATGACAAAGATGTCACATACTACTGAAGATTAGCATGCCTTATCCAACTTATAGGATGAATTCACTAAGCTTTGTTATAGCATTTTTTTGTTTTGCTATTTTTTTTTTATTCATCGTCGGTACTCGGTTTAATTGCAGAGCTTGTTTACCCTGTTTCGCTAGAACCAGATTTGTTATTCCTTCTTCTATAAACTCTTTTTTTTCCTTTTTCAACCTTCGTTTTAATGGTTGGAAAACCAATCAGAGTTCCCTTTTTCTAAACTTAAAAGTTCGACTGACAAAAAAAATTTGATATATAAATGCGATATAAAATAATATAGAGAGATATAGCAATAAATGTCAATGATGAAATATAACTAGTTACAGATTAGACATTTTTAAAAATTTTATTTTTCAATTAATATTATGTATAGAACATACATTTAACCTGTTCAGAAAAATCCCATCATAAATGACATGGCTCTACCCATGGCGCCTCCATACCATGCATGGACGGTTGACAGATCTGAACTTCTGAACGTGGACGAAGTAATAGCACCATGATGACAAGATTGGAGTTTATTTATGTCGCCAGCTACATCACCGAGCCATTACTTTGATAAAAGTGGTCCTAAATCTATGTGCATGTACTAAACAACCGAAGTTCCATTCAATCGCTAATACACACAACTGTCAATATTTTTATTTTCTCAAGGGAATAATAATACCTAAAATCTCTAATTCCTTAACATTATAAATATACAACAAAAGGAAAAACCAAACATCAAAAGTTTCTTATCTCTATCTTTGTAGTTCCCAAGAAACATAAACCTTTTCTACTAATGGCTTACATAGGCTTACTTGAAGTCTTCATAGCTTTACTTGTCTTTATCTTCTTCCATTTCTTAATCCACAAGAAACCAGATCAAATCTTACCTAGAAACTGGCCAGTTCTAGGGATGCTTCCTGGTGTGCTCGTCATGCTTCATAGGATTAATGACTACGCGGTAGAGGTTCTCGAGGTCTCCAACTTGACTTTTGTATTCAAAGGCCTATGGTTCTCTGGAATGAACATGTTGGTCACTGCAGATCCTGCAAACATTCAATACGTTTTCAGTTCCAACTTCTCCAATTACGACAAAGGACCGGAGTTCAAAGAGATGTTCGATTTTCTAGGAGAAGGGATCTTCACTGCTGACTCGAAACTATGGGAGGATATGAGGAAGTCTGCATTAGTCGTGCTTAGCCATCAAGGGTTTCAAAGCTTCTCATTGAGAACCATCGCGAGTAAAATCAAGAACGGGCTTTTCCCAGTTCTTGATCATTTTTCAGAGGCGAATACGGTTTTCGATTTACAAGACGTGTTCCAGAGGTTAGCTTTCGATGTAACCCTTACTCTGGTAGCGGGTTACAACTCGAATTCTCTTTCCATTGAGATGCCGAAGAACGAGTATGCAAAAGCTATGGATGATGCTGAAGAAGTGGTTGTGTATAGACATGTTAAACCTATAATACTGTGGAAGCTACAAAACTGGTTTGGAATCGGTGAAGAGAAGAAGATGACAAAAGCTAATGCTGCTTTCGACAGATCATGTGCAAAGTATATATCTGCAAAGAGAGAAGAGATAATAGATCATCACTACAATATCGGAGAAAAAGTTCATAATGAGGATTTATTAAGCTTCTTTATGAACCTAGATACTTCAAAGTATGAGCTTCTGAATCCAAAAGATGATAACTTCCTCAAAGACATCATTAAGAGCTTCATGCTTGCCGGAAGAGACGCTATTGCAACAAATCTCACTTGGTTCTTCTGGCTTCTCTCCAAGAACCCTGAAGTTGTGACCAAGATCCGTCAAGAGATCAACAAGAATCTACTAAGATCAGAACAAAATTTAGATGCAGAAAAGTTAAACAAGATGGTGTATTTACATGGTGCGTTGTGTGAATCATTACGTCTCTACGCTCCAATCCCGTTTGAGCGAAAATCTCCTATAAAGCAAGATGTGCTTCCAAGTGGACACAAAGTTGATGCAAATTGGAAGATCTTGTTCTCTGTCTATGCGTTGGGGAGGATGAGAGCCGTGTGGGGAGAGGACGCGTCTGAATTCAAACCAGAGAGATGGATCTCTATGAGAAATGGAGGCTTAAAACATGAACCTTCTTTCAAGTTCTTTGTGTTTAATTCTGGTCCAAGAAACTGCTTGGGGAAAAATTTGTCTTTCTTGCAGATGAAGACAGTGGCTGTTGAGATCATACGAAATTATGACATCAAGGTCGTTGAAGGGCACAAGATCGAGCCAGCTTCTTCCATAGTCCTTCACATGAAACATGGTCTCAAAGTCACAGTTGCTAAGAGATGCTTGGTCTCATAAACTCAAAAAGAAAAATATTATCAAACTTGTATTAAATCATTAAATAAATGAAAAAACATTTGAGAAATGTTAGAGGCAATAGTAGTGAACTAATTAATATGATCTGCATAGCTGTGAACAAGTTAAACAGTGATATACAAGTTCAAGTGGGAACAAAGGCTCTATGAATTTTAGAGAAGCTAAGCAACCATAGATCATGAAACCTGCAACTCGTTAAGTGAAGTTTCAAAATTAATGCATATGGTCATACACAACACTTAGGCCTTGAACGGTAATAGATTTTAGATGGTTTTTGGTTTTTAATTTTCTAAAAGTCATTTAATTAATCAATCAAGATTACGAGAAAAGTAGGAAATTTTTAAACAAAATCTTAAAACCCACTTTGATGAGATTTTGAGTTTGTGTTGGACGATTTTTTAATTTTATTTTACAAAATCCAAAAATCAAAAATCAAAATAAAAAATCTATAATCTTAGTAGTTATCATACCCCAAGTGGCATTTATAAACCACACTGTCTGAATCAATTTGGACAAGGTAATGCTAGAGGATTTAGTGTATTAATCCTCATTTATGGTGTGGGAACACACCTAATATAGTTGTTTTTGTGTGTGGTCTGAACCCAGTATAACTCTCTTTTTTCTGTTGTCTATTATACCATTATTTGAAATATTTGATGCGTTTTTTTCTGCAACACTAAAACTTTTGATAAAATTAACATTCAATAACTTACTAAACTGCATTCTATGAAAAAACGAACCTATAGAACATTTAAACATTTGATAATGGGCCAAAGGGTTCCACCTATAGCTCCCCTTTAAGATAAATTTTAGAGAAGATTCAAAGTGGGGTTGTTGAGTGATTCATCCAGCAATCAACCGTAGTTCTCCATAACAATCAGATATAACATTCAATCTCAAATCTTAAAATTCATTTAAAATATTCAATATTCTTAGAAATATTTGGAAACGAAACTAAGGATAGTTTTTATTTAGATAAAAGAAATTCGAAACAGAATTAATGGATATTAAAATAGCGGAAGGAAGTTATAAGCGAACATGTACGCTTCATCACATCACCCTTTAGGGGATTAAGCTGTATTCAAAGTTGAGAATAATGAATTTGTAGTTTAAGTAATCCCAATATAGTTTGATAACATCGCCTTCTTTGAGGTTTAATGAACGCTTGATATTGCTCCACCCGGATCCCAGAAAATAGTCATCACCAGTGCTCGTGGAACGATATCTTAGGTAAGCAGAGTATGAATTGTTGTTAATGATGTCTAGAACTTCGACTTCAATACCTTTCTGCAACCTCTCATTTGTAACATTTGTCATCTTTCTGAAGACGGAGAACATTTGGTTTTTGGGTAAAAACAGACGTCCACGTTGGTTCACATCAGTATTTGTTAGTGCTTTTGATATGATCATTTCACCGTCTATTCGGAAGTCTTCCATCTTTTTCTTTTTAAACTAAAAACGTTTTTGAAATATGAAAGATTCGAAGAGACTGATAACTAAATAGTACAATGCATATGTTTATATACAGTTCTTGACTTGAGTCATGCTACTTTTTTCTTCTTCTTTTCTGATAACTTTAAATCGCCTAAAGTGGTAAATTTTAATTTTCTGCAAATTTTAATAAATTAACAAATATAAGGGCCTTTCTAAGTTTAGCATTACCACCAATATTCATGTCAAACGTGTTAACTGTTTATAAGTTAAAAATAATTTTGACATTATTTCTTCTTTTTATCTATTCTTAATAAGTGATATTATCTAAAATTACTATATAATCGGATTAAAGTTTCCTTTCTTATGGTACATTAACTTAAATTTCTAGCCAGCACAAATGCATAATTTAAATACTATTTTAATTAGATTTTGAAGGTTTAAAGTAAAATATCTTACTATCTATAGTTAAACGCATTTACGAAACATGATAATGTGATATTTTCATAATTTATAGGATTTAGACATGTAAGTAAAATGTATACAGATCACCACATAATAACAGGTTAAAAAAATATTTTTAAGTAATATACCTGTTACCTGTTACCATGTGTTATCAATTGTTAAGATTTGACCAAATTTGAACTTTTACAATAATGAAAATCGAATTATGTAAGTTGGCTATCCCAACCCGAAATAAAGTACTTAAATCTCGGTGAAGTTAGAATTGATCGAGTACTTTTCCCTTTATTACGTTTAGCTTAAATATAAGCTTAAGCATGACATGTGGCTTGTCTTTGATTCGTAAGGGTCATTAGGTTTATGAAGACTTGTAGGCTAAGTTTTTGAGATATCAATGTAGAAGTTTGTGTTTGATAACACATGTGTATAAGTGATGAAAACCCTTTAAACAAAAAAAAAAAAAAAAACACATGTATATAAGTGTCATTTTTGTCCATGAACGAAATCATCAGTTCTCACCGTTTCTTCTCATTTTTCCGACAAACCAAACCGCTCTCTACTTTTAACACTACAAGAAACCAGAGCTGACTTCGATGGAAATTTCCAACGAGAATGTGGTGTAAATTCCGAAAAAATTTCGATGGATCTAAAATCTATATATACTCCAACCCAAACTTAGATCGATCACAATCGATCAAGTTAAACAAAATGCCTTCTCATCCAATATACAAAAGTTAGATAGTGGATGTGTAGAACGTACGGGAGAGATTCGAAAAGAAAGTAAGGACTTACGAATTTATGTGTTTTGCTACTAATTAAGAGATCACGTGGGAACAAAGTATAATGGTTTGTCCTTACTAGAAATATGATAATGAGAAGTTTGTTTTAGAAGAAGTTGTTTGAAAACAGTTATATTTTCAAGGGTTTACATCATGGTGTTATATTTGGTTTTCACATGGTAAGGATTTTGTATGTTTAATTAGCCGGTACTAGTCATGCTACGTGAGGTATGCCGATAAAGGTAGTACTACGCATAGGCAGGGAGATAATTAATATTGTTCGGATGGTGAGATATGCATTTCCTGAAGTAGTAATCGAAAGTTAACATCTTGTTGAGGAATCAAACTTTGAGGCGAGACGAATTTTTTTAATATGTTAGATGTTGCAAAGAATCTAATATATGATACCTGTAAAGAAAGTCATTCACTATTATTAGCTACTACTAGAATGATGAACACTAAAACGAAATATAATTTGAGTGATGATTATTGGGTAGATGCAACTGCTGATTTTGCAAAAAATTATCTACTGAAAAAAATTGAGCATCGAGTTCATACGACGCAATCCAAAAATTGGTTTGTAAGTTGGGGTCATTTCAAATGATTTAAGTGTGTAGTTTAACTACATATTTTTTTAGAAAGAAGACGCAAATTTGGAAACATGCAGTTTTGTGGCAAAAAATGTTTCAGACTTCTACTAGGAGAAGTAAAATACCATACCAACGGATATGATATTTATTTATTGTTGGGATATAAGCTAACGTCCCACAGTAAAAAATTAGAGAGTAAATGTCTAATACATAAATCAAATGAATCATCAATTAGTATGATGCTTTTTAGGAAAGAGCCCAAAAACATATTTTTGCGATCTTGACTACTTGACCCAAAACGGACTATCAACTAATGAGAAGTTGACTTATGCTTGCAGAAGCCCAACACTTATATATTATTTATAGACTGAGAAAGGTATATCAGTTGAAGCTAACAGCTGGACGATTAATAATTTCCCAGCATATGAATTGTTGTCTATACGCTTAGAAGAATATCATGTTCTTATTGCCACATAACCTCGACAAACGACTCTACACATGTAGATCTTCGATTAATGTGTCTCTATTAACATGCATAATTCACATTCTCTAGGAGTCAACCCCTATTAATGGTGTAAAAGCAATATATAAAATTTTAATCAATCACTAGATCAAAGGGGCTCTCCCTTATTATAATTCTATAAATTTTAGAATTTTTGTTGATTAATTTAATTATTAAACTGGTGATTCTTAGAAGAAAAGAAAATTAAAGCATAAAATTTATTTTTGGAATGAATTTTGCAATTATTCTTACATAACTTTGAATTTTCTATAATTTTGTTTTAATTTTTTTATACGTATCATATATCAGATATCCGGTCGAATATCCTAATCGGAACCATGCTCCTATTACAAATATTTAAAATATAAAACAGATTGCAAATACTGATAAATGAGTTTTGTAATCGGGTATATCAAATAAACCAAAGTATGTTGAATAAGTTGAAATCGATCCACATAGACTAAATCACGCATTAGAGATGCGAGATTCAAAATAATTTAGAACAATAGATTTGGTTTTGTAAATAAGAAACGAAAAGAGGTGAAATTCAAAAGGAAAACAAAGAGAAAGATATTAGACAATAAGTTCTAGATGAATTAGCAATCAAACAATAATCTAATAAATTGAATAAAACACCATCATAAAACATGAAATTCATAGTTATGACTAATTCACTTTCGTGACTCTAATCACTTCACTAATTATCCAATTATCAATAACTTATGTTAGCAATTAAATAATCAATGAGCATTAATAGATAATTTTAATAAGTTCACTAAATACCAAATCATCAATACTTATTGACTAAGTATGTAAAACTCATAAAAACTCAATTCAATTATTTTACCGAACACATTCCAAACATTAAATGTTTAAGCTATATAACATAAGTAAAACATAAATAAAATATAAATTATCCTTCAATTTGATTTTACGTATATGTTTTAAAACATATGAAACAGAATCTGGATAAAGTGCCATATCATCTATTTTCTTATTTTCAAATCCAACAATTTATTAGTTTATTAAAAAAAAACTTTTTTGGTAGAAATTTTTAATGCAAGTTTCCAAGTTTCATGTGGCGTTTCATCTTTTTTACCTTCGTTTTTCCATAACGACTTTCTACGTATAGTGGAAGTTTCCAAATGAAACAATGTATATGTATGTTTCTTTTAATTGTGTTATTGATAATCACGTTTAACTAATGATAATCTGAGTGTAATGTGAGTACTAGCTTAGTCTATTTTATGAAAGATGAAGGACATTCTCCAAAATATGCCAAATCATTGCTATATCTATATGAAACATGTCAGCTCACATTGGAGGCGGAAACATCGACCACCAACTTTCATAGTGCATATAACTCTGTTGGGATAAAGATAGCTTCACACCCACCAACCTCTTCTAATTCTTTGATATGTATATATATTTTCTTTTGCGAATAATTCTTTTTTTTTCATGTATGTTTTTGATTAGAAGCATACAAAAATATACAAAGGCATATTTAAATTCTTGTGTTTTATTAGTAACTAGTTAGTAGGTAGCAGATCCGAATATATTAAATGCTTAGAAAAATCTAAATATGTAATAGAAGATGATTTATATAATTTGTAATTTGACCCCAACAAATAAGATTGTTTTGTTCAGTGTTAAAATAGTAGGCTTCAAAATCAAAACTAATGGACAATTAGTGGATTTGCTTATATATGTTAGATATTACTTTAAGTCAAAACTTATTTCAAATATGGAATTTCTAATACGTGTTCTCAAAAAAAAAAAAAAAAAAAATGTCTTATATTGGTCTATTTTGAACCAAATGTCACCGTTGGATTAACATAACATATATTCATATGGAATCAACTAATTAACAATGAATAAATTAACACAGATCTCATATGTATTTAAGATCTGTGACTTTTTAGAAGATTCAGATCCATTTTAATTATCTAATAAAATAGTTTAAACTTTCAATATTATATTGGGACACATTTTATAACATACAACAGCTAAGTCTGTTATGGATTTATAATCGACATTTTGTTATAGGTTTGGGCTCTCTAATACATAAAGCAATTTAAAAAGAATTAATTAAGAAGAGTTTATTGTCAAAACAACTAATGAGAGGCTTAAAGGCCATCACTGTTTCAGTTTCACCAACCCCCTTTTATTTGTTCTCTATTTAATTATCACACCAACCAAATGGATCACAAAACTCACCTCCTTATTTAAGAAAAAAAAAACCTTTAAATCTGAGATTACAAAATAGAAAGGTTGAGACAATATATATATATATATAAATATAAATATATATATATCACCTCATTCGTCGGCGGGAGAAAAATTCAGGTGAGACACTTTTTGTTTTCCTTTGTAGAATCTTATTTTTTCTTCTTTATTCGGCAGTTCGTAATATTGTTTCTTTAATGGAGTTTCTTAGCGATCATTTAATTCTGATTTTTTTTTAAAAAAATTCTTCTCCTTTTTGCGGTGCAATTTGATGATTCCTTTTAATAATCATTAATTTTTCTGGAAAGTTAGAATTTTTTTGTTTGGAAGCTGGAAAATATTATACTCTCATTGAATAATCACTCTTTCTGTTTCTTCATTGATTTCTCCATAGCTTTATCGAACTCTTTTTTTTCCTATACTCTGCTTTTAAAAATCATCATTTGATCTATCCTTCCAAAGAAGTGGGTCAATTTTGAATTTTTTTCTGAACTTTGACAGTTCAGGGTGTGATGTGGTTGATGTAGACGACAATCTTGGTAGGGTTTTGTAATATTGATGTCCATAGTTCTTAATTATGGCCAAAGTCTTGTCTTTTAGGTTCTTTAATTATGACCAAAATTCTTGTCTTTTAGGTTTTGGCAGTTGCAAAGAAAGCTGAATCTAGTTGAAATTGTTTTTGCAGGGATTTTGATTAATTTGTGTGTTGAAGATTGTTTGAAATGGAAGCAGCTCTTGCTCAGAGGTTTCAATACCCATCATGGGTTGATTGTAGAAAGTTTGAGGGGAAGCCACATGGTTTATTGCGGTATTCTCAGCGAGTTAAGGAAGATAAAAGATTCAGAGGTCTTGCTTTGGCTCATTTGCAACCTGAAAGAAGAAATGATCGACGAAGAACGGTTTCATGTTCTGATAACAAGTCTTCAGGTTGTTTAAAAGAATTTGGAGTTTATAGTGTCTCAAATTGATGAAGGAAATCTGATTTTGATCTTTGATTTTGTAGCATTGTTGGAGGCAGGAAGTGTTCATCCATTTGATGAAGATCTAATTTTGAAGGCAAATAATAATATACCCTTTCTATAACATCCAGCATCCAGCATCGATCATCATATCGTTATAGATTTGTTTGTATTGTCTTGGTTCGTCTGTAAAATCTTACTAGAGAATTGGATACGTGGTTTGCAGAGAAAAGCAGAAGAGGTTAAACCGTATTTGAATGGAAGATCTATGTACCTTGTTGGTTAGTTTCTTTGTCTGAACTTTTGTTTGCATATGGTTAGTTCTTAATACTTTCCTGTAATTTCATGATTTTGTGGTGAACATAGGAATGATGGGTTCTGGGAAAACAACAGTGGGAAAGTTAATGTCTAAAGTGCTCGGTTATTCGTTCCTTGACTGGTATGTATAGGCTACTATCTCATAAAATGGTTATTATAGACAAGTCCAATAGTAATCAGAACAGACAACTCAATGGAGGATTTTGTTCCGTGTTTTGCATTTAGTTATGAATATGGTTTTATATTCTGGAGGTGTGACCTTCTATAAGTTTTGTGGATGTGTCAGCGACACTTTGATTGAGCAGGCAATGAATGGAACTTCTGTAGCAGAGATATTTGAGCATCATGGAGAGAGTTTCTTTAGAGGAAAGGAGGTTAGTTTTGTGATCTTTGTGACTACTTCTTTACTTTGTGGTCCTTGTTTCACGCGTTTCTTCGCCTACTCGTTGTTTAGTGCAGCTCATTGCGCATATTCTGAGCTAAATTTCTTTCTTTCTTTCTTTCTAGACTGATGCACTAAAGAAGCTCTCGTCAATGTATCAAGTTGTTGTGTCCACCGGTGGAGGTGCAGTTATAAGACCCATTAACTGGTGTGTTCCCTTCATCCCGTCCCAAGTAAAAACATACGAAACTCGTTCTTTGTTAAGTTTATTTCATTGTTTGGTCATCTGATAATATTACCAGGAAGTACATGAATAAAGGAATAAGCATTTGGCTAGATGTGCCTCTAGAAGCCTTAGCCCATAGAATCGCTGCTGTTGGAACTGATTCAAGACCACTGTTACACGATGAATCAGGAGATGCATACACAGTGGTACTGATCTGACTGTTGTGCTATCATAAGCCTTGGATAATTAACAAAGAATTCATCTTTTTTTGAGTTTGTGATCGTGAATGAATTACACGTAGGCTTTCAAGCGTCTTTCGACTATTTGGGATGAGCGCGGTGAAGCATACACAAACGCAAATGCCAGAGTCTCCTTAGAGAGTATGCCTTCTTCATCCATTTGCTATAGCCTTTTTCAATTTGTGTGATATATCTGTAACATATGTATACTCAGATACTTTCTCTCATACAACTTCTGCTAGTAATTTGGCTTTTGTTTCTTGTACCCCAACTGTCAGATATTGCACTCAAGCGTGGCTATAAAGATGTCTCGGATCTCACACCAACTGAAATCGCCATTGAGGTAGGTCAGTTGCTTTCTCTGTTGTTTCATCATAATCTATTCAATCAACTCAACAAAGCAACCAACTCATTACCAGGCCTTAGAGCAAGTTCAGAGCTTTCTAGAAAAAGAAGAAACTATGGAGATCCCTGACGGTGACCTGTAATTTCCCAGCCTCTTGAGCAAGTTCTTAGATGTCACCTGTCTCTTCATCCATCGGTTCATCGCCTGGCCATTGAGCAAGTTCAGAACTTTCTAGACAAAGAAGATCTCTAGTTGCTGATTCTGAGTCATCGAGCTTACATGAGCCTAATTTTGAATGGAACAATGTATATAACCTATAATACTCTTTTTTTTTGTTTCAGTATCATTCTTAGTCATATACACGTTTTGTTAAGATGAGTAACGATAAATTTTATTGGTTTTATTCAAATCTGAAAATAGCTTTCACATGGAATACAACAAAAGAAATGGACAACAACATGCAGAAGAATATTTATAAACTTCATTACACCGAGTTGTTTCACCTTGGCTCAGGGCCTCACACCAAGCTATACTCTTTGTGGATCCACCATTTCCGGCAAAGCAGTCTAAATCACTATGCTCATCACAATCATCATTCCTCACAGACAAACATAGCAGAACCAATCACAATGAATCAAAAGCAGACCTGTGTGGTATGACATGGATCATGATGATGATTTGATGAATGTATTACATAACATCAAACTGTAGCTGCTAAGCAATTCACAATGGCGGATTTACTAGGGACCGTAAGCACGGTGTCAGACCATTCAATCTTCCCCCAAATCTCTCCTTCTCCACGCCTTCCAACATCAATCTCCGCACACCAAATCTCCATTCTCCTAGAACCACCACTACCCTCTTTCCCTTCCCACAAAACCACAAGCTTTCCACCACGATTCGCCATTGTAGCACCACAAAGAAACTTTGGAAGTGATTCCACACCTCTCAACTCTCTCCAAATCCTCTCTTTTGGATCATACCCTCTTATCTTCCCCAAGTAATCATAACAATACAATACATTCTCAATCACACAAGCTCTTCCTCTCCACCCCAAATCAAGCCTCTTCTCAGGCATATCCCATTTCCCTTTCTTCGGCTCGTAAACCACACCGTTTCGATCAGCCATTGCGTAAACTTTCCCGTCCATTACCGCACTTGCGTGCATCCATTTCTCACGAACCTCCATACCTGGACTAGCCACTGGCTCCCAAGTTTGAGTCTTTATATCAAACATCTCTGCCCAATTAATCGAACGAGCCCAATTATCAACAACACATCCTCCAATCACATAGATCTTCCCTTCAATTACTCCAGCTGCTGCGAATTCACGACCAACTCTCATATTTGAGACTCGTCGCCAAGTATGAAATCTACAATCGAGAACCCACACGTTTGAAGAAGGTACGTCTCTAATAGATCCACCGATTACGTAAATCTCTGAATCCACAACGACGTAAGCAGATCCAACAAGAGATGATGAAGGACAATAAGGGATTGGAACAAGCAGATTCGATTTCGTTGAGCTCGATAAGTTTCGATTGAGAAGAGTGAACCAACACGCACCAGATTCAGGAGGTATACGAATTGCGACATAGAGGATGTTTTCAGTTGCTCCGACGAGAGATCTCGTGGCGTAGAGCAAAGGCGATGTAGGGAGAGATCGGAAAGTTTTGGAGACGAGAGAGAGAATCGGATGGTGACATCTAGAGACGCGAGCAAGGCAGTTCAGAGCAACGTCGTCTGATAATAGCGGAATCCATTGCGCCGGCGTTTTCGTCTCCGGTGGGTCCTCGCCGGAGCTTGTTGTAGCCGCCATGGATCCGATTTGATCAGTTCTATTAGTTTCTTTCAATTTCAAGTGAGAAAATTAATTTTGCATTCTTCGGTTTGATTAGACTAATCAGATTGATGATCTGAGCCGAGAAAATTAATATAAAAACTAAACCGAATTTAAACCGCTATAGTGCCGTTATCTATAAATGCTGACGTGGCGGAAAAACATGATCCGTGGCGTGGAAGAAGCCACGCGCATCTCTCTTCTTCCCTCCGTCCGATGTTTCCAATTGGAAGAAGAAGAAGAAGATGAAGCATTATCTGATTCTGGGAAATACGAATTTTTCTCGAGAAAATTTTCAAAAATCATGATTGCATTAGCTGTTTCTTCGTCGGCTAATACTCCGATGGCTTCGTTTCACCAGAATTTTAGATTCCGATTACATCCACGAAACCCTCCGACTCAAGCAGCGGTTTCGCCTTCTTCTTCTTCTTCTCCGACTGCTTCCTCTGGAATTGATTTGAGTATCCTCGAATCTGCCATAGACAAGGTCCCTTATTATTCATTTCTCTTACTACCACAAGCTTGATTCAATAAACTCAGCGTAATTCTGAAATTGGGTTCGTTTCTGGCCGCAGAAAGATAGTAATAGTGTTAAGGAAGCTCTCGATCGATTGAGTGAAGAAGGTTGGGTTAAGAAATGGAGTTCCCAGCCTTACCTTTCGCGCCGTACGGTGTATATCGATCTCTCCATCTTTAGCTTAACCTTTATAATTTGTGAATGAGTGAGAGTGGGAGTGAAGAAGTGATGTGTATTATTTTGTATTAGACATCGCTTCGGGAGCTGACAACTCTGGGAATCAAGAATGCAGAGACTCTCGCTATCCCTAGTGTTAGGAATGATGTAAGTTAATCTTTGTCTTGTAAGATTTGGACTCGGAAGAGTTCTTGAGGTTGCAGTGTATGTTAATGAAGGTTGTTCTGATTGAGTTTGAGTAATGCAGGCAGCTTTTCTTTTCACAGTAGTTGGAACAACCGGGCTCGTAGCTGTACTTGCCGGCCAACTTCCCGGAGTAAGCTTTCAAAAACTCATTTTTCCCTGATGTTGCAGGCCATACCGTGAAATCATCTGAGGAGAATAAGTTTTGCATTATTCTTGAATCTAGTCTTGTTGATTTACAGTCTCTAGTGTACATTTGTATTGACTACATCAAGAGCTATATCCTGCATAACGTGTATGCAATGTCGAAAACCATGATAATATCTCAGTTTCTTTTGATTTTGTTAGGGGTTCTATATGTTTCTTAGACTGAGGCATAACTGTTGAATCTGGAACAGGACTGGGGATTCTTTGTACCTTACTTAGTTGGGAGTATTTCATTGGTAGTTTTAGCCGTTGGAAGCGTTTCACCAGGGTAAGACGAGAACTAAAACACTGATTGTTTTGTTCGGTTTGGTTAACATTATCTTCCCTGCTTATATTGATATCTTTGTAGGCTGCTTCAAGCTGCGATATCTGGGTTTTCGACGTTCTTCCCTGATTATCAAGAACGTATTGCTCGACATGAAGCAGCCCATTTCTTAGGTATCATCCTCTGAAAGTTTAAACCTTTTGGTACTAAAGGTGCAATGTTCTGATTGTGTTTAAACTTGCAACTTCAGTGGCTTACTTAATCGGACTTCCAATCCTTGGGTACTCATTAGACATTGGTAAAGAACACGTCAATCTCATCGACGAGAGACTAGCTAAACTAATATACAGTGGCCAGCTTGACTCAAAGGAGCTCGATAGGTAGACTTTCTTTAATTTCGAAAAAGAGAATGAAGAAACAAAATCCCAGCACATTGAATCTTATTTTGTTTCTCAGGTTGGCTGCTGTTGCAATGGCTGGACTTGCGGCTGAAGGTCTGGAGTATGACAAAGTGATCGGCCAATCTGCGGATCTGTTCTCTCTTCAGGTCCTCTAGTTCGCCTTATCTAATCACACTTCAACATTCACAAGTTCACCACTATTTAGTTATTTATAGCTTTTTCTTGTTTCCTGCAGCGATTCATAAACAGAAGCCAACCCAAAATCAGCAACGAGCAGCAACAAAATCTAACAAGATGGGCAGTAAGTTTCTCTTGGCATCTCTCACACATGTTTCTTTCTAAACTACTCATGAATCTTTTGTTTTCTGTTATGCAGGTTCTCTACTCTGCTTCTCTTCTGAAGAACAACAAGACCATCCATGAAGCTCTAATGGCTGCAATGTCCAACAATGCAACTGTTCTTGAATGCATTCAAACCATTGAGACAGCTTCCTAGACGACTCACATCTCTGGTTTCTCCAAAATACAATACACAATCTCTATCGTCTCTTTTGATCGATTCAATTCCAAGAAATTCACAGAAAACTGGATATCTTCTTTATATATATAGACGCAAAAGTTACAGACTTTTCATTATCATCTTCAAGCACCATGAAGAAGATCAAAACTATAGTACTACACTATTATAGACCAAGTGTACAAAGTAGTTATACATTTAAAGTGGTATTTTATCATTTATGAAATTTAAAGATCGTCGGACCAATCACTAGGCTCAGTGTCGTAGAACAATCCATCAACGATCTGATCAACCAACGAGTCAATGAACGAGTTACAACTCACTGTAAAGATCCGTCCAACTCGGTTCCGAGAAATCGTTAACCAAGCAAATATAGCTGCACATCCCATAGCTGCAAGACCAGCTCCAATAGCTTCACTCAATCCTTCATCATCAAGTTTCTTAAACAAGGAGTTCCCCGTGACAATCTCCTCCGTCACCGTCACCGCAAACACAATCTGTAAAATTACGAAATCACCTCAGAAATTATAGAGATCGAGCTTCGATTTAGGGTTTTTATCTTACCATAGCGAGTCGACCAGAGATGGTTTCAAAATCCTGACTCTTCTTTGAACTCTCTATGTAATCAGTAAGCGTTTCGAAAAACGGAGACGCTAACTCAACTTCAGATCCTTCACCATCTTTTTTAGCAACGACCATGTCAGATCCGTAAGATCTCAAGGTGCAAAGCCTCGGCTGGAGTACGATCTTCCCATTCTCAGCTAAATCGCCTCCTCTCGGTGGTCGTTGCTGGATCTTGATCTGCTTAATTGGTTCTGATGATTCGCATCTAGTGAGTAGAGATGGTAACTTGCATCGAATCGTACGCGTAGCCATAGCCATTTCCGATTATCTGATTCCGAGGAATCTTTTTGAGATTTTAGCAGAAAAAAATAGGAAATAAGGAATCTTGCATGGTGGCTGAAGAGTACACGTCGTGTCGTTTTTTGTGAGGTGGCGAGATATTGTTCGACGTGGCTGCTTTTTGGCTCAGTAACATTCTTTTCAATCGAAAGTAGAAATAAATTAGAAAATTCTTTGGCAACGTTTGAACTACGTGTCGTTTTGCTTTTTATCCACTTGAAGGTGAATGAACCAGATTCATTTCGACCCACCAACTTGACTCTTCTTTCTATTTGAACTTTTCTGAATAATATCTTTTTATCGACGTCTCTAGGTTTAGGTCCACTAATTTGACTCTTCTTTCTATTTGAAGTTCTCTCAATTATTAAAGCAAACATAATAAGCCTAAAATTATATTGAACAAACCCAATATAAACCCAGATAAATAACGTGGAGTTGGGTTAATGGTAACTTTTTATGAATTAAAGTTAAGGAGATCACGAATTTGACTTTTGTTGGAAAAGATTTTAATTTAACATTGGTATGGACCATGTCCCAAAAAATTTAAGGGCTCACATACTCTAAACCTCTTAGTTATTCAATATATATATATATATAAACCCAAAATAATTATGTTATCTAGAGAAGTAGGTTTATATATATATATATAGTAATGTATTAACAAGAATGTGGTCAACTTAGAGGGTTGCCATTCTTCCCCTTCTTTTATGATATCGATTGAAGAATTAATTTGATTTTGGTGTCTGTTTTCTTATTTAAAGCTGGATGAGAATAAGTGTTTCCATGCTTTGTCGTAGATCTACCATGAGATGATTTCTAGACAAGTAGAATCTAGTTCAATATGAGCTTAATAAGATAGAAATTGAAAACTGAATGTAGATACCTCATTGAAGTTTTAACCAAAAAAAAAAAGATTGTTGAAGTGGAAAATATCTTTTGTAAGTGGTAAACGGTCCAAGAATACAAAAGTTCGTGCGGATTCAAATTAGCTCGTGATAGTTTATGTAGTCTATACCGTTATATAACCATTTGGATAATTGTGTAGACTTTATCTTTATATTTTGTTGTTTAATTTGTATATTTGATCGATGCTAATTTTATTCTGAAATTCTCTCTTTTGTAGTATATGGACTTTTTCGGTTTTCTACTTATATTTTGTAACTTCATGATTCCCCAATGGTATCAACCATGCATACGCTAAACCTAAAATACTAGTCCACTTGAAAAAAATAACTTAAAACCTGAAGAAAGTACATGTAAACCTGAAACATTTTACTATAAATCATCCTAAACAATAAAATCACCTCGAAATCCATCCTCAGATTCGTCACCACCAAAACAACCCATGCATATACACACACATATCATCATGCATGATCACATAATCACATATCACTCCACAAACCAAGATCGATCAAGAACGTATTTGTCCGACCATATATTACATCAAATCATACTCTTACGAAGAAGATACTAAGTTCGGGTCCATTATTCCCTTCCGGACTCAACATATAAAATTTCTCTGAATTTTTAGACCCAATGACTCGTTCGAAGTAAGCCCTCATGTAAGCCATCTCCAAATCAGGTCCTTCAACCTCTGAGTTCCCCGGTAAAACTCCGGCACCCATCGAAACCGGTCTTAACAGCTCCATAACATTAAGATCTTCCTCCGTCGCATCACGTTTCACACCATACTCCTTTAAATTGAACTGAAAAACAATGTACTTTTAAACTCAATAGATTGGTGTTAAAAAAGAGATTATGAAAGCTGATTCAAAACTTGAGAGGAAAACAAAAAGTGTTATAAAAACTCACTATACCATATGCTAGACTACAAACTTATAAATAAAAACCTAAACTCATTATAATTAAAAAAAAAAACATATTAGAAGTGATTGAGGAGTTGGTAGATGTGATCATTGACCTCCTGATACTGAGTTCTTGCTCTGAAAAGCGAATGATACATATAAATCTATATATGTGAATCTGTTGCTAAATTTCAAAGGGTCTATGCACAAGGACATATCCATGTGAGTGAACTTGAAAATTTTACCTTTTGATGTCAGTTACAATCGAGTAAGAAATTTTATTTGACCAATACGCAATATGTAAATATCTGGATCCAAATCTAGATTGATATATACATATTGACGCTTAGATGTCTACATATTAAAATTTTTTGACCTGCACTATGCATGGATATTTATAAAAAGGTTAAGACTGTCAGAGTATATATGACTCACTAATAGTTATCATCAACTTTTCAAATTATAAAGGTTTTATCAATGCAATTAATAAAATAAAAATAAAAATTTGTTTGTATTCGATTAATATGATTTATCTCAATTTGCTTCAAATGTTCTATATAAATTTACAAAAATAAAGTTTTTTCATAGATTATTAAGTCTTAATAGAATAATAAAAATGTCTAATTTTATTGGTTATTCATAAATAAACTATTGGTTGATGTTACGGAGAAAATTTTCAATTATATTATAGTGATTTTTTTTGCTAATTTTGGAAATATATTACAAAAACTCAAATAATTAGAAACAAAAAAATTATAATTAAATTTGACAATATTTAAATATTCAAAGTTCTAGTGTAAGGAAAACTGAGATTAAATGGAAAACTGATTCATTTGAATTTCTAACGTTCTAATCATAATAATAAAAAGTTCGAATCTAACTAAAAAAACGGCTAAAACATTAATATTTGCTGAACTTTTCCAAGCAGATGCAATAAATTCGGATTTTTATTAAATTATGAACCAAACCGAATCAGGAACCAGATCACATGTTTACCGGTCCAAACCCACCGGACCAAAAGTAAGAAATCAAGCGAAACAGAGCGCCTTTTGAATCCTTTCCATTTCATTCTCAACATATATACAAGAAATAACAAGAAAGAAGCCTAGAGACCATTAGACCAGGTCCTACAAAATTATCACAGACCTTTGTTTTTTTTGTCTTCTTATTTAATCCTATACTATAATCCTTCCCCCTTTGCTCCCATCTATAGATCTTTCCTTCTGTGTCTACTATATCAATATGCAGCTGCAACTAACATGAGCTTCTTCTGTGATCATCTTCGTCGTCTTCTTCTTGACTATCTCTTATAACGTCAATAACGGTAGCATTGCAGAAAAAACATCTCTGACAATTGAGAAGATGTCTAGTTATGCAGCCATAACATGATCGATGTGAACACGGAACAATCATTGCATTAGCCTCCCCCGCATAGCATATACAGCAAGTGTTGTCTTCTATATCCGTTGTGTCTTTGTTGAACAACTCTTCTTTTCTTTTGGGTTCTTGCAATGAAGCCTGGTTTATGAGATGGTTTAAGAAGTTCTCAAGTTGTCCAAGTTTCTTTACATACGCATCATCCCCGCTTATACAACCGTCCTGAAAATGTTTTTAAAATCTGTGTGGGTAACAGAAGAAATGAGTAAAAACTAAATTTAAGAGCTTACGTACCCAATTATATTCCAAGAGATATTGAAACCCGTAATAGACTGTATCGGGACAGTCCATGCTTGCGAAAAGACCAATCACATCATGTTGTTGCTTCGGTTTTGAATCTTCTCTAGCCTCCAAGAGATTCAAGATTATACCAACCAAAGGAGCTAATAAGATCCCACGGGTAATTTTCTCCGAAGGTTGTCCTTGCCTTCTAAGTGACCTAACCGAGCTCAAAACAGGAAGAAAAAAATATCCATAAAAAATGAGCGGTTTTCAAACATTTTAAAGCTGCTTGGGACATTTTAATGAACTTACAGATCAAAGAACTCGTCATCTACTGCTGAGGTCATGTGATTTAAGATGAAAAGAATCAACTCAGTGAGCCTACGAAGATTTGTATCGGTCCCAGTAAGAAATGCTTGTGGTATTGCGTAAGTGAAGAACTCTAAGACCCTTGCGAGATTGCTTGATAGCTCAAATATCACACAACATTTCCTTCGCTGAAACTCCATTACCTGCATAAACACAAGACTAATCAAAAACCCGTCAAAGAAAAGCATGTAAAAGACTACAAATACTTGCAAGGGTATTGCGGATTACGCAACACAATCATTCAGAGAGAACAAATCAATTACTACGAAAACTTAATCGAAGAAACGGATCCAAGCTTATAATCTGACCTGATACTTTTCTTGCATTTCTCGCACCGAGACAGAAAATTCAGTGATGGTCCAGCTCAATGTGTTGAATAGCCGGTTAAGAAAAGTAGAGAGCAATTCACCGTCATTGATACAAGCATCTCGAAGAAGAGCCTAGACAAAAAAAGAAAATCAAAATCCAATAAGCAGCCTGAAGATCAAATAACAAAGTTAAATCAATCAAACCAACCTGGAAAACAGTAGATGAAAACGAAGACTCCCCGTTCTTTAAAGAACTAAATCCGGACCCTTTGCAAAGACGAAGAAATATATTTGTGACAGGGATCCACGATCTGTTGTCAAACGCTGACAGTAGAGCTGCAGGCATGTGCCGAGTAGCTGCCTCATTGTTCTCAAAAGCTTCCAAGTACTCTTTGTACTGTACCAAGACAGATATTGACTGGAGAAGTAGATCTCTAAGATCTGTGTTTGATATCCTCGAATCGTTGAAGTGTGTAACTATAAAAGTGATCTGAAAACCCAAGAAAACGACCGTGTTAGAGCCGTTGTGCAACTTACCCAAAGCTAATTAATTAAACTCAGCCATGGGGAAAACATGACAAAAGAAAGTGTGCTAAGAGATGTAGGCATACAAATGATGATAGTCCTTGTTTGATAAATGTTGTTGATGGAACAAACGGAGGATCACTCTTGCGAAGCACATGGAAACAGTCTACCTGAGGAAAATACCAAAGAGATTGTAAACTTAAGGATTGCACTGTAAAGCAGAGATAGCATAACAAACAGGTTCTTGGAACATCTTGTAAAGTGGAGGCCTTGGTCAAGAAGAAATTGAAACATGTTCATTTCCATCAAGAAGTACCGTAAATGGGTAAAAGCTATTTACCAAAGATTCAAGGTAGAATTCTGGAATATAAACAAACACAGAATCCATTTTGCTGAGAACCAGAAGTAACTGTACAACCCACATGCACAATGCATACATTCCCCTTTGCTTCCACCGAGAGAACAATGAGATGCGGAACCTGTAAAATATGATTCAAAATGAGTACAGGCGAAAACATAGATATATAAGCATTGTAACATTGCCTCACACGAAGTATGATTAAACCTCTTCACTACACCCTCCTTTTGGAGTTACCGCAATCCAAGAGTTAAGTGAAGCTTACCATGCACAATGTCTTACACATTCCATCACCTCTTCCTTGTAGTTGTTGCGAGTTTCCTTCAAGCGCCTTAATTGGTCACTAGATGCCCGTTCTCTTATCTGTTTATCTGTTTCTTCGAGAAGCGATATTGATTGTGATTGGTGAGACATGTAATATGATGCCTAAGCAAAAGGACAACCTATCAGCCGATCAAAGCTTTCCGGGTTGCGGCATGTATCAAACAAACAGTAAAACAGAATCAAAACAAGAGGGAAGAATGAAGAATCTACACCTACCTGCTTAAAATTTGGAGCAACGGCAATATGGTATAGTAGCAATAGAGCATCCAATAGTTCTTCTTCACTTAGTATACCAGATGATATTCTACTATCTTGTACTGCAGTCCTCGTAAATCTTACTGGACGATAACCGAAGTCAGGGTCAGACTGATTACTTGTGCTTGGTTTGTCCTCTATTTCTTCACTGAAACTTCCAGCACTACAATCTGCAGCAACATGAGAGGATCTCTCAGGAATGGAGCTACATTGACCACGAGAACTTTTAGCAGTATTTTTTCCTCGATCCTTCAAGGATTTAGTAAGATCAGTATCATAGGCTAAGCAACAGCAGGGCTTCTGCTCTGTCGCGTGTGTTACTCTATTCTGTTCATCATCCATACAACCTTCTTCCCATTGCATAATTTCTTCTTCTTGATCATCTGTGGGGTAGGACTTGGAAATATGACTAAACAGCCCACCAAGCCTAGTGATATCAGCTCGATGTGGATCATTCTTAAGAAACAAACTCAGTGGAAACTTCTGCTGACCACCTCTGTGAAGAAAACCAACCTTGTGATGGATGGCTTCACTACTCTTCAGCATTGCGAAACCTTCTGACAAAAAATGAAGTATAACCGAGAACAGAGAGACAAGAACCGAATTGCGTGTAACTCCAGAAGGAGACAGATTCCTGTCTGCACCTCTGGTCTTCAGTAAAAGGTTCTGTAGGAATCCCCTGAACGCTGAACCAGGAAGCAGGGGAGGTGATACGGGTGGTATAAATTGTATGACCAAGAGACATAGGTTCCTCTGCTTCTCCTCGATCTGAATTCCAAGAGAAAAAATTAACTAACTATAATCCTTGTAATATTAGATTCCCGACAACTATATTCAGAGCGGAGTTACGCTTGCAATTATTTTATAGCAAAAGAGTCGGATATATTTTATCATACCTTGTTAATGGCTTCAGAGAGAGCAGAGATAGTAAACCCCATGCTACTCTCGTAGGATATATCTTCAGAGGATCCAGGCCACCAAACAACAGGGATTAATTGCTGTAAGTCATGCTCGTTGGAATTCCTGCATGACAAGAAGCCTTCAAACAAAAAATCGAAATGCATAGATCTCCACCATTGTACCATCAATTCTTCCCGTTTGAACAAATGACAAGCCAGCGCAAGATAGAAATAAGGTCCTGAGTATGGACATTCAGTTAGGATCAACGTAGCTGTTTTGCAGCCACAAGCAAGAGCGTTTACTACGTGCTCAAAGATCAAATGAGACTGTGGGAACTCAAGAAGCACATCAAGAACTCTGTCTAGACTCAAACAGTCATGCGGTGCTTGAGTTCTGAAAATCTCCAAGAGGAATGACAGAAATGCACCCCGTCCTAAGTACTCAGGCAATAAAGTGTCTTGCTCAAGTATGTAGAAGAGCTCATCACATATGGCATGGGAAACAGGGGAAAAAAGTTCTTCAACTGAAGCAAACCTCCTCAGTCTAGTTAATGTATCAGCCAATGAGCGGTCCGGCCTATCCAGCAGTCTTGAGAAGCATTGTAGTAGCTCTGTCGCGAAAGAACTTCGACGTGGAGCTTCTTGAAGAGGCTGGAAACCTTCTACAGGGTACTTAAACGGGTAAGCACCGAAATTTAACTCGCATCTCTCACCTTGGGAGAGAGAAATCGCAGGGTAATACCCAAATCCAGGTCCAAGTTTTCTGATACCAGAAAATGCAACCCCGAGGGAAACACCATTCCTGTAGAAAGATATCTCATCACAATTCAAATCTATGCAGCAACCTATGACATCCCCAGCTACCCAAGATTGCCCATAAGGTTCAGCTTCCTTGTTCCATTTGCTTACCCTTCGACCATCAAAAGCATACGAATCATCAGCATCACCCACACCTTTCTGATCTGTGAAAGGACAAGCAATAGTTGCCCATCCAAGTTGTTGAATCCCCGAAGTCTCTAAAGCAACTTCATACATCCATTTTCCTTTCCAAATACAAGCATTAGCCCTGGCACTACTAAAGAGTGATAAACTCTCCAATACAAGAGGCGGTTTCACAGTCCTGATATCACCACATATACTATACTCTTCAAGGCCAACAATAGGAGGTCCAACACCATGATGAACTACACAAATTCCTTCTCTCTGACTAACCGAAACATCTAATTCACCATGAAGCTTAGAGAACTGATTCTTAATTACGCCTCGAATCAAACTACTGTCTACTTCACCATCCAACGAACCAACCGACTTTTCTGGTAAACCAAATACAAATTCGATAGTTCGTTCTAAAGGCCTATGACCAGAATAATCAAAATGTGGAACAATTCGAGCTTTCGACGAATTTTCTTTGGTATCTTCACCATTCAGTAAAACAGCTAAACCAGAAGATATCATACCAATCCGTAGGCTGTCTTCAGCCATATGGCATTGATTGTGAATCCCAAATCAAACTCTCTTCAACACAATCAATTTGCAATGAATCAGAAAATTCAGAATCTTTAACAAGCTGTGGAGAAGAGCAAAAGTAGCATAAGTTTCTAAATCAAACAAAAGCTTCGAAATAATGAATCAATACTTTAAACAAAGCTTTCAAATTTTGTTACCATAAATGGAAGATGAACAGAGATTTATAAAATAAAAAAAGAAAGCTATTAAATTTCAATAAATTTGAAAAATATCGTTGCTTCGAAGTCTCTAAACCAACGAAATCAAAACCGAAAGTTTCCAAAAACTCACCGGAGAAATTCACATCTAAACCGGATTCCGAACGATTAACGAAGCCGCGAAATTAATCCCCAAATGAACGACGGCGGAGTCGTGTTAGGTTTTTTCTAATTAATTTAAAAAAAAAAAAAAAAGGAGAAGACTTTTCGCTTTTTTGTTTCTGGAAGAGAGAGATTTTGCGCCAAATAATTTTGGGCAACATAGAGAAATGAGAGAGAGAGAGAGAGACAGAGAGAGAGAGGAAGGAATCAGAGACCGGAGGCTAACACCGAACGAACCAATGGATTGAGTCGCGTGTGGGCCGTTTACTGACACGTGTCGGTGTTTAATGACGTGGCTGATGACGTATGTAAATCGACGGTGCGTCTTCTTGATCGCTGTAAACGTTTTTGAAGGAGAGGAGGAAAGTCTACGATGCGGACGCTCTTTTGTTTGTTTTGACACGTGTCATTGTAATGTTACGTGTTCACTATTAACTAATCAAAATTGCAAAAAGTAAACGAAGAACAACGATCAATTGCAACATTAACTATTACAATTTTTTTTCATACACCAATAAATATTTAATCTGATTTTAATTTTAACTTGCATAAATTTTTATCCGTGTGCCGAAATCAAATTTAATCAAAATAGTGGTAGTCAAACCATTAATGTTGAGTGTGATATATTTCTACTAAATGAGATGTCACATGACATATATTTTATCACGTAGGTTTTTCAAAAAAAAGTTTATTTTGAGTTTTATGCAATGGTGTGGATCTAAATTTTTTTGATATTTGTAATGAAAAAACAAAAACATCATTATTGATTCAGTCATTTTATTAGTTTTTTATTATTTTTATAGGCACAACAACCGTAAAGTTACGAACATTAGACAGTTATAATGTTTAGATCTAATATTTTCGTTTGGTAATTATAAACTTTATATATATATATATATATAGTTTCATGTTTAGATCTCATGTTTCAATTTGGGTAATTATCAACTTTAAAATTTTTATAATTTAGAGTCAGATAATAGTGAGTAAAAATCACGTAAAAATAATTTGGGTTTCAGAAACTATTACACAAAGTATACATATTAATAATTGGATAATAGCGAGTATGCGTAGAGTAAAGGTAGCATACGATAGTTAAAATTACTATCCAAACGATTAATTTTCCTAATTAACATTGTTATTCGAACGAAAAATTACAAATAATATTATATTATAATAAGTTAAAAATATTATTTATAAAAACTTTTGGATATATTTTGTTAAATATCGAATAATTTTGAGTATATTTAAAAACATATAAAAATTATAATTTGAAAAAAGTTTATAATTACCCAAACAGAAACATTAGATCTAAACATTACAACCGTTTAATGATCGTAACCCTATGGTTTTTGCGACTACATAAATAATAAAAAACTGATAAAATGACTGATAATGTGTTTATGTTTCTCAACTATAAATGTAAAAAAAAATTAGATCCACAACAAAACTTCAAAATAAACATTTTTTAAATTATACATGACATCTGGCTCAGCAAAAAATATAATATGTGGCATTTTATTATAAATATGCCACATGGCATATTAGCAAACATATTAGCAAAAATATGGCACTGTGGCATCTAACTCATCATTGACTAACGGTTTGATTAACATTGTTTTGGTTAAATTTAATTTCATCACATATATAAAAGCTCATGTAAATTTATTAAAAAATTTGTAAGTTGAAGTTAAAAATGTATTGAATGTTAGTTGTTATATGAAAATGCACCGTAAAATAATTGATATTAAAATCGGTGATTTTATGATTATTGAGAAAATTGGTTTTTCACGTGACACTTTTTCTTATTGCATTTTTTGGTAAATAATTTTTTATTGTTAATTAGGTTTAATAAAAAAATAGCAAAAGAGGTCGTCAACTTAGCAGCTTTCTATGTGCCCCAGGTTTAATTTCTTTTGGGGATGGAGAGACGTTAGATTAAAAATTGCTTTTAAATATCGAGGAAGATTATGGGCCAAAAGTTTGAAATTCTGCGATATATCAAAAAAACATAGCAGCAATTCAGAGGGAATGTTTTTTGAAAATATATTATCAAAAAGATATAGTGAGAAAAATAAAGAATTTTAACAAGATTATCATTGGTTATATTAAAAAATTTTAATCACCAAAAATTAGGAGAAAATTATGAATCCGTTTTTGGTGAGAAAATTGCATATTTACATTTTGGTGGAAAAATATGTATTTATATTTTGGCGAAAAAATTGTGTATTTACACTTTGACGAAAAAATTAAAAAATTATGAAAATTAGTTAATATGGTTTAATTCAATTTTAAGAAATAATAGGTCAACTAGGTAACCCAACTTGATTAACCCATTAACTCATTTAACTATTAACTATTTATCTTTTGTTATTTGAATTTTCATTTTCAGATCAAATGATGAGTTTTTGTGTTAATACTTCTAAAAATCTATTTTCTCTTTTTGTTATCGCCATCAAATTGGTCACTTTTGTTACAAACAATAATTATTTCAGTACTTAAATTATTTAATATTCTTCCCTTCTAAAAGTTGTAAGTCCAAATTATTTGTTTCCAGTATAAGAAGTAGAAATGTAAACTTATTATTTGTAGGTTCTATTATCAGAGAGGGTTCACAAAACACCTAATTTCAATACTAATTTTAACCGTTGCCACAAAATAATAATCTGGAGTTGACTTAACAAACTTTGATTTTTAAATAACTTTTCAAAGCCATTCGAATTTATAATGTATTTATTCACACGGTAACTATTCAAGTTGATATAAAGACGATGGAAATCGTCGGAACGGGACGGGGCAACCGTTGACAAGTCATCGGAGTTTTTGTGAACTTCCGATAGACACACGACCATGTCCACCTGAGAGTATATAATTAAGTATATGCATAAATAATTAAATATTCACTCGCTTTCTAAACACACCACGTGGCAAGAGGTGAGACCACTGTAGACCTAATAAGTATTGTTCAAATCCAAATCTAAATTCGAATAAAAGAAACAGATATAAAAAATTACAGGATCTAAATTTTTAAAAATATATATTGGATATTCGTTTTTTTACATTATATTTTTATCAATTTTTTTTTTAATTTATTCTGATATAAATATCCAAAAATCCACTCAAATTGAAATAGTAATATTTTGGATGTCACATATCCGAATATCCAAAACATTTCGGATATCTAGATCTGTTATGGGTATGGTAGGCCACTGTCGGCTAGTAGCTAATAAAAGAAGTATTATCCACGAGTTCCACATGGATTACTCAGAAAGTGACCCAAAACGACATTGCATTCTAATGAATGATTTATAAAACGCTGCGTTTTTTATTTTTGCCTTTAATAATGTTATATTAATTGTTTTTCTTCGTAGGAATAATCTTCTTATGTTTTATTACTTTGTGAATTACCATTTATTATGGTCGCCTTGGCTGAGCAGTTGTGAGCATCACTAATTCACCATGATATCCATCTTTGATTGCTTTTCATTTGTATATAGCAATTAGCACGTACGATAGATATGTTTGTTGAGATCGTAAGATATGTACCTACCTCTCACACAATCCCTGAAAACAAACTTTTTTTACAAGGAAATGAATTGTCTATCCCAGTTAGTTATTTCCAAGTTGATTACTCTATCTCGGATTGGAATATTAAAAGTTTCCATGCAGTTCAAGTCCTAGTTCATAGAATAAAGTATCTTACCTAATTTGGATACCAAATACTAGATTTACATGGCTTATATGTAATAGTTGTCGATTTATGGAACTAGAGTAAGAAATAGTTAAGTGCATCATTGTTGAAAGCTAAGTTTATGTCACATCTCACCCAAATATATATCCGCGTAAGTAGGTTGACAGAATCATGTCTTACTCCAAAATTTGTCCGCGACAAATAGAATTTATCCTCTTAGAGCATTGAAGATGTTCTCAAAAGAGTATCTCACATGTATTATATTAATATAATTTAATCATATAATTAAATTTTACATATAAAAAGAATTAAACCACTTAAATAATGACAAATGTGTTTTGAGTTTCTTGCCAAACTAGAGTCGATTCTGTAAGGAGAAACCGTCTCTATAATGTCTCTCTTCCTTTTTCAAAATTTTATTATACTGGGTGAGATATCATTAGTGGGAATGCTCTTAACTACGAGAATGGTACTGTAACAGAGCGAGAGGATATTAAGATGTGTACAATATTGTAGAGATAAATATATGTTTGAGCAGGAAGAGATAAGAGAAGCAATTAGAAGAAATACGATTAAAAAATACAAGAGTTTTCTACTTCACAAAGAATACAATCATAATTTAGCTTCTTAGATTCTTATACAGGATTTAATCACGGACTGCACAACACACGGTGGCTTTGTGATGACCTTGGAACACATTCACTTCTTTTCCCGCTGGTATCGACCACAATCTAGCCGTCATGTCCGATGATGCTATGCAATATTACATAATCAAAACCAGTTTAAAGACTCTTCTGTCTAACACACATTTTCCAGTGGATCATAGAGATTAAATAATACCTGTTAAAAGATATTCTCCATCCACTGAAAAGTCACAGTCCCAGACCCATCTTTGATGTCCTGTTAAATTAAATAAGATTGATGAGTGTATAAAGAGAGGGTAATGGATAACACATACTCCTTTCAAAAACATGGAGACCATACCTGTTAAAACTTTCTCTAGTTTGAAACCATCAACGTTCCATATTTTTACAGTTTTATCAGATGATACGGTCGCTAGGTACCTGCCAACAAATTTAAAAGTTTATTTACTTTTTTTTAACCGCATAATTTTAGAACCTTTGAATCTTTGACCATAATCTTTCTTGGTGTCCGAAAGATATAATAAGAAACACATTAATATTACTTGTTTGCAGGAGATAGGAGACATTTAAGGATGTGTCTATTATGAGCTTGTAGCTTATGAAGGGGCTCAAACTCGCTCATCGTCTGAAAAATGGTATGGACAAAATTACTTCATTGTTAAAGAAAACAAAGTTTGCATATGATGAGAACAGTACCTGTCTGCCAAGCAACAAGCGCCATACATAACATGTTCCACGGTCGTTAGCAGCAACCACCATTGTCCCATCCCTTATAACCGTTAAAGATCGTATAGCTGTATCAGCTTCTGGTACCTATAGTTATACACACTAGTGATTGAATATCTACGGCTTCTCAGAAATGTAACTAGGATAAAGAAACTTACCAGTTCACAGCTACACGAATCAGCTCTGAGATCCCATATACGTATATTGCCCTTTTGGTCTCCAGATATCAATTCAGTCTGTACAAAAATCAAAACAAAGTTCATACATAATAAAGACTAAACAAATAGTGATAACAACGATTTTTAAAAGCAACATCACAAATAACAATCACCACTAAACAGATGAATTGGCTGGATAGTGTACCTGATTTGGATGTAAAACAACTGTGTTAACTGCGGAAGAACTTTCATACTCGCTTTGGTTACCCGGAGCCCTACATTTGCGGGATATGAGTCAACCATTTATTACTAAAATCATTAAAAAAAATCAACTTAAGAATGAACAAATCTATAAACATATTGAGGAAACCAAGTAGCTCTTGGGTCAGTGACGTGTCAGCCCTCTTAAAGAGAGAGAAGTTTGGCTCCTTGAGTTCGAAGCTATTTTGGAAAAGGGGTAACTCCAAAAATAATAGACTACAGGCTGACGCCGACCCACATACACTAGGGCTTAGGCCTGATTCGTGGTTAACGGAAAAAAAACATATTAAGGTAAAATACAGAAGCATGAATGTCCAACCTCAAGTCCCAGATCTTAATTGTACCATCCTCTGATCCTGAATACATCCATTTTCCATCACATTGGAACCCTACCGCCATAACATTTTTGGTGTGTGAAGCATAAGTCATCACCTAATGATGTGCATAAAGACTCCATCAGAATCATAATTCATTCAAACAAGGCAGAAGAAAACAAACACCACAATGGAAAAAAGAGAGAGAATATTTACAGGTTGATGAGGGTCGTTGGAATCGACTCCAAAGATTTGTATACGAGGATTACAAGCTGCTGCTAGATAACGCTTATCTGGAGTTATCTCAAGCCTATTTACATGCTGAAGCAAAAGAGTTTCAGATGAAATGATATGTTAAAAATGTTAAAACTCCGAACGGAGAGAGAGAGGGAACACACACCAAATCAGGATAGTGAATGGTACGGTAACAGCGACCAGTTTGGGCTTCCCAGAATCGGATGGTATGATCATAGCTAGCCGTTGCGAGAATCACAGGACGCTGACTCATATTCTCGATTGATCAAAACTGTATATGAACCAGTCAGTTTGGTGATTTATGATAATTTTCGGAAAGCAATCAAATCCTTTTTCGAAGGATCGCGCGATAGATCATGAGTTCGATACTTACAAGAATCTTCAAACTAGGGTTTGGTGTAAGAAGACGAAAATCGGAAAAGCAAAATAATTTTATGACATGCGAGATTTCAGACAAAAAAAAAAACTTTTTTAAATATATTCATTTTGATTTCGAATTTTTTTTAATAATGTTATTCCTTTGTATATAGTAATTTATGTTTTTCGGATATGTTTCCACTTTCCCATAAAAAGGAAAAGGAAAAAGGCAAAATCTAAATTGCCGAAAAAAGGCAAACAAAGCGAAAAAATTTCGACAAAAAAAGGTAAATCTTTAAATCTAAAGTAAGTCTATATTATATTCCTATATGAAATAAGACCCTCCTCCTAGCAATATAAATATAACACTAGCTCGTATTATTATGTTATGTTTGCTTCTCTCTTAATAATAAAATCTGAAACCGTATACGATATGTCTTCTTCGAAGAAGTTTAAGAAACGATCTTCCTCCAAAGCCGTCGAGCCACCGCAAGAAGCTAACGATCCATCGTCGCCGTCTTTGTCTTCGTTGCCTGAAGATATCGTTTTAAACTGCTTACTTCGTGTCCCAAGAAGCTATTACCTAAACCTCTCTCGTGTCTCCAAAACCCTAAGGTCCTTTGTTCGCTCCCCTGAGCTCTGCCGTTTGCGATCCCTCGTCCCAAAAGATTATGTCTATGTCTCCTTCCTCCGAACTAGATACACTAATGCTCTTCATACGACTTACCATTGGTTCATTCTTGAGAAGAAGACTATGAAGACGTTAGGGTATCGATTAGTCCCGGTTCCAGTACCATTTCCTTCTCATCATTGTATGTACAACTCTTCCGCGGTCACGGTGGGATCGGAAATCTACTTTATAGGTGGATTCAGGAAACCTCCCTCATCGGATCTTTGGATTCTTGATACTCGAACTGGAAAGTTAACACAAGGACCAAGTATGAAGGGTGCCCGAAATTTTGAAGCCTCTGTGGGAGTTATCAACGGGAAGATATACGTGATCGGAGGGTGTGGGCGCGAAGACAAGATCCAAGCAGAGGTATTCGATCCAAAATCGCGAAACTGGAAAACTGCAAAAAATCCCGAGGAGAAATCTCGGTTCGGATTGATATTATCACGGGTAAATGCAGTGTCACTGGGTTGGAAGGTTTACAATGTGGAAGTAGGGGGAATTGGTGTGTACGATCCGAGAGAAGGCATACGAAATGAGACATTAGAGATTCCAAGTGATGTAATATGGTGTATGTGTGTAGTTGATGATGTGATCTATGCCTTTTACTTTCAGAAGGGGTTAATGTGGTTTGACGTAAGGCGCAAGGTATGGGTTAAAGTGATTGGTGTGAAGGGACTTGATGTTAAGTTTGGTCATGATGTTCCGTTAATGACTAAATACGAAGGAAAGCTAATGTTTTTGTGGAGTGAGATTGTTCATTCCATGAGGACAGAGGAGATTTGGTGTGTAGTGATGGCGTTGGATTGGGTTGGAGAAGAGATTCGTGGGACGATCGAGTGGTCTGGTGTAGTGGCCACTATGCCAAAAATTTACAAGTTTCATAATTGTTTTGTTGTTTCTGATGATTGATCGTGTTTTGTTGCACCATCAGAAAACTTGTTAAATTAATCTCTATGAATTTTACTTTATGCATTATAAAGCAGGTAATGCAATTTTTTAAAAATTTTTTTATTGTAATTAGGATGAGTTAAACGAAAAGACTGATGTATTATGAAATTAGGGGTATTGTATATATCCAAAATCCTATATGCCTATACTTTTCTGCATTGTTTAGTTGTTTCTCATTGATTTGCTCGTATGATTTGATGTGTTAATTATACCCTTCTTCATTCCGAAACTTCTTTGATGAAATTCATATATATTATGGAACGAAATTATAAATCTGCTTTTGAGGATAACATGTCTATGAATGTGGAGCCATATGTTGAAATTTCTCATAGCCAGACTTTGATTTCTGTTTGTGCTTAGTAGTTTTATCTACATGACTAGAAAAAAGAAACATGTAAGCTATTAATTTTCTTAGTTCACCTCCTTAAAATCATCCAATTTATATAATAATAACACTTCAGTAAGTGTCATTAACGTCTATTCATATTAAAGTTGCATCTTTTTATTGTAAGGTTCCATTCATTGTGATGATTAGTTTTTTTCTATATGTATGCTTTTCTAAAGAGTAGTTTTACTCTTTTAAATACAAAATTTTAATGAATATATCATCTGTTTTTTCTCTCAAAAATCTAAAATAATAACAATCTCAATTAATATTTCTAAGGATTTTTTTTAATTATAATTCTTTGTAAAAAGAGATTGTATATTTGTAATTGTTTGTATAATATGAAAGGGTGCTTGTTTCAAACCAATCACACTTAATAAAAAAAAACTGTTCTTTTCTCTCTACTCTTCTAAGAGGAGATTGAATGGGTACAATTTTTTTTGAATCTATTGACTATGATTTTCATAGTTTCAGATCAATTCCAAGCAAATCTTTATATGGTGCTTTCCGATTTCAACGTTCATTCAAGGAATAGAGAGAGTTTGCGATTCATATATTCAAGAAATGGTTCCCAAAAAAGTTTTTTCTTATTTATTTTATAGATTGCAATCCTTTCTTTTTCATATATTTAGATTTGATACACAGGCAAACCAACCCAGAAATCACTATAGATGCTTTTCTATATAAGCGATTGAAATTGTGGAGTTTTGGTTGGCTAAATCTGTGTTTTTTCTCACAAATTTTCTTGAAAATGGTTGTCGAGTTATCGTTCTCTCTTGTAGAGCATTTTTCTGATGTCCAAGGTGTTGCCGGTGTCATATCTATGATTGTGTTTTCTCTTTATTTAAAACCAATTAATCATAATTGGTATGAGACTGAAGTGATGCTATTGGAGATTTTCATCACCCTCTACTGTATGGTGTGGATATGTAATTTGGATTTTTGATCCTGATATCATCGACTTTGGAGAAACTAACGAAGACCAATCGTTTGAAGGAATATTGTTCTTTTCGAATCAAGTCGGTAGAAAAATAAATTCAAAATATTTCAAAATGACTTTGATACGGAAGATTTGGTATCATAAATTCGATATTTCATAACTATTATCGGAAACATCAAGTTTTGTAATGTGGTATGCAATATGGAGACTTAACCAAGAAATGTTACTCCCACACACAAATCACATCATAGAAAAATCGAAGATGAGGAAGGATAATAGCATCTTCAGTGATCCGTTAGCGAGTAAAGCTTATCTACAGAAAACATCGTAAAATTCACTTTTTTTAATGTATTTGTCTCACTATATATTGCATATAGCTGCTTATGTAATAATTTGTTATTTGCAAATTCTGCATACTAACTTTATAATTTATTTTAATATCGTATGTAATTCGTGATATTAACTATAATTATTAATAAAGTGTTTAGAAAAAATAATAATATGAAAGAGTGCATCTACCAATAATTATGAATTTTCATGTGATAAATTTTCTGTTTCAGTCTCGTTTCTTATTCATATTATTTTCTATCTACCAATCATAATAATCTCAATAAATATTTCAAAAGATTACGTTTTTTGTCTTAACTCTTCGAAAAGTATAATTTTATATAATATATTGATATAAAATTAATACAATAAATTTTAATATATGTTTTTTTTTCCCGCAATATCAATATCATAGGAGTCTGAGTCCTAATAAATTTTAAAGTAACAAAGATAATGTTTGAATTACTTTTGGCTTATATAGTTTTTGATGAAAAATAGTTTGTAAATTTTAAATTTTGTTTGATATCTAAAGATTTACATGGTATATTTTGATGAACCTATTATACAGACTATAAATTTTTCTCAACAAATTTAACAACCGACTGATGACAAAAAAAACAAATTTAACAACCGACTAAATAAAATCTAAAAGTTTTGACTTTTGACACACTTTTGGCTCACATTTTACATTTAAACAAATCTATGAACTCATTGATAGAAGTGCGACAAGGGAACATATTGTCTATGCTACCCAAAATTATTATTTATTTTCCAATATTCGAACTTCAAAGACAGACGTTCTCATACCATAGAAATAAATATTTTCACTTACCTGGGGAGTTTTTGTCGTTCCACTTCCTAGAAAGAGATGCTTGTAATTAAGTATTTCTTACCCTAGACAAAAATGTTAAGCAGTTAAAGCAGTGCCTATCTTATATCCAAATCGAAACATAGTAAATAATAAATATGCTTTATTTCATGAAACTCCTTGTAACATAATAGAATGAGGAAAATAAAATTGTCAACAACGATGATGGATTATGATCCTCTGCATTTTCTAGACAATCTTCAAATAAAATATTACTTAAATATACAGTTTTGAGTCTTTCGACACATTCACACTTGAAAAAGCATCGATCATAAGATAATTGATTGTAAGCTAATGATTTACTGAAGTGATACCTCTACATTAAGCTTAAGCTTCCTTCTGCCTTTAATATATGGGATTTTTCGTCAAAGATCTCTCCACATGTATTTTTCTGAAACGTCTTTAGCGTTTGAGTTTCTTTTGTTGTCAAATCCTGGAGAGAGTCCCTTTCTCCTTTTATATATAGGATTATGAAGACAAATTCAGACATGGCTCTGACTTCAATAAAAAAACTTAATTTCTTAAGAACTTATTTGATAAATTGATGTTTACATAGAGAATACAACCTTGTATCAAAGAGAGAGATTTAGCTGATTTGGGAAGCGATCAGGTTTCACCACCTGTAAATCATCATCATCTAAAAGACACAAAGCATCAGATTTGTTAATGCTCTCAAACTTAAGACGATCTTGTTGCGGCGGAGCAACGGTAGTCACTTGATGATGTTGATGTCCTCACTTGATGTTTTTTTCCAGATGATGTTGATATGCTCGTGGGTTTACAATTCTGCCCTGGTCGGTTTACATTTGTTGTCTTCATAATATTAAAATTAAGATACTGTACATGGTCTACAAAGGCGTAAACTCTATGCTGATCCTTGATGGTTACATGGGATTTCAACACGTTGGAGAGTGTTCCTTTCGGGATTGAAGTAGAAAACACAAAACGGTGAAGATGTACGGCACTCCGACAAAACAATTTCACCTATTGCCGTCACTCCAACGATAAAAAAGCATACTTATCAAGACTATCCCATAAAAAGTAGACATATGTCGACCATTCTTGTTTCTCGGTATCCTCTAGAACCCGTACATATGCAACTCAAGGTTATGCCTTCCACCACAGACAACATCCTCCCGAGTAATCCCACCTAATTTATCCTTGTAGTTTATCAGTTTTATAACAGATTGATGATCACCAAAGCATTTTGCGTCAATGAACATGAATTCTCAAACCTAACATCAAAGCAAACTATCACATCAGATCCTTCATTCAGTTGTTTAGCTTTGTAATACAAAACCCCACAACAAATAAAATGGGTTAAGGGACATTAGACTAACAAGTAGAGGTGGTTTTTTTCCTAAGCCAAAGAAGGGTTTGATTCCACCTCAACTGAAAGGATCTTCCTCCACCTCATGATGTTTTCAGTTCCTATTGTCAAAATATGACGATCCCATTCACCATAATTATAAGTATCATTCTTGAGCAATACCTTGAATTGTTTGCTAATCGGATCAAACCCTAAAAAGCCAGTCAACTCTTGGTACGTTGTCAGTTTAGTTAAGATCGCATATTGTCCCATGATAGGGTTACATATCACAGAAAATTTATCCATATCTTTTGGGATCCACATATTAGGGAAATAGATCAAACCAGAATGTAGCTACAAATGTATTGGCTGATGTCTTTAGAGAACTTCATATGAAAGTCAAGAGACGACTTCACATATCGATTCTGAGGATGTGTCGACGAGAAGAAGAGCCACTCACCGTCTCGTTCGACCACAAATAAGATACGTGGCCGAGCCAAGGATCTGGTCAAAAACAACTCGGTGAAATATGAACGGCCAAGCATGTGGACTTTTCTGGTAATCTCGAGAGTATCTCAAGCATGAGATCAATACGGATGGCATCTGAGTTTTCTCCTCTGTTCATGATCGTTGTATTTGCTGATCGGGGGAACCAACACAGAGGCTAGGTCTACTATAGAGTTCCAAACCGAACCAAAGCAAGGTGTGAGTAATTCGGTTCGACTTCGGTTTAAAGGCATAAACCAATGGACATCCTTTGTTATTTTGTTTGGTTCTCGGGGGTTCGAACCCGAGTCGACTTAAAGTTGAAACCGATGGGTTTAACCTGCCCTAGTTTTTCTTAATAACAAAAATACAAATTTGCAAAATTGCTCTGGTCAATGAACGCCCTAAACCATTTCTTATATTGGTATATATATATATATGTCAACTGTTGACAACAACAGTATTGGAACTTTTTGAAAAATATCAATATCATGTAGTATTTGTTTTCCTATTGATAAGAGTTTAGAGTATGAATAAAAGTAAAAAAAAAAAAAAAAAAAACTCCAGCAAAATAAAATTACGGAATTTACTGACATAATTAAACCTTTTAAAAAAAGAGAGACTATTTAGCTAGTGTATGACAAAACGAGACTTTAACTTGTTTGCCGCCAAATTCAACATTGAAAAGCTTAATATTTCTTCGCAAAGTTGGCACCTTTACAGATTTCTTCACCAAAATTGGTACATTTATTTATCTCTTTTAGTCTAATTTAGTTTCTAATGGATGCTTCTGTTCCAACTTCGTTAGCTACTCTGTTGGAGCTCTGCACCAATCTATTACAAAAATCTGTAAAAAAGTCTAATGGTCGTTTCACAGCGCAATTGGTTCATTGTCGCGTTATCAAATCAGGTCTCTATTTCAGCGTTTACTTGATGAATAATCTTATAAATGTATACTCAAAGACTGGTTATGCTGTTCACGCACGTAAGTTGTTCGATGAAATGCCTCTGAGAACAGCTTTCTCATGGAACACAGTTCTCTCAGCCTATGCTAAACGAGGCGATATTTATTTAACTTGTGAATTCTTTGATCAATTGCCTCAAAGGGATTCGGTTTCGTGGACTACGATGATTGTTGGGTATAAGAAGATTGGTGAATATCAAAAGGCTATAAGAATTATGAGGGAAATGATGAAGGAAGGGATCGAGCCGACGCAATTCACCCTTACAAATGTGCTTGCATCGGTTGCTGCAACTCGGTGTTTGAAGACAGGTAAAAAGGTCCATTCTTTCATCGTTAAGATTGGTCTTCGTAGTAACGTTTCTGTCTCGAATTCGTTGCTTAATATGTATGCAAAATGTGGTGATACAATGATGGCAAAAGTTGTTTTTGATAGAATGGTGGTTAGAGATATCTCAAGCTGGAATGCTATGATTGTGTTACATATGCAGATTGGTCAGATGGATCTAGCTATGTCACAATTCGAGCAAATGGCTGATCGTGATATAGTTACTTGGAATTCTATGATTTCTGGTTACAATCAGTGTGGGTATGATCTCAGAGCGCTAGATATGTTTTCGAAGATGCTGAGCGATTCTCTGATGTCACTGGATAGATTCACTCTGTCGAGTGTGTTATCTGCTTGTGCCAATATTGAGAAACTTTGTATTGGGAAACAGATCATTCGCATATAGTTACAACATGATTCAATATCTCTGGAATTGTGTTAAACACCCTGATCTTGATGTATTCGAGGTGTGGAGGTGTTGAGACTGCCCAAAGACTCGTAGAACAAAGTGGAACCACAGATCTCAAGATCGAAGGTTTTACAGCTTTACTTGATGGGTATATCAAGCTCGGAGATATGAACCAAGCTAAGATGATATTTGATTCGTTGCAAAATCGCGATGTAGTCGCATGGACCGCCATGATTGTTGGATACGAGCAACACGGTTTGTATGGTGAAGCTATAGACCTATTCAGATCAATGGTTAAAGAAGTACAGAGCCCAAACAGTTACACTCTTGCAGCAATGTTAAGTGTAGCTTCAAGTTTGGCATAATTGAGTCATGGCAAGCAAATCCATGGGAGTGCTGTAAAGTCAGGGGAAGTTTATTCTGTTTCTGTCAGCAATGCGTTGATAACAATGTATGCAAAGGCCGGAAACATTACATCAGCAAAGCGGGCATTTGATTTGATACGCTGCGAAAGGGATACAGTATCTTGGACATCCATGATTATCGCGTTGGCACAGCATGGTCACGCAGAAGAAGCACTTGAGCTTTTTGAGACAATGCTGATGGAAGGACTAAGACCTGATCACATAACATATGTTGGTGTTTTCTCTGCTTGTACTCACGCCGGTTTAGTAAACCAAGGCCGTCAATACTTTGACATGATGAAGTATGTAGATAAGATTGAACCTACACTTAGCCACTACGCTTGTATGGTGGACCTGTTTGGACGGGCTGGTTATTGCAGGAAGCACATGAGTTCATCGAAAAGATGCCGATTGAGCCTGATGTAGTGACATGGGGTTCACTGCTTTCTGCTTGCAGGGTTCACAAAAACGTCGAGCTTGGTAAAATTGCAGCAGAGAGATTGTTTCTTATCGAGCCAGAGAACAGCGGTGCATACTCAGCCTTGGCTAATTTATACTCGGCTTGCGGAAAATGGGAAGCAGCAGCTAAGATAAGAAAATCCATGAAAGATGGAAGAGTGAAGAAAGGACAAGGATTTAGCTGGATAGAAGTGAAGCATAAAGTCCATGTCTTTGGAGTCGAAGACGGGACTCATCCACAGAAGAACGACATCTACATAACAATGAAGAAGATTTGGGACGAAATCAAGAAAATGGGTTATGTTCCTGACACTGCTTCTGTACTACACGACCTCGAAGAAGAAGTTAAAGAACAGATTCTAAGACACCACAGTGAGAAACTAGCAATTGCATTCGGGCTAATTAACACTCCAGATAAAACCACATTGAGGATCATGAAGAATCTCAGAGTTTGCAATGATTGTCATATGGCTATAAAGTTTATCTCCAAGCTTGTAGGAAGAGAAATAATAGTTAGAGACACAACAAGATTTCACCATTTCAAAGATGGGCTTTGTTCTTGCCGAGATTATTGGTGAGAGTAAGAAAGATCCAAGAATGATCATATGAACTAACTCAAGTCATTGTACAAAAGTTTTCCTCTTTCATTGTTATTGTTATATTGGTATATGTAAGTTCCATCATCTTCATCATTATTGAGCATTAGAATAAGATGAGATGGCATGTGAGTGTTTAGTATTAGAGATCATTGGTTAGTAAAAGGAGAAGTATATAATGAACGATGGAGATATTTTTAAGAGAAGCATAAAGAGAAAACAAAGAGACAGTGGAGAATATGTTCTATTTTATTACCAAAGCATTTCATTCTTTTTTTAAAACCATTGACTAGATTATTACAAATAAGGAGATGAAGGAAGGAAGATTTTGGTCGGCATAATATGTATGACTTAACAGAGAAAGACCACACTTGTTTAGCTTACGTGGCAGGTCCGGGCAGGTTAATTAGAGATGATTACACTGCCCGCTGCCCGGATGATTCGTAGTAACAACTACGGGCAGCGTCACACTCTCTCTTCTCTTTCATCTCTTCTATATCTCGTATTCTGAACAACTCTTCTTTGATCACAAATCTCCATTAATGAAAAGAGTGAATTTATTCTAGCTTTTCTCTCTTTTTAACAATTTCAGTGCTTTTCTTTGGTACGTTCTTCTCCTTCTTGTCTTTTTTATGTTTCTTAAATAATTGTTTTGTATATATCTGTTTTTTTTCATGATTATTTCTGTGTTTTTTTTCCTTATACAGAATTTTAGAACGAACATTTCTCCAAACTGGACAAGAAAGTTCTCTTATTATTATTGCAGATCTAACGTTTTCAATAAGTTTGAAAAACAAAGTTAACAAAAAATGGAGTGGGAAGAACAAGGTTTGAGGTTGTCACTGGTTCTTGGTAACGTGTCAGTGCTAAAGTGCGCTGCTTTAGCTTTAACGGCAACTGTGCTCTCCTCTTTGATAGAACTCTTCCTTCAGGCAAGACTCTCTCTTTCTCTCTCCCTAAAACGTTAAAATCTTTTTATTTTCAACTTTTTTTCTATATCTTACTAACGTTTACAAGTAATCGTTTTCATATATATATCGTTTCACATAAAGAAAAATTGTTACAAAACTAATCTTGACCGATTTGAGGCGTTACTTCTTTAGAATTGGTGGTTATAAAATTTAATTATTTTCGTGAAAATAATGTGAGGGTGTATAATAATAGCTATTAGTTGAGGACGGTTGCTTTGATATGAAGATATATTATTAATATATCTAAATTGTGGGGTCCAACTTCTAAGAAATTTCAGAAAGGCATATTCCACAGATTATGCTTTCAAGTCTAACAACGTTAAGATCTAGAAGAAGAGGCCCATGTCCCAATTAAGCATTTTATGGCCCAATTCAAAAGTGTTGAACAAAAGATTGCTTTTGGTAGTAGCGGTGAAGTGAATATGAACTTGCAGGTCACAGCCTTGGAGAGTGATGTTATAGAGAATGGATGCAAGGTGGTTGATGCAGAGGAAGGCAATGGAGATAACGATGATGGTGATGGTGATGATGGAGTAGAAGACGAAGAAGGCAGTGCGGATGATGTAGACGGAAAAGAGAACAAGAAAAATCCAGCAAGTGGTCCTGATGAGAATGGTGAAGCTGGAGATGATGATGATGATGAACCTGCAGGGGATGACAACAATGATGAAGATGATGATGATGATAACCATGAGAACGATGATGAGGAAGATGAGGAGGATGAAGATGGCGGTGAAGAAGACGATGATGAAGAGGCACAGGTAGAGGAGGAAGAGGAAGAGGAAGAGGAGGAAGCGCTTCAGCCACCAAAGAAGAGGAAGAAGTGAACAACCGCTTTTTATCTCCTAACATTTTAGATTCAAAAATCAAAACTTGTTACCTGAGGAGAATCTTAAGGCATCATCATCTTTAGCTTTGACTGTTGTCTTTGTTGTTCCATAAAGCAAAAAGACTTTGTTTAGTGTACCATTTTGAGATCCAATGGCACCAGCAATTGCAGCTTCCTTTTCTTTAGCCAATCTTTTATATAAGCATATCTAATGAAGTCATCAAATGTGATCAAATCTATAACAACTTCAAGGGTCAACTTGAGCTTATTATCATATATGGTTAACAGAAATTTAAATCCTATTGAAACCTATCACTTTGAGTGAACAATGCAAAAAAAGCCTGGTCACTTGAGAATCCATGTGATCCAAAATAATCTCTATGGACAAGGAGGGTCTCTTCCTCAGGAACACAAACGCATAAACATCAGTTTTAGACAAAAGAATAGACCTCTTAAAGCAAACATTTTCGCATAAGTCACAATACTACACAGATTGCCCTGAAGTCTATAATGAATAATCACAATGATATTACTTGAGCAATAGACTGTCTATCGATTGCTATAGGACAAGAGTGAAACCAAACATAAAAACAAAAGAAAGAAAAAAAAAACAATACAAAAAACCGAAAAGTACTGTTTCAATATAAATATCAGGAAGTTAATACAAAGTGAAACAGAGGAGAACAAAGATGGGAGAAAGAAATGACAAAAGGAAATCCCAGAACTGCATGTTTTTCATTCTCATGCTCTGCTCACATCATCTGCAAAGTTGGAATCCAAGAAAAAAAAACCAAACATAACTTTATCAAAAGCTTAAGACAAAAACAAAAAAAATATGGAAACAAGAGCAATGCTCTATTCTCTTGGTCAGATAACCCCGAAAGTGAAAACAATAGAAATGAAAGGGGCAAGCATAAAATTCAAACCAGAAAGAATAAAACCATGAATAAAAAACAGTAATAACAGCTCAATGCTAGAGTGTTACAGTCCATTTAAAGACGTTAGTGTACCACCAAAACCAGATGAGGGGAGATAGAATGATCAGATTATAAAACTTAGTGAACCACTAAAGCCAAATAAGCCAAGAAACCAAAACGTAACAACATTCTTGCATTTAATCTTGCTGTAAAACATGATACTGTAAGGAAATAAAAGAGAACAAAAACCAAAAATGAATAACAAACAAGACTAAATGGAGGAAAATAAAGAAAACATAAGCTTGCTGTCATCCTTGCATTTAATCTTCAAAAGAGTCCAAGAAAGATTCATGAATAATGAATAAGGTGGTAGGTGACGATGCCAACCTATCTCAAGAACCTAATTTAGGTGTGTTTTTCCTGTAGCGGTTCCTCCTTATATAGGCATTTCAGCCAACACATTAACTAGTAAACCAATTAAGAGTCACCAAGTGACATAAAATTTCTGATACTATCACAACGCCTAAACCCATTTATCTACACATTACGCACTACTACGAATCATGCAACATATACTTATCCAAAGACACTGAAACAATAATATGAGCACATGCATTGCTATAAAAACACAAAAGGTTACAGTGAACGTACCATTGTTTTGAATAGTTTGAGTAGCCATGAAAGGAACCACCAGCATCCGAATCTTTACTCGCCCCTCTTTTCCTAGTACCTGAATCAGGATAAGCACTAGGCAGACTCTGACCTCCACCTCCAAAGTAAGAGCCAAGAACTGATAAACCAGCAGCACCAACACTTGGATCACCAATCCTACCCATCTGATTCGACTGTAACAAATCAGAACCTAAAGTACCCGCCAACATCGGATACATGTAACCTCCTCCAGCTGCTGCTAAACAAGGATTCCCCAACATTCCGGTTCCATAAACCGGATGGTATTGGTTCCCTAACATAAACGGCGACGCAGCCATTCCACCACCTGTAAATACATTTTGCCCTTGCGTTTGCTGTTGCTGAGACTGACCTTGATTAGCCAAACTTATCCTCATCGGACCTGCCTGATCATGATGACCCTTTCCTGAAGCTGCAGGCCCCATTGACGCCAGCTGGCAAGTCGCAGTTCTATTAAGGATCCTCTTCCTTGGTTCTTTAAGTGCTTCTTTAGCTCCTTTCCTCGTTTTGAACATTACAAATCCGAATCCTTTGGCTTTACCAGTGGCCTTATCTATAACTACTGTACACTCTTCGATCTTTCCATAGCCTTCGAATACTCCGAATAGAGTCTCGCGAGTAGTTTCCCATGGGAGGCCATAAACGAAGATTTTTCTGTGAGTGACGTCACGGTCGGCGGCTTCTACGACGGCGGAGTAGATCGAGGAACCGATTTGTGCAGCGGAACAAACGAGATCGACGAGCTGTTCCTTTGAATAGGGTTGTAGAAGCTCCCGGAGCTCTTCCGGATCAAATTCTTTTTCCGATTCCGAATCGCTGGAATCAGAGCTGGAGCTGGAAGTTGAATATGGCGTCGATGATTCAGGTTGAGCAGATTTGTTAATCTTCTGTTTCTTATCGGGTTTCTTGGATTTGGATTTGATGAGTTTGCGTTTCTTAGATTTGTCTAGGGTTTTCGCCATAGCAGAGAATGAGGATAAAGGAGTCAGGTTTAGGGATTTTGCTTTTTGATTTCAAATTTGTTTTTTTTGTCGGGTCATGAGTTCCTTATGCGTTTTTCTTCTTTTTATACACGATTTGAGACGCCGATATCACGCGTTTATGTTCAATTTTGCGATTCAATATTAATATTGCGATGTGACCGCTAAAAGAACCGGGTCTGGGTCTGACCCGGTGCTCCGAACAGAATTTTTCCTTTGAAAACAAAAATATTTCCACAAAACCATATCCAGATCAGTGAAGAATTTGAGACACGTAGGAATTAAAACATAATCTTTTTGGACCAGAGATCTTTTTTTTTTTTGTTTTTTTTTTCATCAAATCCCATTAAGTTAACGATTTAGATATTTTTTTCTATAGAAATTCAAAGTAATTATGTACTTACATGAAAAAAAAATACAAATTAGTACAATCTTAACGATCCACGTAATAAAATAATATATCATAAAACATACATACAAACAAGACAAAAGTCTAAAGTGAAGTTTTAAACGACGAAAGCTAAAAAATTTTGAAGAACTAAAACATCCTGCGAAGATATGCCACTCAAAATAGTGCAAGACTAATTAAATTTTACTTGTTGACTTTCGGAAGAAACAATACCATACAAGATAGAAAAGAACTTGATTTAGCTTGAACCTTGAGCCGTAGAAGAGGGAAAGTATTCGTTGTATTTTCAGAATTCAAACTTGTGCTTAAGATGCCGAGACACTCGATCCCTGAAATGGGTGTTCACAAATAAGACGAGAGACAACTCTCACAAAACCCGTGATGAATGGGGGTTTGGATGCCAAATGAGGAGGAGCACAACCTTGATCTCCTGATGTCGTAAATGCGATCCACTTAGCATGTATCTTCATGAAAATGGAAGATGCCGTAAATCACTTCGTAATGAAGGATGTCGAAGAAAATACCATCTTCCGATAAAAGGATATTACCGCTATATAACTCTCTCTAGTGGAGGCAGGAGAGCTATTAGAATCCATAACCATGGTTAAGACAAAATATTTATTTTTAATAGTAAAACTGTGGTTAGTACACCTTTTATGGAGAAGGAATAATGTGAAAAAGTTTTTTCATGTCGAAGGAAGGATGGTCATATGCAAACAGAACTTTCCCCAATTGTCTAAACTTGAAATGACGGAGGCTCTCAGAACTAATAAGTAATTCCATAAGCAAAAGCCTCAATCTAGACCAGATCCTACGGATTAAATTGATACTAAATAAGTGAAAGTTTGTTGGTGGGCCTAGCCCCTTGAAAATCTTCTTGCCCATTTGGAAGTCTTCTGGCCCATTTAAAAGTTTGAAACTCAAAAGGCCTAACAAACTCCAGGTTGCAGGGATCATGGGCCATGCCTAATTATGATATGTCAACTGAACCACCTTGATGAAAATTTGACCTAATCTGAGGCAACAATCGGCGCCTGGGAGGTTTGATGAGGAAGTTTTCCCATATTTGCTTCGAGGAGATGGATCTCGTACATCCATGTTGGCTTCGAGCTCCAACCGTTGGTGAAGGTCGGCAACAGCAGATGATGATGGCGTTTAGTGAAAATCTTCGAGTTGTACTGGAGAAAAGAACATATACGGTGGTTCTTGGGACTCTGCCAGAAGCAGTGAAGACCTCAATCGACGACCAAATGTTCAGCACCGAATAAGAGGGATTGGTCTTAGCACTTCAAACCCTGAGCTGAGAAGAAACGAGACGACGCCGACGAGCTCCAGCCTCACTGGCATCCAAAAAGCAATGGAGAATATGGTGTCTCGAGAAGCTCGTAAGGCAGAGTTAAAAAAAAAGATCTTAACCTGTCGGAAGTATGATTGTCTGGTCATCAGACATCCGGAGGAGCTACAACGAAGAGGGGTTGTAAAGGGTTATAACCCTGATGTAAGACCTTCGGGGTTTTCCCGAGACAGATTTTGTTCCAGCGATAATCACTTGGAGCTTTGAGATTGCAGACGCCGAGCCGGTTGACGAAGAGAGCCCCACCGGAGAAAAAGACAAGAGCCTTAGCAGATTCGTCGAAAAGAGGGCCAAAAGGATATCTTGAGAAGAGCGGAGACGGAAGATACGACTTCGGCGAGCTGCAGCCGGATGTCCTTCGCTTACATCGAGAAAACATATTCGGTGAAAGAAGGGGAGATCTTCAAGCATGGAGCCCGAGACAGCCTCCTCTCTGGCGATTAAATCATCTATGGAGAAGAGAGATAAAGATCGTCGGTCGAAGTGACGTAGATCTCCGACCACCGGGATTTTAATCGGAGGGATCTCATCGGTGACTAATAAAGCACGTCGATGCTAGACGGATCTCGTCGGTGACAAATAGTTCTCACCGATGAGCTTGAAGCTACTGCGAATAGATCTCACTGGAGATATACTTTCCCAGCGGAAACAGAGTTCATCGGAAATAGAAGCCGGAACTACGAGGAAGGGAGAGGATCGGCTAGTATAAAATCTCCGACCACCCAATGTGAAGTAACATTGAATTCACCGTGGTCGAAAAGAAGATACATCCGGTTACACGAGCTCGGTAAGAGTACGAGACGACAAACGTATAGTAGAGCTTGGGACACATTTCGACGCCGGCGAGCCACTGCTCTATCGGTGTCGGAAATCTCAGTCCAATAGCTTGCCTCGATATTGGTGCTTGGGAGCTTTTATCGGAGAAGCTTGCTTTTCCTCTCTCTGTCTGTCTTCACGTTTGTTCTAGAGGTTTTACTGTTCTTAGATCTTCGGATCCCCCATTAGAAAGAAAATGAGGGCTTTGTTATTAATCTTTCGTCATGATTGCTTTGTTTTTCTTTCTAATGGGGGATCTGAAGTTCTGTTCTTAGATATTCATATCCCCCATTAGAAAGAAAACAAAACCCTCATGACGAAAAATTTAAAACTCATGATCATAAAACAATGAAAACAAATGATTAAAACCAAACCAGAGTTGATTCAGCTGAAGCATACCATAGATGAATATGAGTACTCATATGGATAGCTACAGAAAACATTGGAGAGGAAGACACAATCCAAAACCGAAAAACTGAAAACAAGATTGATCCTCTAATAATCAGAGGATTGGCATCAGTCATATTGAAAATCCAGTTTAACAGAAAACCCGCAATAGACAGCGGGCAAGTAAAAGAAAGTAAATCCAGAAGAAAGATAAATAGGTGAAAACAAACTGGGGAGGAGGATCAATGAACCAAAAAAATCTTGAATCGTAAGCAAGAAAACTTGGCGCTGGGATCGAAATGTACTCACAAAAAGAAAAGAGAAAGTCTCAACACTACCAAAAAAAGAAGGAATGTGATGAAAGAGATTGGGAAGCTTATAAAATCTGTGGTGAAAAAAAAACAATGTTTCAGAGATGGAAAACTCGGGTTTATTCCACAAAATCAACAGGGAGCTTTCTAAAAACAATGTTTGAGAGATGGAAAACTCGGGTTTATTCCACAGAAAATCAACAAGAATGTTGTACCATTATGTCTGATCCTACAAACGGGTCTCAAGACAACTGCAGATGAAGATACATACTTTTGGCAGATGACATATAGTGGACAAAACTATAAATGTCATACGCTTCATCTCTAGCAATAGAGACCAGACGTTGAATGGTAAAACGGGAAGACACGAACAACTATAACAGGGGAAAACGTAAGAGAAAACTCCATAGGCAAAGCCATATAAGAAAACCAGATGTGCGTTTAATGGACGACAGAAGAACCATAATGGGGAAACCAAAAGGGAAAACAAAGATATATCAAACTACTTAAACCAATGCTGATCGTGGTAACTGAATCTTCTGGACAAAATGACCACATTCACCAGTTTATGAGAACAAAACGAAACACCAGAGGGAAAATTTCCAGAGAGCAAGAGAATTAATCATATAAGCACACATCTCCCTCAGAATGGGTCATATAGGGATAAATACGTCTTTAAAAGAGACCAGAATCAATTAAACTAGAAAAAAATAGGTTTGAAACAGCAGGCATAGACGATAATGACACGCCAAAAACTCTAGCAATTCCAAAAATATCAAGTCTCAGCTACCAGAATAACCATTAGCCTAACCTAAAATTGAAAGTCTAATCAAAGAAGACATCGTAAATACCAGAGAACAGAGTCATACCACTTGCTCTCTCTTATCTCAGATACCAAGCACGTTCACCATCAAAACCAGCACCAACACCATTACCATCAAATTGCCCCGCCATTCCCATATGGTTCGGTGGCATCAACGGTCCCTGGTTCATCATACCCGAACCAAACATACGATAATTCGGTAAACCACCAACCATCTGATTACCCATCATTGCAGCTTGATTACCCATTAGTCCACCATACATCGGATTAAAACCAGGAGGCTGTCCATAAAAGGGCATGCTCAGTCCAGCATACATTGGCATATTCTGGTGTTGCTGATGTCCCTTATCAAGTCCATGAGCCAAATCAAGCCCAGGCAAGGCCATTTCACTCTGACTTAGATCAATCTTCACAGCTTCAACCGGTTCTCGTGCCTTTCCAGAACCAGAAGGCTTAGCTAGACTACAACTCACGGTTCGATTATACATTCTCTTCTCAGGATTTCTCAATGCCTCTCTTGCTCCTTTACGCGTCTTAAACAACACAAATCCATATCCTTTAGCTCTTCCTGTATCCTTATCCATAACCACAGAACACTCCTCTATCTCACCATAAACCTCAAAAGCCGCCTTGAGATTCTCATGCGTCGTATCCCATCCAAGACCACGCACGAATATATTACGCTGAGAACTGTCACGATCCGCCGATTCAAACACAGCGGAGATTAATTTAGAACCTTTCTCAGCAGTTTTGTAAATTAGGTTAATAATTTCTTCCTTAGAGTAAGATTCAAGCAGATGCTTTATATCTTCCTTATCGAATTCGAAATCCGAATCTGAATCGTTGTTGTTAGTAACAATCGGGACTGTAACAGGATTCGAATCGACGATTTGAGTCTGTGGATCTTCTGATTCATCTGATTTCTTATGTTTCTTCTTGCTTTCCTTTGATTTCTTAGGTGATTTCTCTTCTACTTCGGTTTTTTTCGATTTCTTCTTGGATTTCTCAGGTTTCTCTGGCTCTTTGGATTTTGATTTATGCTTCTTTGAGATTTTCTTCTCCTTCACTTCGAGTTCTTCAGCTTCGCGTCGCTTCTTATCCTTTCTCTCTACGTCGAGTTCTTCAGCTTCGCGTCGCTTCTTATCCTTTCTCTCTTTCTTCTCCTTCTTCTCCTTTTTCCGATCTTCTCTATCTTTCGTCATCGTTGACGGCAGTGTCGAACAAAAACCCAGAATCGAGAAACTCCTCTAAAATAGGGTAGACCAGAGCACACTAGATTACTCAGCATATATTTTAAACAAAAATAAAATCTGTAACAAAAACGTCTGGGTGGTGTAGTCGGTTATCACGCTAGTCTCACACACTAGAGGTCCCCGGTTCGAACCCGGGCTCAGACAAGTAATATTTTTACAACATAATATACATAAGTTTAGTGTTAAAAAAAAAGGTTATTTAGAGCTTTTCTTCTAGAAGGTTAGCAAATTCTACTACAATGTCAAGAATATATATGTGTATATATATATATATATTTTTTTTTTGGTTTAAAGAATATATATAATTTTAAACACACAAAATTATTCAGTCTTTTTTTAAAGGTTAGCAAATTCTACTACAGAGTCGAGAATCTTAATTACCTTATAAGACAAGTTTCTTGTGGTCCAAAGTCCGTGAATGTTCCATGATCTAGAATCAGTTTCGAACAATTTATATTTTTTTCAAATATATATTTCCTTTTAAATTATTCAGGTAATACTTTAAATGGTTAGTAAATCTTATTACAGTGTTAAAAATCTTAATTACCTTATAAATGTGGTCCACTAATTTAATGCGATCCGCTCTCCGTGAATTTCAATAATCTAGAAGGGTAAAAAAGTCAGAACATGGAAAAAAGAAAAGGGGAAGATCATTGTTTTGCCGGCGAATAACCGGTGAGTGACGGGTCGTTTCACAATACTTGTTTTACGGCAACAACACCTTACAAATTAAACTCGCAAAAAGCATAAATACGAAATCAGATCAGAGCTTGAAGATTTCGATTTTTCTCTTTTATCTCTTTCTGGGTTTTCGTGGGTTTTACTCAGATTTCGAAATTGGATGGCGGATAAAGTGGAATTGTCACCGTTGGTTCCGCCGTCGCCGATTGTGGAACCTTCTGAGATCGATCTCGAAGCAGGACCTGGTGAACAAATTCAGTGCCGAATCTGCCTTGAAACTGATGGTAATGTCTTCAGAAACCCTTAGATTCGCTTCTCCTTTAGGTTTCGTTGCTTTTTGCTCTTAGATATGTCAAACTTCAGTTGAAGAATTTGAATTATGAAATTCGATTATAAAAAAATCTGATTGCTTGAGGTTTACTGGTGCTACTAGCCATACAGGACTGATCTTTAGATGGTAGATCGTAATTGGTTCTGATGTAGTTTAGATTAGTCTTAGTGATTCTAAAACCTTGACATAGAGAAAGGATTTTTTTTTTAAAGTTACTTGTTGATTGAAGCTCATTTATTGATGATGGTCAGGTAGGGATTTTATTGCCCCATGCAAATGCAAAGGAACATCAAAGTATGTACATCGTGAGTGCTTGGATCATTGGAGAGCTATAAAGGTACAGTTTTGTTTAGGCTCAACTTGGGTCCATGCTTGTGGCAACTTGTTATTGTTACTTGAAAGCTGTCTGTGATTGCTCCCTTTCACTATTTGAAGAGATATGTGCCTTATTTTGTTTGTTAGCCATTCCATTTTCAATCTAATATGACAAGTTGACAACTAGTCAGGGTAACTGAAAACTTCTCTCTAGTAGTAAACCGTTTGAAGGCTAAAGAAGTATGGCTTTGGATGTTAAATTTTCAGACTTGATAATGTTGTATGAATGATGATTAGATTGGTGTTTTTAGTCAGTATCAATAAACTCGTATTTTTTGCAGGAAGGTTTTGCGTTTGCACATTGTACAACTTGCAAGGCTCCATATTATCTGAGAGTTCATGGTGCTGGAGATAGGAAATGGCGGACATTGAAGTTTCGCTTCTTTGTTACTCGAGACATTTTATCGATATTTCTTGCTGTTCAGCTTGTAATCATTCGATTTTCAACTGTGCTTTCTTTTCTTACATAATTTTTTTTGGTTGGTAATATATCTAATTTTTTTCTTATTTACTTCATTTTCTCGCAGGTAATTGCTGCATTGGCCTACATGGTCTACTTCATAGATGCTTACCAACAATCATGGCTTCGTCATATCTGGGGTTTCGACAGTGAGGTCACGTTTTATTATTTGTGTGGTATGATACCAGACTATAATATCTAAATGCTCCTCTAGATAATATAGTCTTTTCAGTAAACTGTTTGCCCAATTTCTGTGGTAGGATGCATCCTACATCATTAATTAGCATGCCTAGAAATGCTAAGTCTACATCATTAAGTACCGATTTGCATCAATCAGAATATGATATCTTAGATGAGTTCATCGTTCATATTTCTTTCTGCTAGAGTCTCTACATAGTGGGAAGTGAAGCAAGGTTATTGTCGTATTCTAAACGTAGATTTCTGGACTTTATAGAGTTTTGAACTAAATAAGAACTGTGAAAGTAATTTTGTTTGGTCCTGGATTTAATTAAAAAAAAAAATTTGTGCCAAACTTATTCTTGAATTGCGCATATTAAATTTTCATGAGGATGTTTGCTTTGTTCAGGAGCTTTATTATTCTTTGCTCTACTTGGTCTATCTGGATGCTTCATAACTTGCTACGACCGAAGAGTTCGTAATGACTTAGCTCAGCCTTGCCGTGAATTGTGTCTCTGTTGCTGTCAGCCTGGGTACAACCTAAAACTCCACTTCTTTGTTTGTTTTTTTTCAGTTTTTTCTTGTTTAAGATGCAAAAGTATTGGCATTTTCCTGTTCAGAAGTTAAAAGGCTTTTTGTAGTCACGTGAATGAAGTAGTGTAAGGGATTGCCTACCTGGAAGTCTCTTGTTTCTGGGTGATTTCTGTATCTACAAGGCATATCAGAAAATATGTTTTGAAGGCAAACCATAGGAACTTAGTCACACAAAAGTTTGTGGAAAGTAAGAATAGGTACCAGACAACTCAATTTCTCTTCTTCATTTGTCTGCTAAAAGCCAAGCCTTATCATCTTACTTACAAACTAGATCATAGATAAAGTTTGTTATCTCCCAAAATCCGGCAATTAGTTTTTACTTATTTTGCAGCTGCTGATACGTACATCATCTCAGTCTTCCGTAATTCTTTCATCCAAATTAGAAAAGCACAAGTAGAGTAATTAAATGTTGAATGTTTCGTTTATTGAAGAATCATTCCTCTTCGCTTGAATGCCAGATAAGCTTGCTAAATAGAGAGTATAACATGAGGAGAAGATATCTATTATATAGTGGCCCATTATATAGTCTGTTTCTAATTCAGTTGGCAGAAACACAACAAAAGTATATTATAGAAAATCTTTCAGCTCAGGTTGACTTTACCCATTTATTGAACATTTATCTTAATCTGCAGGGTATGCGCAGACTGCCATCTACCGGGAACTATTTGTATGTGGGCGGATTGCACCGCATGTACCGAAGGCTGTGCTAGTGCAGTCAGTGAATGTGGTGGTTGCCTTGGAGGTGCAGGGGAAGCCGGATTGCCATTACTCTTCATAATGGCATTAGTAATTCTCGGTCTATTTACAGTTATCGGTATATTCTATAGCGTATTGGTTGCAACCATGGTTGGGCAACGAATTTGGCAGCGTCATTACCACATTCTCGCCAAAAGAATGCTAACAAAGGTGGGATTTTTATTTACCTTTCTGCTGTTTTCTGTTATCATGTTTGTAAAATTCGATGTTTTTCTTATCCTTTTCAATTTGGCGTTAGGAATATGTGGTGGAAGATGTGGATGGGGAAATGATGGGATCTGAATGGTCGCCACCGGTTCTCCCATCTGAGCATATCCAGCAGCTGAAGACGCTAGGCCTTCTATGAAACTATAATGGCTTGTGATTGAAACTATGGAAGATTTTTCATGCACTCAGGGAAATGAATCTGACTAAATGGTAAAAGAACTCGCAGTTTAAAGATTCTGAATGTTAAAATCTAATAGATTTTCCGTATTTGTAAAGAAAAGACTCGACCTGATTAGAGTCAGAGACCTCTCCCATTGACGACCTGAGCTTGTGTTGAATGTTTGTTTCTATCGGTTTTTCTTTTATAGAGGTAAATATCTCAAGTTGTTAATTTTCTTTTGGATAACTTTTGTCCGGTGTTCAAAAAGTGGGCTAGGTGCTAGGCGAATTTCTACTGTGGCCATTACACTTAGAGACTGGTGGGAACAGGTAAAAATGGAAATTGGTTGTGTAGGCAGCATGTAAGAGGCTTAGATAGTGTGTAGACGGTTCAACCGGTGTGATCTAGGCAGCCTATGCGTATGTAACCATTGTTGTTTTGTGTATGAAAGCATTGATGATGTTTCACCTTTGTTCTGTTAAATTCAGTTTTGGGGTTTTTGACGTCTTCACATTCACAGGTTTTGTCCCTTTCAAAGGTATTTGAAGACTAAGATCGAGGTTTTAGTCTCTGCTCGTCCTAATGGGTTCTTCAATTTCTCGCACATTCTTAATTTTTATTTCTTGTGAGCCAGTCATAGTTGAATCAGTCCAGAATAGTTTCGAACTACAGAAGAAAGAAACCGAGTTTTTCTCTCTATTGCTGAACACTACATATGAGATCATATGCTGAGCCGAGACAACTCTCACAACAAACACATGTTCTTCACTTGTCAAATGTTTTATGTGTAGAGAATATTAGTGTTACCTTGGAACAGATGTCAACTTCGTGATCACCCAAGTGTTTGAATGATTCCTCGAAACCAACTATTATCAAGGTTTTTAACAACAAATTTGAAAATGATTCAAATTTTTTGACATTTTTTATGTTTGAAAATATTGTAAATTATTTTTTTTTTACTTTTTTCAGACAAGTACCCAAGAAAGTAGGGAGTTGCCAAAAAAACTGCATAGGCCACCCATAATTTAAAGTTTTAATTTTAAATTATATTAGGAGATAAAAACACAGGTTATCCATAATTAATTTTCAATTACTATTTTCGATTTAGAATGGTAGAGTAATTAGAATTTAAAATTGATAAAAAATATGATCGTACTAAATGAACAAAATATATGATTTTCTTATCTAATTAAAAAAAAAAGTTTTTTCTTACTAAACACAGTTGAAAGAACAATTATAATTTTTTTTAATTTTATTTATAAATCATGTTCATAAATATTATTGATGTACTGATGAGCTTGTTTTGATAGCTTTTCTCAAACTTGGTGTTTGTGGTTTAGTTACACCAAATTTAAACCTCAAAGAACAGAATGGTCCAACAACAAGAGACTTTGTGAATATATCTACAATCCGATGGTATCCTGGAATATGCTTAACTTCAAGAACTCCCAACGCTACTATTTTTCTTACGTAATAGTGATTTATGTCAAAATATTTGGTCCGGGGCGTGAAAAGTTGGGAGATAAACGGCTGATAAATTGATATAATATATTTTTATTATACAATCTAAAATCGTCTAAACTCCAATTAAAAGTTTATATCAAGTTGGATCGCCATCTGTCTAAAACCTAGTACTTTCTGAACATTGCTTCTAGTTATGTCAAATGATTTAAAATTGATCAATCTTTTAGCAATTATAATACTTTTTGGTGTGTTTATCTACCTTTATATAATTTCCTCTTTATAATTTTAATAAGTAGATTACTTAGTAACAACAATTTAAAACCCTCAATAAAAAAGTAGACTTGGTTGATATATTACATGAATGTTAAAATAGTAGAATAATTGTTATCTATGAGATAAGTAATCGCTAAAATATATTTTATATAGATTAATAGTGTTTTTTTTTAGTTATAACGTTTATATGTTCATGTTATATAGTACAAACAACTGAAAAGTATGTAAAAACGTAAAATTTGATGAATATAGTAAATAGTAATTTTTTTAATAAAATCATGTTTTAAAATTGTGACAAAATTTTATGACATGCCATTCATCGCCAATAATGTTTGTTTAATTGCCTGGTTGAAAGAATTTTAAAATTATTAATGACTTTTTTTTTCCACTTTTGTTTTTTCTGATCACTTTTGCCACGTCTTTTATATAAATACTCTAGCGATTTTATTAATACAATAATCTAGAGATTCAGACAGTAGAAGTGTTTGGTTGTTTCGTTTTGTGTGGCCTTTAGGGTCAACTAGGGACAAATTGTCCCTTGCTCTCTTTTTATTGGATCCAAACTCTTTGTTCTTAGGCTACTATTCAAGGAACAAACTTTTAAAACTACTTATATCTAGATTTATTTAATTCTTATATTAAACAATCATATGCATATGACCACCGTAACTCAAAAGCATATATTCAGACACCAGCCCAGTATGTTAAGAGTTTTAGCGCAGAGAAGAGCATTGTTTTTTCTTTCTTTTCTTTGGTTAAAATAAAATTTGAAAAGCTAAGTTTTTTTTTTAACCTAATTTTCTATACACTAGAATTTTGGACCTTTTTACAGAAATTATGTCTTACTTAATCACAACTGTTTTCAAGGTGACCATAGATTTCAAACCTTTGTAACTTTGTATTTCTTCCTTACCATTTGGGACGAGTTGTCTATTGGCTATATTGTTCTACGCAAACTGAAATTTTGTGAAGGTGGACCAATTTTTTATGTGTATAGAGGATATGAATCTCATAATTAAAACTTATAACTTTTAGGCGTTAGAAATGGCACAATATTGTTTTAAGAATATTACATTTACTAATTGACATTCATCTTAATTTTAAGATGCATTTCTTTTTTCTGATTTTATAAGAAAGGAATATCCAACACCTAAATATAAACTAATCTTCCGAAACTTGTAAAAGTTTGGGTATGTTTCATTTAAAACACCATGAAAATATTCGAACTTTGGTCCTCCAATCCAAGATTAATCTTTTAACCTCTAGACTACCATGAGTTGAAAATTCTAATGAAATACTAAATTGAATTGCACAAATGATGGTTCTTTTATTAAGCATGTACGAATTAATTATGTTCTTAAAGGATGAGCATTGATTTATTAAAGCTAAATAAAAAGCAGCAAGTTAATAAATTCAAGAGTGCTCGCCTTTAGTTCTTATCACTTCATAAAGAGAAAGAAAATAACATATATAAACACTATAACCAACATATATTTGAAACCACACAAGCATCAATATATAATTTAAGTCAATCCATCATAATATTTCTCTGAAGAATATGTATAACAGCACAGTTTAGCACTAACACATACTTAAATAGATTATCATCTTCATAATCATGCAAACATGTTATATGTATTTTAAAATATATAGATTTGTGAATGTATAATCTAATTTAGACAGTTTACAGATAAACATGCATGCATGGGTATAAATTTTTGTTTTTTGACATATCGACATGCATGTGTACAAAACCTACTTATTTTCTTTATTACCAAGATTCCGTTATATCTGTTTTTGTAAAATCGTTTAAATTAGTTGATAAACCGAAATAATTAGATGTATAAACAACTAAAAGGAGGTCAAAATATATAATATTGTATCAGATATGATGGGAGATTAGTGGCCTATAATAAGTCATTATCTGACTTCCCCTTTCCTAATTTTTGATAGTAACGTTTATGAAATGTGGTATATATAGTTTTTTTTTTTGGGTCAACAAATGTGGTATATTGCTCAAACCTTTTGTTTCTATCGCTTGGGCTTTGATTGAACTAACAATGCATTTTTAATATTTATAGTATATATAGTTGCTACTACTATATATATATACTATAACAATATAATTAAAGCAAGTACACTCCTAGTGGTTCAACCACACCAGTTACGATGTGTTAAGGTGAAGACGAATGTGGATATATATTGTGTATATATAGCAATATTAATTATAATATAGTTTTCAATGTTTGTGAATGCAAATGGGATCATTTAATCGGATCTGCAATACTTTGACGATAAGTTTGTTTCGGATATGTTATTTAATTTATCAACCAAGGGTTTCTATTAGGTCTCGATTAGGTCATGCATGCATATGCCCCTACAAGGTACTCCGATAATAACTAAATCACTTCTCCTTCTAGGGTGGCAATCCACCATCTATGAGATATGGCGAGAACCGAACAATAGACTTCACGCAAACCCTAGGAGAATTGCTCCCTTCAGCCAACACTATACTTCGACATGATTCAAACTTAGTCCTGAAGCAACTTCTTCCATGGCGTGTGGTGATTCCTATAGTTATACCACCATGTCTACTAAACTAGCCTAAATTATGGTTATTATTATTTCGTGTTGTCTTTTCTTTGGCCTCCCAATTTTCATGAGTTTATTAAATCAGAAACTATAAGCTAGCTTGTGCTAGTTTCGAAACTCTTCTTTTATCTGATCGTAATGCGTCTTACTATAGTTGGAGTAATATATATAAACTAGTAATGTGATCCCAATGCTTCCAAACGAGACATAAACAACTATAAGCTATTAATATATAATTAATTCCAAGTCATAATATATACAATAACGTTCGACAACGAATCACATATGTAGTTATAGAAATCGCGTTGGTCGGACTCGGACACTCAATGGTCGGTAATTTTTAAATTAAAAATGAAGATAACTTTAATTAGGATACCAGCTAAAACCAGTACAATATTCTATAATTATAGCTATTAATATTATATATATTTATAATCTGGTTGCGTAAGGCCTTACGAGCCGACCTAAAGGCGAAGGCCACCATATTTAGATAACACATCCTTTCTAATTCTTTTATTACCTTAGTGTAATTTAATTTCACCCACTTGTTTCATTATATGTGAACTAAAAAGTATTTATAATTACTTATGCTAATTAATTTGATTTTTAAACTCGATGGTTGTAAAAATGCATTATCATAAACGACTAAACATGGATTCTTGGTTTATTTCTTTTAGAAAAGAAAAAGTAAACCAACTTGCAGCTTAATTTAACTTATACCTTAATTCTTTGTTTCTTGGGTAAAATTTCTGTTTTTTTTTTATTAAACAAGATAACGATTACATAGAGTTTAAAAGCAAAAGGCATATGGAAAAGAAAATTGAAAAAGAAATAACATTCCTAAGTCAAGTGTGTGTCCTCTCATCCATATGGAAAGGGAGTCACCAAGTCCTGGAGAAATTTTACGAGCCAAGCAGGTATTGCGGATACCTCGGTCTAGGAGCTTGAACATGTACATGCTCTTTACAACAACATAAAAATATACAAAAAATAAAAACCTTGTAGCTTAATAAATTTTGATTATTATCATGTTCTTGTTTTTTTTCTTGGGGTAGTTGAGGTTAAACGAGTTTATAGAAAATTTGAGGTTTAAACGGATTTTGTGCGTGGCTAAATTCAATGAGTCAGACTAATGTGCTTTAACACGTAGAACGAGAGGTGTTTTGGGTCGTTAGTAATCATGAAAGCACCATGTTAAACTTTTTTTTTTTTGTAAAAATAAACTTTTCTTTTTTTATCAGACAAATGTAACACTTACACACGAAGAAATTCATGAAATATCTTACAATGATAGTATATGTTTCAACTGATTGCCATTTTTTCTATTTCAGGTATTCTAAATTAAAATTTATATATATTTTTAGAGTATGTGTTGCCTGTCATCCGAATTTATTAGACTTTATAATTGAATGTAATTTTTGAACAATTTTTTTTAATTTAATAAAATTTTGTAAGAAATATAATCATAAATTTCAGCAAAAAGAAATATAATCATAAATTTCAGCAAAAAGAAATATAATTATACTAGCTATATTAATAAAAAAACTAATGAAAAAATAATTATATTTTATCCTTTTTTGATAGATTTTATCTATCAAAAATTGTCGTTCTACTATTTCTTATTCGGCGATATGGGTCAAAGTCAGAGAATTAATCAATTAAAAAAAAGGGGTAAAGAGAATGGGCATGGAGAAGCATAATGATTAGAGTGGAATCATTTTTAAACGGTCATAAAGCATGAATCGTTTCTCTATAAATTACGACACTTCTCTTCATCATATCATGACCAAACTCATCCTTCACTTCACTATTCTTTTCATCACACTCTCTTTTTTCATAATAATAATCAAATTAATTAAACATAATTGAAATATAAAACAAAAAATGTCTTCTATTGGAGCAAACTACGCACATCTACTTGTCATGCAGAAGAAGCAGAAGGAGAAGATGATGAAGAAGAGATTGGAGAAGGAGAGAGATGGTGGCGTAGAAGGTGGAGAAGGCGTCGGCGTTTCTTCCGCCGGTAACAGAATATTTCCGGTCAAGTCTTCTCCGTCGTCGACTTATGGACAAGTAGAAAGACAAATGTGAATGAAGTGTGTGAGATTGTCTTCTATTTTAAGTTGACTTTATGTGTCTCTGTGTGTGATTTGATGCGATGTGATATAAGTGGTCGTCGTCTTTTGTGTCTAGTCTTTTTAAGTTACGTAATTTGTGTCACTTTGTTTGATGTCAATTGTTATTAAAAACTTTGTATATTTCAATCAACGTGTAAGATGTTTCTGTATTGACAATCTCTTTTGATTTTTTCGGTTTTTGGTTTTGGTTACATACAATACGTACGAGAGGTCTTATTCATCATATAACATGTTATCATTGGTTAGATCTGGGTCGGTTTAAGACACTCAATTTGGGACTCGGTTATGTGAGTGGTAGCATTATGAATCGCATATTAAACAACATATCAACAACAACTTACTAATATTTTATTCTAGAAGATTTTATCATCAGCCACATTAGCTGTTATCAAACTTCTAAAAGCTTTATCCTGTTTGCATTTTTGCACCCTTAGTTAATGGATTTTTAAAGGGTGTAGAAGTAGCAAAAGCAAAGGAAGCGCAACTCTATTGTAAGTCATGACCGAGAAGTCGATCGAGAAAAACTAGGAGCACCACTATTGTAAGTGTTGGTAGCCAAGTTGTTACGAAATCAACTCACTCACAGCTCACAAACACTCACAGCTTGATCAATTTCAGCAACTCACATGCAATTAATCAAGAAAACATAAAATGAAGAAAAGAAGAATAAAACACAAGATTTGATTACCCAGTTCAACCAATCGATGTGACTGGCCTACGTCTGGGGCCAGATTCAATCCAGCAAGTTCACTAAAAGATGAAGAAAGTTTCAGCTCAAGAACAGAGCTTACAAGCTACAACAATGGAGAATCACAGAGCAATAATTTTCTTTTTCTTTCTCATGTTCTCTCTCTGTCTTAACCAAGAAGATAAAGAACCTTTTTAATTTTTCTCTCTCTCATCAACGAACAAGAAGAAGGTAAAGTTATATCTGATACTTAGAAGCTTTTAACGTGTCACACCAAGACTCGTCAGACCCTCTTTTGCAACAAGTGACTTCGACTTCTTCTTATAATTGATTAATGTCAATTCTCCAAAACCAGCATTTAACCATCCGGTTTAGCATCTGAACTTTGAATCACCAATGGTCAACTTCAACACTCCACCTTGATTCAAACTTCAATCTTCATCTTCAAATAAGCTTGCTCTAACTTGGATTTAACCTTTGACTAAAATGCTTATGCATTTATTTGAGCAACTTCAGAAAGTCTAAAGCTGCATCAAATTTGTGAACTAGGATGCTTTTTGTAAGCATGTCTGCAGGATTCCTTGTAGTGTGAATCTTCAAAACCTCTACATCACATGAATCAATTACATCTCTAATAAAATAGAGCTTAACCGAAACATGTTTTGTCCTCTCATGGAAAGCACTGTTCTTTGACAAGTAAATTGCAGATTGAGAATCACACCAAACTGATGAAGCTTCAACTTGTTTCATTCCCATATCACCTAACAAGCCTCAAATCCATTTTGCTTCCTTTACAGCCTCTGTAAGAGCAATAAATTCTGCTTCTGTAGTAGACAGAGTCACAATATGCTGCAAGTTCGATTTCCAGCTAACAGTATTGCCACCAACAGTAAAAACAATAGCCACTAATTGATCTTCTCTTATCAAGATCAGCAGCAAAATTTGAGTCACTATACCCTTGAACCTTGAAGTCTTTACCTTTTGTATATACCAACTTCAAACTCACTGAACCTTTCAAATATCGTAACAACCACTTAACAGCCTCCCAATGCAACTCTCCTGGACGACTTATAAACCGACTAACTAGACCAAGAGCATAAGAAACATCAGGTCTGGTTCCAATCATAGCGTACATCACACTGCCAACAGCACTTGCATATGGAATCTCTTCTGTGTCAATACACTCACTATTATCTTTAATCATTGATAGCTTAAAGTGAGCACCAATAGGAGTATTCACGATTTTAGCCTCATTCATTCTAAACCTGTGAATTACTTTATCAACATATCTTTCCTGTGACAGACATAAAGTACCTTTCTTTCTATTTCTAAAAATATCAATACCTAGAATACGACTAGCAGTTCCCATATCTTTCATCTCAAATTCCAAACTTAGAATATCCTTAAGTTTATTAATCTCAACTAAACTCTTAGATGCTAGCAACATATCATCGACATAAATCAACAAATAAACAAAATCATTATCACTTACCTGTTTCACATAAACACAGGGGTCATAATCACTGCTCCTGAAGCCTTGATCCAACATGAAAAGAGTTAAACTTCTTGTTCCATTGTCTTGGAGCCTGTTTCAGACTATATAATGATTTCTTTAGTAAACAAACCTGATTTTTACCAGGATTTTCTTCATATCCTTCAGGCTGCTCCATGTACAAAACTCTATCAAGATCACCATGTAGAAATGTTGTCTTGACATCCATTTGCTCAAGCTCCATATCTGCATTAACAACTAAAGACATTAGAATTCTAATAGATATGTGCTTAACTACAGGTGCAAAAACTTTCTGATAGTCTATGCCTTCTCTCTGAGAGAATCCCCTTGCAACGAGTCTTGCTTTATATCGCTCTGGTTCAACTCCAGGAATACCATTTTTCTTCTTATAAAGCCATCTACAACTTATCACTTTCTGATCAACAGGTCTGTCTACTATATCCCAGGTCTTGTTTTTAAATAGTGAACTCATTTCTTCTGCCATACAACCATTCCATTTATCCCAGTTCCTACTCTCTTTTGCCTCATGAAAACAGTTTGGTTCATCATCCACATCAATCTCTTCTAATGCCATCAATGCAAAAGCAAACTGAGTATAATCTGAAAATTTCTCTGGCGGTTTAATAGGTCTCCTTACTCTGTCTTTAGCCAATTGGTAGTCCTTTAGATCAGTTTCTGTTGTGATAGTCTCTACAGATTTTCCAACCTCATCTTCAGAATCTGTTGAACTTGCAGAAGCTCCACTTACATCAGAAGAATCTACAACTATCTTTGGCTTTTGAGACACCTCAGTTGTAACTTTTTCTATTTGTTTCTCATCAACATGCTCAGGCTTTTCTTCAACATTCTTTAACAGTCTGTAAACAACATTTTCATTGAATACCACATTTCTACTTATCACACACTTCTCCTCATCAAGCAACCAAACTCTATACCCTTTAGTGCCCTTAGGATAGCCTAAAAAATTCCTTTTAAGGCTCTAGGTCTAAGCTTCCCCTGTTCTTGATGAACATAAGCTATACAACCAAATTTCTTAAGGTGTTTATAACCGGGTTTCTTATCTAACCATAGTTGTTCTGGGACATTGTGATCAATGGCTGATGAGGGAGAGCGATTTACCAAGTAAGCAGCAGTTGATGCTGCTTCAGCCCAGAACCTTTCTTCTAGTCCAGATTCATCAAGCAAGCATCGAACCTTCTCCATCAAAGTTCTATTCATCCTCTCAGCCACACCATTTTGCTGAGGTGTGTAAGTACACGTCCTATGTCTTTCAATGCCATTATTCCTGCAATACTCATCAAATCATGCATTACAAAACTCTAAGCCATTGTCAGTCTTCAAAACTTTTAGCTTCCTATCAACTTGATTTTCTACAAGTTCTTTCCATTCACAGAATCTATCAAAAGTTTAATCTTTGGTCTTAAGGAACATAAGCCATACCTTTCTTGTTTTGTCATCAATGATTGACAAGAAATATTGCTTACCGGAGATAGAAGGAGTAACATTTGAGGATCCCCACAAATCAGCATGAACATAACCCAAAGCTTCCTCTGTAGTATGTCTTCCTATACTAAAACTGAGCCTCTTTGACTTTCCCATCACACAATGCTCACAGAAAGCAAGATCCTTAACTTCTTTCTTATCTAACAGACCCTTTTCAACCAGCAACTTCATATTTTAAACTCATGTGACTTAATCGACTGTGCCACAATTCTGTAATATTTTTAGAAGACTCTGCATTGCAATTTTCTGTCAAGACTGTTTCACCATCAAACACATAAAGGCCATTCTGCAACTTACCAGACAAAGCAGTCTTATTATTCCTAAAATACCTAACCTTGCCAGCTCCACCTTCATGTTGATATCCCAACTTGTCTAATGTGCCTGTGGAGATCAAGTTTCTCCTAAGATTAGGCACATACTTCACATCATTTAAGACTTTGATTGATTCTCCAAGGCTGTTTATCTTAATAGAGCCTTGACCCTGAGACTTCAATGAATGATCATCACCGAGCAAGATCAATGTTGAATCATTCTCCTGAAAACTGAAGAACCAATCTCTTCTAGATGTCATATGTGAAGTGCAACCGGAATCGAGTATCCACATATCCTTTATCAGCTGATCATTTACGCTCAAAGCTTATGAGAATACTAATTTCTCAATAACTACTCCAGCTTGTCCTTGACTTTCTGTTTGAAGTTTTTTTTTCTGGCAAAGCAATCTTTCTTAACATGTCATTCTTTCTTGCAAAACCAACATGTTACTCGAGACTTTGAGTTTGATCTACTTCGGTTTCGATTTCCATAAGTCTTTTGATGCTTGGTGATGGGTCTTCCTCTTTGTGTACAAGACTATGGATGCAGACTTTGAGAATTCTTTTGATTCAGCCAGCTCTCTTTCTAAAGATTTTGCAGATGACACAACATCTTGAACCGATAATGTCTTATTTCCATATTTCAAGGTGTGCTTCAGTTGATCGTAGTTCAGGGGTAGAGAGTTCAATATCAAGATTGCTTGAACTTCTTCAGCAACCACTATTTCAAGGCTGCCTAATTCTGCAACTATCTTCAAGAAATCGTCGACATTATCGTTTATGTTCTTGGATCCATTCATCTTGAATGAGTAGAACTTGAGCTGCAAATACACACGATTTGGCAAAGAGGTTTCCATATACTCTTTATTCAAAGTACTCCACATATTAGCAGCAGTCAAACAGTGATTAATTTTCCTAAGGATTGTATCACCGACATTAAGTATGATGAGATTCATAGCTTATTCCGATTTATCTACCTTAGCGGGATCATGAATCCTTTTCGTCAACGCCTTAGATGAAGAGTCTTGAGCTTCATCATCATCAGGCTTCGTTTTCTTCTCCTCGCTTTTAGTAAGCGAGACTTTCATTGACAAGTCGAAGTCAGTTATTATCTTCTTTAATCCAAGAATTCCAAGATGTGCCATCATCCTAATCTTCCACAATGAGAAGTCCGAAGCTCCATCGAACTTATCGATCTCAATTCATTGTTTCGCCATCACCAAACTTCAACCGAAGCTCTGATACCACTCTTGTTACAAAATCAACTCACTCACAGCTTGATCAATTTCAACAACTCACATGCAATTAATCAAGAAAACAGAAAATGAAGAAAAGAAGAATAAGACACAAGATTTGATTACCCAGTTCAACCAATCGATGTGATTGGCCTACGTCTGGGGCCAGATTCAATCCAGCAAGTTCACTAAAAGATGAAGAAAGTTTCAGCTCAGGAACAGAGCTTACAAGCTACAACAATGGAGAATCACAGAGCAATAACTTTCTTTTTCTTTCTCACGTTCTCTCTCTGTCTTAACCAAGAAAATAAAGAACCTTTTTAATTTTTCTCTCTCTCATCAACGAACAAGAAGAAGGTAAAGTTATATCTGATACTTAGAAGCTTTTAACGTGTCACACCAAGACTCGTCAGACCCTCTTTTGCAACAAGTGACTTCGACTTCTTCTTATAATTGATTAATGTCAATTCTCCAAAACCAGCATTTAACCATCCGGTTTAGCATCTGAACTTTGAATCACCAATGGTCAACTTCAACACAAGTTTTGAGAAAAGATTATTGAAAAAACCACATTGCACATATAGTTAAGTATTCTTCAATTTTTTTGCTTCTTGGGTTTTATACGGTTCAAGAAAGTGGAGGCATTGAATTGTGACAAGAAGGATAAAATAATAAGATTTTGCTGTCAATGGTATTGTGATTATATAATTGGCGAAGAAGAAAGAACACATGTGCATCATATGGTTATCATAATTGTGCATATCATATGCTTTTATGGGCATAGTTGCGATAGAAACAAACATGCTTTGAGTGAAAAACTACTCAAAACTTAGAATCTTTGATTCCCATGAGCCATGAGGCCATGTGCTTGTGATCACCCACGTTATTTATTTTACCATCCTTATAAGTTGTTCTCCCGACTTCTCTCACTTTCGGACAAAAAATTTGCTGTCGTTTTTTGGACAATTATGAAAAAAGGAAGCCATAAATGAAACAATCGTAAGGATTGTGCTGTTAATGACAATTTTGTTTTAGTAATCTCCTTATTCGATTTGGTGGTAGATACTTTCACTATCATATCGTAATGGCTAATTAAATTTTGGTAACAAATCAACTTATAGGACCAATAAACAACTACTGCTAATCTTTCTTATTTTTAATTAATTTATCTGAAATTTCTAATACAATATTATTTCTTTGATTGTATATCTAGTTGATCTTGTCAATTGGTTAAATGACAAAATAAAATATAGAATAACATAAACAATTATTTTCGATATTCTTTTGACAAAAAAATTCTACATATAATAATGAATTTTTTTCTTGTACTCTATAAATCCAGATGACATCATGAATCATGAGTAATAATTTGTTTAGATAATCTAATTTTACTGACTGTTAAGTGTTAACTTAAGTTTATAAAATGTAAATTTCCTGAATTACTAGAACAAGTTAAACAAAGGTTCTTTTTGTTTAGGAAAGAAAATGTTTCAATTTTTTTTTTTACGTCAAAAAAATTAATTCAGCGAAGTCAATTTCCTCATTTATTATGATTAATAAAGTATTTTAATCAATTAAGTTCAGTCGTTTAGTTCGCTGTAAAACGAGTCGTTTAGTTCAGTCGAGTCGAATAGCTGAGCTGAGCCGTTGAGTTGGCACCACTCTTTGTCGGTGGACAAAGCCGGCTCCAATCTGATTAAACACTCCCACCAGCCCACACACAGCTCTCTTCTCTCTTCTCTCTTCTCTCTTCTCTCTTCCGCTTTATACTTTGTTGAGTCAAAAAACTCACAGAAGAAGAAGAAACCTCTCTATCGTCTTCTTCGCTTCTCTTCTACGAAACAGACAAAATTCAATACTGATTGTTCCTCTTCTCACATTTTCCATTTTAGGTTAGTTCAATTTCTCAATCTATGGATCTAATTGCTTGCTTTGGCTATCAGATCTCTTGTGTTTGAATTCAATGAGAGAGATCCGATTATGAATTAGATTCCACCGATCTGAATCTTTGATAAAGTTTCTTAATTTAGCTTAGTTCAAATCTGGAATTAGAACGATTCGGATTCGAGAATTTCCAGTTGTTTAGAGTATAATTGAGTTAGGTAGAGTTAATCTTGTAATTGCTTTTAGCTTTTAATACTTCATTTGATTCAGATTTTAGATTCTGAGGATACTTAATGCTTGATCTCTACTTGCATGATGATTTTATTGTCTAAATGGTTGTTTTTTTTTTTCTGCAGGGGCGTTGATGTTGTGACGATCTTGGCTGATTAGATCTGGGTAGGGGCAAGGTCTCTGGATCTACATTAATTTGAGGATCTTTGAAGTGAAGTGAAGTAAAGATATGACAAGTGCACTTGGATGGAGATTTCCTTCCAGTAATGGAAATGGCCTTGCCCCAAACGAGATGGTAATTTGTTGATTTAGTATCTTACTTTTGATTTTTTTCATACTGGTGTGTTTGTGTGTGAGCTAAAGATGATCATAGTGTGATCTTGCTGAGCTACGAAATTGGATCTGGTTTTCTTCTTTAAAGTTATTTCCTTTTCTTGTGTGTTTACTTTAGAATGATGATTAAGCGGATATATTCCTTGAGTTTGAATCAGATTTAGATATGTACTTGAGCTGAGAGCCCATTGTTAATTAATTTAGTCGTGTCTGCGTCTCTCTTCACTGCTTCCTTCTTCTTTCAATTTTACTTCTAGGTTTATATCCGGAGATAGAAATGTCATAAAGTTTCCTTCTTTACAACCAAACCTAAACCAGTGGAAGTTTATACAACTTTGAAATAAAATAATTGGTTTTGTTCCAGTCTGTTATATCTGATAGTGTCATGGTCTAGATGATCGACTTTCATAGGAAGCTCGCCACTGCGTTGGAGCGAACATCTTGCAAGTTATGCTTTTTTAACTTATTTTCTGTTGGCTGGTCATTACAGGAGAGAAATGGGGATATGAAGATTCAAGATTCAGAGCCCCCAACACCACATTCAAGCACAAAAATGAGTTTGAGGTAACAGAAATCTGTATATAGTCTCCATGGGAGCCAATTATATAATTTAGGCGTTATCAGTATATGTTGCACCACAATCTTGGTTTAAAAATGCGACTGAATATCAATATTATTTGGATTAGTTTCCTACTATAACTTTTTAGCGACTCAGTATATAACATTTCCCCATCACCTGCAGAGAGCGTACAACCAGCATGGAAGATCCAGATGGGACATTGGCAAGTGTTGCCCAATGCATTGAGCAGTTGCGCCAAGGTTCATCATCTGCACAAGAACGAGAGTATTGCCTGAAGCAGTTACTGGACCTTATAGAAATGCGTGAAAATGCATTCAGCGCTGTCGGATCACACTCTCAAGCTGTGCCAGTGCTTGTCTCTCTTCTCCGATCAGGATCACTTGGAGTGAAGATACAAGCTGCAACCGTCTTGGGCTCACTCTGCAAGGAGAACGAACTTAGAGTTAAGGTGTTACTTGGGGGTTGCATTCCCCCATTGCTTGGTCTTCTCAAATCCAGTTCAGTTGAAGAGCAGATCGCTGCAGCAAAGACAATTTATGCTGTTTCTGAAGGTGGGGTGAAAGACCATGTTGGATCAAAAATATTTTCCACTGAGGGAGTTGTACCAGTTCTGTGGGACCAATTGCGCAGTGGAAACAAGAAAGGAGAGGTTGATGGTTTGTTAACTGGTGCACTTAAGAACCTTTCTAGCACGACAGAGGGATTTTGGTCTGAGACAATTCGAGCTGGGGGAGTGGATGTACTTGTGAAGTTGCTTGCCAGCGGGCAGTCAAGTACACTATCTAATGTGTGCTTCCTTCTTGCGTGTATGATGATGGAGGACGCCTCTGTTTGCTCCAGTGTTTTGACTGCAGACATTACAAAATTGCTTCTCAAGTTGTTAGGATCAGGTAATGAAGCCTCAGTGAGGGCAGAGGCTGCTGCTGCTCTCAAGTCGCTTTCTGCTCAGTCGAAGGAAGCAAAGCGAGAAATCGCTAGTTGTAATGGTATTCCTGTTTTAATAAATGCAACAATAGCTCCATCGAAAGAATTCATGCAAGGTGAATATGCGCAAGCATTACAAGAAAATGCAATGTGTGCCCTTGCCAATATTTCCGGTGGTTTGTCATATGTCATATCGAGCCTTGGTCAGAGCCTTGAATCTTGCTCCTCGCCTGCTCAGACTGCCGACACTCTTGGGGCGTTGGCTTCAGCATTGATGATATATGATGGCAAAGCAGAAACTACAAGAGCATCAGATCCATTGGTCGTTGAGCAGACTTTGCTGAAGCAGTTAAAGCCTCGTCTCCCATTCCTCGTGCAAGAACGTACCATTGAAGCACTTGCAAGTTTGTATGGGAATTCCATACTCTCTGTTAAACTTTCCAACTCGGATGCAAAACGTTTGCTCGTTGGTCTAATAACAATGGCGGTGAATGAGGTTCAAGATGAGCTTGTAAAGGCTCTTCTGATGCTGTGTAACCATGAAGGTAGCCTGTGGCATGCATTACAGGGCCGTGAAGGGATCCAAATGTTGATATCTCTTCTGGGTCTTTCATCGGAACAGCAGCAAGAATGTGCTGTTGCACTTCTTTGCCTTTTGTCTAACGAAAATGATGAAAGCAAGTGGGCCATCACTGCTGCGGGAGGTATACCTCCACTTGTTCAAATTCTAGAGACAGGGTCGGCCAAAGCCAGGGAAGACTCTGCAACTATCCTTAGGAACTTGTGCAATCACAGCGAAGATATACGCGCTTGTGTTGAAAGTGCTGATGCTGTCCCTGCTCTGTTATGGTTACTAAAGAATGGTAGTCCAAATGGTAAAGAAATTGCCGCCAAGACTTTGAATCATTTGATCCATAAGTCAGATACTGCTACAATCAGTCAGCTTACTGCTTTGCTGACCAGTGATCTACCTGAGTCTAAAATTTATGTTTTGGATGCTTTGAAGAGTATGCTTTCTGTGGTCCCATTCAATGACATGTTACGTGAAGGCAGTGCTTCAAATGATGCTATTGAGACCATGATCAAGTTGATGAGCTCTGCAAAAGAAGAAACTCAAGCAAATTCAGCCTCAGCTCTTGCCGCTATCTTCCAAAGCAGAAAGGATTTGCGTGAGAGCGCTCTAGCCCTCAAAACTCTTTTGTCGGCCATAAAACTTTTACATGTGGATTCTGAGAAGATCCTTGTTGAGTCTTCCCGCTGTCTGGCTGCAATTTTACTTTCAATTAAGGAGAATCGTGATGTGGCCATTGCTGCAAGAGAAGCATTGCCTACTCTGGTTTCTCTTGCCAACTCCTCCGTACTAGAAGTTGCTGAGCAAGGAATGTGCGCATTGGCTAATCTTATATTGGACAGTGAAGTGTCAGAGAAGGTCATTGTCGAAGAAATTATTTTGTCAGCCACTAGAATCTTACATGAAGGTACAGTGTCTGGTAAGACCCTTGCAGCCGCAGCAATTGCTCGCCTGCTTAGTCGTCACCGAATTGATTCTTCGTTGACAGATTCTGTGAACCGTGCTGGAACAGTGCTTGCCTTAGTGTCTCTTCTAGAGTCTGCCGATGGAAGATCTGATGCAATATCAGAGGCCCTAGATGCGCTTGCTATATTCTCAAGGTCAGGAGCTAATGGAAATGTAAAACCAGCGTGGGTTGTTTTGGCTGAATCTCCTAACAGTATGGCCCCAATTGTGTCATCTATAGTGAGTGTTGCTAATCCCTCACTACAGGATAAAGCTATTGAAGTATTGTCAAGACTTTGCCGAGATCAGCCTATGGTTTTGGGAAACATGGTGAACAATGCCAGAGATTGCGTGTCATCTGTAGCTAAAAGGGTGATAAATACCAGGGACCCGAAAATAAAAATTGGTGGAGCTGCTATTATTATCTGTTCTGCCAAAGTTGACGACCAGAAGATGATAGATAATCTGAATGAGACACAATTGTGTGCCAAATTTGTTCAAGCGCTTGTGGGGATTCTAGATTCATCTCAGATTTCTGTGCAAGATCAGGAAAAGAATGAGAAAGATAATATCTGCATATGCATTAATCCCAAAGAAAAAGAGGAAGATGAAGAAGAAGAGGCAACAGAAAATAGGGAAGGTTCCACGGAGGCAACAGTTATTTCTGGTGACAATTTAGCCATCTGGTTGCTCTCAGTTCTTTCTTGTCATGATGAAAAGAGCAGAGCAGTAATATTGGAGTCAGAAGGCATCGAGTTGATTACTGACAGAATAGGCAACCGTTTTCTCCAGGTATTTAACTCTCTTATATATTAAAATCTTTGAGATCACAGCCTATTAAAAGCATTGATTAAAAAATCTATATTATGAATCTGTAATGGCATTTATCATTCTTACTCATTTTGGGACGCTATGTTGTCGTTTATATCGCCTTAACTGCTAATACTTAAATACATTTCAGGCTGATAATGGAGAAGACGCCAACATTTGGGTTTGTGCTTTACTGCTAGCCATACTTTTCCTGGACAGAGAAATCACTCGTGCACATGCAACAATGAAGGCTGTTCCAGTGCTCTCAAATCTTGTGAAGTCAGAGGAATACGCAGACAGATATTTTGCCGCACAAGCTCTAGCTAGTCTTGTCTGCAACGGTAGTCGGGGAACTCTTCTATCTGTTGCAAACTCTGGTGCTGCGGCTGGGTTTATATCATTGCTTGGTTGTTCTGATGATGACATAAAAGAACTTCTGCAGCTGTCGCAGGAGTTCGCTTTAGTGCGTTACCCAGACCAGGTTGCCCTTGAGAGGCTTTTCCGAGTTGAAGATATTAGAGTTGGGGCTACTTCTCGAAAAGCGATTCCATTATTGGTTGAACTTCTTAAACCAATTCCAGACCGCCCTGGTGCTCCTCTACTTGCACTTAATCTTCTAACTCAGCTTGCTGGAGACTGTCCGCAAAATATGATTGTCATGGTAGAGTCGGGTGCTCTTGAGGGCCTCTCAAAATATCTTTCTCTTGGACCTCAGGATGAGCAAGAGGAAGCTGCAACTGTTCTTTTAGGCATCTTATTTAGCAGTGCTGAAATTCGAAGGCATGAGGCAGCATTTGGCGCTGTCAGCCAACTTGTAGCAGTTTTGCGTCTAGGTGGAAGAGGAGCAAGGTACAGTGCCGCCAAGGCATTGGATAGTCTCTTTACTGCTGACCATATAAGAAATGCAGAGTCTTCTAGACAAGCTGTTCAGCCATTGGTAGAGATTCTCAACACTGGTTCAGAGAGGGAGCAACATGCTGCTATTGCTGCACTTGTTAGATTGTTGAGTGATAATCCATCACGGGCTCTGGCAGTTGCAGATGTGGAGATGAATGCGGTGGATGTTCTCTGCAGGATCCTTTCTTCAAACTATTCAATGGAACTGAAGGGGGATGCTGCTGAGTTGTGCTATGTTCTGTTTGCAAATACAAGGATTAGGTCTACAGTTGCTGCAGCACGTTGCGTTGAACCACTTGTCTCTCTTCTTGTGACTGAATTTAGCCCTGCTCAGCATTCAGTTGTACGGGCGTTGGACAAGCTTGTTGATGATGAGCAACTGGCTGAACTAGTTGCAGCCCATGGTGCTGTGGTCCCTCTTGTTGGCCTTCTCTATGGTAAAAACTATGTGCTTCATGAGGCTATATCAAGGGCTCTAGTGAAATTAGGCAAGGACAGGCCTGCCTGTAAACTGGAAATGGTGAAAGCTGGAGTTATCGACTGCGTACTTGATATTCTCCATGAAGCTCCGGATTTTCTATGTGCTGCAGTTTCAGAACTGCTTCGGATTCTTACAAATAATGCTACTATTGCCAAGGGCCAATCTGCTGCGAAAGTGGTGGAACCACTTTTTAATTTGCTGACAAGGTTGGAGTTTGGAGCTGATGGACAACACAGTGCTCTGCAAGTTCTGGTAAATATTTTAGAACATCCACAATGCCGAGCTGATTATACACTTACACCACACCAAGTGATTGAGCCGCTAATTCCGCTGCTGGAATCTCCTTCCCCAGCAGTACAGCAGTTGGCAGCTGAGCTTCTGTCTCATCTTCTCTACGAGGAGCATCTGCAGAAGGATCCATTAACTCAACTTGCTATCAGTCCCTTAATCCATGTTCTTGGATCTGGCATACACCTATTGCAGCAGAGAGCTGTGAAAGCTCTCGTTAGCATTGCTCTAACATGGCCAAATGAAATAGCTAAAGAAGGTGGTGTGAGTGAGCTGTCAAAGGTGATACTGCAAGCTGATCCATCACTATCCAATGTGTTATGGGAGTCTGCAGCATCAATTCTGGTTATCATCTTGCAATTTAGCTCCGAATTTTACCTGGAAGTTCCTGTTGCTGTTCTCGTAAGACTGCTTCGCTCTGCATCTGAAAACACCGTGGTTGGTGCACTTAATACTCTTCTAGTGTTGGAAAGTGACGATGGAACCAGTGCAGAATCCATGGCTGAAAGTGGTGCCATAGAAGCTCTTCTTGATCTTCTAAGGTCTCATCAGTGTGAGGACACAGCAGCGAGACTTCTCGAGGTTCTTCTCAACAACGTGAAGATTAGAGATTCAAAAGCCACCAAGACTGCAATCTTGCCTTTGTCCCAGTACCTCTTGGATCCACAGACCCAAGCTCAGCAAGCGCGATTACTGGCAACTTTGGCCCTCGGTGATCTGTTCCAAAACGAAGCACTGGCTAGAAGCACCGATGCAGCTTCTGCTTGTCGCGCTTTAGTCAATGTCCTTGAAGAACAACCTACAGAAGAAATGAAAGTAGTTGCTATATGTGCTCTGCAGAACCTTGTTATGTATAGCCGGTCTAACAAAAGAGCAATTGCCGAGGCAGGTGGTGTGCAGGTCGTCTTGGATCTGATCAGTTCCAGTGACCCGGAAACATCTGTTCAGGCTGCAATGTTCGTAAAACTACTCTTCTCTAATCACACCGTTCAAGAGTACGCCTCTAGCGAGACCGTCAGAGCAATAACTGGTGAGAAAAATCTGGATACCTTTTTGTCATTTCGTTCTGCTCTTTCTTATCACTCATCTTACATCTCCGATGTTGCCTCCTTTTAATTTGCAGCTGCTATTGAGAAAGACTTATGGGCCACTGGAACCGTGAATGATGAGTATCTAAAAGCTTTAAACTCTTTGTTTAACAACTTCCCACGTCTAAGAGCCACTGAACCTGCAACACTAAGTATACCACATCTAGTTACATCCCTCAAGACAGGATCAGAGGCAACTCAAGAAGCTGCATTGGATGCATTGTTTCTTCTCAGACAAGCTTGGTCAGCCTGTCCGGCCGAAGTTTCCAGGGCCCAATCAGTTGCTGCTGCAGACGCTATCCCCTTACTTCAGTACCTAATCCAATCAGGTCCACCATGGTTCCAGGAGAAATCTGAATCCCTCCTGCAGTGTTTGCCAGGTACACTTGTGGTCACTATCAAGCGCGGTAACAACATGAAGCAATCCGTTGGTAACCCGAGTGTGTTCTGCAAGATAACACTCGGTAACAATCCTCCTAGACAAACCAAGGTAAGAAAAGACTCATCAACCCTTCGTCAATTCACTATTAGTAATCCCCCAAAAAACTAACAGTATCTTTCGTTTTTTTTTTCAGGTGATATCGACAGGTCCTAATCCAGAGTGGGACGAGAGCTTCTCATGGTCATTTGAGAGCCCTCCTAAAGGTCAAAAACTTCACATTTCATGCAAGAACAAGAGCAAAATGGGAAAGGTATATCATCAAACGTAACTCATATTTAGCAGATATAAATTTTGCCGTATCAGGTTTTTATCTGAATCAGTGGCTTATTGCGCAGAGTTCCTTTGGGAAAGTAACGATCCAAATCGATAGGGTGGTGATGCTGGGAGCAGTTGCAGGTGAATACAGTTTGTTACCAGAAAGCAAAAGTGGCCCCAGAAACCTTGAGATCGAATTCCAGTGGTCTAACAAGTAAACCACCACACTTCATTTTTTGTTTTTGAGGTTTCTTCAATCGAAATTTCTGTTGTTTTTTTTTGGCCAATTTTTCAAGAATGGTTTGATTGATTAATTATAATGCTACTGTATATAGTTTGTATTGTAATGTAATGATTACAATTGGGGTTTTATCTTCTTCATTTTTCACTCTGTTAGTGATTCAATTCATTTGTAACATTTGTTGCCCTCTGGTGTGCCTTTAAACTTAAATGAGTTTATAATGTTTAACGATCTTTCCGCATTTCAAGCTGATTATTTTACAATAGTTTGATGATATTTAAAAAAAAAAGTTTTCTTACCGTCATCAACACTGACAGAAGACTAGTTCCTGTGTTGCAGAATTTGAGATCGAAAGGGTTGTCAACACTTGGTTGTAGGGCAAGAAACCGTGGACCTAAGAGACTGAACTGTCTCTTCGATGGTTGAACAAATGTAGTCCTGTAGATCAGGTGTGTTATCTACAGATGCAGTCATTCTCGCAATAGATACGACAGAAACGCAAATTGGCTTGAACTGGATGCAAAGATCCTCTTCTCCCTCCCATGGAAAGCTTCCAGGGGAAAGAGTTGTGTGATGAGACAGCGAAAGAGTTGTTTGTTGGATGGTTAGGGAACTTGGGTTGGAACTGGCTGGACAAAACCCGGCTTATGATCAGTTTCCATGTCAGTATCAACTTTTCTGTAGAGGGAAAAAGGAACACATTGTTCTGGTATAAACCCGTGTTTCAGATTAGGACACTTGAAGGGAAGTTAGTGTGGAGAAGGAGAACAGACTCAGTTAAGAGTGGAAAGATTTCTTCAATGTTTTGGACAGTAGACGAGTCTAATAATCTAAGTTGGGGGCTGTTCCACTACATGGGCGGGGCCTCCTGTCGCGGGACAGTTACACCAGGGCTGTGCTTGTCACACCGGAAGGTTCTTATCCGGGTGAGAAAGAAAGGGAGAGATTGTAGTGTGCATTGGAGAAATCTGCCATTGTCTAGAGATGTAAGAAATTATTGATGACAGAAAAAATTGTTGCACCAAAAATAAACAAATGCATATCTAATTTATCAAATACTAATAACAAACACACACACTTAGAAGAGAGATCAAAGTTGGCACATCGCAGACAATTCACAAATGGACATAAACATAAGAAGAAATCACAACAGAAGAGAAGGGAAGTTGTAGTACAACTTAGTTCCAAAGAGGTAGGCATAAACAAACCTTTTAAGACTCACCAGTCACCTGTATTTAGAAAGATCACGCTCTAGCTACCTAAGATAAATGTCTGCAAGTTGTTCTTCTTCTGTTGCTGCCTCACGGTCATCCTGTTTCATATCGAACATACAAACTAGTTAAAATCGATAAAAACGAAACCAAAAAAAAATGGCTTTGATTTTACAAGATGACTAATTAAAATTACCATGGATATTATGCATTCCCTATGAAACACGTCCTTGCAGTGTAGCCAGAAGTAATAGTAAGCGAGGCATTCTAATCCACAGAGAGAACAATGCACATTTTCATAGAAACCTTGAGCGATCGTATGCTGATGCAGTTGGTTCTTCACATAACTTGGAAAGCCAATACACTGTACATGGGCGTTTAAGCTACAACAAATACAGCCGTAGAAGGATGCACCACATGGTCTACCACAAACACTGCAAGCTTGAGTCACCTTTGAGGTATCCATCGAAGTTATAGAGATAGTGATCCGAAAACTTTCGTGAAGGATGTCTAGAGATATCCACAGCTTTGATGCATTTAGTATGGAAACTGATTTCGCAAACCCGACAATGTAATCCATACTTGGCAATTAAGTTTGCATACAGTGCACATGGATCCACTTATAAGTTGAATGGTAAGTTTGTGAAAAGGATGAAGTGGATGACCGATTGGAACCTCTATCCCAGCTTTGATACATTGAGGATGTTATATCTCTCCACACTCCATACATGACACAGCTTTCCCATATAGACTCACATCACAAATAGTGCAAGCAGTCGAAAATGACCTCGATACGAGAACTTGAAACAAGCGATGCCATTTGTTCCTGCATTTTCTTTCCCATATAGATTTCAGTCTTATTTGGTTTTGGGAGATCTTGCGTGGTTACAGTCAATTATTGAAGACGAGAGTCACTGTTAATACTTTCGTTATGCTTGTTTGTTTTTGATGTTTTTTCGAACGGTTATGATCTGCTGTTTTGGATTTTGATACTTTATTCACTCTTTAATGGAGTTTATATGAGAGACGACAAACAAAAAAGAAGAATGCATGCGATTTTGAATTAAAATAACATATTATTCTTTATAACTTACAGTAAAACCTCTACAAAATTGATATTATAAAAAATTAATAGTTTGTTTTGGTCGTGAGTTAAGCTATTGTAATAATTATCATAATTTGATAAAATAATAAACTATATTTTATAAATATATTTATTAAAATACAAATTTTATAAATGTATAAATTAAGAATCATATAATTTTATAAATATATAACTAATACAATTTAGTAACATATGAATTCAATATTGCTTGTTTATCCGTAAATTTATATTTTTTATAATTTATCTCTAATCTTTTTTACTGCATCAAAAATTTATTGTATTTTTTTTCGAATTGCAACCAAAAATTATGAATAATTTTATATGTGATAATTATTTTTTTATGTGCAACCATTTTTAAGGCAATTTTATCATCAAAGATAGTGATCATAAGTTTTTCTAAATTTAGAACTTATAAACATGTATCGCTGTCACACAGATAGTCCAATAGACTATTGGCATCCATTCTGTTGCGATAGCCAAAAGATTATTAATCATAACATCAAGTTAAAGAACGTCAATTTTTATTAATTATAACCGAAAATCTTTATAAAAAATTTATGAAATCAGACAAATCTCTCCATAAAATATTAATTATTAACTTATTGATAAATTAATATTTGTATATATTAGTCAAATATTTCGGTTCTCGAAAGAGGTTTTACTGTACGTACGTGATTATTCGAATCAAACATCGATATCAGACATGTAATTGGCACGAAGACTAAATCAAGCATATCTCTATCAAAAATGGTTTTGCTTTGGTCAAAATGGTTCTTCATATCTCTACCCAAATGTGAAGAAAGCAGCACCGTTTTCGACGTCATCAGTCTTAATGGCTCCATCGTGAGACACGAGAACTCTGTATATTCGCTTTCAACATACCTCGCCTAACCTTATATCTCCTCCTACTAAGCCTTCCACTTTCAAATCTTTCAGTAGAAACTCTTTCTCATGAACCTGTTTTGAAACAAACACAACACAATTTGCTTCAGAAACAGATTTAAAAAAAAGCAACAAACTGAGGAACTCAAATCCATAGTTTTCGTTTACTCACAGATTTGTTAGGATCCATATAAACCTTAAGAAGAGACTTCATGGATGGATATTTCTTCCACACTGCTACAGCGTATCGTGGCTGTACCTTTAGTATTGCTACTAACGCTTTTAACCTATAAGACCAGTAGATTTTTTTATTAATTTAAACAGATTCATAGAAACTAAAACACAGCCTAAATTCAAAATGGTTTCGCTTTATTTTACCATGGACTCTTTTTAATCAAGTGCTTATCAACTGAATCCTTGGAAACTAATGCGCCATTAGCGTTTGCTGATAACATAGTTAGTTTCTTCCTGTACATCAGATAGAAGAACCATGGTTAGTTTACTTCAAAATCATGCAGATAAATACATTATTAGCCTAACGTTCATCCAAAATCGGAATTTTAATGGGATTCTCCAAACAGTTCAATGCTTTGGGGGAAGAAATTAAAACTATAATCCAGCATGATATATAGATGCAATCTTTTGGAAACAATATCGAACTAGCGTAGATAGTAACACCTGAATTGACAAGAGGCCAGACTGCTTGTTAAACCAACAACATGTTCAGCAACGTCAGCCTCGTCTACACAGTGTCTGGAATGTACTCTATCATAGTGAGTAGTTAATTGTGCAAGTACCTGTAATACACATCAAGTACCCCAGAAGTATGTATAATGACACAAACTAAGGAGCCAAAAGAAAGTTTTCCTCTAAAGACATGCTCATTAGTTACTATAGTACCTTATCGATAGGAGGCCGTCTCCAATTTCCCGGGTTCTTGTACTCTTCCTTTTCCCTAAAAGATTAGTTTTGTTCAGCTTCATGATGAGAGGATTAATGCAACACAAAGTTTAACTTATCAAACACACCTTTTCTTTACGTAGGACATCAACTTATTGGTGAGGCAGCACACCGTATAAGATGGGCATTGCTCCTGAACTCTTGAGATGTTTTCTAGAAATTTTCCATTAGCAACAAGGTTACAAAATTCTTCAGCCTCATACACAAGTAACACATAAGGAATTTTAGGCCCTTGGGGAAAAGCCTGCAGCAGAGTAAAGAAGATCTTCTAAGGTCCCTCAATACATAGAAAAATAAGGCATTCAGTACAGATGATTCATATAGTTGAGCCGTACTGATCCTCTAAGGCTCTTCAAACCATAGAAAAAGAGATTCATTTCTTTGGTTCTATTGATATTTCATAAAATGAAACTCAATTTAGTGCCAGGTGTTATGAAGTAATCTTTTATCAGTCTCAAATATACAATTATCTTGTTCATAAAGATGGAGGTTTAAAGAGTAAAAAATACTTTTGACAGAAACACAAGCAAAAGAATATTGATAAAAAAACGCCCAAATGCATGGATCTGAAACACATAAAATAGAGACAAATGAACTTTAAGTAGTTATATCAAACCTACCACCATTTCGTACACATGAAATCATAGCTTTGACTACCACCACTGAAAATATAAAGAAATGAAACTTGCAACAGAGAAGAGTATGATCCATAAGTCCAAGAACTTTTGAAACCCATTTTGATCTTATCCTATTAATAAACAAGGATACAGACCAGATTGGGGGGGGGGGGGGGTAACTGATTCAAGTTGCAAGTTATGGGTTCTAAGAACTACCTTTCATACATGTCAGTTGTGAGACTCAGGATACAAGCAAGTCAATTAATATTAATAAATTTCAAAAATCCAAAGTGGATGGGATTTTATCGTACCGGCGCAATATCCTCTGGAATTGTCATCGTCCAGACAATAGATCTCTCAATTGGATTAGGGCCTACACGGATTGTAATACCTTTCTCAGAGAACCTTGAAAGCATAAGTCCTATGTTAACATTGATACCAGAGGCACTTAGTGTTTCTACTTAAGTAACAAACTAGCCATTCATATGAAACAAAAAAAAAAGAGAGTTAAAGAGCAAAACATCTAAAGCATATGTTAAAGAATAATACAAAGACAGAGAAATTCCTTACCTCCAATGGATCCTTCAACCACTTTCGTATCAATCTCGAATCCTTCAACCACTTTCGTATCAATCTCGGCAACAATAGATTTAAGGGCTAACTTTCCCTTTTCCCATTTTTTCTTTTCCTTCTCTAACTTTTTACGCTCAGCTTCTTCTGCTTTCAAGGCTGCTTTCTGTAATTTCTCTTGCTGGATGATGGAAGCCAATTAACTACTGATCAGGAAACAGAAAATAGAAAAAATCATGTAAAGAACACACATCTTTTCTTTACTTCTTTTCCTCCATCGCACAGGCTTTGTCTTCCTTCGACAGCTGCTTTTTTGGCAATGCCTCACATGGAAGAGTTGTAGTTTTACAACTTCTGATCTTCTTTTGTCGACCCAATTTCTTGACGCTTTCATCGCCTTTTTCTTGTTCAGAATCTACCTGATACCATTTAAAAAAAATAAGAAAAATATTACAATACAAAATGAATGAAACGTAATGAGAATCCATAATTGTCACATCTTCTAAAAGACAGCTATGAAACAATCACACAACGAATCAACAGATCCGTAATCCTGAACCAATGATGAACAATATGGTACTAGTTCCTTGCAGATAAGTACCTCGATAGTATCACTGGTCGGTGAAGAGCGAAAACTAACTTCATTCATCCAATTAGTATTATCATCTGAAAGAAAACAGCAACCAGCATTTATAATCTGGACAATACAAATAAAGTTCATCATACATACTTTTATAGGAGCACCAGAGTTTGGTTTTGGGGTAAGCATACCTATATTTGTCTCAGTATTCTTATAGTATGCGCCTCACTGATTCCAGATTCCAATCCACGACCTGGCTCCTTAAAATCAGCAACCACAGATTTATACTTCTTCGAAGTTTCAGGTTGAGGACTATCTTCAAACTCAGAATCCAGAGAAATTACACGTTTTCCTAGTTAAATTCCAAAATAAACATAGAGAAGTAAGAGAATTGTTGTTTAGCACAAACCTAACAAAGAACTGAAAGATCCTCGTCAATTACAAAATTTCAAAAGTAGAAAAAGCTTTTCTCTGTCAATTCTCTATTAGAAGAAGCATTCGATTGATAAAACTAAACCTAAATACTGAGAATCGAGAATTAGTCGTCGCGGTTTGAATCTAAAGCTCTGTAATCAAACGAGCATTTGACGACAGAGATATCATCAGAGAGAGGTGTATCAGGGACGAACAAAGAAGTGAAAGAAGATTCCGGCGGTTGCTTCTGCGGTGTCGGATCGGAATCCGAAATCAGTATCGTAGAGATGGGAGATTTTCGAGCTCGCTTCGGTAGTGATGGAAGTGGAGTAGCTTGATCCTCACCGTCGGAGATCCGAAAGTGATCCTCCATGAGAGAGAGAGATGTAGAGAATTTGAATTTCGCAGGAGCGCGGGACTATCGAAGAAGATGAGGAGGGTTCGAATTCGGAATCGCCGATAATAAACCCAGAGGTTAAGATATTGTTTGGCTACACTGTTATCTTTATTCGTAAAATATTTTGGAATAGTACTCGGTAATATATGGAGTGTTTGGCTGGGACCATAACCTCAAATACACTTCTTGGTTGAGAAATATGCCGAAATATACTATCTCTAATTCATAATTTTTTTTCTATTTTTTTTTAAAATCAAAATGTAATAAAATTACTAAAAACCCTTATGATTTTAAGTTTATTACATATATTTGTCCAAATCAATTCTAAATCGGATCAAGCATAAACAAAAGTTTTCAACCAAGCCTAATAACTTGAATCTAATTAGATATTTCTATATTTTAGATCCAACAAACCTAATTTTTCTTGTCTCTGTTGTTTTCTATATTTTCCTTTGTGTTCTTCGTTCTTCGTGTTCTTCACAACCCAGAAAAATTTACAGTGACAAAAAAAATCTCTCGCTCTCTCTCTCTCTCGATCATCATCATCTCCATCGTCATCACCAACTTCTTCATCATCACCATCAAGATTTTCGATTTTCAGATTTTTTTTCTTTAATTTTTCTCCAGATTTTCGATTTCCAGATTTTTTTTCTTTAATTTTTCTCCAGATTTTCGATTTCCAGATTTTTTAAAGATTTTTTTCCATATTTTCTCCAGATTTTCTCTAGATTTTGCGTTAGGATTATTGTGGTTTCATTGAGCTTAATTCTGGAGAGTCTCTTTTTGGTTTTCGGATTCTTGATTTCACTACTTGAATTCGTCAGTGGCCTTGCTTAGAAAACCCAAAGTGAAACTTTTAGATTTGTGTACAACTGTTGTTTTATGTGCAACTGGTACAACTCTGTGTATAACTGTGTACTTTTTGTATTAATGTTATTGTTCATTGTTATTTTTGAGATTAATTATTAAATTTAAATGTTAATTGTTAATTTTAATGTTAATTATTAAATTCAAAAGTTAATTATTAATTTAATGTTAATAGTTAAATTTAATGTTAATAGTTAAATTTAATGTTGATTGTTAAATTTTAATGTCAGTTATTAATTTAAATGTTGATTGTTAAATTTAAATGTGAATTGTTAATTTAGTGTTAATTTTAAACTTAAAAGTTAATTATTAATTTTATGTTACTTGTTAAATTTAGAGGTGAATTGTTCATTTTAGTGTTAATTGTTAAATTTAAAAGTTAATTATTAATTTTATGATAATTTTTAAATTCAAATATTATTGTTAAATTTTAATGTTAATTGTTAATTTTAATGTTAATTGTTAAATTTAAATTTAAATATTAATTGTTAAATTTAAATATGAATTTTTAATTTTAGTGTTAATTGTTAAATTTAAAATTTAATTATTAATTTTATGTTAAATTTTAAAATTTAATATTAATTTTTAATTTAAATGTTAATTTTTATTTAAATGTGAATTGTTAAGTTTAGTGTTAATTGTTAAATTTAAAAGTTAATTATTAATTTAATGTTAATTGTTAAATTTTAATATTAATTGTTAATTTAAATGTTAATTTTTAATTTAAATGTTAATTGTTAAGTTTAGTGTTAATTGTTAAATTTAAAAGTTAAATATTAATTTTATGTTAATTTTTATATTTTAATATTAATTTTTAATTTAAAATTTAGTTTTTAATTTTTAATATAAATTAGTGTTTAAATTTAAATTTATTAAATTACATGCCCACGTTTGATTGAACAAAAGTACGTCAGATCTGACATAAATTACATCGGATCCGAGAAAAAGTACCGACAAAAATTATTTAGGATATTTCAGAACATAGTTGTACAAGAGTTGTTCCAAAATTATTAGTTGTATTCATTTCATAACATAGTTGTACTTTGGTGGTTTAACTTATAAATAGTTGTATCATAATATATAACCATATTTTTTAGTTGCACTAATGACATTAGATTAATAAAGTGCATGTACTATACTTTCATAAACAAAAATGTGTTAAATATCAAATTTTTACCATTTTGGTAATTTTAAGTGTTTCACATCTAAAAAAACATTAAGAGTATAAGGCATATGTTGAAGGAACTATGATGTTATGTGACCAATAAACAAAAGCGTGTTTTTTTTCCTTTTAATAGATGTTAATGCTTCTACATGACCACAAATTAACACGACCATGTCTTTCTAATACAAATAATCGAACTTAAAATCAAATTCAACATAGTTCCACCACAAGTTTTACATAGTTGTACCATGACAGAAATAAATTTTGACTAGTCTTTGTAATATAAATAATCAAATCATACAAACATAACAACACAAATATAGAAATCAAGAGACATTTGTTGCACCGTCGCAACATTTAAAACATTCATACATGTCTCGCACACTTTGAGTCGATCTTGTCCACTTCGAACCGATCTTTGACTACTTTGAGTCAATCTTCGCCCCATATTACTTGAATTATCATGCGTCCAAATTTAAAAGTTTTATTCGGTTTAATCCAATTCTTTAATTGAATAAATTTAAACTTTTTTTTTAAACTCTATAAAAGTTTTAAATATTAATTATATTTAAACTTTTTAAAAACAAGAAATCCCTATATTATTAGAGATTTTTGAAAAATACCTTGTCCATATTTTTTATAATTTGAAGATACACCTTTCATTTAAAAAATAAATTTCTAAATAATTACAATCATTATTAACGTTTTAAAAAAATTTTAAGATAAAGATGTTTTATTTTCTATATATGAAAATCCTCTCATAGATATGATGCTGTTGGAGGATCTAGATGCAATGGAATGTAACTAAGTATCAACCATTTTGTTTCTTCGTGAATGTAACTAATGGATGTAGGTGAATGGATCTAATCCATTTTGTTTCAACACCACTTTTAGAATAATATCCTCCATAATCAAAATGTATTAATATGAATGTAATATTATTCATTTTCTCCTGAAAAAATAAGAAAAAAAAAACCATTTTATTTTAGTTTTTCCCTGCTCTTAGTTGTACCAAGCTGTACCAGTTTTACCAATAACACATAGTTGTACCATAGTTGTACCCATTTCATATGTCTCTTCTTCACCTCCGATTTTGATTTCTATCTACTTAAGATTCACTAAAATTCCATCACCGTTATTCATAAATTACCTAGGAATAACAATGTCACACTTTAATCGATCAAGATAACATGTTTCAAAAGCCATTATGCATAAGAAATGAGGCATTAGTCAAAAAATATTTTTAAATCTACAATATTCTTATTCAAATATCCATTTATATTTACTCATTATTCTTGGTTCTATACTCCACAAATAAACGAACAATCATTAATAAAAAATAAAAAAATCAAAAATCACATAAAATAAAGCTTCAATTTCATCAACAATGGAAGTTTTACGTTTGTGTGAAGAAGAAAGAAGAAGAAGATGAAATTACATGACAGATGACTTTTTTTTATTGGTCATATTTAATTGATATCATTTAATTTTAAACCTACCAATTTTTCTCTCTCTCCTCCACCTCATTGCTTTTCATCCGATTTTTTGTTTTTTTTATTCATTTAATTTGTTAAAATTTCAGATTTAAAGAGGATTCATTAATGGTACAATAAGAAATTCAAATAATGGAGTGTAGTGAGATTTGTGAAATGTATTGAGATTTTTTTGAGACCAAAAAATGTATCTCAGCAATTGATTCGTTTGGCTGCACGTTCATCTTCATTCTTCACCCTGTCGAGTTCGTTAAGAAAAAGCCAGTTGATTTAACATTATTGGTTCTTGTAAAATTCGGAAATTATTTCAAAACTAGTGATAGTCAAAATAACTAGATTATCTACCATAATAAATATACTAATTATTATGTTAAGTATCGTAAACTATTATAATATATCATAAAGTATTGTATGTAGATAATTATGTATAAGTAAACTTAAATCGACTGAGTGAAATTGCAAGCTTTTGCGAGCTATTTGTTGAAGAGTCTTAATGAGCAATTGTATTTTGTATGATTAAGAATGTTAGAAGAGAGTAATGTCTGAAATGAAACTGGTGATCAAAAGGATCTAGAGGAATCATATTTAGGTGGAGTCATGTAACCTCACTCACCTATGTCTTAGGAGAAACTGACACCGATTCTAAAATCATCCCTATTAGGGAGTCCTCACATGAATATCTCAAAACAAATAAAATATTAGGTAAGTATCTTAAATTAGTGAGAAACTCCCACCGAAATTTCTTAGTTTGAGATATTCATGTGAGAATCTCTAATGGGGATTTTCTAAATAGATAGTGAATACGCAATTGTCTTTTATGAGTTTCACGACTATATGCTAGCCAGAGATAGAAAGATAAAGGATATCAAACCTCTAGTGACGTTCGATGAAAATGACATTGGTGCTTTAGACCATCTCTACCAGTTAGAAACTCACTAACATCATTCACTATTAAAAAAACTAATATATTTAATACAGTTTAATTGAATAATAAAATTCTAAATTATAAAAAAAGAAGAATTAAACCAAAATTATATGATGATAAGTGTCAAGATGGTCTCTTATGAGTATTCCGGAATTTCTAAATTGAAAAATGGTTCTCACTTTTGTTCTCCTTTATTCATTACTTTTTAATTTTTGTTTAATAGTGAGATACTCATTGAGAGACTCCACTAAACATGCTCTTAGAATTTAATGATGTATAAAAGACAAAGTAGGATGAACAAAACACCTACTCAAAAGCTAAGATATGTAGAGATTGTCAGATTGGTCTAAGTGGAAATTTGCCATGGATGAAGAGGAGAGATGGCCTCTTTGAAAAAGAATAAGACATGGATTTTGGTTAAGAAACTAGGAAACTAGTGGGATTATTATAAGTATATTGATTAAAGGAAATAAAGTATTTTGGTGTTGAAGAACCATGGTACAAAGTGAGACTAGTTGCCAAGAGTTTCTTATAAAAGGAAGAAATTGACTACTAAATATCTTTTAAACATGGATCGATGTTGTCCATCTCGATTTGGAGCTTAAACAATTGGATGTTAAAACATAGACTTTAATTCTACATAGAAGGCAAGAAGAAGAGATAGATTTTAATTTTACATAGAAGGCTAGAAGAAGAAATATTCATGTTTTAACCTGAAGGCTATATATATTGAAAAGGTCCAAAAGGACATAGAAGATTTGGTGTGCTTGTTGAAGAGATTTATGTATGGTTTAAAATAGTTTCCTCGACAATACAATCAAAGATTTGATTACTTCATGGTGGAGGCTGAGAGCTGACTATATCATTTAATAACAACACTCATTGGAATAATCGAAACAGAGCGACCCATGAACCAATATTTGTATAGTAGAGCCGATAGTAACAGGCATGTGAAGATCTGATCCTGTAGACCAAGCTTATTAAAGATCCACTCACTATAAATGGTAACTAGTATGGCAAACAAATAACAGTTTTAAATATTAATGATGTAGTTCATATAGTAAGGTCTCACTTTTTATATTAAAAATAACAGTTTTAGAAAGATTTTCACTTTGACCTTATTCACTCGTAGAAAAAAAAACTCTATATACTTACGAGTTGATTAAATCTCAGAGACAAAGAAAAACTTAAATTTTATTCGATCGAATCATTTATTATCACACGTTCACAAGAGGACAAAGAACAAGTCTCCAAGGGACAAACACACAGACATTCATTAAACTAATCTCACACGACCCAAGAGAGAGTCTTCCGGATCTCAGACCCGACCCGACCGACACTCTCCCTAAGCTTAACCGGACAGTTATTACGTATAGCACTGAGCTCATACGGCGACGTATCAGTCGCAAGCCATTGCTCAACATCGAAGCTTTGTTGCGCACACTTAGCGTGAACTCCAGCCGTCGTGACTTCCACGTAGTTAACATACCAGCCATGGTGGTCACCGGAGCCGTCAGAGGTCAGATTCAATGAACAGACTGGGCTAGGAAGACACGGTGCTCTCCCACTGAAAATGTCGAGATTACCCCTCTCGTAATAGTTGTAACCTGGTCCCATTAAACCCCCCCATGCTTCTAGGTTTTTGATCCCGATGTAGTCTCCGTATTTGTCGTAGATTCTAGCGCTTATGATCGAATCTGTACCGGCTTTGAAGATTGATCCGGTTCGTAAGTAGAATGTGTAGACACAATCTGCTTCATCGTCCTGAAAAATCAAGAAATTTTTTTTTTAAATCTGATAGAACTGAAGTTTGTAGTCTAATATTGTTTATATGATACATATTTAAATCAATGGATATGACTTATGAGATTTTGGATACTTACGGCGAATGCGATGGCAGAGACGGTGGCGATGAAGAGGAGGAGAGAGAGGAAGAGAACGTCACGGCGAGGCATCATTGCTGATATGAATGTAAGAAAGAGAAATCTAAATCTATGGAAATATTAATAGATTAGCTGCAAAATGTAAAGAGTTTGAGACTTTAGATTTGAAAGGACCAGGATATTATTGTCTGCTTTTCGGAGTAGTGTGTGAAGATGACGTGGCCTTTTTTGATTCGTTGTTATCAGAGAAGAGTTTTTTTTTTATGGTCAAAAGAGAAGAGTATTTAAAGGATCCACGTCGTTAACTCGGCGGACAGGTCGGCATGCGGTGTCAGATTTCATAATTTAGCATTTTATTTTGTCGTAAGATTTATTTTTTTTCATAATCGCAATAAAAAAATCAAACGTACTATTTATGAACTTATAATCATTTTTTTTCTAACGCTCCTAATGAAACATGTTTCACGTAGATTGGGGAAAGATTTAAGAAACGTAAATTCCTTCTCAATTTTTGTTGCCTTTTAGAAAAATTGTAGACCGTTCTAAGATAAGATTTTCCTTGATACTTTTCCATGTACAGCTGTTTATATATAAAACATTTAAGTGCTTATGTGTATACTAAAGAAATGAAATAAATTTGGGATAGTATCGTCACCGAAACAGATTAAAAGGCTCACAAGGCCACAACGATAATTTCTAATGGCCGGTTGCTAAATTTTCTAATATTTTACTCATTATGTGTTTTTTTTTCTTTTTTAAAGTTATAAGAAAAAATGTTATGTTTTGCATACTAATTTATGTTCGTAAAAACCGATCTGGTAAACAAATAGTAACGTCTTCTTTGATCATCAATCAACATGAGACTATATTTTATGAGTTTTCAAATGTAGTTTTACAAATAACAGAAAAAAATAGAAAAATCTGAAGGTGAGCTGGCTAACTCTAAATAGCAAAACTTCTCCAAACCAACCAAAAGTTTGTCATGCAACAAGAACCACTTACTTTTCCCATGCAAACCCTAATTTCGCACCTTCTCTCAATTATCTCTCTTTCGTTTTCCCTCTAGACCAATCTCCACCACACAACTCGTAACTCCCACCTTTCTCCGATGGAGGGGCCACGGCGTCCTCCTTCCGCCACCGCCCCTGAATCCGACGATGACAAACCCGATGATCCCCCTTCCATCTGGCACCGTCCAACCTCTAGCCTCCCCGCATTGCCTTCTCAAGATCCTCAATCACATCATTGGCGTAATCATTCTCTTAATCTCTCTCCACTCCCAACCACACCTCCTTCGTCTCTTCCTCCTCCGGATTCAATCCCTGAGCTAGAGACTTACGTTGTCCAGGTCCCGAGAGATCAAGTCTATTGGACACCTCCACCGGAACACGCAAAATACATTGAAAAACGCCGCAATAACCCGGAGAAAAACATAAAACGTGGGTGTTCTAAACGTCTTATGTGGTTCTTCATCATCTTGGTCGTTTTTGGAATCCTCCTCGGTGCAATCATGCTCATCCTTCATTTCGTTTTCAACCCTGTTCTTCCAGTTTTCACGGTTGAGAGATTAACCGTAAAACCGAGTAATTTTGAGGTCACGTTACGAGCCGAGAATCCAACGTCTAACATGGGAGTAATCTATATGATGAAAAAAACCGGGGTCGTTTCCCTAACGTACAAGAACAAAAGCTTGGGACGCGGAAACTTTCCAAAGATGTCCCAGGCCGCGTCTGGATCTGACAAGGTTAATGTGAAGCTTGATGGGTCGACCAAGAATGCGGTTATGCCACCTCGTGGCTCAAAACAACCTTTGAGTATGATGCTGACGATGGAGCTGAAGGCGGAGTATGAAGCAGGGCCTGTGAAACGGAACAAGGACGTGGTGGTGACTTGTGATGTTAAGGTTAAGGGATTATTAGGTGCGAAGAAGGTTGAGATTGAGTCGGAGAATTGTGAGAGTGAATTCAAGAACTGACACTATATTTTTATATATACCATGGTTGTGTTGTTAGAGTTGCAATGTGCTTAACTAAATCTTTCTATTTAATGTTCAATTCGTCATTTTTTCCCTGATGTCTTTGTTTTTAATTACTCTATATTGTTGAGCGACAAAAGAAAACTAGAACAAAGAAGAACACAATAGGCTGAGCTTTTTTTTTTTTCTATTTTTTTGCACGTATCTTTATTTTGGAGATTGCATATAAATTTTGGCTGTTTAGCCCAAGTGTTCAATGAACACTGCTTCTCATATTCAGAACTCAGAAGAACGAGGGTTGAACTTCTTTTCCTTTACTTGGGCTCATCTCAATATAACTGGGCCTGAATTGAAAAGTACGTAAAAGTTCACCTCCTAACACTTTTCCTATCCCAAGTGTTTACAAGTATCAGTATTCCAAAAACATGATGAGATCATTTAAGTGCTGTTAGTATTTGTATATAGTTGGGTTGGGCTAAGCTGCATAGAACTGTAAGAAAACGATTTGTTTTGAAATCTTTTTGATAACCTGAGGAATTCGGGACCAAAATCTAGACTAATCTCTAGAGATGAAAAGTTGTGTATCCTTGCTATTTAAGACGTCAACAACAACCAATCATGATTAAAACCGGTGTAAATAGAATTGAATCTTGGTCTCCTAACTTCAAATTGAACCTTTCAAGTTTCAACAACTGAACTATCATAAATTGGTTAAGTGTTTCGAAACATAGAATCGACTAATTTAAATTGTACTAGATCTATAAAACTATCTTAAAAAGGGTCAAAACTTATTTAAAATTTAGTAATTTATCAATACATACATGAGAAGTGTAGCCGACAGTTCCAAACTCTCGTCTTTTTTTTTAGTTATAATTTTAATATAAATTTGTTTCAAATTCAAACTTAACTAACTCATTAACTAGTTAATTTTACAAAATATTAAGATCTAAATGCGTTAGCTATTTTGGTACAACATAAATTCCTTCTTAAGGATATTTATCTAGTTTCGTCTATCTTTTTTTTCTTTTGTTCTTTTTAACTTTTGTTGAAATGTGAAATTTTATAACTCAACAAAGAAAAATATTCACATTAGCGGGGAATATTTACAAGTTTGAAAGAAAAGAAAAATTTTGAAAGAATGAAAGTTGAAAGAATCTTGATCAAATACTTCTTCCTTCGAACCGACGTCTATGAAAGCAGTGAAGACGAGGCATGTCAAAATAGCAGAAGGAGGAGACTCAATTTCTGATTGTTTTGTTGATAACTCGAGCTAGATGGCTCGCTATTTAGGGGCAGTAAAAGATGAATGCGTCAAACATATAGATGGTGCTTTGAAGGGACAATATGATTACAATGAAGCTGAAATGTTCGAAAGTATCATTGATGAGTTGAGATAGTGTATCCACCCAATCGGGAGTGATATACGAGCTTAGAAGAGGACCACCAACTTCAGACTACACTTTTAGGGAGAAATGACAAGCAAAAAAATATATGATCTTTGATTCGGGTTCATCACATAAAGATAAAACGTGTGTCTGAGTGTGACCTCAGTTGCGCGTGCGACTACCTATTGAGAGAAGTGGTGAAATTGTACATCATGATGCTTTACAAGAAACAGACTAAACCATAGATCTATTTTTCTTGGTTCAATTAGTGGAACTCGTTCCAAAAAAGGATAAAATCTTTATCAGTAGAAAAAGACATATATATATATATATAATGATATAAGCCGTTAGTGAAAATGGTACATTTGAAAAAGACTGAAATGTAATTAAAATAATAATTCTAATACTTATATAGCTAAAACCATGTCGATCCTTAAACCGAAAACTGAAACGGACTAAAAGTCCAAAAACCTGTGTTATAAAATTACGATACTTATTTTCTCTCCAAAGCAAAGTCCAATTAAGAATGTGTTATAATTATTGAATTTCACCCGATATCAAAATATAATGTTTGTTTTTTTGGCTGAACTAATGTTATTATTTTTTCAATATTATAAAAGTTAATAGAAAATACATAAAGAATCAATTAATGTAGACACTACTATATACCAAGAAAAGGTTGAGTAGTCACTTTCACCAAACCAAAGTGGAGAAACCAATAATTGTGTATAAAGATATTCCACTAGAAAGTGAAACAAATAGGTCCGATTGTTCATTTAGGCAACTTTGTACCATTTTCGCATTCTTAATTGTGATAACACTATTGTTACTTATTTTGGAATATTGTTTCCTAAGAATATAAAAGGACGAATAAGATAATTTTGCCTTGGATGGAATGTACCACTAATTCTTCAATTTGGGTAAAACAGAGGACAATATATAAGGCATACAGATTGAGTAAAGATACAGTATTTAAGGTAGCAAAAATTATTATCTATTGTGTATTTTGAAAAACGGGATCGGATAATGCGTCTACGGTTGATTCATGTATCTAGGTGGGATTATTGAATCTAGTGTTTTATTAGATTTGAATATATTTTAAATTAAAAGTAAAATCCAGTGTTATTCAATTATGTATTTGCTAAAATATATTAAAATACACTTTTATTAGATTAAGCATTTGCTTATGTATTTTAAATTATATTAAAAACAAATGTTATTCAACATCAATTTGATTTAGTTGTATTTAGATTAGAATGAATTTTAATGTACTTTCTTATCTAAAACATGAGTAAACAAAATATCAATTGTATTTCATAATATTTCTCAAATTGAAATACGTTAAAGGCATTTTAAAACTTAATAGAATAACACCTCCTTAAAATCATCACAGAGACGAGTAAGATTGGGATTCAAGTTTGGGTATGTAAGGATAGTTTTGATTAATATATCTAAATAGGGGATGCTTACTTCGTGCCCACTTTTAAAGAATGTTAGCCTCAGCCTCTTTTATTTGTGTTTCTCTACTTTTCTTCGAATCATTCACTATATTAAAAAGTTCATGTTAAAACGAAAATTTCTTTCGAAACTTTAAACTTTGTTTTATTTTGGTGTTTTCTTTGATTAAATTGACCATCCACTCAAGCGACATTTAGATTTTGCAAAAAGAATTAATTTATTAAAACAACATCCATCTTTTAGACGTGTCAGAGATGATGATTATTCAAATAAATGGATTGGTGATCACAGTTTTGCACCCTCTAATTTGGGCATCTGAGCCACATGCATCCACATGTTACCAAACAGTTGGATTTGGATCATCCGACAAATCAACACACATGGATGGTGTTATAGTGGCCTTACCAAGTGGATAGTGTCATGGTGGTCTTAAGATTTAAAAGTAATAGTACTTAAAATTATTAATTCAATTTTATTTGGGGAGAGTGATTTACGTCTTAAATATTATATTATTAATAGTTGGTTTTGGACATCGGAAAAAAACTATAAATTAAAGATGTAGGACTCTTTGATGTAGAACTTATATGGTTTATTCAGAAAAAAACAACAGATGTTTAGAGTATTATTGGGAAAGATAGAGTAATAGGAAATAATAATAAATAAAAAAGAAGATGAAATGTGATAGTTAGTAAAGGTTAATGCTTTATTTCTCTCTTCTAAACACTACCCAACGTAAATCAAATAAAATAATTTTTTTACTGGTAACTTTTGAATAGAATAAATATTTTTTTAACTAAACATGCTATCCAATCAGACCTTAAATAGAGTTTTAAGCTATTTCCACACATGAATTCTTTTCCAGTATATGATACCAAATATCGTTTTCTAATTAGAACTCTTCAATATCAGAGAAAAAAAAAAGAACTCTTCAATCATTTTTTGGCTACGTAAAAACTTCATTTGCGGGAGCAAAATTAGCATTACTTTTAAAAAAATTGAATTGAATATGTAAAATAAAACTTTTGGTTAAAAAAAATTCGTAAAACATCATTTTATTTAAATGAAGGAAATAGTTTACTACATATAAAGCTTATAATTTGTAGATAAGTCAATTTGATTAATTAATATATATTTTAGGGAAAATATATAAAGTTGTTCAAATCATAACACCAGAGAATGAGTCTCTATACATAGGAGGATTCTACTCTCCGAAATTATTTATCCGCTACCTATGGACTGTAAACAGTAAACATATATATTTGCAATATACATAGGAAAGTATTTAAAATATTAAAACTTTATTTATTTTTCTTTGAATCTAACCAATGTTTAGTGCTGTTCTTATAAAAGTATTAAAACTTTGTAATTTCTCCAACAAAATTAACCGTTCGATGACTAATTCAAGTATAGCACCAAACATTTGGTTAGGTCAAAGGAGTATTTAATTTAGATTAGATTATAATCACATCATTGTACTATATATATATATATATAATAATCCACCATGTTCAGATAATACATTACTCAGGTAAAGAAAATTTTCAATGATTTATTATTCGTAATTATCGTCATGAAACTTCTAATCCATGAGACCAGAATGCAGTTATCAAATAAAATCACAGTTTCATGTCTCGAACAATATAGGTCTCAAAATTTTGTTTGCATTTAATTAATTTTAATGTTTAGTGTGCTCTATTTTAATAACTCACAGTCTTTACCATTTTATACAATCTTCATTTTTTAAAGTTTGCTATTGTAAAGTTTGCTTCACTTACTTTCACATATAAACCCAAAAACGTATATAAACTAACTTTTGAAACACAATGTCATATTAAACTAGTATTATAACGTATTGTGTGATATAATAAAAAATCCTTAAGTAAGCTGTGTATTTCAATTTAATAATCCTCGATCATAAAAATTTCCAAATTGCTATATATAATAACATTAACTATATATATGCAGTGGGGCTGCCTTCATATATGGAGTCCACGTCTACATTTGGCCCGCGGATTTCAACACAGGTTTAGCCAGATTCCATTGGAAGATACATGATTAGGATCTTGACTTCTCCAGTAATGAAACCTACACGATGCTTTAGAAATCAATATTTTTCACTAAAGCTAACAACGTAATACAAAATTATAAATAAACTCCCATCATGTGTCATGTTTTCTGAATTCTATGCATATAGACATGCAGGCTAAATGTTTGAATCGTCTTACCATTATGTTTTTAATTAGACTATAATACCGGGCGGCAGAAATCTAGTTTAACTTGTTTTGCGATAACCATACAACATAATCAGCCGGTAACACGAATAGTCTCCGCTCCTGTTTTACAGATGTGCAAGTGACTTGGTTCTTAGTAGGAATCGAATTTACGTTTTATCTCAGAATCAACTATCAGTAGACCATAAGCGTTCAGGCGATCAAATCTTATATAGAAAAATAGAAAAGATAAGAAGTTAAAATACTAAAGTTAAGGAACGAAATATGAAATGGTGGGGGGCGTACAGAGATTTGAACTTGGAGTTAATGGCTGCATAGTGTTAGTTTTAAGTTCCATTCTTCCCGCAAAATCCTCTAAATTAGCTTTACGAAATAATTTTATATAGAAAATTTACCTGGGCCACATGACCCACAAGCATTTTCTACTTCTAATATAATGAATCAATGATTATTGACCCGTTTGAATGTAAAACATTGGTTTATACGTACATACATCGTAACATCTTAGTGTTATATCTTAACGTACAACACAAGACTGTGTTTGTTGTGTTTGTATTATTACGACTAGATGATGTCGGGATTACATTTTTTCTTTATTTATCAAATTAATTAGAATAATATTATTTATAAATATATAATTTCATTTCATGGGGAAACATATGTATATCTATATATTATAATTTGATAGCAACAAAAGAGTAGTACAAAACGAAAGTTGAAAAACAAGGAAACAACAACTTCTGTGTCCTCTTGTTATACTTTCAAAATCATCTGCGTTCTCATACGTTAGAATCTTAATAAACAATATAAAGTTAAGAAACAAAAAAGATTCTCCTGTACTTGTAAACTCTTCATGCCCCACATCTTAACTGTTTCCATTCCACCAAACGTTCTAAAAAATCCATAACCTATATATATATATATATATAGATAACATTAAACCCAAAATATTAGAAAAATAATAATAAATCACATATGATTTAATGTGTAATGTGTAATGTATATAGACTGAGAGAGCTTGCCTCGTCTGGCTCTTGAAGAGAATAAGAAGCGTTAGTCTCCTTTGCATACTTGGATACAAGAATCCCAAGGCCTTGTCTTTTATCTCTCAGTATCTGTTACAATGTCAGTTTAATATTTATATAACTATTCATCTAAACACCTTATAATAAATTTATTTATCGAGAAATATACATATAAGAATATGTATATACCTTAAAGGCATCTTCGTCGGTCCGATCATCTCCAATATATATAGGGAAAACATCCGTACAATTATCATATCCTACGCATGTCAAATACTAATATCAATTAGTAAAAGTTAATTAATGCTAATATCAACTAGTGAAGATTAGATAATTTTTTTTAACTTTAAACCACAAGCAATTTCACATACTCCACCATTTTATGATATTTCAGTATGAAAAATAAATAATTAGTCTTTGAATAAAGTTTTACCGAGTGATTCTAACAAGAACTCGAGTGCTTTGCCTTTATCCCATTTAATGATTGGACGAATCTCCAACACCTGAAATCAAACCAGACCTAAAAAGTAAATAATCATGATTAAAAACAAAATCTTAGTTGAGATATGAACTACTTAAAATAATTATTTTTCTATAAAATTGTTACTTTTCTTCCTTGGGTAAGCATGAGCTTGGGGTAGTTCTTCAACACTGATCGAACTTGATGGGCTAAGTCACTCCATTTCTGTAAATTTATATATTAGTTGGTTGATTAATTTTAAAATTATATACAATTAATTTTTTATAAACAAATTATCCATACATTTTCTTCAACGCATCGAAAGTGAACAGACGCACAAAATTTGTTGTTCTCAACTTTGGCTCCTGGAATCGATTTAGTTTTCTCGACTAGTTTTTCATAAACCTAAAGAAAAAAAGGAAAACATAATATTTTATTAGTATTAAATATTAATATAACCAAAAGAAAAATCATTGTTGATTAATTGGGGTAGAATGTGACCTCGTTGATCACCGGGAGGAACTCTGTCGCAGGTTGACAAAGAAGAGATAGGGTTTTCTGGATTTTATTTAAGAAATGAGAAAAAAAAACAAAGAGAAGAATAATAAATTTGTTTTATAGTAGATCAAATATTCATACTTTCTTGTATTTAGATCCTTGCTCTGGTCCTTTGATGTCCATGCCATGACTTCCAGCATAGTACAACTCAGTTAATTTCACAAAACTATAAACCTGAAACATAATAATTTAATAAAGTAAAGATGAAATGAATATGTAGAATAAAGAATTAACAATGAAGGTAAAGATATATGTGATACCTTCTCTCTGCATCTCCCACTAACTATGGCCGTCGGAAAACCCTTTGCCAGTTTCCTCACAGTATTTCGCATCTGAAAAAATATTAATAAATCACAAAGATTGTTTAATAAAGGCTAATTGCACTAAAAGACTATATGACCATGAATGATTATAGATTTTTTTATCAAACACAAAAAAAAATAGTTATATTTTTCTAAATAACATGTTAATTAACAAAAATCTTGTAATAACAGTAGAAAATAATGCCCCAACAAATTGTATTTTGCTAAAAATCATTAAAAAAAATCTCCCTTTTCATGATTCCACGCAACTTAAGTTTTAAGGCAGATATATTAACACATAATACTAACCCTACAACACTTTCTATGTACACAATGTATCTTCGGATTGGCTTTCCAAACCTTTTTAGTTAATTATTATCAGTCTATAAACAAATCATAATTATTTACTTAACTAACTTGTACGATATAGTAAAAAAATCTTACATTATGTTTTTTTTGTTGGTTTTTAAATCTTACATTATCGACTTAATTGACCCTTTAATAAACTAGAACACAAATATTTATTCTACGTTAAAGCTCTAAATTTGCAAATCTACCTTCTTGGACATGAAAGCTCGATCAGGATCATCAACAATGGGAGAGAGTGTACCATCATAATCAAGAAACATAACTATTTGTTTTCCATCAGATGCAAGAAGTATTTCTTCGAACATGTTCAAAGCTGATGGATGTTCTCTCTGCAAATTTGCAATTTCTCTCGTTTAATAGTAATAAAAAAGAATATTTAAAAAAGGGTAAACAGAGGAAGTAAGAGGACACACGATCCAAGAAGATTGGCTATTGAAGGATTTGGGACGAGTAGGAGAACAAGCTCTCATGGAATCAACCCATGATCTTATCAACCCTCCTCCTCCCTCGTTGATCTGAAGACTTTTCGTCGTCGGCGACTTATCTCCGTCGTCTTCTCCGGCATATAAAACCTCCGGGTCTGAGATGATCTTTGTCTCCAACATTATACTAATGTTCTCTTCAATGAATCTAACTGAAGAATATAAGATTAAAACAGAGAAGATAACATATCAGTAAGATGTTTTTGTATATAGTTATATATTTATATATATATATATATAATTGTACTTGTTAAAAAGAATTGTGTATATATATACATATTGATCTGTTAGTCCATTGGCAAGAAACAAAATTTACCCATTTTTCGAATATAAATCAAAACTTGAGTTGAAATTATAATTTTGTTGGAAATGAGACTGAATGTGGGTTTAACTAAGGGGATTGTGCCGAATTTATAGTTGAAAAAACACTTTAAAGAAAAATTAAAAAGACAATATTTAAAAAAAAATGAAAATCAGATATTGTTGTGTGTTTGTGTCCGACTCGAAACCATCAAGTGCGAGTCCCACTATACTGTCCACGTGTATATGTGGGTCCCATAGGTGGCTTCCTTGCTGTCTTGCTTTGGATATCTTTTGGTTATTTGGCGTTGGAGCGTTCCCATCAAGCGCCACGTGGTCCCCTCCAATTTGTTCAAATAATCTTTTTGTTTGTTTGTTTTTATCCGCTCCACTGACCTATATTTTAACCTCGTTTAGGAGAGTGGAGTTTAGCTTAACGGCCGATGATCTATATTATCTACGACGAATCAACGGGTTTTACTATATGCTATAACGCAAAAAATGAAATGAGCAACGATTTCGCGAATAATTTTGTGATAGATAGTTCTAGTTGTAACATCTACAAATTGACACAAACAGTATTACATATATCAATGCTCAAAATATGAAAATTTACATAGTAATCAATCCCGATTAATGGACAAGCAAAGCAAAAGTTTTAAGCCTCAAAATACAATAAAATTTTGGAGGCCATGTATGTAAGATATAGTCAGAATATTATAATCTAGTCTAGACCTTTTATTTATATTAGTTTTTTGTCGTCAGTTAGATATATAGGTTTTAAATTTAAAAATAAGATTGTAAGTGTACAAACAAATTTGTAGAGACCAATATTACATTACGATTCATATAGAAAGAATGTTAAGTTAGGACGAAAGAGATTTGTTTGTTGACGATAAAAAAAAAGATTTGTTTGTTTGTGAATAAAACTAAAGAAAGCAATTAAAAGTAAATAAATAAAACTAAAAGAAGCAATTAAAAGTAAATAAATAAAACTAAAGGAAGCAATTAAAAGTATATAAACGATGTAATTCAAAGGATTAAAAACTTTAGGTCAAGAAAAATTTTCAAAAATCAGAGATCATGAACCAAATAACTATTCAGGGAATGGATGAAGCACATATTTTAAAATCAAACATAAATGTATAACCAATCCACTGTCATGACATCAAATAATTTATCTACCAACCTAAGTATCTAAATTGTCGTTTGAATTTTGAATTCTAAACAAGCATTAGGGTTTAATATGTTCACGTATCGCAATAGCATCAAATTTCGTTGGTTAAGGACAATACGCTCACCTATGTTCTATCTAGCAACTTATAAGCTTTTGGAGAATAAGTTCAACCTAAAATCATAAATTAGGTGATCAATCTAGTCTAAACAATTAGAACAACAATATAATAAGATATGACAAGATGATTTCCTATCTATGTCTAGTTCAATGATTCATAATCTCTTTGAAAACCCTAACCTAATTAGAGAACTATTCAGCCATGGAAGTGGATGAACAATCAATGCTTGATGAAAAATTCATGAATAAAATCCAATAAAACACCAAAAGATATCTCTTAAAAAAAGTTCTCAAAATAAAACAAAACATAAGATAACCTAGTATAAACAATGGCTTTAAACAAGTATTTATAAGGGCAAGAGTCGTTTAGGTCGAATCCTAAATCAATTTGGAAAAGAAGCATAATTTTCTTTTTTTTTCTCGGACAGGTTGATTAAATCTGGATCGATTGATATAGTTCTTCACGGCAATTGAGATCGATCATGCTTGATGATGGATCGATCGGTCCAAGGCTAGATCGATCGATCTGATGTCCGTTGATCGATATTCACGGCAATTTGCTAAGGAAGGTGGATTGATCGATTTGGAAACTTACGGCAACTCCACAGATATGAGATCGATCGATATAGTGGTTGGATCGATCGATCTGATTAGACTCGGTAAATTCTTCAGATCGACAGATCGATCGATCCAGATAAGGATCGATCGATCTAAACTTTCCAATCAATGCCTTTTTGCTATTTTGCTCCTATCTTCATTGTAAATGGTTAGAATTTCTCCCAAACGACTCCATACCAGATAAAACTCTAAAAACAAAAACAAATACTCTAAAACACATACTAATTTTAAGTAAAAATACATTAAAAACCCAATATATCAGTGATCCACAACAAACTGATCCACCAGCCTATATTCCTCATTTTAGAGGAAGATGGAGTTAAATTCCACATGTTTGAGATACTGAGGCAAGTGTACATCATTGCACTGTGAAGCATTTGGTCTCAGTTTTTTCTTCCAATAACTCACATTTTGAAGCTTTAGTTTTTTTCCTCACAATTTTTTTGAAACATCCGCAATTAAAAATTTTCCATCACAAACCTTTAACTTTTAATCTTTAATTTTTTATATTTATGAATTTTTAATTATCATGCAGTGACTTACTAAGTATAATCACAATGTTTTTTCAAAGTATTTTAAACAAAAAAAAAAAGTGATTATCGTAAAAGTATTTTCATATACCCTTAAAAAGTGCATGTTTTCACAAATTTCCATATCTAAACCTCTAAATCATGTTTAACAAACAACACCTTACCACCTAGTCAAATTCTAAAGCTTGTAGTTATATTTAACTAAAAAAGAAGAGAAAAAACTCTTGCAGTTGGACAGATATATATATATATATATATATGATATGCATGTAAGTTCAATAAATATATATCTGTTAGGTTCCATTTAGTTGTATCTAAATTTAAAACTTTAGCTTGGTTTTAGTTCAAGAAATTCGGTTATAAAAATAAAATCGAAAATGGCCGAGGGCCTCATCGCCTCGTGTTCCACCATTCGCTTTTTCAGCATATCGACGCCACCATTCGGAACATGGCATCAAGTTTAGGTATATAGAATTAGCATTGTTTGCCACAGATCCTCATGATCGACATCTCGTCTTTTAATTGATGATGTCCATACGATCAACTCTTTTTCTTCCTAACCCTATTTTTAATTGAGCTGCAAGAAACTTGGGTAGTAGAAATCTAAAAGCTTTTTTCTTTTTTTTTTGCAATTTTTTTCCATCTTAAAATTTAAATAGTAAATCTTTATTAAGAAAACAGTAGGATTGGAATATATACACGTCCAAGCCATTTTTTTGCCGACACATTTATATAGACCAATCACCATAACATGTAAGTTTATTTTGTTTTCTGTTTATAACATGCAATTTTATAATGAGACAAAAGTATTGCCGAACTAAAATCGAACACGTTTTTTTCTTAGTAGGTTTCACTGTTGCAACAGCTGTTGCTGTTTTGTTAAGTGCCACATGGCTAAGTAGTTAACAACTATCTACTCTCCGGTCAACGTCTGACACATTCTGACTTAGTTAGTCCGAAAAACAAAACAATTAAGCAAATTTTCTTATTAATAGTTTTGTGTGTTCTCATTGGAGATCTAACGAAAAAACAGAAATTGATTAATTGATATTCGTGGTGAACTGAATCTTGAGTTCGGGGTGAGATTCTCCTGACCCTTCAGATATTTTATTTACGTCTCATGGATGATGTTGACAATCTTTTTCAAAAAAAAATTATAACTTTTTCCCAATTCTTCTTTACTCTATCAGTCAATTACAACTAATGTATATTGCAAAAGATTTTGATGGTGAAAAACTGATATACTAATTTCACAGAAATTTTGCGGTGTATATGCGAGTAACATATTTTTTGGGGAAAAATATGTTACATGTTGCATAAATTAAATAGAAGTAAAAGAGAAATTCAGAATGTTCACAAATGTGGATATGCCGTTTGTTCTGATGCAAATATGTAACGTTTTATTTGGTTTTAATTTTTTTTTTGTATGAGAAGTGTATGATATGAATTGTTGATTTTTGGTTTTAATCTTCCGTATAAGAAATATGTAAAACTACTATATATAGCGATTTTGATTGGTAATACTGCATAATTGTATAATCGTATAAAATAAAATTATGCTGCATATTAAAATATGTGGAATAAAAAATTACAAAATAAAATAAACTTCTAAATACTTACTTATTTGCATAAAGGATTTTTTCTTATATTTTGTAGGTAAAAATTCAAATCGTGCTTTTTTTTTATCTAAGTGTGTGTAATAATATATAATTTTTTGTGATTGGTAAAATTCGTGCATAATTAGAATAAGTTATTTTGCTGCAAGTTACCAATCGAAATAAGAGATAAACTCCTACATAGTGATTTCTTATTATCAACTTCATGGACCTCTACTTACATGAGATGCGATGTATTATACCACATAAAATGCAGGACAATCTCTGCAGCAAGAAAAAAATAAAGCTATCATTACATACATATATGATAGATATATCGTACATGATCTTTTAGGTTTAAGCCAGGTTTTGGAACCGATAGTTCACGTGCAACGAATCAAAATTGTCTCCACCCACCACGTGACCTATCTTACACAAACATAGAGCACTATCCATTTAATCCAAAACAACTTTTGGAAAACCTTTTGCCTACTACACCAATTACGATTGGTTATATAGCCACATATTTTAACTAAGAAAATGTATTTGTAACTATATAATGACAATTCAGAGTCGGTGCTTGGGTCAAGCAGACTAAGCTTAGGTTTGCGACCAATTGTTATTATCATTTTTTGGCTTTGTTTTTATAAAGTTTGTTATAGTTTAGTGGCATAATTCTAACGGTAGAACATTTATGTCTTGAATTCAATTCCTGAATAAGTTAAAATATATTTTTCTGGACCATATTTTTTCTTTTGCTTGTGGCCATTCGTACTTCAGCGCTAACTCTGAGTAATATACATAAAAGACAAAATATCCAATATCATTTCCATGTAATTAATCATGATTTACGTCCAACAAACCTAGAAGATACCTCATGACGAAATCAAACCCAACTCCTTCTTCTTACTCGATTTCATTAACCGAAATCGATTATATTTTTGGTTTAAATTAGTTTATTTACTTTTGAATTCATATCAGATTTTCAAAAAATTTAAATGAATTTTAACCGCAAACAGATATTTTCATGATTAGACGTGAACCATGATCGATTTAATGATGATGATGTTAACTATGTATTTTTTTGTTTTCTGATACATGTCACTTGGCCTACATGTCACCATGAGTTAGTTATTTTCTTGATGTAGTTCCAAATATAGTTTGTTTTTGAGATATGTAGTCATGTAAGAGGCATATTTGGAGTACCTAACAAAAGGATTTTCCTATTTGTTAAAAGCAAAAGAATCAAATTTTATTGTGACATTATCATAAACTAGGGGTTGTAAGGAAAAAAGTCGATTTATAAATTTAATTAGCAAATAATACCATAGACATAAAATTCTGAACAATCAATTCATTGGTATTATCGTTTTATTGAATTTCGAAAATTTAGTAAAAGTAAGAAATGAAAAATGTTATACATAAGACATCTATAACCTAATCCTTTTTTTTGTTAAAGACCTATAACATAATCCTATCATTTTACCATCACTCTTTGTCTCATCATTTTTAGATATGATATCAATATGTAACTAAAGACTCAGACAAGAACCACCAAGAAATATCCATTAAAAAAATGAAGAACTACCAAGCAAAATTATATTCTAGTACAGTTCAGTTTATTTAAAAAGAGTCACTGAGTTTTAAACTAATTTACTGGGTTCTTTTATCTACTAAATCAGGAAAAAATATTTATTCTGGATCTCTTGTTCCTTGAGAACATGAGCGCAATTATAGAAGACTGCCAATCCTCTCCAAACTCTCAGCATGTGATAGGATCGAAACAAACAATCATCATGGCACATGGATTATTTCAACGGTCACGATAGGTCCTGCCATGCAATCATTCCGTGATGTGGTTTCTATCTACATGAGTGTCACGCTAAACCTTTTTATTCTTTAATTTAAGTTTATCTGTCAACACTGTTCATTTTCTGTAAGTAAATATTAGAAATTGGTGAAAATAACCCCTATTTGATAATTTAATGGGATAGTTGGTGAAATAACTAAAAAGGTGAAAATAACCCCTTTTGATAGTTGGTTTAAAAATTTTAAAATTAGAGTAGATATAATAAAATTCAAAATTAGTCATTCCAAATAAAGAAAATAAGCGGCTTTTTTTCTTTCTGAAAACCGATGGTGACAAAAACAAATAATATAAACAAAATTTCTCTAAAATTTCCATAGTTTTGTAAATTACGAACTATTGCAAAATTTCTAACAACATATAAATGTTTCAGTATACGTGTGAAAGATTCATAAAAATTATAAAAATATCTAATTACTTCAACCGAGAACAAAATGAGGGTCTACCATTAAAATACGAGTTTAGATTTTGGCCTAATTAATTTTCAGAAATTAAGTTTTTCTTTTCATCCTTCTATAATCTTACCTTAATCTTTTACATAAACCATATTTATGTTTATATATTAAAAAAACTTGAGCCGTGCCCCATTCGTTTTTTTACTTTATATTGACATTTGTTCTTATTATAGAGTGGAAATACTGAGCTTCGAAATTTATATAATTTTATATTAAAATATTTACAATTACTTTTTGGGAGACACTTGATGAGACACCAAGCTCCTTTATATGGTGGGAATCTTTGTCGCCAATAAAAAATATCACAAGAAAGAGCATTTCCCTTCAAAGTTCACACCAAATCTGGGGCAAACACAACATTATTTTACCATATCATTTATATGAAAATTGTAGATTTTAAAATCAATTAAAATTTTTAAGATGCATATCATCCTCAATTATTGTTGATACAGTTTTGAAATGTTTTAAAAGTTTCAAAATGGAAATTCCATACCATGTATGTTTTGTGTTTTTGTTTAAAAAAAACAAAAAACAAAATGTACATAGGAAAAATTAAATAAATTCCAGTTCAATCATTTTCAGCATGTTGACGATAAAGAAACGAAAAGGAAGAAAGGAGAAGTAGAAAGCTGGAACCTTTAATTTTGGGGAATATTGTTTAAAAGCAACAATAAAGTAGGAATATTATTGTCAATATATTTCACATTCGATCAAGTTGTTAAAAGATTTTAATTAAGGTTCACGGAAATTAAACCTAAATAATAATACTATCTTTGTAAATATCATTTTGATTTTCTCATATATCTGCTTTTTAGAGTTGGTTTTGACTAAATGTTATGTGGAAGTTAAACTCCCAATCGAATAGAAGGTGTCGAGCGTGGGTTGTTCGAGTAGAAGCTCACATGCCTCACATGTTCAACTAATGCAACGGCAACACTGTAACTAGTTTGGCAAGATTGTTTTAGTTAACATATTTTTTTAGTTAATACTAATACATAATTTTCCTCTATCTCTCTGATTATTTTATTTTTAAATTAAAAATACCATTTTGTCACGAAAGAGTCTTGAGAGGACTATTGCTAACTCCGACAACAATTTTAGAGTTTTAGATTTACGTTTTTTCATATTAAAAATATGAAGCTACGACATAAAATCCCACATACTAATTCTACAACAATAAAAATATGGTTACCATAAAACTCCAACTACAACCTTAACTAATCGGGCATTTATATTAAAATATACATTAATTCCTACCCTCAAATATAAAGTACTTACAGTAATGCTTGGGAAAAATGAATAATGCCAATTGGTAACATACTTTTACTTTTCTTATATCCGATCATAATTGAAAATTATAGTGATAATATGTACAACTTACAAGTTGTTATTTGTTAATTTGAGTGTAAAGTATGGCCAATCATTTGGAAATGTTCCTCACCTTAAAACGAACTTAAATATATCCGTTGCATGATTTAATTTATTCATTTAGAGAGATATATAGTCTCTTGCTTTTTTGGATGTTAAATAAATCCAATATATGTTGACAAATTTTATATACGTCTTAAATACTGTGTAATAATTATTTTTTTCAATTTTATGTACACTTATTGTTTCTTTCTTTTTTTAAATTACTCATGCCAATCAAATTCAATTGAATTTAAATCACAATTAAATTAAATAGTTTAATTAATAGAATGAAAATACTGAGCTTCGAAGGAGCAGGAGTATTGCAAATGTGTGAAAATGATAATTGGGTATTCCAAATAATTTCCTACATGTGTGAAGATCTTAAAACATACTGTACAACTTAAAGGAGCAGAAGGAGTATTACATATTGTCACACTTTTATCTAAAAATCTATTACTATCCGATAGTGTACAAAATTAGTAAATCACTATATACTAATTGTTTATTAATTTCCTAATTATTTTACACTAATTTTAATATATATATATATATATATATATAGATTCTTACTCTTTAGTTAATTTTTAAGTTGTTTCTGAAACAATTTCCTAATGTAGTTTATTTTGTACTCCTTGAATGAGTTCACATGAAAACCAATATCTTAATTATGACATCAGTTTTAAATGTCGTAAATCACTTTTAATGAAAGAAATTTTACAAACATTAGAGTTGATTTGATGACTTCAGATTCTTGATGCGTTAGTGGAAAAGAGCTAACGAAAACCGTTCATAGATTATGCCATATTCGATTTGCTAGAGTGGTTCGTGTTCTTGAGAGCAAATCCGTATTCGCTGTGAAGAATCAACTTCATTGTATCCATGACTTTGTCTCATCAATTGGGCTACATTTGCCAAAAATAAACAAAAATCTATTTCAAATAACAAAAGAAGCCACTGTCTTCATACAATAATGGAATTATGTATGAATGGTTTAGAAGGAGAACGTCTTAGCTTCTTAGGTAACTCTTGACATCCTCCAAAAGTCACCAATCTTTAAACTTACTTTCCTTTGAAAATTAATGAATAAAAGTATTTTCATTTAAGATATAAGTATTTTTCTATATGTATCAAACAAAAACATGCAATAAACGATACATATAACATACTAAAACACAAAACAAAAACCAACAACTCTACAAAAAATTAAAAATGACGCCTCAATAAACTCCACTTGAATTTAGTTCAGTGTAACCTCACTCTATGAATTGAATATTTTAAGTGACCAAAAATGTAATGGATCTAATATAGTATAGAACACATGAACCACATTAATAATATATTGGGTTAAAATTATTAGGTTCTTCAGCTCGCTGGAACATAGAAAACGCAATGGAGGCTGTAAAATGATTAGTCGCCAACCCCATACGTATTAAAAAAACGAACATGTAATTACGGTTTTATGTAGAATACCTGAAGGCACTAAACGGATTCCAACCGAAACAGTTGGCATTGGAGATATTTTGTGATTAATGTCTAAAGATGAATCCTAGTAAGCTTAGTGTTGGACTTATGCTCTTTCTACGTGTCTTGTATTAACCCTAAACCCAATTTTTTAATTAATAACTTTTTCTTTCGAACAAAATAAATTTGAGTAATTAGTAACTTGATGCGATTTATTAAAGTAATTGCAGTTGGTAACCGTGGAGAAAATGCTATCTAAAAAATTTATAGTGAAAATTTTTAACGATTTTATCTATCATTTAAATGTCATTAAATGAATGATTTTCTTTCATAGTATTTTAACTTTTAAAGTATGCATTGATTTTATTTAATTGAGATTATAAACTTTTTTTTGTCATCTATTACATTATTATTAGAGATAAAGATAATTTATTTAATCCTATTACGATGATATTCGACTATATGCAATATATGCGATTACGATGAATAGTTTTTAAAAAATTATGCTATGATGCAAATTTTCTTCGACAAAGAATTTTATATGTACGATATTTCTATGATGAGCATGTTTTTTCTACAAACACTCGGATTTACGACAGACGGTTCTGCATGTACAACATCCTATGATGAATATGTTTTTTTCGCAACACACGAGATCACGACGGACGACTATATGCAACACTCTGCAATTTTTGAAAAGTTTTGTATCAACTAATATGTCAGAAACTATGCTATATAAGAATCGAACCCCAAATCCAGTGTCTAACCTTTTAAACCTTTTACCAATCTATCAAATATGCTTCCACATTGAGATTAGAACTTATGGTTTAGTTTTGTTAGGCCTTCACTTTTAATTAAAAATTCACATATAAAACTAACATGTTCAGTTAAATCAAATATAATTTAAAACAAAATATCTAAAATCAAAACTAATAAAAACACAGTATTCTTATTATTAATTTTCATTTAAATATTGTCATCTGCCTAATTCAGTCATCTACTACGTAGTTGTCTTTTTAATTAATAAAAAATGTTAATTGTCATAATTTTTTTGAAATTTTGCTCAGTCTATTGACTATTGTGAAAATCTTAGTAAGTTGATTCCACTGTTGACCATAGGACTAAAGAATGGTAGTGTCTTTCACAACATCACATATAAAATAGTAGTCCTCATTTACTAGTTACTGAAGTCTATACCTAATTTTTTACAGTTATATAAAGTTGAAAGCTAGTAAGTAGTAAAAGTTCATATCTTTCATTTAAATCTTTCACCCTTTCGACAGGTATAAAACATCGAATCATATAAGTGAACCAATCCAAAAGTGTATTTAATACATTATCGGATAATTTTATTTTATTGTCGACGGATATTGCCATGAGACAATCATATTAGAAACCGCAAGATTTGAAGGGTGACACAGTATTTTCTAGCGGTTGAAAAGCCCCCATCAATTGGAACTTTAAGAAAGCATACACTTTGTTGGATTTAATATATAATATACTATAATATTGCTTAAATAATCAAATCATCATGTTGTGATTAAAAACTAAAAAAGACAAATAATCAACCCTCCTCTCAAATATATCCATCATATCAAATCAAAGAAGAGTATAGATAATGCTTGTTGAGTTAACAAATTTGTGACAAATTTATCCAAGTAGTAAAATACAAATGGCTGGATTTTTGTTAAAAGAAAAGGGAACCAGAGTGGACTCAACTCAACTACTAATCGGGATGACTATTAAATTTCAATTGTGGATGCGACATCAACTCTGGTTAACAGTTTATTTGCCAACCAAAAAACACAGTATAATTGCCTTTACAATTACATTTTTAAAAATATTTTCCTTTTACAACTCCAAATCTTTTGGGCCTGTTTTTTTTCCCGTCTTAATACTTCATTCAACCCTTTTAGAGGGTGGGCCAACAAGAATGTTAATAGGAAACAAAACTAAAAATCAAAACAAAGGAGCTTAACCGCTCATCAAGACAACACAAACCAGCGCATCATTCTAAAACTACTACAACATTGACAAAACAGAGGAGATGAAACAGGGGACCAGGTTAAGAAGCTCACTCATCATTAATGATTGTCATCAGCCACGTAGGACCACCCATAGCGAGATATGACTGAAATCTCCTTTCCTTTGTAACGGTGCGAGCTATGCGTGTTGCCACCTCATTGGCTTTGCACGAGGAAAACTTAAACAGCAAGACCGAAACGCTCTCGGTAACCTTCTGATTTTGTTCAAAAAGAATCTGTATCTTGACTATTTGTTTGGAGTATCTATCGCTGCCAAGACCGAAACGTTATCCACCCAAAACTCTTATCTTTGTAACACATAAGTCCACCAAATTTATTTCGTTGATGGTTCAAAAGGAACAAGATTAACTGACTGGAGAAGGATGGGCAAAATATTTGTTAGATTCGTTTGGATTCACAATTCATTTCGATATGCTCCAAAAAAATGAATATTCGTAATTTTATAAAACAAACAAAATATTAAAAATTAATTTTTGTTAAAACCGAAACAAATATTAAATACTAAAATTTTAAGATAGAGATATTCGCTCCGCTTCGATATATCTATATATATATATAATTAGAGATATATATTGCATAGTGATTATATCTATATGTAAATTATAAAGTTTTATTCATCAAATTAATTATCTAAATATTAAAATTTAATAATGAAGAAGAAAAATATGTATTTTAAATAAAATATTGCTATTTTTGAGATAAATTTTGAAATTTTTTATATTTAGTTTTATTTTTATAATTATTTAAAACTATTACGAAGCGAATCAAATATCTGCGAATAATTTAGATTTTAACGGATATCCAGATTATCCAAATATTCGGTTAGATTTGAAGTGAATACGAATCAAAAAATTACTAATTGAGACGGAACAAACCGAATCACAAATATCCTAAAAAATTAAAATATTCACTTCGTCTCCATCCCTACCGGGAATTACTGTTTGGGTTTGATTGTTTGACATAATTGATTCATAAATGAAACATTATCTCCTACTGGGCCGGTCAAAAGCAGCTTTTGTTTCTGATTGCTCGGAGCATCGGACTTAGTAGTGGGCATCAGTATCATAGGAGAAAATACATGGGCATCTTTGAAGCCGGCTCCCCAGATTTTTTCGGCGTTTCAAGAGGAGTTCAACCTCGTTTCATTTTCATTAGTCCCCCATCAAGCAAATCAAATTGTCGAGATGATAGATAGTGAACAAGCTCTTTACTTTACTACTTTTTTTCATTTTGATAAAGATTCATTTACTACTTTTGATGCTCTAATCTATTTCTTTTGCCCGAGTTGACTTATATCCATTGTAGTAGTTGATAAGCCACACGAAGATCATTTTCTACATTTTGTGAAAAAAGAAAATTTGGCAAGCTAAAAATATATGCAACCTATCCAAAATATATAATAGAATATGTTACAAAATATGCTATTTTGCATATTGTTGGGTTAAAACACATGTTAATCCAAAATTGGCGGAAAAGATAAAATGTCTGCATTTAATTAATCTATTACAAACGATAAAATACCATTCACAACGCGCAAATTTAATTCTAAACAGCATTTAGAAATACAGTGGATAATAATCCAAAGACGAATCTACACAAAAATTTTATGAGTACTAAAAATATCCACGATAGACGGTTCTAGATGCATCACATTCACGATCGACAATTTTACTCTTAGCACAATGCACAATGTGGTAAATGGTTCTACCGACACCATGCTAAATGTTTCTAATAAATTAGCCTCTATTAGGCCACAAACTTCATATGGAAATATTAAACATTTGGTCAACTATTTGACTAAGGGGAATTCTACAAAAAATGTCTGAATTTTATCTTGTCTTTTATGCATGTTAGATTCCTAATTTTGACAAAGATGTTACTAGCCACGTTAATCTTGTTAAAAAGGGAACCAAGACTTCATTTTTACAATTTTATGTTACTCTCATAAGAATATGTAAAGACGATATATACATAATGGTAGTTTCTGAATACATAAAAGTTTTTCCGGTTTTTTCGAGAACCTTCAAACTTACCAAGCCAAAACCAAACATAGAGAATTAGCTAAGATATTAAAACCCTAAACGACCAACAAAAGAAAAGTATGACAGATTCAAACCTAAAACTCCTCGGCAACTGTTAAAAATTTCAGTTACAGAGATGATACATTAGAGATCAAACAGTGACAGAAAAAGTGAAGACTTTAAGAATCAGAAACTTTGCTAATTGCATCCCAATTGATCTCTAATGAAGTAAACTTCACAAGCTCAAAACTCCCAATCTCTTCAAACTCATCCGACAGTGAATCCGAGAAATCCAAGAATGTTATACCCTCTTCCGAAGAAGAAGATCCCACTAAAGACTCATCCGACAGTGATTTCTCATCGGTTTTCGGTGACTTATCAGAGAAATCCATCGTCTCTAGATACTCTGTTTTTGGCAGGAAAAGCTCTGTTTTTTCATAAACAGAACAAAGCTCCTCTGTTTTATCCAAAACAGAGCAAGTCTCATCTGTTTTATCCAAAACAGAGCAAGTCTCCTCTGTTTTTCTCAAACTCCGGCAAATAGCTTGGAGCTTGGCATCGACAGAGGAATGAAGAGCATTAATGTCTTGGTGTCTGATATTTGGGAAGTTAAGTTTCGCGATATCTCCACGGAGCTGAAAAGCGGCTTGGTCGTAAGCCATGGCAGCTTCTTCGGCGGTTTCAAATGTTCCGAGCCAGAGACGGGTCCGGTTCTTGGGTAAACGAATCTCAGCAACCCATTTTCCCCAGTGCCTTTGTCTTACACCTCTGTAGAGCTTCTTGGTTTTAGAGGAAGAAGGTGAGAAGTTCTTCATTCGGATTGGGTTTGGAGAGAGGTTTGAGATAGTGTTGCGTCTATGGTTAAGTTGGTTCTGAATCTGGTGGATTTGGTACGGTGTGAGTTGGTTTAAACCAAGAGGTTTAGGTTGGTTAAAACCAAAGCTCGTGTTTGATTGAGGGAAATTAGAATAAAGAGACGTAGGATTGAAATAGAGATCTTGGTTGCTTTTGAACATATCTATGGTCGCCATTGTTATAAAGGTGAGATTTTACAATATACAGATGAAAAAAATAAGATTTTGGAAAAGCAAGGGAGAGGGATTTAAAAACACAACCTCTTAATTGAAAAACAGAATCACTAAGGACGAACAGAGAAGGTAAAGGAAGAAGAAGGGGTTGAAATAAATCAAAACGAAAAACTTCAAGGTCGAAAACATAAAAACTCAAATATTATCGTGAACTTGCTGTTTTTTTGGTCGCTCGTGTTTCGCTTGTTCTGAAGATCTTGTCCTTTTAAAGTAGCTACGTTGATTGAATTTGTCTTAAAATTATTTAAGAAATATTTCTCTCTTTTTTTTTGTAATATTTAATTTTTATTCCATTGATGGAGCTAAGCCAATAAGAAAGCGCCAGGTCTACATGTGCTTTGGGTCTAGCCGTTTTCGGGAAATAAAATATATGTTTTTGGTTGTATTTAGACATGTTTTAGTTGACGTTTTAACATGTAATACATGACTCAAATATTTTATAGATTTTCATATGACTCAATAATTGTAATTTCTATTGAACCATCTTTTGGTAAGATGGAAGAAGTTTTGTCTCTTCGTTTGAGGAAGTAAGAGAAGAAGATTACCATCAAGTCAGTTACATCTTCCACAATTTGAGGTTTTATTTGGTAACTAGATAATGTAATTTTAGGTTTTATTAGGTAACTAGATTTTCTGGATAAAATTCAATAATTCTAAAATATATATGTTAGAGGAAGTTCTTAAAAAGTTTCATTTTTGAATCTTTGATGATAAGGCTGAAGATAAAGTGGTGGAGTTAACACACATGGTTTGTTGGGGAGTTATTATGGCGACATGCTTTTCACATTTACTTCTTTTTCATGTCTTTTATTCATCATAGGATTTTATCTACCCTATAATTAAGATTCTTTGTTACATTTTATAAATGTTGGCCAAAAAAAAACAAAACAAATGAAATTGTTGATTGTAGGATTCGTTGAAAGGCCAACTTGGCCTCAAACCATTAAACCACCAAGCGGAAGGACCGATTAAAAAAAAAAATCTTAATAATACGTGAGATTTTAGTACCAATTAACATTGACTCTTGGATTGTGGCACCTTATTATATTATTGCAGTGTTATTTGTGTAGGAGAATCTAAAACAAAGATGCTCAAATGAGCATTATTGATACAAATTAATAAGATAGATATTGAAACAGCTCAATCGAACATTAGTATTGTAAAGAAAGTCAAAAGGAAAAGAGTTTTTTTTTTTTTTTTTTTTAAACCTCAATCATCATCATGGTAACTTATGAATATTTGGATTAAACAAGAGGAATACTAAAAGTAGAAGTCATCATCGTTGGTTTTGGTAACAAGCAACCATATGCATAAGAAAATGTTGGTGGTTACAAGTTCCAAAAAAAAAAAACATATAAAGCAATACAAATTTGTTCTTCGTAAGCCAGGACAAGAGTGGAAAAGAAAGAAAAAAAAATATATAAGAATTTCTTATAGTTGCATCAAACACTCCCTTCACCTGTTTAAATTGATATTGGGATAGTTGTAGGTGCTGCCATTTTAAGCTCACGAGTTATCATTTTGTTATGAGGCTCGATAACGTTGAGACCATTTTTTGACACCAATTGAATAGCTGATAGAAAATCTATATCGCTTGGAATTATAAGGATGTTTGTTGGTTCACTGTATTCATGTAAGTAGCTATATGTCCATGCTATCATTCTCACAAACATTCTTTTATCTGCAGAATCATTGTTTCCTATATGTGTCTTCACCGTGTGTAGGATTCTTATATCATGTGCTACAAGAACTTACCACTGTTCTAGTTTGGACAGGATTCGACAGTGATTGATTGCGAATAGTTATTGAATTTCAAAATAGTATTGATTGCGAATAGGATATATTTCAATATCACCATGAAAATCCATTTTACACAGCCACATTTGATTTGTTTGATCTTAGAGAAATCTTTTGATATATAAACATCTTTGAAATCCAGAAATAATATATTTTGGCATTCCAGAAGTCATTTTGAAGTCAAACGTAAGACCCGTTGCATAACCGTAACTCAGAATGCGTTCACTATAGAATATATATCACTTTCCCACCAAATTTCTAACCAAAATATGGTGAAAAATATTTATCACCAAATTCTAATAGATATGCTAATTGGTGGAAAAATGATCAAAAATTTTCTACCAATATTTCCAATAGAACTTATTTCTAGTAGTAAACATATATCACATTAGTAACATGGTCTCTTTAAATTATTTTAACTGAAATGATAAAAAGAAAATATTAATTGCATTCTGAAAAGAGGAGAAGTTGTAATCAACAAAACCGAAATAGATTACTTTTAATAGACAGATGTTCGCGGCAACATATTTTACAATAAATATAAACATACATTAAGACACTCCAAGTTTTTCTTTCAACCACAAGTGTGAGAGGAAACATTCTATCATTTTCAGGGCCTCAATTTGTGCTCCTTTGTCCAGAAAAATATGTGATCAAATAAATCGGGTCAGTTTATCAAAAAAAATTATATTGGAATTGCATATAAAAGATTACAATTCTAACATGAGAATTGATGTATGTAAATTTTGTGATGATTGTAATTTCTCATTTGAATAGCAGATGCAAATGAGAATGTCTTACTCTTCATTTAAATAAGAGTAATTTCAAAGAAGTAGTAAACGAATTAAAATGCACAGATCATGTACCTTCTATGGTTGATGAACCTTTCATAAATAGAAGAACTATAAAAAATGTTCGAAGAATCGACACATTGGAAAAGGCTTTACAAAAGCTTCAAAAAAAGCAAATATCAGCCGACTTGCTTCATTATATAGGATGATGAAGCGAAGCAAACATATTTATTATGCTTAAAAAAGACAAGGTTTTACTTTCCTAGAATATCATTTATTGATAATATCGGGTTGCCAAAATTGGTAAAGAACCCGTGGCCATCTGCAAATTTAGCAATGATGATGAATGTGGTGATGATGGATATTTCAATGTTTTCGTAAAAACTTTTATATGCATATGGGTGTAGTTGATAATAAAAAACTCTATGTTTGGGGTTCCTCGAAATTCATGAATTTTTTTAATCTAGTTTTGTGTTTTATAAAAAATATGAAAAAAACGAGGAATAAAACGAAAAAGAAGGATAGTTGTCGTAAATGGTAACTGTCTAAGTTATAAACATTTTTCTCATTATAATACTAATTATATAAATCTACTTGCTTAGATTAGCTAGTTACATGAACTTATATCATATATATAATTGGAATTGTTTTGGACATTGATAAATATTCAAATAATTTGGACAAATGCATTCAAAATATAGAATAGAGCACAAAGGAGATGAGGTATTTTATACTAATAACATCAACAATGTGAACATTGGTGCGACAAATAAATAAGATATTCAATTTATAGACTAAGAAAATTTATTATGTAATATATAATGTGGTCAGTCTTAATTCTGTTTCGTATGCAAAACTCTACTTGATTTTTGTCTTTGTAAAGTTTCATGTCATATATTGATGCTCTGTGAGCCAATAAATCGTGTTATTTTAGCATCTTTTAGCATCTCTTTAATTGTTTCCAAATCAAACTTTGGTATTCAGGGGTTCAACTTTGAATTTAAAATTTTGATTTAAAATTTTATTTAAAATTTGAGATTTTAGCTTCAAATTTAATGATTTATTAAAAGCGTATTATCAAGATTACATTTAAAATATTATTGACTGACGATAAGACTAAAATGATGTATCATTTCAGATATGCATCAACGAAACGAAGCTTTTTCTCGAAATATCCCTGACGAAATTTGACAACTATGCCCGCTCATGTAAGCCCTTTTTTATATTATTTTGGGGGGTTTGCTTTTATACCTTTCTTAATTCACATTGCATGTGTTTATAATTTCAGATGCTGAATTGCATGATAAACTAAACAGGATCATTGGTTCTCCCTTCATAGACCGCGTAAGCCATTGTCCTTCTCCTTTCTTGAACAAACATTTTGATTTTTCTATAATAATCATTTTTGTCAATGGTGACGCCAGTTAACATACACAAACATCTTGATTCTTGAGCAATTATAGCCATATATATATATATATATATTGGTTTAAGAAAACAAAATCATTTTCACATAAAAGAGTATAAATATCTAACTTTTTCTTGTTAGCCATTATAAAGAATTAAAAATTTTATTTGGTAGACATTTACGATCATCACAATTTAAGAAACCTATAGCCATATACATTGGTCCGGTTCGTTTCCTCATCCAGATGCAACATCTGCATCCAACATGTACATCCAACATCTGGATACTACATCAGATGTTGTTCGTTTATGTATTTCGTTTTTTGCATCTAAGTGTTGCATTTGGATGTAAGTTTGTTATAACATCCAGATACAACTAATTAAAAATGATTAAAAGGAACATGTTTTTATACTAATATAAATTAAACGATTTTAAATTAATTATGCAATTTAAGAGTTACAAAATTACTATTTTCATAAAATAATTTTATTTTTATTAATACGTTTTCCATGAAAAAATATGTAACTCTAACAATTATTTAAAAATGTGTTTCCGTCTTAATTTATTTTTTGGCGGAAAAACGTGACTATGCGTTTTTGGCGGAAAAATATATTTTTGACGGGAAAATATGTTTTCATGTTTTTGGCGGTACGCAACTTCGCATTTTTGGCGGAAAAACGTGTTTTCGTGTTTATAACGAGAAAATATGATTATGCGTTTTTGGCGGAAAAATTTGTTTTTGCGTTTTTGGTGGGAAAATGTATTTTCATATTTTTGGCGGAAGAACGCGACTTCACATGTTTTGCAGGAAAACATGTTTCCGTGTTTATAGAAAAAACGTGTTTCCATGTTTTTGATGGGATAACGTGCTCCACGTTTTTGGTGGGAAAACGTATTTCTGCGATTTTGGCAAAAAAATATGTTTTCACGTTTTTTGCGAAAAAACGTGTTTCAGTGTTTTCAGAGTTTTTGGCGGAAAAACGTGTATCCATGTTTTTAAAGTTTTGGCAGAAACACGTATTTTCGTGTTTCTAGATTTTTTGGTGGAAAAATGTGTTTTCTGAGTTTTTTGGCTGGAAAACGTGTTTTCGTGTTTTTAGCGGAAGAATGCGATTTCGTCTTTTCGGTGAAAAGCACGATTTTATGTTTTAAATAAAAATAGTTTTTTAAAATTTAATAAAAATAAATTTTTGCAATTTTTAGCGGGAACAAATTTTTTTGATTTTTATAAAATATATATATTTTTAGAGTTAAATTCTTTTAAAAAATTATCAATGTAAATGATGAAATATTGTTTAGTAAAAATAATTTTGGTTTTGTTAAAATTTAAGGGTATTTTAGACTTTTGGATTTTGATATGCAGATGCAACATGTGGAAGCTCATTTTTTTATCATCTCAAATATCTAGATATTTTAGATTTGCATCTCATTTTATCATTCAGATGCAAATTTAAATAGACCAAACGAACACCATTTGGGCATCTGCATCCAGATACAACATTTGGATAAAGAAACGAACATAACCATTAAATATTATTTGCTATGTTATTTAATTCCATGACTAATTTGACCTCTTAAAATGTCAACTCTTCCACCACAACTAGAGTCATTGGTGAGATAATCTAAAACAATGCTGAAAAGTTCATGAACCCTGACCTAATTTCTATCTATCCAGCTAATATTTGATTTAAAAAAAATAGTCAAAGGCAAAAAAATAAATCATATAGTTCTTAATTTGCCGATTAGGTGTTTGTTCTATTGGACGATTAAATTACCTTGAACGATTTTTCTATAAAACGAAAAACAATGACCACACTGTGAACACATGTTACATTACCATTCATCAAGATATTTCTAAGGTTTTTCTTTTCTATTTTTCCATTCATTAAGAAATTTGCATTTTGTCTTATATTCTTTCCTCTAAGATGTATCTTTCTATTAATTGACATTTAAAAAAAAATCAAAAACCCGATCAGACTGTCAACCATTACATTTATGAACCAGTGTTCAATCTGCTTTTCCAAATATTATTTTTGTAGATACTATAGTTAAAACCTACACAAACTAATTAAGAAACGCGTAAATGTCTTAAACTACATTGACTTAAATGACGCCATTGTAAATGACACATCATACGAATCACTAAATCACTTTTCGATGACATAACATACAAATCATTAATCATTGTTTGATGACATAAATCATTAATTTTAACAGTTTGAATAATGCTATTTAAAGTCAAATCAGTATAGATGTTTTTAAAATCAATGTGTTGGTTTTAATTGGGCTATTTTAGTTTGTGCATTAATATACTCAACTATAACTGAATGTATCATATATTCATATATAATTTCATTCCAACGAAAGCTAAAAAATTGTGTTTAAAAAGAAAAGAATTAATTTTATATTCATTTATCACGTTATCAAGTCTCTCTTAATCATTTTAATTGAGATGATAATATATATATATATATATATTGTTACGAAATAAAATAAAAAACTTTAGATCAATGGGCCATGCAGGTTTTGCGACCAACGGAAGTAATGGGCCTTTTAGTGATCACTTAATAAAATAAATTGACTGAGAAAAAAATAAAAAGCCTAAAAATGAATGGCCTTTTGATAATGTGTCTCAAATACTTTAATTTGTTTGGTTCACTGGCCTGCCTTCCACAATCTAACAACACCTTTGGACTCTCCGCTCATTCACCTTCAAAAACATCTCTGAACTCTCTTCACTGTACTTTGATAATGGCTACTTCTTCCAATTCTGTACTCTTCCTGAGCTCTGACTCACTGAGTCATCATCATCATAATAAGCCCAGTTCACTTCTTCATCTCTTTTCCTCCAGATCTAACTCTGTTTCTCTCCTACCCAACAAGCGATTCAATCCCCTCTCGCTTCGTTGTTCTTCTACAAATGAAGATAACATCTCATCTGAAAAAGATACACCAATCGAACTTAGTAAGTTTTTTTTCTCAGTTTCTTATGTTTCTGACTTTCAATTCTCTGACTTTCGAATCTCAATATCCAGACTTCCCAGCATATCCAACGGTAATGGATATTAACCAAGTCAGAGAGATATTGCCTCACAGGTAAATATAAAGACAATAAGTTTTTGATGAAACCAAAGTTTGAAAGTTTGATCCTTTTTTGTTGGATTTTAGGTTTCCGTTTCTGCTGGTAGATAGAGTGATAGAGTATACGCCAGGTGTTTCAGCTGTAGCTATTAAGAATGTCACTATCAATGACAATTTTTTCCCTGGCCATTTCCCTGATCGGCCTATCATGCCTGGTGTTCTTATGATTGAGGTATTAAAGTTGCAAACTTTTCTTCTTCAACAAGCTCAAAGATCTTCCAATTGAAATGTTAGCTGTTTTGAGGATTCTCTAATAGATTTAAAGGAATATGGGTTTAACAATAGTGTGAGATCTTCATTGGATTGGTAAATGAATGATCCTTTTGTGGTGTGTATATATTATAATTGAGGGACTTCAAGATCACTTTGCTAAACACTTGCTTCAAAATGAGTGAAGTTATCTGCATAATTGACCTTGTAGTAGAGAGATGCAACTGTAAGCTTGAAAAAATCTCCTATAGAACCCTAATGTCCTAAGAAGCTTCGAATACCCTTTACCATTTGGTATAGGTTTTTGGATTCTGAATCCTGATAGATGGAAAGGATCGTTTCTTTGGTTGAGTTAGTATAATTGTTTAAAAGAACTTGAAGATCACTTCACTGAAAAGTCAGGTTTGCGTATTGTAGGCAATGGCACAAGTTGGAGGTATAGTAATGCTGCAGCCAGAAGTAGGAGGCTCTCGAGATAACTTCTTCTTTGCCGGTATTGATAAAGTGAGATTCCGCAAACCAGTGATTGCAGGAGACACACTGGTCATGAGGATGACTCTTCTCAAGTTCCAGAAACGGTTCGGGCTTGCTAAGATGGAAGGTAAAGCTTATGTGGGTGGCGCTTTGGTATGCGAAGGTGAGTTCATGATGGTGTCTGCTGCTAGTTCTTGATCTAACCCATTAATGGTCACACTTGCAATAATGTTGGTTCTTTTTATGCTTCTTTTGTTGTTCACAAAACTAAGACAAGACCATGCTTTATGTTTTCCACATTTATATGAGCTTCTTCTGAATTCTTCTTCCCTTTGTGTCCTTATTACTGCCTCCTATTGATGAAGATTCATGACATATAAATACAGAGATTGTGATTTTGAAAACTCATTCATAGATCATAAATTTGGTTATATTACAAGGAGACACAAGCATAGTTATTTTTAACTCTTTTACACATTTGATCCAAAAGCTTAGCTAATCTTCTCACCAAATAAAATCACACAAATTCTCCATATTATCTCTCACACACATTCATATAATTTATATACAAAATGATATATATAAACGAAACAATGGAGCATATAAGTCTTCATATCCTAAGGTCTTAGGTCCCTTTGCTTCTTCTTCCTCATCGGCATCCTTCACTTGTACTCCATGATCATGTTATTCTCTGGCGCAAGGCCAACGCAAGCCCTAAGAATGTTCTCCAGCATTGCCCGCTGCTTCGACAGAGCATTCACCACCGGTGTTCCAGGTGGTACAAGAGGTGCTTTTGTGAGGTAACTGAGTATGGTAGCTACCGGGTGGAAAGAGTGAAACTTTCCCTGAAATATAAAAGATTCAAACATGAAAAACTCAGTTTAAAGCAAATAGCGGATTTTTTCAGGTACTAAGTCACAGAATACAAACCTCTCCTTCAGCTTTGAATTGGATCCTGGTGCTGAGCTCAGCAAGAAGAACAAGATCTAAGATAATTGGGGCAGCCAAGAGAGAATCCTCACAAGTGTTATGCATCACAATTGTGTTCCTCCCTCCCATGAATATCTCAGAGGTGTACTCGTCCATCGCTCTTTTACTATCCGCAACATACGGTACATACTGAAGAACATTCAGAACAATAGCGAGCTTTAAGACTTAATGAAATGTGCGTTAAAAGAAAGGAGGAACTGATAAATCTGGAGTCTGATTCAGAATCAAACCTTAATGACAACAACATGGTCAGGGTGTTCACCGGGCTCAAAGAGGATGCCATTACTAGCCACCATGTCGTCTACAACATTGCTCTTTGAAATCTCCTTAGAGCGGAAAGTCTGTGGCGCTGAGAGGTTCATGCCATCATTATTTCCCAAATGATTATAACTCACAATCGAAGTAGGCTGCCAAAAAAATCCAATTATACTGATCAATCACCATGTTTCTTCACTAACAAGAAAGACTCAAGTTAGGTTTACTTAATAAAAAAGCTTCCATTCTCTTACCTTGATGCCAGCTCCAACAAGGAAATCGACCAAAACCGATTTCATCTTAGTCTGACCACTCTTGAAATCATCTCCACCAATCAAACAATTCCTCGATATCGCCAATTCGATAAGGCCAGGTACAAAAGTATTCTGAGGACTCCCATTAATGAAAGGGATGCCTTCAAGAACACAAGCAATGGCGTAAAGAGTAGAAGGCGAGATCTCAGACTCGTTCTTTTCAATAGAAGCCATTAGATTCTCCATCGTATCGTTAAGCCCTGCAATCACATGGCTATAACGCTCTGTGTTTGCTGTCCATAGAACAACTAACTTATCCACTTTGTTCTTCTCCTTAAACTCCCTAAACAGATTCCATCACACCAAACATAAACACATCAATACACTTAACTAACTAACTAACATTTCTGTTATATTAAGGTTGAATATGTTATTACCTCATGTCCTTGATGATGCGATCAACTTGTTCTTTTTTAGTACCTTTGATCACGCTATTGGCACGTGACCCTTGATTCGCAGCGATGAAATCAGGATCATAGATTCCAGGAAGTGGGATCATGTGCTCCATATAAGGTCTAAGTTGTTTCTGCAGATCAATGTCAAGCACTTTGGCTCTAGCCATAGCATCAGCTAAGTTCATGTCACTTATGTCCCAACCACCAAAAACAACATCGTCTGGATTCACCATTGGGAGAAGACTCTTGAAAGGAGCATAGATCTCTTCACCATTGTAAGATCCAACACGAATCGAAGAAGCTTGAGTGAGTGATCCAAAGTAATTGGCTTGTTGCACTTTATCTTTCGTCGCCCATGAGATTCCTCTACACAAAATTTTCCCAATTATAATCTCAAATCTCAATCAAAATTGAATAAGAGATTTTCATAAAGTGTTATTACACTCACTCTTTGTTAGCAATCACACCAGCGGTTAAGGTTGATCCATTGTTTCCTCCCCAACCAACAAGCATAACCCTATCCACCAAAAAAATTCAAAATGTGAGCTACAATTCGCAATTTTAACACAGACCCAGATAAATTCATGTCGGAAAATTTAAGAAAACAAGTTAGAAATTAATTTTTTTTTTATTATATTTACCCTAATTTGGGGACACGAGTGTCTGTTTTGAAATCGTATTTGACAGTCTTTGGTTTCACGATCCATTGATATGTACCGTTACGATTCTCATGGACGACTTCGGTTGTTTCGTAATCGTACACTGAATGAATCTCATTCTCTGTGTACTTCACGTTTGGGCTCTCAACTTTGAAGCTCTCGATGAACATTTTTGTTTTCCCCGAGAAAATTCAGAGAAATGTTTCTCGTTTATTTTTAAAGCTGTGTGTGTGTTGGTTTGTATTGTGATCTCGAATCGACGAGCAAGAGCGATAATATATAGACGAGAAACAGAGGGAAGGACACGTGGCGATTCGTCAGTGTTTTAGATGGTCCTTCCCAAGCGAATGGAGATGGTTCGAGCCCACTTTAAGGCCCAAAGAGACTGAGAGCCGCTAAGCCATACGTGTTTGGTTCACACGTGTGGCAGAAACGAGAATGTGAGAGACACGTTGGAAGCTGGGTCCATACACGTGGCGTGATGAACGTGAAGACAAGTCTTCTTGTTGTTTGCTTTCTCATCTTGTGGGTCCCATTTTTTTAATCCTGTGAAGACACTCGAAGGCCCCCGAGATGAGGAAAAGAAGCGGTTGTTGCGGTAGGGACAGTTAAAACGACAAAGTTTGAGGCTTTTAGCCACCGAGATACGCGTGGAGGCCACGCGCGATCTTGTAAGATGGACACGCGGCGTGGATGTAGCTGTCACGGCTAATGAAGGCGCGTGAGTTAGTTAACGTCTCCGTTAACGGTATAAGTAGCGACCAATTTACAAAACTAGGGCCTAGAAGGTCCCATATATTATTGACTAGTTCGATGTATCGAGATGAATAAAATACTATTTGTTATTTTGCGGTTAAAATCCTAGTTATTAGTTTAGAAAAATCTGGATGCATGCAAGTTTACAAAGCAAATACCTAGCTATATCAAAGTACTGCGTATTGGTAGTAAGTTTCATGAAACTTAATATATATGATCTCTTTAAAAGAATTTAAAGTGAGAAAATCGTGCTCCCTTAGGCTGGTAATTTTGGCTCAAAAAAGATAGTACTCGTTTGTTTGCTTTGAATAATGTGAATATATAATGTTAATATACATTAAATGCATTTATATTTACTAAAATATTGAGTTCAGAAATATTTCTTTATCAAATCAGATAGATTGCTTAAAAGTGAAATAACAAAATTTTATCTGCGAGTGATTTTCAGGGTCCGCCGATCGAAAGATAATTTGTTTGGAAAAATCTAGATGCATGTAAGTTTACTAAGAAAATACCAAATTCTTATACAGTTTAAATGGTTGGATGGTTGATCAAAGTTTTAACTAATGATTTTACATTATATCAGTTTAGAAGTTTGATTTCCATAGAATAGAATTAGTTGTATATTACAGACAAAATTTTATATAAAATTCTAGTTTGTCACGGCCGATAGAAATATACTTTGTTTTGGTTCCATGTATTACAACTAAATCTGTATAATATGAATGTGGCCGACGAAGGACTGTCAAAAATTTTTGATTCGATCAACAATATCTACGAATTTTAATTTGTATCGAGACGAATGTAGATCGATAGAGGAAGAATTGCAGGTCGGTCGCGAATGCGGATCAAAGATTTAGATTATCGGACGGGTGCGAATTGTCAGATCAAAATTTATGGATTGGCGAGTCAACCGCAATTGTGTGTTTTTAATACATATTTAGCTGATTGAAAAGCAGATTGACGGTCTCCAACCCGAAAGCCCACAAATTAATTTGAAATTTTTTTTAAAAAAGAAAAAAAATAGATTATCCATTATAAACGGTAAACTATAATTTCTACGTACGTCTATGCTGTCATATGTGTTAATGGTGAATGTTGTTACTTACTATAATGATATAGTTAAATCACGAAGGTTAGAAACGTCATTGTCAAAGAGATGTGAATAATTGTGGACCTGGTGAGTAAATGTAGATGACAACAATAATGGAGCAGAAGAAGCAGTGACCACAAACCAAAAGTGTGATTTGTGGTTAACGCAAAAGCCAAAAGTGGGGTTATTACTTATTCTGTGTAAAGATGATCAGTGGTCCTATTAGAAATGACCGAAATAAATTTTGAAATTTTTAGTTAAAATATTTTATGTCGGGGATCATACTTATTCTGAATAAACATGATTCATGGATCTGCTTGCATGTAAATGTATGACGTAGTAAGAAATCATCACATGTAGATAAACCAACAATAATTCAAACAATGGCATCACAACCAATAATTTAAAACATGTTTTGTTAAGCTATTACCTTTTGATATAATTTTAAATATTAAATAGAATTTCACTCGGTTAATATATATGTTGCTTTTTAGTTTGGAAGCTGGGAAGTAATTAATCATTCAATTACATTGTATTAGTAGCTAATGAGACACTACTTTATATATAAATGACAGAGTGTGTAATTACTCTTTTGGTTAATCACAAAATCTTTTTTTACACTTCTTTAATTTAGTTCTTTTGGTTTCATTCTTCTCTCTGGATACAAGTTTATCTAACTTCTCTCCCTCTCCCTTGGTTACTACGTACCATATATTTATATTTAGACGAGAAGAATCGATTATTGAAACTACTTAAAATTAGAAGAAGATAGGTTTTTAATGATTTAAAGAAAGAAGAAGAATATAGAAGAACCCTAGAACCTTCTTTTTTTAGAACTCTACATTTAGCTCGGCTATATCAAAAGGCCGTTTTGTGTCAAGAATACGTAAGCCAAAAGAAGAGTTTGGGTTTAAGAATCCAATTGAGATAAAATGTTACTAGACATACATCGTGCTGAAGCAACAATTATTAGCGTTAATTTAATTTGTGAAATGGCAATATTAGTTTATCCTTTGACAGAGCTTTAGATGATCACAGAATTTGCTATAGCATAATATATGTTATAAAATAAAGTGATCCTTGCTATAACATGACTCAAAATGATTAGCTATTGAAAATTAAAATCGTCCAACAAATTAAAAACATGTAACTCTACACTATCTTGATTAGTTTAGAGCAGAGGTGTCACAGTGGATGAACTCTTTATGGTTTATCCATATCTAATATGTAATTGAAGGTTTATGAACAAACCTATTTAAGGAGTGAATTAAGATTGTTTGGATCCAATTTCGTTCACAGACAAAACAAATTAGACACAATTGGACAAAAGACGATTCATGGTCTCTAAAATCTAGTTAAAATTGATTTTTTTCAAATTGAAAATTGTGATTTTCACTGATTTCTGATAGTTTCCGGCGATTCTCAAAGATTTATGGTAATTTCTGATGATTTTTGGTGATTTCCAGTGATTCTCGAAGATTTATGGCGATTTCTAACGATTTTTGGTGATTTCCGACGGTTAAATCTTAGAAAAAAAATAAAATATAACAGAGGTCCATAGTCGATCCATAAACATCTTATTTAGAGCGGACGGTAATGAGTTTGGTTGTTAATGGACACAAATATTAACGGACACGATCAATATTTATCTATAATTAAAATGGATAATATTGGACGAATCAAAATAAATGTAGATAATCTATTTTGACACTTGTAATTCAAAACACTGTATGGAAGGGCAATCGAATTTTTCTTAATATTTTTCTCTTACCAACCATCGTACTGTTGTTCGATTGGAAACATATCCATCCTAGACCATACATAGGTTTTGATGATAGATAATTTGATGATAACTAATAAATTTTAGACCATTCATCCACTTAACCGTATCCGTTTTAGACCACACATACTTTGACCTCCTTTCATTTTGCTTTTGTTCTTTTCCGTTTACTTGTTTTCACTTTTCTTTTTTTGGTATAATGTTTTATTTCTGTTTACTTTATGAATATGTGAGTAGTTTCTAGGTCAATTAGTATATTATATTGGTGGTTAAAAATCGACTTTTACTGCACAGATTTTGTTACTTTTTTTTTGCCTCTGACAAGATTTTATTACTATAATTCACATAATGAATGATTTTTTAAATATTAAAATTAAATTACATTTAATTTTTCTTTTAGTTTTTTTTGTCAATCCTTTTTTCTTTTAATTAATTTCTAAGTTACATAAGGAGTATACATTTTTTTCTGATTCAAAAATCGTATAATTAAATTTCAAAAGCTGGAAATATTGCGATGACTAAAACCGAAATCTTACTTTTTTGGGTCGGTTATTTGTTATACACTAGGGATAGCTTTGGACTCATTTCCTTAATATTCTATCATTGAACAGATTCTCTTCTTCTTCGTGCCATTCGCCTTCTTGATCCTCAACTAGTGGGATCGTTTTGATCGTGTTGATGTGCGTTAAGGATAGCCATGTTGGTCGTTCATTGCTTGTTAAATTTATATCAAAGCAAAAGGTGCATAACAACTTTAAAGGTCTCTTTTGATAAGAGCCTAAAACTCTATCCTCAAAGAGGTAGAAAAGCCAATACGGTTGAGAGGAGAAGGAAAAACGTAAAAAGGCAAAGCCACAACACACCAAATCCCAAGTAAACTAGATGTATGGCACACTACATCACATACCTAATAACCATATAAAATATAGTCTAAATGAGCTTGACTCGTTCCATATTGATTCTTAGGTGGAACTTTACGAACATTCTCGTCACTTTTCCTTTGGAGCTCAAGGCGCCTACAACGTATGTCTTCAAGTTGCTCTTCTTCTGTCATACTTCTATGGTGAATCTGTATGACACACACAAAAAGAGTTTAAATCATCAAAAACAAAAAAAGAATCTTGTTGGTTCAACAAGAACATCGGTTAAGTCTATATACCGAAGACATTGTACACTCCCGATGAAGAAATGTGTCACTGCAGTGATTGCAAGTGTAAATCATATCGTCTCCACATTCAACTTTGCAATGATGACAAAATCCTTTGCCATGACAATACTTTAGCGTGACAACATAATGGTGTTGTTGGTTCTTCACATTGCTGGATACCCTACACAACCTCCATGTGCATTGAAGTTACAATCAATACAGCTGTAGAATGCTACAACACAAGGTTTAGCACAAACACTGCATGTTCGAGTCTCATCAAGAAAAAAGTGATAAAAGATTGTGACTGTGAAATCCAATCTCTCCTGATACACTCGCTGTGTTAATACATTTCACATGGAAATTGACAATGGTAACCATAATTTGTGATATACAATGTGCACGCGATGCACTTGGATCCTTTGGCAGGTGAAAGTTCAAGACAGTGACTAGAATGAATTGGATGATGAAAAAGATTTTTCCCAAGTTCATACACCTATGATGATAGATCTCTTCGCATTCGATAGATGCCAATGCTTTTCCATATAACCGATCATCGCAAATAGTGCAAGCAGTCTGATATGAACTCGATATGATGACTTGAAACATGCTATGCTTGGCGCTCATGCAACGTCCTCTAACAGTTCCAGTGGTTTTCTGTCCAAACATTATAAGAGAAGTTTTACCTTTAAAAGCACAACTTACGTCGGTGATAAAATGGTAAACGCGACAAAAGAGAACGAACCCGTCTATATCTTGTTTGCAACTATCACAATTCATCATATATCTTGCAAAAGGCTTTGGCAATAGTGTCAAAGGGTGGTTTTGATGAACTTGATGTCTTGATGGTTTTCCTAGCTCTGCACAGTAATGATGCGTCTGGAAACTACATATCTCGCATTTTAATGGGCTACCAAGTATTTTCCCAGCACATATGTCGCAATTTCCATTTTCATGATCAATTTCATCCAAGTGAACAGGTCGCAGCACATGAACATGCTCTATCCCATTAACCTACAAAATAAATACCTAAATCAATTGAGGGAAGGTCGAGCTAAGCGCAAATGAAACATTTATACATTCATTTCACACATGATATACTCCCTATGTTTCTAATTAATCTAAGTTTTAAGTTTTTTTCACACATGTTAAGGAGTTTTGAAATGACATTTTTACTCTTGTTAGCTAATTGGGATAAATTGATAATCAATCCGTGAATAAGGACATAGTAAGAAATATAGAGCTAATTATTCATAGAAAATAGAGAACATATAACTTTTTGAAACAATTTTTTTTCTAAAACTTGGATTAATTAGAAACATAAGTATAATTATAAAGCCATACCATAAGTTTGTTGGTTTCAAAGTCCTTTTGATCTATTGGCTTCATGATATCTTCACTGCAAGAATATAAATCTTTCAGGTACAATGGTGAAGGTGCTTCCTGTCGATTATGAGAAAGAGTAGCTCATGATCATCGTTGTTATAAATTACCATCATCACAAAAAACCAAAACAAAACATAAATTGCCGAAATGAGATTTAAATTAAATGACGTCACGTAGAATGCATTCAATGTGGCCAAGAAAATCACATTCTTGACAGGAATTAGCATGTTGTCCTGCATATACCATTGTCTCGCACACACCACAATACTCCAAAGAATCAACCTCTGGTAGGAATATTTCACAGACAAGATCTCTTAACCACCGACTCAGGTATCTCAAGACATTCGAAATGAAACTTCAAATCACATTCCACACAACGATAATAAGAGTAAAGAGAAAGAGCATAATTTTTCATGCAAATTTGGCATACACTTTCTTCTCCAAAGACTTGGTACGCATTACTTGATACATAAAACAACTTATGCTCATGAGACTTGTGCACAAGACCTCGTAACAAAGAATCTGCACACCTCAAGTGAAGATTAAATTTGCATTGTAAACAAGGATATTCACAATATCTTCTCCACACGCATCACAATTTATCCTTCCACCGAAAGCTTTTGTATAATCAATAAGTTTAATAGCATGTGAAGGATGAACAGGATGTTGAATCTCTATGGGAAGATTATGACAACACTCATGAAGAAAAGAGTAACAATGAATGCAACCGTAACATATAGAGGATGGAGACAGAGGAAGCTCACAGAGAAGAACAGAGCCTCTCACATCTTGTCCTGGTCTACTTCTTCTAAGCAAGTGACAATGACTGTCATTGAGCATTTATTTGGATTCCCAGCCTCTAAAAATGTTCTCCATGAGTGCACAACCAAGATCCAAATAGATCTCGCATTCTTTACATTTGTAGAAAGGATCCAGAAGACATGTTCCCGCAACAAGAACAGATGATGTAATCTGGTATCTGATCATATTCACGAAGACAGAACTCTAGAGGGTGTTCGTGAAAATCATGTGACACAATCTGTGGTAGCTTGGAACAATCTTTGCATAGATCGAACTTACTAGAATCACAAGAGAAATCGACAGGTTCGTCTTTGTAGCAACTGTTGCATACACCGTTTGTGACAATCTCTGGAGAAGTCAATGGACACTCATGAGAGAAATGCTGGAGCAGCTCTGCCATTGAAACGGAGTTCCAAAAGTCAACGAGAAAAAGCCAAAAAGAGAAACGACAAAGAGTAGTTGTTTTGCTTTTGAAATAGCACGTCGTCAAAAGCATACATGGGCTTATTTATGGCCCACTTCATCTCCGTAGTCCGTAGAAGTAAAAAGGAAAAAAAAAACTGTTCAAGAAAACATTAAACATGTAAGCATTCATCATTTTGACACATCAACAAACATTTGTCAATTTGTCTATCTTTATCACCACACATCACATGTTTTCTCCTCCTTCATCAATTTTCACTATAAATAGGTGATAAATTTGTAAGTGAGAAAATGAAATAGTAATTAGAACAAAAGAAGACATACTTCTTCTCTACGTCCATCTCTTCCTATTTTCCAAATTTTTTATTTATTTTAATTACATATATATAACACATATATATATACATATATATATATATACATACTTTGCATTATAATTTATAACAAGTTATCATCACGAATAAGCTTACAATTCGATGATATCTTTACCGCATCAAGTTCTAACGAAATAAAAGACATATTTAAATTTAATTCATAAATTTACGTTTATTTAATATTATAGACATCGTGAGATTCTGCCTCATTTACGATAAAATAAAAAGATATGTCTTTTCCTGGATAGATAGTAATATATGGTAGGTTTTTCCTCTTTTAAGTTATATAAAAGACTATATATGTTTCCAAATTGATAATTATATATGGTAGATTATGTCTCATTTTCGATCAAATAGAATATTTTGTTTCATTAGTTATATGAAAATCATGTTTCTTGAATTCTTGTATGGAAGGCTCTACCTCTTGAATTCTTATACAAAAATCTATGACTTTAATTTATTTTATAAATTTATATATTTAAATATTTAATTTATTTTAAAGAATAATTATAGGTATTACACAAAGTTTAAAGTCATTAACATATTTTTTTTTAAATCAAAAATATTTTCTCATATTGAGAATTTATAAGGCACATGTTAAGATACTTTTAGACAGTGCAAAGTAATTGAAAAATCTAGATGAGTTAATCTCTTGATTTCTAAAGGCATAAATTTCACAATGATGATGTCTTGTGTTCTCCAAAATTCTCGAAGAAACTTATTAAAGTTTCAAAGACATATTCTCTTATTGATAATCATATAGAGATTATGAATAAGAATGACATTGAATATATTTGTATCACATCGGAGAGGAAACATATATTGGAAGAAATTTCTAATGTTATGCTCCGCATTATATTGTAAATATATATATGATTGCATCATATATTACAATAAACTCAAAGTTTATTTGTACATTTAAAATTTTGAATGAAAGATTTGGACATTTTGGTTCAGTCATAATGCAAAAATTTGTGTAAAATTCTAATAGTCATTCATTACAGAAACATAAGATTTTTTAATAGTCATTCTCAAACAAAACTCATAATTCGAACATCAACAACCAAAATTAGGAATAAATCTCATGTATATTAGAGAGAATACATTGTGACATATGTTGATATATTTATCCTTTATGCAAAAGCCATTTTGATACTTGATGGTATTGATTGACGTATCTAGTAGATAGTCATATGTATGTCTGTTAACAAAACGATATACGGCTTTCACAAGATTCATTGTCGAAATAATCAGGTTAAGAACAAAGTTTCCTGATTATCCCATAAAGAAAAGTTAGGCTTGATATGACTGATGAATTCACTTCACAAGTATTTAAAGACAATAGTATGTCAATGGGAATCGATGTTGAACATCCATTTCCTCATACTCAAAATGGCATGGTTGAGTCCTTAATGAAATAGCCAAAAAATTGAATGTGATATCGAATATCCGATCAAAATAGAGACATGCATATGCTTATATCATGTAGAAATAAGATACCAAAATGATAGTAAACATGAAGTTCACTAATTACTTAAAGCATAATATAACCAATTATGCCATCCCAGTCAGACAATGATATCAAAGATCACTAAAAATTTATGTTGTAGAACATAAATCATCTTAATTATTGTATGCTCTCGTGTTCACACCATAAAAGTAAAATTTCATTCATTTAAGTTTTTTTTTATTTATATATTATTTATGGAGTGGAAGGTTACACCTCCTCGATTACATAGTAGACTATGCCTCATAAAATATATGATTTTTGGCCAAATCACCATTTTTGGTTGAATAAGCTTTAATCTCCAAATCATAGACCCACATCAAAAGTTAAAAGGAACCAAAATAAACTATATGATCCAAGTTGGATATGTTATTGATCCTAATGGGATTCAGTTCGAGATGAATGTACTAAAAGAGTTATTATCTCGAGGGGAGAATTAAAGAATCACATATCGACACAATAAATTGGTAATTTTGGCGAGTTTATATCCCAAAATTCCCAAAATTTGTTAATTTTGGTGAGTTCACATCCCAAAATTTATCACTTATTGTATGTCGATTGAAATAAAGTGAGACATTCATAATATGATGTCCACACTCATAATGAGGTTTGATGAATCGTTCATATAACAAATCAAAGGGATTGCAAAATGATTTTTTGCTGAAATTTAATTTCTATATGTTGGCATGAAACATATAGTTTTGCATGTAACAACAATTTTTTACATATAAATCCAACAAATTATAATATATATTTCTCCTATGTAATTGAGTTATGGCGGGAGATAAAATTCTTTGGAAATTTATGGGTGTGCAATATATAAAATCAATGCTCCATAATACCACATTAAAGTGATATCAAAAGAAGATGAAATATATATTGCTGGAGATGAACCCCCGCTATAATAATTAGCTATTGAAAGATTTTACAAATTATGATAAATTTCTCTCGTTATTATGGAGATTTGAATAGTTTGATTGAAAAATGATTATGAACTTATAGTTTAAAAGTTCAAAAGATCATTATTCATATATATTAAAAATCAAACAGCTATTGGATGAGATTTTATGAAATGAATTATCACTATAGATCTTCGAAAGAAAAAATATGAACATACAGTTCAGAGGATAATTTTTTTCTCATATTCGAGCTGAAATGCTCTATATATGTCCATGAAGGACTAAGTCTATGCCACGTAAAAAATGTGTAAACTACTTTGGTTCTATAAATAAATAAAACCTTTAAAAAGAAAAGGAGCAAATAATCATTGATAAGAGGATAAGACTCGAAAAGAGGAGCAAGAGACCGTTGATATGGTTAATATATAATTATGTACATGAATGAAACAATTAATAATGATAAAGAGATCTCGATTAGCCATGTCATTACGAGAAATATGGTACCAAAGATAAAATAATTATCGACAATATAAATGATGTAAAATATACATTCCATTATCTTCAAGGTATGATTGATTTAAAATTATTTTATTCTAGAAACTCCGAGTTTAGTCTGGTTGGTTTTGCAGATGCAAAATATTTATCGGATCTGCATAAACCTCGTTCTTAAACCGGATACGTTTTCACAATTGGAGGAACTACAATCTCATGGCGTTTACAGAAGTAGACAGTAGTCGCCACTTCCTCAAACCATGCAGAAATCATTGCACTTCATGAAGCATGTAGAGAATGTGTTTGGATCAGATCTATGATCCATCACATACAAGAAGCAAGTGGAGTATCCACCAATAAAGAGCCGACCAGAATATACGAAAACAATGCTACATGTATCGCCCAAATTAAAAGAAGGATTTATCAAGAAAGACAGAACAAAGCATATTCTCCAAGATTTTTCTCTTATACTCAAATTTCGAAAGAACTTGAGAAGATTCAAGAAGTTGATATTCAGTACATCCGATCAAGTGATATCGTAACAGATCTCTTTACAAAAACTCTTCTTATTACAACATTCAAATAGAATATTTATAGCATCAGAATGCGTCATGTACGAGATCTATAAAAGAAAAAAATTATACGTATTTTTTTAGAGAAAAATTGCGTTCACTCTATTTTTTGTTCTTGTTATAGTTTTTATCCCAATAAAATTTTTCGCGATGAATACTAAAAAAAATGTTAAAATAATATTAAACATGCGAGTATTCGTCACTTTTGACACATCAACACACTTATCAATTTGTCTATCTCACCACACACATGTCTTCTCCTCCTTCACCTATTCTCACTATAAATAGGTGATAAGTTCGTAAGTGAGAAAATGCAATAGTAATAAGAAAGAAGAAGATTTTCCAAAAATTTTATTTAATTTAATTACATATGTATAACACACACATATATATACATACTTGGCGTTATAATTTATAACAAAAACAACTTTCATTTTAACTTTTTTTTTACCGATTTAACTTTATAAAATTTTGAAGAGAATGGTTAATAGTTTACATGAACATGAAGCAAAGAACAAAATACACGCAAAGAGTTTTTATTAGATTGGAAACAAAGTAGTAAACTAGTTTACAACAACATCATAAACAATCAAAAAGACCTTTCTTGTGTCCGAGTCGTTACACGGAGACAGTGGCATGGAGTGACTCCAGGGCTTTCTTGATCTTCTCAACAGCGGCTCGTAGAACGTCGAGAGATGTGGCGTAAGATATTCGAATACAGGTATCGTCTCCAAAAGCATCACCAGGAACCATTGCAACCTATAAATACAAACACAGACCCAAACATATGAAACATGTCAAAACAAAACAAATCCAAATCTTCCCTAAGTTCAAGAGATGTTTTGTACTTGTTGAGGGTAAAGAAGAACATTTTGTAGACGGAGTTTACCTGAAACTTGTCAAGAAAGTACAATGCAAGAGACGATGAGTCATTGATTAAACCAAAACCTTCAATTTCTGATCCATAGTAAGCACTGAAGTCAATAAAGAGATAAAAAGCTCCCTGCAAGTAAACAATGTCAACAATTAAGAACATGAAGAAGGCAAAAGAAAGTATCTAATTATAGCTTCAAACATAAGAGAAGACACACCTGAGGTTCAGAGATCTTAACACCTTCGATTTCACTGAAGCTTTTAACCAAGAAATCTCGTCTTTCTCTATATGCTTTAATCATCTCTGCAACTGTTTCTCCTCCAGCTTTTCCTAAACCAAGTGCAGCAATACCTGCTCTCTGAGCAATGCTACTAGCTCCTGAAGTAAGCTTTAAAAGAAACACAACCGATTCTCATCTTATGATTGCGACTTTTTTCGAAAAAAGGATTTAGAGAGACATTTATTTGTATATATAGATACCTGGCCTTGTAATTTACTGCAAGCTGCCACTATATGTTTAGGACCAGCAAGATATCCAAGCCTCCATCCCGTCATTGCGAAAGCCTTTACATGTCATATGATCAGCAAAGAATTTGATCGTTTAACATTAGAAGCAACTCAATGATAAAACCGTTACCTTTGAGAAACCATTTACTGTCAAAGTTCTTTCATACATGTCTGGCAAAGAAGCAAAGCTGGAGTGTGTTGCTGGAGCATAAATAATGTGTTCATATATTTCATCTGAAAGCACCTATAAAAGAAATGAAAGAAACAACGTTTTTTTCTTCAGCTTAAACAGTTTAACCAGAAAAAACAAAATGAAAAAGATTGAGTAACGTTTTACGCTTATATACCAGAAGCCTTGGATGCTTAGCAACGATCCGTGCAATCTCTTCAAGCAAACTCTTGGGGTACACAGATCCAGTAGGGTTAGAAGGAGAACAGAGAATAAGAAGCCTAGATTTCTCGGTTAATTTAGACTCAAGATCCTTTGGATCCAATAAGAACTTATCAGAAATCTTGGTAGGAATAATCACAGGTGTTGCATCCGCCAATCTCGCCTGTTCTGTGTAACTAACCCAATACGGTGCAGGAATGATAACCTACAATATACAACTCACTGTTATAAACAAAATCATATGGATAAGAAAACAAAAAGCTTGAAAGACGATTTTTTATAATTACTTCATCTCCAGGCGAACAAACTGCAAGAACTGCTTGTAAGAGACTTTGTTTAGCTCCATTGCTAACCAAGATCTGATCAGGGGCATAAGACAATCCATTTTCCTCTGAAAAACCGAATATACAAACATTTTGAATCTGTTTCGACATAAATGAATTACAAATCAAAGCTGTTTCTTTGTACCTTTTAACTTGCGACATATTGCTTCTCTGAGCTCTGTGATACCTGCATTTAACGTATACCTAGTAAAACCATCTCGAATCGCGTTGATCCCGGCCTATACGAAACAGTTGATTCAGAACAAACAAAGAGAAAGAGAAACTGAATATAAACATGGCAAAACCATATGGAGAAATGTATTATATTAACCTCAGATACAACCGTAGGTGTATCAAAATCGGGTTCTCCTGCAGCTAATCTGATAACAGGAACACCAGATTGCACAAGAGTGGCTGCAAGATCGGTTATAACCATAGTCTTGGAGGGTTTTAAAGATTGAACTCGCGGGCTAAGTGACATATCTACTGATGATGATGATGACAAAGACTCTGTATTGAGGGAATTTGGTTTAGCCATGGCACAGATTCTAGATGAAATGTTCCCTGACTTACAATACCTAAACATCACAAACACAAGACCTAAATCAACTACATTGAATCTAATTCAAAGTTCCAAACTTTAAGCAATGATTCAGTGAGACAGAGCAGCCAAATTAAAAACAGAGATAAAAAGTCATGAAATTGAAAATTAGATTAGAGATGAAAACTCACGAGAGGGAGTGACGAAGGGGTTGGAACCGAACTGACCCAATTGGTTTCTTTGAATCTAGGAATGATTCGTTTCTAGCTGCGGCGGAAGCAGTGGAAATGACGGCGGCGGAGCTCTGAGTAGCCATTGGAGAAGGTGGGTTGGTGAGTGGAGAAATAAAGAGTCGAGCATTGAGGGAATTTGTAAACGAGAGAGGCGGAGAGAAGTTAGGAGTTGGTGAGAGCAATGTTAAGAAAATGGAATTAAAAAGAAATAATTATACTTTTTAGAAAAACAATTAGAAAAAATAATTATATTTTTTAGAAAGCTAGTCGCCGGCGGCTGATGATGATGTCACCGGGAGGGAAGATCAAAGATTTTTTTGTTTGTTTCATGCTTTTTGATCTTCTCTTGTTTGTGACTAAATGTATGTTTAATCTTCTCCATTTTCACTCTTTCAAAACCGTATGACTTTGAGCCGGACCAAAATCTAATATACACTTGGTGAGGAAAAACGAGCCGAAATACATTCTTTTCTAATTTTTTATTTTTAATATCAAAATTATGATTTTATTTAATAAAATCTGATTAGCGACCAAATCGGATTATATATTTGTAATTATAAGCAATACCAAGAAAAACACGGTAACTCAAATGGTTTAAGCTTTCAGCGCGCGTTCAGTGTTTAAATTTGATATTTATGGTATAATTGGTTTTTTAATTAGTACAACTATGACGTAATTGTAAATGATATAAAAAAATGATAATTCATATGGTAACGACTTTTATACAAATGTGAAGAGTTCGAGTCTCATATTTATATTGGTATTATTTGGTACAACTATATTCTAATTTTAATTTAAAAATCAAGTAAAAGACATCTTTGAATTTTCATAAAAATGGAATATATGTAGATTAGAGAAATATATTAAAATTATTTTCAAACCTTAGAATGTATATGAGACTTTGATCCTTTTGAGCTATAACCGTAACTTTTAAGTTAATTAAATTGCAAAACCTTTATAAAAACTGGAATAATGTAACGAAATTTTTTTCTGGGTCAGTCCAATATTGTGGACTGCCTAAAAAAACATTTGGCCCATAAAAAAATAAAAACAACTAATAAATTCTAACAATATAAGTATTAACTAGATAGTAATCCACGCTTTGCAGCGCGGGAAAATGTTTGCTTCATACCTAGTTTATATAATTATAGATTATTATTAGTATTTTATTTTATGTTTTAACATCTTACTTATCTTATTTATTATTATTATATATGGTTTGTGTTGTGTTAATTACGTTCTCCTCAAATTATATTTCTTTTTCTCATCAAGAACGGAGTTAGTTCTCATGATCTTACTTGTTATGTTGTGTATTGTTTTGATATTGTGTATTGTTTTGCTCAAATCTCACTTTAAGTTTAACACATAATAACTGGTTATGTGAATCACAATTTTAATTTTTGTTTTTATTATAATTTTAATTGGTTAACATAATATCGTATAATATAATTTTAAATCTTACTTTTCTGATTGGATAATAATTTTTAAAATTTAATTTTATATTTATTAGGAGATAGAGAAAATAAGTTTTATTTTTGAAACTAATAATTATTTAAAAGATTCAGTTTGGATTTTTATTGAATTTTTTAAAATTAATTTAAAATTTTCGTTTATATTTATATTAATTTAAAATTATTTAAAGATTTTTTATGTTAATTTTAATATGAAAGTTAATTATATTTTTAATTCTTATATTAATATCAGGTTCAAAATGAATCACACTTTTAATTTTTATTTTTATTATAATTTTGATTGGTTAACAGAATATCATATAATATAATTTCAAATCTTACTTTTCTGATTGGATAACAATTTTTAAAATTTAATTTTATATTTTTTCGTTTATATTTATTAGGAGAGAGAAAATAAGTTTTATTTTTTCAAAACTAATTATTATTTAAAATTTTCTGTTTGGATTTTTTATTGAATTTTATAAAATTAATTTAAAATTTTCGTTTATATTTCTTAGGAGAGAGAAAATAAGTTTTAATTTTTGGAAACTAATAATTATTTAAAAGATTATATTTGATGTTTATTAAATTTTGATTGCATAAATTTGTTATAATTTTAACTAGGGCTGGGCATAATAACCGTAACCAAAAAAACCGAACCGAACTGAACCGTAAACGAGTGTTTCGGTTCGATTTTGGTTTTGCTTAAAAACCCGTTTGGTTACTATTATAAAATTATTTTGGTTTCGGTTCGGTTTCGATTTAAAACCGTTCGGTTTTTTTGGTATTTTAATTTATATATACTTAGATATATATTTAGCTAATTCGGTTAGTTAGATTTAAGGAAATTTGAAAAGATATCTTAGAAATGATTGCACAAAAAAGAATTAAAGAAAGATTTAAGAAAAACCTAAAAAGATATGTATCTTATATAAAGTTCAAGGTTTTGAGTTTTTTACTATTCATTCATATTTTACGAGTTTCATCAAATTGTTCTTATAAGTCACATCATAAGCTATATTGTTAAGTATTTAGAACTTATATGTTAATTTTTATTATTGATTTATTTTAATGTATTGACAAGAGATTCACGAACAATGTAAATATGTGAATAATCATGATGATGATAGAAGTTTTTTACGTTTTTTCGTTTTAGATTTATAATTTGGATTTATTATTTCTATCTTTTTGAACTTCCTAATTCGTCGTATTGTTTTTTTATTGTCTTTATGTAGCTTTGTAAGATTCATATTTTTTTTAGTTTCTACATATGGTCTTTTATTGTTTTTTCTTTAAATCATGAAACAATTTACAGAAACCGAAACCGAACCAAACCAAACCGAACTACTTATGGTTTTTATATGGTTTTAGTTTTAATGAAACCGTTAAACCGTAAACCAGAAATAACCGAACCGTATCAAACCGTATTTCAATTGGTTTCTAAATGGTTTTATTTTCTACCAAACCAAAAAACCGAATAAACCAAACCGTAAACCCAAATGCCTACCCCTAATTTTAACCTTCTACAATAGCAATAAGTGTAATATAACACATAATAACTGGTTAAACTGTTTTTAGAATTGCTTAAATAATATATATGATCACTACATTACTAAAAATTTAAACAAAATTAATATCTTTAAAATTCTAATGTAATTTTTATGTCTAAAATCTTTCTTTATTGGGTTTTACCACAGGTTGAGTCGGTTTGGGTTGGAATACAGTATAAGCTAAATATCGGTTTGTTCAATAAATGAAACCAATCGTATTAAAATTTCGGTTTAGTTAGATTTAATAGTTTCGGTTATCGTTTTAATTCTTTATCACACCGTTATGGAGGAGAGAAACAAACCCGGCGATCCTTCCGCCGCTAATTGCCCTCACCAGGTAAACTTTCCGGCGATAAATCATCATTTGTGTGATTCAGTTTTGATTATGTTGCGAAGAGTGTGCTTCCGTTCTGATTATCCATTTTTCAGCCTTCTGATGGAACCAGTGGCGGTCAAATCACCAATGAGGAAGCTGAATCGCTTAATAACAAGTAACGATTCCGAGATTTCATATTTTTTCTTTTGAATTGATTTCTATATTCCATTAACTGATTCAGAAGAAGCAAGTGTAATGGTGAAAATATATGTTCATGTTAAACTCAATTTGCCTGCTTTAGGGTTTAATCTGCTTTTGAATGTGATTTTCTTCACAAAAATGGTTTCTTATTCCTCATAATAAACAATGTTCCAAGTCCTTTCAGTGTTTCTTATGGGAAGAACTATTCAGAGCACAAATCTAAGGAAATGACTGGTACTGACATATTATCTAACAATGGTGAAGATGATCATTCAAATCACAAGAAAGGACTTCATTACCATCAAGATCAGGTACTTGTTTTATCCAATAGAAAACCTAATTTTATATGAATGGCCACACACAAAGCTCAATAAGATTCAGCTGGTTAGTACACAAGCACCAGAAATTTTATTTATTGAGCTTTTAGAGATGTAGGTCTACTACATTCTGAGTTAAGAAGACTCCATATTATGTTGTATGTTTTCTGTGTAGCAGAGGATGAGTTTGACATCGATTGTGGCAGTGGAGCCTCCCTCATCTCACGACGTTCCCACTAGGAGAACCATCGATCTTGGCCATGGAAGTGACCTCATCTACATTCAGAGGTTTCTTCCCTTTCAACAATCTTGGACTTTCTTCGATTATCTTGACAAACATATTCCTTGGACCAGGCCTACCATTCGCGTCTTTGGTCGATCTTGCCTTCAGGTTTTCCCACTTCCTCTCTTTCTTGGTCCTTTTTTGGAATTCATATCATCCATTGAAGCTTTACTGTGTCTCCTCTTTGGTTCAGTTGAGTATTTTGAAAAGTAAAGAACAAAGATTGCTATGGCTCTTTCCATGCTTTATAATCATATGCATTTGCCACCTGTAGCCGAGAGACACTTGTTATGTTGCAAGTAGTGGATTAACTGCGCTGGTATACAGTGGATATCGACCTGATGCCTATTCGTGGGATGATTTTCCACCTCTCAAGGAGATTCTGGATGCTGTAAGATTGAAACAATGTCTGTGCTCTGTCCCCTTTGTTGTAGTACTTGTTGGAACTAACGTTTTCTTTTGTCTTGTGCAGATTTACAAAGTGCTTCCTGGAAGCAGATTCAACAGTTTGCTGTTAAATAGGTACAAAGGTGCGAATGACTATGTGGCTTGGCATGCAGACGATGAAAAGATTTATGGTCCAACTCCTGAAATTGCTTCAGTTTCGTTTGGATGTGAACGTGATTTTGTGTTGAAGAAAAAGAAACATGAAGAATCTTCTCAGGGTAATGGGACCTTTGTGTCATGACAATTAATTGACTGTTTTCCACCAAAACCAGGAACGAATTAATGTTTATTTGGTTTGAACCTGCAGAGAAAACAAGGGATGACGGACCAGCGAAGAAGAGGTTAAAGAGAAGCAACAAAAAAGATCAACAAAGTTTGACATTGAAGCATGGGTCGTTGTTGGTGATGAGGGGATACACTCAACGGGACTGGATTCATTCTGTGCCAAAGCGTGCAAAGGCAGAAGGCATTCGTATCAACCTCACCTTCAGGCTTGTTTTGTAAACTGAGCAATATCATAAACAAGGTGGGCTTGGTCTTCATTAACATTGACTAGGCTTCTCATCTTAATTCATTGACATAAAATATAAACACTAATTGGTGTAGACATTTGAATTGACAGGAAGATTGGCAGAGTTTTGTGTTGCGCTATAGCTCTATGTTAAACAACATGACGCTTCAACATCTAAAAGTGAGCCATGTCTCTGTCTTCATTTCTTTGTTATCTTCTTCAAACGGGGCTAACAAGTTTAAGTGTTTGTGTAAAGACATAACAAAGACGAATTGGATGTTGTGCTTGATTCCCTGAAGGTGGGAAAGGAGCTTCAAGGACTGGCAAAATGATTTTTGATGTTAAATAGGCACAAAAGTGCTAATGACTCTCGTTTAACAAAAAAAATAAAAAAGTGTAACCTTTCGTATTTAGATGGCTTTGAATATTTCTCATGTGTAATTTCAAAATAATCTAAAAATAGACGTTAAGAAAAATATTTAAGTGTTTGACAGAACATAAGAGAATAAATAGAAAATAAAAGCTTTCTCTGTCCCAACCGATATTTTAATTTTAATTTATAAAATTTGAAACCTTTTTTTTATCGATCAAAAGAGTTATGGAGCCGTCGAGGGATCCGCATCATTCCACCGCCGATCTTCTTTCTTGGTCTGAGATCCGTCGTCCCGACTATTCCAATGCCGCTAATCGTTCTAACCAGGTGCGGTTTTTTCCGGCGAGAACTCATGGTTTCTGTGTTTCAGTTTTGATTATGTTCTGATTTCGTTGTGATTTATACATTTCTCAGCCGTCTGATGGAATCAGCGAGGCACTTAGTGGCTGTCGAATCACTAACGAGGAAACCGAATCGTTTAATAAGAAGTAACCATTTCATCTCTTTCATTACGAATTGATTTTTCTAAAATTTGATTTTGAAGAAGCAATTTGTTCATTTTTAAACTCGAATTTTGCCTGATTTATATTTAGGGTTTCATTTGATTAGTTTGGTCTCTGCTTCCTTGATTTTCATGTTCCAAGTCCGTTTACAGTGTTTCATATAGGAAGAATTGTTGTGGGCATAAGCTAAAAGAAATGACTGGTAGTGACATATTCTCTGATAATGGTAAATATGATCCAAATCACCAAACAAGAATCCATTACCATCAAGATCAGGTACTTGTTTCAGCCATTGTGCTCTTTTAAGGATTCTATTGGTGATACTACTATAAAGTAATGCTTACTTGCTTTTGTAGCTGAGTCAGATATCTTTCAGCGGCGAAGAGAATGTGACTCCAAAGAAACCAACCGAGGCTGCTAAGCAAAAGGAATTGAGCAGGACTGTAGAAACCCTAGCGGATTCAAAGAGCAAGAAGAAACAGATATCGAATGCTAAGACCAAAGCTATCAGTTGTGGGCATGACATCTTTGCATCTCTCTGTGAAGAAGAGAATGCGTCTCCCAAGAAACCAACCACTTTAACTGAGGCTGCGAAGCAGAAGGAGTTGAGCAGAACCGTAGAAACCGAAGCAGATTCAAAGAGCAAGAAGAAACAGATATCGAATGCGAAAAGCAAAGCAAACAGTGGTCATGACACCTTACAAGAAGTTAAAGGAAATGCAAACATGGAGGAATCTACAGCGAGGAACTCGCGTGCCTCTAATGTAGGTAGTCTCTTTGTATAGTGATGGTATTGAGATGGTTACAAAACTGACTTATGTTGTTATTTTTTCAACAGGAGAAAAGTGGTAACAGACTGTCTAATGAAGAAAATGTTGTGAAGTCATCAAGGAAGATACATAACCAGAAGTTTCAAGAACTCACAAGCAATGGTATCTTCGTATCTGATAAAGTCCCTCCTGGTTATTCAGAGAAGATGCAAAGCTCAGCTAAAAAGCGAGAAATGAGCGGACATAATATATTTGCAGACGGGAAATCGGAATATCGGGATTACTATGGTGGCGCGAGGAGACCTCCTGGTGGTGAGAGCAGCATTTCATTGGTCTAAAATGAGTTTTTATAACTCTCAGAGTAAAGCTCAGACACTCTTAAGATGTTCATGTTTAAGATTTTAGTATTTAGTTTTCTAAAGTTGTCGACCAAAGTGGTTTGTGTTTGTGTTTGTGTGGTCTTTTTGCATATGTAGAGAACTTCAACACGAACTTATTATGTATGCTGTTTATGTTCGTTATTTGTTCACTTTCTTCTTATTGACTGAGAAGACAAGAGGCAAAAAAATAGCCTCAAAATGAAATAACGGTAGTTAAAAAAAAGTAAACGACTCCACTGGAAATCGAACCCAGAATCTCTGGTTTCGTAGACCAGCGCCTTATCCATTGGGCCATGGATTCATCTTTGAACGAATTGGTCGATAAAAAGAACCATAGTAATTATAAATGAATGCTCTTGGAATTGAGTTCTATCTCAAGTAAACTATTTTCAGTGGAAAATGTAAACTCTACTGTGTGTTAATATTAGATAGTAGTATATTTTAATGGATATATTTAGTTTTTGGATGTATTTGGTGTATAGTTCTGTCTAGTTAACTTAACATTTAACCAAAAAAAGATATTTGTATCTAGATATATTTGTGAAATGGTCAGGGCTGTGCTTTATTGGAGGATTTTGAAACATTGGCTTAGGGCCTTTTTTCAAAAAAATTTAGATGTGTATTTATGTAATTGTAGGGCCATTTTCTGTATAAAACATGATTTTTAATGTAATAAAATTCTAATATTTTATGAAGAATTCTTGGCTGAAATCTAATATACCCGTCTACATAAGACAAATAAGTTTATGATCCAGAAATCTCAAAATCAACTCAAACTTGTTTGTTTTCTTTCTAATACAAAATCTATTAAACTCAAAACTTATGGATTTTCTGTTAAAAATTTATAATTTTTTTTTTTGCAAAATCAACATTCACTCCAAAATTGTGCAGGTGAGTAATATGAAATTGAAAGTCACACGTTATATAATATTCTTCTATATCGCTCTGTTATATGATGTTATAAAACTAAAAAATCCTCTAAATGACGACGTTTTAAAAATTTGAAATTACACGATGTTTTTATTAGATAAAACAACATACTATTTTTTTTATCAAAACAACGTGAATTTTATTATTACATCTAAATTTTACAATTGAAGTCATAAAATCACGATAAGATTATCTTTACAATTGAAATCATAAATTTGAAATTCATAAAATCAACAACAAAATTATAGATCTATTAACTGAAATCACGATATAAACACTATCATCTATACACATAATCTCAAATTTGGATCAAATTCGATTATACAACACATATCCTATAATCTTAACAATTTTGCATCTTTCTCAAAATTGAATTGCAGCATAGGGAAGACCCGTGAATGTCCTCCTCGTTTTCTCTCTGTTTCATCTCTTTTAGTTTTGTTACCCAGATTTTAAATCCTCTGGAATCTGAGAGTTGATCTTGCACAAAAAACATATTATTTTTTAGTAAAAAAAACCAAAACTTATCTATAAAAAAAACTCTATAAACAACCATTAACCACCTATACTTGCTACTAGGCCCATAATCTATTCATAATTAGAGCAAATCAGTTCACGTAGCAGCGCCAAACAATTAAATTTATACATCACTAAGCCCATTCGCATGCTCAAGCGAGTTACACTCACTCGCCCACTCGATGGACGATTTTATTTTCTGTTTGACACAAATGTTGACAGATTTGGGCGCGTCGAGACTCGAGAGTGATGTGTGTTATTTTTTTCAACGGATATAAATAAAGAAAGGGTAAAATAGACTTTTTAAAAGCCGTCCTAGTCGACGTGATAGGCGGTTTCTTCACTTTCCAAAGATAGGCTCTCTTCTTCTTCTTCTTCTTCTTCTCCGAGTAGCAAGAAGAATTTAATTTGATCTCGAAATTCGAAAGAATGGCGTCGGTGTCACCTCTGACGAAATATAAAATGGTGTTTTTAGGAGATCAATCTGTTGGAAAAACAAGCATCATCACTCGTTTCATGTATGATAAGTTCGACACAACCTATCAGGTAAATCAAAATCGATAGTTATGTTTCTGTTTTGTTATTTGTATTATTTTGAGAGACTCGATCTTACGATTATCAATGAATGATAAAAATCAATCCTAATTATTTATCTTCATATCACATTATGATCTATTAATCACGTATATAACAGGATTATCAGGACAATTTATACACCACATTGATCGTGTAGATACAATGTTGAATGTAAATTTCATTGAACTGTAGAAATCTCTACCAAAAATTTACATTATTCGCATACAACTTTGTTCATTCGCAGGCTACGATAGGAATCGATTTCTTATCGAAAACAATGTACCTTGAAGATCGTACTGTTCGTCTACAGCTATGGTAAGAAATGCGTGTTTCCAAAAACAATGTAAAAAAAAGGCTAATAATAATGTAAAGTTTTCTCTTTTAGGGATACGGCTGGACAGGAAAGATTCAGGAGTCTAATCCCAAGTTACATAAGAGATTCTTCTGTTGCTGTCGTTGTTTATGATGTAGCCAATAGGCTCTCATTTCTCAACACTTCCAAATGGATTGAGGAAGTTCGTACTGAAAGAGCCTGTGATGTTATCATCGTTCTTGTTGGGAACAAAACAGATCTTGTCGAAAAAAGGTAAAACTCTAAACCCACATTACAAGATCGCTTTCTATTTGTGAAGCTTAATATAAGCATTGCTTTGTGAAAATGGTCAGGCAAGTGTCCATTGAAGAAGGAGACAGCAAAGGTCGTGAATATGGAGTTATGTTCATTGAGACTAGCGCGAAAGCAGGATTCAATATTAAGCCTCTGTTTCGCAAAATTGCTGCAGCATTACCGGGAATGGAATCGTATTCAAACACTAAAATCGATGATATGGTTGATGTGAACCTGAAACCAACTTCGAATTCATCCCAAGGCGATCAACAAGGAGGAGGTTGTTCTTGTTAATGATCAGAACAAAGATATGAGATAAATCGTTCCCATTAACAAGAAGAACCTTAGATTGTCCTGCTTAGATCTCAGACTGGTTCCATCAATATCATTGTCTGTTCAAATACTACATTAAAAAAAAGCTGTGAAATGTTAGTTTTCCACTTTCAACACATGTTTTTGTGAATTCTGAGTTGTTACCAAGACTCTACTTCTTGAGTGTATTTCTTATCGACAATGGCTGAAGCGATACACAGTAAATTAGAAAAGAGTCAGTAGGGGAAAGATCTCGAAATCGAAAATTTCACTGCTAGGGAGAAATATTTCAGGGTAACATGAAATTAAAAAGGCAACTAAATTGTACTTTATACACTAATTATGGAACGCAGAAGCTAAGGAAAGGCAAAAGGAGATGTTTACAGTTAGATATTATTGATGTCGGCGCTGATTTGCTTCAGTCTCAGTGTTAGGTATATCAATATCAATGTCCCCACACTAGATCTGCAATCCAAAGCGAGATACTGTTAAGTTCTTGTAAGTTTCAAGTTTTGATAGCTCCTCAGACACCATACATATGTATTCATATTTCTATATAAGTGTGTCCAACATAACGTCATGATCACTCTTACGAACTTCAAAAAGACAAGATGGATGTAAATATTTACAGGTTTTAGTTTCGGCTTTAGATGGTTCGGTGCTTAATGATGGAATGAATGTCAAAATCAAGAATCATGATCCTTACAAGATGGAGAATAGGAGGACGATTTTCCTTGAATCAAACGAAGCTGCACGTTTGTATTTTCTCCATCTGTTGGTTGGTGCATCGTGACATCTCTCAGAGACCGATTTGTCTGCATATAATAACTTAAGTGGTATTACCAGAAATGTTGCATCAGATGACAAAAGCAGATAATCTTAGTATTACGGGTAGATACCACAAAGAGTTAAATGCCATATTTTACCTGTACTCAAGCTTGCTTGTCTCTGCAATACCTTTTGCATTTGCTGTAAAAGAGAAATACTCGAGACTGAGTTTCGAACATGGAGATAAACTGACAAGAGGGTTAAGTAACTGGAACTTACCACACTCTCAGATTTCACATTTCCAACAACTTCATCTTGGGATGTCTCTGTCTCTACGTTTATGTCTACAACGCATGATTGGTACGGATCTGTACCTCCCAGTAACACATTGATGCAGTTCTGAGTTTTCTGACAATTCAATTGTGTATCGAGTAACATCTGATTTTTAGATGGAAGCAGAGGCTTTATAAAGCTCATAAGAGTAAGCTGCGGCCTAGTGTTGCCTAAATCAGGTAGAACCGAGATAGCGCACACATCTTGGGCCTATACAAAATAATGACTTTAGCTCGTGTGTCATATCCTAGACCCATATATATCAACTAGATCCAAAAAACGAACTCACCGGTGTAGAAGTATCAACAACAGGATCAGTCTCCTTAACAAGAAGAGGAAAAACATCTGGAATTGAGAATCAAATGTCATCAGTATGCTCAGAAATCTGAAACAGCATTATCCTTGGAAACTAACTTTACCTGAAAGGGCACTATCGTTGAAGCTCAGCTTAGTTGCCTTGAAGCTTGGAGACCTGAAAGGCGCATTACCATTCCCATCCGCGCTTACGATATGCTTCTTCCCCTGTGAATATCTTATGTCAATCTCACCAAAAGATTCAGCTATTGAGATTCAAAATTAGCATAATCTCATTCTCACATTACAACAATCCAACTTCTAATTTAATCTATAAACTCTAATCTGATGATCCTTACATGATCACATTTATTTTTCCTAATCTTAAAACAACTCGAAATATATATATATATATATATATATAAATTTTCTGAGTTCGTCATGTCTTCTCCTATAATCTGCATTTTCGCCATTAGATTATCAATGAAGCTGCTGACGAATCAAATATTAGATTAAGGATTGTAACAATTCAAACCGCAATTTCCTAGAACCAAAACGATTCGGATTTACATAACAGAAACCAACACTTAGCGAAATCTGACCTCTTGGAAGGAAACAGCAGAAGTGGCCATTGAAGAAACAAAATGGGAGGAAGCTTTGAAGAGTTAGGAGCAATGCAAGTGGTATGAAGCTTACGCGTGACGGCAGATTCAGAAAATGAAGAAGAGAGAGGTATCTCTGGGCCCGGACTGATTCGCCTGTGATTGCGACATCACCGATAACGACGATTCCTCGCTCCTCACCTCCACTCTTTATTCCTAATATACCCTTCCTCTTTTTTTTTCTTCATCCTTAGACATCGACCATAAAATAAAATATTAACGAAGGTTAGAATAGTAATAGCAGAACAAAAACGGTGCTGAATATAGCTGTGTAGATTAAACATCAAATGAATCTAAGTATAATATAGATATATAATAATTCTCAAAATTTATATTAATTATTTATAACACTTTGAGTGATAACGCATATATATGAATAATTTCATCAACCGACCAAATTCATTAAAACAATAATTTTCAAAAATTTGTTTTTTTAAAAACCAAAAAACTTCTAATATATCCATCTCTATTATCAGAATCATGGACACAACCCTCATTCCCTTTTATATGTTCCTCTCTAGTTCGTAGTCACATGTTTTGAAATTGGTGTATTACGATAGGCCGGACCAATTAACAAGAGTTGTGTTTAAATCAAACCTTATAAAATATTTAGATAGAACTTATCCTAAGAGATAGTTTAAGGGTTTTTAGTATCCTAAAAGCTAGTTCAAGGGTTCTCTTCCTAATCTGCGGTGGGATATATAGATTAGATGCCCACATCCAGACATCCTTATCATTACTGTCCCTTTTAGCCAGCGACAAAACAGACCACAAGTAGAATATTTGCTAAACATAGATTTTTAAACAGGCACTAGTATTGTAAACAACGAACCAATTTGTCCTTCTTCACATGCATAGCTTAAAGTGTCAAAACAAGTATGTCCCGCCCCGTTAGATTCATCTTACGACAAACAATATTTTTGTTCATGGCAAATTTTTTTTTTTTTTTTGGGTTTTAATGTTCAGGGCAAGTTGGTATGCAAGACCCACAAATGACAGTTGGGGAAGGTCAAGATCTGTATGTAGTTTACCAAGCCGACCTATGGTTCAATATATTGAATTATTGTGAACTATTAAGATCAAAAAATTTTGTTTTTAGAAAGAAAAAAGAACTATATTGTTACCAGGGGAAATCATAGGTCCATAGAACTAATATATAGTTCTAGTAATAATAAAGACAATTATCAATGTTATTATAAGGTAACAAAACGTTTAGAGGAAGAAAGTAAAGAATCTATTACTTGGAAAATGATTGATTAATTTTTTATTTTTTTTGGATAATGAGGAGGTTTAGAGTCGGTGGACCTCTAATCCCTATAAACAGGGTCCAGATCAATATTAAATTAACTTTTTTTCAGAAAATATTTTCTAATGGAAATCGAACTCGTGATCTCTTTGCCTTTGATTCACAAAGAATTACTAATATCTCAACTCCACGTTGGTAATAATTGATTAATTACAAATGAGTGATGCGATCGCACCCATTTGATGTGCCTCAATGAACTTTCCACCCTTGACGCTCAAGACTGGAACCATGCACGTTGCTCCTTTCTCAAGGATGCACATCAAGTTAAAGGAATTGCATTTTAACAACCAAAATCTCCTTCTTGAAATTTAGTCCGACCACGAACCACAATTTTTCATTGAAATCAAAATCTTCAGACTTTCCACATACTAAAGGATGTATTCTTCTTATCATATTCCTCTCGATGGGAAATGTTCTAGAAACCATTCAACTACTATTCTTTCCTGATTTATGATTCGACACTCGTACATCCCAAAAGTGTATGGTCGTGATTTCTTATCTCTCCCCCACCTTTAATTGTCTCCATTTTCCTTTTCTTAGGTCTTAGGTCGGTTTTTGGTGGTATCGTATGAAAGTAATATTAGAGAAACTCATAAGAAAGGCCCAAACTAATATTGAGAAGTCTAATAGTAGCTCATATGTTTAGGGTTTTATCACAAGTAGTTTCAAATAAATATGCATTTTATGTAAATATTAAACCTAATATAAAACGTTGTCATTTGGAGCAATTATCCTTCTTTTTTTTTATGATATCAATTTAAGAATCAATTTAATTTTGGTATCTTTACATTAAGAGATTACATCTTTTACTTTCTTTGCATAATAAAGTTTTTCATGAGCTATTCATTTCTTAATTTATGTTTTATCTTAATAAATTTATTTGAGCATGAATCTACTTATCTTGAATCTATCTACAAGTAATCCGGCTGCTCCAATCGCTCCATCCACCTACTACCATGCCTATGCGATTCTTGATTTTCCCATTAATTCAATGAACTCATCCACATAGTTTTATAAAAAAAAAAGATAAATGTTAAATTTATTGATAATGTTTTCATTTGAAGTTGTATATTTTTAGATTTTTCTTTGGTATTTTTTTTAAAAAATCGGAATTGAACCTCACTTATTACATTGCAAATTTAACTCAATTAAGGTTTAAATCTTGTATTATATATTTTTAAATACGAGAATCTCAGTAGAATTAGAAAATCATATAAACCAGAAGAATATTTTGTGAACACGTGATAAAATAATCCAAATGATAATTTAATAATACCACAGCACAAAATAAAAAATATCCGATTATAATAATTATGATTTAATTTGATAAGAAAAAAGGCAGAGTCCCGGAACTTGCGTCAGAAGAATATGACTACAAATTCAATAACGACGGCCATTTTTCTCATCGTACGGATTCCTATCTTCTCACTACTCAGATGCTTCCTTGTTCAATTCCATCTTCACTTTTACCCTTTTGATTTTAGTTTCATAGCTCTTTGATTTACTCTGTTTCTCTCTGTAGTAGACGAAGAAGAAGAAGAAGAAGAAGAAGAAGAAGAAGAAGAAGAAAGCTTTCAACTTTACTCTAAAAGTTTCAGCTTTTTTCTTATATTTTAAGATTATTTTTAGTTTTTATGTCTGTTTTGAGGCTTTGTGATCGGAGAAAAGAATCTATGGCGGAAGCAAGACGATTCAGCCCAGTTAATGAATTAGGTGAAGTGAAAGTTTTGGTCTTTTGTATATTTGGGATATTTTGTGTTTGCTGAGTCAAATCTTTATCCGATTAATTTTTTTTTTCTCCGATCTATTTGGTGTGAATATTGGTATTACTCATAGTCATCAAAGTTTCAATCTTTATGCATAGATTCTATTTAAAAGGGCTTTTTTTAATCCATTATTGGTCTGAGAGTCTGAGTGATGATTTGTTCTTGTGGAATCATTTTTTATCTGAATATTCATTTTTTGTGAGTAAATATTGTTTTTTTCTTCTTGATTTGGTAATTAAGTTCATCATCACTTACTTATTATACTTATCCAAGTTGAAAACGAAATCTTGTTTTGGGTCTTGATCATCATTTAAGTGGTTTAGTTTTACTTCTTTACTCTTTCTATGCTTAGTTTATGATTGTTTAGGCTAAACATTTCTTGTTAATTTCGGTATCTTGAGATAGTTATAATTTAATTAGCTTCTTCTTGATAGGAAGTTGACTTTGGTTACTAGATCTGAAACTAACCGAATGTACCATAGATTCTCTCTTATAGCCTTCTTTGATGAATATAATTGTTTTGGGACTATATCTTAATTGTAGTCATTTTGTGTGTCATCTGATTGCAATACAGATGTTGGCCAAATACTCGCAGAAGCACGACATCGATGGCTTCGCCCTCCTGAAATCTGTGAAATTTTACAGAATTATCAAAAATTTCAAATTTCTAATGAGCCACCTACTGCACCATCAAGTAAGGTTTTTCCAATCATCCTCATGTACAGCTAAAGTTTTTTCCTTTATGCTATATCTCTGTCTCATTTGATCATTTCAGGTGGGTCAGTTTTTATGTTTGATCGAAAGGTGCTCAGATACTTCAGAAAAGACGGTCACAATTGGAGGAAGAAAAAAGATGGAAAGACAGTGAAAGAAGCTCATGAGAGGTTGAAGGTAGTCTTTTGCTTCATAGCTCTTGGAGAAGTATAGATCAAAGGAGAAGCACCTCGTGATTCTTTGATCCGATATTTTCATTAAGATGTTTGTAGGTGCCTATTAGTGATTTCTCTTGCTCAATGAATATCTGTGCAGGCGGGAAGCGTTGATGTTCTACATTGTTACTATGCGCATGGACAAGACAATGAAAACTTTCAAAGACGCAGTTATTGGTTGCTTCAGGAGTAAGCATATTAAAGAATTATATCTTTTACATCATTTTCTTGTGATGTTAAACTATTATGATAGATTCCCTCGCTCTCTCATTTTATTTGTTAATTTAACATGAAGTATATTAGCAAAAGGCTAATATTGTCTTCAAAGTTGACGAGAACACACCAGCTTTGCTAAGTCTCTTGTTGTCTTTTCTGTTGGTGATTAATGCAGAGAGCTTTCCCACATTGTTTTTGTCCATTATCTTGAAGTCAAGGTTTGAACCAATCCTGTTAATCACTAGTTACTCTGTCCATTTTTTTCTTTCCACGGAAGTTGACACTTTGAGAGTGAAATTTGTTAATGATCAGGGGAGTAGGGTTTCTACTTCTTTTAATCGGATGCAAAGGACTGAAGATGCTTCTCGGTCTCCTCAAGAAACTGGGGAAGTTTTGACCAGTGAACATGATGGTTATGCTTCTTGCAGCTTCACTCAAAATGATCACAGCAATCATTCGCAAACTACTGACTCAGCAAGTGTCAATGGTTTTCACACTCCCGAACTTGAAGATGCTGAATCAGGTGCTTCTTCTTTCATACATAATGTCACATCTACATATTGAGGATGCCTTAATTTCGTAGTCTCTTATCTTATGCATATTACATAAATTCATTCTGCAGCTTACAATCAGTATGGGAGCTCCACAGTTTACTCTCATCAAGAACTTCAGCAGCCTGCAACTGGAGGAAGCCTTTCTGGTTTTGATACTGACTATCAAATCTCTTTGACACGTAAGTTCTTGGTGACCTGGTTTTATGTTCTTTTTTCTATTCAGTAGAAGCGTAAGTTCCAGTATTAACCGTCTGATATCTCCAACCTTATATGGTTTCTTACCTTTTTAGCAGCCAGGGATAATTATCAGAAAGAGCTTCGCACAATCCCCGTAACAGATTCTTCAATTATGGTAGACAAAAGCAGAGCTATGAACGGTTCTGGAGTAATAAATGGGTTAAGAAACAGGAAATCCATTGATTCCCAAACCTGGGAAGAGATTTTAGGAAACTGTGGTGCTGGAGTTGAAGGCTTCTTGCCGCCTAACAGTGAGCATGAAGTGCTGGACCAAATACTCCAAAGCTGCTCTTTTACTATGCAAGATTTAGCCAGTCTACAAGAGTCCATGGTCAAAAGCCAGGTATACACAATTCTGATTGCTTTTTTCTATGCTACTTTCCTAATTGATAGGCTATGTATTCACTGAGTATCTGAATTCTTTTTTCTTTTCAAACGTCTACAGAATCAGGAGTTAAATTCAGGACTTGCATCTGATCATACAGTGCGGTTCCAAGGACAAGGTTTACACTGCACTCAGCTTGTTTCATTAAAAGGTTGGAATGTCCTTGTCCTTGAAAGCTAACCTTCAAATTTTTTGGGTATCAACTGCAGATATAGAGGTAAATGCTATAAGCAATTTATCCTCAAATGAAAAAGCTCCATATCTATCTACCATGAAACAGCATCTGTTAGATGGCGCATTGGGTGAAGAGGGTTTGAAAAAGATGGACAGTTTCAATCGATGGATGAGCAAAGAACTTGGAGATGTTGGTGTTATTGCTGACGCAAACGAGTCCTATACTCATTCAAGTTCGATAACCTACTGGGATGAAGTTGAGAGTGAGGATGGGTCCAATGGTCACAACTCTAGAAGGGACTTGGATGGATATGTTATAAGTCCTTCACTTTCAAAGGAACAGCTCTTTAGCATCAATGACTTCTCTCCAAGCTGGGCGTATGTGGGTTATGAAGTCACGGTAAACACTATTGCTCAATTTATCCTTTCGGGGGAGTCAAAAGATAGATTTGTGCTCATTTCTTTTGCAAAAATTTTAGGTTATTGTCACTGGAAAATTCTTGCATGTATGGGAGGAGGCTGAAATTGGCGAATGGTCTTGCATGTTTGGGCAGACTGAAGTTCCAGCAGATGTTATAGCTAATGGTATTCTTCAATGTGTTGCTCCTATGCATGAGGCTGGAAGAGTTCCATTTTATGTAACATGTTCCAACAGATTAGCATGCAGTGAAGTACGTGAATTCGAGTATAAGGTTGCGGAGTCTCAAGCTTTTGATGGCGAAGAAGACGATGAGTCTACTATTAAATGTCTTGAGGCAAGATTTGTTAAACTGTTGTGCTCGAAATCTGAAAGCTTAAGCTCAGTTTCCGGGAATGATAGTGATTTGTCCCAACTGAGCGAGAAGATTAGTTTACTGCTTTTCGAGAACGATGACCAGTTGGATCAGATGCTAATGAATGAAATCTCCCAAGAAAACATGAAAAACAACCTTTTGCAGGAAGCTCTGAAAGAAAGCTTACACTCATGGCTTTTACACAAGATAGCAGAAGGTGGAAAAGGTCCAAATGTGTTGGATGAAGGTGGCCAAGGTGTACTACACTTTGCAGCTTCTCTTGGTTACAACTGGGCCTTAGAACCGACAATAATCGCTGGTGTAAGCGTTGATTTTCGCGATATAAATGGTTGGACCGCACTTCATTGGGCAGCTTTCTTTGGCAGGTGAGTCACTTCTAGAGACTGTTGACTAGTTCTTCTTTTTCTTTGATTTTTGTTTTTAAAACAAAAATATTTTCATATTCAGGGAGCGGATAATTGGATCGCTCATAGCTCTTGGTGCTTTGCCTGGAACTCTAACTGACCCGAATCCAGATTTCCCATCAGGAAGCACACCTTCTGATCTAGCTTATGCTAATGGTCACAAAGGAATTGCTGGTTATCTCTCAGAATATGCCTTAAGGGCCCATGTTTCTTTGCTCAGTCTAAATGACAAAAATGCGGAAGGAGTGGTTGAGACTGCCCCTAGCCCATCCAGCTCATCATTAACAGACTCGCTGACAGCTGTACGCAATGCTACTCAAGCAGCAGCTCGGATTCATCAAGTTTTTAGGGCTCAGTCTTTCCAGAAGAAGCAAATAAAAGAACTTGAAAATAGTAAGCTTGGAATGTCGGAAGAGCGTGCTCTTTCCTTGCTTGCTCCTAAAATACACAAACCAGGACGAGGGCATAGTGAGGATTCCGTACAAGCTGCTGCTATCCGGATTCAGAACAAGTTCCGCGGTTACAAGGGTAGAAAAGATTATCTGATTACTAGACAAAGAATCATCAAAATACAGGTGCGTAATGTTTTGCTAAACCAAACCAATGTTTCTTGATTCATTTTAGTTATCGAAATTCCTAACGAATTAACTGGCAACTGTGCAGGCTCATGTAAGAGGTTATCAGGTTAGGAAAAATTACAGAAAGATAATTTGGTCAGTGGGGATATTAGAGAAGGTGATATTACGTTGGAGACGGAAAGGAGCTGGTTTGCGCGGGTTTAAGTCAGATGCACTTGTTGATAAAATGCAAGATGGAACAGAGAAAGAAGAAGATGATGATTTCTTCAAACAAGGTAGAAAGCAAACAGAGGAACGGCTACAAAAAGCTCTTGCAAGAGTTAAGTCAATGGTTCAATATCCTGAAGCTAGAGATCAATACCGTCGATTACTAAATGTCGTCAACGATATCCAAGAAAGCAAGGTAAGTATTATAATAAAATCTAACTTCATTATATAGAATCAACAAAACTGAAACAATCTTGATCCTTTATCTTTGGTTTATAGGTTGAAAAGACTCTTGATTATTCAGAAGGAGCAATTTGTTTTGATGATGATCTGATAGATATTGAAGCATTGTTGGGAGATGATGACACATTGATGTTGCCTATGTCCTCAACTTTGTGGAACACTTAAAACAAATCACTCCCAAGCTATGTGATATTGTGTCACAACAGTATTGACTTATTAAACTTGTAAATTCTTATGTAATCTATCTTCTTATTCTCTGTAACTGCCATTACTCTAATTTATATGATAATATTTGAAACATAAATCTAACTTATATACCAAAATAGTAACCTTCCTTGTCATTAAATTGTACATGGCTTGGTTTATATGTTCTTGTCAAATGACTAAAAATACTATTTTTTCTTATCTTGTTACGTGATACATAGATTGTAACTACCGCAAGTGCATATCAATTGTTATAGTATTATAGGAATCGAATCCACGTGAATCAAGTATCACATTTCAAATCCTAATGAAAGAAACTAATGTAAAACAAAATATGGAGTTGGTGATTTGTGATTGCAATAATGTAAACAATTAAGTAATTAAACGATGAAAATTTATGGATTAAGGGCATTAGACCTTAGGGATATTCGCCGAAAATCAGAGATCACGAAGCAGAAAATTATTCAGGGCACTAATAAGAACTATCTAGAATTCAAATATAAAAGTTTAACCAATCCACTGTTATGACATCAATTACTTTGTCTATCCACGTAAGTATCTAAATTATAGTTTGAATTTAAAATCATAAACAAGCATTAACAAGCAGGTTCAATATGTTCACAGATCGTCTTAGCATCAACTTTGGTTTGGCTAAGGACAATCTGTCACTTATGTTCTATCTAGCAATCTATAACACTTTTGATGAATAAGTTAAACCATCGATCATAGACTAAATCATAAGTTTACCCTAAGCAATAAGGACAACTATATATTAAGATTACAGAAGATAAAACCATATTTGTGTTTGATTCAATGATTATTCATTCCTTTGAAACCATAAACTCTAACTAATAAATTACTCAGACATGGAGAAAGATGAATAGCACAAAGCTGAATATACACTCATAATCATAACAATAAGAATTACAAAAGGGTTTAGAAATCTTCTCAAGAGATGTAAAGTCAGAGATTTATTCTCCCTAAAAATTTACAAATTCCAAAAGCGAAAAATCTGATAATAAGTATTGTGTAGTCTAAACAATGGCTAAAAACTAGTACTTATACTTTTAAACACGTCTACGTTGAAATCCTAATCACAAAAGAAAAAAAAGCAAAGTTTCCATTTTTCTCGGGCATGTCGATCTGGTCTGGATCGATCGATCAGATCCACGGCTGGACCGAGCGATCTAAGCTCGTCTGGTTGATTTGATTTTTCACGATAAAGTCTTGGATGATGGATCGATCGTACCAGTGAGGATCGACCGATTTAGAAATACACGGCCAATTCTTCGGATGACGGATCGATCGATCCGAATGGAGATCTATCAATCTAAAGAGTCACGGTCAAATCTTCGGACGACGGATCAATCTATCTGGATATTCACGGCCATATGCTCCAAATGCAATAGGCTGTTTTAAGCGTATATGTATGTGAAAATACTCTAACATGTAGAAAACACTCTATAAAACCTACTAAACCTAAGTTAAAATGAGTTAAAAAACACAACATATGATTATGAGACTCATAAAGCAAGATGTAGCCATTATCAGTATTGCTTGAGTACTCTTGTGATGAACTGAAAAATGTTTGAACAGCAGATTCTTCAGTCATTTCAACATTCTCATCATCAATGAAGAGCCAATGGTTATGCGATTTCACGAGGTTAACATAATGACCATGGTTGGGTCCACTTCCGACATGAACCACGACCGCAGAGAGAGAGTACTCGATGTCCATGTATTCTCCCACTGTGTTACTGAGTTTTAGTTCCAGAGGGAAGACGACTCTGTAAGATAGCTTCTTGTAGCGACCCAACTGTTCGATGTATTTGAACCGTTTCAGATGTATAACTAAGATGTGTGGCGGTTTCTTGAACTTCATCCTCTTCTGTGATTCTTGTAAACTGCACAAAATATCATAAACCAATTTCAGTCATGAAACCAAAAATACTTTAAGGGAGTCTAGCACGGTGAAGAGTGAACTAAAAGGACTCTAGTTGACATGTAGAGTTTTGCGGATGAAGGAAGAGCTTTTTTTACCTGCAGCATTGGTCACAGAAAAAATTGTCTTCAGAGTGTAGAGTCTCTGTGGAGCTGAAGTTTTTTAAACAGCTAGTTATTGAACTGTTATGTTCAAATATCAAGACTTAGGTCTAGGAAAGTTTTGTCTCTTGCTGTTACTGTCTCACACCGCAGACACCTTGTCTCGTGTGTAAGTATACCCTGTAATGAGTTTACACATGCTAAATCACTTGAGATAACTGAAAAAAAATTCATAATATGTGATGCTAACTTTTGTGATTGGGTTGGCTTTAGGGACTAGGAAATGCAAGCTTTATACTGGAATGATATTAATGCTTACTGCATCCATATACTGACGGTAACTAAGTCTATGACCAAATAAATTTTTGGCATATGTATCCCTATGAAGAAAAGATATGGCATGTATTAAAAATCATTTTATCTGAAATACGTGGAAACTTATCCTCGATATTATCCAGATTAATGGGCATTTGAATCAAACTTATTTTCTTCCTATCAAAATAAAATAATATGGCTTATGAAATATATAAAAGAAATTGACATTGGCAGATATTAAAAAGGTGCCTAATTGTCAAGTTACGACATTTCTATCAGGGAAAATAGTTTCATCGATCTGGTTATTTACAATTACGCATTTATTTTATAAGAAATATTTATGCTTAGATATTGCCAAGTCTAAGATTGATCGACTATAACCTTACACATTTTCTAGTATTGAAATCGTATTTTTGGATTGTAAATTGTAACAAAAAGCTAAACAAAATTGGGGCTTATCGGTTCCTATTTTATGTGTTCATCATGTATTAGAGTGAGATCAATTCGGGTTTATGTAAGTGTGCTTAGTTTATGGATTGAAGAGGTTAAATAGATCACTACGATGAGACGATGACGACTACTAGAGAAGATTAGTAGTCTACTTTCAATCTCCAAATGGCCTTCAACTTTAAGAGAGAATCACGAGAGTGTTGTGTTTTTTTTTGTGTTCACATTGTTTCGTTCAAAGTATTTGATATTTACAAAGTCAAGTCAATGCAATTCCAACTGTTTGATTTGTAAAAACGTTTTCTCGTGATCTTTTAGTATTGAACTTATGGGAAAAACCAGAGAAACTGTACGTTCGTACATGCCTATATATGGTAAGGTCATTAGCCACACGTACGTGCTCATCAGAGAAGAAAAACATAAAAGATTTAAATAAAACACTAACAAAGCAAACTACATTTTACAATCACTTTATAATGGTTTCGATGGAGGCTTTAGCGATGGCGGGAGCCAGTTTTCAAGAATGGGGACTTAGTATTGAGGAATGGGACCTTCAAGAATCCGTTGTTCCGCCCCATTTGCTTGCAGATGATTTTGAAGAAGATTCTACAGTAGAGGAAGATCATCGAGACAATGATGATTCTGAAGAAGAAGATTATCATCGAGATGATGATGATGATGGTGATAGAGTTTTCAATGGCTTAGCTGTTAAACAAACAGTTACTTGTGACATTAGAGCTTCGGTTGGGAAATTGATTGAACAGTCTATCGCACGTATCTTTGTTCACCTCAAGCAGCTTAAGTTCTTAACACTTCTTCTTGAGAACTTTTTGTATAGCTACGTTCTTGATTTTCTTTTTTAATCCTTTAAGAGGTGTTTTTTTTTGTAATTTTGTCAGTTGTCATATGAGAATTTTGTTTTCATAATGAGTGTATTAAATCCGATGTAAGTATTTGTATTCAGTTTTGATAAATTGAATCGATTCAAATAAACCTAACATATGAAAATCAAGAACATGACAAAATTACAAAACAAAAAAAAACACCTCTTAAAGAATTAAAAAAGAAAATCAAGAACATGGCTAAACAAAAAGTTTTGATAAATTTAATCGATTCAAATAAACCTAACATATGAATCTTTTTTTGTTTTATTTGTTCTGTAAAAGCTCAAATACAAAACCAAACCAAACAAGAAAAAACTTGAACTGAACCAAAATATCTTTCAGTAATTGTGATAGAAAACTGATATATCCTTTATTCAATTGAAATATCGTTTAAACATTTTTCAGCGAACTTAAATTAAATATTTGAAGATTCTATTATATTCTTGAAGATATGTTGACTTTTTGGAATTGGTTTCTAATTAACATTTCAACATTAATTTGGATTACGGCCAATTTATGTTTCTTATCAAAAATTACATTAAGCTCTTAAACAATATTATTTTTAGCACAAATTGTTTTTATGTCACTTATGGTAAACTAGAAAAAGCATTAAACGTTTCTAAATTGAAGTAGTCGAGTTATTATGCCGACCCTAAACTTTCGAATCAAATATGTTTGTCTTATTCATTCACGTTTAATTATCTCTCTAAAAGCACAAAAGTGGAAAGTCTCGTTTTCACGTCCTATCATTCAAACGAAAGATAGACAAAACTTTTTGAATCGTATAAATTCACGAGAATCTCAACTTTGCAGCTGCAATTGGTGTTATTATGAATACACCATGACGTTTGCATCAATACGTAATATCTTACGCCTATGAATTGGTGTCATATAAATATTTCAAAATCTGGTGTTTTACACCGCATACTAGTTTTTTTTATAGGTTTAAAACTATCTAAATCAATAACCAATCTCTTGACATCAACCAATATATCCATGATAAATACAACACTATAATATAAGCAGGAATATAGCCATAAAACTTCATTTTGGTGGTTTATATTAGTTTATGAAAGTCTGATTGGTAAATATTAGTTTTACTAATATAGGAATATAGCCATAACCGACAGTTTATAAACCTACATTAAAAAACTAAGGGGAAGGTATTGAATTAACCATCATTAGTAGAAATATGAGTTAAAATGATAAATTATATGTTATTGAAACATAAATTTTAAATATTTTTTAAATTCAGTGTTATTAGATCAATAATTTTCAAATGTAGAATCAAATATACTGTTATTGAAAATATTTTGAAAATTAAAATTTTAAAATTTTAGTTGAGATTTTAGGGAATTTTATAGTTAAAAATATAAAAATCAAAATTTCACGATTTTATGTGAGATTTCAAAAAAATTAATAACAAAATTCATAATTCACCAAAATTCATCAAAATTATTTGAAAACTTATTAAAACTCAAATCAACTTCAAATTTTTTATTTAATACACCCCGTAATATTTACCAATCAGACTTTTATAAAATAAAATTTTAGCCAAAATCTTACAATTTCAGAAAAAAGTTTATAGCTTAATTAAATTCTACAACAAAACACACAGAACTACATCTTTTAAAAAATCGGATCTATATATTTTTACAACACAGAAAATCTAAAAGCTACATAAGCCCATCTCGAAATCGAACTCGATAACAAATTCGCCATGCACAGTGAAATTGAAGCAATTTGCATCATAATTTCGGATTTGGTCGGAAACGAAAATAGTGAAACTTGACAGGTGGGCTTTGGTAGTTGGAGCACGTTTACTGCATGCTTACGTTTGTTTCATGCCTACCCACATATATGAAGTCAATTGTATCTAAAGCATCTCATGATTTACCTTAAATTTGTGCCATTATATAACCCATATTTAAAAGATGCAATCTATGCATTTTTTTTTTTAATACGCGTGGATGATTTACGCTATCTTTTGGTGTTTATAAAGTGAGATTCTCGATGTGAGAATCTTAATATCTGTAAGATGATGTTTCTCACTAGAAAATCAACTAGATACCCATCGAAATCAGAAGAAGAAAGAAGAACGTTGTTCTCTTTATATTGCACGGTTCCAAGTTACAGCCGAACAACTACAACTTTTGGTTAGACTCACTTACGAGTTAAACCAGTTTTAAATTAATTTACAGATGACTTAAACTAGACTAGTTGTAATTTTAATTAAACCAATATTCCAGTCAAAACCATTTCCGGTTCACCCAAGCCTGATTTATTCTTCGTCGCATATTCAAATATATATTGTAGTCAATTATACTCAATAATACATATGAGATGAACTAATTACTCTACTTTATATAATGGCAAGCATTTTGACTAGGGTCGGAGGAGATATTCTTAAAAACATATTAAGAGACTTGACTATATTGTAAAGAACTGAATATGTTTGCCAAGTAGCGAGAAAGTACCCAATGTTGGTAACTCATATCTTATCTATAACCAGCAATCGCACGAGCAACCTCGTATTTGCTAACATAAACCGCGTATCATAACGTTTCTTGATCAACTATTTCAGTTAACTCTAAAATGTACAGTTTTTTTTTTTAATATTCATACAAAAAACAACAACTTCCTACAAGATTAGAGTTTATTAAAAGTATTCTTCAGATAAATTTATCACGTGCCCTATAAGATTGATAAACTACACTTTTTACAGTAAAAAAAAAAAAAATTACTAATCACGTGCCTTATCTTTGAACCTTGGTAGGTTGGTTGGTAAAGACCTAATTAAAATAAGCAGCCACTTTATTTAATTTCCATCAGTTAATTAACTAACTATTAAATCCATTCTGTGTGGTTTTACTCATCAGGCCGGTTAGCACATTGTTTTTGTTTGAAAGATATCGTGGTATACTTGACTTATAACCAAAAAACAAAAGAGAAAATGATATCGTGGTACTATACTAAGATTTGAACATAGTAATCTATAGTTTGCGGCTTATCAGGTCAAACGAAATTCGTAACAACATAATTCAGTTTAAGTTATGTTTAGTTGAATGTGTTGATTTTTTACATTTTACTTTAAATAATGAGATCCAAATCCGTCGCTGCAGATTTTCTTTGCGGATTTTTTTTTAATTGTGAACGTTAATGCAAATAATAAAGTGTTACATTTGCATTAGTTGAATGTGTAGATTCTTTTTCATTTTAGTTCACAACTAATAAAGATTATATCGCTTAAAATAAAATAAATGGATAGAAGTTGTAACTTTGGAAAATAGATGGTTATAATAAAAGTTATTAATTAAATAGAGAGATAATATGTTGGAATATTTTTTCTAGTAACAAATGGAGTAATGGACTGGAGAAAAACTCAACTGAGTATGAAATTTATATTTTCTAATATATATTGGAAATGAAGAACTTTAAATATATAAGAAAAATTGGAGATTTCCATTTTAGAATTGAAAATGAAATAGGGTTGGAGCAAATAGAATTTAGAGATTAATATGAAATGGGAATAGAGATGGTCATAGGGAAAATTAACATTATCTTGGAAAACGAAATCAATGGAAAACAACAATGTTTGGCGAATATCATTTGTCTCTAAAATTTTTAATTGATGTGATAAATAACATTACAAACTTTTAAACTACTTATATATAGGCTTTCGGCATGTGTCATTCTTCTGCTCATTTGAATATGATCCCTTCAACTTTCATATAATTTTAAGTTACTTTTAGATTAACAACTTTCATTGATAAACTCCCCATGAAATATGTGGATTAACTTCACGGAAAACAAATATGAGGTGTTCACGGTTTACCGAATTAAGTTAAAGTTCCTAAAGTCAGGAAATTGTCGAAAGTACATTGGTGAACAGATCTAAAAGTATTGTATTAATATTGAGATCAAGATGGTAAAACTTATTTTTGGAATGCCCAACAAAAATAAAATAGTAGAAATGATGAACATGACTTTGAGCGTGCAACAAGCATGCGAACTTAAATTCTACAAAGCCTGAAAATACTAAGAGAAGGTCTAAGGATTCTACTACATACACTAAGAGTGAGATTGAGATAAAAGATTTTTTAGATTGCACGTTTGTACATATTTAGAATTATTTTGTTATTGTATTTAAAAACAAAATTAATCATCTAATTTAACAAACTTATCTAGTGCCAGATATGTATTTACCTGTAAAGTAGTATAGAGGATTTTGAAAAATGCTATATATTATAGATCAACATTAGTAATGAAGTTATCATTCCATCTAAAAAAAGCAACTACTTTTTTTAAAAGCTAATGATAAAGTAAAAGATGTTTTGAATCTCTCGTAGTTATAGAATTCTATATTTCTGACAAGTACTACAAATAATAAATGGTGTTGGTAGGAAAAAAATAGTTATCATTTCACTAATTCATCTTATCTTTGGCATGAGTGTCAAGTTCTGAGACTGACAAAGAATATGCATCTACTTTAAAACAATTTGAATCCCACTAATGCAAAGGATCTCAAAAAATTTTAAGAGTGGATTCTAGCAGTTGGTGATAGGAAGATATCACAGCCTAATTATGAGGAAGTGATGATAGATATTCCTAAGGAGTTACTAATTACTGAGACAAACGATCTAATTGAAGCAATAAGTAGAGAGGTCTATGGAAATCCTAAATTGTTAAATTTGGAAAAGATCCAAAATTCTTTCAGGAAAGAGCAATTTTATGTCCAACCAATGAGGATGTCAAACAATTTTATGATCAACGAATACATGCTTAATCAACGAGAAGGTTAATATACTTTCTTGATGAAATGATTAAATGTTTACCATTAAGATTTGTCTTTAGTCGATTTTATATTTTCTGTAGGTGAGAAACAAATATACCTAAGTTCATATTCCATTGATCATCCTGACCTTGGTCATAAGAAGAAGAATCAGGTGTTGACTCCAGAGTTTCTAAACAGCCTCATGGTAAGTGGATTGTCAAATCACAGTATAAAGCTGAAGATTGGTTGTAATCTAATGTTACTAAGAAACATAGATCGTAGATGAGGGCTAATGAATTGTACAAGGTTACAAATTACAAAAATGGTTAAAAAAATTTTGGAAGTTAAAGTGCTTACATGTGATAATGTTGGTGACTTGGTACTCATTCCCAAGATATTGATAACCCCATCAGACACAAAGCTACCTTTTAAAATGTGTAGAAGAAAATTGCCATTAATTTTGCTTTTGTAATTACTATAAACGAAAGTCAAGGACAATATTTGTCTAACGTTGGCCTTTATTTATTTAGACCATGTTTTTCATATGTACAACTCTATGTTTGAGTCTATAGAGTGACCTCTAATAAAAGACTAAAAGTGTTGTTAGTGGACAAAGAAGAAAACCCACAAATAAAAACAATGAATTGGTGTTCAAAAAAGTGTTTTAAAACCTTTACCTGTATGGTAGTTACTTTCTAAGATAATGCATTACTGATAACTTAACATGTCTAAATGTAAATCTTATCAACTAAATTCTTGGAAAACATGATGGAACTAACCTTTTCATAGTAAAGCCACCTCCTTGTTCATGTACTTATTTCTAATTTGTTAAGATTAATCTTATCTGAAACAAACAAATCGATTAGATGAAAAAATTTCTCTTCATAGACTAACAGATTTCAATTTTAAAAACTCTGATCAAGTAGAGATGTTAGTATCTTATCTTTTGGTATTAATGTTAGAGATTCATTTACTTGCGGACCAAGTAGCTGGTGCTTCAAAGATTCAGAATCGATGTTCATTTGTATATAAAAAAAAACACAACGAGATTCATAAACATATCGATTAGGATCTACTCGGATACATCTATTCAACTACAAATTGCATGTTATTTGAATACTAAGAACGAATTTCTAAATTACAAAACATATTATGTATAAATCAAAAAAAATTCTCTTACCTAAATTTGATGAATGAGATCAGACACGAATTTGCAAGAAATTATATATAATTGGACATGAATTTGTAGAATCCAAAATTGATAAACAAAGTGTATAATCGAATACGATTTGATGTATAGTTGTGAATTGAGGAGAAAATTTGATGAAGAAGATAGCAAATCGAAGAAATAATTTGTTTGACAACGAAATAGACATGCACTCGGTCGGATCTCAGATTTTTTTTGTGACAACAATTTTTTTTTAATGACATGTTATTTTATATAAAAAACCAAGATATACTCTATCCAATTTGATCGGATAAAACAAACTTATCAACCACTAATGGGCCAGTTAATTTAATTGACTAATGGACCAGCCACTTAATTGAATTTTAAAATAAATTATTAATAATAAATTATTAAACTACAATTAATAATTATATAAATAATAATTACAGATTTTTAAGTAAAGATCAATTATATTACATAAAATTTTTATATTTTATATTTTTAACGTAATATATTGCATGAACATTTCGCAGCACTTTGTAAAGTAAAATGATAAATGATGTAATATTATTATTTGTAACATTCATAAAACCGGATTAAAATAAATCAAATATTGAATAAAATATCAAATCGGGATAAGTCCAAATTATAAACGATATTTGTAACTATTATAAACCAAATTAAAACAAATTGAATATTGAACAAAATATCAAACCGGATGAGTCTGAATTATGAATGATATATCGATTATAAAACAAAATATGTTTAAATTTATAATCCTGCATGTACGTGCGAATCTGAATCTAGTATAGTTATGATGCGAAATGGTCAAAAGCTGGTTTTGAGCATAGGTAGATGAAACATTGGTCTAAAACCCCTATTTTTACGGTGTACCCGTACTCTCAATGAGTAATCTCTATACTAATATTTGAACAGCGAAAAAAAAATTAATCAATTTTCATGTATTATATTACATAAAATATTATTAGTTTTTATATTTTTAAAATAAAATCAATAAAAATACAATAGTAATTGCAAAATTAATATAACTAAATTTAAAATATAAATAATTTTTTTAATAATTATTAGTTTTCAAAATTTTAAATTTACTTTCTCTCTCTAACTAAATATGGAAAAAAATTAAAAAAAAAAATTTTAATTGTTAAACAATTAAAATTGAAAAACTAAAATTTGATATCTATTATTTATTTTAAGTTAGTATATTTAAAAGATTTTGTTAAGATTTAAAATTATGATTCTTCTATCATTTTTATTTTATCTTAGTTTATAATTTATAATAATATAATATAACTATCTAGTTAATAATTATTATCTAATATAAAATCCATATGTTGTATGATAAAAATCGGTTGGTATTTCACTTGCAACTATGTCATGAACAATATTTTCTTTTAGGTACATATATCAATGTAAATATATATATATATATACAAATTTGATCCCAAAAAAAATGTATGTGAAAATTTGCTAAAAAAAATTCAGATACAAGAGTTCTACAGTTCTATGTAACTTAAATAAAATTACCGGTTTATTTATTTTGCCCGAGCTTTTGTTATCGCATAAAAGCCACTGGGACTTTAAAACGGCGTCATAACGAATATGGATGTGTAGGGCCTACTACCACAATGATATGGTTAGTAACTTTATTCTCCAACTACCAACATCAATTCCACGAGGCATTTTGGCAGGTGAACTATACCAATATTTTTCATCTTGTAAACAATTCAACTTCTTCCTTATTTTTCCCAAAAAAGTTGATTTCTCCGGTTGTCATACTATTTCGAATTTACACATGTAAGATATCTTCATCTTATCTTTTCATTTCAAGAGTTTAATACCACGGAAACAATAATATATTCGTAGGAATATATTAAATATTTACAGAAGGTTGAATGAGACAATGACGGTCTGTCATAAAGTTGAGTATTGCGGAATGTATGTCCATTATCCAGATGTTATACATGAAGAACTGTGGAGATAATTTTTGTTATAAAATCAGTATTTGTTCATATTTATATGCATATACTATATATAGTCTAATAACATCATAATAAAATTATATTAAATATTTTTATTGGTAATTATGTAATAGAAAAAAAGAATGACATTGACGGTTGTTTCCAAAAAAAGACATATAACATGTTGTCATGTTGATATTGAATGTGACATATATAGACGAAATTTTTATGGAGATATATCAGTCTACGTACCTAGCAAAAATAATATATACCCATTAACAAAAGAAAAAAAAAGATATAATATACGTTTGATCAGTTAAAAAATTATTATTTTGGTTTTGTTACATATGAGATTGAGTATAATAATACGTACTGGTTACTATATTTCTTTTTGTAAACAACATTTATTGTGAGAATTTAAATTTGAGTGATGATGATAGTACAAATTACTACTCTACATGTTCTGGTCACTATCAACTATAATTTTGAATCTCAGAAATTTAAGCCCGAATTTTACCAAAAAAATTTATGTAAAGAAACCATGTTTGGTTAGATTAGAGTGCATATATAACACGAGGATTTTTGGCAGGTCACCAACAAAATCATTCAAAAAAGTATGAATAGATTATTATATAATAATATTATCTTCTAATTACATTTTTGTGTAAGTTGGCCATACAAAAATTCAATATGCATATGGTGACACTCGTCACTGGAGACCAAGTCGGTCCAACTCTAGACCTTCCACACTGCTTCGTCCCCGCCACATAAAGGGTACTATCGTTATTCCACATGTACCTAACGTGACATTATAAATAACAAGGTGAAAGAAAGATCCATGCAGAAACAATTACCATAATTACAAAACAAATTATAAATTGTTTCTTCTTCATCTTCCTTACATATGGATACTTTAGCTTCAAACTCTTCGGATCTCACGACCAGATCTAGTCACGAAAAGTCGGCGTTTAGCAACATGTATCTCCTCACAACACTTCAAGCCCTTGTAGTCATTTCCCTCTTGATGATATTCAAGAAAATAAAGTCATCTTCACAAAACCGGAAGCTACATCCTCTCCCACCGGGACCCACCGGTTTTCCAATCGTCGGAATGATTCCGGCGATGCTTAACAACCGTCCTGTTTTCCGGTGGCTCCACAGCCTCATGAAAGAGCTTAACATGGAAATAGCTTGTGTGCGTCTAGGAAACACTCACGTGATCCCTGTGACGTGTCCTAAGATCGCACGTGAGATTTTCAAGCAACAAGACGCACTCTTCGCGTCAAGACCACTCACTTATGCTCAAAAGATCCTCTCCAACGGCTACAAAACCTGCGTGATCACACCGTTTGGCGAACAATTCAAGAAGATGAGGAAAGTGATAATGACGGAGATTGTTTGTCCAGCAAGACACCGATGGCTACACGACAATAGAGCTGAGGAAACCGATCACTTGACCGCTTGGCTTTACAACATGATTAAAAACTCCGAACCGGTCGATCTCCGGTTTGTTACTAGGCATTACTGTGGAAATGTGATTAAGAGGCTTATGTTCGGAAAGAGGACGTTCTCGGCGAAAACCAAAGCTAATGGTGGACCAACCTTGGAAGATATCGAGCATATGGATGCTATGTTCGATGGTTTAGGGTTTACATTTGCGTTTTGTGTATCGGATTATCTACCGATTCTTACGGGGTTGGATCTAAACGGACATGAGAAGATCATGAGAGAAGCTAGTGCGATTATGGATAAATATCACGATCCTATTATTAATGAAAGGATTGAGATGTGGAGAGAAGGTAAGAGAACTCAGATCGAAGATTTTCTAGACATTTTCATTTCTATCAAGGGCGAAGATGGCCAGCCTTTGCTTACCGCTGATGAAATCAAACCAACCATTAAGGTAATTAATTATATACCTTTCATACTTTTCATGCAAATTTAACACATTCAACCAACTATTACTTTGAATATATGATAACATAGAACATATTGTATAGTATCCCTGAAAAAGATAGTTTGACATTTATTTGTGTTGTAGTGGAAATTTATAATTTTGTAATGTCTTTTAAAAATATGTTGAGAAAAAGAAAAAAAGTTATTTAAGGTTTTGGCAGAAAAAAAATGCCAAAACATCCAAACAAGACAAGAAAAAAAGTATCACCCCTATGGCTTTTGAGTTAGAATGGTATAACTTATTGGGAGTTATAGTGACATCTTTTTTAGCAGAAGCAAGAAAAAAAAAACAATTGGACTCCTTTTGTAGTCAATGCCAACAAAGAAAAGAACAAAAATAATAATTTGGCAATTGACTTTTGGGAGATATTATGTTTAGCATAAGGTTAAATGTTCATTTGAGTCATGAGTCCATGCGTAGAATAGTAAACTAATAAGACTGTCTCATAAATTTTTACTAATATTTTTATTATAAATTATATCGGTAAATATGTTTTAAAAAACTTTTTTTAAGAAATTCTTATTAAGAACCGGTTTTAAAAACATAGATTTTAAGACTTTTAATTAAGAACCGGTTATTAAAAAAAAAAAATTTAATATGTTTATCGATAAAATTTATAATTTTTTTATCTTTATCGATAAAGTTATATTTTTTTAATCTTAAAAACTTCTATTAAATAAATTTTTAAGAACTTCCGACGATGGAGATACTCTGAGAACCGGTTATTATTTGTGAACTTGCTTACCTAATAAAAATCATTTTATTATTAATTTTATAGGAACTTGTAATGGCGGCCCCGGACAACCCATCAAACGCCGTGGAATGGGCCATGGCAGAGATGATAAACAAACCGGAGATCCTCCACAAAGCTATGGAAGAGATCGATAGAGTCGTCGGCAAGGAAAGATTAGTCCAAGAATCCGACATCCCAAAACTTAACTACGTCAAAGCTATTCTCCGTGAAGCTTTCCGTCTTCATCCTGTCGCCGCCTTCAACCTCCCACATGTGGCACTCTCCGAAACGACCGTCGCAGGTTACCACATCCCTAAAGGAAGTCAAGTTTTACTTAGTCGTTACGGTCTTGGTCGTAACCCTAAGGTTTGGTCTGATCCACTTAGCTTTAAACCGGAGAGGCATCTCAATGAGTGTTCGGAAGTGACTTTGACGGAGAACGATCTCCGGTTTATATCGTTCAGTACCGGAAAGAGAGGATGTGCTGCTCCGGCGTTAGGTACGGCGATAACCACCATGATGCTTGCAAGGCTTTTGCAAGGGTTTAAGTGGAAACTAGCCGGAGGTGAGACACGTGTCGAGCTGATGGAATCGAGTCATGATATGTTTCTTTCGAAACCTTTGGTTGTGATCGGAGAATTAAGGTTGTCAGAAGATGTTTATCCAACGGTAAATTGAGGCGACGGTCACGTACGACAAGGAGATTTTTGTTTATATTATGAATAATTATAAGTGTATATCCGCTGTCAAAAAAAGTATAATATAAGTGTATAAGCCAAAGTCTGGTATGAACCAAACTTCGTTCGGTTTTGGATGGTCCGTTTTGGAAACACTTGAAGTGTGTTTCCTCTTGCTTTTTGGTTTCTACATATATATTTTTGCTTTTGCGTTAATAATTAATAAGAAGGTGTTCACAATTATTAATTACTGTATCTCTTTCTTTCGTTTTAAGAAATAAGATTAACAGCCATTGTATGATCTGAACAATTCACTACATAAAACCAAAAGATCTAACACGAGAGAACATATGCAACGTTACATTCAACTATAGTTCTTACCAAAACAGAGATTTTGAATAGCTATTTGCTTCTATATGATCAAGATTCTTGATATAGGTTTCTTTGATGAAGGAAGAAACAAGTAATATTACAAACAAGAAGAAGATTGTCAAAAGAAACTTTGATCCTTTAGTCCAACTTTTATTGAGGTCCTCTAGAAACAAAACCTATAGGCTCTCAAATATCGCAGTGTATAAGGTTAAAAGGTTGGTTTATAACAAGGCACCTTTGTGTAATGATTCCAAAATCCTTATATTAGTTGTCATCATCTGATTTATCTCGACCATGATTAGAGACATTCTCACTTATACAGTACATTGGATTTCATGATGTTTATAGAAATGTTAATCATGTGGCTCATGTATTAGCATAACGTGCAAGTAAGAGTCCAAATTTTCTAAATTTTTATTTGAAAATGAAACGGAGATAATACCAACAAAGTGGAAATATCACTAACATTTATTTGAATTTCTATATTGTTCATCTATAGTATTTTATTTCTTTTATGTATCAAAATGATTCCATTATATATACATTATAGATTCCTATGCCCTCCAAAGATTCTTATAAATTCTTATATATATTTTCTTTCGTAATAATAATAACTGAAAAATGTAAGAAATTAAAAATAAAAAGGGCTACGGTGTTCTAGCGAACTCCTTTCATTCGTTTATCTCTCTACTCAACAGTTTCCTTATCTCTCTCCCGGAGCTCTTCCTTGTTCCGTCCACCATTTATTGATTACGGTACGATTCACCTTCTCCAGCTCAATCTCTCCACTTTATATAAATCAATCTCTGTATTCGCCTCTTCTCCATCTCTCTCTCTCTTTTAGGTTTTATTTTTTCTTTCCACGATTGAAACCATCGAAGCAACTACGTTTTCTAAATTTCTAAATGATTTTGTCTCTTTTTTTGTTTAGTAGATGAAGAATTAAGTCTGTATTTGTGGTTATTACTGTTTATTTATTTTCTGTGAAATTTAAAATTCTGATTCTGCTTTGTTTGCTTTGGTTATGATGCAAATCTTGTTAATTTTCTTCTTTCTGTTTATTGCATTTGCTTCTTAGGTTTGAAATGTTGTAGCTTGATTTGATTCATGATTGTTTCTGCTTTTATAGAGTAAGATTTGAAGGTGAAAAGCTACTTAATTGTGTTGCTGCAGGGAGTGTATTGTGGAGCTAAATGGCTCTAATACAATTTGGAAGTACTTGTGTTCCTCAATGGAGTCTTCTTCCTCAATTTTCAGTGAGAGCTTATTATCCGAGCAGAGTCGAATCATTCCGCCAACATAAGTATGATTTTCTGTTCAAGTCTCTGGATTGTGCATTTAGTTCTTGACATAGTTTGGTTTACTTTTCCCTAGCTTAAAGACTTTCAAGGGTTTTGATTTGTTGACATTGGGCATCTTATGATTAGTCTTCGTAGAATTACTATTAAAGTTAGAATTATGTGAATCATAAAGTTGAGAGCTTTACCGCTTTGATGAGAGTATTCTGAAGAGTTTATATATCTGAATTAGCATTAAAGGTTTTTCCTTTTGACAACTTTGCAGTTCCATGAGCCAAATAAATTGTTTGGGAGCTTCAAGGTCGAGTATGTTCTCACATGGGTCTTTGCCCTTCTTGTCGATGACGGGAATGTCCAGAAAGATGCATCCTTCTCGCAGAGGATCTCGCTTCACTGTTAGAGCTGATGCAGTATGTGTTCCTATTTTCTTCCCTTTACAGAATGTGTATATCTCAGCTTCACTACTTATTATGTGATCTTGCAATTCTAGGATTACTATTCGGTACTCGGAGTTTCGAAAAATGCAACCAAATCTGAGATTAAAAGTGGTATGTTTTCTGGTTTTTTAAATGTGAGAGATTCCCTTATATATAGATGTTTTGCATATGTTCCAATGCACAATCAAACCTCGCCTTTTGAATTCTTCGCTTTTGTGTTCCTTATGTTTTGTTTTGACTTGTTGTTTTTGGTATGATATTGATTCGCTCTTCCTTGCTCTTGTTTCAGCCTATCGGAAGCTGGCTAGGAATTACCATCCAGATGTGAACAAGTAAGTGAAAGCAATATGGTTGCAAACTTTAGGTTATGTTGTTCCACATAATGGGAAAACCGTTCCAGCCACTGTACCTTGAAAACTCATAGGCAGTAGTGAACTACAGACCCGGAAATGGAAATAAAATGCTCAAAAATCGCTAGGTTTCCTTCGAGACTGATACTTCTAAGTTAGAAAATTGTTACCGTCTTGTTTACATGTTTATTATGTACTTACAGGGATCCTGGTGCAGAAGAGAAATTCAAAGAAATAAGTAATGCATATGAGGTGAATTGAAACCCAACTTCTCCTTTGTTTCTGTGGAGGTGTTTGTTGACTAAAGAACAAAACTTTGTTGTGCAGGTTTTATCAGATGATGAAAAAAAATCTCTTTACGATAGATATGGTGAGGCTGGACTTAAAGGCGCTGGTGGAATGGGTGGTATGGGGGTACGTTGTTCAAAGCAAACATTTACAGATTTATTCTTTGTAGACACTCGAAGCCAACTCTCTGATATCTTCTTGGTTTGGTTTGTTTATATTAACTTTTCAATAGGATTTTAGTAATCCATTCGATCTATTCGAGTCATTATTCGAAGGCATGGGTGGGATGGGAGGAGGTGGAATGGGTAGAGGTTCAAGAAGCAGAGCCGTGGATGGTCAAGACGAGTATTACACTCTAATCTTGAACTTCAAAGAAGCGGTTTTCGGGATGGAGAAAGAGATAGAGATATCCCGGCTCGAAAGCTGCGGGACTTGTGAAGGTTCAGGTGCAAAACCGGGAACCAAAGCGACCAAATGCACCACGTGTGGTGGACAAGGCCAAGTGGTTTCATCTGCAAGAACTCCACTGGGCGTGTTCCAGCAAGTAATGACTTGCTCATCCTGTAATGGTACTGGAGAGATATCGACGCCGTGTGGTACTTGCTCTGGAGACGGACGTGTGAGGAAAACGAAACGGATAAGTCTCAAAGTACCAGCCGGGGTTGATTCAGGTAGCCGGTTAAGAGTGAGAGGAGAAGGCAATGCTGGGAAGAGAGGCGGGTCACCGGGTGATCTATTTGTTGTTATAGAAGTTATACCAGACCCGGTTTTGAAACGAGATGATACAAATATTCTCTACACTTGCAAGATATCGTATATCGATGCAATTTTAGGGACGACACTGAAAGTACCGACAGTAGATGGGACGGTGGATTTGAAAGTACCGGCGGGGACACAACCGAGCACAACGCTGGTGATGGGGAAAAAGGGAGTTCCGGTATTGAACAAGAGTAATATGAGAGGGGATCAGTTGGTGAGAGTGCAAGTGGAGATACCTAAGAGATTAAGCAAAGAAGAGAAGAAGCTTATTGAGGAACTTGCTGATATGAGCAAGAACAAGACTGCTAATAGCACCAGAAGATGATTTTAAAGAAGACAATTTTGACATTGAAAATGTGAATCTTTATATATACATTGTTCTGCTCTAGCTTGTGATACTTTGTGATGTCTGATGAAAAGTTCGGTAACTTATGAAAAATAGTAGTGAAATTTAGATCCCGGAAATGCCGGTGCAATTCTAAGAACACACTATCCAGCTTCCATCATAGTACAAGAGATTGGTGATATCGTCGTCTCTTGTACGATAATGGAATTTGGATTGTGTGTTCTTGGAGTTGCAACTACGTTTCCGGGATGTAAATTCACTACTATTTTATGAGTTACTGTTGGAAGGAAGATGATGGTTTAATAGGCTTCGGATGAGAAATACATACGAATTGTTAGACCAATGAATAAATTAACTTTTTAATAAACCTAAATTTAGTTGAAACATTCTACTAAACCATCTAGACAAAAAGGAAGTAGCAATTTCACGTTATAATTGTTGTGTATCTCCAAGATGAAAGAATGAATTGGACTAGTCTAAAATATAAAAGACAAGGAAAAATAAAAATTGTAAAGTGGGGTTAGAGAGGTTCGAACGCTCGACCTCAGAATTAACAGTAAATGTGACTTAGGATACTAAACAGCTGCAGCTTAATCATGAATGATCAAACAGTGTCTCAAATTCCTGAAACACATTGATTTTAATCAAAATACACATTCTTAAGCAAGTGCTCCACAATCAAAGCTTCAAAATCTTTCAATCTAAAACTGACAACAATGAAACATCATGTTACCAAAAGGTTGAGAGGAGAAGAAAAATCTTATGCAAGTTGTGATTTTTTGAAGATCCTTAACTAATCTCATTAAATATTCAACTCTAATGATTCACAAGACTTCACAGCCACTGTATGATCTAAAAAACTTCACTAGATTGGAGCAAATGATACCAAACATAAGAGAACACCGAGAACAGTTGTTTTAACTTCCAACTTCTTATAATGTAGTACCTCCTCCATCCGACATAAGAGATGCAGCAGCTGCAGCAGCGGTTGGCACAACTCCCGTGGAGATAAACGGTTTCGACAAGTGAACAAGCCTGAATAAAAAGAAAGCATTGTATCACTGATGAATTAGATAAATGATACCAATCACGAGTGTTATAAAATAAGATAACAATAATCTTACGGGGCGAGATATTCACAGAAAGATGAAACCGCAGCTGCGACTTCACTATAATTTTCAGGTGTAGCTGGAGCTGTTACATCAACAATCTGCATCCCAGGTGTTACAGGAACAGCCTCATCTATAGCATGAACTTTAGGCATCTTATTAACCGAAGATACAGAAACACTTATGTGCGCGGTCCGTTGGAAATGGAAGGCAAATCCGACTTTGAGAAGCTCGTGGTCTAATTTGTAACCAAGTGAATAGAACAAACGCAAAGCGTTCTTGCTTACTTTACTTTCAACCATAGTTCTTACCATAACAGAGATTTGATCAGCTCCTGCTCCTCTCATCGCACCTCCAACATGTTTAACAGTCCTATGATTCAAGATTCTTGAAATTAGATTCCTTTGAATGAAACAAGAACATATACAACAACAAGAAGAACTATACCATGTTGGTTCTGGTTGATCAAGATCACATAAAAGCCTAACTTCTGAAGACACAACACCTGAAAGAGAAGATTGACAATGATTCATAGGAAGCTTAAAGTTTCTGACTTTGAGTATGAAACTGGAAAATGTGAATGGACTTACCAAGATTTGGGCCACTTTTTAAACATAACTCATGAACTCTCAAACGTTCGCGTTGAACACCACAAAGACCTTGAAGAAGGATCTCAAGTGCTTCAACATGCTGTAAAATTGGGAAAAAAAAACATCAAATTCTGAATTTTTTAAACCTAGGTTTTTCAATTTGGCATCAGAGCAATGGTAAAATCTACTCCATGAACTCGAAAAATTAAAACTTTTCTGAAATAAAAAAAACAAACCCACCTGAGTCTCAATAATTCCTTGAACGACACACTCCATTGACTTGTTTTCTTTAGTTCATACAAAACCTTCTGCAAAAACCCATAAGCATTTAAAAAAAAATCTTCAATTGAAACAAAAATTGTATTCACAACAAACTAAATCCGAAGGCGAAAGAGAAAACTTACTGAATCTTCGATACCATCTTCTTCGACTCTTCGGGAGCGCTTAACACAACATCCGTCATTCGAAAGTTTCAAGAGTCAATGGTTATTTATAGATTGTAATATGATTTATAAGCATGGCCTATTAGCTCAGTTGGTTAGAGCGTCGTGCTAATAACGCGAAGGTCACAGGTTCGATCCCTGTATAGGCCATTCATATTTTTAGGCTTTTTATTTTTTCTCAGTCAATTTATTTAATGAAGTGATCACTAAAAGGGCCGTTACCACAGTTGGTCGCAAAACATGCATGGGCCATTGATTTAAAGTTTTTTTTTTTTAAGATTTCGTAATAATAGTTTTTTTTTTTAAGATATCGTAATAATAGTTTTTTTTTTTAAGATTTCGTAATAATAGTTTTTTTTTTTAAGATTTCGTAATAATAGTTTTTTTTTTAAGATTTCGTAATAATAGTTTTTTTTTTTAAGATTTCGTAATAATAGTTTTTTTTTTAAGATTTCGTAATAATAGTTTTTTTTTAGATTAAATAACTAAAAGAGGCTAGTTTTTTTTAATGGGCATAAAAGAGACTAGGTTGATCATACTTTATAACGTGATAAATGATTACTACTAGAAAATATTTATTTTCTTTTTAAACAAAACATTTTTTAAAGCTTTCATTGAAATGAAATTATATATGAATATATGATACGTTCAGTTAAGTTATGTATATTAATGCACAAACTAAAATAACCCAAGTAAAAACAGCACAAAATTGATTTTTTAACATCAAAAAATTGTTTTTTTTAACATCACAAAATTGATTTTTTTAACATCACAAAATTGATTTTAAAAAGCATCACAAAATTGATTTTAAAAAGCATCACAAAATTGATTTTAAAAAGCATCACAAAATTGATTTTAAAAAGCATCACAAAATTGATTTTAAAAAGCATCACAAAATTGATTTTAAAAAGCATCACAAAATTGATTTTAACAAGCATCACAAAATTGATTTTAAAAAGCATCACAAAATTGATTTTAACAAGCATCACAAAATTGATTTTAAAAAGCATCACAAAATTGATTTTAAAAAGCATCACAAAATTGATTTTAAAAAGCATCACAAAATTGATTTTAAAAAGCATCACAAAATTGATTTTAACAAGCATCACAAAATTGATTTTAACAAGCATCACAAAATTGATTTTAAAAACATCACAAAATTGATTTTAAAAAAACATCACAAATTTAATTTTAATAAAAATCACAAATTTAATTTTAATAAACATCACAAATTTAAATTTTAAAAACATCTATAATGATTTAAATAGCATTAGTGAAACGGTTATAATTTAATGCTTTATATCTTATGCCATAAAAATTGATTAATGATTTATATCTTATGCCATCAAAAATGATTAATGACTTATGTGTTATCATAAAAATGATTAATGAATGTTATGTCGTACAAATGATTAATGATTCATATGCTATGTCATAAAATTTTGACTCAATGATTCATATGTTGTGTCATCACAAAAAGATGTCATTTAAGTCAATGTAGTTTAAAACTTTTTCGCCTTTCTTAATTAGTTTGTGTAGGTTTTAACTATAGTATCTACAAAGTTAATATTTTGAAAACCAGATGGAACACTGATTCAGAAATGTAATGGTTGACGGTCCGATCGGGTTAACAATTTTTGAAAAAAATGTTAATTATATAGAAAGATACATCTCAGAGGAAAAAGGAATATAAGACAATGTAATTTTCTTAATGAATGGAAAAATTATAAAAGAAAAACCTTAGAAATTTCCTGATGACTGGTAATAGAACATGTGTTCATTGTTTTTTCTTTTCATATCAAAATCTATCGAAAAATCATTGAAGGTAATTTAATGGTCTAGTAGAACAAATTCAGCAAACACCTAATCAGCTAAAAACTATATGATTTTTTTGCTGGGTCGATAGAATTAGATCAGGGTTCATGAACTTTCCAGCATTGTTTTAGATTATCTCACTAATGACCATTAGTTGTGGTGGAATTAAATAACATAGCAAACAATATTTAATGTTGTATATGGCTATAGGTTTCTTGGTTGGGATGATCGTAAATGTCTATTAAGTGAAATGCTTAATTCTTTATAAAGGTTGAATAAAAAGTTAGCATATTTATACTCTTTTATGTGAAAATGATTTTGTTTTTTTAAACCAAAATATATGTGGCTATAATTGCTCAAGAATCAAGATGTTTGTGTACGTTAAGTGCTACATCACTATTGACCAAAATGATTATTATAAAATTAGAAAAGTAGATTAAGTATTGCAGTGTATGGGTTGGGTATTAACCATGTTTACTAAAAGTTTGGAAGAGGGGGAAAAACTTCAATTTATTTATTTTGGCTGAAAAAAATAAATTTTTTATCTATTTTATTAGACGAATAAATTATCAATATTGCTTTGACCAAACCGTTTTAGTTTCATTGTTAGTCAAGAATATCTTTAAATGTAATCTCAGTGATACAACAACTAATAAATCATTATATTTGAAGCCAAAATATTAAAAATTTAAATCAAAATTTTTAATTATAAAAGTCTCCTCCAACTTGTAAAGCAATTTGCATAATAAATATATGCTATTGGCTGCTTTTGAAACTATTGTAAAGCCTCATCCAACATGTCTTTGAACACTTTTTATAATTTATCCATTCATGAAAGATTCACCAGGTATAAGAGGAGCATAAAATGTGCAGTTTACCATTTTCTTAGAAATTGTTTCTCCTTTTATGTAGAGTAAGCCATTTTCATTTGCACTTCTATAACATCGATGTCCCGTTTTACCTTTTTTGTATTTTCTAAAAGATTCGGGATCACAAAACGCACAAAAATATCAAATACATAGGAAAAATACTTGTCTTTCCAATTGTTTGTAAGCTTCATAATTACGTATGTCAAACAAATGAGAAGAAAATTTTGGTCTTTTATATCGTTCAATAAAATAAATAATTCAAACTTGACTTTGTTATATCCATACGCCGCCAAATTTATGAGAGTATTAGAGCATTTATCAATGTCCATCACAAACCTAATTTTATGATCCAATATAAAACATTGTAACTAGGTTATCTAAGCAAGTAGATTCACTAAATAGTCTTATAATGAAATCAATGCTTCTAACTTTAAGAATTACTATTTGGAGCAACTTTCTTCCTCCTCATTTTATGATATTAATCTAAAATCATTTGATATTACTCTTTCCTGCATGTATTTCTTTACTTGAAACCCTAATTTTTTAAGTAACTTGACCTATTAGCTCAGTTGGTTAGAGTAACTTGGCCTATTAGCTCAGTTGGTTAGAGCGTCGTGCTAATAACGCGAAGGTCACAGGTTCGATCCCTGTATAGGCCATTTTTAATTTTTTAATGTTTTTTAATTTCTACAATACGGCACCGGATTATTAATGGTATCTCCCTTATACCAATCCAAATCTATGGTGGCCCCCAGCATAACTACCGCTAATAAATTTAATACACGTGGACGACTTTCGTACGTTTTGTTTCTCTACTGTATTAGGATTACATTTAACCAAAAGATTAGTTTCTAATCTCAGAGTCAAAGGGAGAGTGAAGAACCAGCGAGAAAATCGCCGGCGATCGAAAAGAAGAAGATGGCTGGAGGAGGCGGATTCAACGGCGCGTCGTCTGGTAAAGTTGACTACGTGTTCAAGGTTGTTTTGATCGGCGATTCAGCAGTAGGGAAGTCGCAGCTACTCGCTCGGTTCACAAGAGACGAATTTAGTATGGATTCTAAAGCCACGATCGGTGTTGAGTTCCAAACTCGAACACTCGTCATTGATGATAAGAACATCAAGGCTCAGATCTGGGATACTGCAGGACAAGAACGGTACTAAACCTTCTCCGATCTTCGTTCTATCTCCTATTGCTTAGATTTGTTTGTGAAATTGTGCGTTTGTAGAAATTTGAGAACTATTGCTTCGAATTCGGTGCTGACACTGATCAATTTCGATTGGATCTTCGTGTATCCTTGAACGTGACCTGGTTTGAATAGAGATCGATTAGTTTTGTTTGTTCTTTGCTCGTCTCAATGTTCTCATGAGTTCCGCTAGTTAGTTATTTATGGCTTCTCCTGGATCAGATTGGATGATTTTGTTCTTTGGCTCAATGTGTTTATAGCATTCTCTTTGCGGAATCAAATTATATAGTGATCATCATTGTGTATTAAGTCTTGCCTTTTTCTCCATTGTACATACCAATGTGGATGCTTTGATCAGTTACATTCTTATTCTTTTGCTTTGAACAGATACAGAGCTGTTACAAGCGCATACTACAGAGGTGCTGTTGGTGCAATGTTGGTTTATGATATGACGAAACGTGAAAGCTTTGATCACATTCTTCGATGGTTAGAAGAACTACGAGCACACGCTGATAAGAACATTGTTATCATCTTAATTGGTAACAAGACGGATTTAGAAGATCAAAGATCGGTTCCCATGGAAGATGCCAAAGAATTTGCAGAGAAGGAAGAGCTTTTTTTCCTCGAGACTTCCGCTCTAAAGTCGACAAATGTAGAGAACTCTTTCAACACTCTCTTGACTGAGATCTTCAACACGGTGAACAAGAAGAATCTCGCATCTAATGGAAGTCAAGGCGATTCAAATAACCCGGGATCGATGGCTGGAAAGAAGATTGTTATTCCGGGTCCTGCACAGGAGACCCCTACTAAGACCACCATGTGCTGCAGCTCGTAAGTCTTTTCGATTGATATAATTACAGTTAAGAAAATTAATAATTTCATATTCTTCGACAAGTTATATCCTTGATTTTGGTGTTAGATAGTGAGTTCTTTTATTGTATATTCTTTTGGAATCTGGCATTTATGCATCCCTTTGATTAACATTGTTATCAGAATTTTATGGTTACTGGTTTCGAATTCTGGAATATAAAGAGGTTTGGAACAAAATCTTTCATTTTTTTCTGTTCATCCATCAAAAGTAAGTGAATAATCAAAACGACAACAAAGGAGTACAATCTGAAAATATGATGAAAGGGGAGGGCTTTAAGCTGTCTCCATAGCTTGAGGACCATCCGAATCACCGCCAGTGCTTCCATTCACCGAACCACCTTCAGTTTTTGGTGTTTTCTCGGCAAGTCTCTCTAGCAGCTCCTGGCAATCTGCAGCAGTGACCATAACAGCCAAACTATTCGTCCCTCTCCAGCAACTGATGGCTATTGTTGACGCATCCACTTTCACTGGTTCTTCACCTGAGATAACAGCAACGTCGTAAAAATCACATCCTACATAATCAAAAGTATATATAAAGACAAATCAGTACGCACCATCGCTAGGAATCACCAGGCAGCTGCCCACAGCTATGTCAGTTGCTTTCTGGGCCACCAGTGGATTGATAAAATCCGGAAACTTTATCGATTTTTGTTCCAGAAGATGTTTGAAGTCTGCCATTGGAATGTAAAGTATTTGTTTGGTGATGTATGGAAGGATCACAGGTAGTCCCTCGGATGATATACGGAATGAGCACGGCTTGCTTGAACCCTCTTTTGATGATTGTCTCTCCTGTGTTTCGATTAGTTAAAAATAATGTTAAGTTTCACCTCTGCAGCTTGTTGTTAATCAACCGAAATGACAAGTAGAGTAAATAATATAGTACTTACAAACATCTTGAGGCCAACAGAAGCAATCTTAAGCTGCTGCCCGACTGCAAAATTCAACTGAAGAACTTCCTTAACCGATTTTGAAACATAGTAAATCCTCTTGACGCCGCTTGTGTCGTTGTTTCTTGCCACGAGATGACCGTATAATGGAAATGATTCATCTTTAATACCGTAGAACTCCTTGATGCCATTGATGACAGTTTCATCTTTCAGGAAAACAACAGGATCAAACCCTTTCCACTTCCCTTGCATCGGTACTTTTCTCTTGTCTCCCGCTTTACTCGAATTGGCTTCTTTATCTTCCGCAATGGTTTCTCCTTCTGTGTTTTTCTTCTCCGGCTCCAAGCTCTCGTCTTTCTCATTGTTTGAATCTGCGTCTATAACTTTTTCCACTGCACTCTCATTTAGTACAGCATCCACGGTAACGAGTTCCTTTTCGGATTCTTTACCCAGAGACTTTTCTGTTGACTCAGCAGCATTTTTAGAAGACGAGTTCCTTTTAGGAATTGGTTTCTCCTGAAATTCTGTGAGAAAATTATCTGTAAGTTCAAGGGTGAAACGTTGAAGTTCACCATATGTGATTAAACATGAACCAGAAGTTCTCCAAAAACAAAAATAGTTCACCTGGTAAGGGTGAAACTTTGTGAAGGACAGCTATGAAGAAGCCTCCGGTGTTCTGATCATGAGGCATTATCCTCATGCAACGTTCAAGTGGAAGATCAGAGACTTCCTCGGCTGGTTCATCAGGAGTTGCATCCACCACAGAATTAACTGTTTCTTTGCATCCATCTTCACAAACATTAGCATCACCATTCTCATTCTTCTGTGTGGTTTCAGGTGAGTCCTTGAGGTTTTTCCCAGAAGGAAACATGCTAACAAGAACTCCGCCTCTCCGGTTTTGTGGTACGTCTTTGTAAGAAGTAAACCACCCACCTTTATCACGCACCTGGATCAACCAAAGTTAAGGCGAATAATATGAGTAATCCCATTAGCTTCTAGAGATAAGGATTTGTTCAATCGATAATAAAGGTAGAAACTGACCTTCCATTTCTTAACACCTGGTCTTCGTATCAGTTCAGGAAGCTTATCAGAAACATCTAAAAGTTCAACAGAGCTTCCACACCTCCTTAGAATCTGTATCCAGGAAAGGGCTTTTATGCAGCAACAGCTATAACAGGTTTATAATTATTAAAGTTGAAGACATTGCTTGAAAATTACCTCAGCAACAACAGCCTCGTCCTCAATTGGGTTCATTGAGCAGGTTGAGTATATCATTCTCCCACCAACTTTCAACAGAGATAAACCTGGACAAGACCAAGCAGACATGTTTACGATAGGCAAGTTATTCTACAAGCAATTTCATGGAAATTAGTTGAGAGATGTAAGAAAGAAAAAGAACATATACCTCTCATCGCTAGAATAATCTGTAGGCTATGAAGTCCATTGCCCATTCCAGAGTTCCTGTACAAAAATCAAAAGGAATAAGAAATTAAAGAACCGATGCCATTAAATGCATCATAACATGACCGACTGGCAGAAAAGAAACGGCAAAGGTGAAAATACCATTTTCGCCAAATGTCTGGAGCCTTGCGCAGTGTACCATCACCACTGCACGGAACATCACATAAAACACGGTCAAAGGAAAGTTGATTAATGGGCATATCTTCAGTTAATCCTTTCTCTGAAGCTCGGGATTTGTTCAAACGGCAACCGGGGAACTGTTGTCCTTCATGATTAGTCACTATCAAGTTGGATGTGCACATTCTCTTTGTTTGGTGAATGAGAAGGTTGGATCTTTTGAAATCAACATCATTAGCCACCACCTGGTTATTAAGGGAAAAACAATCAAATTATCTATCTACCTAAGACCAGATATTTATAATAAAAGATATACATTTAGCAACACAAACCATTCCATTAGGTAGAGATCCTGGTTCTGATGCTTCATGAATTATCTCAAGCAGCTGAAATGTTTTGGAACCCGGTGCAGCACACACTGCTCAGAGACAAACAAAAGATAATTGATCAGTAACCATTGACTTCTTACATTCCCGGAACGCGGATAAAGTCATATGATCATTTCTTCCTTTCTCAAGGTGTATACTTCTTTAAGCCCTTTGAACATTTATAGGTCCCCAAACAATATCAAATACAAATTCACTCACTGTCAAGTACAAAATGATCTGGATGTACATCGAGGAAGAGAGGAGGTACCTGCATGATTAAATTCAACAACGCATTACAAATGTTAGCAACGACATTGACAAAGGAATGTTAATGAAGGAAGAGAGTATTAAGCTATTTTACCATGCTAACAGCTTCCTGCCTTGTTATGTTGCCAACTTCATTTTCTAATTTCAGAAATTCATGAAACCTGAAAAGCCCCCAAATGAAGAAACCCACCCAAGTTCTTAACCATACTCAAAGTAACCAGAGTAGCTAGAATTGCTTATCTAATAATATGACGAGAGACTAAAAGCATTCATATGTTAGAGAAAATGTACCTCTCAAGTGTCTGATTTTTTCTAATCTCCTTTCGGGAAAAATTAGAATGCCAAGCGAGATTCTTCGGATACCAAGGCAAGGGCTTAATAGCCTCCAATTCACCACCTTCAATGGCCTAGAAAGCAAAACCAATGTTAGATATATAGTTTTTCCAGGAATATAAATATATATATATATATATATCATTTAGACACTAGAAAATGCTAACTACAAACATTGCATTTACCTCAGCCTGAAGAGATTTCACAAAGTCATTCTCCAAGATCGATCTAATTTCATCGCGAAATTGGCTACTGCAATTCACAGAAAAGAAACCAAGTAGCATCTAGTAAGCAATTGCAATCTTGAGCAATGGTTTACACTGGTTACTAAACCCTAAACCTCACTGAGACTATGAACAACTAACAAAGTGAAGAGATACCAAAAAAAAAAGCATTACTTGGAGTTAACCCTAAACGCAGCAGGTAAAGGCTTACGAAGAATCTCCATAAACAAATCCCACTCTTCAGCTTTCACTATTCCTTGTTCCTACAACATAAACACAAGTAGTTATAAGCACAATAATAATCACTAAATCAGATCCATTAATCATAATAAAAATCATCAAAAATCAAAAACCCTAAACCCCCAATATCAAGTTAATGGAGTAGAAAATGAAATGCGTATATCCAAAATCAAACTGTATCAATCCGATACAGAAACGCCAATATGTTACCTTGTAATAGTCTTCAAAATTAGGGTTAACAGTCACAATAGGTTCCCAAGTAGGTTTTTCCGAGACGGCGTTATCGGAAGCATCAACGGTAGCATCGGATTTGGGACGTTTCCAGACATTTTCTCTGCTTTCTTTGAAATCTTTTCTCTGAGAACGACCTCTGTGTCTTCCTCCTCTTCCCATTTTCGTAGCTTCCGTCGGGGAAAAAAGATCGATTTCCGCCGCCGGATTTGAAAATCTCTGGGAAAATAAATTCAGTGGAACTGAAGAAGTGATTGTTTCTTCTTCGTTTTCTTATCAATTTTTCAAGGCTTTCTTATTGGGCTTTTAGGGTTTTAGTTCTGAGAATATATATGGGCCCAAGATCCTTTTTAATGGGTTTTATGATAATTTCAACAAGAAATTTTGCATAAGTTTACATTTTACACTTAAAGTGTTACTTTGGTTTTGGTTTCTCAAGTCAAAATTTTGTGAAAAAAAGAGGGACATTTTGTGAATAATTTGTGATGAATTCCACCCAGTGATACATAGTAAAAATTATATAAAATTTTGTCTATAAGTATTAACGAACAATTTCGTTTGTTGTAAGACACGCTTCTTCAAAGCAAAATATTTGTCTTGCAATATTATTTACTCTATTCTCTCTCTCACCCTTTGAGTTTTTCCACGAATATTTCATAAATTTTAGTTATTATCACATTATAGAAACCCAATATTTACTGAATTAAAAAGTAGTTCAATATTTATTGATATATAGTATTTTTGAGGGGGCATCGATTGGTTTGGTGAACCTCAAATACAATGACCTCCATGTGCGCTCCATTACCTGATTTCGATTTCTGTAGGGTTTTTCTTAAGAAACTTGATACGTTCGAGTCATCTATAATATTAATCGAGAATCAGTGACAACAATTACACTGTTCTCTCACACCCAAACAAAATTTATAATTTAATAAACATAAAAAATATAAAATTATAATTTTAAAAATATTATATTGCAGCGCCAGGCGCCAATACAAATTATCAATCTAATTAATTAACTAAATAATATAGGACAATAGCAAAAAGTAACTATAAAAAAAATATGAATAATCGTTCCCGTTCTTTCTCATCTGATATTATTACCGAACGACTTTCAAAAAGGTTTTTGTTGCTTTCGTAGATCTAGGGTGAGCTTCATGGAGGTCGCTTGATTAGGGGAAGACAAGTCCGGCTTGACTATCTTCGACAACGGTGAAAAGAGATAACTAGTCATGCAATACATAAAAAGTTATGAATTGTGATATATTCCATCAACATATATTATAACACAAAAAATAATAGGTACTTTACTTTTATTTTTAGTAGAAACGATTAAAAAAATAACTTTATCCAAACAAATGATCCACATTAAAAACACAATTTTCAATATTTTCATAGTCATGAAAAAGTAGCATCTAAACAATGATAGTAACACAAAACATTGAAACAGACAAAACTAAAATCAACATGATTATGACAACAAAAAAAAAGAGATGAAGCTTGAAGCGATAGCAACTTTATGATTCTCCTCTCTGAGAATAGTGCTATTGATCGTGTATATATTCTTTATTACACCTAACCCTAGTAAAAAAAACAAAACGAGAAGCCCATAGTTTTATTCTTTATTCCTAACAGAGCAGCCCATTAAAGATTTCTAATCCTAATAAATATTTTACCAAAAAATTCTATCATACCTATTTCTTTGGCCACGTTTCTTTTTTAACTTTGACTCAATATCTTTGGCAGCATTCAAATTGCCACCCAAGCTGCCAAAGTAAATATAATCAACACATATGAGAGCAAGCCCAGTTCTAAGCTAAAGTACAACAATCAGGGTTTTATACACCAAAATTATAATATAATTTTTAAAGTATCAATTTTATAAAAATTTAGTAATGCAGGGTTTATAATTATGTCATTAAATTCAGAAATATTAGGTTTGATTTTTTTTAACATCTTTGTATGAGTGATTCGTTTGATGAATATGCTCAGTTTACAGACATGATATGTGAAAAAGGCAAGGATGATCAATGTAACTCGCATAGAGAGATGTCGAAGATGAAGTTTTGAAGAAATAATATTGAATAACACTATGTCTGATATAAATTTTACAAATGATTGATTGAATAACATGAAATTTTAAATGATAGTTTGATTTTATACAAATTTTTAATTCAATAACATATAATTTAAGAAGATATTTCTATATCACTAGTTGAATAACACGTGATTTTTAAAAAAAATCAAAATCCTCCCAAATCATCAATCCAATATACTCCACTTAGAGTTTCAGATAAATAAATAAATAAAACTAAAAAGAAAAAGCAATTTGTTTGGTTGCAAAAAAATATGAACCAATTTCTTTTCTTTCGCATAGTCGTCTATATACTATAGATCGACAAAAATCGAAATACAGAAAGTTAAAGTTAAGGTTTTTTTTTTTTTGGTTATGTACTATGACTATAATGGATGTTGCCTTCAGCATGTTCGGTGTAAACGCATCTAACACAATTACCATGTACACAGTCAACCATATTAAGAATGGGAATTTGTTTCCAGCACTAATTGAGAAGAATTTTTCTCTTGTTTTTAACTAAAGGTCGATTTAGAAAATTTTAATGTGGCTTTTGATATTAAATTATATTTTCCTCTTATTTAGAACAAATAAAAAAGTAAATTAGAACAAAAACTCAAGAATTAACTGATTTTATCGAGATATAGTAAAGCATTTAGTTTAAAATAAAAAAATTGATAATTATATAAGAAGTTAGACAAATGTTCACAAAAAAGTTTTTAAACTAGCGGAGAGTGATCGTGAAACTTAGCACAAGTAAAAGAGCAAAAGTGTTGAAAAACCGATTTCCATATCTAATTCTTCAACATTAGTCTTCACTGAATTTAAGTGTTTCTATAGATGGTTCTTACAAATGCTCATACATTTTATCCGGTTTGGAATCGTTTTGATTTTACAAAGACATGGGGGAATCCATTAGAGGAGCTATAAACTCATATATAAGCATTTCTCCTCTACATGTCGAATTATAAACTGATAAATTTTGTATAGGTTAAGATGGTGTATACACCTACAAATTAGTAAGTATTTTTTATTTATTTGGACAAATTTAAAAAGAGCAAAATTTAATTTTCATTCTATCTCTTTTTCTTTATTCCACCCAATTTATACGGATTGTTTGGTACAGAGTGTTAGATTCATATGGTTGATACTATTTATGTAACTATGTATTTCCTTATTGGATTTTTTTATCAATTTAAAAACTTTAAATAATGGGTATAGAGCATTTAATTTGTAAAAAAAAAACATTTAATTTATTTACTTTTTACGTTAAAAATGTTTAAACAGCTTTTATTTGAACCGGCTGGAATAACTGAATTATTTGGATTAGGGGATAATCTTATCAACTATTCCAGTAGTATTTTCAGACATTTTACGTTGTACTGCAGTAAAGTAACAACTAATTTTTAATTTTCAATTCAATCAGTTACATATTTAGTTGTACTGGCACTGATCACCAAAAGTACACTTATCAGAGAAAACAATAAAAGGATGCATTGTTTTTTTCAATAGTTTTGAATTATTTGCCCAACCCAACGTAACTGTGAAGATAAGGTTTATTTCCTTTCACAAAGTCAAAAGTGCATTTGAAAGTTGAAAACTCACTCAATTTCTTCATGACCTTTAAAAGCTTATCGATAAATGTGTGTTACACAATTTGACTATCGAACCTCCTCTCTTTTGTTTGAAACATGAGCAGGGTTTATGTTTGGTACTCGACCATTGATATTTCATAAATTCTTAAATAAAAACTTCAAATTTTATTTTATTATTAGTATTAATAGTATTAATTGTAACATTCTTTTAGTCTATACGTAACATAAGAAGAATGATTCTATAATTATGTATGTTGTCGTTGAAAATACAACACACAAATTTAACTATCCATAACAAACAAAGCAACTACAGTCATAAAAATAAAAGTATCATTTTAACAATTCATCACACAAGATTTTTTAAACAAACTAAATATGTTATCATACCCTAGAAAACAATTAATTCTTGAATTATGTTTCTTTTTACATTTTATTAATTTTAAATTAGGAAAATTATATATTTATATCAAAATTTACTATATTTAAAACAATATTTTTTTTAACGTCTTCATTAATAAAAACTGGTTTACAACAACAAAATATACTAAATATGAAATAACCATAAAAGCACAACGAAGAGTCTCGTCTATAACCCGACTAAACACGGATATCACCGAAAACTTTGTACCACAATCGAAGATAGAGTTGTCATTGACTTCCACCAACGCATCATATCTTGACCATTACAATGACATAACATCTTGTCAATCCAAATCCGCGTCTGAGGATATTGAACACCATAAAGGCTAGCAAACCGGTAGATCCACCATTAGGAAGAACACTGAATAAAGATCTATATACTTACTGATTTTTCTTATAGATAAATCCTATAATATAATTAGAAAGAGTACGGCCGACGCCGGAGTCGATGCCGGCAGACGAATTTACAGAAAAATGAAAAAGAATAATTGATTTGTAAAAATTTAAGAGAGAAAAAAATGAGTGAGAAGTTAGAAAGAAGTTTTTTGGTTGTACTAAACAATATTTATTTTTGAAACAAAAAAATGTAGTCTCTTTCTTTTTCATCTAAAAGGATTTTATTGAATTTTACAAAAAGATAAATATCCAAAATGTTTAAAGTCGTAACGGTTATTTTAAGAAGGTCTAAAACGACAACGAAGTAAATGTCGAAAATGTTAAGTCCTAACGGTTATTTCACGGAGGTGTAAGACGATGTTTATCTACTAATCACCTTTGAAACATATAGATGCAGATAGATTTCTGATAAACCAATCCTTTACCATTTTGGCCAATTATTTAACAAAATTGATTTCAAATTTCATTATTTCAATTGTAAATCACAACACACATTATTTAATTTGTTTTTCTTATAAATAAAAAATACATTAAAAATAAATTAGAAGCCCACCACCACAGTTGCACAAATGTCATCTATAAACCAACGCCTTAGAATCATTCTCTAAAACCACCAAAAAAACTATTTAAAACCAACAACAAACAAGTTCTCTTCTCCTTCATTATTTAAACACAACACCAAAAGAGAAAGAAAACAAAAGTATGTCTCTTCTTCCCCATCTCATCCTCTACCTACTTCTCTTGACGGTGGTCACAGGAGACATTCTCCGGCCAAGATTCTACAGCCAAACATGCCCTGAAGCTGAATTCATAGTTAGAAGAGAAATGAAGAAAGCAATGATCAAAGAAGCAAGAAGCGTCGCCTCTGTCATGCGTTTCCAATTTCACGACTGTTTCGTCAATGTAAATCCAATGAATCACAGAATCTTTCTCTCTCGGTTTTCTTGATTTTAACTTTTGTTTTGTTTTCTCCGATGGATGAATCAAATCAAGGGATGTGACGCATCTCTGTTGCTTGACGACACACCAAACATGCTTGGTGAAAAACTATCACTTTCCAACATCGATTCACTGAGATCTTACGAAGTCGTTGACGACATTAAAGAAGCTTTAGAAAAAGCTTGTCCAGCTACTGTCTCTTGTGCCGACATCATTATCATGGCCTCTCGTGACGCCGTTGCTTTGGTAAGTTAATAAAAAAAATTCACTTCTTTTCCAATTTCCCGGTTTAGTGATTTCGATTTTCTGATTTTGGTATTAAACCAGACAGGAGGACCGGATTGGGAAGTGAAGCTAGGGAGATTAGACAGTTTAACAGCGAGTCAAAAAGATTCAGACGATATAATGCCAAGTCCAAGAGCCAACGGAACTTACTTGATTGATCTTTTCAAAAGATTCGATCTTTCTATAAAAGACATGGTTGCTTTATCTGGGTCACATTCAATTGGTCAAGGTCGGTGTTTTTCAATCATGTTTAGACTTTATAACCAATCCGGTTCAGGTAAACCGGATCCAGCTCTTGAACCGCGTTACAAGAAGAAGCTTAACAAGCTTTGTCCTTTGGGTGGAGATGAGAATGTGACTGGAGATCTAGACGCAACGCCTAAGGTTTTTGATAATCAGTATTTTAAAGACTTGGTTTCAGGGAGAGGGTTTCTTAACTCTGATCAGACTTTGTATACAACTCAAGAGACTAGAGGGTATGTGAAGTTGTTTAGTGAAGATCAAGATGAGTTCTATAAGGCGTTTGAAGAAGGGATGGTGAAGTTAGGTGATTTGCAATCTGGAAGACCTGGTCAGATTAGGTTTAATTGTAGGGTTGTTAATAGAAGGCCTATTGATGTATTGCTTGAGTCTTGAATTAGATGTTATGACTTCTATATAGATGCAAATCTTTTTACTACTTAGAGACCAAGATTCTTGATTATCTAAAGTGGATCTTGAATAATAATGGTCACTGTCACCGATGTGTAAAAATCGGAATCATTATTTAATCAGTGAAGCTAGTGAACTAATTATATGTATCTAATGTCACACAAAAATCAGATTTTCTTTGCACAAGTACAGTCATATTCGTTTGACAGTTTCAGGTTCTTACGGCTACGGTTGCGGTATATGGTTAAACGATATTTGTTTACCAGTTGTAGTTTCTTGCGATTAAACGTTGCGGCAAACGCAAATTGCTGTATCAGAAATTTTTAGCTGCTGAAAAAATCTGACGGTGCGTCTAGTACCGTTGTGTTTGGTACTGTTGTGGCTGCGGTTGCGGCCAATTTTTATCCGTTTGCCTGATGCAGGATTCTATGGCTACCGTTACGATCAGATGCGCGGCTGTTAAACGAACAAAAACTACAGTATTTAGTCGTAGGTCGCAAACTGTAGTCACCTGCAACTGTCAAACGAACATGGCCTACCAACATTTTTAATTCTGAGGTACACAAAGCAGCTCAAATGTTTATGTTCCTTGTTTTAGGATTTATACAGCTACATGCTCCATAAATTTGAGATTTTGAAAACTATTCGATTTCTGTAATGAAATAATACACTACACTAATCAAATGGCAATGAAAATGAATATGAAAAATACGAAAATGGCGATAATACCTCCACAATGACCAACGAACAAGCCTCGCAACCGATGCATCTCCGTCAGTCCGTCACTGATCCCGCGGCGAGACTTGCTTAGAGTTCACCGGAGACGATTACAGAGGCCTTAAATGGATGTTGCAGATAGAGTGGAGTTAACTATCCAAATTTTGTAGCAGACAACAGTCTACTGTGAACTAACTTAATTCTTTTGTAAAAGCGGTTTGTAATTGTCATGTTTCTTTTATTTTTCTCCTATCACATACAACAAATGGTTAACAAAAATTGGTCTAAGTCACAAACGGTTTTGTCCGTCCTTTACACCGCATCTATTCAAAACCAAAAAAGGTTCGAACTGAATTGGAAGGCCCAATTTAAACCAACGGTTGAACCGGGTAAAAGAGTATAATCTAACCATCAGATTTTCCGGGTTAAGTTTAAACCGATTTATAAGATCAATATTTTTCTTACTTGGTTTCTTCCCATTGTTGAAATCAGGTCTACAAATTGAAGTGAGATCAGATCCTTCTGCTGTAAAATTAGGGTTCTTAGATTCGGCATCAAAGGTTTCATAAAACTCGAAATTCTTGTTCTTCGCGTTTAAATTGGATTCAAATCCAAAGGATCTAAGGTTTTGATTCTCATTTTTGTTTGTGTAGAAATGGATTGGCAAGGGCAGAAACTAGTGGAGCAGCTGATGCAGATCTTACTAGTGATCTCCGGCGTCGTTGCGGTGGTTGTTGGCTACACAACGGAATCATTCAGGACGATGATGCTGATCTACGCCGGTGGTGTTGTTCTCACGACTCTCATCACTGTTCCTAATTGGCCTTTTTACAATCTTCATCATCTCAAATGGTTAGATCCAAACGAAGCTGATAAGCATCCCAAACCACAAGTTGTCGTTGCTTCGAAGAAGAAATTCTCGAAGAAATAGGTTTGAATCTCGTTACCTCTTTTGCGGTTGTTTCTATTGGAATATTATGGATTGGAATCTTAATAATGAATTGAAATTTCTGAGTTCGATTCTTAACAATTTGCTTCTGAATTTATGGTGCATTGATGTTGTGTTGGTAGAAAACTCTAATTTAGAGAAGAATGACCAAATTCTTGATTTTTTTTGAGATAAATATGAAAATGCTATACATGAATATGAGACCTTAATTTACAGTTACGCTCTGTGATAAGCTTGTGAGCGAGCACAAACCAATGCTGCTCTTGATGGTTTGCTACTTCTGGCTGTTCTTGAGTCTTGTGTGTTGTCGAAAGTAGAAATAGTTTGGTCACGGTCCTCCGACTGGTTTAGGTCAATGTAGACTTGGGATAATGTTGTAAGTTTATGTAGTTTAGGTCAATGTGAATTGCTTTGTTGGAAACTAAGTCCGACCTGAGAATCAAAATTTCAAGAATTGGATCGTATATGACATGTGAACAAACCAAATCCCAGTACTTTGGACGTCAAGAGTGTCATTTCTCACTCGGAGTATGAAGCAGCTGAGTTTGATTACCGCTTTTTGCATAAACTTCCTGGAAGAAATAGGCATGGCCAAAATCTAATCGTAACCGTATTTCGGACCATAACCGTTAAGTTTTTAACCATAACCGAACCGTAATCGTATTAAATGGTTAATAACCGTAATCGTTAATCGTATAAATATATTAGTTATTAAACGTAACCGTTAATTAACTATAATCGTATAAAAATCGTTGGTTAACCGTATGATATAACTTTAAATTATAATCGTAACTGTTATAAAAATTGAACAAAATTTACATATAATCAATTATAATTATAAGTATTAGTTGAATTATCATCTAGTTATTTTAATAGAGGTTAAATATATTTTTTTGATAAAAATATCACTGATAGTAGTCATCAAATAATTGAATCGTATTTAACTGTAATAATCGTAACCGTAACTGTTTTTAACTGTACTTGTATGATTAAAATTAAACAAAAAAATATAAACATGGTTAATTAACCGTAATTACAATAACCGTAAGCGTGGTTATGCATAGGAACAAGTATACAGTGTGAAAGAACTGAGAAGTAGATTGACTTGTGTTTTGTGTTCGATCAGCAATAGAACTAAAGCATAGCAGGTCGCTTGCCTCTTTCTACGCTTTGCAAAACCTGAAAAGTATAGTAGCAAATCTTGAATCTACTACACCCAAAAAACGGTGAAACAAGAATTTAGCAAGCACACTTCTTTGGGCTTAGAAGCCCACTAATAAAATGATCCCCCAATTAAATTATTTTGTTATTTCATTTGATCGATACAATAATACCGTAAAACCTTGGATAATCATTTTCTATTATGTTTTAATTTGTGTTATTCACTCACTTTGTTGCTTTCATTGAGACATTGACCATCAAACAAGTTTACGGATTGACGAATATATTTATATGCTAATACTAACTTTGATGAGATCATTGTTGTGTGATAGAGTACCATAACTAAATGAAAGCTGAAATAAAACTAAATACATTACAATATAAAATTTTAGATCCGTACAAAGTTTGAAGTGGTAAGACGAACTCTCAATGATCTGCATCCTTACTTAAGCTACCATTATTAAAGAAAAAAAATACCAACTTTAACTAGAAATAAAACGACACCAAAAAAAAAATTTAGAGAAAGACATATAAAGATATATTATGTGTAAAACAAACCGTGGATCGGCATTTTGCTAATTGTTTTCTAGGTCTATTACTTTTTTCAGCAAGCTATTTAACAAAAATTCTGTGTTTTATAAAGATTTTAATATATGGGTCGAAAAGTCAAATTGATCGACGGCTAGAAAAGAGCGATCTTGGCGTGGCGTGTGGGAAGCGGGAAGTGTTGATGGAGACAGCAACTAGCATTTGCAAGCACGAGACGTCGCCGTTCGGAGACGAATCCTCACCGGAGCGAGAGCGACTCTTCCTTCATATTTTCTTTTTGTTTTTAATGAGTTGTTACAAATTTCAACAGTGCTAAATTGCTTTATTAATTTTAAGTTAAAATTCTGAATTTACTAAAAAATGATATGGTAGTTTATTTGCTCCTTGTGTGCATATGTGAAGACACACGCATATGATAAAGTTTTTTCTTTTCTTCAGCAGGCAAAAATGTTTTCTTTTTTGGTGAAAAATGTTTTAACAAAAATTAAAGGCCGAATTTGTTGACTTTGAATATCTGCAAAAATGGTAGGTCCCACCAATTTACTGACTCGAACTATTCCTCAGGACCACTTGCTAAAACCGACACGTGTCATGTAGTTCGAGACAAGACAAAAAAGTAACTAGCTAGCTTTTATGCCGATATGAGCCGTATAAGCTGCTCCTTCATCGGGTATATCCGTAGTTCGTTTTTTAATACTCTACTTAATTAATTACGTACATTTTGTGAAGAATCAATTTTGTGTGTCTAACTTAAATTGGGTTGTATCTTAAATAAAAATGAGTTAAAATCGGGCTGTGCTCAGTTTACTATTCGATGAAAATTGATGATAAACTATTTAAAGAAAATTTGCAACAACTCTAAATTTCTAAAACTAGAATATTGAAAATTTCCAGAATAAAAGCCTCGAAACTTGAAAGAGACCTTTCTTAACGATCACATCTCATATTTTCTTATTGACAAACTCAATGTGACTTCAAGGCTTTATATGTCTATCTTTCAATAAAGTATACAACGATCGTTGAAAATTTAGGACAATATGCATTAAAATATTATATGATATTAGTAGGTATATTGTAATGAAAACATTTCACCATCAATGGCATTTTCATAATTCTTTGTGAGCATTTGATTTTCTACATGCGGGTCCCTGAAAACACGGGAGTCTAAAAGTAAAAATATTATTTCTGAAAATAGTTACGTTAAACTGTTAAAGTTTGAAACCAAGTCTAGGTTGAGGCTTGTATGTAACTCATAAGGTAGGGTGTAAACCACCATTCTCCCAAATTTGTAATGTATTAGAAACAAACATACTGAAGTTGGACCCAGTGCCCAGTTAAAAATTTGGTGAATAAGATGTTTAAGGTTCTTGCTCACTTTAAGATTAGTCGAATTATTTATCATCTAGTTAAGAAAAGGAAAAAAACTGTCAAATTTTTAGTTTAACAATAACGGAGCATGCATAGTGGAGAATTGTAATTAAGTGATAATTTGATTTTACCCGATCGGAGGAAAATATTCACCATGTTATAACAATGTTAAGCGCTTAAAAATCATGTGTGATAATGTACCTCAATATGTTTTGTTTGACGTAAGTGGAATTGGGATAGTGGTAATTTTTTGTGGATCAAGATCAAAGAGATCATGAATTCGATTTTCGTTGAAAGGGGTTTGTTTTCTAAAATAGAATTAATTTAACATTTGTCTGGACCCTGTCCTAAAAGAATTAGAAGGATTCTGAACTTCTTAATTATTAATATATATATATATATGTTTTGTTTGTTCATCAAGTTGAAATATGTATAACTGCTATGTTAAAGAAAACACGTTTTTTTTTACGCAAATGTCATATATATGATAAAAAAGGGATTAACTGATCAGAACAAAATAATTAAAAATTAAGTTTCAGGTTCTGATATAATGGAGAAACAAAGAAGATGCTTTGTTGATTGATCATAAACATGTGTACAAAATATATTTAATTACACATAATTAGAGATAGACTAAGAACTCTTTTTGGGAGCTTCTGATAATATAATGTGCAGGGGTTGATGCACTTAATAGGTCAACTTGCAAGTGCATTAGAATATTTCAAAAAATTATTGCTATAAGTTGTGAAGAATATCTCACATCGGAAAATAGATTAGGATTTAATTAATATATAAGGGATATGGGTCAATCCACTCACTGCCAATTGGTTTTGAGTTGGAAGCCCATAGATCTTAACATGGTATCAGAGCCTAAACACACGTTGCTCTCACCGAACTGAAATCGATCTGGTCCGTTGAAAAGAGACCAGATCGATCTTGCAATTAATCCTAAAGTGGGATATTGTCGAGATCAATGGTTAGAAAGACCATGATCTCGAGGGAGCGTGTGAAGAATATCCCACATCAGAAAATAGATTGGGATTTAACTAATATATAAGGGATATGGACCAATCCACTCATTGCCAATTGATTTTGAGTTGGAAGCCCATAGATCTTAACAAAAGTAAATTGCATTAGAATTGATCGATAATTTTGCACGAGCTCATTCATGCTCCCATGCTTTGGAGTTTGATTTTGCTTTTGCCCCCACATCCTCAACATATTTTTAAATTCAATCATTTTATAGCTTTTGGTAACAAACTACTTTTTCTAACGGTTATCCAACAAACTATTGCTTATGTATTTTTAGAATACATGTCTTGCCTTTTTGTTTAAGATCAAGTTCCTTTTAAAAATATTTAGATAAATATAAATATATATATATATATATATATATTAAATAATGAATTCATCTTATAAAATTCTGATTTTGTTGACACAAATAACATGTATAACCATCGTATCTCTACATGATATTTTTAAATCATGCAAATGTGATATTTATAATTAAGATGCCAAATGTCATGGCGTATAATTTACAACTGAAAAACTAATTTTGTTTTTATTAATTTATTTACTTCAAGGATAAATATTTTTTTGTTCATTTTTTCTTTACAAAAAATTAAGTACTGAAAAAAATAAAAGATAATAATTTTTTACAATGAAAAGATAACAGTAATGTTTATTGTGTCACAATTTTCGTAACAATTTTAAATATTCTTGTATGTTTAATCAAATAATTATCATATAATACTGATGATATATTGAAATCCATTTAAAAAAAAAACTATTTGCTTATTAAATATATATATATAGGTAATTTTGTTTTATATTATTATATTGTTCCGTAAAACTGTCCTACTTTTTAATCTGCAAAATTTTCTCGTTCCCTATCTTAATATTAGTTTTCATTATTCCGCGATTATACTGTGTTATCAATAAGAACCATTTTTTACCATTTTTGAACTATGCAATATTATCATTCGGAGTCTTCATCGATAATATATATGTTTTTCATAATCTTGCTCCAAGTGTTTTAACTCCATTACTTCATGTTGATTACATTGTAGCAAATTTGAATCCATAAATATTTAGATGTTAAAAAGTACTACAAATGAATTAACGGAAGGAACTAACTGACATTATCTTTGGGCTCTTTAGAATTTTAATGGGCTTTTCCGACGAACGGAATCAGATTGATTATGAGCACATATAAAAAATTTAACATCAATGATTTCATGAACAAGATTATTGTTTTTGTCCCCAAAAAAGTGTTCATTATGCAAAATAATTAAAACCATGCAGAAGTATCTCTGAAATTAGATATGGTTAAACCATGTTCTAGTCATATTCCTCCAGTCTGATGTTGATTCTAAATTTCTAATCATCCAAGATAACTAAAAAGGAAAGAAGAAAAAAAACACACGCAAAAGCATGAATCACGTACAAACAATAGCTTGGTTCTTTTTAGTGATTATAGCTATGGAAGGCATGACACCTATATAATGATCATTATAGCTTTTAGTTAAATAATCAAATCTAAGATGCTTTGTTATTTAAATGCAAAAAAGGGTTCATAGAGATCCTACGATCGCCAGTGTTATTTGCCGAGAGAAAGCGAAACACATAACGTAAGTGTTCGCCACCTAAAATTAAAGTGAATTAAGAAATAACTTTACACTAAAAAAATCAGCCAAAAAAGAAAGTTAACCAAAGCATATCGAAAACCAAGAAAAGATAAAGAAATCAAAGTATATAAACGATGACATTTGTTTTATGTAACATCGAGAGAGGATATATATATATATATATATATATGCATTAGTATTAGGAAAGATAATCTGGTTTACAACTTCCTTTTTATTTATTTTCTCGGTTTTTTTCTTTTATTATTTAATTTTAGGCATATTAAAGGGGTCGTATCTGAGGCCATGATACTATATTAATGTCTAGCGAAGCTCACAACACTAATAAAAAGAAAAAGAGAGAATATAAAAGAAAAAGGTTTTAGAAGCTAAACTGATAATAAGCGTACATGAAGAAAAAACTCGGTTATAGTCAATGATGTCTGAGAGACTTAAAAGACTTGACTCGTGTCAGACAAGAAACCGCAACGGTTCTTCTTCAAATGAATAGAGAAGTCGGTTCGTGTTGAGATTCTTACGCAACTAGACATAAATTGCAACTTTGCAAGGAGACTAAAGAGAAATAGTACGGAAAATCACATTAATCTTTTAGGGTTAGATCACTCGAGTAAGAAGAGCCTTAATATATATATATTGGTCGAAAGTCTTTCAATATAATTAAAAGTAAGTATTGAAATAAATAAATAAGGGTGTTATATAAATATTCGTGTTATATAAAAGTCCTAAAACTCTGAGCTTGCGGAATTTACCCAAAAAACCATAATCCATAGATTAAAAGCCCGTGAAATCTGTAAATTTTCGGTTGAAATTTGTTAGTATATATTTCTCATGCGGCATGGCGGTTATGGTCGCAAAGTCTGCAGGCTTTAGTCCATATTGACATGCTTAGTTTTTATTAAAAATCGAAATTTAATTAAAAATTTCAGTTTTATTTTAGCACAAAAAATTTATACACCTCTACCTTAATGTTCGTTTTTTCTTTTAAAACAAATTATGTTTGCTTTTATTCATAACCCCTTTTAGAAATTGACCAACTTATGTATTTTAAAATGTCGATTTGGAAAACAAAGATAAATTATGAGTTTGATTCTTGTTGGGAGATATATTTTAAAAACTGATTTCAGCTCAGGAAATGTATAGATTTAGCCAAGTGATTAAGTAAATTTCATATTTTGGTGTGACAGGGAATATTAATGTATTAGTTCTAATGTATGATGATGTCTAGAATCATACAAAAATTGATGAAAAAAAGAATCACATAAAAATGCTTTACAAATACAAATCAACACTTCGATGTCAATAAAAAGAAAAGAAAAATACTAATCAATATAACGTATCATTTTTTTACATAGCTTTACCTTCGTTACTGTGTTACTGTTACTGTTGGACAATTTTAAATACTTAATTTAATTTTCTTCTGATCAGATGATAATTAATTTTGTATGTATTCGAACTGGTTTACTCTGAATTTGCATGATACCTAAATATAAAATAATGATATAAAAAACTTTGATTAGCATACAAAATAATAATAATAATGTATGTCATAGTCTAATTAACTAAAAAAATTGAAATGATCTCTCATGCATAAACTATTCAACTTAATTTTGGTATTTCTCAAAAAAGAACAACTTAATTTTAGTATTTGACACAAAAAGAAACAATATATATATCATTTTAGTATAAATACAAAGTATTGATCTACGTCAACAGTAGTGGTCTGTTTATTCATCTTTGCCTTAGTATGACGTGTCGATTGATGACTGGACATATAAAGTGGTGAAATGGACGGCTGTGAATAGTTAGATTAGTTGAGCTGTCGACGATCGGAGCGGTAACAAAGGGGACCGTACACGTGCGTATCATCCTCCTCTACCCTTCCTGCGAGTTTTATTTATTAAATTAGAAAAATATTAAATATACAAAATGATTAGGAATGGACAATCGGAAAATCCGATCGGGAAAAACCTTATCGGATTTTGGTTTTCGAGTTTAGGAATATAATATCTAATAGAATAATTTTTTGAATTTGAGTTTGGTTCGGATAAATTTTTTTGGTTCGGATCGGGTTCGGTATAAGAGTTGAAACCCGGAAAAAATCTAAAAATTTTTGGTATTAATCCGGTTCGGATTTGAATTTGGATTTTCGGGTTTTTATCCGGTTTTCGGGACAGATCTGTGTTTATGGGGTTTTTTGGGTTTCTTTCTTCCGGATTTTCAGGTTTTTTGGATTTTTTAATTCGATTCGGATTGGTATGTATATATTATACATAAAATTTTTTATATTTATAAGATAGAATTCTTGAATTAGGGTATTTTTTATGGGTTGTTATTTTTCGGGTATTCGTTTCGGGTTTCGGATTCGGAACAGATTTAGATATGGATTTTTGGATTTAAAAATTTTATACCCAATAGAATAATTTGCTCGAATATAAAACGGATTGAGATATAATTTTTCGGATCACATTCGGTTCGAGTATACGGGTACGAGTTTTTTCCCCAACACCTAAAAGTGATAGTGACAAATGGCTACGAAGAAAACGACATCTTCTTGATGCGTTTAAGGTCCCACGTCACATGGGTATGTGGACCCCCTAATTTCTCATTAGTTTCGTATAAAGAAAGAAGCTACAGTGTGGGCCCGTCTTTTGCAAATTTGTCAGTACACAAGAAATAGAAATTAATATTATATTAAAACTTATTATCACCAAATTTGGAATCACATCTCTTTCTTTTTTTTAGGTCTAACAGTAGCATAGTAATTAGTAACAACTAAACCCACTTTAATTTGAAAATATTATCACGTATGTTATGATTTTTTTTCTTTGTTAAAAGTATGTTGTGAGTTATTATTACTTATAAGCAAAATTTTAAACGAGTGTGGCTTGTAGTCTAGTATAGTTTTTGTTAATAACATTATATCATCATCTTTATATATATACACTATATATAAAAACATTGTATCATCATCAAAATTTGGCATACACGGTATAATAATGATAACATGTGTCCATTTGTCTTATTTTCTGAAATACTATCATTTATATTATAAAATTTTATATAAAATTACATATATAAATCCAAAACACATTAATTATTTAGTTATAAGCGCTTGAATTGGCCAAGTCAGTTGCCAAACATCTCCAATTCTTTTCATTTATCACCACACACGGGTGAAGTCAACTACTTCAAATACTTTTAATCGCTATATATAGTAATCAAAATTGGATAAAGAATTTTGATATATTGATTCATCATTTAATATTTCATTGTATTGTGGGTTTTATAATAACACTCGTACTACTGTAATTTACTCCAAAAACCACAATATTTAAACTTGGGGTTAAATGTGAACTAATTAATATCCACCTATCTAAACATATACTCCTTCATAATAAAGGAGATATTAGTTGATATCACCATTCATTAAGATGTCACCATTGACCAATATATTATTATTTGAATGAATTTTAAAATTTATTCATATATTGTAATTATTCTTTTTTATAATTCATATACACATATCTTATCCTTGCATTATAATCCAATGACAACACTAATACTATCTTAAATCCCGATACTAGTCTTTAACAAACAAATCCTGATCCTATATAGTAATTACTATTAAGAGTATACTATAATAGAAATAGCTCAAGTAATAAAAAAATTGGAAGATAAGATGTAGAAACTAGTAATACAGATATTGTGTATGGTTAAGATCTGTTCGCCTCAAATTCAGAAGCTATTCATGACGTGAGTAAAAGTTCTGAATATGTCAGAAGGTTTCATTATTTTTTTCTGTAAATTTTACTTCGATAGATTCACTTAAAATAATGTTTCATGCTTCCACTTCACGTACGCGCACAATCACGACTGACGACCTCTTTTCTATAAAGCACCTTCATGATTATATTTTATTCCCTGATTTTATCCATCGAAAAATATTTGATAAACGTATCACTTTCGTACCAAATTAATTTTTTACAGTTTTTAACATGTTTCAGAGATTCTTCTACCCTGTTGAAAAACATTGTGTCAATCTATTTTCAATATGTTATCATCTGCATCTCTTTCTAGAATTATAGTTTTTTTTTCTGATTATATCCATCTGTTCTTAAAAAATTGATGTTCTATCTTTTATATTTGTTCTATAAAGATTGATTTTTTACATTTTTCTTTATTTTTATTAATAAATTGTAAATTTCAAAATGCAATGATTTAAAACAATTATATTTACTGTTGCTTCATAATTATTACAATAATTTTTTTACAAGAGAAATTAATGTATTTAAAAATACTAATCATTGTTTCTTAATTTGTGTAAAACATAATTTTTTTAAGAACAAAGAAAAGAGTATATGTTTTGGACCAAATAATTCTTTGAATTCGATTAAAGGCTAAAGCTAATAAAACCTTTATGAAAATTAACGATGCAATGACCCTTTTTATAACAAAGAAACTCCAGACATGAATTTCTAATTTTTTTTTTTGGCGTCAAATCCCATATATATTAAGTTATCAGTTTAAACCGATGTGCTTACATGGAAAAAAATACACGGTTTAGTGCAATCCTAACGATCCATTTAATCCGGATACAAATAAAATAATTTAAAAGAGTAGTCCAGACGGAAGCTTAAGACGAAAATTTAAAGGATGAAAGCTAAAAACTATTGAAAAAACGGAACACGCCGCAGGGATATGCCACTCGAAGTGGTGTAAGGCTAACCAATACTTGATGGTTGACCTTCCGGAGATGCAATACCATACGAGATACAAAATTATATTTTGTATTTTGAGAATCAATACTTGTGTCTGCGATCCCTGAAGACAGTGATCACAAGTAAGACGAGAGAAAATCCTCGCGAGCCCCGAGAAGAACGGGGGCTTGGTTGCCAATAGCGTGGGAGCAAAATCTTGAACTCCTGATGCCGTGAATGCAATCCAAGTAACATCCATTTTCATGAAGAAAGGGGACGTTATATTTCTCTTCCTAGTGAAGGATTTCGTAGAAAATAAACTCTTCGACAGGACTATTCTTAGAACTTTAGAGTAGTCATGAATGAGCGACTGGGTCTCCAGCTTGATATACCTAAGTGGATTGTCCGGGAAAATGTCGAGGCTAACTAAAACGACTACCTTCGTGCTAGAAGCCATCGACCGTGCGAAGCAATCAATTGACAAGAAAATAATTAACAAGCTTTGAAGTTCTTTTATAACCACTTTCTTCGACGATGAGATCGAATCAGGCGCACTGCACGTAAAGCGGGAAAAGTGTGATGGAGGATGTTAAAACATATTTATATTTGTCCAGAATAGAGGCTTTACAAAAGTAATTGGGCTCTAAATCCATACAAACTATTGGACTATCCAACCCCCAAATTCTCCATAATCTGGGCCATGCCCGAAATGATCTCCACCATAGTTTTTCATCAGCAAAAGGTAAAAGGCTAATCAGACTCCAATTAATCAAACTAATGGGTCAGGCCCATAATACAGTATCCCACTTCTCTTGACCATCAATGGTTCGTACCTCAGGATTCCATCGCCACCGTCTGACAGAGAATGAGAACTTTTCGGTCACAGAGGCCGATAACTGAGGCAAGAGGGTTGCTGGACTCCTCCACTAATCTTGTGTCCGGTCGGTCTGGATATTGATCGAGGCTCGGGATGGACAACTCGACATACCCTCGCAAACCCGCTTCTCATTACCGGCGAGGAGCATAGCAGAACCGAGGGCTCTGAGCTGGAGAGGTTGGTTCTAGCGACGATGATTCTGGTCCACCGTTGCCACTGCTGAACCTAGGAGTTCCTGTTGGTCCCGCCCCTTCATAGTCGGGAAACAGAAAGGCTATATCGAGGAGGGGTCGGATATGGCCTAAGACAGAAAATACGGGGCAGAGAAGCATGGGGAAAGAGTGGCCGCCGTCTTCAAGCACCGACACCACCACCATGCCTCCGACAAAGTCTTCAACTGTTTCGTACTATGCCACCGATGAACTCCTTTGTTGGGAGAGAGGAGAAAGCGGCGACTGAGCAGGATCACTGGAGGTACAACTTGACGTCGAGAATCACCGTCATACGGAAGTCGCAACCCAGATGAGTAAGATGTGACTCGCAACCAGCTCCATGGAAATGACTCGCGACCAACTCCTTCTTCGGCGGTCCGTTGAGATGAGATTCGACGAGAAAAAAATACTGGTGAAGATGTAACTAAGTGCTTCAGATAAAAACTGAGAAGTGCTCCACTCCAACAGGGGGTTTGGAGCCGGCGAAATCCTTGACGGAACAACATAAAATCCGGATCTGAGAGCTCACGCGGTGGTATGAGAGTGACTCCTTAGCTTGATTTGGAACGCCATTGAGATTATTGAAATAACCTAAGGTCTCGTCGGTGAAAAATTTAGCCGACGGAATAACACGGAGATCCTCACCAAGCATTCGCGGTGGAGGAGACGAGAGGAGGCGGAGAAAACTTGAGTGGTCTGCACTGATAAGTGGTGGTAAAGATTTTCGGGAAACTCCCGAGAAAGCTCTAAAACCGGGCATCCGACGCTGGCGAGCCATGGCTCTACCGGCATCGGAAAGACAATCTGAGTTTGGTGTCTCGATAGTAGTACCTGAGAGAGATTCAAAATTACATGAATCCATAATTTAACTAGGTCCAAAATCAACTTTGATAATAACTTTATTAGATATAAATCATCTCATTCAAACACGATCGAACTAGAAATTCAAAATTTAATCTATTGTAATTGTAAGGAATGACAACAGTTCTTTAATTCGGGTTTCTCAGTAATATTAGTGAAATGTCTAAACATATATATATCAAATTCTAGTTCGGCAAAATTATGTGAATGGTAAAATTAAGCATCATCGTTTTGACCTCGATGTCAGAAATCATGTTTTCAATGGTTTTTCTGATAAGATATTCTACCGACAATTAAAATTAGATCGAGTCTCGTATGTAGATTGTTGTTGTTGTCCTTCATTATTTAGTTTTTGACTTCGTCATATTTGTCTAAAAATGGAAAAATTACTTTTGATGCGTTCTAAAAATTATGTAAAAATAGAAGAGATATGTCGTGGTCGTGGGATTAGGAAAGAAAAGATGTCATTGATGTCCAATCACGTGTTCTTTTTCTCTTCTTCCTCCTTTTGTCCTATTACTTTTATTCCCCATGTTTACTAAAATCCCTAAATTTAACACCTGCTATAACAAATTTCACTTTTTTGGCCGCAAAATCTATAGGGTATATCATCGTCTAACATTGTAAATAGTCCAATCTAATTTGGATCCGTGGTTTGTACATCACCTTTGTTACTACGCGTGAATGAGTAAGAAACATGCATATGATCACCGCTCCAAGTTGGGATTAGGCACATATACTTGTTAACATTATGTACTTGCTATTTTTATTACATGCTAGATTAGGTCAATAACATGCATCGTTAAAAATTTTTGATCCATTAGATCTTTATTTTCATCCCATGCTTCTTACATCGACCTTAGATTCGAACTTGAATTAGGTATTTTCGTGGTTAAATATCATGAAATGTATAAAATATCTAAATCACATAGTTTTTTTAGTATATAAACATTGAAAATACCTAACTCAAAATATCCTAATGCTGAGTTATCTCTTATAAATATCTAAACAGTCAATGTTTAATAGTTAAATACGTACCTAATTGAACCAAACTATTTTGGGGATATTAATTAAATATTTTGTCGAATATCCATAATCCTCAAACCCAAATAGAGATAATAAAATCTAGTAACCAAACTGACTATTAGTGTGGCTTAGTTAGTTCGGGTTCACATTATCTTGGTGAGAGCACACGATAAATCTTTGGGAGGGTGGGATATAGAAAGAGATGTGTTCTAAAATTTCGTTTATAGTAGATTTAGATTCGATATTAAGGTAGAAATGTGTTGTGAAATGTCTTGTATAGTAGATTCGTAATCAATAGTCAATATCCACATTGTCCTTTTTTTCTTCTTTTTTTTGATATATCTAGTGAGTGATCGTGAATTTGAATCTGATGTATAAATTTGATTCTGAATTTTAAAAGAATAGATATATTTATAATTTTCAGGCTAGTTGCTCCATATTAATTTGTAGCCTAGTCCTCTCTCTCTCTATATATATATCCCCCAGATTGACTAAACTCTATCCCCTACCGAAGAAGACTCTACTTATATAGGGATCGTATGTGTAGAGCGAACGTTACAACATAATTTGTCTTTTATCCCAATGACAAAATACCTAGCCATCCATTGTAACCTAGGGCTGGATTGTATTCTCTTACGATGAAGACGAGTAGACGACTAACCGACATTGTAATTAAAGAACAAACACCAAACCAAAAATCGACCTTACTTATTAAGAAAATTTATCTGTGGTGGAAATATTATAATAGAATGTTGTAAAATACAATGAATAGTTAAATATATAACATACAGGAAGTTCTCTATATATATATAAGGACTGATAAATCCAAAACAGTGTAGTAAGATTTGATAATTGATATATGTTTCAGTGAATCTAACAGTAAAAAAACTTGTAAAGATGCATGTTGACAAAAAGAAAGGATATAAAGATGCGAATTCTAATTAATTAGCAGATTCTCAGATTTTTCTTAATAGTATTATCTTATTACGATAAGGGATTAAAGGTAGACGTGGTCGATACCTTTGCCATTAACCTTTAAACATATTTAGTTTTTAATTGTTTCTTTAATTGTAATTATGCACTGTTGGTTACACAAAACGAGACAACTCGAATTCGAATCATATCAAATCTGAACAGCAAACCTAATGTCTAATGATAGTGATTAAATAATAACATCATTCATTTTTGAGAAATTCAAACTCGGCACTTTAGAAATGAAAAAGCTGTACCCCAAATAGGTTACCAATCACTATAAATTTGATGGTATTAAAATTGCGTTACAAACTTACAAATCATAAAAACTTACGGTACAAAATTGTGTATTGTCCTAAACACCGAAACAATTTTCAAAAAAAAAAAAACATTTACACCAAAACAAAATTGTGTATTGTCGGTTGTGTAACGTTATCATTTTGAGATGGTAAGAGTATGTTTATTTTATTTTATTTTATTTTAAAAAAGTTTACTAAAATATATTTATTGTTTTTACTTTTAAATAGTATTTATCTTATAACCATGTCCTCTTACCAATCATAAATATAATTGAATTGTTATTGTATAACTATTTCCGTTATTAATTTAATAGTTTTACCTATATCGTTGACTTTTACCACTATCATTTAATGATAATTTCGTACTGTTTAGTGTCACTAATCTAAACATATTTACTGCAATGATAAGATTTTTAGAAATATGGATAGAGATTATTAAATTAAAAGAAAGCGAAGTTCTAGTATAAGAATTGGTCCAGACTAAGAAATTTCGTGTGGAACAATCAGTCTCCACACCTTTTTTGTACTCCACGGTTTCATTAGTTTTCGATGTTACATAGATATTATAGATGATCCATGGAATAAAACTGAAAAAATTTCAGATTTGGGTTAGTGTTGATAGATCACTAACGGAAGCTACGAATGTACTTAGAAGTCTCTATCCTTTACATTTAAAACTAAAAGCATTGATATGGGTCGTGACTTGTATGATCCCAAGCCAATTGACAACAGTAATTATTGCAACATATTACTCTGAACTGATAAAAATGATATTAACATCAATGGATTGACATGTTTTCTCGTCGCATTCGGATGAGTTTGTGAAGATCAATATTTTTTCTTCTTCTCTCTTTCTTATATTCTATGCATTTCAAATTATAAGGCAGATATCTAAGCTAATATTGTTATACTCTATCCATACAGAGTTATCTTTGTAAGCTTTACACCATCGGTTTTTGATTTTTAAATAAATTTATATATTGACAAAAAATACCAATAATAAATAGATGGTACATGACACCAAAATTTTATGTTGTATAGGAGTTTTTAGTTCATATAAACATAATTCAATGAAAAACAATTTGAACTAAATAAATTTTGATGGTAAGAATATCTATTTTTATTTTTACTTTTACCAAAAGAGTTTCACATCCTAACCTTGAAAGTGTATGCTTTAAGATTTTCTTTTAAGGGTAAAAAATTAGACTTTAGATTTGATGGGTCGATTGCAATTTAAAGATTCCATGCTGAATTTTTTTTACCCATTGAATTTTTACCCCATCTTCAATTCTCATGATCTGATGATCCTTAAATTACAACAAGTGCATGTAAACACTAGAGAAAAGCATAATTACAAATTCACCCTAAATAATTTATTCCCGCCCAGATTTAACCCTCCTTAATTTCCCTTTCACCCTTCAATTTTAACAATTATTCCCATTTTACCCCCCCTCTGTTTTTTCCACCATCGAATCCACAGAGAAAAAGAGAACCTTTTTAATCCAATCCAAAGTCTCGTCCGGTGATGTTTGCAGCTTCAAGTCCAGTGATCAACGGTGGAGTACCAGTGTAGAGACGGCGGTTGTTCATCGGAGAAAAATTCGCAAGCTTCTTCTCCACTCAGAAAGTCACCGTGATCCTCCGTCTGCTCCATTTTCACAAACTGAATGAAACTTCCGCCGGGAACTGTCACCCGAGCAGCCACAGTGATGTTAGAGCTGCTTTCTTCGTTAAGCAAAGCGCTTGAATCGCTACTATCTGAAGATCCAGCAGCGGCGAATGAAGAAGCCGCCGCCTTTAATGGATGAAGGTCACGGAGATCGGTGAAACTCCGGTAATTGAAACAATCAGAATGTTCTAAAAGCTGTGGAGGAGACGACGGTGGCTCTGAGATCTTCTCCGGCAATGAAACTTCTTCCTTCTTGACTGAAATATCACTCTCCATTGTCGCCGCCGCGTTGTTCTCTTCTTCTTCTTCTACTCCTCCTCCGTTAAGCTTACTTTTCAATTTACTAATCTGTATCATACAATAACAAAGGTTTCAATTTTTACAATAATTTCAAGATTTGTAAACAGAGGGAACAAAAAGTGTCAATCTTTAACTTGGATCAACAAAATTTTCAATTTTTCCACACTAATCTCACGATTTGTGAAAGAACATCTACAATGGCCATGCAGAAGGAAATACAGTTTCAATTTTTTATTTGGTGTCAACAAAAAATTCAGTCTTTTAAATGAGTTTGAGATTTTATACCTCTTGCAGGAGAGATTCATTGTCACGGCGGAGAGAATCAAAGTTATGGCGGAGAGAATCATATTGGGTTTTAAGAACACCGTAATCTTTCTCAAGTTGTTTTGTCTTCCACCTTGCACGACGGTTTTGAAACCAAACTGCAACTTGACGAGGTTGAAGACCAAGTTCTTGAGCTAACTTCACTTTCCTCTCAGGCTCAAGCTTATTCTCTAACTCGAAATTTTTCTCCAAGGCTTTAACTTGGTTAATGTTTAACCGTCTTTTCTTCTCCGACAAGCCCACGTGTCCTCTTTCTTCAACTATGGTTTCTTCTTCTTCCTCGTAACCTTCAAGCATCATCTGAAATTCTCTCCCACAGTATCTTCTCGGACTCTGGTCATCTGTTTTGATAAAATAAGATATTTAGTGGGGAAATTGAAAACAAAGACGAAATTGAGGGGCTTTTCTGAAAATTAGTAGAACTTAAGAACCTGTAGAAGTGGTAGGACATAAAGAGATGAGACCACCACTTGAATCTGAACTGCTTAATCTCTTCATCGTCAACAATCTTTAATTAGTTCGAAATTAGGTGTTTTAAAGTCTTGATTTTAATGCATCAAAAATTTTCAGTTCTTGATGAATTTACAAACTTTGGAGGAAGAGAGAAGAAAAACTAGAAATGCTCAGAAATGAAGACAATAGAGATTATTCTATTTACAGAGAAAGGAGAAGAGAAAGATGGAGGTAGTGCGTTTTCCATATGAACAAGCTTGGTTTCACACTTTCTCTCAGTTTAAATAAACTCAGCTTGGGTTAGAATGTAACCATGGTTAAGTAGATATTGTTGGGTGTTTTTTTGGTAAATGGAATGTTAGCCTAAAAATTCAATACCCTAGATTGCAATTTGAGGGGTCCACCGGCTATACCCAGTTACCTCGAGGTTTCTTCCGGTATCACTGGAACTTTGAGTGAGAAAATATAAAAAAACTTACCAAAAAAAAAAACTCAACGTAAATAGGTGGTTCGGCTTACTCTGATCGGCTCGACTCGGCTCAGTTCGATTAGAGCGTTAAATTGTTTTTTAGATATTCCTAAAAACGTCTTATCACCATGTAAGAGATTAATAATAAAAAAGTACAAGTTAATCATAATTATATGAGATATGCAATAAATTTCTTTTCCATCAACTACAATAACATCACATTAAATTGTATTTGATTAGATATGTGATAGAAGAATAAATTGTTTATTTATATAGAGATTAAAAAATCAAATCTAACATGTAATACCTCAAAATTATCAAGAACAATTTGATGTGTTTATAACTTTTTATGCAGTACATAATTCTTACTTCTTTGTGTGGTTCACTGCTAAAACCAACAATGCTTTAGAGATATTTGACAACATTTTAAACGATCTCTTTAACAAAAAAAATTAACATTTTACACTATCTCTTTGTCTTACTCGCATGGTTATTTAATCATTAACCATCCTTTTCTTAAAGTTGTAATAATTGGATTATATGTTTTTTTTTTCTCTAAGCCCTATAGAAAGTTATAATTAAAAATTATGGGATTATGACTTTGGTGGCAATGCAAAATGAGACAAGAGCTGTTGGCCCTCAGTGACAGCAACAAGAGTGATTTTTTTTTTGGTTTGGTTCTTTGATTCTCCCAAAAATTATAATTTATTTTCTCATATATATGATTCTGAATTTTTAGGTTAATTTGGTTCTTTGATTTTTTCACCTTATTAGTTTATGTTTCCGGTATAAGCCATTGGTAATATCATTTATTCAGGTGTTCTCTTTATAATGTTAATTATATTTGAAGGTATAACATGCCTTAAATATAATCATAAGAATTTATACCCAAAAAAAAAATCAGAAGAAGCTTTTCTAATCGGTTAACCTAGCCACATTCATTTATACCAAAATAAAAACTTATCTTCGAAAGATAAAAAAATGCGACAATAACTACGTACGAGCTTCAATCAATCTCTCATGTATCGTGTAAAGAATATTTGGGTCGATTAGAATCAAATTTAATTAATAGATTTAGTTAGATATGTTGCCGGCCATAAAAAAATTATGTTTGGTTCATAGAACTAGACTAACTCTTCATCACAATTAGCAATGAAATGTGTTAGGAAGATCTCTCATATCGAACATTAAGAAAACGTATTATAATATATAAAAATACGATTGCTTGTAAGTTGGAACTGATCAAAAACGACGTCCGTATTTTTTCCAGTTGTCAACGTTCTCATATTTTGAAAATTTTGTTTCCTAATTCAAGCAATTTTATGATTATTGTCTGCATTTTCAATAGTTCGAATTATTTGACTCCAAATAAATAGATTTTATGGGATTTATTGTGTTTGTCTAAGTTGGTTATAGGTACTTGGAATTGTTCTTAGTAGTAGATTTGTAAAATTAACATAAAATAGTTAAAAAGAACAATTAAAGTGACTCAATATTCTAATTTGATACCCAATTGGCCAATTAAAAATATAAACAAAAATGTGTGTGCAATGGAAACTTATGTTCACCGACATGTGATGGTATCAATGGGGATTTGTGTTTCCACCTAATACGACGTCGTATTTAATTCAAAACGACACCGTTTCCGAGGTGATATACGGTCCTCGTGCTTATCCATAAACAGCAAAAATATCTACTACAGAACTGCCAAGTCAGCATCGAAAAATAAACATCTCCGGCAAAACACACAGTGATTCCACGGCGGTGCTTCGCTCACTCTCTTCTTCGTCTTCCTCGAAACTCCGATCTACATGAAAATGGCATCTCTTACTCTACGACACAACGCAACGCTTCTTCTTCCTTCGCGGTAATCAAATTGTCTCCTCTCTCTGTTTCTCTGACTTTATCGACTTCAAAATTCGAATTGATTTTGATCACATCTGTTTATAATTCGGAATTTGAAATTACGCTTAGCTATGATTTCGAATTTTGAGTATTTCGCGATTAATTTGAATCGCTATTTGGATTTATTGCGATTTAGGCGTGTGCGCGTTTGTGTATATAGTCGTGGTTCATGTTTCTGCAATCGAATTGCATTAGGGTTTATGCTTTGATGATTATGTTGTCACCTTGATTTTTTTTTCCAGTGATGTTTTCAGGGGAACAAAACTATCTAGAACGAGCTCGGTGAGTCCTATGATCATATCAAAGAGGTTTAATGTTAGAATGAGAGCTGTATCTGAGGAAGGAGATGTTTTCTCTTCTTCTAAGAGTAGTAATGGATCATCAATGGGGATTGAGTTGCAGCCAGATTTGGTTTCTTTTGGAACATTAGCAGCAGAAATGATTCCAACAACAATGAATTCTCCTGAAGTTGAGGATGAAGAGTTTGATCTTGATCGACCTACTGATGGATTTGCGTCTATACCTCAAGCCATTGAGGATATTCGACAGGGCAAGGTTTGTAGTAGTAGGATTGGTGTTGGATTTTTGGATTAGAAGGTGAGGATTTGAAGTGAAAGTTTTGTGTTTTTTGTAGTTGGTGATTGTTGTGGATGATGAGGATAGAGAGAACGAAGGAGATTTGATAATGGCGGCATCGTTGGTAACACCTGAAGCTATGGCTTTTGTTGTAAAACATGGGACTGGAATCGTGTGTGTGAGCATGAAAGGTGAAGACTTGGAGAGGTTAGAGCTTCCTTTAATGGTGACACGAAAGGAAAATGAGGAAAAACTTCGCACGGCCTTCACAGTTTCTGTGGTAAGTAAAATCAAATGTGTTTTAGCTTTTAGTGTTGAAAAACCCACAGGACTGTTTGTGTTGAAAATCTTTGTCAGGATGCGAAAAATGGAACATCCACAGGTGTCTCAGCTCGAGATAGGGCACAAACGATATTAGCTCTTGCATCAAAAGACTCAAAACCTCAAGATTTCAATCGTCCTGGTCATATCTTTCCTTTGAGATACAGAGAAGGCGGTGTTCTTAAAAGAGCAGGCCATACAGAAGCCTCTGTTGACTTGACTGTGTTGGCTGGTTTAGAACCAGTATCGGTCTTATGTGAGATTGTAGATGACGATGGTTCTATGGCTAGATTACCAAGACTACGTCAATTCGCTCAAGAAAACAACTTGAAAATAATCTCAATCGCTGATTTAATCAGGTACAACACTTCAAGGAAATAAGTTTCACCTATCTCAACTCTCATTTACTGAAATTTTCGGTCAGTCCGCTTGATCTCAGTTACAAACCTTTTTCTGGCAGATACCGAAGGAAAAGAGAAAGACTGGTAGAGTTCACTGCGGTGGCGCCTATACCGACAATGTGGGGACCATTCAAAGCATATTGCTTCAAGTCATTACTTGATGGAGTTGAGCACATTGCAATGGTCAAAGTAAGAATAAACCCTATTTGAAACTAAACCTTTGTTTCCATGAAACTTTCTTATATACCCAAAACACAGGGAGAAATCGGAGATGGGAAGGATATTCTCGTGAGAGTACACGCGGAATGTATCACAGATGATATATTCGGGAATAGCTATGGTGGAAAACAATTAGGGATTGCAATGAAACAGATTGAAGAATGTGGAAAAGGTGTTTTTGTTTACTTACGTGGTCCTGAAGCTAAAGGCATTGACCTAAGTCACAAGCCTCGTACTTACAACAACACTTCAGATCAAACCGAGTCTCGGGAATACGGCATTGGAGCTCAAGTAATTGAAAAAGCTCGAATCTGTTTACCATTTGTTTACTGTTATTTTCTAAAGAGTAATCAAAGATTGGTGATGCAGATTCTGAGGGATCTTGGAGTAAGAACGATGATGGTGATGACAAATAATCCAGCACATTACGTTGGTCTTAAAGGTTATGGTTTATCAATTTCTGGTAAGGTTCCACTCATTAGTCCTTAGCCGTTATTTTGTTTTTGTTAAGATACGACACGTGTCGGTCTCAGTGAGTGACTTGGTTTGTTTCTTAGTTAAGGTTTTGGCCCTTAACCCATGTTGTTGATCTGAAATTGTTCTTTTTTATTTTCACTATTGTCATCACAAATATAATTTGAAATGTTTTTTTTTTTTGCTGCAAATTCTGCAAAATAGTGAACAAATTCGTATGCTCTTTAGTTGTAATCCCTTATTCTTACAAAGGTAAAGGTTCGTTTCTATTTTGTGTACTTTCCAGTTAGTAAATTGTAAAATATATATAGAAGATAATAAAATATTATGGAAACTAGTGACATTAACCAAAAGCAAAAAAGAAAATTACGTGTAATTTACTAATCCTATTCGTTTTGGAAAAAGAACCATAATATTATCTATAATAGTTCTTCTGCTATGAATCTTGCACAAAAACCTTAATCCTAAAATTAATCGAGGAGAAGAAGATCATCAATCAATGAACCGAAGATGTGCGATTTCGAGTTGTTGCGAACTGACGATGTGGGTTTACGCTATCGAAGTGCAATGCCACAATAAAAGGAGGAAGAATACGAAGGAGTCATCTAAGTCGTGGTCTGGATTATTATCGTTACCAGATGCTGTGGCTGTGACCTGTCTAGCTCAGGTCTCAAGATTGGACCACGCAGCCTTAGCCTCCAAGAGTCATCGCTCTCTCATAGCTTCCTCTAAAATCTGCCACTTAAGATTGCTTATGGGTTGCACCGAGCCATATCTCTACGTATTAAGCATCTTTCCTGACCCAACTCCACGCTGGTTCATACTCACTCCTAATCGTCGGCTTAGCCCGATCCCTTCGAACTCTTGTCAAGCTCCGGATTCATCTTCTTTCATGGTGGTGGGTTGGGGGATCTATGTTATCGGTGGACTCATAAACGGCATTCCCACTTCGGATGTCTCGTTCCTCGACTGTTTCACTCACACATGGCGCCATGTCCCGTCCATGAAGATGGCTCGTGCTTCCGCATCAGAAAGCCTCATAGACGGGAAGATATACATTTTTGGCAGATGTATTCGATACAAAGACTCAAACTTGGAGTAACTTTATTACCCCAAAGATAGCACATAATATATACCAAAGTGTGGTGATAGAGGAGAAGAAGGTTTACGCTGTGGATGCTGAAGATCAGATCTTCTACTTGTTGCCAAGTGAAGAAGTTACATTCTCGAAAATCGAAAAAAAGATTCAAAGCGAGAAATAGAAACGATTGGTGTGTCATTGGGTAACTATTATACTGTCGCGGTACTTGCGGGAGAAAACTATGTTGTGAACCATATGACTTGGATTGGAAGGAAGTGAAGGGTTTGGAAAATTTGAGACTGTCTCTCTTTGGTTTGAGAGACGCCATCCCTGATGAAGTTCAACGGGCAACCAAGATGAAGGTCAGATATGATATCAGCAAAGTCTGCTGGCAACATTGTTATCTTTTGAAACGCTCATATTGGAGATCCTGAGAGTGTGGAGCTTTGGTCTGTCTGCAGAGATTTCTACGAGGGAGGGGGGATTTGGGGGAAGGTTGAGTGGTCTGGTTCTGTCTTTAAACTTGATCCTCTCTCAGACTCATATAGCATCAAGGTATTATATTCTGCCGCTGTCCATTTTTGAAATTCCAATCTTCTTAGTCCTTGTGTAAACTATATTTGCCTAGTCCAATCTTCTCAATCCTAGTTTATATTATTGTTGCCTAAAATTCCAAAATTTTCTGTGCTTATTTAAATTATAATTTATATCATCTGCGGAATGAATCACAATGGGGATATAAGTTGGTCTAGCTGCTTTGATTATCACAAAAATAATTTTAAAATGGTAAAAATAATTCCAAAAACTTGATTCGTGGAATGAGAATTTCGATCTCCCAATGTAGAGGTCGGATGTAAGGTAGTAGCTATGGGGGCACGTGCACCCACTCAAATATTAATATTACAAATTTTAGTGCTAAAATTGATTAGATGCGATGGTGCATTCTAATGCCAAGAACCATCAACAAGACATATGTTTCACAAGCTCACGACTTAGAAACGGGGGTGTCTGACGGTTGAGACAAGAGTCCCACTACCGAATTTGCTCCGTGCCAAGCATGGCATGTCGTACAATGTCAATATTTTTAGAATTTTCACGAGTGTATATAAATGTTATTAGTAGTATTTTGAGTTATTCTCAACTTTGTCTTTGCATAAGCAAAAATTTTCAAGACAATGCCATTATTTATGTTATAGAAATGATTGCAACAAGATAGACAATTAAAACTCGAATCAATGGACTATCAAATTGGTATGTAGATTACATACAAAGCCAAAGTTAAAGCCACAAGCTTTAAGCATGACTCAAAAACAAGTTCTTTTCTCTCGAACAGAAAAAAAAAAAAAAAAAACTTAAATACAGAACAGTTTATGTACGATTCATCACCAAATCAGACTTGTGATGGGACGATGAAGATACTGAGTTCTTGTCCAATATTCCCAGCTGGATCAATCAAATGAAAAGATTTAGATTCTTTAGAACCATAAACTCGTCTAAAACTAGCTCTCAAATACATCAATTCATCATCAAACCGCCCAAGTTCTTTCCCAGTCACAACTCCAGCTCCAACCACCACCTTACTCAAAGCAGTCAAAGCCGCCACGTCATCATTTGACGGACAGCGTTTTCTCGCATACCCAACTCTTTTTCCGTTACAATACATATTCCAAAATGGTACTTCTTCTTGTTCGTTGTTGCGTTCTAACACTATACGCAACGCTCCTCCTCTCATTTCTCGAGCTAAGACTGTTGTTGGAACAGCTAGCTCGAGAAGAAGATCGAGGTTTGTTGATTTTCTTAGTGTTTGGATACAGAAATTGATTTTTCCTTTACGGTATCCGAAGATTGTTCCTGTGACTATAGATGAAGAAAGGGAAGAAGAGGAACGAAAAGATGACGTGCGTGATTTGATGTCGTTGTAGAGTTTCTTGGCTCTCAAGTTAGGGTTATCTTGTTCGAGTTCTTGGACTAATGTACAGTTGCAAGTTGGGATTAGAAGCTGAATGAATGAGCGGAGGAGACGCCATGACCGGACTTGTTTTTGGCAGTCTACGGTGGTTACCACCGTAGATTGAAACTCAGATGAAGCTCTGACTTTGGTCTTTGACATTGTAGATATTTTTGAGGAAGCAAAGAAAAGGAAAAACAAAAAGGTGGAAGAAGAAGATTGAAGAAGCTTGAGGGTTTGGTGTTGAAGTGTTATAGGGTTTAAATAGGGAGACAAAGGAGGGGTTTTACGTACGAGTGCCTTTTTATTATGTTATTTAATTGTTTAAAATTCAATTTTTGGTTTTACTTTTATCTATTGCACAAACAAAAACCAGGTTTTGTTTTTATTTTTTAAAAATGTTTATGTTTTGGTTATGAGAGGCAATTTATGAGCTCCGATTTGTAAAGTGTGATTCGTGTTGGGTTTTTGTCATTCAGCCAAAATATTCTTTCGGAATAGGTGGAACTACTATTTAGTATGTACCATTTTGTATATTTATTATGGCAAAAAAGTATAAAACTAAGATGTAAAATAATTGGGGTTTCTGACCTTGAATAATTGTTTGACAACTTTTTGCAGGATTTGTTTTCATTCATATGCAATATATTCACTTTTTGCAGGAATTTTACTTTAGAAATATTGAGTCCTAAATCAAGTATAAAATATTAATGAGATAATTCTTCTTAGTATCGATTGTGTACATAAAGAAATTTCACTAATTTTAAAATTAATATATTATATTAAATTTAAAGAAGAATTTGATTATTATTTTTAAATAGTCATGTCTAACAAATGATCGTACAAGTCTATGAATCAAGAAAACTGATGACGCATGATCAAGTTTATAAGGCCATGACTTAATGTTAATCATTGTTACAATTTACAAAGTCATGGACTCATGATGATTGAAGTAAAATCCAAATTGAATATTTAGGGAAAAAGTACATGAACTAATATATTCTAATGTGTGATAACATTTTTTAATTTGATTTAACAAATGAATATTCTTTTAATTTAAAAATACGGTCGTGATAGATCTGGAAGATTCCCCAAAATACATTGTAATACTTCAAACCCATATCAAATCAATTGAATGTAGAAAATAAAACTTATACACATTAAGTATTGACATTTATTTACCACGAAATTAGAAGTGATCAATTTTTTGTGAGTAAAATTCTTTACTTTTTGATTATTTATATTTCTAGATTGAAAATGTCCGTGGCAACTGTTCTGCAAAGGGAATTTGAACACGTATTTTTTTTTATGTAAGCTACAGAGTTCTGTAATATTTGCTTCATAAAACTATTCTATTCGAAGAAATTTTAATAAAATATGGTGTTTTCGCTGCTAATTTTTTTGTAATTGATGCGGTTGTGAGTGTGAAAGTTTGCAAAAACATGTAGTTTCTTTGTTAAACGTTATCAAACAATTTATACAACTATATATTGTATATCAGATAGAAGTGGATACCTTTGCTTAACATTTTGATTAGTTGACGCTAAATAAACATTGTTGTTAACATGATGCACACGCGTACCCTTGAAATTTCAATATAGTTAAGACTGAAATAACGATAATTATATGTAGAATTGCATACACACAAGTATGAATGTGTATATATGTGATAAAATGTATATTTCGAAAAAGAAAAAAAATTGTATATTTCGACCACATGTATCGAACTACGGGTGACGTTGGAGTATAATTTAATATTGGCATACATTCCATCAAACAAAAAGTTTTAAATAAAAAAGAGAAAAGAGAACAATAATCCAAAAAAATACAGATTGGATGAAATTATTCCCTAATAATAATACAACATTTCTACCTTTTGCCTTTTTAAAAATCATTAAAGAAAACAAAATTTACATATATTATACAATACTAAAAAGAAAGAATGTATATTATACCCGTACGACAGGAAGAGGTATAATTGCATAAATGATTAGACCATTAGATCTCTACCACTTTCACTAGACTCCACACATTCAAATATTAATTAAATCTTATTTCAATAAACCATTAAGCACTTCTCAAATGAATAATTAAAAAAGAATTCTTCATTCTTCTTTAATTTAAGAGATTCATCGTTTACAGCTCGTGCATCTTATTCGTTACTCCTTTTCTTCAAAAGTATTAAGGAATGTTATATGGTGGTAACATGGAGGAGCTAATACGTTTTTCTCAGTAGCTAATCTAAACCTAGTATATTTGGACAGCTTGAAATGATAAGGTTAATGGACGCATACATCTATCTATGGAAACTCTAGAGATTGCTCTTAGGGAGTGCAAGATATGGTTTCTTACCAATCAAGTCATGGATCCAAGTAATAGTATAATACAGTCATCAATCCCTAAGATGATATTAATATTCATCAGCCGTATAGATGGTTTTTGGAAATGTGATGACCCCACCAGCAGTGTAGGATGAGTTCTACAATTACAAGGTGGTTCTACATATCTCATACGCTTACAAGGGAGTTATAAAGGTATTTCATCTCTCCATCTCAAACTGCATAGTTTAATATGAACACTAAAATGATTTTAAAGTGATTTATGAACACAGACTTTTATGCCAAAAACGCCCGTATCAGAAATTGTGTTTTCTTCTATATCAATACATTGGTAATTTACTGGTTAGACGTAAAAAAATTAGTTTTTTTTTGCAGATTCGTACTAATGAATGTATTTTTTTCTGAGACAAAAAATAAAATAAAGACCTCTTGGCTTTTCCAATTTCAATTACTCTAAGGTCATAGATTATGCAATTTGTTGATTTTAAAACAAAAAGAAGAGAGAAGAAACAAAACAAGGCATGAGGTATAAGCCTACTAGATTTTTAACAAAAGAACAAAAGTAAGCAATGAGCTTTCATATAAAATTACAACAACAACCGAAAAATTGCATTTGGGTCCAAATTTAACAAAAAGGAAGACTAGTCTATTATGGTGTCTAAGCTAGCCTGGTTCCTCCACTCATGTCTTTTTGGCATTTTGCCTTCACCTTTAATTTGTTCTACTTGCATATATGTGCGCCATGTTAAGCATATACAAAAGGCCTTTTATTTAAGGTATATATGGCACCTTAGTTTCATTTATTGATATGGCAATTTAAAAATATCTTAACAATTCACCAGTAGAAAATTATGGTTCAATTGAAAACGCTAAAAGATCGAAGAATTTCAAAACACCGAAGTCCACTCTACTTCATATTTTTTCCTACTTCGATTTTTTTAATATCTATATTGTTTAAAATAACTATAGCTAGTGACTAACTAGAATTAAAATCGCAATGAAATAAATATTAAGACACTTTTTTATATAAGAATAATATTAAGACACTTAGACTATTAAGTTTCACATAATCATATAAAAAGAACAAGCAATTACCACCGACCAATCTGTAGACAAGTTAAATCTTTAGAATTAACATAACATTATGCACCAAAACTTCGCATATCATAACAAACTCATACTCTATACCACTAATTTTTTCTACTAAATTCAAACCAACTAAACTCTACACAACTCGATCCGTTTTATATATGTTGGATTCAAGATCTACAACTTTATATTCAGTTCCACTATGAGTTTATGATTATAAAAATATGTGTCAAAATGGATGGGTTGTCCATATTCTGTCTATGTTCAATACATAATGGACGGTTTATGGATAAGTCCATTTATGGAGTAGGTTAAGATGGTTTAGGCCAACTTCGTCCACGGACAAAACGGGTTGGACACTGTTGGACAATGAGCGGCACATGGTTCCTAAAATTCTAGATCAAATTCGATTTTCTCCAAATTGAAAATTATGATTTTTGCCGATTTCTGGCGGTTTCCGGCGATTTTTAACAATTTTTAGCGGTTTCTGGTGATTTATGGTGATTTTCTGTGATTTCCGACGTTTTAATCTTAAAAAAAACCAACACATAACTGAAGCATATGGTCGACCTATGCACATCCCATTTGGAGCGGGTGTTAATAGATTTGGTCGTTAATAAATACAGACGGACACGATCAAAATTTTATCCAATAGAAATAGACAACGAATCAAAACTGACACCTCTAACTACAAATTTCTGAAAATTTAGCATCAATGGCTTGTTGTAAGATACTGTAATATAATTTAAAAAACTTACCGACACATCCATGGGTATAAAACTAACAAAATCAAATCTAAATAGATTTTTATAATGTTGTTTTGATGGTCATAATGGTAACATATTTTCATCTGGAATTTCGTGTGTATCAAACACCAAACCTCATCAATAGATTGATGTAACACTTATTAAATAAGATATGTAAATTAAAGGTTACATATGTAGTCTTTATAAAAAAAAATGTTACATATATAAATATTTTATAAAGAAAAATTATATACTATAATAAAGAAAAAGGTTGCATATAGTGATAACTAATCTTATTCGTTTGAGAATTTTGGATATTTTTATATACTATTCGTTCTTTGGTTTTATTAGTTGTTTCTTTTCTTCTATGATTCCTAAGAGAAATTGAGAGAGAGGAAACGAAAATGTGACATCCCATTGTCTGAACTTTTGGTCGGTAATTATATTGGCAAACTTAGCTGTTCGTGTTCCTTATCAATCATCAAGCCTTTTGTTACAATTATATTCCATTTTTAAGATTAATAATAGTATTCTCAAATTATATGTTTCATACTTGATGAAACTTTTATCAAAAAAATATGTTTGAATGAGTCCCGATTTAGCGAAAGATATAAGACTCGTCTTTTCGTCTTTTCAAGCCCACGAGTAGATAATGGGATATTACTAATTAGCTTGTGTTGGTTGACGAATAAAAATTTTAAGTTACATTCAAGAAAGATGCTAGAATTGTCATCCACAACTATAATATTTGAAAATCAAGCACATATTATATCTTTTAGTTACGTTTTCGAATTTATTTCCTGAGAGATTTAAAATGAGAATCTAAGAATCTTAACTCAAATTTGGAGATCTTTCACTTGAAATGGGAGATTTCGAATTTAACAAAATGATATAATTTTGATTTAATGCACATTAACAAAGCTAAATATAAGGTTAATATTGTCTAACAAGGATATTAAATTGCACAGTAAACGTAAAAATCGATATTGATTCGTGTAGTAAAATGTTTTTCGACGAACCGGATCATGGTTATTACATTTAAAATTCACTATTTTTACATTTAACCCTATTTTATATTTTCTCTAAACACTATTTTGGAGTAGAGTCTTCTTCACTCATATTCTATTTAAAATAGAAATTTCTAATTTTTTAATCTCATATTTGGAGTTTTCCAATTTATTATTATATTTTGGAGTTGGAAATGAAATAGAGTTAAAAAAATCTAACTCAAAATTAAATTATTCTATTTAAAAATAAAAAATGGAGAAATGGATAGGAGATGTTTAAACATATATTTGGTTGGTTATATGAAAACAGACGCATCAATCAGGTTAAGTCATTCTTTTGTTAGTTATTTATGGGCCACAACGGCCCGTCTATTAACCCGATATTTTCACATGGTGAGATCAAATCTCAGGTGTCTTTGCGTAAACGCTACACTAAAAGCTTTGTTGGCTTAGTCTTGTCTGGCCAGATCCAAAATATGAAAATTTCATATACTCCAAGTTGGGCTTAAACACCTAAATTCGAATTTTAATTTTCAAAATGGGCCAGCTGCAACTTCAGAATGTTCAGTTTCATGATTAAAAGTTAAAAGCTTTTGTCCTTACAAATGTATATTTTTAAAAATGTAATATTTAACTAGTAATTGTAAATTTACTATTTAAATTTTTTTCATTGCGTATGTTAAATTTAAACTAGTACCATAGTCACAACAATAAAATTAAAAACATACATCCGATCAATACCTGAGGTCCACACATGGTGAAATAATTTAAAAGAATTATTTTAATTTAGAAAAAATAATAATAGATATTACACCATAATATCGTCTATATGTTCATCCTCAGCCCAACAAGAATTATACACGTGTCCCCATCAAATAATAATAATAATAGAAAAAAACAAATATGAACGAGAAGAAGTAATTAATAAAACAGTAATTAATAGAAAGCACCAAACTCAAAAGCTCTCTAAGCCAAAACGACAGCGTATAAAGCTCCGGCAACAGCTGTCCCCACAAGGAAAGCTTTGTTAGACCACGCGGCATTTCCTGGCCCATCAGCGGGACCATCTGGTCCTGGAGCCGGAGCTGAGGTTGGAGTTAATCCGGCAGATGGACTAGGAGCAGGAGCATCAGTTTGAGGAGGAGAAGCAACCGGAGATGTTATTGGAGAAGCGGTAGGAGCGGTGGTTGGAGGTGGAGTTGGCTCGTTAACTGGAACAGGCGGTGAAACAACCGGTGAAGGTGTTTCTGCTGTCACCGGAGGAAGTGCTACAGGTGGAGGAGTAACGGTTGTTGGTGCCGGCGCCGGAGCTTGAGAAAGGCATGATGTGGCCAAGAAACCGAGAAAGATCAAAACTTGAAATGCCTTAGGACTCATCTTTAGATTCTCTTCTTATGTTCTTTGTCTGAAACTTGTTAATGTTTAAAGTCTTTGTTGATGGTGTGGAACTATGAGAGAAGAGAGTTCTATATATATGCGATGGTTTGGGATAATTAATAATTTAATTAACTATTGTTGTGACACTAATCATGCGAACCACATACAAAAATACAACATGGCTTAGCTTGAAAATATATTATTATTTCTATATGTTTTTACTTTTTGCACTTGACGTGTTTGAGTTTTTGAAGTTTCCTTGAAGAATCATCTACATGGAGGTGCACCAAACGGATGCTCAGAGCTCTGCCACGTGCTCGAGGTTATTCTGAGATTCATTAATGTTTAGATAGGTGATTAGGATCTCGTTGACTCTATTAATTTGCTTTTTTGGTTAAACGCGTTACAATGCCAGCTTAAAAGTAGAACGACTTTTTTACTAATGTTTCATGTAGTATATGTCTCGTCGGTTTATCAAATTTTCAACTGTTAACTATAGAGTATTTATATTCGTTTTTGTTGAAAACGTTATTATATATATATATATATATATATTTGTTGTCATGTTTATCTGGACTGTACATACGATCGGGGTTGGCAAAAGTTGTCAAATATTCATGCTAATTTAATTAATAAATTACTTAAAGATTACTCGGTTCCCATTATTGTTAGAACGAAACAGTCAAAGCAAACGCGCATAAATCTTCTCGCTACAAGAACTCACCTAACAATCATTTCCCTTGAATTAAAAATTGTTATTATTAGACCCCAGCTTTGACCTTATATGCATTGTATCTTCATAAGCAATCTCTTTTTTTCCTGACAGCTTTGACCTAATAATATTGTCGTGACTAAGTTCAGATTTTTTTTTAACGTTTTCATTAATAAAAAAACTGGTTTAAAACAACAAAATATACTATGAAATAGTCATAAAAATACAACGAATAATTTCGTTTATAACTTGATCAAACACGAATATCACCGAAAACTTTGTACCCCAACCGAAGATAGAATTGCCATTGATTTCCACCAACGCATCATATCTTGACCATTACGATGACAAAACATCTTGTCAATCTAAATCTGCATCTAAAGATATTGAACGCCATAAAAGTTAGCAAACCGGTAGATCCACCATTAGAAAGAACACCGAACAAAGATCTATATACTTACTGATTTTTCTTATAGATAAATCCTATAATATAATTAGAAAGAGTACGGCCGACGCCGGCCAACAAATTTACATAAAAACGAAAAAAAAAAAATTGATTTGGAAAATCACTTATAAAAATTTGAAAAAGAAAAAGTCACTGAAAAGTTGGAGAGAAGTTACTCTCAAACTCTCATAAGTTTTCTTATTTTATGAAGGCCAACATAGTTTTGTTTTATTTTCACTTGATACAAGTTGTTTAAATAGTATCTTTGATTTGTTAAAGATTTCCGATCTTTGATTTATTAATCTAACATATGAAAAATACAAATAATCAAAAGATGTTGAAACTTCTAAAGAATACTTTAAATATTCAACGCTTCTATAATCCTTTTGAAATTATATGTAATGCGAATGACTACACAATTGGTGAAGTTTTGGAACAACGCAAAGACAAAAAACTTCATATTATATAGTTTTCATTTGAGGGTCTGCATAGGAATCTCCAGGTAAATGTGACCTTTGGAGAATAATGAGTTCTCTCATTAAGGCAAAATTAGTTAAAATTGAAATTTGCTTATGCATATTCAAAGACATTTTGGGAACACATTGATATATTATGTGCCCATAGCATAAACAATATCAATGTGTTCCCAAATGTTTTTGGTGCTAATCTTTCACTCATTTCATTCATAGTTTCTAATTGAATTTGAAAATTAGTTACTGCATATAAAATTTTGTTTCTTCGTCCAAACTCACTTAGGAGACTTGCTATTCCAACTTTACGAAGTGTCATCTGGTTTGAGATTTTTTTAAATACTCATATTCTATAAATGTGGAGTTTAATAATTCTTGATTCATAATAGATATGAAAGGTGTATTAGATATGATAGTCTTTTTATTATCTTATTCATGTGCTAAGAGTAGCTTGAAGAAGTTATATAAACATATGTAAATAACAACCCTTCACCAGTAAGAAAATCGAATTCTAATCAGAAACACCAGCTAATAAAACCAGATTAAAATCTTTGAAAAATATGAAACCTTAACCATTCTTAAATAGTGACAAAAACAAAAATATCTTTAAATAATTACATTTAATTTGTCAACCCCCTTAAATGTCGAGAAGCATATTTTCTCCACTCAATAAAATCTAGTCCATACCTTTTAATTATCTGAAAAAAATCAAGCTCTCATAATTATGTTCATATGTAATATAATATAAGGAAAGAAATAACTATTTACCGGTTAAAACCGGTGTAAAATCTCTCATTGCCACTAACGCTTCACCTGCATTCCCGGTAATCCCATCCTCCTATTTCACATTCCAAAGCTCCCAAATAAAATTATATAATAAATTTTTATTTTTACCCAAGAGAAAAGCCAACGATACCATCCTTGCAAAATTCAAACTCAGACCAAACGAATTACCTCACGCGCCGCCGTACGCGCTACTATCCGTTCTTTAAGAGCCAATTCAGAACGATGGAGCCGGCGAAGGTAGATAAGGATGTGAAAACAGATGTTCCGGTGAAGGATCAGAAACCAAATCCATCGGTGAGCGTCGATCCAAAGGGAGGTGATGATGCGAGCACTGAGATAGCTTTATCCGATGAAACTTTATCTCAGGTTGAAATCGAGACAAAAGGGAGCGATCCAATAGCGGCGCAAGCGCAAGCACCGGCTCGAACATCGTCTGGATCGAAGAAATCTGTTCATTGGAGCCCTGAATTGGTTTCTGGTTCTCAAGAACCGGATCAGAAGGCTGCATCGTCTTCTCCAGGTGGATCTAATCCGTATATTGCTCGTTCTCCTGTTGAGACGTCGGATGCTTCGTTAAAAGGTAAAGAGTGTAACTGTTTGTGTTTGTTATGATTCGTAACGGTTGAGATGTGTATGTTAACTTATTTACGTTTTGTGATTTCTTTGTTTCTCAATTTGGATTAGATACGATGGAGTCTGTGAAAGGAGCGCTTGGGAGATGGGGAAGGAGGGTTGCAGAAGCAGCTAAGAAGACGGAGAGCCTTGCTGGGAACACGTGGCAGCACCGTAAGTTTTTATTTATTTCATATATCAATATCAATGTTTGAATGGAAAGGACTATCAAATGCAATGGGATTGAATTGAATCGAATCTTTTGTGGTTTTCCTTTCGCATATCAATAGACCTTAGAGTTCAGGGGAATCAAGAATTATTCATTGGCTATTGTTAATTTGTTACAAGTTGCTCGGTCTAATTGTTTTATGATCAGAAAATTTCTTGGGTTGCATCGTTTGCAATGTGGGTTTTAGAATTCAGAATGAGGTCAAAACTCAAAAGGCAACATTTTTGGTTCAGTAATCAGAGGAACATAAAGGGAAGATTTTTGTTTTCTTTATGGTTTTCTCTTTTGTTGAATGTTGGTGTTTAGTTTGCCGCTGGTTTTAGGACTGAGTTAATATCATCATTACCGATTGTGCTCGTGTTTTCAACATGTTGTTGCTATAAAATGTCGGAAAGTCAGTCTTTAGTCTGTACCTTTTGATCTTGTTGATATCTTGCTTAGAATAATTAACGGACTATTAGCTGTGGAATCAAATTGTGTTGTAAGAAATATCTCTGTTTTTCTTGAGTTAATCTTCATAAACAGTTTATAATCACACTGTTTCTACATGGGATAACATTCATTATTGCATCTTTTGGATGTTGTCAAGTTTGTAATCATAGTAATTATTAAATCTTTTTCTTGGCATCTAACAAGAAGAACCTCCCAGTTTCAGTCTGTCAATTTTTGTAGCTATACCAATGATAGGTGATTTTATAACAGAGTCTAAATAACCAAAAAGCTGATTCTTTTCTCTGTGTGGTATTTGCAGTCAAGTTTTTAGCATATTGTTTGGTAGCAAAGAAAATAACAGATTGAAATTAGGTGCTCCAGATTAGATATCAGTTGCAAAGTTACTTCTTTGGAACTTGAATTATAATACCTGTTAGTGAACGGTAATAAAAAATACCTTTTGGTGAACTAAGAGCTGGTGATCAGTTTGAGCTTGGGATGGTCATTCGTGATGTAGCGTAACTAGTAGGGGATTAGCACCTATTTCGAAACCAAAAAGCATTTTAGCATATTGAAGAGTTACCAATCTAATCAAGCAAAGTTCTCTGTGATTTGGGTAAATGTTTGATCAATGGAGGTTGAGGGACAATGTCTTATGACTAACTTAAAATTTTGAAAGGGGAATTAAAAAATTTACACGATTGAATTTACATTTAGAGTGTTTTTGTGTGAACTCTAACTCATCTCTTCCGTGATTATATGTGCTTTACTTGTTTGCTTCTCTTACGTTTTTCATTCAGAACTTATTCAAATGATCTTTTTTATAATCTTCTATTTAATCAGTGAGGACTGCTCCGAGTTTTGCGGATGCTGCTATGGGAAGAATTGCACAGAGTACCAAGGTCCTTGCAGAAGGAGGATATGAGAAGATTTTCAGACAAACCTTTGAGACAGTTCCTGAAGAACAACTGCTAAATTCTTTTGCATGTTACTTGTCAACATCAGCTGGCCCAGTTATGGGAGTTCTATATATATCCACTGCCAAACTTGCTTACTGTAGCGACAACCCTCTCTCGTATAAAAATGGTGGTCAAACCGAATGGAGCTATTACAAGGTAATGTCATAGACTCAATACATCTTGCATTTCCGAATTATAACCATTTTGAAGACACCATATTGTTACCATTGTGATCATTAACTCTTTGGAATCTGTTGGCTGTCAGAAAATGTCTCGTTATGATTGTGTTAGTAGCATCAGTTAAGGAGCTGCCTTATATACAGTGATTCATTTAGATAGAAAAACAATCTTGACTTGTTACCTAGAATCATAAATCCATGGAGCTTTTGTGAGAGTAAATAATACAGTAGTATCAGCTTTCATCTCTTGTTTTCTCGAAACCATCCGATATGATAGTATCAGTTTAGATTGATAACTAATGTACACTTTGTGTCTTGTTGTTAAATAGGTAGTAATCCCATTACATCAACTTAAAGCGGTGAATCCATCAACAAGCATAGTCAATCCTGCGGAAAAGTACATACAGGTGATTTCGGTAGACAATCATGAGTTCTGGTTCATGGGTTTCTTGAACTACGAAGGCGCAGTCACGTTTCTCCAAGATTCTTTGCAAGTCGGAGCTGTTCGGTCCGTGTGATTCATACTTGATGACCATAATGAATTCTGAATTATTTTTATCTCCAACTTTTCTTCCTTAGTTATCATTTCAGAACACTCAATAAACATTATTTTGCATAAAATATAGTGAAAATTACCTAGAATGACTCAAGAAACTAGTGAAATAACTATAATAACTTAGTTCTGAGAGCTCTAACTAGACTAACCCATATTTAACAAAAAAAGACATTCTAACCATTTTTTGTAATATATTAACAAAACTGCCATTTTTGTTCTTTTTTAAAAACAAATCTTTTTGGCAAAAATCAGATTAATAATCGAAATTTTTTTCTTCTTCGTCGATTCCTCTCCAATTTTTTTTTTTTTCTTCTTCTCCGTCATCTTCTCCTCTCTGATGTGGCTTCTTTCTTCTCCTCTCCACCGTCCCTTCTTCTCTCTTCTCCTCTCCCCCGTTTTTCCTTTCTCCTCTCTTGTCCTCTCCGCGGCTCCTCCCTTCTCCGCCGAGACCGTCACTTCTCTCTTCTCCGCCGTTTCTACTTCGTCTTTTTAGGCTTCACAGCCAGAAGCAATGCTGGATTCCGTCACCAGAAACAGCTACGTCGAGGGTTTCCTTCGATTTATGGTTTTTTTATAGAAAATGTGTTGTAAATAAGTAACCACAAATTTATTAATGTCTATTGCATCATTATGTGATTCAGATAATACTTTTAAATAGTGAAATGTTGATTGGAATTTGAGTCATTGAGTAGTGAGAGTGGATTAGTGTGTGTTGGATTTTGAGTCATTGAGCAATCGCAGATTTGTTTGTTCTTTAGTCGAAGATTTGTTTGTTAGTCGCAAAGTTATTTATAAGTCATAGACTTATTTGTTTTGCAGATTTGTTTGATATTTTGATTGCAAGACATAAGTTTTCCATTAGATATTATGATTGTGTTTGGTGGTTATTTGAGTAACGGCAGTGAAGGTGCTTTGATTGGGAAGATGATGGGAATGAAACATCAGCTAAGACCTCTAGAAATCAGGTTTTATTACATTGTTTCCCACAAACTCAGTCATCCAAATGTCACAAAGGTTGGTTAATTAGTTCACACAAGTGATCTGAGTGCTATGTATGTTAGGATGATTGGTTAGCTCGTATTTTGGTTGACTTTGCTCTATTTATACATTGTTTTTCGTATAATTATCATGCAAGAACTATCAACTAAGAAATGTTAGTTTGTCACAGGAGGGAGCTGATTTTGTTGATGATATCAAATAAGAAGTTTCAAAGATTGGAGGTCCAAGAGTGTGGAGAAAATTCACAAGTTTAAATACAAAAATTGTATGAACTTATCTTTTAATTATGTAATTTTATTTTCTAATATAGGTCTTTTGTATCATAGTTTTATATAAAGAAAAGATGGCATTTTTCTTTATAATAGGTCAAAGTATCCAAAAACCAGAATAATAATCTCACTAAGTCGTAATTTTGCAGAATGCTATCAATAAAACAATTAATAGAAATACAAATGCTAAAAAATACAAATGCTATAAATATTAATATGAATCATTAATTAAAAATATACTCATTTTAAATGATAATTTATTATACAATTTTTTTCTGTTCGTGAAAATTTATTTCATAAAGTTATAAATGACAAACATATAATTTTATCATCTATTTTACATGCTTTTATTTCAAATTGAATGTTTTACTATTTCTTATTCTAAATTACATTAAAAAATCATCATTTTTCAAAATTTTAAAAATTGATAAGAATTAGTTAGATTTTCCTGTTTTCTTAAATTATTCAAAATATTTTTTTCTATATGATATTTCTATTATTTTCAATACTAATTAAAAATGATATTTCGAGTACATGTTTGTTTTAAGTTTTTTTTGGTTTGTTTAAATCTTTTTTCTTTTAGAAAGTTATTAAGTCAATAAAAGAAAAGAAGTCTACCATTATTTTAGAAAATCTGCGATAACTAAGTTATTCTAATAAATCTGCGGTGACGGAAACTAAGTTTGTAACGGAAACTAAGTCTATCATTAGTTAGAAAACTTGCGAAACTAAATTAGTTTAATAATCTGCAGTAATGGAAAATAAGGTTGTCATTACGTTAGAAAATATGTGATAATTAAGTTAGTCTAATAAATTTGCAGTAATAAAAAATAAGTTTGTTACGAAAAATGAGTCTGCCATTACGCTAGACTGCGATAACTAAGTTATTCTAATAAATCTGCAGTGATGGAAAATAAATCTGCCATTACGTTAAGAAAACATGCAATAACTAAGTGAGTTTAATAAATCTGCAGTAATGGAAAATAAGTCTATAAGAAAATAAGTATGCCATTACGTTAGAAAACCTGCTATAAATAAGTTAGTCTAATTAATCTGCAGTAATAGAAAATAAGTTTGTCATTACATTAGAAAACATGCGATAACTAAGTTAGTCTAATGAATCTGCAGTAATGGAAAATAAGCTTGTAACGGAAAATAAGTATGTCATTACGTTAGAAAACCTGCGATAATTAAGTTATTTTAATAAATCTATTGTGATGGAAAATAAGTCTGTCATTACGTTAAGAAAATCTGCGATAAATAAATAAATTTAATAAGTATGCAGTAATGGAAAATAAGTCATGTGAGAAAATAAATTTGTCTTAAGTTAGAAAACTTGCAATAAATAAGTTAGTTTAATAAATTTGCAGTAAGTCTGCGATAAGAATGTATCGCAAATTTGTTTAAAAGATGGAATGACATTTTTGTAAATATAAACAATTTTTTGCCATGATGGAATTAAATTTTAGTGGCATTATTGTAATTCAATTTTTGCTTACAAAGCTTTCAAAGGGTGCTTTAGGAGTTAAAAAAACCAACTCTAGCAATTAAAAAAAATGAGTTATTCAATTTATTAACTATTTTTCTAGGTTATTCTAATAATCCTCCCTAAAATATAACCTCCACAATCATATTCGCTACCGACTTTAGCTGAATTTTACTAATGTTCGTCTTTTGATCATTTTATGCAAGACAACTTAATTGCAATTCATTTTCTTCCTCTCTCTCTCTATCTTACCATCTCCTTGCATGACGTATAATCAGTATTCATTAGCTTCCTGTGTTGATGGCTGATGAGTGATGTTATATGTGACCTATATGCAATATTAAAAGAGTTGGGGTGGTTTACAAAGTACCAAAAGATGTGGGGCAGTTTCGTTAATACAAAAGGTATGGGGCAATTTCGTACATATGAAAAGTTATGAGGCAATTTCGTGAACACAAAAGATGTGGGGTAATTTCGTACATACGAAAAGATGTTAGGCAATTTCGTGAACCCAAAAGATGTGGGGCAGTTTAATAACCCAAAAGATGTGGGTAAATATCGTGAAACCCAAAAAGGTGTAGATCAATTTCGTGAATACCAAAAGATGGTACAGTTTCGTAAATAGCAAAAGTTGTGGGGCAATCTCGTAAACATCAGAAGATACTTGCTGAAAATAAAGTTCGAGAGGCCCTTATTATTAATTTTTATTTTTGGTTAGTAATAGGGTATGACTTATGAGTGTGTGTTATTGATTACTATGGATTGTGATGTTATAAAAGTCAAATACAAGACTCCTTTGGCTTCTTCAAAGTTCAAACCATTAGAATCAGATTCAATCCTTTTTTTTTGCCCGACGAATCAGATTCAAATCTAAAACGCATCAAATTAGGGTTTATTCCCGATATCTTTAATTAAAATAAATTACTCACAAAATTCGAGAAAAATAAAACTCAATTCTTCTAATAAAATCTTGCATTTTTACTGGCCTGAAAAATACTTTAGTTACGATTTGTCTTGTCTCTTACTTCATCGTTAATTTAAAGAGCCAACAAAGTAAAGAGATCTAAAAACAAACTTGTCTCTCTGCTTCATTTTTTTTTCGTAATTGTCAAAAACTCCCTCCAAAAAAAAAACTCAGTTGACTGAGAAAACTAAGCAAAAGAATCCGATCGGAATCTTTCGCCATGGATACTCTTTCTCAGGCGATCAATTCCGGCGTCTCTATTCCTTACAATAACAGCTCCGTTCTCATTCGTTCTAATAGACTCAGCTCACTATTCCTCCGCAAATCAAGATCTCCGGCGAATCGCTCACGAATCTCCTCATCCGTGAAATCATCAGCGATTCAACATAGCAAAATCTCAACATCGTCGATCGATCTCAACGATCCAGATTGGAAATCGAAATACGAAAGAGATTTCGAGCAACGATTCAACATCCCTCACATCACTGACGTCTTCCCCGATGCAGAAGCTATGCGTTCAACGTTTTGTCTGAAGATGAGGTCATTTTTATACTTGGATTCTATTGAGTTTGGGGAATTTCAAATTCGAGTGTTGATTTTTTTAGGTCTCCGACTGAAGATTTTGTTGGTGGTTATCCGTCTGATGAAGAATGGCATGGTTACATAAATAACAATGATAGAGTCCTTCTCAAGGTCATTTTCAGATTGATTTATGAAATTGGATTGATTTTTTTACTGAAATTTGTGAGGTTGATTTGTTTTTTGTTTTGGGGAATTAGGTTATTAGTTACTCATCACCAACTTCTGCTGGAGCAGAGTGTATTGATCCTGACTGTTCTTGGGTTGAGCAATGGTAAAAATTTGGGAGTTTGTTTGAGTTTTTTTTTTTTTGGTTATAATTGTGTGATGGGATTGTTCATTAGGATTCACCGTGCTGGGCCGAGGGAGAAGATATACTTCAGGCCGGAACAAGTGAAGGCTGCTATTATCACTTGTGGTGGCCTTTGTCCTGGTCTTAATGATGTCATTAGACATGTGAGTTTTGTATCTTAAACTTGGCATTATAGAGTATGTTTGATTGTTGTTTTGTTTACATTGTAGATTGTGATCACTCTTGAGATTTATGGTGTTAAGAACATTGTGGGGATTCCTTTTGGTTATCGAGGCTTCTCTGATAAAGATCTAACCGAAATGCCGGTATAGTTTGATCTTCATCTGAAAATAAACTCTTTTTTTTTAATCTCCTTTTCTGTTTAACTTATATAGTTTTTGCTCTTGATCTTTAGTTATCAAGGAAAGTGGTTCAGAATATTCATCTATCTGGAGGAAGTTTACTTGGAGTTTCACGTGGAGGGCCGAGTGTGAGCGAAATCGTTGATAGCATGGAGGTATATATATAGCATTTGGTTTTTTTCCAGTCCTTAGGAGCATTCTTGATAAATAAAAAGTTTACAATTTTCTGAGATGACAGATTCTGAATTCTGAAAATTGACTTTACTCAGGAAAGAGGAATCAACATGCTTTTTGTGTTGGGTGGAAATGGAACTCATGCTGGCGCTAATGCTATACACAATGAGGTTGTTACTTTACACTCGAATCTAATGTTGTTCTTGTGAAGATGGTATCAAAGTAGTTTGATCTACTCTCTCTTTCTTTCGGATCTTAGTGCCGCAAAAGAAAGATGAAGGTAGCTGTAGTTGGTGTGCCAAAAACAATTGACAATGATATTTTACATATGGATAAAACTTTTGGGTTTGATACTGCTGTTGAAGAAGCACAACGGGCTATTAACTCTGCCTACATTGAGGTAACTTCATGTGCGTTCTATGGATAATCACTTATATGTCTCTTTGCTTTTAAGTACTTAATCATTACTGTTTTTTTTTATATGGTCTTTGTGTTAGGCGCATAGTGCTTATCATGGGATCGGTGTTGTAAAACTGATGGGTCGTAACAGTGGTTTCATTGCGATGCAAGCCTCTTTAGCAAGTGGACAAGTCGACATATGTTTGATTCCTGAGGTACTTCTTTATTTTGGCTATTACCTTCATTTTTGAAAACATGATTAATAAGCTTACTCTAAGAGACCATATGCATCTCTTCTATCAAAGGTTCCCTTCAATCTTCATGGGCCTAATGGTGTTCTAAAGCATTTGAAGTACCTTATCGAAACAAAAGGCTCCGCTGTGATCTGTGTAGCAGAAGGAGCTGGACAGGTAATTATAATACAAGAACAATTGAAGAGCTTTATTATCAACTTAAAGACCAGAATTTATATTTCGGTTAACGTTTCTTGGCAATTTGTTGCAGAACTTCCTCGAGAAAACTAACGCCAAAGATGCATCTGGAAACACAGTACTTGGTGATTTCGGTGTTCACATTCAACAAGAGGTTAGATATAAGCAAAGATTGTTTCAAATATCTTTACAAAGAGTTCTGATTTAGATTCATTTTGATTATACTCTGCTTTTACAATCTATCTTCATCTTTTTTTTTGATATAGACGAAGAAATATTTTAAAGAAGTAAGTATTCCAATAGATGTGAAGTACATTGATCCAACATACATGATTCGCGCTGTCCGTGCTAATGCCTCTGATGGCATCCTCTGCACCGTTCTTGGACAAAACGCTGTAAGTCACTTCACACACACATCTTCAAGTCACTCTCATCGATTTTTCGATAAAAGCTCTGAATTTATTCAGCTTTTGATCTTATAAAAACAGGTTCATGGTGCATTTGCTGGATACAGCGGAATCACGGTAGGCATAATCAACACTCACTATGCTTATTTACCAATCCCGGAGGTAATTGCATATCCAAAATCAGTCGATCCCAATAGTCGAATGTGGCATCGTTGCTTGACATCAACCGGTCAGCCCGATTTCATCTAAAAATTCTTATTCCAATCACGAAAATAAACCGAGAAAATAAAACCTTGAAATGTATATACAGCATTCTTGGTTCCTTATTTTGATGTATCAAATCATATATTTAGTAGGAAAGATTATGAAACAGTGAAGTTAGTTTAAGAGCCTTGGTTTTTAAACTTATCATTTACCAAACTTGTAGAGTTAATAAAATGTGAAACTGTGTTTCATCATTGTGGACCACTTGTTTTATTAAGTTTAATTGTTCTTTGTCTCTTCCTTAAACTTACTCTCCTGAATCTCTGTTCATGGCTCCATTACTTCAGATTGAAACTTAACTAAAACAAACTGTAGTATTACATTGTGGTCCTTAACTTCTATGATCTATCAATTTTAGGTAATTGGTCCCTTTTTGTTTTTTGTTCCAACATTTTATATTAGAATCTTCATTTTACCCAATGTAACATAAAAACGTTGACGATTTTTTGTAATTTATATAAGTTAAATTCGTCTAATTTACTACTCAAAATGTTGAGTTTGTGTTAGCTTAGATTAAATGATCGTTGTCTCCATAAAATTAAAATATTAATATCTGTGAATATCACGTTTACTAAAAAAAAAATCTTTCTTCCATAGAATTAAATGTCTTTCCGCTTAGGACTAGAAATTGGGTCTGCAGTCCGTAGGTTTTCCGGGTTTTAGTCCGCATAGGGTGGATTTGGGTTTTTAATTTGACCCCACATTTTGGCGGTTTTTGCGGAGCGGATTGGGTTTTTGGCGGGTTTAGCGGGTGAAACTCGCAGGTACCCGCATAAAAAAAATTCGGTTTAAGAGTTTTTTTGCGGGTTTATGCAGGTTTTTTAGGTTTAAGCGGGTTTATACCAGTTTTATACGGGTTTATTTGTTTATATCGATTTTTTTTTGGGCGGATAAACCCACCCATTATTGCGGGACATTTGCGAATTTGGTTTTGAAAATCCGATACAGGACGAGACGGATTTGAGTTGGAAAAATATACTCTAAAACATGCGGTCTTTTTTAGGAGCGGATCGGCCCGCTTTCCACCACTATTTCCACTTAATGTAAATAATTATTTTTCTTAAGTACTAAATTCAACATATTAACAAAAGGAATATAACTGAGAAAAAGGAGATAGAATCGTAGAAACAAAAAAAGTGAGGGTTGAACAGTAAAGAGAAGCTGAAAAATATGTGAAGCTTACCTTAAGTCTGAAAGGTCCCCCACACTTTTCACTTTTCACTTTTTGACCCTTCTTTTCTTTTTACATTTATCCCTATTTTACTTTTTCTCTTTTCTTGTTTGTTATATATTTTCCCTTTAACATAATTTAGATCGACAGACTTGATTCATGGCATAATTCTTATTAGACAAATTATACGATTTTCTACAATAGAACTCCGGGAGAAAAATTGCATAAATTAATCATTTGATTAAAGATAGTTTCCGTTTGCTATAATTTAAAGTTAAGAATAATGTAGATTACTAAGTACACCGTATCTAAAATCTACAAATGTGGATTACATAAGTTGATGAGATTACATAAGAATAAAATTATAGTACTGCTACGTCTAATTAATGTTCACGAGAACCAAAATCCTTCATAACATTAATTAGAGATCTAATTGGTAAGTTCCTCTGTAACGTTTAAACATGACATAAAATAAAAACAAAACAACACTTATGGCTTAAACGTGTAGTTTTATATCTTATCCTGTTTTTAAAAATAAAAAAATGAAAGCATAATAAGTTATCATGGATTCCATTTCCATAATATAAGCTGACGAGAATTCAATATTAGATAAATGATAAGAAAAAGTACACTGTCTTATGTGTGTCTGAGAATATTAAACAAATTCCGAAATGACGAAATAGTTAGTTAATTTTATAATTAGAAAAAGGGACCAGGCATGCGGCATGCACCAACTTACAGACACTTGAACTTATATATTGAAATTTAGTTTATAGATATTACCGAAATGTATAATTATTCCGAACGCTAAAGTTAAAAGTTTTTGTCTGAAATCACTGTGTCAAGACTAGATTCGATTCCGTTATTGGAATTAAACCAATAAAAGTTACTGTGCTAACTTGAAATTTTATATCACTACTTACTCTGTGCTACTTAGACCGGGTTCATTAAAGAAAATGGCGACGTCTTTAGTCTACTAAGTTTTAAATTGATTTGATTACTAATTTTCAGTTAGTTAGACCACTTAAAAATTGAAATAAATTGTTTTTTTAACAATTATCAACTACAAGAATCAAACATTATTGATCTATTAATTGATCCACCGTGACCAACTCTATAAACATTATTGGTAGTTGCAAACTTTCAAATCTCGATATTGGTAAAAAATTCGCTGCATGATGCTTATATTCCGTTTTTTACAATTGTATGAAAAGTATGCAGTTAATATATCATCTTTTTCTACTATTTACATGGATAAAATATCAATATGTATATATATAATTTCAAAAAGAGCCAAGTAAAGAGATTCCAAAAACTTGGATCAGTTTTTTAGTTTATGAAATTTTGGGGGATGTAGAGTTTTTATTGCTTTTATAATATCTGCCATCATTCACATGACCAGTTGGTTGTTCATTGTTGTTGTGATATCCCTTTCCTCTCAAAATATTCACAACCCTAAGAGCCAAATCTGCATACACATATATAAATACAGTTTTTTAGAAAATCTTATCAGGATTATGGCTTTAATTTTTTTACCAAAATTAAATTTTTTTACATATAAACTTATTTAATTTACAAAATGTAATGTACTTTTTTTTCAACTACAAAATGTAATGTACACATAAATATTTTAGTTCTTAGAAGTATAAAATTTTTAAATGTGATAAAAAAAATTTGCATCGTGTTAGTCAAAATCAAATGTTGCTTGCTAGAACTTGGAAATGTTGGTATGAAGAAAATGGGCGAATTTATGTAAAATATATACAACAGTATACAAACCACACTCTCTTTTTTTTTTAATAAAATAATATATATATATATATATATATATATATACCAAAGACTGTGCATTGGAAGAATTTGAATCATCATATTTAAAGCCAAATTTAATGTAAAGATATGTATAAATGAGAAGTCATGGATATATATAAAAATACTAGAAATAATGTTCACGTACGATCCATAGATATTGATCATCTAAACGTGCTGTCACCAATTATAGAGACTTGTACAAGTACAACACAATCCTGCATTGGGAAGAGAATCTTGTAAACATTAATTTTGTGGAAATGTAAATCGACTAAACTAGTTTAGCTGATCCAATTTGTCTGTCTTTTTTCTAATATAATTTTAATATTATAAATTTATAACTTTCATTAAAATCTATAAACCAACATGAAGACTATGTTTTTCTTTTGGTCTTCATGCAAGTAACTACACTTTGATATCTTTACTATAATAATTTGTGTGCTGATAATCACTTTTGTCTGTTTATCAGCACACAAATGGTTCATATCCAGGTCAGTTCTAAGAAGAATCGACTTCTACTACAAGCAATTAGCAAGTGAAAAAAGAAAAACTACTAAAATAATAATAAATTAAATTAGTTTAAAAAAATACTCTCCATTTTTCAAAAATATCAAATTAAGAAAACCTCTAATTATTCAAAATTGCTTTATTTAATATGTCATACTAAGATGATATTGACTTAAATTTAAAGAATTTTAGCTTTGGATAAAAGATAAATAAAATTATTATTTTAAAAATCACATTTGAAATCTAAAATGATATTCTTCTTTAAACAAAAATTCAATTCTAAAATCACTCTCTTCAAGAAACGGAATGAGTAGTAACAAGGTTTGTGAGGAAAGTATAAAAGAAATCGATTAACCTTTTTAACAGTATAATATATGGAAGTAAGTTAAGAAATTAAATTTTACACACAAACATGCATATTGTATACTTTGAAACCCCCAAGAAGATGCTCATCTCGTTTTACACCCATCTCGATTTAAAGCTAAATCTGATTTATTTTCTTTATTTAAGCTTACATTAATATGTTAAACTTTTACTACACTTAAAGTTTGCAAAATCAAACAACAATATTATCCGTTTAGGTAAGCCAGAATCACACTAATTAATTCAAAACATGAGTATATATTTGTTTCTTATTGTAATAATCTGATTATAGTACACATTTTGCTATATATGTACTTTAGTACTACGTACGTAATGGTGGTCATCACGTTAAACTATTTTGATTATTTAATAACACACTTTTTACATATTATTTTAATAATATTAAGCTGCAAAGGAATATATTGTTAACAAATTAGATTCCCAAGGTTTCTTATGCTCAGAGATTATTTTTTAATGAGACACGAGGAGAGAGAGAGGGATGTTGACCGGTCGTATAGTCAAAACAAAACTGAGTGGGCCCACTAAAAACCTCTTTTCAGGGCCCATTATGGTTTTCTCTTCTCCAATCCCCAAAACATGCAATTCTCTTTTAAACCAAACTTGTACATTGATTAATAACTGTAAATAAATTAAAACAAAGTATAAATTTTCTGCAGACGTTGTACATTGATCAACAACTGTAAATAAACTAAAACAAAGTATTAAATATTTTATCTTTTAAATTCTAATTTATTTGACGCCACTTAAAAAAAATATTTACAGTTGTAAAATCATTGTACTATAGAATAAATATTATTAAGCTGCCAGATAAGACTATATATTTTTCTGAAAATGTAATTTTAGGGCCACCTTTGAATGCAAAAAAAAATTCATAAAATTATATTATTTTTCTATTTCTTTATTTTCTTATATCTCTGATCTTATGTAGCAACAAAAAAACAAAAACAAAAAATCCCTTGGAGCAAGAACATGAACCTAGGGATGTCTCTCATTATCTTCAATAATGACTTATTAATTTTGCCGCCCTCTTTTTTTCTTTTTTTTTCTCTCTCACAAAACTCTCATTTTCCATCCAATTTTCTGATAAAAAATGAGAAATTAAAGAGAGAAAAAAAGAAAATTTATGAAGAGAAAAAAAAAATGAAAAGAACCTCAAATGTCATGATCCTTTATGGATTGGAGTTGAAAAAAAAAGCAATGTATGACTTTTTTTATTTCTCTCTCTCTCATTGTTTTCTCCTCCTCTTGTTGCTATTGTTGTTGTCTGGACTACTCTGTGAGGAATTTGTACATGACTCAACTGTTCTCTCTTCACTCTTATAGCTCAAACATGTTGCTTCCAACACTCCTATTGGACTCGCCGGTACCACTCTAGCTTCTAATCGCGGCTGCTGTGGCGATAAACTAGCTCCTGGCACATTCTCCTCTGTGAGCTTTCTCATCAGATTCAAACATCTCTTTACCCTTTCCTGCTAAAGAAGAACAATGATCCATTAATCAAAATTTGACCATATGTGTGTTCTTGAGACCGCGAATAAGCAATCTGGTCTCGTCCGAATGCTAATATAACGGAAGCTACAAAGTTTGATTCTTTGCAACCACATGAAGCTAGTCTATTAGATGGGTTTACCTGTTTTACATATACGAGATTAGACATCGCCTTTTCGTCATCAATGCATTCTGTTTCCCCTGAAATGGAAACAGATACTGCCGCTGCTGCAGCTATCTCAGAAGGCCTGAAGTCTAAGAATTCAATTGCTGCATTCAATATGATAAAACAGAAACTTGTCAAGATAGTTACAAAACATGGAAAAAACAGATAGTTGATAAATGACGCACCTTTAACGGTGTTCAAGATAAATCGCGATGCCCTATACATCAAATTCTCTGACACATAACCGCTTATCTTGTTGATGAAATAATCAATGAAGGAGAATGGAGTTAGAGCTTGCAATCTCCAATTCAATGTATAGAGTACCAAAAGTTCCATTCTTTTTATTGTTTTAGCCTCAAACACAAACTTAGGATCTGCCACCTGCTCATCAAAACCATAAGATTAGTTCAAACCAAAACGCGATTTTCGATTGTTCTGACTACTGAGAGCTATTAAGAAGGACTATAATGTGTGTTGTACCTGTAAATCAACAGTTTGAGGCATATCTGTTTCTTCCATTTTAGCTGCTAATGATAAGCAAGAAACAGCTAACAACAGAACAGCCCAAGCTTTGTCTTTGTCTTTCTAAACAATCGAAACACACACACTCAAATCATCGAAAAAATCCGCGATACAAGAAGATAATGATTGATGGAATCAAACTTACTGGTAATTGATAAGATGTTAAGAACCGATCCAAGTAGTTCATTGATAGACAAATACACAGATGTCCAAAATGGTAATGAGCACAAACCTGTTTCAGAAAACAACAAAATTGGCATTAAAGACTCACAATCAGATCAAAAACCCTCAAATCTATTGAGGAGAAGATCCAACTAATCTAATAAATACATCTATGAAACCATCAATATAAATCATCTATCAAACTGATCAAAGAAAGACAAAACAGATCAAAGCAATAAATAAATAAAAACAAACAAACCTTTAAAATCCAATCAAGAGCTTGATTTCTAACACACAAATCCAAATCAGCAGAACACAATCTCTTAACATAATCAGTTCCAGGACAAAATTCAATCTCTTTCTCCAACATCTCTATGATTCTCTCATCATCAATCATCGGAATTGATCTAAAGTTTTCTCCTTTACTGAAAAGTTGATGATTATAATCAATCTCCCCAAAGTTGATTTCATCAATGATCCATGACTCACTCGTCTCTCCACAGACAAGATTATCAGCCATGATTGTATTTTTATTTGGGGGTCTCAAAGTTTCAAAGCGTTCGGACAATAAAGGAAGTAAAAAGTCATCAAAGATTGGAGATTTCTGAGGAGGTTGTGTCTTTAGGAGCTGCGATTTTCATGGCAAGAGAGAAGAGAGAGAGAGAGAGGCGTTTATACAGAGGAAGTGGGTGAGTGTGTTTTAGGGTAGAGAGAGGGGAGAGACCACTCCACAGAAGTCGAAAACGGGATACACAAAATATACATTATAAGAGATTTTTTATTTTTTTTGGTAAATTATTTAATTAAAATCATACTGTTTGACTAAAGAGAAAAGAAATCATAATGTATAATATTATTTCCCTAAAAATAGAAAATAAGAAACCTTAAAACTTTTGGACGAATTACTTTTTTTATTTTTTTGGTGAAGATTGGACGAATTACTTAGTAATATGTGTAAGTTAACTTTTTTGTGTCATGTATAAATTAGATTAGAATATTAGATTAACTAATTAGTATAACTCTAATTTGATTTAGACAAAATCATTTGATGGTAAACACTGTCTTTAGTTTTCATTGTTCTTCAGATGAGATTTGTAGGTGTTCATATGGATTTGACTTTATAAAAGTTGAAACAACATAACGGATTAGGTTAAGCATGTGTTCTCCTAGAACAATTTGTTACTAGACAATGCAATACGGAAGTATAATAGGGCTTGTTGGTTTGTTGCTATAACTTCACTAGATGTGGTATGCAGTTAAATGATATTTGTTTGTCAGTCACAATTTTCTACGATTAAATTCTACGGTAAACGTAGATCGCTGCGTCAAAAAATTTCATCCGCGAAAAAAATCTGATAGTACATCTGATATTGTTGTGTTTGGTACTGATACGGCTGCAGTTACAACCAATTGATGTTGTTTGTTTATCGCAGGAAGCTGCCGCTGTAACCAGACACACGGCTGTTAAACAAACAAAAACCATAACGTATAACCACATGTCTTAAGCCGCAGTCACATGCAGCTGTCAAACGAATATGCCATAGTCTCTAGGACTACAATCTGTCGACCACTTTTTCAGTTCCAAACAAAAGTTTGGGCTTAGGTAACTCATGTTGATAGAATTGTTAGTTGGGTGGTATGTTCACGATAATTCATATCCAAGAAATATGTGATTTATATTTCTTTTCTTGTTGGTATATGTTGGGATTGTGTTTTGTCATAGTTTTGGTTTCTTCCACCACCCAAAAATAAGAGCATATCACATGAGAGACAAGACCTCTTTCCGAAGATGTAGATTGAAACAACGTACTATGTTATTTTACTAGAGGAGGACAATCCAACAGTACCTTCTCTCTTCTCTCATTTTTTTTTCGTCAATAAACTTTAAACCCTAAATCATTTTTTCCGATTTTGTGTGATCATTTTTGTCTTTCAGAGAACTCTAACATCTTTGTAGAAGGTTGTGTCCCTTCTTCTTTAAACTCCTACCAAAACTAATTCTCCGATCAATTGTCCATTGTGACTTGAGTATCAATCATTAGGAAAATAAACAACACATCCGAGAGATGGTCGAAAAATTGGATCCTTCATAGTCAACAAAGACATAGCTCGGTTCATTGTCTAGTAGTCGAGTCATCTATCCTACATTCATCGGTTATTTACGAACAAGCATCATCTTTCACCAAAATACAAATTCAACAGTCGTAGGATCCAACTGTAGCCTAAAATGTTTTTTAATCTTTTTTTAATCATGGATGGTAGTTTGAACCGTAAAAGTTTGCAAAACATAGATGCGATTGACCACTAGATCACAATATATCCAAGATTATCAGCTAAATTGCTTTACCAATTGGCTACAAAATGGGTGACTTTACCCTTTAGGTAAGAATCACACATTCCATATAACCCGTGAGGAAAATAAATTTTAATATGAATTTTTATAGAAACACAGAAAAAAGCCAAATTTTAAAATTGAAATTCGTTTTTTTTTTCTGCCACGTAAAGCTTGACTATATGGTTTGAAAGATTGAACTATTCTATACTTGGCGTAAGCCTTTGGATTTTTGTGATCCAAGCATATACGATTTAATTAGCAATGATGATTAATTGTCAATACTAATCTCTTAGGTGGCTACTACCTAAAATGTCTCATTTTGGCCCATTCTAATACTGTTTCCTTTAGCATCGCAGCCAGTGGTCAAAGACCTAATATAAATCCACGTTCCATAAAATTTTCTTTATCAAAAATAGTTTTGATTAATTAGACCAAGATTTAGAGCCTAATGATTTTTTTGCTGTTAGCGTCAGCATTATGTCATTGTTCATATAGATTAGTTGTAGATAAAAAAAAGTTAGTAAATATAGATGAATATAACAACAGAAATGGCAAAACCGTCACGATTCAACATTGGACATGCCGAATCGAATGCTAAGTGAATTCGAATTAGATTGCAGATATCGAAGATGCAACAAGAGCTGAGTTTTTTTATTAAGTGAGAACATCTCGATCGAGTTTTGTTATCCTTAATCAGTGGTGAAGCTATAATTTTATTTTTCCCAAGATTAAAAAAATATATTAAAAATAATCAATAAATTGCTAAAAATCGTATTCTACATTCATTCATAGTTTTTATTCATTCATAATTTTTATTTTTTCAGTCTTTTATGTTATATTTTCAAATAACTATTTTCGATAAAATAAATTAGACAATCACCAATGCGATTTTGTAGTATAGTTTTCACCAATTTTTATCCTAAAAAGTATCTCTAAACGGTTGTCATAACACCATGCAAAATCAAAACTAATTTTATGTTTTCTAAAACAAAATTAATTTTATATTAAATAAATCATACCATCATTACTAATTCACAACAATTTCATTAGGTCACAAACTCACAATTTAAATATTAACACAACTAAACAAAGTAGGGTAAAATTATTTCTAGATTAATATTTTAATGGGGTCAAATATATTTTTTATATAGGATCATAAATTTTCTCTTTAAAACATAACACATAAACTTTTTTTTAGTTAAGGTCAGCTGACCCCACTTTGCCTCAAGTGCCTTCTCCCCTGTCTTTTTTTTTAATTAATATATTAAATTTCTCCCAAATAGGACATAACCGAGAATTAAAGAGGTTAACTAAGGATTACAAAAAACGAAAAAATTAACCAACCAACAAAGCCGAGGGCAGATTTTTGAAATTCAGATAATTACAAACCCGATCAATCGATAATTATAAAACGAAGCCGTTACACTCCCCTTGATCAACTACAAACCCGATCTTTGAAATTCAGATAATTATCTATAAGGCAATCGACGATGATGCATATCTGGTTTAATTTAACTAATCCTAAGGAGGGAGACGACTAAGAGATGGAGGTACAACATAGCGTAAGCCATTGGACCCTGCACGCTACTAAAGAAACAGAGGAGAGAGCTATGGAAAAGGAAAAGACAAGCGCAAATTTCAAACCTTTAGCCTTCCTTCTCTGTCCTTAATCCACTAAGAAAATGTATGTGATTATAAACTCGACCTCTTTTTATTTTGTCGCAATACAAATAATAATTTCATCATTATGCATCAAAATCGTCTACATTTCATTATCACGTAAACACAAACACTAAGAAACTATAGCCAACGAATTTAGATTATTTATTTTTGTGTACCATTTTCGATCAATTAGATTCAATCCAATAACAGCCCAAAAAAATAGCTAGGCCTTTAAAAGTCCAATAAGTTAGGTTAGCAGATCTCATTAGCTAAAAATAGTATATAGGGCTTTAAAAGTCCAATAAGTAAGCAAAGCCCATTAGCTCAAACCCTAGAGTCAACCTCTATATAAAATCCTAGCTCCATCTCTGTCTCTATCTTTAGGCAATGTTAGATTGGTTCTGTTTAGTGCTTAATCTCATGTTCTGGTATCAATATGGAATAAATTATGTGAATTTATCTTTTACCTCTCTCTTTTTTTTTTACCGTGGATTTTTATCTTGCTTTCGTGAATCATATCTTTATTTTTTAGAGTAATATAGTTGAATCTTTGAAAGTATTTCAATAAGTCAAATAAGTTTTCTATCATCTCTTCTGATATATAATAGTTTCAGTTTGAGCCCAAAAAAAAAGAGTCTATACATTCAATGAGAGATTATTGGAAATTTCCTAAAAAATTTTCATTAAATGATTTTCATAGTTGCTAGTTATTACGTTTCCGCAATAACTTTTGGCATTTGTCCATCTACATTTTGTCTATAGCTATTATGCTGAGTTTGACGTGAGGTGTGTCTAAGTCCTGAGATTGATTAGAGTTGAATATTGAGTTTTATCTCAAATACTGTTAACCATAACATAGTTGAATTCTGATATTTGAATGTTGCTCATGTTTTGTTCATTAGCAATTTTGTCTCGTCTTCAACTCAATCGATTTCATCCTTTCAAAATATTTTGCCTAAATTTTATTTGGGTTATTCAAATAATATATAGGCTGTAGAAACAGTTTTCCCTGTTATTCAAATGAAAATAAGATTATTAAAAATGTTTTTGAGGAGAATAAAAATTAAAATTTTAAAAGAAAAGAAATAAATATCAACTCAACACACTTAACACATGATATTTTCATGTTTGGCACAAAAACTAATGATATTTTTCAAATTTGTGACTTAAATTTTGGTTTGAGAATTTGGCAAAAACAAAGACTAACTGAAAAATTGTGAAAATAAGTGATGATGCAATAAAATTGTCTAAAATTTGAAACAGATCAAGGTTGATGACATTTTTTAGTTAAGCTTGAATTTGGTTTATTACTCAAATTAAGTACATAACCACACTCTTTCTTACAGGGTAACGGTATAGTCTGATAAGCTTTTATGTTGTTCGAATTAGTCTGTGTAGCTAAGTTTCGTATCCTATTCAAAAAGTTAATTTTTTTCCAGTTTGGTGTTTTAGTTCATTGCTTCTTTCGTTACCAAAATTCCTATTAACAATGAAACATTAATTTTATTTTTGAATGAGTCTGTGGGTTGCTAATCTTTTGGGATATGGTCTAAATTAATGTTAAGTTAACTTTTTTTGGAGAGCATATCTTTTCTAACGAAAATTGAACTCGTAATTTTTTTGGTTTTGATCCACAAAAAATTACCACTACCGTATCTTAACGTTGGTGACTATGAAACATTAATTACTCCATAGAAACAGAGAAGAAGGTATCTAAACTCTAAACACGTCAGTTTTGTCCGTAAAAGATAACAAATCTATATCAACGTAACGAATAGTGATCGAATGTGATTCTGATGACTTAAAAAGAGAATTAGGTTTGAGTCGGTAAGCGTGTGGAAAGTTCGTTCTCGTAGACGCGGTTTCATAATGTTACATCGTTACGTAAGTGTAAAACTAAAGCATCTCAAAACACAGACAGAACACGTGGGTGCTTGTTACTAGCCTCGATTTGTTTTTATATATTAACTTTTGGGTTGACTTGTTGTAATGTTAACGTTTTGCGAAGTTTCATTGTCTACAACTTGATTAAAAATCAATTATTGAAAGGTTCTTTATAAATAATCTATTGAATTATTTGAACATTTCCAAAGTTTCAGGCGTTCAGCTAAGTATTATTAAGTAAATCATTGACATTGTCGTCTATATAAGATGCAACAAGGACATGTTTTGTGTAACCTTTTATAATTTAAAATATTATAAGATTCAACAAAGACTTATCTTCAAGCAATGATCAAGAAAACAGATAAGGGGGCACAACGCGTATTACTACTTACGGCGCTCAATCAAGATTTTCGATTTGTTTTTCTTCTTCCTTTTTTGAATTTTTTGGTTTATGAATAATATAATTGTAAATTTATGTTATGGATGATTTGATATAGTTTCTGGTTTAGAAAATCTTTGATTTCTTCTTTTCTTGATGCTATATTTCTCCGCTCCATGCAAAACTTGACTCTTATTTGTGCTATGAAGAGCCTTTACTTGATCTCTTTGACTAGATGTATTTTCAAAATGGATTGCAAAAACTTAATTCAGATGATTTACAATCCATAAAATTGTCTCTCCGGATTACCTTGCAAAAAGGCACGAATAAGTGGTTTGCGCTTTTCCCATATACGTTTTGGACCTTCGGATTAGTTTTTAATTTGAAAGAATGAATTTATTTAACCATTTTTAAAAAAAGTCATGTTCGTCTGATGCTTTTTTGAACATTCAACGTTGCATTGATTATAAGTAGAAGATTTCAATCTTTTTTAAAAATCATCTTTGAATAATAAAAATAAAATTACATTGTTCACAAGTCAAAACTAACATAAATGGATCTAAAATATTTGATTGAGTTAATCCCTGCCTTGAATAATAAATCAAATAAAACTGTTTCTTTCTTCCTTCTCATAATAGCATTTTTATTCATATGATTTCTAACACTATCTTCGGAAAATCAACTTATAAAAAACTCATTTTGATTAGATAAAGTTTACCTTTCATCATATATCACAAAATTCATGTGCTGATCTTCTATCTAAGACATGTATTTCTTCATACCAACAATAATTGTTATATATTTATGTCCAAACTTTTTAATTTCGATTGTAAACAGTGATTATGTTCATGTTATTTAATAAAGAAATTTGAGGGAAAAAATAGAGTGCAAATATCATATCATAGATCTATTAGAACAAATGCAAAAATAATTAAAATTTTTAGTATTTAAAAACTACTTAGAATAATAAAAAGAAAAATTTAGAACCCAAAAAAGAACATATTATCGTCACCATCTTTAACATTTCAACTCTTTTTCTCAAAAGTCATAATCCTTAAACAACTTCCGAACTTGTTCAAGCGTAACAAACAAAACCACCGTGAACGGCGCTTGTCTAGAAACCGTCGGCACAAATCCTTTATATAAAGCCATAACTCCTTCCGCTTTCACAGTTTTCAATGCACAATCAACCGCACCTTTATACGGCGGCGCGATTCCAGCTTCAACTTTCATATTCATAACTCTAGTCTTAATCACATCAACCGGATTCGAAGCAACAGACGCCACAAACCCAGCCGCGAAACTCGCCAACACATGAGTCCCAAGCCCATCTTTCAACAACCCTTTCTCCAAAATCGTCTCTTTAACCGAATCATACGAAGCTAATTGCGATGACGTCACCAACATCGCTCTGTTTATCGTCAACGACGAGCCTCTCCATAAAGACGTAACGCCTTCACCGCGAATCATTTGAGCGATTGCGTCTAAAACGCTTTTGTAGTTTCTTCGATCCGCTAATGGTAAACGACCGTCTGCTTGCATTCTCACCATCGCCACGTCAGCCGGATTTCCAACCGCCGCTCCGATGGCTCCGGCGATGGCTCCTGCACCGATTTTGCTTGTTAGAGGCATCGTTTTTGTTTCTGGGTCTGTCCATTTTTCTTTGATAATGTCATATAAACCCATACGAGTCGTTGAGTAAAGAGTTTGACGGAGAACGGTGGCTGAAACGCCGGAGAACAGAGCACGCATGCCTTCTTGACGGACGATACGAGATCCAACACCGATTATACCCACGCGCGGTGGAGGTGAAGGCGCGTGGACGGCGGTGGAGGTTTGAAACGCCAACGCTGGTCGGATATTGGTTTGAATTGGAGCTGATTCGCCTTGGAGTTGCATTCGGACTTTGATTAGGTCAAGTGGGTGGGTTGAACAACCCGCAACAATTGATGCGATTCCTCCTTCAGCGAAACCCTTAAGACCCATTTTTGTTTTTTTCTCGGAGAAATCGAAAATCGGAAGCTTTTTGAGTATTCCGGGAAAATCGGAGAGAAAAGGAGAGAAACTTTAGAGAAAGGTTAGATTTTTATTTCTGGGTTTTTCTTTTGTTTTTAAAGAGACCAGTTTGAATTAGAGCTGATCTCACTGGAGATAAGAAGATGAGAATGGAGATCGAAAGCTATAGAAGAAGAATGAGGAACCTGAGGTCTTTGAGACATATGCTATTCAGACAGAGGTTTTATCTAGGTTTGGTGATTAATGTTTTCTTAGAGAGAAAGAGAGAGATGTTGAGATTGATTTGAGGTTGAAGACGAAGAGGTTTAAATAAGGGAAGGAGGAGAAAGAGAGGAAACGCGGAGACTTGTTGCTATTTTGCGCCGAGGGAAGAGAAATTTATTTTCCTATTTAATTATTTGGAGTATCGTCCGACTTTCCATTGTTTTTTGCTTTTTGGAAAATATTTATTTACTTATAATCTTTTTTGTTAATGCAGCTTACACGAAGGAAAAAAGGACATTTTGAATTTGTAAACTTTTAAAACTAAAGTAGTAAAATGTATTTAAATCGATAGACTGAATAAATTCGTAATTTATGTTCACACAAACATGGCTATATTTTCTTCCCAAATTATTATGTTCTTACATTTTTATGTAAAATAGCAATTTTTTTATTGGTACAGTATTCAACCCAAAAAATTTGCCAGGTTTACAACATCTGCTTAACTAAAATAGAATGTTTTGTTGAAAGAATATTTTGTTAATAAAGTTTTATACTCAAATAGTATATCTAATGTATTATACATGGTCTTTGAAATTTAAACTAATATCAGGATTTTCAAAATATTTACAATCTTAACATTTTTATGAATTAATCGATAATGTACAGTAAAAATTCATTTCTAAATAAGATTGTTATTAAATATATATATATATATATATATATATATATATATATTTCATAAAAGTATGTTATTAAATTTCTTTGATCCAATACAATATTTTCCGTACGGGTTTTATACTAATTTTTTTTTTACAAACTTCATATATTCTGAGAAAGGAAGTCAAGTGGGTACTCATGTACTTATATGGAAAAAATAGAAATCTCGTGTTTTTTACATTTCACAAGATTATTTGCACGGATATTCTTACAATGCAGAATGCGTATAATCCTAAAAGGCGTAAATGAAACCTTGTACTCTAAGAAATCTCTCAACTCGGATGCAAATGACGGTCATTCCTCCGGATTTTTCGTCATATTTATGAGGTCCGAAACAATCTGTAGCAAAAAGTACATCAGTTAGGAAAATCTATACCAAGCACTTCATCGCCCAGACTAGAGCCTCAAACTCTGTGTACAGGAGAGAAAAGCATCTTCTTGAACCTTTCAGACCCATATAAACAGTCTCATCGCCTTTGATGACAACCCATCCTTGTCCGCTCTTACTATCTGAATCCAACCATGAGCCATCCATGTAGCATATAAATGAGTCCTCAGATACCCTCACCGCCGGTACCTCCTTGGTCGGAGCTTCGTTCTGATCATCCTTTGTGTTTGCTTGTCTCCACGCCTCTTCTTCTTGAATGGCTAAATCAAGTGTGTCTCGCGGATGCTCATTAACATTTTCAAAGATTTTCCTATTTTGCGTCTTCCAAATATACCACATAACCCAAAGAAAAATCTTCAAACTCTCCTTGTTTGCTCCGTAATCCGTCTCTCTCCAGTAAAGGAAATCCTAGTTATAGAATAAGGATTGTGAGGGGAATAAGTTTGGAGCCAAGAGAATACTTGATAGAACCCATACTTGTCTTGCTGGAGGGAATTCGAATAATAAATGATTTATCGCTTCCTCTTCCGATTCACAACTTGGGCAATCCTTATCTTTCCCAATATGGCAAGTGAACAGACGATGGCATGTAGCCAGACATTGCTTCCTCCTCCGATTCACAAATTGGACAATCCTTATCTTTCCCTATATAGCGAGTGAACAGATGATGACATGTAATCAGACATCTTGAGATACATTGCCACACGAAATACTTGAGTTTTCGTGCAGTTTTTAATTTCCATGCTTGCGCTTTGAGTGACATGACACTCGGTCCCTGAAGAGGGAGGTTGCATGCCGGGCAAGAGAGAGCTATCGCGGCCCAATATCCTGACTTGACGGTATAGTTACCAGATTTGGTGAGGGTCCAGTTATAGCCGTCAGTAGATGGATATTGACTTGGTTTAATCATTAATATTAGTATAATATCTTCCAGGGGGAATAATTCCCAGATACGCTATATTTTTCATAATTTAGTCTCGAAGTCAACTAAAGTATTCATAAATATGAGTGGATTATGATCTTCAGTCAAGCTCTTTGGAGGACGTGTGGGACGTCAGGAATCCAAGGTTCTAAACAAATGCTTGTTTGAAACCCTGAGCTGATCGTCTTCCTAAGACCCGATCTTAGTAAAGGCTTTGCTGCCATTATACTGCGCCATCTATAGGATGGGCGATTTGATAATAATATGTCCATTGGGTTGTAATATCTATACTATCTCCATTTCAAAACTCGGGAGAGTAGAGAATTGGAGAATCAGAGTAGTCTCCATAACTGCTTCGCTAAGAGAGCTAAGTTAAAATCAAATAGGGATCTAAAACCCAAACCTCCATCTGCTAGTGATCTACACAAGTTCTCCCATGCCATCCAGTGGATACCTCTGCTGTTTGCTCTCTGGCTCCACCAGAAGTTTGCAATAGCAATACTCAGCTTTGAAGAGATAGCTTTTAGTAAGAGATAACACGATATGACGTATATTGGAAGGGCTTGCATCTGAGATTTAATTAAAACTTCTTTCCCGTCTTTCAATAAAAATTTAGAGGTCCAAGAGTTTACTCTACTTTGTAGACGATCTTGCACAAATGCAAAACTTGGGCTTTGGATCCTTGAATCTTTTTCGGTAGACCCAAATAAGTACCCAACCCTCTTTCTTGGGTAATCCCAACTAAGTTTTTTTATGTCTTGACGTACTTGGTTCTGAACCTCGGTTCCAAGCAAAATAGAAGATTTGGCCAGGTTTATTTCTTGCCATGATGTCACGCCATAGAAGCGGATTATCCCTGATTAGTTTCTTACTTTGCTAGTGTCCGCTTTACAGAAGAACAAAAAGAAGGTGAGAAACCCATGGGTTTGCACATAATCCTCTTAAACCTTGGATTTTCCTTTTAGATTCTGCCTTGCGAAATTACGAGATAAGTGCTTCCGTCCACATAATAAATAAGTACATAGAAATTGAATTTTCCTATCAAATGCCACGGGAAAGTCTAATATGTTCTTTAGGTAAGCCATTGATAAATACTTGGTATGAAACTGATATTATGTAATGCATAATCCATTTCATCCAACAAAAATCAAAATCCATCTTATCCAACACGGCCAAAAGAATGCACATTCCACTAAACTAATTTATGTTCACACAAACTCACTTTATATGTATGGTGGAGAAAGATAAATAGACTGATGGCTGGTAATTTTTGAAAAAAATATATATTTATATCGAAATTGCTGGAGCTAAATCTTATCAATGATATAAATCTTATCAAAAGGGTCTACCGAAGTTACGTTTTTTGGATGAAACTAACATAATCGCCATCTCCAACCGAAAAAAAACTTACACCATCTTACCATGTTGAGATAGTGATGGAACGAGTCGGACCCTAAACAAAAGCACATGCTTTAAAAACATGTTTTAAGGAGCTACTAAGTATTGAAACGCAGAATCTAACTCGCATGTGGCTTTGCACAAGATTGACTTAGTGACGGTAAACCCAATATTAATATCTTACTAGATACTTCATAAAAAAGAATTCAAACATGCTTTAAGAAATATCGACTCTCAAATCTCAATCTAACAGCTTATAACATTCTAAAGTAACCTAACAGCTAAAAATTAAGAATGACTACATATCACCTCAAACGGTTGCTCCCTAACATAATTTTTTTTTCCGAGTCCATTCTAAGTTAAAATACCAAACATAAAACTGAATTTGGATTTTACCTATGTTTTGTATAAAATTTACATGCTTTCCTATCAATAGTAGCATATTTTGGTGAATGGAAATTGTATATATATAGCTGATTGATTATCTTACTATGAAATTACTTACACAATTTTTGGCTTGATCACTGTTCAAATAGACAAAATACATAGCCCTTGTTATAAAATTTGGATTTTTTTTTCATGCAGCGTACATGCACAGGAAATTTCTTTTTCTAACTATATAATTAGCTTTTCGTAATGGAAAGACATCACTTTCATCTTAAAATTTTACAGAAATGAAAAATCAGTTTTGATACCAAAAAAAAACTAAAACTATGACATTTCTGCTTGGCATCATTTTCACATTTGTTTTGTCCGTACCGGATTGACAGTGTTTTTCATTGGTTAGAGGTTTAATGGAGGATACTTTCCCCACTTTAATTATTTTCCACCCCACTGTCACATGGGATGCTTTCATTATTCTTCTTTCCATGTTTGATTATTCCTTGAGGAATAATAAATTCCTTTTCTCATCAATTTTTTTGATTGTTTTAAGTAAAATTATGATCCTGGCATCTAATCATGGAATGAGATTGATTTTATCAGGGTTGCATACTATGGTTTTAGATTTGATTTTGATTTATTTTTATTTTAAACTTTTTGAGTTGTTTTTGACGTCTAATTTTCTGGTTATATTGTATGATGGAGTTTTCTCACGGTGCTGCCGTGCTGGTGAATACTGAAATGCATAATTTGTGAATATCGTTATTTTGCATTCATTCAAATAATTAAAGTAAACTGTTCACCGCGTATTTTGGAAATAACGTATAGAAATGTCAAAATGGGAAGTGCATATCCATTTACATTCTATTGATCATTTTATTATGGATAAATAGTGGACTATTTCAATTAATAATAGTGTCCATTAACGATTGTTTTCATTAACAAACATATCCAAATAAACTATTTATTGGGCAGAATAGAACATATTGTATAAAATGTCCAAACAATTTTATTAATAATTTTATTTTTAACATGCTTTCTTACAAAAGAATAATAATATTTTTAAACTTTACCAATTATTTAAAAACATTTTTTGATTTTTTAGTGGAAAAAAACTTGTTTCCGTGTGATTTTTTGGCGGAAAAACGGGTTTATGCGGTCTTTGCCGAAAAATGTGTTTATGTGTTATTTAACGGAAACTGTGTTTTTGCGTTTTGGCCAAAAAAACATGTTTTGTTTTCTTTTTAAATGTTTTGTGTAGAAAAATGTGTTTTCACATTTTTTGCGGAAAACATGTTTCTGTTTGTTTTAAAGTTATTGGCGGAAAAACGTGTTTACGCGTTTAGACGGAAAAACATGTTTTGAGTTTTTGGTTGAAACATGGGTTTCTTCATTTTTGGCGGAAAGATGGGTTTCTGTGTTTTTGGTGGAAAAATATATTTTTGTGTTTTGGTGGAAAATGTATTTTTCGGTTTTGGTGGGAAATTGTGATTTTGAGAAAAATCACCGAAAAAAACTTTTTTGATTTTGATTAAAAAATACTGAGAGTAAATTATGATTTTTTCCAAATCGATTTTAACCTATTTTTTTAGGTATTATGAGTTGACCAATATCTGATCTATTTTGTCTGTGCGTGAAATTGAATCTAAACTATTTAATCTGTTATGTAAATGAATTTGTCTATAGACGGTACATAATATATTGGATATGGACATATTATGTAAAGCCCATTCATTTTAACAGCTCAATGTACTAGCTAAAATAAGAATTAAACGTTTTTTGTTTGTTATTTATAACATGAACACATGAGGGATGAGGAGATTCAAATTGGAGTGGTTTACTTAAAACTGTGTTTGTGTTTTTCCTTATAAAGGTTTTGAATATTTTTGGAAAAATTGATACGGTTTAATTTTATCGATCAGTAATGTTTATTCTAAAAAAAATTGGTTTGGCCACTGGAAATGTTAAAAAATATTAGTCAAAGTTATCATTTAATTTTTATCTACTAATTCTACTTATTTGGCGTTTTGTTAATCAGTTTTAAATTTATGTAGCTTACATTTTTTTCTCGTTCTATTAATTCTACTATTATTACATGATTCAACTATTATGCTACTAACCTACGTACATATCAGTCAACACCCTTTTATCACCACAATATTATGAAAAATGCACTATTAAATGTGCAATAGGTCTAGAAAAGAATTGTTCCTTTATGTAATTTCTAAAACTAAAAAGATGTATAGAATATGGAATCAGAACCATACTGTAAATTTTGAGTGTCAGAGTCTTACAGCCATCCAATGGTGACCAAAGATTGCTGAATATAAAATCAAAGATTCTTCTTACAGGCTCATAGACTAACCTACCTCTCACTAGGCAATTGATGGCTCTGCCTCTTACTGCATCGCACGGAAATATATTCCACGTTTGTTTATTTTATTATTTCTGTACTCATATACAAAAAACGCATGTTGGCGACAAAAATAATAATACAGAACTCATATTATGTTTGCACAAAAAAAAACTCGTGCAAATTAATTCATGTAATTGACAAAAAAATATTAGATGGCTGCCCTTTTGACTGGTCGCTTAAATCTTCACTTGATAGCTGTTTATTCCAGATATCAGTTTGTAGTTCGATTTAGGATGTTTCGTTCATCAAAAGCTATGTAATCACTTTAACAACAAATAAAAAATCATGCAATATTGATCCAATTAAAGAGTAGATGAGTATCGTTTTTTCTTTTCTTGCCTCAGTATCAATTGAGCACCAACATATAAGATTTACCTATGCGGTGAAGCACGAGGAGTCGATGCTACGTTTCTCACATTTAATTGCTACTACCGTTCTTTTTTTCTTTCTGTTTTTCTGGATAATAATAATATTTTTGTCTGGAGGCTAGATTTTTTTTTCTTTTATTAAACTTAATGATCCGACATAAAAATTCAAGTAGGCTTTTGATCTAAAATACATGGAATGAGAAGCCGGTATACTGAAACGAAAAAACGAATTTAAAAAAATAATTAGAAAATGGATACACGTTGGAAGCATATATATAATATTAAATTATATTAAATATTAGAAAACTCAAATCTCTTTAGATTAATCTCATCCAATGAATTAAACTGATCAGATCCAACATTTCATATATAATTTGGTCATTTTTATAAATAAAACTCTTTTTAGATACAAGACGAAAGTTAGTATGTACAAATACCAAATTTTTAGTTTTTTTGTAAAATAATCTTGTTTTTTTATTGCAAAATGTATGAATTTGTATGTATTTTAATTCTTTTCACAATTAAGGTTTTAAAATTTTGTGTTTTAATAAAGTAGACTATATAAAACAACTTAGAAACCCAAAAAATGGTTGACTTGTTTTTTCTTTTTTTCTATCGATGCTTCCGATCAACTCTAGTTACGCTTTTAATTCAGAATCGTCCGTTTCTTTGCCGTTTTCAAACACCACATTTTTGGAAACGCGCTTCCGAAGCGATTCCGGTGATTCATATGCGATTCTATTTTCGCTTCCGATTATGGTGCAAGACACGTAGCACCTTGAACGATTCTATGCAACGTAGCTTCTGACTTTCCCTTTTGACATATTTTTTAATTTCATACTCAATATATTTGACGTCCTCTTGCTTGCTGTCCATCGTCAACTTATTTAAATTCGGAAATAGCTAACTTTTGAACTATAAAGAGGGATAAACAATATGAAAGAACTCCGGCTATGTATGTTATTTTGTCTAGTCTAATACTCTAACAGGCTTTGTCAAATAAATTAATTACAATGATACATTATTAGACACTAATCTGATTATGTTCACGGTGACTTTAAAACCGACCTTAGATTATTTTAACTATTTTAGTTTTTTAACTGCTGTGGATAGACTAGTTCAAGATTACAATTATAGATTCATTGCAGATTATAAATTTGGTTGACCAAGAATTTTCTTTAATCCCACTCAAGTTCCAATTGAGGAACTACTACTACCGAAAAAGGTTACTTTCAATTTTTTTCTCTTACTTGAACTGATTTTCAATTATAAACTTTTGTTTGAAGAAATTTTATTCCACTTATCCACATGACCTCCGATTCCTTAACTACAGAAAAATTTATTGGATAATGAGTACTTATCTCATTCTTTTTTTTTGTTAAAGTACTTATCTCATACTTCAGAAAATTTATTTGAATATTTTTTTGTAAGAAATGGATTCACTTCGTTATAAAGAAAAACAAAAAATAGGTTCAGATAATTTTTTTAGAATTATAAAATACATGACGATTTTAGATTTGGGAGGTGACACAATGATAATACTAATATAAACCAATATAATACATGTTTTGCTCAATTTACAAATCTAAATTGATCGCAAAATAATTATTGTGATGTCCTTTAACAAAAAAAAGGGGAAACAATGCTTCTGATGTAGTAAATTCTGTTTTCATCCAGGTCTTGTAGTACGGCACAAAATCAATTACACCATCATTGACTTTTTTTAATTTGAAAAATCAATTACGCGAAGAGGAAATAAAATATAGTAATTAATTAAGCAAATAAAACCATGTTTAATGAACTCTTTGTGGCTCAAAGAGGACAGGCATTTGGGCCAAAAGGGTCTAAAAAGAGTTGACTAATGACATACGTACACCTCTCCCGCCAAGTAAAAGGCCTTTAAAATCTTCTTATAAACTCACACGTGTCACCAAGGGTGTCGGAGTGGCCGAGGGTTGACTGTTGACCTTATCAAATTTAGACTTTCTTTTCAATATAGCAGCACGAGTCAAAATTCGTAGAGATGGAGAAAAAACCAGAAGGAGCGTAAGAGGAAGAAAGGAATTCAAATTTGAAATTTAACTGAATGGGCCTTACTGGGCCTAACTTGAACTCTATTAGGCCTACATTTTGAAACCCATATAAGTTGGCGAGACAGACAAAAACCGTTAAATACAAACGCAGTTTTTGGAAAATGAAGGACCGTCCGATTAGAGTATCTGACTGATCAACTGTTCGTCTTGGTGACTATAATAAGATCCTTAAAAATGAATCCCTTAGAAAACACGTCTTTGTTATGCAAAGATACATTGGAGAAGAAGATGTTCTCCACACTGCCAAATTTTTTCTCTTCTGAGGTTTTGAAGAATTCGCTCGATCAAATCTTCAATTTGTGAAAATCGTTACAAATATGCTTAGATTAGTAAGTTTTCGATGTCCTTACATGGCAAATTTGTTTTAGAATTTCTAAAGTTTCGTGTAGTTCTTATGTTGTATTGATCTAGGGTTTTCTTTTATGGAACTTTGATGCTTGATTCAGCACGAAACTGCTATCATTCGTTTGGTATTTTTCTTCATCTTGATAATTGATTAGGTTTCTCTTCATTCTTTTTTTCGCGACTTTGATTTTAGGTTTTAAAAGTTTCTTAATCGTTCGTATTTCAATTTCTGTTTGTTAAAATTTGCGAAATAATTTATAAGAATGAAAGAATAACGAGAAAATATAAAAGAACACTAGACAATAGAGAATAGAATATAAGAAAACTTCTTACTGATTTTTGTTGTAATAACACATCTATATATAAGAATATAATTTAAAATTTAAAATAGATGAATGAACAACATAGGGACTTGTACATCCTTGCATGTGCTTGCATATTCTTGCATGTAATGTAATAGGACTGGAAGACTCAATGCCAAAATCTTTAAGAAGGGTTTTGAGCCATGTAAGTTAATTTGTTAGCACATGGGTGAGTAGTGCATGCCTAACAAAAATGGAAAGAGATGAAAAAGACTATTTAGAAAAAAGATTATGGATCGGCTTTTTATAAAGAGAGAATATGACCCACGAATTGAGAAAATTGAACACATGTATGGCTAGTGCATGCCTAATAAGAATGAAACGAGATAGAAAAAAACACACGGTTTAGAAAAAAGATTATGAATCGGTTTCTGATAAAAAAGAGAATATGACTCACGGTTTGAGAAATTCGAACACACAGATGGATAATGCATACTTAATAAAAATGGAAGGAGATGAAAAAAACACACAATTAGAAAAAAGGAAAAATGGATTGGTTTCTGATAAAAGAGAGAAAATGAACAGAGGGGTAGTGCATGCCCAAAAAAAATTGAAAAGATGGAAAAAGAACACAGTTTAGAAAAAAGACCATTGATTGGTTTATGATAAAAAGGAGAATATGACCCATGATTTAGAGAAAATCAAACACACAAATGGATAGTGAATGCATAATAAGAATGGAAAATGATGAAAAAGAACACACAATCTAGGAAAAATATTATGGATCGGTTTATGATAAAGGGAGAATATGACCGACGGCTTGAGAAAATTGAACACATAAATGAGTAGTGCATGCCTAATAAGAATGGAAAGAGATGAGAAATTACACATGGTTTAGAAAAAATATTATGAATCGGTTTATGATAAAAGGAAGAATATGACTCACGACTTGAGAAATTTAAACACACAGATGGGTAGTGCATGCTTAGTAAGAATGAAAGGAGATGGAAAAAGAAAACACTATTTAAAAAATGAAATATGGATCAGTTTCTGATATAAGAGAGAATATGACTCACGGTTTGAGAAATTCGAACACACATATAGATAGTGTATACCAAATACGAATTGAAAGGGATGGAAAATAACACACGATTTAGAAAAAAAGACTATGGATTAATTTATGATAAAGAGAGAATATGACACACGACTTGAGAAAATCAAACACACATATGGGTAGTGCATGCCTAATAAGAATGGAAAGAGATGAAAAATAACACACAGTTTAGAAACAGGACTATGGATCGGTTTATGATAAAAGAGAGAATATAACACACAACTTGAGAAAATCGAACACACATATGAGTAGTGCATGCCTCATAAGAATGGAAAGAGATGAAAAAAGAACACACAGTGTAGAAAAGACTACGGATCAGTTTATGATAAAATAGAGAATATGACCCATGACTTAAGAAAATCAAACACACGGGTGGCTAATGCATGCCTAATTAGAATGTAAGGGTATGGAAAAAGAACACATGGTTTAAAAAAAAACTATGGATGGGTTTTTGATAAAAGGGAGAATATGATCAACGACTTGAGAAAATCGAATACACAAATGGGTAGTACATGCCTAATAAAAATAGAAAGAGATGATAAAGTACACATGGTTTAGAAAAAAGACTAAAAATCATTTTATGATAAAAAGAGAATATGACCCACGACTTGAGAATATTAAACACACATATAGGTTGTACATGTCTAGTATGAATTGAAAGAGATGGAAAAAGAAAACATGGTTTAGAAAAAAGAAATATGGATTGGTTTCTAATAAAAGAGAATATGACCCACGGTTGCGAAATTTGAACACACGGATGGGTACTGCATACCTAATAAAATAGAAGGAGATGAAAAAATAAACACGCTTTAGAAAAAAAGAAATATGGACCGGTTTCTGTTAAAAATGAGAATATGATCCACAATTTTGAGAAATTCAAACACACAGATAATGAATATGGATGAAAAATTAACACACAGATTAAGAAAAAGACTATTAATTGGTTTATGATAAAAAGGAGAATATGACCATGACTTGAGAAAATCAAACACACAAATAGGTAGTGTATGTATAATAAGAATGAAAAAGATGGAAAAGAACACATGGTTTAGAAAAATAACTATGGATTGTTTTATGATAAAAGAGAGAATATGACCGACAATTTGAGAAAATCGAACACAGATGGGTAGCGCATGCCTAATAAGAATGGAAAATTTTTGAAAAGGACTATGAGTTGGTTTATGATAAAATGGAGAATATGACCCACAACTTAAAAAAATTAAATACAGGGATGGGTAATGCATGTCTAGTAAGAATGGAAGGAGATGGAAAAGGAAAAACGGTTTAGAAAAAAAAAATATATATCGGTTTCTGATAAAAGAGAGAATGTGACCCACAATTTGAGAAATTCGAACACACGAATGGGTTGTGCATGCCTAATGCGAATGGAAAGAGATGGAATATAACACACGGTTTAGAAAAAAGACTATGGATTAATTTATGATAAAAGAGAGAATATGACTCACATCTTGAGAAAGTCGAACACACAGATAGGTAGTGCATGGCGAATAAGAATGGAAATGGATGAAAAATAACATACGGTTTATAAAAAAGACTATGGATCGGTTTATGATAAAAAGGAGAATATGACACACGACTTGAGAAAATCGAACACACGGATGGGTAGTGCATGCCTAATAAGAATGGAAGGAGATGGAAAAAGAACACACGGTTTAGAAAAAAAGAAATAGGGATCAGTTTATGAGAAAATGGAGAATATGACCCCCTGCTTGAGAAAATCGAACACACATGCGGGTAGTGCATGGCTAATCATAATGGAAGAGGATGGAAAAATACACGATTTAGAAAAAAAGAGTATGGATCAGTTTTTGATAAAAGAGAGAATATGATTAACGGTTTGAGTCGAACACACGAGTGAGTAGTGCATGCCTGATAAGAATATAAGTAGATGGAAAAATAATATACGGTTTAAAAAAAAGACTATGGATCGAAGTCTGATAGAAGAGAGAATATGACTCACGGCTTTAAAACAAACGAGTGGGTAGTCCATATCTAATAAGAATGAAAAGAAATGTGAAAAGACAACACGGTTTAGGAAAAAAAAGAGTATAGATCGATTTTTGATAAAAAGAGAATATGATCCAAATTTTAAAAAAATCGAACACACGGCGGATAATGCTTGCCTAATAAAAGTAAAATGTCATGGAAAAAGAACAGCATGTGTAATACATACTTAGTAAGAATGGAAGGGGATGAAAAAAACAATATATGGCTTAGAAAAAAGACTATGGATTGATTTATGATAAAAAGGAGAATTTAATTCGTGACTTAAGTAAATCGAATACATTGGTGGGTGAAAAACCTACACACGGTTAGGAAAAAGACTATGGATTGGTTTCTGGTAAAATAGAGAATATATGACCACAACTTAAGAAAATGTGGCTGGGTAGTGCGGTTCATGGTCTCTCTCTGTATATGACGAAATTGTGTTCAGCTGAAGACATAAAGGAGGATTATAAACGACAATGGGAAATATATCGTCCGTTGTTTATATGCGCGTGGATGCTATTGTTCGTTGATTAAGATTTGTTTATTAGTACACAGTAACATAAGCAAAAAAAAAAAACATAAATCAAGCGAAACAAGCCCAAAGAAGAAGAAAGCAAGTACTCATTAAAATCAAATCAAAGCTGTATATATCACAAATGACACAAAAGCAACTGAATCATGGCAGACAACAACAACAATAATATATTTAAAAAAAGGCAAAAGAATATGAAACATTACAAACATGTGCAAACAAAGTATATAAGAGAAAGATGGTAATGTGTTGTACGTATGGCATGGCAGCTAAAGAGCTTAGATTCTCATTTGGAAGGTGGAGGAGTGAAGAATGGGATGGTTGGAATGCTAGTGGGAAGAGTAAATGGGAAGTTGTTTGGGATAGAAATTGGGAAATTAGGAATGTTGATTTGTGGGAAGTTTGGGATATTAATGGGTTGTGTTGGGTTAGGTAAAGAAGGCATTTGTGTGTTCGGTAATGGTGGAAACGCCGTGGGCTGTGGAAGAGAAGCTACAGGGGGAAATGGTGGCATTGTGGTTGTGGGAAGAGGTGGGAACGTTGTTGTAGCCGGTGGCTGAATCGTTGGTGTTGACTGGAGAAGGTGGCGACTTGCTGAGAGACCGGTGAAAAAGCTTGTGAATGTTAGTGCAATGACAAGGGATGATGGTGATAACCATTGAGCCATTTTGGGGATATAGGGGTTGGGTTGTTAGTAGAGATAGGTGTGTGATTTTTGGGTTTGATTGTGAGTGATAACTGATGATGGAGAGATTATGAAGGAGTTTGGTGTATTTATAGAGGAATTTTGGTTTGAGGTTTGATGAGAAGTGGGTGGGGGAAAGTTTGAAGAGTTTTATTGTGGTTGCAACTTACTAACAGTTGCTTGTTCCACAAGACATATGGATCACTAGACACTCTAGAAGCAAGCATGACTGCATGACACATGAGCACTTTATGTATCCGGTTTAGTTATTTTATTTTAAATTAAAATATTATGAAAATTTTGATATGGTTAAAAAGAAAAAAAAACTCACAACAAAGGAAATACTAGAAAAAAAATTGGGTTAATTTGGTAAACAAATATCGCTTAAAATATCATTATAATCGATATGAAAATTCCAAAACAACTTGGTGAATTTGGATCCCGAAAGCAATAGGGTTGTTTTCGGTTCAACTTTAATTATACAAGCCACACAATATTTCAACTGATATCTGAAGAGATTGGGTTAAAAAAAAAACAGAATCACTTCAAATGGATGGATATTTAGAATTTGCTATTCAATACTAGTTTTTGGTCAACCAATAAATACGATATTTTAGTAATTATATTCGTGGGACAGTCTACATATAAGAAACGATTGTGGGAAAAGGTAAAGTTTCAAAAGGTTTAAATTTTAAAATTACATATCCTTCTCTGTTTCTTGTGCAGTGCTCTGTTTTTGAAGTTTTAACACTCTGTACATAAAGACTTTTTTTCTTTTGATTAATATCACATTTCATCAAAAAAAAAGTTTCAAAAAGTTGTGACTGAATATCTGAAAATATCAAATTTTATAATCTCGTAATGAGGAAAAGTGACTATGTAATCTAGTTTCGCAAATTATATGTAAATCGCTTAATCCAAAAGGGAAAAAAAAAGTAATCTAAAAAGGAAACAATAACACGCGTAAACATGTTTCCTTATCTTTGTGTCATTGAAGCATTATAAATCTATTAATATTTAAATAACCTTTAACCCTCTCGTTATTTTCTCACAATCACTCTTAATACACATCGATAATAAATCTCTCTTGAAGATGTCGATTATGCTAACACACCGTTACTTCGTCAGAGACGTTTACGCTGTCCCGTTTCTTACAAAACACGGAATTGGTTTCCATTATTACAAAACACGACATATAATATAAAATTATAAGTGATCGAGATTTTGACTAATGAATGTGGTGATTGAGATTAGTCTCGGATATATACCTTAGCTGAGCAATATCGGACCGGGATTGTCTAACCATACAGTCTCTTCTTCTCGGATGTATTTTGACAGAAGAGATCAGATTATGAATGTTTGAACAAGGAACAAAAACTTTACCGTGTAAGGAAAGTAAACAAAGTTTTTCTTACCACTTGGAAGCTTTTCGCCATCTTGACGAACGAATCAAAAGAGTAAAGACGTTACTAAAGCATCCAAACTTTGGCTCTGGATTTTTGGCCATCATTATTTCTTTTCAGCGGAGGGTAAGAGGAACAAAAGCTTTTTAAGTAAGGCGTAATAAGGAGATGTTAAACATGTATAGAACCAAATCTTTAGTATATATTATCCTAAAAGTTTGTAATTAAAAACCAGTTAGTGTTATGAAATTACTTATGGTTAAACCTTGATATCCGCGCTTTATTTTTGTTTTCCAATATGGAATGTGAAAATCCAAATGCATTTAACGTTCATTCTTTCAAAGTTTTAATAGGATACACTAGTTTATAATAAGATACCAAACCTTTTCAAAAAAAAAAACATTTTCTATTTCGTAGAGGAATAACATAAATAAATTAAAGAAAAAAACAAATAAGTGAGACCGACGCAGCCCATAAAAAAAGGAAAAACATATCACAAAGGCACATTCACATGCATGTTTCCTTATTTCTAATTTTTTAAAAATGTTAATTTTCCTTATTTGGAGTCCAAGTAGAAGAAATCAAACATTATAAATAACCCTGTAACCCTCTCATTATTCTTCACAATCACTCGATTATATAAGACTCTCAACTCTCAAGAACCCATCGAAGAGTATACAATTCTCCGATCGATCATCAGATCTCTATTGACGATGTCTATTTTGTTAACACATCGTTACCTTGTCAGAGATGTTCATGCCGTTCCGTTTCTTACAAAATACGGAATTGGTTTTCACTTTTATTCTCGTAACTCCGTGTTACATGTCCATCAAAAGCTTCCTTTTAAACCTTCAAAACCGTCGGAATCTAAACCGAAGGTTCAAGAGAAGCCGGTTAAAGCTCCAAGCACGATTAACACTCATCAAGAGCGAGAACGGTTTGCTGGTTCAGTCACTACCGATGCTGCTCCGTCGCCAAGACACGTACCGATTCCAACGTTTTGCTGTTGAGAGGATCAAGAAGTCTCCAAAGCTATTGTCGTTTATGACAAATCTTAGTTTTACCTTTGTGTAATTCATTACTCTGTCACTTTAGTTTTGTATTAAGTTTTATCAGCTATTTCGATGGTACTCTTTTTCCTAATTCCGGTTTTGTCCCAATTGGGTTTTCCGGGGTTAGGTTTTAACGAGACCATCTTGTTGTAAAAATAAATTTTGTTGAATATAATTTTACACAATTTAATTTCTTTATTTAAATCTGATATCGTTTCATAATCTTGTAATATTTGATATTATCATGATCTGTTTATAAAAAGAACCATCGATTCCAAAATTAGACAATTTTACTTTCAGTCAACTTAACATTAAAAAAAATACTGTGTTAATCAGAGTCATGTGAAATCAATTAACTAGATTCAGTGTTCTTCTACAGTATCTAACTACAAAATAAAGACCATAACTACGAATTGTTGTTGTGTCTTGTTCTATCTTCGAAGGAAGGTAGTGACAGAGAAAGTGTAGGTTACAGTAATAGCGACGATACAGACTCCAAAGGATGTGCGAAGAGTGGTTGCACATACATATAAGTACCTGTATTCATTGTTCAACCAAACACAATCAACAACAAACATGAGAATTAATGGATTAGTCGAAAAAAACAAGCATCAGGATTTGTAAGACTTACTTGGGAGAGAAGACGCTCCACACAAAGAGGTGATTCCTCATGAGTAGCAAGACCACAGTGTATGCGGTCAAGAGTATTGAATTGATGCAGAGCGGAACAAGGCAAGGGAACCCGAGCTTTAGCTTCAAGAATTGTCCAATCGTCGTTTCCCGGTGAGTTGATATTGTTGATTGTGAGTTGTTTCTAAGATTTGCACCAATGTACATGACGAGGGATAATAGGAAGAGGATGGGAGATGCATAGGTGATCATGAACATCAATATCCCAGAAAGTATTGTAGAATGACTGGAGATTCCCTAAGGAAAGTATTTGGTGAATGTTTCAGTGTTTGGTTAAAGAGCACACCCGCAAAAGCGAATTAGAAAAAACAAGAGGAAGGACATGGCTTACAATAAAAGCACCAGCAACATCGATGGTTGCTAAAGCGTCGCTGTTTCCAAGAGCAAAGTGACCTGCCATTCCCATGTAGTATAAAGCAGCAATCTACAAAACGAAGAGAAACCCCAAACCACAAAAGTTACGTCGATGAGCTTTTTGTGGTATAAATCCCGGAGAAAGAACAAAAAGAAAAAAATAAACTAACCTCAACCCATTCGTTGACTTGCAAATCATTAGAAGAAAGACATGAAATTGCTAAGATTTGGATGAGCAGCAAAAGTATGGTGCCAGAGTTGATTGGTTGTTGGAGAAGAAGTTGGAGAAGACACCAGCATAGTATGTATCCAGAGCCAATCAAATATAAGCAATCACCTACTTCAGCTACAAAGGGCTTGTCTTTGTTTAGCATAGACCATGGCAAAACCAAACTAGCCCCAATCGCAGATGTAGAAAGAAGCAGGTAGATAAATTTTGCTGTTACGGTAGCTCCAAAATCAGTTGACGGTTCAAACATTTCATCTTGATATCTCCCGGCATGCAGCAACACTAGGAACCCACAAGTTGAGAAACCAAATGCTAGGATGCAGACACTTTTTCTCTTCGATCCTGTTCGAAAGAGAGTAAATAGTCTTAGAGTTTAAGATCTTGAGTATTGTTAACAAGTTCTTATTTTTAATGTGAAAATTAAAGATACAGTCACTTTATATAGTAAGTATGATATGATATCTAAAGGATCCAAGTATATGAACATTAAGGTTAAATCTTTGTCATTAAATTAAAGTAAAATGTCTAAAGAAAAAAGTTTGTCATTGAACAAATAGACACTAAAAAGTTTATGGTTACAAACATATTAACAAAAGATCTACATCCTAAGATTTTTAAGAAGCATGCTAAAAGTATAAGTCTTGAGGATAGTTTCTAATTATGTTGTATGTTTATGTTTAGTGTATATTTGATACTTATTTGAGCTCTTATATTACTTTTACATCTTTTTCATCTTTATATTACTTTTACACATTATTATTATTGGATTTTTGATAACATAATGAGTCTTTGTTTAAAGACATTAAAGGGACCATTACGATAAATCCTACTTATCTTTATGGTCTAGTTATGTAGGTAGTATGTGCAGTAGTGCATGGAAGAGATCATGTTGCATAATGATGTGCGACCACCATAACTCTCATTGATTATTAGATTAGCCAAGACATTTATGATGATCTAACGAAAGAGATTAAATTTACTAGATTAGCCAAGACGACCTAATGAAAGAGATTAAGTTATAGCATATTATGCTAACTTTATGATTCCTAAAAAAACAATAATAGATTTTACTAACGATCAAGTAAAATATTGTAAAGAATATTAATTAATATTTTATTTTTTATTATTTAGTTTTCTATTGAAATATTATTATTCTTTAATATATATGGTGACCAATTAAATTGGAAATAAAAGAGAATTCATAATCAATTTCTGCTTTGATGGACAGTTGAGATTAATTTTAAAGAAACCCTAATGAATTAAAAAAACCCTAATGAAGAATTAGGTACTCTCTCCACCTATAAATATATATCTTAGACCATCATAAATATATCGAATAACACATCATGTTAAAAATAAATTTATAGGCAAAGGGAGAGAAACCTAATCTTATATACTAAAAAATTAACATTTTATAAAACCGTTTACGAAAAAATTTCTGCTACAATAAAAAAGATTTTCCGCTAACTCTCTTTATAATTCTATTATGTGATTACTCATATTGCTTAAACGACCTTAGAATTTACGTAAATTATGCTTACATGACAAAACAAGAATGTAGAAAGGAGAGATAATATAGGATAAAGTGAGAATAAAAAAGGAAAGACTCTTCCTCAAAACAAAAGACTTGCAACACATGAGAATTTACTATTTGGACATTGTCTCTTGTTATTGCAGAGTTAAAAAGATTTACATTAATCTCCTTACTCCATCAACTTCTTTGTATTATTCCATCTCTAGCCACCATACGGTAAGCTGCACAATGCCAAAACATTAAATCAACACATCATATAAGATAACTTGGCATCGGATAAAATAATATTACATTTTTCCAAATAATACGTGAAATCTTCGCTATTTACAAAAAATTCTTATAAATGAACCAACTTATTTACGATTCTATTACCCGTCAAAATTTTTGAAATCAAGATGAGAAAAATGAAAATTACCCGAGCCGAAGGGAAGTATCGGAGCTCTCGGAGTCAACAGGAGCTCCGGTGGAGTTTCCAACGTTGGTAATAGACTCCGACGAATTTCCTTCCTCGTACACGGCGGCGTTCTCCGATACATCACCACCGTATTCATGCACCTTATTATTATATATCTACACCGTAACCAAACAAATATTCCAATTTTAACATTAAACCAAAAAAATAAAAACAAATTAACAAATTGCAAAATAATCGAGACTATATATATTCACGTACTTTCATGCCAAGTCTCTCGTTCTCTTCCGTTACTTGTGTTCCCTGCAAAAATCAAGATTGGAAAAGTGAAAAGACAAAAAAAATATCAGTAGGTGCTCTAATTGTTTGCATTTTGTATATTCTTAATGGCATCATCTGTCTTGGTTTTCTCTAGAGATCAACTAATTGCGGATGAGTAACTATTGACAAGAAGTCTCAACCAAACCAAACCAAACCAAACAAGAATTAGATTCATTTCAGTTTCCATATTTCATAAAACCACAAAGGAAAAAAGAAAATCATGCACACTCCCACCTCTAGGTTTCAAGTGTGCTATGTACGAATGTAAAGTCAAACCCTAGGGACTAACTAGCTACTCACTAATCACTTGGTTTTACCATTAGATTCAAAGACACTTTTCAAACCACGAGGGCTAATCGCTTGGTTTAGCCATTTATCTCAAAGTATGATCAAACATATGTCTTATAGATGACCAGGGTCTAGTGCTTAGTAATTCATAACCGAGTTTAAATCTAGGAGTATGAATTGTAGACAAAAAAAGATATGTTGTAGACAAAGGGGAAGACGCATACTTGCTGCCTCAACCGCTTGTTCTCATCCATCAATTCCATTCCCTAAACACCAAAAAAGAGAAAAAAATGTAACACTCGAAATTTCCAATATTAGATGAATCAAGAAGTAGAGATTCAACGTAATGTTAATTCTTACCTTTCTTTGAAGGTTGCTGATCTCTTTCATTATCTTCTCACTCTGCAAGTAAGTTACATAGATGTAAGCTTAGAGAAATCTTAAACATGGTATCACACCGTAACATCTTTAAACATGTAAATTTTTTAACAACCTTTGTTTCAATCACGCGCGTCAAACCAGCTTCGAGGGCCTTCTCTAGCTGTTGTAGCTCTTCAACATTAAGTCCTTGAAGTTCCTCTCCTCTCATTTGCCTATATATGATAATACATACACATATAGTTAGAACATGACAGTTGCTTCAAAATTCAAATACTATGCATAAATATAGTGTACCTTAGTCGGTGGCTCTTGTCCGCAATTTCTTTGCTCAACCGAGCGTGATCACTGTTCTCAACCAGCTGACAGATAAACATTGACTTAGCTCTTAATAAAATCCATAATGATCTACGCTCAAATCTCTACACATGACTAATTCTACATCTCTAACTCCATTCAAGTAAAAATGACAATACTGAATTTAACCAAACTATGATCATACATAGATAATCATGAACCTAATAGTCCGAGTCTAAAGTGTTTTTAATACTCTTTTAAAATCGAATTCGTTAAAATGTAGTCTAATCGTATGCAATAATATATTTGGGTTTGTTAATACAATTTCGAAGAATTAATAGACCAATATATTCTACCGTTCATGAGTATATATATTAATCTAAAAATTAATGGCGATTCAACTGAGCAGCGATACTCTATTTTGTAAGTTACAAAAATCGTGAAAAATAAAATGTATGGTGAATCTGAGAATGTAGCTTACCTGTAATTCAAGAGACGGCTGATCAAGCTTCTCCAAGTTCTTTGACTGCAAGTTATGCCTCTCCAATACTTCTCTCATGCTGCATTACATAATACCAAACGATTCTAATAAATATCTTATTACATAATATACATGATCTTCTATTGATATAAACAGCTACAATCTTGATATCTCCCTGTGTCTTAGTTCATAAACTTATATATATACATCGACAATGTACCCAAAATGTAAAATCAAAAAGATACAAAACCTAATCCACAAAACACAAAACACAATTCAATTCCAAACAAAACATTATTTCATGTTAAACACCGTCGTTTTTAGATACAATCTAATTGTGCTTATAGATAAATATATTTATCTGTGAGTGTGGGTATAGATGTCCCCGAAGATAGGAACTAAACTGATAACTCGTGGGTCAACAATCCAAAATCGTATCTTTATGATATGATAAGTCATTTTAGATTCCCAATATCCAAAACCCCTCTATGACTTTTCCCAACATTAATAGAGATTCAAACCTGTTCATTACTTTTATTAACCACTTCAGAAAAAAAAAACTTTCCTAAAATTTTATACATCCACACATATATAGCTACCTCCTAAATTCAGAATGTTATGGTCTCCACATATTTCTATACATATGAATATGACATTGATGGCTTCGATATATCATCCCTCAATATCTATATACATAGATTTATAAAAGTAACACAAGGACAAAGAAAAATATAGAGCATTTATGCATATCAAGATCTACATTTTCTTAAATGTTACTGTAATTAGATACCTTATTTTTGCTAAATACAGAGTTTAATATACTTTATTATGTCATTTAAGTCATTACTATTTCTTACAATTTGTTATATAAATAGTAAGTGGTCCAACAAGGTTTGACACAGTAAACTTCATTGTATCTCACAGAAAAATCTACCAACTCTAAACTTTTGTCTGGATCTAGACAAGATTCTTTCAAAGACTTCAAGACATCTAATGAAAGAGAAATTAGAGAGAGAGAGAGACCTGGAGCTACAGAACTCGAAGAGCTTTCCGGTGGAAGAGAAGATGATGAGAGCAACATCGGCGTCACAGAGAACAGAGAGTTCTTCAGCTTTCTTGAAGAGACCTCTTCTTCGTTTTGAAAACGTCACTTGTCTTGCCGTTGCGTTGTCTATTTTCTTGATCTGAATCTTTTCTCTAGCCATCACGAGACAACCCTAAAAGTAAGAGTGCTTAAATTTGATCTAAAAAGCTAGAAGAAAAATTGATTTTGTTTTGATGGATCAAGATTCAAGAATGAGTGATGATTAAGAGAAGGTAAAGAGAAGAGAGGAGGAAGAGGAACCCAGAAGAAAAAAGTTGGGAGAGAAGAGAGAGAGATTTTTTTCCTGAAAAGGGAGACTTTAAACAAGAGAGAGTGTGACAAGACGACTGAAATGGAAAGTAAATCGTGTTCTTTTGCTAAATTTAGAAGAATAAATATGATTTGAAGACAGTAAAAAACCCTAGTTTTTTTGTGAAGATTTTAGGATTTTAAAGAATATCAAATCTTTGTGAGATTTTAGATCTGGATGGTGAATTCACAAGAAAAATAAAGAGGATCAAACAAAAAAAAACCAGAAAGAAAAATATAAAGGAGAAAAAAGCAAATGGAATATATAAAATTTTAATTTTCCACCTCAAAGGTCGAGGAGAGAAGTAGACATGAGAAGATTTTGATTGGTGAAGATGAGATACTTTTCAGGGAGAGGTTTATTATTTAATAAGATGATGGGGTTTCATAAATGATTATTTTTGGAAGGAAGAAGATTTTTATTTTTATTTTTGGATATTGTTTTGTGTGTGGTGGTTATTGGATATGGTGAGGTAATAGGATTTTATAAGTCTCCAATGAGATGAGAGAGAGGAGAGAAGTGTGTGTTTGGGTCAGTGGGGAATTTCTTTTAATAGGGAAGCATAAAATGAGTTGTCTCACTTAGGGTCGGATTATAATTTTTAGGATTTTTAGTTTGTTGAGTTTTTGGGTTCAAAGGTGTAAAATCCATGCGGATATCTATAATTAATATTTATTATTTATAATTGTAATTTTAGATAATTAAATTATATAAAATTTAGATATATAATTGTATTTCAAATATTTCGAATATTTTTTCAGGATTTTAGTTTAGTTTGGTTTGAGTTCGATTTTAATTGAAGTTTAGGAATTTTAGATTATTTTATTGTTTCGAGTTTGGATTCAAAGTTTCGATTTAGAGTTTTGGTTTCAAATATTTTGCTTCACCTAGTCTTCTCAAATAAAGGATTGTGGGTTGGCCTTCGTTTGTAAAATCCAACTCAATATATTTCAAAGACATTAATTAATGATATTTTTCCAAAATTTACTAACGCTAGAGTTAATTGTGAAGTATACAAAACCACTATATGTGCATACGTGTGTCTATTATTATTGTGCAAACCCCAAACCACTAAAGGGTATATATCTATTTTTTCATGCACGAAGAATTTTTAGCCTCTTTTTTAAAAAATACTAAATATTTATTAAAAACGATACACTACTATTGAGTAATCAGAAAAGTGTTTACAGACATCAGAAAATTTACAAAATGAAAAAAAATTTACAGAGTTTATCAAATCAGATCAACAGAATAAACGGTTAAAATCTTTCATCTGGTAAATGGGTTTACGAGATCTACCGGCACAAACAATTTCTCCGGTGGAAACGAAAAGAGACTCCTAAAACAAAACACAAGCCATGGAGACGAAACAAGTCGGAGTTTCCAAATCTAACCGCTGCTTGAATCTCCTCTCTTGAATCCGTTGCAAGGGCAGAGCCGGTAACCCCAAAGGATGTACGAAGAATTTTAGTTTATCCTGTAATCATTCCACACAATTAAATGTAATATCATCATCGAAAAAATCTATGAAGATTAACAAAAAAAAAATCTATGAAAAATTGAATATGTAATTCGAAGTACAAATTTATTTGAAATTACACATCTTTTACGGGATTTACTTAGCATCAAACATTTTATTAAATAACTTCAACATTACTAATCACTGAACACTATACTAGTATACTAATCGACATTACTAATCATTAACCGGAGGAACAATTAATTTCAATCGCCACCATCATTCCATAGACTAGAAAGGAAAAAAAAATCCGTGATTAAAGAAAATGATTAATGGGTGTTAAATTAAGTTATGTTTTTGAATGCCTTGATGCGGAGATATAGTGAATAGGGGGACCCTCGAGCAAGAGTAATAAACAGTGTCGACCACTAGAAATTGGAGCAAACCAAACCCGAAGCATCCACAAGAAATCTGATTGGGACACGGTCCATTGTCCGTACAGATTTTTATATTTCAATTAAAAAATTTCAAAAAATAAAATAATTATTAGAATACTCCACAACTACTCAAACCCCATTCCTCTTCTTTATTACTCCAAGAATACAATTATGTACCCATTATAGACATGTGGCTCGTATCTCTCGCTCCCAATTGAGACTACGATATGAATGGTTTAACTTTAAGCTGTTGTTGAAGCCATATGGTTCATGTAGTTAGCTCTACCGAAAAGAATAACGATGACAAAGTTTTGAAGTTATAGGTTGAATGATACTTAAGACAGAAATATATTATTCTTTCTGTTTTTTAAAGATTGATGTTTAGGAGTTTTTAAACAAATTAAGAAATAATGATTAATATTTCAAACACATTATTTTTCTTTCCAAACAATATTATTTTTATAGTAAATATTTTTCAATAACAATGAACCAGAACCAATACTAATCTAGTAAATATAATTATTTTTAATTATTGTATCTTGAAATTTGCAATATTAATCAATAATAATAATAAAGTAGAAAATCATTTTTTTGGAACAAAAAAAACTAAAACATCAATCTTTTAGTAATAAGAGTACAGGATTTGGTTCTCGGTCTAAGGAGATGTACAAGTCTAGATTTCGAACTTCTTAATCATATATATATATATATTGTTATATTCATTTATCTACTAAAAAGTAAAAAAAAAGCAAGTGTTATGCGAGTAAAACCATAATACAGGGAGAAAAGAAAAACCCATAATACACGTAAGTTGGTATACGAGTGTGGTGCTCCCCAGTTTAGGGCAAAAGGCTTGGGCTTTTACATTGGGTCACAGTTACAACATGAAGAGTAAGGAGATCGACGCCGTCAACGGAGGAGAGGATCGGACCCTGGCGGTGACCGTAAGCAGAGAATCAGAAGCATTAATACCGGTTCTCAGTAATACCATGTCAAACCGAAAATTAGCGCTTAGGAATAATCTTATGTGTTATTCAATATAGTTTTGGTTTGGTAAAAGGTAGAATAAATTTGTGTAAAACATTCCTCATGCTATGCAATTTATCTATGCACTGATAACCCTACATGAGTCTTATTTAACAAAAAAAAAAAAGAATAATAATAATAATAATAATAATAATAAATATAGAAATGCTTTATGCAGTTTGAACTAGTAGAATTGGTTCCTCTACGGTTTAATTTGAAAATTGAATAGTAAATTGAATAGTAGAAGCCGCACGTGACAACTGTGTGTGTCAATGACTTTGATTGGTCAAAGTGTCAGAGTTTTTGACTAGACTCCGTTACCTTCCAGCCTCTAACTGACAATACCCCTAACCTTTTAGCTATTTTAGGCTTCATTCAACAGTTCCCTACACTCTTGACACAAAGATGTATCAAACTACAGTGACAGTTATAAAAGCATCTCCCCTCTAATGGGCTTTTAATATTAATGGGCCCTTTACTTGGCTAAATACTTAAAGCCCAAAACTTCCTTTCCTTTACGAGTAGTTTTGTTTTTGAATTTTTTTCTCAGTTCTCGCCGGATCTTGAAAATGACGACGGCGATGCTTGTACTAGACTGACGATCTTACGGTGGCCGGATTATTCTTACAGATCATCGGCGTCTCCATTTTCGTGTTTGGTTTATTTCCTGTTAAGCCGACTCTCTCCGGCGTCAGGTACAATTTCATAACATTTGAAGAAGAAGAATCTACTCTACTGATTTGCTTACTCTGTATTGTCTTATGTTGAAATTGAAGTGGTTCGGAGAGCTATCGTGATCCTTTTTGTGATTCTGCTCCGAATACGAACAAATCGGAGCTTCATTCTGAGAAACTGAGATTGCTTTACCAGGTGTTTGTTCTTTTTTTTTTTTTGTGAATCCAAACACAAATATATAGCTTCGTTTTGAGTTTGATAGTGGTGAATCTGTATATGTAGGAATTATCTGGGATCTCTTCTAAATATGATCGACTGATTTTGATGGTATGATTGATGCACTTGTTTAAACTTGGGATCTTGATATTTGTGAGAGAATGTTTTAAGGATGTTAAAACGATGCTACTTTAGGTTATTGATGGACTTCCGGCGGAGTTTGTTCTAGGAAAGGATGGTCAACCTCCATGGAAGGTATGGAAAGAGTCTATGCCTTATACCCAGTCATTGTTGGCTAATGGAGGTGCAACTGGTTACCATGCTAAAGCAGCTCCTCCAACTGTTACAATGCCGAGGTTGAAGGTGTGTGTATCGTCGTTCTTAAGTGGATGGTGACAGTTTAAGATGAATTTTTACCACTCGCTGAGTTGATAGTTTTATTGTTTTCAGGCAATGGTTTCTGGGGCTATTGGTGGTTTCTTGGATGTGGCTTTCAGTTTTAACACACAAGCTCTATTAGATGACAACCTTCTTGGTAGATTTTAGTTTTGCCAATGAGAAGTGGTTCATGCTTGCAAACATATGCAATTGAAAGCAAAGGCAAGTGTAACCATGTTCCAAATTTATCAGGTCAGTTTTTTAGGATTGGATGGGAAATGGCGATGCTCGGTGATGAGACATGGCTCAAATTATTCCCAGGACTATTTGTGAGACATGATGGTGTTAGCAGTTTCTTTGTGAGTTTTAGTGTGATTGTTCTTTCTTTTTCCATGTTGATTGCTTTTATTATACAAAGAAGGTTGTTGGAGAAGAAGTTGGTTTTGCCATGGTCTATGCTAAACAAAGACAAGCCCTTTGTAGCTGAAGTAGGTGATTGCTTATATTTGATTGGCTCTGGATACATACTATGCTGGTGTCTTCTCCAACTTCTTCTCCAACAACCAATCAACTCTGGCACCATACTTTTGCTGCTCATCCAAATCTTAGCAATTTCATGTCTTTCTTCTAATGATTTGCAAGTCAACGAATGGGTTGAGGTTAGTTTATTTTTTTCTTTTTGTTCTTTCTCCGGGATTTATACCACAAAAAGCTCATCGACGTAACTTTTGTGGTTTGGGGTTTCTCTTCGTTTTGTAGATTGCTGCTTTATACTACATGGGAATGGCAGGTCACTTTGCTCTTGGAAACAGCGACGCTTTAGCAACCATCGATGTTGCTGGTGCTTTTATTGTAAGCCATGTCCTTCCTCTTGTTTTTTCTAATTCGCTTTTGCGGGTGTGCTCTTTAACCAAACACTGAAACATTCACCAAATACTTTCCTTAGGGAATCTCCAGTCATTCTACAATACTTTCTGGGATATTGATGTTCATGATCACCTATGCATCTCCCATCCTCTTCCTATTATCCCTCGTCATGTACATTGGTGCAAATCTTAGAAACAACTCACAATCAACAATATCAACTCACCGGGAAACGACGATTGGACAATTCTTGAAGCTAAAGCTCGGGTTCCCTTGCCTTGTTCCGCTCTGCATCAATTCAATACTCTTGACCGCATACACTGTGGTCTTGCTACTCATGAGGAATCACCTCTTTGTGTGGAGCGTCTTCTCTCCCAAGTAAGTCTTACAAATCCTGATGCTTGTTTTTTTCGACTAATCCATTAATTCTCATGTTTGTTGTTGATTGTGTTTGGTTGAACAATGAATACAGGTACTTATATGTATGTGCAACCACTCTTCGCACATCCTTTGGAGTCTGTATCGTCGCTATTACTGTAACCTACACTTTCTCTGTCACTACCTTCCTTCGAAGATAGAACAAGACACAACAACAATTCGTAGTTATGGTCTTTATTTTGTAGTTAGATACTGTAGAAGAACACTGAATCTAGTTAATTGATTTCACATGACTCTGATTAACACAGTATTTTTTTTAATGTTAAGTTGACTGAAAGTAAAATTGTCTAATTTTGGAATCGATGGTTCTTTTTATAAACAGATCATGATAATATCAAATATTACAAGATTATGAAACGATATCAGATTTAAATAAAGAAATTAAATTGTGTAAAATTATATTCAACAAAATTTATTTTTACAACAAGATGGTCTCGTTAAAACCTAACCCCGGAAAACCCAATTGGGACAAAACCGGAATTAGGAAAAAGAGTACCATCGAAATAGCTGATAAAACTTAATACAAAACTAAAGTGACAGAGTAATGAATTACACAAAGGTAAAACTAAGATTTGTCATAAACGACAATAGCTTTGGAGACTTCTTGATCCTCTCAACAGCAAAACGTTGGAATCGGTACGTGTCTTGGCGACGGAGCAGCATCGGTAGTGACTGAACCAGCAAACCGTTCTCGCTCTTGATGAGTGTTAATCGTGCTTGGAGCTTTAACCGGCTTCTCTTGAACCTTCGGTTTAGATTCCGACGGTTTTGAAGGTTTAAAAGGAAGCTTTTGATGGACATGTAACACGGAGTTACGAGAATAAAAGTGAAAACCAATTCCGTATTTTGTAAGAAACGGAACGGCATGAACATCTCTGACAAGGTAACGATGTGTTAACAAAATAGACATCGTCAATAGAGATCTGATGATCGATCGGAGAATTGTATACTCTTCGATGGGTTCTTGAGAGTTGAGAGTCTTATATAATCGAGTGATTGTGAAGAATAATGAGAGGGTTACAGGGTTATTTATAATGTTTGATTTCTTCTACTTGGACTCCAAATAAGGAAAATTAACATTTTTAAAAAATTAGAAATAAGGAAACATGCATGTGAATGTGCCTTTGTGATATGTTTTTCCTTTTTTTATGGGCTGCGTCGGTCTCACTTATTTGTTTTTTTCTTTAATTTATTTATGTTATTCCTCTACGAAATAGAAAATGTTTTTTTTTTTGAAAAGGTTTGGTATCTTATTATAAACTAGTGTATCCTATTAAAACTTTGAAAGAATGAACGTTAAATGCATTTGGATTTTCACATTCCATATTGGAAAACAAAAATAAAGCGCGGATATCAAGGTTTAACCATAAGTAATTTCATAACACTAACTGGTTTTTAATTACAAACTTTTAGGATAATATATACTAAAGATTTGGTTCTATACATGTTTAACATCTCCTTATTACGCCTTACTTAAAAAGCTTTTGTTCCTCTTACCCTCCGCTGAAAAGAAATAATGATGGCCAAAAATCCAGAGCCAAAGTTTGGATGCTTTAGTAACGTCTTTACTCTTTTGATTCGTTCGTCAAGATGGCGAAAAGCTTCCAAGTGGTAAGAAAAACTTTGTTTACTTTCCTTACACGGTAAAGTTTTTGTTCCTTGTTCAAACATTCATAATCTGATCTCTTCTGTCAAAATACATCCGAGAAGAAGAGACTGTATGGTTAGACAATCCCGGTCCGATATTGCTCAGCTAAGGTATATATCCGAGACTAATCTCAATCACCACATTCATTAGTCAAAATCTCGATCACTTTAATTTATATTATATGTCCATTAATCTTTGCCTTGAAACCTCAGGCAAAATATTTCTATGAAGACGAGAGAAGGCTTTTGGCCTACAATCAGATCGAGTTACTTCTGCACATTCATCTTGCAAAATATTTCTCCTTTAAAAGATCAAAGGTAATTAAGTTGTTCTTGTTAACTTGTAACACAAGGTAATATAGTAGAGCTAAACCGATTCAAATTCCTAATTTCCTTATGTATCTCTCGCTAGCGATGTTCATCTCTTACCAGAAGAAACTAAAGAAGCAATGGCTGGACTGATATATGCCGCATCAAGAATCGGCGAGCTTAAGGAACTTCAGTATATAATGAGCTTGTTCATACAAAGATTTGGGGCTGACGTTTGACAAAGATTGTGTAAACGTCGTGAGTTCTGAGATAGTCAAGATTCTAGACACGAAAATGCCGCAAGACCGAATTAGTTTAGAGACTAATAGAAATTTCCCAAAAGTATCAAACCAACATCATTACTTCTAGGATTCAATATTTGAAGATTCGGCTCCACTTGATAATATTGACCAGGCGAAGATTGAAAAAACGAAAACGAAAAAGAAAGTTATGAAGGAGAATTCGAAGTTTCTGCAGCCAAATCTTGGAGAATTTGGAGGAAGAGATCAATATAAATTACTTTGTTGTTACGGAACCCTAATGGAACCGTAGGTTCAACATATTGTACATCTACGTTTCTTGTACTCACATATAGTGGATTGCTAGTCTGATATGACCAAGAATTTAATCACATCGAATGGATCGACTGCGTAAAATCTGAGCCGTGTACTTTCATTTTTTTTCCATTCTTGCGAGTGAGAGACCATGAATTTGCGATTTGTGTGACAGTTAAATGAGATCAAGTTCTTGTTGCAACATCTACTAAGAGTTTTCATATATTTATACGTTATAATATTTTCTTTGTGCGGAGTACCTCTAGATTTTCTTTTGGCAGAACCTATTAATCTTTTATATATTGTTACGTCATCTTGGTGTCGTTAAAAAAAAAACACATTACTTCATCTTGGTCTGAAGAAATGAGATATTCCATGAGTCAGGTTTGAAGTTTTAGAGATCCTTTGGACAAGAAAGGAGGTTTACGTCGGTCTGGGAAACACCGACCTTTGACCAGTTCATCAAAACGTGTCCGGTTTTGTAAAGATTCAATTAATTAAATCATTAAGGCGTCGGTTGCTTGAACATCTGTACAACTTTTATCAAAGACGACTTTCACATTCCTTTTTTTCCATTATTTTAATATGTTAATTCTCTGAGATTCTTTCCCAAATTAATTATAATAACAAAAATTATGTAAAATTTGATTTCTGGTTCTGACATGTTCTCTAACGTTTGGTATAGAAGAATAATCGGAGAGAATGCTTCCGACTTCTCCGACCACGACGTTGGCACTATAACATCGGTAAATAGACATTCGTATAATACATTTGTTTCAAAAAAAAATTAATTGAGTAAATAATAATAGTCTTAAAAAGAAAATTAAAGTATTTTCTTTAAAAAGCAGAGCGAGGTTTGCTCCCACCCATGATCTCTCTTAATGATACAGAAAAAAGCAGAGTCATTTGTTTAATTATTTGCACGTTCTTTCTCAATTTTGATTTTGATTTACAACCAAAATAGACCTTTTAATTTCTTTGTGGATCTTTCTAACCAAAGTTTTTTCTCCTTCTTTCTCATAAAATTTTCCTTTTTTTCTCTTTTCTTATTGAGATCTACACAGAGAGATAAAAAAAAAAGAGTTCATACACACAAGCTCTGTTCTCTCTCTGTTTTCTAGGAATTTGAATGAAAAGATTAAATTTTTTGTGATAATTTTCAACGATGTTACAAAGAGCTGCGAGTAATGCGTATTCATGGTGGTGGGCGAGTCATATTCGAACCAAACAATCTAAATGGCTCGAACAAAACCTTCAAGGTCTCTCCTTTTTCCATATCCATCTGTGTTTGATTGTCTGGTTTATAAAAAGTTGAGATCTTTTTGATCTTTGAGGTTTGTCTAAATCTAAAAGTATGGATCTTTGTTTTGAATATGGATTTACAGATATTGAAGAGAAAGTGCAATATGTGTTGAAGCTTCTACAAGAAGATGGAGATTCGTTTGCGAAGCGTGCAGAGATGTATTACAAGAAGAGACCAGAACTTATTAGCTTTGTTGAAGAATCTTACAGAGCTTATAGAGCTTTAGCTGAACGTTACGATCATATTTCAACAGAGCTTCAAAATGCTAATACGACGATTGCCTCTGTTTTTCCTGATCAAGTTCCAAACTTTGCTATGGATGATGATGATGGTGATTCCATGTCTAAATTCGCTAAAAGATCGAATCTTTCTGGTGCTAATGTCCCTAATGTTCCTAAATTGCCTGTTAAAGACTTGAAAAGTGCGGTTAAAGTGGCTACGAAGAAGCTTCAACCGAGGAAATCTATGAAGTATACTGGTGGTTCTGCGAATGTGGTTGTTAAGAGCTCGGGTTTGAGCAAGCCTGAGGCGATGGGGGAGATTGATAAGTTGCAGAAAGAGATTTTGGCGTTGCAGACGGAGAAGGAATTTCTGAAGAGCTCTTATGAGAAAGGTTTGTCTAAGTATTGGGAGTTTGAAAAAGGTATTAAGGAGAAACAAGATAGGATCTGTGGTTTGCAGGATGAGTTTGGTGAGAGTGTTGCGATTGAAGATGATGAAGCTCGGAGATTGATGACCAAGACAGCGATAAAGTCGTGTCAGGAGAAGCTAGTGGAGTTGCAGGAGAAACAAGAGAGGACTTATGAAGAAGCTAGAGAAGAGCATGTGAAGATCAAGGAGTCTAAAGAGAAGCTCAGGTCTATCGCAAGCCAGTTTCTAGGAGACGAAAGTGTCATAGCGAAAGACGATGGTGATGAAGTTAGAAGAACAGAAGAATTGGAGCATGAGATGAAAGAGATGTCTAAGAAGAAAATGGAGTTGGAATCTGTAAAGGAGAAGATTAGAGAACATTTTGAGTCTGGTGTGGATTCATCGCTCAGCGGTGCAGAGATGGCTGAGAAAGTTGATGAGCTTGTGAACAAAGTGATTAGCTTGGAGAGCGCGGTTTCTTCTCAGACTGCTTTGATACAGAGACTGAGAAACGAGACTAACGATCTTCAGACACAGATTAGTACTCTTGAAACCGATAAGGCGGTATTAGCAGATGACAAGAGTGATCTGAGAAACAAGCTGAAGGAAATGGAAGAGAAACTCAAGGCATTGCAGGATTTGGACAGAAATGTTTTGGACAAGAGTAGCAATCTGCAGACACATTTTGATGAAGCTTGTCATAATCTCGATAATCTCTCTGGTGGGGTGAAGCCAGAGAGCGAGTCTAATAACTTGGCCTTGAATATGGAACCGGAGAAAGATCTGGAAGGTGAGAAGAAGAATTTAGATGTTAGTGAAAAGATAGAGGAACATCGAAAGGAAACGGCTGAGGAGAAGAAAGAAGAACCCAAGAAGAGTGTAAGTTTTGAACAGACAACAGAAGATATCATCATCCCAAGTAAAAATCCAGAAACTGTTTTGGAATCTTCTGAAAAAGTAGATTCTGATTCAGAGAAGCAAGCTGCATCCGAAAAGACAGATTCTGTTCTTGATAATGTTTTAGAGAAGCAAGTTGCATCTGACAAGACAGATTCTGTACCGGATAATGTTTTAGAGATGCAGATATCTTCAAAAGAATCTGATAACACTATCAATGGCGAACAACAAGAGGATCAAAAGGAGGAAGAAAGTGAACCAGATTGGAAAGAGATGTTCATGAAGGGAATGGAAAACAGAGAAAAGCATTTGCTTACGGAGTACACGACTATTCTCAGGAACTATAAGGATATGAAGAAAACTTTGGATGAAACAAAAGCAAAGATGAAGACAGATAATGCGACAAAAGATGACGAGATCAAGCTACTAAGAGAGAGAATGAGCCGTCTGCAGAAGGGTCTTGCAGACAGTAATGAATTGTTGGAAAACCAGTTGTCAAACGACGATTATTCCATCGGACTCATGGCTACAGAAAACGAGAACATGTCCCTGGTTGAGGAACAGTTCAGGTTGAACATTGATGAGCTTCTAGAAGAGAATTTGGATTTCTGGTTAAGGTTCAGCACAGCATTTGGACAGATACAGAGCTACGACACTTCAATCGAAGATCTACAAGCCGAGATATCAAAGCTCGAGCAAAGAAGAAAGCAAGATGGAAGCAGTACAGCCAAATATGCCCTGAGATCAGATGTTCGACCATTTTATGTACACTTAAGGGAAATAAACACAGACCTGGGTCTCTGGCTGGAGAAAGGGGCAGCTTTGAAAGAGGAACTGAAATCCAGATTTGAGTCGTTGTGTAACATACAGGATGAGATAACAAAAGCCCTGAAGTCAAGTGCTGAAGACGATGATTTCAGATTTACGAGCTATCAAGCTGCTAAATTTCAAGGTGAGGTGTTGAACATGAAGCAAGAGAACAACAAAGTGGCAGACGAGTTACAAGCGGGGTTAGATCACATTACCACGCTTCAACTCGAGGTTGACAAGACACTAGGAAAGCTAAGCGAGGAGTTTGCTCTTACGGGTTCAAAGAAGACATCTGATCTTGATCTCCAGCATTCGGATAGTCGCTCAAGAGTGCCCTTAAGGTCATTCATCTTTGGCTCCAAACAGAAGAGAGCAAAGCCATCGATATTTTCCTGCATGCATCCTTCACTATATAGAAAGATGAAGGCTTCTTCTACATAGGTGATATTTGCATATTATATACTGATTCATATACTGTAATTTATCAGATTCATGGAGGGTTTGATTCTTTCGTTGTCTTTTTCACTGGGGAGATTGGCCTTTTTTTATCCCCCATTTCGTTTTCTTGGTTTGCAAGATTGAAAACAATAGTTGTGTGTTGGTTATCTTTTTGAGTATTGTAGATTGTTCACAGTTTGTAACTGGTGAAGCAAGAGGTATGTCTCCAGGCTTTTTACATTTTCATCAAATTTGTATGTCCAGTACCATTACAAGAAATAGAGTTTGTGATTTTAATATTTTATGGCACCAAAATAGACTATAGTTCTCTAACAATCTTATGAGACTATGCTAGGACTGTAAGAGCTAGTATCTCCCACAAGAAAACTCAAGTGTAAAATCAGACTGAACATTTCATTTAAACAGATGAGAAATCATATTGTTTGTCATTCTGAAAAGTTACACAAGAGTTGTTTATCTTCAGAGAACAAAAGCTTCAGGATAATAGACAAGTTCTGCAACAATCATATGAGACTAAGCTAAGAATCTAGAGCCATTATTTCTCAAAACAATCAGATTGAACATTTCATTTAGACAGATGAGAAATCATATTAGTCGTCATTCTGAAACAGTTACACGAGTTTATCTTCAGAGAACAAGCTTCATTAACAATTTACAAGAAAAAGAAAAAAAAGGGCAAACTCAACAATTTACTGAAATATTCGAGATCAAGAATGTTATGTTTATTTATGAGATAAGTCTTTCAAGTCTCAAAAGAAAATTTCAGAGACTACCTTAGCTCCTCTTCCTTTAGCCATGTATAGACCTACGTGGTGCATCAACTCCTGGTAACAAAGTAACACAACAGAAAAAAAAAAAAGAAGATGAACGGATTCAAATGTGTCAAGTCACCAGGAAAAATAAAACAATAATGTTAATTTCAGAAGCCTCAAAATTTTCACCTGAGGATGAGCCTGAGCACCTTTGATGTCTTTTGCAACATGAAGAGGAAGGTCAAAAGTAGCGCAAGCACGCGAGTACACAACCACATCTTCTAGAGGAGGAAGAACACGGTGGTTTCGAGCAGAGAGTGTAGTAGCCACAAAATCAAACACACATATGTCTGTACAGATACCTACAACCACAATCTTCATATTCCCAAAACAAGCGGATGTTCAAGTAAGTTTAAGCCTAAAAGTATTGAACTTGTAGTTGTACTGATCATATTATCAGAAAAAACTTACAACTTTGATCTGTTTTTCCTTAACCCAATCCACAAAAACATTAGAACCATCTTTCTCCATCGAACCCACAAACCCATTAATGCAATCCTTTCGCCTAAGAGTTACACAATTCTCACTTTCAAGCCACTTCAGAGCTGATTCATTATTACCAAAAAATAGAAATCAAGAGACTTTATCACTGGTTATAGAATTCTAACAAGACATTGACAGAGCTATAATACCAGGAACAAGTTCTGATTCTTCAGTTCCTATAATACAATGAGGAGGATAAGGATTCTCCGGAATATCCGGATGATGAGAGTCGAGCAACGCAAAAACTGGCCATTTCCGATTGCAGAATTCTCTAGCAAGCTTTGCACTTTCATCCACCATTTTCGTTATCTGTTCATTATGTTTTGTTGGAGCCTATAAAATCACAAGACAGACAGCTCAATTAGCTCAAAAAACATATGACTGAAGCAATATCACAAACACTTGGAAGACATTAAGAAACAATTAAAAAATAAAAATTCCAGTTTATTTTGGAGAAATTAGAACATATCGAGTGAAAAAGATTGAATATTGTACAAACCATATTGCCGGAGCCAACTGTGCAGAAGCCATTAACAACGTCAACGATGACGAGACCGACGCTTGAGTCTCCATTCAAAACCAGAGATTCTTCCTCATCTACTGGCATCTCTTTCTTTAGCTGATCGAGTATCGTTTCATCATTCGCCATATCGATACACAAGTCTTAGAAGAAATTGAAAACTGAGAAAGATTCCAAATTGATAAGAATCTGAAGAATGTTTTGTTTTTGTACAATTTTGAAATTTTCAGGTTTTCGAGTTTGACTTCTGCTTTTGACGGATCATGAAATGAAATTATGAAAACTTAGTTTATTTAACTAATATATACGAAGTTAGCAAGTGGGGGTGTAGCTCATATGGTAGAGCGCTCGCTTCGCATGCGAGAGGCACGGGGTTCGATTCCCCGCACCTCCATTTTTTTTCTTTTGTTTTATATATATTTCTCGTCTGTTCATTCGAAACCTGTGATTATGGGCCTAACCAAATAAGCCTACATTATAAAGCACTGCACAATCACATGAGGCTTTTTCATATGTGTTTTTTTGTTAAAAGATTTTCAAACTAAACTAATGCATGAGAAATAAAAAGTTTACAAAGCTCAGTTTTAAAAATCTAAATACATTTTTTCAGTCACCCAAATAGGTTAGGAAGAAACCAAAGATTGAACCAAATGTTAAAAAGATTATGACACATCTTTACATTTGTTCATCTTCATATTCCAGATTCTACCTTTTAACTAACTCATGATGTTTGGGATTTCCTCGTCCTCTTCTGGTTTCCACTATGAGGCTCTCAAAGTTTATGAAGGTTGTTGGTGATTTGTGTGTGCCAAAATCAAAGATATTTTGGTTCTCTTGTATCAGTTTTGATTGTTTGATCCTTTTTGTCTGTTGTAGTTGTTTGCCTCCCTTTCAATAGGGCTTACTTTCCGGAAACTTCTTTGTTTGCCGGCTTAGTTTTTCCAGGTTATTGTGTTAATCGCCGGAGATGTATCTCAAACTCTTAATAATACATTTTCTAGATGAAAAAAAACTAACTCATGATGTTTATACAATTCTTTTACTTACTCAAATCATTTCAAAAACTTTTTTGAATACATCCAGTAGGCTAAGGCAGAAATATCCAAATTCATCGGATATTCAGATCCGAAAAGATAAATATTCGGCGTTACGGATCCATATCCGGATACTAAAAAATTCGGAACAAATATCCGCGAATATCAAGATTCGGTTCAAAATTTTTTTTATTGAATATCCACTTTTATATCGAATATCTGCTTTTACACTAAGTTTTTATAATTTGGATCGGATCCGGATATTAAGATTGAGGATCCAGAGATATTTAGATGCGGATATTAAGATTGAGGATCCGCCGGATCTTTAAGAGGCTTAACATCCATATATTGGAGTACACCCGTCTCTCTCTCACATTTTAAAATATATCCACTAATATATACTATGTTTTTTTTAAATCCATGTTGCAGTTGAAAGCAACTATTATAACGCGAATCATGTTACGTAATGGGGCTAGGTCAATGTGAACTAAATCCCATTACCTAGTTTCTATAAAACTACATTATCAATCGCAGATGAACTGATCTATCACAATGACTAACTTCGTAGACAACAATGGAGCCAAGCTCCACGTGGCAATGTTTCCATGGTTAGCCTTTGGCCATATGGTTCCATACTTGGAGCTCTCTAAGCTCATGGTTCAAAAAGGTCACACCGTCTCTTTCATCTCCACTCCTCGTAATATCGATCGTCTTCTCCCACGGTTGCCGGAGAATCTCTCCTCCGCCATCAACTTTATCAAGCTCCCATTTTCCGGCCACAACAAACTCCCGGAGGACGGCGAAGCCACCACCGACGTGCCTTTCGATCTCATTCCTTATTTCAAAATCGCTTTCGACGGATTACAAGTTCCGGTGACGAAGTTTCTTGAATCTTCGAAACCGGATTGGATTCTCCATGATTTCGCGCCTTACTGGCTTCCTCCAATCTCTCGCCGCCTTGGAATCAAAACTGGATTCTTCAGTGCTTTTACCGGAGCTAGTCTTGGGATTCTAAAACCGCCGGGATTCGAAGAGTACCGTACTTCGCCGGAGGATTTTGTGACGCCACCTAAGTGGGTCCCATTTAAAACTTCGGTAGCTTACCGATTATTCGAATGCCGGTTTATTTTTAACGGATTCATGGGGGAGCCCACCGAAGGTAATGTCTCCGACGTCCACCGTTTCGGCGGCGTACTCGACGGTTGTGACGTCATCGCCATACGGAGCTGTTATGAGTACGAAGGAGAGTGGTTAGGACTTATACAAAATCTTCACCGGAAACCGGTTATACCGGTGGGAGTTTTACCTCCTAAAGAAGAAAAGTTTGAAGATACCGACATGTGGCTATCTATTAAAAAGTGGTTGGACACACAAAGAACAACATCCGTGGTTTACGTAGCTTTTGGTTCAGAAGCTAAACCGAGTCAAACAGAGCTAAATGAGATCGCTCTTGGTTTAGAGCTTTCCGGTTTACCTTTCTTTTGGGTGTTAAAGACTCGGCGTGGCCCATGGGATACCGAACCGATCGAGCTTCCTGAAGGATTCGAAGAGCGTACAGCAGATAGAGGGATGGTGTGGAGAGGTTGGGTTGAGCAATTGAGAATATTGAGCCACGATTCGATCGGTTTGGTTCTGACTCATCCCGGTTGGGGAACGATAATCGAAGCTATCCGGTTTGCTAAACCGATGGTGATGCTGGTTTTCTTGTATGACCAAGGATTGAATGCAAGAGTAGTCGAAGAGAAGAAAATTGGATATATGATCCCTCGGGATGATTCAGAAGGTTTCTTTACTAAAGAAAGTGTTGCCAAATCTTTGAAATTGGTAATGGAAGATGAAGAAGGAAAGGTTTATAGAGAGAATGTGAAAGATATGAAGGGAGTGTTTGGAGATATGGATAGGCAAGATCGTTATGTTGATTCTTTCATGGAATATCTCGTTACTCATCATTAACTTTGAGCATGGAGTCTTGATCCATTGAAGGGGTTCAACTAGATGAACTTTATGATAACTATAATTATCGAATTTGATCAAGTGATGCAACGATGATCAATGAATAATATAATGTTTGGAAATGGTCAAGTTTTGTGATAACAAATTTTATTTGATAACACTGTCCCAAAAGTCTATATTTTATTTTGCTAAATGTTTAGTTTTCAACACCTTTCATTCCAAAATATGTCTTGGTTTAACGAAAATTTTAAGAACATTATAAAAACAAAACAATACATTTTAATTAAATTTGAACTCATAAACATTGGAATCTCAGAGAATGTTGGCGATCTTGACTTTAAATTCATCCAACAAATCAATGCTCATCTCTGGCAAGTCTTTACGGCCTGGCGGATCCTCTCTGAAAATATTTCAGTCCCAACAAGACAAAAAGATCAATCAATGTCATAGAGTCTCGATGGTCAAAGCAACATAGGAATCGTGAACCGCTCTAACCTGTTTAGTTGTAGCCTCTTTGTGATCGACCAGCCCGAGCTTCTGCCACCTATACACACACAATAAAATCATCACACTCGTAAACGCAAATAAACTATGCATAATCTTTAGAAATTCCAATACATTTATCTTTTACCAAGAAAACACGAATTTATTTTTATAATGAAAATACTAGCCTAAGGTACAAGACTTGGTATTTATGGCATAACTTGTTTAATATGTTCAAAGATCTTGTCATTTGGAATAAAAATTAACCATTTACTGATGTTTCTGTCACTTTCGTCAACATCAACATATTAGCCAGCTTCGTGCATTTGTTTTTTTACCTGTTTATGCAAACGAAACAAAAAGCTAGAGATTAGACACTAGAAGAATTGCAAGTGTAATGCTCCAACAATATTGCAAACATACGCTCAACAGATCCCAACACTATGTATCACCACAGGTCTCTCACTCTTTCCTTCCTCCTTAGCTGAGTATTCCAATTCAAAGCGAGCCGGAAGTTGAAAATCAAGCTGATATGAAAGCAAACAAACGATCAAACTCTGAAAATAATCATACCGTTGAAAACCAAATATTGTGTAAGCATACTCAATGACATGCTTCACTTCTTCTCCAACCTGAAAATAGATAAAAAGAATATTTCTAAGGAGCTCCAAGGTTTGCTGGATAAGAAACAAATATTGCAAACCTGATCCACTCTACAGAATATGTGTGCATCATCCTGAAAACAAGTATGATGATGTTCCTTAAATTTTCTTGTCAACATTTTAATCACAAGAAAAGTTCAAAAAGATGTAAAAATACTTGTACAAACTGTCTGTCGAACGCGGGTCATTCCACTAAGTGCTCCACTTGCCTCATTTCAATGTAACACTCCAAAATCAGCCATTCTAATGGGTAATTCTACATTCCATACCGTAAAAGAATGGTATCAGCAAAGATAAATGATAATACTTTACAACTTCGTGAGTAAGGTTCAGACCAATGTTAAATTAACTTTAGAGCAGACTTTCTCTCAATAGAAATCGAAGTTATGATTTTTTTAGTTTTAACCTACAAAAAATTACCATTGGACCAATCCCACGTTGGTCATAAATAAATTTTTTTAAGAAAAAAAACATTATTAAGTCACAAGGAACAGAGCCCAAACCTTTATATGAGCGAGATTCTAGTTGGAACATCAAGTAGTGACAAGGGCAGTTCATAAGTTTAAGCCCAAATTCTTGTTTCTCAATCTGCACAAAAGGAAGAATACAGAAAGTTATTTCACGGTGTTTTGCCTAAATTGCGCCGTCGTGAATAACCGCCGTGGGGTAACCACCGTATCTTCTCAAAATCGACGACCACAGCGGCGTCCACTAATACACGTGTTACCAGATGAGATAGCTATACGAGTAGCTGCCACGCGTCAGTCATCGGTGGCATAATCGGTTCGAACGGTTACGTTGTTTCAAAGCTTCGGCGTGAAACCGAAACCAAAATTCATTGCGAATCTCCGGTTAAAGGCGTGAAACTGGGTTGTTTTCATCGTCGGTTCAACATCGGTTAACAGAAAGCATTCTATTGACTGATAGAGTCGGAGATTTTTCCGGCGGGGAACACAAGGATTAGGTGACGTGTGAGGTTTCTGATACTCAGACGCCGTTAATTAGGATTTTGGAAAGATCATGGGCGGTTTTAGCGGCGAAAGATAGCGGTGGAGTCGTTGATGATGATGATGAAGAAGCTTATTGTGGGATTTTGGCTGATCGGAATCAAATTGGTGCTGTTTTGGGATTAGGTTGGAAGAATGTTGAATGGATGCGGAGAAATTCTGGTGCCATGATTAGGGTTTTGCCCTCTCCAATTTGTGGTACTAACACTGATGAACTCATTCAGGTATGTTCTATGTCCTATGAAATTCAAAGTCTGGATTTTTATAATATTAAAAGTTTAAAGTTTGGATTTTTGAATTATTTTCTGGGTTTTTGGTCTTTGATTTTATGTCAATGGAAGCAATGCATGACTTATTTCCCCATGAAAGTGAAATTGGTATATAAGATTTGAGAATGTGTTTAGTGTTGAAGAAGAAGAAGCAGTAACATTGTTTGTGGTAATGAATCTAAATTTGAATCCGCTATTTTTAAACATTCATAACGTTCATTGCGTTTTTGAAAAGTGATTCTGCTATAAACTATGATCAATGTTACATATATTCCGCTATTTGTAGCAACTATGATCAATGTTACTGGAGATGTCTTGGCTGTGAAGAAGGCATTAGGTATAGTATCGACTACTCTTCAAAATTGTCCACCTGTTAATGGCTATCCACCGCCGCTTTGTAGCAAAGCTTATGAGTCATCTACTGATGGAAACTCAGAGGATCCACATTCCTCTTCGTTGTCTGATGTTTCAGAAACTGCTGTGTCTTTGTATAGACATTTACCATCACCATATGAAGGAGGAAACAGTTTTCAGGATTCTAAAGATACAGTGCGAAAAGTTTTGTTCAAGATGATATGCACTAGTGTTGCAGCTGAAGGCATAATTGGGAAACAAGGAACTCTTATTAGAGCTTTGGAGAATGAAACAGGTGCTTCTATTTCGATTGGAGCTCCTTTAAAAGTATATGGAACGAGTTGTTACCATTTCTGCACGTGAGGTAAGGTTTTATTCTCCTGCTAGTTGCTGCTACATGTTTATCCGAGTTTTTTTGTTGATGTAATCTATTCGGTTTGTGTTTTTTCTCTAGAACCTTGAGTCACGGTACTCTCATGCACAAATGCTCTGGCTCTTGTCTTTGCAAGATATGTTGAGATTGATGCTGAGAAAGGTCTGCTTCCGGGATTGCACAATGGTGCTTTAGTGAAAGCCAAGCTATCGGTACCATCACAGTTTGCTAATGGCTTAATTGGAGACTGAGAAGCAATCATAGCAACTGGTGCTGATGTACACATTCCTGTACGTGACCAGATTCTAGACTGTTTCTCAGAAAATGAAATGGTGTTTGAGGTAAATGCGTGTTTTCTTGTAATCAGTATAAGTCTTTTGTCTTTAGAGATATGAAAGTTGTGCAATTAACCAAAATTTGCTCATTATTGACTCTCTTGATTGTGTTTAGATTAAGGGAGAGTTTAGTCATGTACAGAAGGCCTTGTCCCATGTTTCTTCTAAATTACGAGAAAACCTATTGCCAAAGGAGGTTCTTGAAGAAATGAGAGCTAGAGTTATAAATCCATATGGAAGTGCAGGAACAAGCCAGATACATAATCTGCAACCATCACAATAAGTAAGTATGATTGTGCAACAAACCGCAGAATGCAAGCAGGGGTGGTCCTCTCTCGGTATCAGGTGGTGATCAAGACCTGAAGATGGTTAGAAGCGGTGCAGAGCTAATGAAGTCGATCGATTATCTAATGCACACCAAGGTCCTTAAAGAGGTGGATGAAGTCAAAAGCTGTACACTTCCAGAAAGTTTGGTGGAGAATGACTTGACACAGGGAATGAAAGAGCTTCAAGTTTCTAGCAATGGAGATGTCTCTTCTTTACCACCAAGGTATTTTCTTGCTAACAACAGTGCATCCATTTTCTTAACATTGTGGTTATAAAACTGAATATTTCTCATGGGTTTTTGAAGCAGAAGAAGTAAAGGTGTATCTTTGAGAAACGTTCGCTTGGAGTTAGGTGTTGAGAACTCTTGGTTCACTCTATGGCAGAGATGGTACTGGTCTAGATAATATACAACAGGTATTTAAAATCTCTGAATGGAACCTTTTAGATGCTAGACAAAAACGAATGAAGTTTATAGGTTCTTTGCAAACCAACAGATTTCAGGAGCAAGAGTGGATGTGAAGGATCCTACAGGAGTCGAAGCAATGGTCTTAATCTCTGGGAGTCCTGAGCAAACCTGCACAGCGATGTCTTTGATCTTGTCAATCCTTGCTGATCAATGATTGCGTTTTGCAACTACTTTTGGTTTGTTTCGTTTTTATGTGTCAATCCTTTTTTTGTGACTGGTTTTGAAAACTAGCAGTTGTCAGAATCTAGTGCAGTGTTTTTGTTTGATCTGCTTCTTCAAGCTGTGTATCTAGAAGAATGCAACATTGTACTTGCTCTAAAGTAAGCTCAACAAAATCATTTCATCATCAAAATTTTCCAAAAGTTATTAACTCTTAAATCAGATTTAAAAAAGGATCTTCTCCTGATCCTAATCGTAATTAACAAAATTTATTTCAAAGAATTGTGCGGAATTGTCTTTCGACCACCCAACGGCAAAGACGATTCAACGGTATTTTATGTGATTGGTTTGGGGTTAGAGAAATTTAACTCTCGATTTTTGTTTGCTCTCTTTTATCTTCTGTTTATTTTGTTTTCATCTCTATTATTAATGATGTGTACTCTTTTTTCTCAATCACTAATTTTTTCTAATTGGATTTTTTGGTCTTGAGTTTTAACGAAACACTTTTTTTTTAAAAAAATTTTTCTCTCTTTTGTTTTAAAAAACGGAAACACTTGTCGTAAATTTTTTTTAAAAATATAATGTTAAATATTATTCAAAGAAAGAAATGCAATCTCAGATTCTATAAACACACTAATTAACCCAACAGCCAAAATTCTATAAAATGCTTAAAAGTGACGAGTAATTTAAAGTTTAATTGCTTACGTCACTCTCTACAAACTATCCTGAGCCTCTGCTCAAGAATCCGGTCCACGTCATACCAATTCCGGTTTACGTGATTTTTTCGGTTTGGGTTTGGCCCACTATTAAAAAATCGAGGCCCATATACAAACTTTACGAGGTTCGTTCATCGTTAACGGTAGACTAAAAAAAATCTTAACGGTCGTCTCAGAGATTCAAATTTGAAAAACGAAACCAGGAAAGGAAAAATCAATTATTCCTTCCGGTCACGCCTTTCTCTATCTTTTCTTTGTATTAACCCTTTCAATTTCTTGATTTTTGAATAAGAGAAACAATTTAATTTTCGAATTTCAAGTTACAAAGAAACAGCTTCGATTTCTACAATGGAAGATGTTCAGATCGACGCTACAGTTCCGGTGGATCCAATAGTCACGGCACCTTGTTCACCGGAGATTCCCAATTCCCAGTTCGTTGGTGATACAACTGTGAACTTAGAGATCGGAGATACTTCCGTGGATGACTCTGACGATTCTTTGGGCGATGCTATGGTTTGTGATCCGAATTCAAGACTGGTTCCCACTGGTTTCACAAGACCTAATCGCACAGGTTCGATCTTCTCACTTCAATTTCACAAATCGAGTTTTCAGCTGCATTTTCTTTTCGGAAATTTCAGGTTTTGGATCTGATTACTTGTTATACCCTAGGGTTTTCGTTTCGCCTAATTTCCACAGATTCGAGCCTTGTACGACTGTAAATCACTAAATATATTTTGAAAATATTCTGATTTTTTGTTTAATTTGACATTCTAATTCGCACATTCCTCTAATTTAGTGAAAAGGATGCTTTTGATCTGGTTTTAACGAATAGAAATAGGGTTTCCTCTTCTAATTTAGAGAATCGAAAAACTTCAATGTAGCTTCTGTATTGAGACATTCTTTTGTTATTGGTGTTAGCAGATGAGACCATTATGTTCATAAATGCTGGAGGAGATGATTCAATGGTATTAGATTCTGAATTGAGTATTCTCAGAGACACTTATTTCGAAGGAGGGGATGTGTTGCGAACAGAAGAGTCTATAATTGAAGCAGGAGACTATCCATTCATTTACCAGTCAGCTCGTGTAGGGAACTTTTGCTACCGGTTAGACAATGTTCTTCCAGGAGAATACTTGATCGATTTTCATTTTGCTGAGATTATTAATACCAATGGACCTAAAGGGATTAGGGTGTTCAATGTCTATGTTCAAGATGAGAAGGCAAGTTAAACCAACTCAAGATGGTGTTTTCATGTAGTTATGGATAAGAGTATGCGTAATAATGCTGAAAGAAGTTTTTTTTGTTATGTTCAGGTCTTAGCTGAATTCGATATCTTCTCGGTTGTTGGCTCAAACAGGCCACTCTTGTTGGTTGACTTAAGGGTTGTGGTAATGGATGACGGATTGATTAGGGTAAGGTTCGAAGGGATTAATGGAAGTCCAGTGGTTTGTGGGATTTGTCTGAGGAAAGCACCACAAGTATCAGGTAATGAATCCTCTTCTCTTGTGCTTTGGTTTTATATAAGATTTTAACTTATTAAGGGAATCTCAATATTAAGTTTCTAACTCATTCCTTGCATTACTTTACAGTTCCAAGGACATCACAAGATTATATTAAGTGTGAGAATTGTGCTACTGAAATAGAGATTTCTCCCACTCGGGTACTGTTTAATAGCCTGCTGGCTCTTATTTCCTTAAAATATAGGCGCTATTGATCACCTGAGTTTCTTCTTCTTATGTTGATATTTGAGCAGAAGAGACTTATGCGAGCCAAAGCTCATGACAAGTATGAGAAGAAGATAGAAGAGCTTTCTCAACGATACCAACATAAGACTAATGAGTGCCATGAAGCATGGATGTCACTGACCTCTGCCAACGAGCAACTAGAGAAAGTGATGATGGAACTTGACAATAAGATGTTTGAGGCACGCTCTCTAGGTAATGCAGAACTTGACGTATGGGTGAAAGTGGGAGAATTGTCATCATTGTCAATCCAAATTTGTTACTCTTATATCTTTTGTTTGGACGGAGGTTTTCTTGCTTTTAATTCGGTGCTTACTTGAAATAGACCAAACTGTGGCAACACAAGCTGATTGTTTGAAGAGTATCACTAGCAAGTATGAGGATGACAAGAGACATTGGGCCAATGCAATTGTTACTCTACAGGAGAAAATAGAGGTAGCTGAGTATCTCCTCAAGTGCTATTGTATCACAGCCTCTCTGCAATGTACATGTTTTTCAAAGATTTTTTTTTGGAATTTATAAAACTGTTGCTATGCAGATAATGAAAAGGGAACAATCTCAGCTATCACAGGAAGCACACGAATGCGTGGAAGGGATTCCTGAATTGTACAAAATGGTTGATGGAGTTCAGGCACTCGGTGAGTTTACCTCCACTCATTTAGTTCTGAAGATGGGATATTAAAAGGCAATTCGATGAACTAATACCATATCAACTCATAAAAACAGTTTCACAGTGTGAGGATCTTAAACAGAAATACAGTGAAGAGCAAGCGAAGCGAAAGGAGCTCTATAACTATATACAAGAGACTAAAGGCAATGAAATCTTATTTTTATGATGATCTGCTTTAGCTTCTATCACACTTTAATAATTTACTGACAGCATCCCTTATATCAGGCAATATTAGGGTCTTTTGTCGCTGCCGCCCTTTGAATAAGGAGGAGACGTCAACTAAGTGTGCCACAATAGTTGACTTTGATGGAGCAAATGATGGAGAGCTTGGTGTAATTACAGGAAATAATTCCAAGAAAAGTTTCAAGTTTGACAGAGTTTATACACCGAAAGATGGTCAAGGTAATGTGATATGTCATGGTCAAGTTTAATCATTAAGTATAAACAACAGTAATTACTGACAAAGTTTCTTTCTTGATCTTGCAGTTGATGTCTTCGCCGATGCTTCTCCTATGGTTGTTTCAGTGCTAGACGGATACAATGTTTGTATTTTTGCATACGGGCAAACAGGAACAGGAAAGACGTTTACAATGGAAGGTACTCCACAGAACAGGGGTGTCAACTATAGAACCGTCGAGCAATTATTTGAAGTTGCTAGAGAAAGGAGAGAGACAATTTCATATAACATATCGGTTAGTGTCCTTGAGGTCTACAATGAACAGATAAGAGACTTGTTGGCAACATCACCAGCGTCAAAGAAGTAAGAATTCTCTAGCTAATTAAATCCTAAACACATAGATATTGAAATAGAAACTTGATCTTAATCCTTTTGGATTTTGCTACCAAGGTTGGAGATAAAACAATCCTCCGAGGGGTCCCACCATGTTCCTGGATTAGTAGAATCAAAAGTGGAAAATATAAATGAAGTATGGAATGTGCTTCAGGCTGGGAGCAATGCAAGATCTGTTGGATCCAATAATGTGAATGAGCATAGCAGCCGCTCTCACTGGTATCACGAGATATATGCCACTCTCACTATGTTGTTTCAATGTTTGGCTTTCCCACATTTCATGTTACACTTATGAGGGTTTTTTAATATACTAAGTTTTCTTTGCAGCATGCTCTCTATAATGGTAAAAGCGAAGAACCTGATGAATGGTGACTGCACAAAAAGCAAGCTTTGGCTAGTGGATTTAGCTGGAAGTGAGAGGTTGGCAAAGACTGATGTGCAAGGGGAGCGTCTGAAGGAAGCACAGAACATCAATAGGTCACTTTCAGCTCTCGGGGATGTGATCTATGCACTGGCAACAAAGAGTAGTCACATTCCATACAGGTTAGTCTAATCCTTTGCCTCATTCCATACAGAGATAGTTTTGTACCTTGACTGCTTTAACACTTTCCAATTATTAACTATCAGGAACTCAAAACTAACACATTTGCTTCAAGACTCACTGGGTAAGAATCCTCATGACCTTTTCTTAAGGTTTAAATCCATTGTTACACTGTGCTTTTGGTAAACTGGCGTGTATGTGCAAACGATGCAGGAGGCGACTCAAAGACTTTGATGTTCGTGCAAATCAGTCCCTCTGAGCATGATGTGAGTGAGACTCTAAGCTCACTGAACTTTGCAACTCGTGTAAGAGGGGTTGAGTTGGGTCCTGCGAGGAAGCAAGTTGATACCGGTGAGATTCAGAAGATGAAAGCAATGGTATGGCTTCTGCAAGTTTTTTTTACTTCCTGGATCTTTCTTTTTGGATTGTGTCACAGCTTACCCTTCGTATATCACTTTTGAAGGTGGAGAAAGCAAGGCAAGAAAGCCGATCTAAAGATGAATCAATAAAGAAACTGGAAGAGAACATACAGAACCTGGAAGGTAAGAATAAAGGAAGAGACCACTTATACAGAAGTCTCCAGGAAAAGAACAAACAACTTGAAAGCCAGCTTGATTCACTACATAACCAATCAGAAAAACAAAACGCACAGCTTCAAGAAAAACTAAAAAGCAGAGATGAGATTTGTAGCAATCTCCAGCAAAAGGTTCATTCTCTTTTCTGCTTAACATTTCCTCTATCACCATTATATGACTAACAGAAACCATTTTTTCCATTCAAGGTCAAAGAGCTAGAGTATAAAGTCCGGGAGAGAGACCAATCAGACTCTGCAGCTTACAACCAGAAGGTTTCATAAGATCAGTATTGATTGTTACATAAATCCCATACTGTTTTGTTGAGAGTTACCAAACTTATTAAAATGATGCCTGCAGGTTAAGGATCTGGAGAAAAAGTTGAAAGAATCTGAAGGCAACTCCCTTGTGTGGCAACAAAAGGTTAAGGATTTTGAGAATAAATTGAAAGATTCTGAAGGCAACTCTCTTGTGTGGCAACAGAAGGTTAGAGAGGAGTGATTCAATCTCAAATTTTGCATCTTTTTGTATGTAAAATCTCACCACCTCACGCTCTTCTATTTGATATGGTTTCCCAGATTAAAGAAATGGAGACGAAACATAAAGACGACCAAAGTCAAGAAGCAGTGTTTCTAAGTCAGAAGGTCAGTTTCATGGATAGTCTCGGGGTTTTCAAGCTTTTGAATTTCCGATATCACCAACTGTATTGAAAAAAATGGTGTTTTTGCAGATTAAAGAACTTGAAATGAGAATAAAGGAGCAAGAGCAGCATATACAACAAATGGCAACAACTAGAGAATTCCCTGATGTTGTGAATGCTACTCCTAATGAAGTGAAAACTTGCTTCAAAGACGATAACTTTGGCAATGAGAATATGGAATCCAACAACAATAACATCCTGAGAACATCTAACCGTCTCAAGACTAGAAGATACGATTCTTTAAATCTCAATGAGATAACTAGGAAGAAGAGGGCCTCGAGAAGCGGCGAAACAGAGAACAATGGTGATGATCCTCAAATGAAGGAGAAACGGATAAGGAAATCAGACCCACCAAAAGTTATAGCCAGAGTAATCAGACCAACAAGACCAGCTTCTGGTTCGTCAAATCAAGTCCATGTGGTTCAGAGGAGGGTTATTAACAGAGAACAACAACAAGTGCCGGTTGGGAAAGAGAAAGACTCCAAGAAGAAGATTTGGTCAAGATAAAAAAAAAAAAGCTAAATAGTATAGAGAAACTCTAATCTCATGTGATTCTCTAAATAATTACATGCTATTTTTGATCAACTATTTTGGGTTTCTAAGTATTTTTTTTTTTTGACATAGGATTTTAAAACTGAAAAAAAATTATACATATTGATTTCATTCTTCTTCTACTAAGCTAAAATGCATAATTTTTGAAGTTTATAAAAAAAAAACTAAAATGCACAAGTTAGATACATTAATTAATACATTCCGTCTTATTATATTCACACCCCCTTGATATATATTACATTCAAATAAATAAAACGAACCCTAGGAAAAATAAAATTATAATTTCACTCTATCCGACTACATTTTCAAGTTTTAGGAGGACTTTCAAGACGAATATAATCATACATAACACCTTGAAACGGTGTTATACTTCTCGTCTGAGTTAAATATATCGTGTTATCACCAGCACTTAGTAAATTTCCAGCCACATTGATACTATACAATCTATATAACCCATGAATTCCATGTCTCGCGATCGCATTGTCTTTTCCAATTAAACCGGTCGTGAAAATATGATTAGATTTCGGATCGTTGATCCGAACTTGTAGTTCGGAATCAGCGGCTGACGCTAGAGCTATTCGAAGTGTGTATACTCCGAGCTGGTTCACGTTTTTGAGGTTAAAAACGATTTGCCATGTCGTTGGTTGATATGTATTGTTTCCAACGTTTCTATATAGTTAAATAGTAACGATAATTAGTTTCTAATTCAACAGAAGCATGAAAATAGAAAGAAAAAAAAAAGTAGTTTATGTAATTTACCTGGTGACATGTGCAAAGAACCATTCTCTTCTATAATCACTTACACCGATTGTGTAGACAAGATCGTTTTCAGGGTATAAATCTGCGTAACGATCCCATAATCCATATTGCCTAAATCTGCAACAGTTTAAATTTATTTATTATATTGAATGTGCTTATAATTAGAAGTGTTGAATTGGGCCAAACTAACTAAAAATCAACCAACCAAATTTGAATGCACAACCATCCTATACTCTCTTTTATATCCGAAAATTTTTATAAAGCAACCAAACCAAAAAAGAAAATTGATGAAATAAAACAATACTCTAAGTTAATGATATCTTTTATATAAGAAACCCAACCATAACCAATATCAAAACTAAATCAAATCAATTCGAATGGAATCATTTTATTAACCAAAAAAATCGAGAAATGGAATATGTATGAATTCTCACTTATACGTAAATCTACTAAAAATAATTTTACATAAGAAGATTATATATAGTACTAACCTGTCTTGAAGTGGATTAACATATAGCTTATTCATGAGTGTAGGATAAGGATCTGGTATATAAAACTCTCCGGCCGTTCGATCCGGTACACCGATTTCCCACAATGTTGGACCTTTTCTCGGCGGCTCATACACTATGGGCCCTACATTCATCACGCTACCTACACACCAAAGTGGGCTTATGATTCTCTAGTCATAATCTTAGTACAAAACGTTCTAGTTGTATACATAAATCAAAACAAAAACTAGGCCTAAAATAAATTGATTGTGATATTTTTTAAAAAAAATTTTTGAATATATAATGTTCTTGAGACCAAGCATGCTTAGCTAGCTATGATTAAATGAGTTTATTGATATAATGCGGTTTTAACGAATTTTAATCATGATTTTTATAGTTTTTAGAGTTTTTTCAGGTAGAAACACGTTTGGAAAAAGTTTAATGCATATGAGCAAAAATTGGAGCAAAAGAACAAGAAGCAGACGTTTCTAGACCTCAAATCGATCAATGTACATGTTGGGTCGATCGATCCAACTTTAAGGAAAACGCCGTGAAGTTTGGATCGACCAGAACAACCACGGATCGACCAGAACAACCACGGATCAATCATTTCACCTCGGATCGATCGATCAACCATCAGAACGATCGATCCAATTTTTCGTGAGATTTCATATCGATATGATTTCAATTTAATTCATGAATCATTAAATTAGACATAAATATGAAATTATCTTATTATATTTCACTTATCGTTGTTTTCATTGTTTATGCTAAATTGATCACTAAGTCTCTGATTTAGCGCTTAAACTATTCATCAAAAATGTTATAAGTTGCTTGATAGAACATAGGTGAGCGAATTGTCTTAGCTAATGAAAGTTGATGCTAAGACAATCCGTGAACAAATTAAACATGTTCATTAATGCTTGTTTAGAATTATAAGTTCAACCGACAGTTTAAAATCTTAGATTGGTAGATAAAGTGATTGATACCACAAAAGTGGATTGGTTAACATTTATATTTTAATTCAAAATTATTCTTATTTGTTCTCTAAATAATTGTATGATTTATAATCTGTGAATTTCTTAGAATTTTTCTATATCTACTACTTCTTTTATTTGATATTTATATCGTTTTTAATTGGTTTCTTTAGTTTACGTCAAACAAATAATTATATCATTGTATAACCTAATTTTATTCTTAAAGAATCATAATATAATATTGGTCTTGTAAATTATACGTAGTTTATGTGCGTGTATATTTTTTTTACCTGGCATGATGGTAATGTTTTGCTCATATTTATAGTCTCCAATAAAACCAAAACCCCATGCGTAGAGACTATAATTGCCTGGCCTCACATTCTCTATTACGAATCTTCCTTTTCTGTCAGCTCTCGTCCAAAATTGATACCCCTGTTGTCCAAAAAAAAAACAAAATTAATATACACTATAATAATTACCATAAAACAGTATAATTTATACTTGGATAAAATATGACATTATTACTACTATACCTTGGATTCGGTTTGCCATGAACCGGCTTCTCCAATTGGTGCCAAACCAACAAACGCAAATTTCCCGTATATATTTAAACTTGACATGTAACTACAAGATTATGTGATCCAAAGAAAATAAAGATTAAAACAATGGTAAAAGAGAAAATGTCTAAAAATTGTACATTTGACAAGAGAAAATGAATTATATTTATAAAAAAATAAGGGGATGTTTATTTTTATTTTAGTAAGGGATAGTAAATTATTAACCTGTCTTTAACAAAGAATTGACCTTCGATTGTTCCTCTTTGATGACTAAGAGGGTAATCTTCTGAATTTACAAAGTCATAAGGCCAGCTTCTGACCTCTGCAGCCATCTGCGACAATTAGTAACCATTTTATATAAATGTAAATTTAAGTTTTCAAGAAAGAAAAAGAAGTTAATATAATCATAAATTTATTTTTAAATGAAAAAGAGGAAAGAACCTTTCGTTTAGCATCTCTCCAGAGACGAAGAGTGGAATCTTTGGGAGAGACAGAGTTGAGATAAGCAAATACAGGACCAAAAACTTTCTTCCATGGCTCTCCATTTCGATAATCCATTCTCATCTCTTTTCCCGCGTAATGCGTGCTCGTAAACATCTACAAAACCCAATCATTTTAAGGAAACAACATTGTTATTACCAGTTTCAAATAAACATATCTTAACTATATATCCCACATTTACACATTTTTTTAATTCTACAAACAATAAAATTTAGTCATCAAAGGGTATAGCTAATGTTCTAAAAATCGGACATATACACAAACCGAAATTAACGAAATTTAGAACATGAGAATAGCAATCAAAACCTAATTATTTATCATGATTTTCTAATTGAAGTTCTAAAATGTATTATGATATAAATGGACTCACGGAGAGAGCGATGGGTCCTGCATGAGAGGTGAGGTCTTGCTTGATGGGCCCACCAAGACGGAACTCGTCGCTGGGAGTTATCATCCAAAACCCAACCGGTGGGTTTGAGGAGATCCAGCCATGCACATTATTGTCTTTGTCTTCCATTGAGTACATATACTTATCGTCTACCTGTGTCACACCAGATCAATGCTCCCATCTTAGAATCCATGCTATTGATTCTCAACTCATCGAAATGTACCAAGAAACATAGTATAACTAAATTTTAGACTTAAATTAGTAAACGAGTTAAATGTTTATTTTCTTTCATTAATTAATTTCCAATTTAATGCTATTATGTATAATACTCTAGATTTATTACTTGTTTAAATTTGGTGGAATATGACGAGGATTGTAGTCTAATGGTTTATACAAGAGTTCCCTCGTGTCATAATTTATACTATCTAAATCCAAAAGTATTCATATGTGAGTTGTAGACGATAAAATTATATTTCGTACATTATAATATTTAAAAATGCATAGGATAAGATTTAATTATTACTTTATGTAAACTTCCAAATTTATAATATTTGTAAATTTAAATATGCAAAAATAAAACTCTATATCTTTCTGGATAAAAGTAGACATTTATGTACGATGACTATATTTGGAAAGGTATAATATCTAACTTTTAGTTTTCAATTGGAATATCCAGACTAAATATTGGGAAAAAAATATTCATGACTGATCTTTTAGATTAATTGGTGTCAAATTTAAATGAATGATGTAAATGCAATGTATTATATACGGAGTACAAAATTAGAGGCATACATACCTCTCCTTTGAACATTGGGTTCTCTGGATTTGTAAAAAGAACAGCTTCTTTGTAATCTAATTGCTTAGCATTGTCTCGATCCGCCATCGATGGCATGCTTCTCTGTCGATCATCAGATATCGCCATGAAATCAAATCTGAAATTTGCATCCCAAAAATCACAAAAAGATTCACTAAATGGACAGTTTAAATTGGCATTTAAGCAGATATATCATTAGTAAAATGTATGGTTACTTTTTGGGGTTGAGCTTGAAGACGATCCTGATTTGGTCCATGTCCACATCGGGCCAACCTTCTAACCTCTCCAATATACCGTACATGTATATTCCGGAGACACCACTTCGAATTATATATCTTTAAGAAAATTTACATTTTATTACACTTATTTAGTTTGGAGGCCATAGTTACATAAGTATATATCTAGATCTTACCAATAATCTACGTACCTTTTATCTACGTTTAGGGGGACTAAGGAGCCACGTTTAGAGATAGTCCACGTTCTTGTAAATGAAATTTCAACTTGTTCTTCGTTCTGGGTTATGATTTCAAATTTAGTTCCTTCTAATCTACGGATCACACACAAGAAATGTAAAAAGGTTCTAAAAATGGCTGCGATAAATTATGATATTTTCACAAAATAAGACAACAAGAGTTTGGAAAACTCACTTGTCAATTTCCAATTTCATTTCTGGTTCATACCAGGCTACGTCCCAATACCTATTTCCATAACAATTTATCCAAAAAAGGCAATTAGATATTGTTAAAAAAATTATATGCATTATTTGTATGTAAACATTTTTTATTTTAACATGTACCAAAATATAAGAGATTTTGTTATAAATTCATATGTTAAAAGAAAAAAAAAAAGTTCTTACCCGCGATCATCAATTGCGTCGTCCAAGACATTATCGATGCCTTTATATTTGATTCCTGTTATTAAGCCTTGTGGGCTCGAGAAAGTAACTTGAATAATACCATTATCAACTACCACCTTAAAACCAACAAAATTGTTAACACATTGTAAGAAAAAAAAATCTAAAATGAGAGGTTTGATCATTTAAATATCTCTTACCTTGTCATGACTATCTCTCCTTAGCTGAACTGTTAGTGAAGCTGGTATGTTTTGTCCAGAATTTGTAATGTTAAGTTTGTTTCTGTAATTAAAAAATTGTAGCAAAAAGATAAATTATTTTGTTAAAATCCTAGAGACAGCAATTAAGTACCTTGGATTGGTATAGCATGTCTTTGATTCATTATTTTAATCAATATAAAATAATATTAACCTTATTGTTAAAAGTAATTAAATAGTTAAGAAAACTCAACTAGTTTTGTCAATATTAAAAACAAATTTACCAATTTATCGATCCAATAGTTCATAAGTTTGTGGTTCTAATTAGAGTCGATGATCTGAAAACAATTTAATTGACTTTTTGTTCGATTTTAAAAGCTTCAACTATGTGGTTAATTGGTTATGATATGGTACGAACTCAACTTGAATATGAACGGTAAACATTAGTTGAAGAGTGTTGAAGACGAAAAGAATAATTCCAATGAGGGGAACAAAAATATCCATCATGGTATTAAAGGCATAAAGTTCCCCGTATACAACATATTTGTTATATAAACAAATAACTATATATATACTATTATTGGAAGAAAAACATACATATATTTGTAATATATGTGTGAACAGAGAAGAAGACAAGTAGTTTATTAAAAAAAAAAAAAAATGTAGGTTTAGAGTCCAAAGGTAAAAGCAAACCAATATTTTTCTAAGGTGTGTGATTAAAAATAAAAAGAAACGAAATGTTGAATAATAAATAACCCCAAATCCTTAAAACAAATAATCACGTCTCGTGAGGATCTCGGTTCCTGATTCTCATCTTTAAATATTTTACGTTACAAATTTTGTATGTGTGGTTCTGTATTGTAGATATAAACGCAAATTAGAGAAAGTAATTAAGCATTGTCAATTTGTCATTACCAACGAAATTTCAACTATGTTCTTTTGTAAACCCATTAATTATACTAGTTAAGGAAACCAAAACGAACGAAAATAATTATATTATTATATAAGCCCTTTTTACTATACAGATTACCTAAGAAGTTAATATGGAAATGATTTGCCGAAAAAAAAAAAGTTAATATGAAAATGGAATCAAGGAAACCTTTGCTTTCTCTTTTATGTTTGTCTTTTCGGTATTATCTAAAATTAAGGTTAAACATCTTATTTTCGTCTTAAGGCTAACAATTTTTATAATTATACAATCTCTTCATGAACTCAACAAAAAAAAAAAAAACAGGTGAAATATTACAAAACAGTACAACAGATTCTGATGAAAAAAGTTAAGAACATCTATTTGTCCCTGTCAGTAAGTTCAACATGTGAACTTGGAAATTAAAAGCTTGTGAAAAATCAATTTTTGCATTAAAAAAAATAAGGTAAAAACTAGATGGGTCAAGAAAAAAACCCGACCCGACACAAACAGAGTTGGGTTAAGAGAAAACATACTGCGATTTCTGAGAATGAACACTTTGAGTAAGAAGAAGAAGATGGAGAAGAAGAACTTGGAAAATGACCCGACCCAACTTATTTACCGGAGCTCCGACTTTCATCTCCGCCACAATTCACTAAACTTCCGACATAGAAACTAAAGTCAAGGCAGAGATACGCATTTAAACACACAAATACTTGTTTATATATATATATATATATATAGACAAGGAACTAAGGAATCTTTTTTAACGATTAACTTAAAATGGGTGAAATTAAAAAACAATGTAAGTACCTTTTAGATTTTCTTCTGAGTTAGGTTTCTTCGGAAGATAAAATTTTGAGGAATGCAGAAGAAGAAGAAGAAGAAGAAGAAAGAAAGGCTTTTCCTATGAAGAAGGTAATCTCTCTCTCTCTCTCTCTCTTTTTTTCTAAAATTCACTGATTATTCTTTTTTAGTTCTCACAATAATCATAGGATTAGAATCTTAAGTAGCTTTATAAATCTCGAGAATCTGCATTCTGATGTGAGGGGATGTACATATTTATGTGTATATACATGTATGTATGTATATCTAAATGTGTGCGCGTACGTAGTTGATCTAGACCATCTTAATGTTGCAGGTGTGACTTTTTGTTGCCTAACCTTTTCATCTTTTTTTTTAAGAAAACAAGAAACTAGAAGGAAAAATATATTATATTACTAAAAAATAGAGGAATATTATATGATTCTTTTTTTCAACTAAAGAAATTTTATAAGAACTCTCTAACTAATACATTCATGGCACAAATAATAAAATGTATGTACCAAGCATTAACTGTAAATTTGGTTGACTGAAATACTTTTAGATTCAACCTCTGAATGAACCATACTAAACCCTCTGATCTGTGGAGGAATATATAAAATTTTTAATCCAAAACCTTTTAGTGTAAAATATATATATATATATATAACAATGTATCTCTAGGTTTAACAAATGTCAAATAAAAATTCTGAGCAAGATTTTGCAGGAATAAAATGAAAAATGGGGTGAAATAGATATGGAACGGGAACTAATTTTAGCAATAAAAATCAGGTCTAAAAATATGTTTCGAATTTCGGTTATAAACTTATAAATGGAAAGAGAAATTAACGGACACTATAAAAGTTATGCTAATTTTAAGAATTTTAAAGTATTGTTTTGATATTCTATACTAGCATATAAATAATTATGACCTACTATATTCTTTAATAATTAATATGTTTAATTTAAGAATTTATCCCAAATGGAAAATCGTGAATATTCCTACCAAAGAGAATTTAATTAAAACGCATTTCCTATATGAGACTGAAATCGAGACCGGACAGAAATCTTGTCCATCCTAATTAACAACATTTACCATTAATAACCCTTTTATCAAACAAACAAAAAAAACATTTACCATTAAAAAGTTATATTACATTCATATAAGTTCATGTCGAAATTGAAAATTTAACCTTACCTCATTGTCCCATGCGCAAAAAGTTTCTGCTTCTTTTATTGTCCTTTCATGATGTAATTAACTTGTTGAATCTCTGCCTATAATATGTTGTCAAGTTTCACATTAATGTTTTGGCAATTCATTTATTCTCAATGAATATAACGTCTAAATTTTAAAATTCATTTGCATATCGCACTCTATAAATTTGAAAGAAACTAAAATTTACCAAATATACTGCATTAATAAATATATATGGTAAAGCTGTTTTTTATTGACATCCAATGCAAACATCCAAGAAATGGCTGCCAAATATATGTCAAAACTATTAGTTTTCTATAATAAAATTCGTCAATTGGTCAGAGTAGGGTCAACTTTACATATCTTACGCGAAGTACCAAAATTGTAAACCAAAAATTTTAATTACCGACTTTTTAATTTCTCTAACGACGACTTTCAGAGGGATTCACCGATATAAATACATAGAAAATATTATAGTGTCAGAACATTCAAGTCAGTATAACCAAAACGACGACTTATGTACTGAAACAGCCAATTTTTTAAAAACAAAGAGTCAAAACTCAACAATATCCATATTAATAAAGAATTATCTCCAGTCGTTTACTGCCGAACTTGTTGGAAAATGGAAGGTAAATTTTTTTGTCATCTTCAATAAAATGCTCTGTTCATTAATCGATTTCAAATATACAACTTGAGAACTATCATTTTTCAGAGGAAACCAATTTGACCGAATCGTACGTGTTTGAACTCAGATTATGATACAACGACAATATATAGTAGTATAAGCCACAAATCTAGTGCTAGAGACCCAAACTACAAAATAAATATATTAAATGTGTTATTTAATCGGTAAATTAACAAAATCATTGGTTTAACGATGAATTTATAATGTCTTACATAGAATTACATATTTAAAACAATGACTTTATTTGGAAAAAGGTTAGCAAATATTTTTTGAGTTATTTTTGTATATTTTAATCTAACGGGTTAGTTCGTACGTTATCAAATTGGCCAAACAAAATAGAAGATGACATAATACCTGAATAACGGTCTTAATTTGACCTCCACATTAAGACTATCTCTCCACCCCAAACGAATACTAAGAATATATTTTTCTTAAGTATAGAATATATAGAAATCGCATAATCAATATGTTGACAAAAGAAGTTCAATGGTAATTAGGTAATAATGAGATGATCTAACGCTACTACTTTTGAATTACTTTTCTATAACTTTAAGTGATTTTGAGAGGTTAGTGAGCCTAAGCTTTTTTGTTTTTTCTGACTTTTATTGCGTATAATTTTTCTTACACATACAATTCTGGATACAGTTAGAATTATATAAGATGTTTTTGTTTACCACCTATACACGCGCGGATATAATTAGTACTACTATACTGTTTTTTTGTTTAATTAATTTTTTTATATTAGTACTATCATATCTTATTACCATAAGTAGATAAATTAAATCAAAAGACGCTGACAAAACTAAAACTTAAAATAGATATTCAGCAAAAAAAAATGATAAAGAGTAAAGCCATCCACCATAGATAAAACAAATGATGGCGCATCAAGCCGACCCACTATATATACACACAACGACACAATATAATTAAATAAAAATACTAAACAACGAAAAAATTAGACTTATGTGGCTGTAAGCAAAATAGAGATTTATTTTAGCATACATAATAGCGGTAGTATAATATTTTTCGTTAATAATAGTTACACGATCAAAGATAATAAAAAGAATGAAGATAAACATAAAAGCGAGAAAGGTATACTATATATAATATGTATTACTATAATAATGACGCTAAAATGCGTTACAGCTCTGTGGTTTCGTTGGTGCAAGACAAATTTTTCAAAGTAGGTTAGTTAGAATGGTGGAGAGTCTATTTAATTTTCTTTTTTCCACTTTTGAATATAGAACAAATTTACATTTAATTTTCATATGCAAAAGTCAAATCTGGTTAAGTTCTTCTTTCCCGTAAACGTAAGTTTGTATTTTTCAACGCACGGTAAGGTTAAAGTTGTCGAAACGTATATTTAGATGTGTGTATATGTATATGCAAAAGTAATTTTTTCTTCTAGGTAATGATATTGTTATTAATATTAACAGGGTAGGTTTGATATTGTTGAACTAAGATTTTGATACTCGTAGCTCTTTCAACGACTGAATATATGTTTGAATTAAGCCTAATAAAATTGGTTATTCCATATTTATTTTGTTCCTTAACTTTCACAAATCGTAATTTTGGGAAAATATTGCAAATATGTCATTTTCTAATAAAAATAAATTAAAAGATGTTTGGGACAAATTTTATATAATCGGTTTGTGTTAGAGATCGACATGAAACATTATTTTTATTACTGAATAATTTTCAAACAACGTCAAACTGAATTACAGTAAATCAAACGTTCATAACAGTCGTTGGTGAAGGAACTTTAGAGATGTGGGTGCGGTTTTTCAAAACTATAGTTTTTGAGAAGATTCAGTCGTTGTGAATCATCTTTATAAAGCTTTCAATTGCTATTGTTCTGAGACAGCGGTTTTCTAGAAAATACCGTTCTATTGTTTCGTATCCTTCTTCGTGTTTATTTATCACCATATATGGAAACAAATAAAAAGTTCAATTAATATACTAGATGTTTCACATAAAAATAAGAAATTACAAAAATAAATCATGCATCACATAATAACATATCGATCACACGATTTCGTGACTCTAGTCGAAGTCGTAACTCTTCCTGATGTTGAAATAGGTTTCTTGAGATCTTATTTTCTCTACAACTAAGCTCCATCTTGAAAGACATATTGATGCTCACTCAGCTGTGGTTTTTGGATCAAGTCTCTCTATGCTACTCTGTTGTTGTTCGTCAACTCTTTTTTAACTGTCAACGTGTATAATAAATTCAAACTTTTCATATTTAACCTTGTAAACTTAAATAAAAGGAAATAAAAAAAAAACAGAAAATTGATCAATTCATCTATATACGCTTTAGAGATGCTGGACGTTAAATTTCAGTCCATTACATTATGTAAAATTAAACTGCGATTTTTATTTTATAAATGATCAATTCAAAAATCGGACAAAAAGATAGTTTTGACTTTTGAGATAATACGTGAGCATTGACGACAACGAGTAAAGACTTAATAATGTTTCTGGTGAACAAACGTATAAATTATGTCTATTCGTCTAGTGTTGTTTTAGTTAGCTTATATTCTAATAATTTCCACCTAAATTAAAATGTAATTGTGCTAATTTTTTGTATTGAGTTCCTCTATATTCGCCTGCGAGTCCCATTCTTGCACTTGGATCCGGCCCTGCTTGCCACTAACTCCGGTGAACGATAAAAAAAATAGATATGTGCTTCTAGAAAAAATAAGTAACGACTGATAATAAAAGTGACTGAGAAAAAGGACAAAGATTAGTCACGTGGACATAATTATTGAGGATTCACAAGGCTTGGTTTGTCCCTTTTGCTCTTTACCAAACTGTTTCTTTCTACACTTGTAGATTCTCCACATAAATGATAACATGTGGTATCTTTTTTCTTCCATTTTCTTTACTTCTTTTTAAAAAAATTCTCATCTTTTTACTTTTTGTTAATAAACTAATTGTTCAAATTTAAGGATTATGATTTAGAGTAAAGCAATTTATTTGAAAGATAGAGTTTGTTTAGTCGTTAAATTTTGTATTAAATTTAGGCTAACGACATATCTGCATAAGAAATAAAACTGAATGGACCGTTTCAAACAAAATAATTATTTAAATTTATTATATCTCTTTTATCTTCAATAAATTAAATTTTATCAGCTAAGATTTAAGAGACATAAATTTCTTAAAATATATTTTTCAGACAGATATTGTCACACCTCAACACAACTCTATTTTTTAATGGACCTTTGGCCGGCCCATGAGTCTAATAAAGAGAATGTCTCAACTTTTTAATTGCGGTCCATACATATTTTTTTCTTTTGGGTGTCAAAGCGGTCCATATAGACTATGTACTAAATCAAATTGATTTACGAAGATGGAATATGATTTATGGGGTTTTTAATAGAAAACGTAGGATTAAGCTTTGTGGTTTTGTCGTCACTGTGTCACTCTTTAACCGGTTCGTATTTAGACATTTTATAGAATAACGGGAAAGCAATTTTTTTTAATTTATTAATGATTTTAAGTTGTAACCATAAACCATCTCAAACACTAATGATTCTGGTCAAATCCGTCGGAAATTTATCAAAATAAAATACATACCAAAAAATTATAGGTAATTTTGACGGATTTTCGATATAAAGATATCCGTCGGAATAGAACCGACGAAGTTTTGACAAAGTTAATCCAATGGATTTTCGACAAATGTGTTTTCGATGGATTTCTGACGGACGTGTTTCTGACAAATTTTTGATAAATAGTATATTTTTTAATTAAAATTTTTAATACAAAAAAATCTAATTAATATAAAAATAATATGAAAATTTAAATTTAAACAAAATTTAAGATTCAGAAAATAAAATTATCCAAATAAAAATAAAAATAATTTAGTAAAAATTTATAATAATTTAAAAAATAAAAAATTTCAATTTAAAATTTTTAAAATAATTTAAAATCAATTTAATAACAATTTATAAATAATTAAAAATTAACAAAATTCAATCTAACAATTTTAAAAATATAATAAAAATTTTAAAAATATAATAACAATTTACAAAACAATCAACCAATTTAAAAAATATAAAAGATTCTAATAATTACAAAAATAGAAAATTACAAAAATCTAATAACATTCCAAATCAAAAATCTATCAATTTAAACATTCATAAATAACATTATATATATAAAAATCTAAATCCAAAATCTAACAAACATAACCCTAAATCTTAATTCCAAATTCCTAAGTGTACATTCAAATTCTTAAATCTAAAACTCTAACTTAGAAATCCATAAAAAAAAAAACTTAAGAAATTTACATATTGGATTGGTTTGGATCCATTAAAATGTTTGGATGTTGAGTTTCAAAGAGTGTTATGACACTTTTGAGGATTTGGCAATTTTAAGATTTTTCTTACGTTGATTCGCGAAAAAGACTACATGTTAAAAAAACCGAACATGAATTTCCCACGGATATACCAATTCTGTCGGAAATCCATCAGAAATTTATCGTCTGAAGTTTGTCATTCGTTAAAGAACTTACCACCAATGGATTGAGATGAATTTTGGACACACGATATCTCTTTGCGTTAGCGTTAATTTGAAAGTGTTTTGAACTTGATCTAACGGTGCGATCAAAAGTTATGCTGATTTTTGTGAAGACAATACAAAAGTATACCAATTCCATTGGAAATTTGTCATCTGAAATTTGTCATTGGTTAAAGCATTTTTCAACAATGAATTGAGATGAATGTTGGAAACAAGAAATATCTTTGAGGTAGCTTTCATTTAAAATTGGTTTGAACTTGATCCAACGATGGTGCATTCGAAAGTTATGTCGATTTTCGTGAATACAATCCAAAGGTATATCAATTATGTCTAAAATCTATTAGAAATTTATCGTCTGAAGTTTATCATTAGTTAAAGCATGTATCACTGATGGAATGAGATTAATTTTTGACACAAGATATCTCTTTGAGTTAGTATTCACTGGAAAGTGTTTTGAAATCGATCCAATGGTGCAATCGAAAGTCATGCCGATTTTCGTGAAGATAGTGCAAAGGTATACCAATTCCATTGAAAATTTCCGATGATTTTTTTAAATTAAATTTCATTTATAAAATTATGTGTATCTTTAATTTTTATATATATATATATGTATGTATATATAAATTTTCGACGAATTTATGTGTTTCCGTCAAAAAAAATTTCGATAATTTTTGACGAATTCGTAGACCGTCAGTATTTATAGTAGTCACAAATTTATCGCATAACCGTCAAAATTTTTTGATGGAATAAATGTACATCAGAAATTTTGTTGGTTTTGCAGTAATTTTTTTCTAGTGGAATTATATTTGACCCATCCACATATCTATTGACTCACCCACATATAGTTATTTTTAAGTGCTTATATATTTAGGAAATTCATGTCTTTGTTAACTGTTAATGAATTCAAAGGAATAAACTCATGGCCAACACCCTTGGAACATATAATACGATTACAACAGTGTTCAAGTTCCAAGGACTCAGATTTCAAGCATCAGTTAAGTAACCCAATAAAACCTCAGAAAATAAAATGTAATATAAATTGTACGGAGTATTGGATTTAAAAGCATCAAATGGAATAGTGTCGTAGTTGATTACTGTTTATTTTTATTTTGTTAAAGAAAGATAGAAATTTTATTTTAGTTTATTGCTAGCACTAATCACTCTTTCACGTGAACTTCATAAATCTAGAACGCATCTATAGTTCTAAAATATATCAATGATTAAGATCATTTTAATGCGCTTTTGAACTATCTAAGTAGATTTCATGTAAAAAAGAGGAGTAGACTTCATGTTGTATCATGTATGTAAGAAAAAATGAACAAAAAGGAGAGTTTGTTTTAGAAGATTAATATCCAAACGAGAAAAAAGCGAATCGTCAAATTTGATATTTTACTTATAAGTACTGTAATTACTATTTCTGGTAGCAGCACTATTTCATGAGGAATATAAATGTAACATTTCCTTGGCGAGAAAATTAGTACTTGATAAGTTCTTTTTTAGGCATGGGCACTAGAGTTTTTGGATTGGATAGGTTTTGGATAATTTGATATTAGAGATTTTGTATATAATCGGATAATTTTTAGCTTCAAATCGGATTAGATTCAGTTCGATATTGTATTCGGATTTTGAAATTTTTGGATCTGAATTTAGAACATATTTTATTTAAAATTATTTGAACATATTTAAAAATCCGATAATATCTAAAATATTTAGTGAAAACAAGTTATGAAATCCAAAAAATTCAAAAACAAATTAAAAAATCCAAAATATGTAAATGTATTTTATATATGTATAAATATAATATATATATATATAAGTATTTTGGATATCTAAACGGATTTTGAGTTTTATCTAAACTGAACCTAAATCCAAATTATCTCATATTATTATCTGCTCAGGTAATATAATATATTTGAATCCGATAAATTTTGGATCGGTAATTCGGATTTGGATAATATCGCCACGCCTAAGTTTTTTGTTAGGTCTCTTTGTATAAATATGTTTACCAATGATACAAGTAAAAGTTTTTTGTAAAATCAAAATCTTACTTCGGAAGGATCAAAATGGTACACTGACGGCTAATAGTTGACATCTGGCAAGTTGATTTTGTTTTTTATATTCTAGTTTCATTTTAAGGATAAAATGACGGAAAACATCTGATGTCTGTTGAAAAATCGAGATCTGATTGGTGAAAACAAACCCACGTGGTCACCATGCTGTCCCTTTGGGTCCCATCTAAACTCTTCAAAAGCTTTAACAGTAGTGAATCTAGTTAAACTAACTTTACTAAGGAAAAAAGCTGAAATACTGGTTTCAAAAAGCAAAATAAAATATTTGATTTTTCGAAGTCCTATACATTCGCATATATGATTAAAATGATCATATTCTGGTAAAACTATGAACGGAAGTATATCACTTCCAAAAATTAAATATTTTTGGTAAAATGTTTGGTCTTCTACCTAACATAGTAAATTTGTGAGTTAATGGATACTATTTGTAAAATAGTTATTTGTAAGATTAAACATATATGTTTGGTCGCGAAGAAAAAAATAATTTATCTTTTAATAAAATCTTATGGACTTTCAATTCAAAACTAATTTACAATAAATAGATTAAGACATGTCTCTTATATATTATTTTTCCATACAATTCCTCGAGATAATGGGTTAGAAGAACTATTAATCTCAGCAGAATTTATCATACTCTTTCAAAATAATACTCTTCAAATTGAAATTTTTTTTGGACCATCAATAAAACAAACAGAACAATCACTCGCTCTTTTCTGTGAGTTTTCATTTGCCCATTTTATAGTTTTTTTCTTGTTCCGTTTAAACTGTAGATTTTGATTTTTCTGTTTCTCTTTATTGTACCTTTGTATTTATGAATGTGTTCTGTTTTTCTGTTTCTCTTTGTTGTATTTTGTGTTTAATGAAAAAATCAAAAATTTGATATAAAATCTTCACATTTAAAATTTAGGAAAAAGAAAACAAGGGGCGTGCAAAACTGCAAAAGCATCTCCACTTCAAATTGGCGTTCTCAGGAGCTGTTTCTGCTACTCCCACGTGTACGACTGTCACAGATATATCTATATTCTACCTTGTAATATTTACTTACACAAGTTGGTATTCATATCCCTGCTGCTATTTGTTTGTTAATAGGAAAATAAATGAAAGGAAATATAAATCCAACGTTAGTTTGATTTAGAAGAGATGGTAGATAAAATTTGGTCTATCCTTTGTAAATTACCTTTTTTATAATTGGGGAAAGTGTAATATTTTGAAAGGCAAAATTTAGTAGACAAGTTTGGATAGATCAAAATCATATTACGGATAAGTTTTGATGGACAAGTAACAAAGAGTTGGTTAATTTCTATTGTGAAAGTATTAGATCCACAATAAGTTTTTTAAAAAGAGGGTAGAATGATTATAAACCCTTGATGCTACTACTGTATTACATGTACATTATCTAATCCAGAGTTGGTTGCTCTACTGGAAACATTATGTAATCAAAAAACAAAGGTGCCATGTCTGATTCTCGGCCATAAGGAGAAAATTTAAACCCGCTTTTGTTTTTGGCCATGAAAATAATGGTTTTCAGATTATTTTGTTTTTTTTTGTTAAAAGATTTTAGGGTCAGTTTTGAATCAAGATCTTTGTGAAAGAATTTCTAGATATACTAATCAAGAGATATATTTTATTTTGCGCAATACACTAGACAAGTAGATATATTTTATACAAATATACACTATAAGCTTTGTAATGGCTTTTTCCATCTCTCATGTGTTACAACATAAGTTAGGGTATAAACATGGTACATTACTAAATAGCCCTCAAGTTATATCAACGAAAACAACGACTCAAATATAGTAATATACTATATACATAAAATCCTTTGTTTATTCCTCCAATAGCTTGCTGACTCTTGCTTGCTCCATTTTTTCTTTTTCCTTCTCATTCTCTCTCCTCTTTTCTCCTGATTCGTTCTTCTTCATCTTCCTTTGGCCTTGCGAAGATCTAGAAAAACCCTAGAACGGAAGATTATACCAAGTACGAGAGGAAGATTAAAACAGGGTTAAAATTGATGGGGAGAGGAAAGATCGTGATCCAAAGGATCGATGATTCAACGCGTAGGCAAGTCACCTTCTCAAAAAGAAGAAAGGGTCTCATCAATAAAGCTAAAGAACTCGCTATTCTCTGCGACGCCGAGGTCGGTCTCATCATTTTTTCCAATACCGACAAGCTCTATGAATTTGCCAGCTCCAGGTTTCTCTCTTCCTTATTCAGTCTCTAGATCTTTTGACATCTATACATATAATTTTACATGTATATATGTATTTGTGTCTATTAATACATGGAAGTATATATATGTACTTACTTACATAATATCATGTATGGGTTTTCTTAGAAGGTTTGTATTGATTCAATTAGTTTTGTTTAGTAATTTTCTCATTTGTAGTGTACATTTTTTTCATCTTCTGTCGATATAACATTCTATATCTCAATATATAGTCAAGGTGGTGTATGTATAGTTCACAAAACTTAATCTTTGGAAAGGAAATTTAGTTTGAAAGGATGATTCCAAAGAAAAAAATTAATTAAAGAAGATGAAAAATTTATTCGAAGGATGCTCATGGCTTTGTGTGTGTGGACATCATGCGTGTCATTGTGTCTATCTATAGCGCTATATAAATTTTGTATCTTGAGAGAGGCAGTGTGTCTTTGCCAAATTTAGAAACATTTGAGAAGTAGAGGAGATAGTAACTAAAGGCTAAAACAAGTATAACGCCGGATAACTAAAAGAGTGATAAAAGGGAGTGTACAAGGTGGTCACCATATATACATTTGAATATGATATGTAAAATTATAATTTTCCACTCACAAACTTGTATAGATAAATATTATTAATGTCAATGTTGTGTATATAGTACAATGCCAGAATGATTAGATGACTCTGTAATTAGGGATGGAAACAGAAATATTATTTTGGTAAATGGAAACAAATACTATGGAATGACTATAAGTTGAGATATCTTCTGAAATGAACAGTGTGAAATCGGCTATTGAACGATTCAATGAAACTAAGATGGAGCAGCAACAATTATTGAACCCCGCATCAGAAGTTAAGGTATGTACAACAGAATTAAATCACACAACACATATATAAGAGGAGAAGGAAATCGTAGTAATTAAGATCTTAATCAAGTTTGTACATTTAATTGAGGTTTATGAGTCAATGAATTTAATCGTGTTGGGTGTTGTAGTTTTGGCAGAGGGAGGCCGAAACTTTAAGACAAGAACTGCACTCACTGCAAAAAAATCATCGGTAAGTTTTTGAGATGGAGAATCCAATTGGTAATAAGTTGATTAACTTATGTCTCTCTTATATATTAGTGCTAATTTCTTCTCATTTATCATGTATGACCTAACTAAATCCTCCCTCTCTTTGTTTTGTTTAATATGTTCAGCTAAAATTTTGTGCATGTAGTATGTCTTCTTATATTCACCGATTATTTATTTTTTAATACTATGTTTACATTTTCAGATAAAAGCTCCAACATATATATATATATATATAATACAATGGATATTATGTTCCTAGCTAATAATTTTTTAAGATATATATGCATATGTATAAGGTATATAGTCATGTTTATGTGTGTCTTTGTGTAAATATTTAACTAATGGCAGCAAAAATATATGTATGAATTTTCGCAATAATGTTTTATTAATTATGATAAAGCAGTCAGCTAACGGGAGAGCAATTAAATGGCTTGAGCGTTAAGGAGTTACACACTCTAGAGGGCCAACTTGAAATGAGTTTACGTGGAATTCGTAAGAAAAAGGTATATTTTCTATATATATACATATATATATATATGAATACTATAGCTAGCTCCTTTGTCTTAAAGAGTGACGTTTTAAAAGTTCTCACATAGCAATGAAATTCAAACTAATCAATTTTGTTCGAACCTTGCAGGAACAAATTTTGACAAATGAAATCAAAGAACTAACCAGAAAGGTAACTACAATTTCTATCCATTACAACTTTGAACAGTGAAACTCAAAATGTTTTTGTTAGTTATTACATGATAAGCAAACACAATATTTAAGTTTTTCTTTTTATGATCATTTCTTTGCAAATTGTAACGCAAATGTGAAATGCAAAGGTATTTTGTATTTCTGTTTGCGTTTACAATTTACTAAAAGTATTTTGTGTGATATGAAAAAAAAAACTAAAGATGTTTGTGTTTTAACTTTAAAGGTAAACAAAATATAGTTACATATGTAAACGCAAGTGCAATGTAAACGCACAATCAATGTTCTCATTTCTCATTTTCAGGTTCTTATAATTGGTTCATCTTTTGCAGAGGAATCTTGTTCATCATGAAAACCTCGAATTATCAAGAAAAGTACAAAGTATTCATCAAGAAAACATCGAACTATACAAGAAGGTATAGAAACACAAACTTCATTACTTTAAGTTACAACTAATACATACTTTGAATCAAAAGTCTCCTAGTTGAAACTAAACTATATAAAGAGTTACAAAAGTGCTACTGTGGTAATGGTCTTGCAGGCTTATGCAACATCAAGCAAAAATGGATGGGGACATCATGCGCTAGAAGATGCAGCCGATGAATCCCATGCACAGGTTAGGCTGCAGCTAAGCCAGCCTGATCAGTCCCATTATGAGACTCCATCAACGAGCTAAGATCATAAAAGGTATAACAACTTGTTCGTTCTTGACTATCTCAAAACCCTTCAAATATACGCGCGCGCACACACACATATATATATATATATATAAATAGACATAGCTCGATTCAAAATATCAATTTGTTTCCATGCAGAAGAAAGTGCGACCCTAGTCATATCATGCATTGGCAAACCAAAGGTTTGATTTTATACGATATATATATATTGTCTCAACGGACAGCAATGGAGCAGTTTGTCGATTATATTCTTTTTAGCCCTCTCATTTGGTTTTAAGTATATAATTAAGACATACATAAAAGTATATAAGATATGATTAAGTAGGGTGTTTTTCTTTTTAACATTGGTTTGATTTCAGTTCCTATTTGTTGGTGCTTTTGTTTCGGAATTGGATGAAAATAGAAGAGTAAATTTAAATCAGGGCTCAACCTTTTCTTACCCATTTATAACTTTTAAAACTACTAATGTCTCATATCGGAAAATTAAAAAAACAACTGTTTAATATATATATATATATATATATATATATATATATATATCAAAGTCCAATTCTAATTAATATGAGTTCTTTAGGTAAAGAATTTTAAAATAAATCCGTACGTATATCGGTTAGCCCAAAAAGATGGTACTGTATTAATTGAAAAAAGATTTGGGTTTAGAGATATACAAGATATGATTTAGTAGGGTGTTTTGTTTGAATATTGGTTTGATTTCAGTTCATATTTGTTGGTACTTTTGTTTTAGATTTGGTTTCAGGTTTTTATTTAATATAGAAAAATAAATTTAAATCAGGGTTCAACTTTTCTTACCCATTTTTAACTTAAGAATTACTAAACTACACATTATAAATGTTGGGATAGCAAACAACGTCCCACATCAAAAAATTTTAAAATAATTATCTAATATATAAATCAAGTCTAACTCTAAATAATATAAGCCTATGAGTCTATTTGAGAGGAAGATTAAAAACAAATCCTTACTTGTCCAATTTACTCAAAACGGTTAATATTATTCTAATAGGAGTTGATTGGAGCTTAAGGAAACCCAACAATTAGTATCAAATCCATGTTCCGAATGTAGGTTATAAGACCACCAATTTTTAGATTTCTTTAAATCTAAATCAACTCTTTATTAATATAATAGAGTGTGTGTTGGGTAAAACGGCCAAACCCGTATGAATTTGTTTCTATACTTCTTCCTATATATCTTAAACAATTTTTGTTTTAAGTTTCTAATGTGATACGTTGGTTAATATGTCAATAATATAATATAAGGCATGATTTTGTTTTGAAAAAAATAACTAGAGCTCAATTTAATGTTTTTACTTTTGTTTTTTTGTTTTACAGTTTTATTTTCTTTTCTTTTTTCAAACTTCTCCAAATGAGACATCATTTGGAGCTTACAAGAAAGTTTACCGAAAAAGAAGAGAAAATAAAAGCAAAGAAAAATAACCCAGGGGAGGGGGAATAATTAAGAATACAAACAACCAAAATGAAGCAACTACAAGTGAAGTGCATGAAGCTGATAAAGCCAAGTAGGGAGGAAGTCCCGAAGCAGGAGAGCGACTAGGCAATCTGAACAAAGCCACACCAGGTAGAGAGAAACGTAAACCCCGACGGTGGAGTGGAGGCTGTGACTAACGTGGATGGTGGAGTGATCCGATCTAGAAAAGCGAGTTTTGACCTGTTAGTTAATTGAATATCTCTGACCACTTGAGCAGATCGACGCGAAGAGGATCCATGAACTCGAGCATTTCTCTCCTGCCACAATTCGTAAACGGTTGCTTGGAGAAGAAGGTTACATATGGTGTTAAGTTTAGGGAATAGTGAAGCTCTTTTAACCCACTGTACAATATCATGGAGAGACATAGGGGGAGACAAAGAAGGATGTTCAAAGAAGAAAGACCATACATCGTGAGAAAAGGTAAAAGAGAAAAATAGGTGGTTGCTTGACTCGGCATTCGCATTGCAAAGCACACAAACCGAGGGAACCGATAAGCCCCAGCTTATCAAGCGGTCCTTAGTATTCATTCTATCACGCATAAGAGTCCAAAATATGAAGGCATGTTTCAAGATTCTATGAGTAAACCAAACTGATTTGTACCTGTTAACTTGAGGGCCTGGAGGATGCAGAGCATTCCACGTTTTGGCAGCCGAGAGTTGAGTTGGGTGTGCTGAAGGATAGATTTTCCAAAGAAAGATATATGGCTGAGCAGAATTCAAATCCGAGGATGAAGAGGCTAAGCACTCAAGGAGGATAACCAAAATTGGATGGGGGTCAAGAGGAATCAGCCAAGACCCACCTGAAAAACTGTGATCATTCTAGCCAAACGGGTGACCCTCAGGCCATTTGATCCAGAGAGGTGAATAAGGAGACTAAGTCCCGTCCAATCATCGTGCCAAAAAAAAAGCTTTAGACCCAAAGCCAACCTAACATGATAAGAAGGGTCTAGCAAGATCCCGAAGCTTCAAAATTCTCCTCCAAAGCCAACTTCCACTAGCCTGAACAGAGTTGTCCCAAAATAATCTTCCACGAAGAAGAACCTCATGCACCCAAGAGACCTATAACGATCCACTCTTAGTGAACAACAACCAAATGAGCTTAAGTCAGAATACATTGTGCCAGGGTTCTAGCCGCCTTAAACCTAAGCCTCCACTCTCCTTAGAAGTACAAGCCGAGTCCCAAGATATTTTAGCACTCATTGCTGAGTTAGGGGCACCACTCCACAAAAAAGCCATTACATATCTTCTCCAATGCCTCCAAACAATTTTTAGGGAGCGGAAATGTCGAAGCCCAGAAGTTTATGATTTCATAAAGCATAATTTGAACCAATAGTAACATGCATGCAAAGATAGGTGCCTTACAACCAAAGAAGAAACCTTTGCTCTAATCTTTTCTATATAAGAGGTTGGTAGTCATGATTAGTGTGATTATTTACCTGTGGGTCTGCGGATTTTTATCTGCCGCGGGGTGGGTTCGCATATAAAAAAAAAATCACATTTCTGCAGGTATGGCGGGACGGGTAAGAAAATGTTGTGGGTTAGGCGGGTTTTGACCGTGGACCCTTCGAGGCTCACATTTGTAGCTTTTGGGCCAACATTTATTTCGGCCCAATAAAAATTTGGTCGTGGCCCAATTTAGAGTGGCCCTAACGGGTTTGCGGATTTGCGGATTTGCGAATTTTTGGATATTCGTTTTGTTTTGCGGGTTTTGCAGAGTTTGGCAGAACAGTCACAAATTTACTAATTTATACCTGCCGTTTTGCAAGACGGATTCGGGTAGTTAAAACTTTCTTCAAAACCCGCATATTGCGGGTCGCGAGTTGCGGATAAACCCGCTTCCCAGCTATAGTCTTGGGTTGCATCTTATGAAGCAATAAAGACAACCCCAAATATCTAACCAACATATCACCATGAACCAGCCCAAATACACTTGCCAAATCCCGAGTTAGCTGTTGATTTTTTCCATCAAAGAACAACCTTGTCTTTAGTAAATTAATCTTGAGCTCATGATAAGTAGAATTGCCTCAAGATGTCCAAAATTCCTTTAAGAGGGCACTAGGAAAGATGCGTTACCATTGGAGTGGTGCACAATAAGGTGAGGAGTAAAGACATCGTCACAACCAATGAGCATACCAAATAATAATTCACTTAACTTGCGACTTATCTTGAATTCAAAGATTAAGATTTGTTGTAACAGTAATATATGTTACGAGGAACCAAAAATTTCAAAAATCTTTAAATGATAATGTGATAGTGATAGTTGACTAGAACGAAAAAGATATGGACAGTAACTACGCAATCTACAAACATTATAAAATACCAAACCAAACCTGCCCACCCAAATGAAAAATCTCATCGCATTCACAAATCATAAATCAAATATTACAACTTAGTTCCTTTACTTTTTCTTTCTTTCATAAGACCCGTTTCTTTTAGTCTACTTCTTCTTCTTCTTCAACAATCACACATCACCTAAAAGCAACAACCTGCGAGAAAAAGGAAGAAAAAATTCAGAATTTTGTTCTCTAATCGATTGCTCAATCTCAAAGCTGGATTGAATCGAAAAAAGGCAAAATTAAAAAAAGCTGCAGAATCTGAAATCTGTGAAAGAAGAGTTTTGGTGTGTTAATAATGGCGAAAGCAGGAGGGATCACAAACGCAGTAAACGTAGGAATCGCTGTTCAAGCAGATTGGGAGAATCGAGAATTCATTTCACATATCTCTCTTAATGTTCGTCGTCTCTTCGAATTCCTCGTCCAATTCGGTAAAAACCTCTCTCGATTGGTCAATTTCATCTATGCTAAATTTAGAAACTTTTTAGGGTTTTGATCAAAGCAGGATTTTTGATGATTGGGAGATTGATTTTTGGTCATGGGTTTGATGAAAAATTCCAACTTTTTAATTATAAAATTATCAGATTTCATTTGCATTTGGTTTAAAATTATGCTCTCATTTGATACTTCGACTTTCATGTTCTTAGATCCATGGGCTGAGAGAGATCTTCTCTGCTGGTTATAGAAAATGTAGTGTGTTGATGAAAGTTTCTCTTTTGAGCTAAATTGAGTAATCAAAGGCATTAATGTCTGTGAGTTGCTGTAATTGTGTGTATGTGTGATTTCAGAATCAACTACAAAGAGCAAGTTGGCTTCTTTGAATGAGAAGTTGGATCTTTTGGAACGTCGCTTGGAAATGCTGGAGGTGCAAGTGAGTACTGCGACAGCAAATCCGTCTTTGTTCGCTACTTGAAATCGAAATCGAAACCGAAGTCTTGAGCCTTTTGGCTTAATCAGAAGAAACCATCTTTTGTTGAATGTGGACCGTGGAATGATTCTTTCTTTCTTCCCATAGCTGTAGAAGTAAACTAGTAGCTCAAAATATGAATCTAACCATAGTACTGTGTATCTTTGTCTGTCCATTAATATGAATCGGTTTTGTATATTCGTCTTTTCTCTTAAAGTGGAAGCTCAGGTTTCATCTTTTCCTCTATTAGATTCTGTTAGCATATGTGACTCGCATTGTTTTTTGGCTTTGAGGCTTGTCAAAAAGCTGAAACATTGCTTTAGAACAGAGAGTTAGATTTCAGTAGACTCAGACTGATCTGATTTTACAAGACATTTTTGTTGACAATATTGCTGTGTTCTGGTACATAAACCACAAAATTGTGTAGGCTATGGATCGTAGATCATTGTCTTGAATCCATTGATGTTGCTTGTGAAAAGATGAGAAAGTTTTATAGATTCCGCATTGATCTTATTAATAGAGTCACAAAAGTTTTAGAACCAAAAGCTTTTAGATCTCTCTAACTCAAATCATGATTAAATTGTACAATCTGATCTTCAACATTGTGACAGGCGAAAAACATATTGTATGATAACTATCATTTATACAAAACTTCAGTTAACAAAAACAACAATGACAGTTGAGTTCCTTATCAGACATCAGAACAGAAGGCTAGAGAAGAGAAGATATCGAAGAGATCAAAAACCAAGCTTGAAGCTACAAAACCGGTATGGTTAAAGCCGGTTTAGTAAATTGCATACGTTAAAGTATTCTGTTTAGGCTTTTCCCTAATATACGTTAAAGAAGTTCGGTCGAGTCACATTTTCATTATTGTTGGCCGTTTCACCACTTTCACTTTTATCTTTTCTGGCAAGTTTAAAACGGATATTATGATTGAGGGGCATATATGTCATTTAACAACTCCCTTGTGATCACAGAGTTGGGAAGTCGCTACAGATACCAATTTTCAAGTGTTTTTCTTCAATTCACAGTAAGCCTTTCTCTTTAGTCTCCGACTCATCGGATAAAATTCCCAGCGGAGAAGTTAAGTTTCCGGCGATCAGAGGTAAGGTTTCCGTTTAGCTTTTCTGTTACTTGCTTCTTGTGTAAGTTCGTTGATCTATTTTGATCTGAATAAAAAGAAAAAAATCGGATTTAAAATTCTCAGGAGTCTTGTTTTTTTCTCTTGCATGAGATCGCTAAAATTCAGATATTTGTTTATGAAATTGATTAGATCAAGATCAAAACTTTATGGTCAAAATCTGGTCAAAAATCGGATTTAAAATTCTCAGGAGCCTTGTTTTTTTCTCTTGCATGAGATCTTTAAAATTCAGATATTTGTTTATGAAATTGATTAGATCAAGATCAAAACTTTATGGTCAAAATCTGGTCAAAAATCGGTAATCACATATTGATTTGCTTAATCGTTTGCAAATTAATAGTTTTTTTTCTTTAATCGCTGTGAAAAGGTGAAATTGAAGTGATGGATAAGGAGAAGGATCATGAAGTGGAGTGGTTTGAAGCACAGAAGATAGATATAAGCGTTGACTTATTTGCTGCAGCCAAGCAACAGCTTCTGTTTCTCGCTACTGTTGATACGAATCGATGGCTCTATGAAGGCCCTGCACTTGAATCAGCCATCTATAGGTTTGATCAGGATCAAAGTTTGGATTTTTAATTGTTCAAAGTTGTTTAATGTATGTGATTTTGGTGATTTTTTTCAGGTACAATGCTTGTTGGCTTCCTTTGCTTGCTAAATACTCAGAGACTGAGTCATCTCTTAGTGAAGGGCCTTTGGTTCCTCCTCTTGATTGTGAATGGATTTGGCATTGTCACAGGCTTAATCCTGTAAGCTAAAGCTATATTATTGAAAGGTTCAACGTTGACTTTGTTGTTGGATGTTTGAGTAAATTGCTTATGATGTTTAAATCCAGGTGAGGTATAAGACTGATTGTGAGAAATGTTACGGGAAAGTTCTCGACAATTCTGGAGTTGTTTCTTCTGTTAATGGGAACTGCAAATTGAAAACTGAAGATTTATGGAAAAGATTGTATCCTGAGGAACCTTATGAGCTTGACTTGAATAGCGTAGACTCTGAGGACATCTCTGTGAAATCTTCAACTCTTGAAAAATGCACCAAATATGATTTGGTTTCAGCTGTAAAGAGGCAAAGCCCATTTTACTACCAGGTATAACTTCAGAATGATTTGTCATTGAATCATCTTAACCGCGATTATGGATTTTTTGTCCTGATTTTGTTGATGTGTTACTTGCCACAGGTCTCAAGATCCCATGTAAACAGTGACATTTTTCTACAAGAAGCTGTTGCTAGATATAAGGGGTTTCTTTATCTGATTAAGAAGAACAGAGAAAGGTCTTTAAAACGGTTTTGTGTTCCAACTTATGATGTCGACCTTATCTGGCACACACATCAGTTGCATCCAGTTTCTTACTGTGGTGATTTGGAAAAGCTCGTTGGTAAGGTGTTGGAGCATGATGACACAGATTCTGATCGAGGCAAAGGTAAGAAGCTTGATACCGGTTTTTCAAAGACGACTGCTCAATGGGAGGAGACATTTGGTACAAGGTACTGGAAAGCTGGTGCAATGTATAGAGGCAAAACACCTGCGCCCGTCACAACTTCCCCTTATGCTTCTGATGTTTTGGCCAAAGAACCAACTGCAAAAGAAGATTTCCAGAATTTAATCCAATTTTCAGAGGTGGAAGCTGTTGAGGTAGTTTCTTTTATCCTTTCTCCGGTGTTGTCTTTTCCATGATTTGAGCCATTGAGGTAATTGCAGTTGTGTGATCCTGTTGTTTCCTCCAGGTTCTCTTGGAGATTATCGCGGTTAGAAACTTACCGGATGGACATAAGGGAAAGCTCTCGGTTATGTTCAGTAAAACACAGCCTGATTCTATTTTCAGTGCTGAACGTAGACTGACCATTTTATCCGATGTTGGGGAAAAGCAAGTTGCTTCTTTCGATTGTGAACCTACAGGAGAGCTTTGCTTCAAACTTATTTCCTCTTCACCATCTAAGATACCAGTTTCAAGGGAGCCTAAAAACTTAGGTGTTGCGTCTTTGTCACTAAAAGAGTTTCTATTTCCAGTTGTTACTCAACTCTCTGTTGAGAAGTGGTTGGAGTTAACACCCACTAAAGGTAGTAAAGCAGCAAAACCTGTAAGTCTGCGTGTCGCTGTCTCATTTACTCCTCCAACACGTAGTCCATCCGTCTTACACATGGTTCAGTTGAAACCATCGTGCAAAGGCTCTTGCTTCTTTCCAATCATTGGAAAGTCCCATCTTGCTAAGAGTTCAACACATATTGTTGATGAAACTGAAACAGAGGTGATTAGTCTCCAAATGAGGTATGGCATTACAGACAACATTCAGCCTTGAAATATAAACGCATTCACTGATTCTGCTTTGATTTTACATTCTTGCTTTTGTTCGTGTTTTAGGAACTCTAGTGAAGGAGCAGCACTTAAAGATGATAAAAGACAAGTGATTGGTATGATAGACTCTGGTGAAACTCGCGTGCTGGCAGATTATACTGGAAATTTCTGGTCTTTGTTGGACTCCAAATGGTCACTTAAGCAAACAAACGCATCCACTTCGGATAACCTGCTCTTCGAGCTTTTGGGTACTCGAGTGGTATGTTCTGCCATTCAGTCGAAAAAAGAAGAAGATTAATCTTCTTGTTTTGATAATGTTAATGCACTTCAATGAGTGCTATGATTTTTATTGGATTACAGGTGAAGATTTTCTCTGGGAGGAAGCTCGATTATGAACCAAAACACTGCGGAAACCGTAGAAGTGATCAAGATTTCATGACCTTTGTGGAATTCTCTAAGCAACATCCATATGGAAAAGCTGTAGGATTGGTTGATATGAGATTTGGTTCCATTGAGGTAAGTGTGCAAATTTGATTTAACCATGAATTTAACTTCTTCTTTCCGCCCTCACCATGATCATTTGACTGTTATTCGATATGAAGGCGAAAGAGAATTGGTTGATTTTGCCCGGAATCGTATCTGCTTTCATACTCAATACTGTTCTGAAGAAAGGAGAATTCAATGGCTTCAATTCCACAACCAAAGAAGTAAAAGAGGAAAGCAAACAGGCTAAGCTTGTTTCTATGGTAGAAAATAAAGTGAAGACAAACACTACAACTGTGGAGAATGCAGCTATCAAAGCTCCTGAAAAAGGCAGTGGTTGTGGCGGTGGCTGTGGCAGTGAATGTGGAAACATGGTGAAAGCAGCTAATGCTAGTGGTTGTGGCAGTGGTTGCAGTGGAAAATGCGGAGACATGGCGAAAGCAGGTAACACTAGCAGTTGCGGCAGTGGCTGCAGTGGAGAATGCGGAAATATGGTGAAAACGGCAATTGCTAGTGGCTGTGGCGGTGGTTGTAGTGGTGAATGCGGAGAGATGGCCAAAGCAGCAAATGCTAGCGGCTGTGGCGGTGGCTGTAGCGGTGAATGCGGAGAGATGGCCAAAGCAGCAAATGCTAGCGGCTGTGGCGGTGGCTGTAGCGGTGAATGCGGAGAGATGGCCAAAGCAGCAAATGCTAGCGGCTGTGGCAGTGGCGGTGGCTGTAGTGGTGAATGCGGAGAGATGGCAAAAGCAGAAAATGCTAGCGGCTGTGGTGGTGGTTGTAGCGGTGAATGTGGAGAGATGGTGAAAGCAGCAGCAAAGGCTAGCGGCTGCGGCGGTGGATGTAGCGGTGAATGCGGAGAGATGGAGAAAGCAGCAGCAAAAGCTTGCGGTGAATGCGGAGACATGGTGAATATGGTGAAAGCAGCATAATTTGGTGGTTGCGACGGTGATTGTAGTGGAGAATGCAGAAACATGTGACGAACGGTAACAATTGCGATGGCTTGAAGTTTGTCTACTAATAAAAGTGTGTAAAAGCGCCTTAAACGAGGCCGTTGTGGCTTTATAATTACTAGTAAAACAGTAAAAATGTAAAATATAAGTATGTGTTCTTTTGTTGTCTCGCTCACGACAGGCTCATCATCACATGTTGTTCCAACGATTAGTGTTTAGACTCCCGTCAAAAAGTCTTGGACTATATCAGTTAAGGATCATCTAACTAATTTGGCTTAAATCTGTTTCTAGTTGGGCCTAAACCTAAAGAGTTTATGATCCAATGAAAAATTCAGATGCTGCTTTAGTGCTCTTTACCAATTGTGGATTTGTCTTAGCTTATATGGAGCTGTAGATTCTCGACACGTGTTTCAATGCATAGGATACGCACACGTGATGTACATCTGATCGCATGCACGGGATCTTTGACTTATCTTCCTTTATCAGTAGACACACATGCTCTAGCAGCAAAGGGGCATTTTAACATGTAGACACATGTCACTTATTCATTCGTCGTGGTTAAGCAGAGTACTCAATCCTACGGCTGTGGTTTAACTATGCTGATTAGTTTTTAAATTTGTTATGAATTAGTTACTAAATAAATTTAACAAAATTGTATATAAAGTTGACCGGCATAAGCGGGATCAGTGGGTCCCACTGTCGTCGCATTGCCCCGCAAAACCTGTGGCTCAAAGCCAAGGTTTCTTTATTTAGGAGTTTTTTATTATAAAATATACTGCTAATTATTCATTGGAGATTTAATTTATAAATTTTAGAATAATCGCTTCACGAGTATAATGATTCTGGTAGAGAGCACTGATCGGTCATTTTCTTTAATCATCTTCAATTATGCTGCTTTGTCTAGAACTATGCTGATTCATTTCGACTATGTTGTGTTCTTTTCAAGGTTTTTTTCTAGCTATAGATATTCTTTTGTTGAGCACACTAAATGCTTATGGAAATATGAAAATAACATGTAATTTAACTAAACAAATTAAAACAACATTTTTAGTGTATATTTTACAAAAATATTCTTATTTTTATTAATGGAAGAAATCCAATTTAGAAAAATATTAAGGGGTGTACTGGATAAAGTATTTGGTGTAATTTAAATTTTAATGAGATTTGAGATGATTTTGTTGAATTTTAGTACATTAGAAATTTTGTTATTAAATTTTTTGAAATCTCACATAAATGCAGTTTTGATATTTGTATTTTTAATTAAGATTTTCTTGAAATCTCACCTTAAACTTTCAAATTTAATTTTTATAATATTTTTAATAACAGTGCATTTGATTATACATTTTAAAATTATTAATCCAATAACACTAAAATTTAAATATTTTAATATTTATGTTTTAATAACATATAATTTATCATTTTAAATCAAATTTCTTTGAAACTCGGTTCAATACATCTCCTAAAATACTTAACAACATAAAAATAACATAGTTCTTTTATCGGACAATAACACTCTAAACCCATGAAATTTTAAAGAACTTACACAACCTTCAATGTCATTTTCATCAATTCAGAAACAAAAAAAAAATTTCATTAATTTATATAACAAAAACTATACTAGAAAAATGTAAACTCAAGTCATATTTTTCAAGACGACTTCAATCTAATCTTCTATATTTTTCAAGTCACCATTCGATATCTTCGTAATGTCGATGTTCTAGAATACTTTCATCCTATACTGTGGATTATCGTGATGAATAATATGAAAAAATTTCTTGAGAAACTTCTATTTATTCTTGGATATTTCAAGTTTCTAAAAGAAGAAAAAAAAAACAAATATACATTTTCCTAAAACGACCACGTACATTATTACTTCTAGATTTGTGATCCGCACTGATTAGTTTTTGTGCACATGATCAATACTGACTTGTTAATGAGCCATAAAGTAATTACGGTCTACTCCACTAGTCCAATAAAATAGATATATCATATTATTTTTTAAATATCCAAACTCAAAAGATAACTGGTTTATCAAGTAGCGCACTCATTATGTTTCGAATCCACTTACTAGGTTTGGATCATACTTATAAGTTATTTCTAGAGCTAAATAAAATTATTTATATAGCTTAGCCTCAAAATATATTAAGAAAAAAAAATAATATCGTGTCAATCGAATTCGGACCTAAATAGAGCAACTCATAATTCCGTATGTTCAACTCATTTTCATAAACCATTAAGCCCTAAAAACAAAAAGTTAGTCCAAAAGGTAGTCAGTTAGCTCAATGTAAGAGCTTGTGTAGTTGAAAAATGGTGATTGTTGAGTTCATAGGGTTTCTTTCAAGACACAAACAATAACAAAATGAGAAACCCTATGAACTCAACAAGCACCATCCGAGTTTTTTCTTAATCGCCTTCCACGCAAGCCCCTTCTCCTTACAGCTTGATACAAAAAATTTTGGCTTATTAGGATATATGCATTTTTGACATTGAAATATATGTCACTGAGAATTCGAGTTTGATTCGGATTGTGTTTCTTCCAGTCGAATATCTTCTTTAAACCCAATATTCCGAGCAAGGTACCAACCATAGTCGTTTTGCATTTCCACAAAAACTTAGCTCCTTTTTCATAGCAAAAGAAGGATTTTACTATTATCTATTCTTCTAGTCAAATCCATAGCCAAGATAAATGTACGATATAATACTTTAATGCCCAAATGGTAGTCCTTAAATTAGCTATAACGGGATGAAAAATTAATGGAAAAAGTCGTGCGTAGCTTAGTTTTTGGTTGACATCTCTTTGTTTAAAACTACAAACTGTAAAAGATATTATTATGAAAGCCAACGTTACACAGTCGTGCCTATGATTGCCAAGGCCATAGGCGAATTAAAATTTTATATACGCTAATTCAAAATCTATAAAAGAAACCACTACAATGTCGAATACTGTTGTTAAGAAAAATGAAATTTTATATAGGTATCCTCATCATCATTTCAATATTTCACTTTTGTTTTAGTTAGATTTAACTTTGAAAAATATTAGAATTCTATTGGATCAAAAATCATGTTTAGACTAAAAATGGCCCTACAATTACATAAATACACACCTATTTTTTTGTAAGAAAAAAGGCCTTCACTAGGGCAGGACCCTGCAATGTTATATTAATTTATTTACAAAAAATGGACAATTGCATGGAGTCTTTTTATGCTTTTACATGTCATTATATGTGTATGGAAAATTTAGCCACTTAATTAGGTTTTCGTATGTTATCAAACTTAAATATCGGAGTACTATTAAGAAGTCAATACATTGTTGTCCTAAATAATTTATGACTGTTGCTGTACTCGCTCTCCAGTGATCAAATTGTACTCTTCAAACCATTCCATTTCAATAGACAACTACCAGAACACATGTCACAAAACATAAAAGAATATATATATTCTTTTTCTTATTGTTATAAAATTTCAAATATCTTTATTGTTTGATCTTTCAATGGCACAAAAATTAACCTTTTTCATTCTTTTACTCTGGCAAAAATAGAGTGTATTCACCAACGTACAGTTGGATTAGTGGTAATTCCTTGTGAATCAAGGTTGAAGAGATCACGAGTTCAATGTGCGTTAGAAAAAGTCTGCTCTTCAAAATAAAGTTAATTTAGCATGATCTGGACTATACCCTAAAAAATTAGGGATCCACGAACTCTTAAACCTCCTAATTATAAAAAAATATTCTTGAAAACAAAAAAGAAAGAATATTCTTACATACAATGTAACTATTAAAAAATACTAGAGAGTATTCTTACATACATACAGTGTAACCACAAAAATACTAACACTTTTTTTTAAGAAACAAATTAACTCTCTGCATGTATTTGATATTTTTTCGTTTTGAATTAAGTGTTGTTTTAAAATTGATATTTTATTTAAGATTAAATGTCGTTTTAGATTTTCAAAACATATATTTGATGTATTGATCAATAAAAATTATACAATATATTAATAAAAGATAAAATAGAAAATTTAATTATTTTTTAATTTACGTGAAATTAGCTAAAAGAACATTTAATTAAAAATGGAGAGAGTACTTTATATACAAGAGAAGAATCATTTTTGTTTGTAATAAATAAACATAATTTTTTAATCAAAATATTTAAAAAGAAAAAAAAAACAAAAAAGTGGGGAGACAAGAGGGTGATGATGATATTGCTACAGGGCGGTGACATATGATGTGAAAGAAAAAGGTCGCGCGGGTGATAATGGAGTAGGTGACAGGCATGTCAATAGTGGAGCTGCAAAGCCTGATTTGTTTGTTTCCCTTCTCCCTAACCGTGTATCCTACGTGTCTCTTTGATCATGACCTTCTAAATATAACCATCATTTTTTATTCTTATAAATCAGCGATATGTTTTTAATCAAAAATATCTCTAAATATTTATCCCTTAATTTACAGTATTTGACCACTATTTTTTATGTGAAGCCGCTTAAAAAATTTGATCACCCAATCAAAATCCATTGTATCAGGCATCACCTTCGATTTCATTAAAAACATAAGGGACACAATACTGAATATATTTATATAATAATAAAAATAGATAACGAGCCGCCAAAAACCAAATTCAATTGCTGCTTTCTTGTCCCTCCGTCTGTCTCATTGTCTAATTTCTTAGCCCATCACTTAATTATTTAATTAATTACTATTTACTCTAATTTTAGAGTTCTTTTGTTCACTTTGTTTCGTAATTTCCCAAATTTTACCCCTTGGTTTATAGTTTTTTTCCCTTGTTAATTTCAATTGGAAATATGCATATTTTTAGACAGACAAAATTTAAACCGATATGTGGTCCCATAACTATTGAAACTCAATTTATATGGAGCCTCTTAACAATTGGATGGTCCCATTTCTATTAAAATTAATTTTCGTAGGACTAATATAAAATCATATACAAAAACCCGATTTATACAATTTTTTTGTAAACTTATCTTAAGCAAGCAAGATGTATTAAATAATATCTGAATAAAAATAAATTAAACACACGCATGTTATATGTGGACCTACAAAAAGAATACAGAAATATATAAATCAAATAAAAATTCCTTTATTTTTTCTTTTCGTAAATATCCTTTTTTTTAAAGCTTCCTTACAAACCAGAAATCTGAAACCATGTTACCTGTAACAACGACATGTATTTATTATTATATCTCAACGAGATCTAACGACTCAGAGTCTTTCTCACTTACTCAACCTCAACCGTCAGATCTTACTACTGTAGTCTCCACCACATCAAACGAACCTCTTCTATCTTTAAAGCCCATGCTTTTGTAATTTATTACAAAAATTGCCACTCCTTCCATATTTTGTTTTCTCTTCTTCTTGAATGTTGCGCTTTTGTTAGCTTTCTATGTTTTCATTTTCCATGGAAGGACCTTGAGCTCTGCTTCTCTTTTCTCGCTAAAGTTCGTGCAGTTTTCTCTATCACTACTCCCTTTCTCACTCTATCACTACTGTGTTCGTCTTCTTTCTCAAGGTACCATTGTTTTGCTCTAAAAAACATGAAATTTCAAACTCAATCTGGGCTTGTTTGTTTCATTCTTATAACTTTTGTGGATTTATTCATCACCCATTGTGTTTATTTCCACTTGGTTTAAGGTCCTTTCTCTCAAATTTAGGTGTTATAGTTTCAATTTTGAGCTGAATTTTCTTGGGAATTTGTGGAAATGCAAAAGAAATTAGGGTTAGAAATTGTTGTTTCTCTGTTTCATGTTTCATGGAAAGTGAACATATTTAGGGGGAAATGAGCTCTGGGAACGAAAAAGTTGAAATGGGAGTCTTGGACTATGAAATCTAAGTTAAAGTTTCGATTTTTATTTTTCCTGTTTAACAAATTAGCTGAAACCCTAAACTTTTCTGGGCTTTTTTCTTGACGAAGAATCAGTAGCTTGTATAAAGTTGAATTTTGTGATCCTTGTTGCTTGAGCGTTATTGAGATTGAGAATCTTCTTCATGCATATATAGAAATTGTAGATTTTTGTGCAAGTAGTTTAATTTGGGTTGAGTTGAGTTTGGACTATGAAATATAAAGTTAAAGTTTCTATTTTTAGTGTTCTTGTTATACAAATTTAACTGAAATGTTAGCTGAATCCCTAATTTTTCTATATTCAGTAGTTTGTATAATGTTGAATTTTTTATCCGTGTTGTTTGAGATTGAGAATCTGTTTCATGCATGTATAAAAATTGCAGATTTTTATGCAATTAATTTAATTTTGGAGTTTTTTGTGATGCTAAGCAGATAAAACAAGTCCTGCAAAATTGAGATCTGATGTCATATCGATTGCTAAGTGTGGATAAGGAGGAACTGGTTACAACATCACCTGGTTTGAAAGAACGTAACTACTTGCTCCTATCAGATTGTTCCTCTGTTGATAGCTCAACCATTCATAATGTTGAGAAGAGCAATCTCAATTTTAAAGCTACAGAGCTGAGGCTAGGTCTTCCTGAGTCACAATCTCCTGAGAGAGCAACTGATTTCAGTTTGCTAAGCCCGAGAACACCCGATGAGAAACTTCTCTTCCCTCTGCTTCCTTGTAAAGATCATGCTTCTGCTACTACAGGGCACAAGAATGTTGTTTCTGGTAACAAAAGAGGATTCTCTGACACTAGGGATGAGTTTTCGGGTGTGAAAGGATCTGTTAGACCAGGAGGAATCAACATGATGCTGTCACCGAAAATTAAGGATGTCCCGAAGAGTATTCAAGAAGAAAGATCCCTTGCTAAGAGTGGCATGAACAATGAACCTGCTGCCAAGTGTGTATATGCTAACCGGTTTATGAGTTTTCTTGTTTGTTTATGACCCAAGACAGAATCTTGTGGTAATCTGTCTAAGGTTTTGCAGGGCACAGGTTGTTGGTTGGCCTCCAATCAGATCCTACAGGAAGAATACAATGGCTTCGTCTACTTCGAAGAACACTGATGAGGTTGATGGGAAACCAGGTCGTGGTGCTTTGTTTGTGAAGGTGAGCATGGATGGTGCTCCTTATCTGAGAAAGGTAGACTTGAGAATCTACACTTCCTATCAACAGTTGTCTGCTGCACTTGAGAAAATGTTCAGCTGCTTCACTCTTGGTGAGAGTTTTCTATGTATTAAGCAAATCCTTGATTCCATTGTATAAAAGAAACCAAAAAATAAAAACAGTGATTTCGTGTCTTGCTTGTGATCTTTAGGTCAATGTGGACTTCATGGAGCTCAAGGGAGGGAAAGAATGAGTGAGATCAAACTGAAGGATCTTCTTCATGGATCGGAATTCGTGCTTACATACGAAGACAAAGATGGCGATTGGATGCTTGTTGGAGATGTTCCGTGGGAGTAAGCTTCTCTTGAACTCTCAACTTTAATAACTTTGTGGGTTTTATGAGTTGTTCCCAGTAAATTTAGAAGAAGATAAATACTTTAAAGTTGATTCATGCTGCTGAAAGTTTCCATGTTTTAGTTTTGTTTCTGAGTAAAAGTTGAATGAATCCATTTTAAAACCTATTTTGCAGGATATTTACTGAAACATGTCAGAAACTGAAGATCATGAAGGGCTCTGATCCTATTGGCTTAGGTAAAATCATTTTACTTTGCCAAACATCTTTCCACTGAATCTGAATACAAAACTCAATGACTCAATTCATTGTTGATTTGCTTTGTTACAGCTCCAGGGGCAGTGGAGAAAGCAAAGAACAAGGACCGGGTTTGAAACAAAGAGGCTCAAGACAAAAACACTATGCACAGCTCCAATGTTTAAGTCTTCTTTACTGATGTGTTGAAAACTCTTTGTCTTTTTAACTAATTTGTGTTGCAAAACTTTGGAATCTCTTATGTGTGCTTGTTCAGAACAAAATACACTCTTCTTATGTGTGTTGTACTTTCATCTTCAAAACCTTTTTCTATGGTTTAGTTGTCGCATGAAGGAAGATTGAAGACCAACTTTATCTTTCTGTCTAATTATACGTAAAACTTTGTTTTGTTTACTGTTAGTTCAAAAGTCTCTTTAAGTGATAACTAAGATAAAAGCTGGTTATTGATGGGTAATCCTGTTTATAAAGAGCCTTTATCATACAAAGTGGGAGTATCAAATCCCAATAATTCTGGATTAACTTTGGACTAATCCCAATAATTCATCTTCTACAACTTTCTTACAAGAGTTGATCAAATATATATATATATATATATATATATTTGTTTGAATAAAATGGCTAGATTTTGATAATTGATACCTTCTCTCTTAGTGCTACAACGTTTATCCATACCATTTTCTTTCAAACATAAATGATTCAGGCGTTTAATTTTTTTTGTTAGTAATTACATCAAATGACACATACACAAACAAATGTTATTGCTACATGTCATAGATTTTTTATTTGTCAAGTTAAAGCTAAATTTCATCTTCACTTTCTATGGAGTTCAAGTTCATTTTCTAATTCCCCCCTTCTCCCTCCAAGAAGAATATTAAAATGTATATTTTGATATTTCGACATCAACGTCAAATTAGTCTTATCAAATGGAGCAAAGTGGTTTGCACGAATATAGGCACTTCTAAGTGAGTTTGTGGTTAGTGCACTTCATCATTGACTTTATTTTCTAATTTGATTGTTTTGCCATTCGTGAGAACAATTTATATCAGTCACATTTTTATGTCTTGTTAGTGCTTTTCTTTCATACGAACCAAATTATTTCTTTTACTAATCGTATTCATTTTATAAATACTTATGATATTTGACTTTGGCTGTAATATTACATTGAAAATCGAAAATCATCCTCAGATTAACTGGACTCGATCCGGACATCTAATTTAAGTAGTTTGTATTAGTGTAATCAATACATCATAATCCCGCATAATACATGTTGTATTGTCAACAACAAAATGTGTTATGCGAATATGTAGGTAATCATGTAATATATCATATCTTGGTTTTTTTTAGGGCGTTTCTTGGTTTCCTACGTTTAACTATATTGTTGTTCATAAATCTTTTATTTTATTTTATTTTTTGTTAAAAATAAATCTTTTATAATATTGATTTTTTAAAATTAGGGTTCAAGTGAATATGTACGGTATATATATATCTCTAGTTTAAAGTTAGTGGATTTAGAAGAATATTGGTCCCAATGTAATGGAATGTAGTGGCTGGCTATATCCTTTGGTTCTGAGAATTGAAAGAAAATTAAGATTTATAGTTGAGGTCCCAATCTCTTCAAAGTGAATTGCTTCTTAAATATTTTTACTTGCATTCAGATAAAATTATACACTAGAAAAAACGTCATTTTTATGATTTTTTTTATAATAAATTTTATATTGTTTTAGTACCAAAAAATATCTATTTTGAGATGAAAAGTGGTTTAGGCCATATGATATATCAAATTTTACCGATCAAAAATCAGCAATTGATAATATTAGTTAAGCCTCTGGCTATACAATTGTATGATGTTAACATGATGAGAGATTATGATTGGGAAGAATTGTATATTGACTCTCATAAGAATTTTAATAGTAGTTACATATGTTTATATAGAGAATAAAATGGTATCCTAATTAACCTAGTTTCCATAAGTACAAATCATTTTAATTATTAATAAATATACTAAAGAATATTCTATATATTCTAGATCTTTCTATACGCCTCTTAATCTTAAGGAGGCAATGGAACTTTGGTGAAATTAATGGCTTGAGATTGACAATAGAATCAAAATGATGAAGACGGTGGTTTTGACAGGAAAGAATAACATAGAGAGAAAGACGAGACGGTGTGGTGGAGATGGAGATTTGTTGCTGTGTGGTGGAGATGCTTGTCCTATTTCGTGGAAGATTCCTAGACTTCTCTCTTCTTCTTCTTTTTTTTTAAATGGAAAAAAAAACAAAATAAAACTAGAAACCTTGTTGATTGTTAGATGGAGGAACCTTGTCTCATGGAAGAAGAAATCGATGAATTTTTTTTGAGAAGCAATTTGGAAGATTATAGGTTTATATTCATAGGTATATGATAAGCACTAGGATTATATTCAAAGGCTCGTGACGAATTTGAATGATGGAAGCATTTTTAATTTTAAAAAATTAAAATAAAATAAAAAGAGAAGCATTAGGTTTAGATCCGGAAGTTTATGATAGACTTGATAACTGAAATTTCGATAGTTTGGATTTAGAGGTTTCTGATGAACATGAATTGCAGAATCATTTGCCTAACAAAAAAATAAATAAAATAAAAAAATTTTGATGGCTTAAAGAAAAATCAAATAAAAAAATTTGATCGCTAGATCAAAACTTTAAAACGAACCCGTGATGAAAAATTATGATTGGGAATAATTGTATATTGACTCTCATGAAAATTACAATAGTAGTTACATATGTTTATATAGAGAATAGAATAATAATCTAACTAACCTAGTTTCCATAACTACAAATCATAGAATATTTTATCCATCATATGTGTTTGCTTATTGATTTTCATGATTTTAGGTATGTTTAGATGGCTCGAGCTCTATAGTTAATTTTACAGAAAACTTTGATGGATATGTTTAGAAGTAAACTCTAATGGTTAAGTTTTCATATTTTTGATATAGGAGTACCATACGATATTATATACATTGTTTAGTTATTAACAAAACGATATTTATTTTAAATTTTGTTCATCTCTATCAGTTTATTCATTTTGATAAATATATTATTTCGGAATATTATCAATCAATTTTTTTTTGATAATTATCAATCAAAAACTTAATTGAAGCAAATAAATATATAGTGATATAATTGATGCTTATATCACTATATATTGATTTTCTTCAATTAAGTTTTGATTGATAATATTCCCAAAATAATATTTTTATCAAAATGATTAAAATGATAGAAATTATCTTGTGATATAATGGTTTAAGAAATTCGTCTTTATTATGGGTTGATGTTAAAAGCATTCAAATATTTTCCATTGTGTCTTTGATCAGGGTCTCAACACTTTTACATGCCGAAATTAGTTTGAAATTTTGTTACTAGTTATCTGATTAAAATTTTCTTTTGGGGCCAACTCTTGTAACCTGATTAATTCACTGTTGGTACACACGATCGAATGTGTTGAAAGCAACATAGTTGTGGAATGTGGAACACATATAGGGCTATGCAAAGTTGGGATTTGAACAAACTGTGTAGAGTTGTTACTAGAGACAAAACTAGTGTGGTACAATAAGATGAAGCCGGTGGTTCGGTGTGGTTGAACATGACGCTGGTGCATTGGCACATGAAACTGACTGAAAGTAGTTTAGTTTTGATGAGACATAAAATGGATGTGGAGCATAATGATGAGCTATAAAGATGGGAATTTCTTATGATGACATAGCAATATGTATCTGAAAAGATAAAATTTTGGAGATAATAAAGAAATGTTGTCTTTTCTGAAAGATTTGGAAAATCAATATTGCTGGAAAGACTTATTATATAAATATAGCTTAAGAGATTTCTAGTGAATTGTTAGAACATAAACACATTTTGTCGAACATTGTACTTACAATGACCATTTTTTATGTATTAGTACTTATTTAACATTTTTTTTTCTTATGTTATGTCCGTGCAAAATACCAGTGAAAAGTATCCAAGCAAAACTGCAATTTCAAGTTTAATCCAACGTTTCTTTAATTTTTGTTACGTATGTGGATGATGTGGATCAAATTATCTAGTGTATATAAATGATTCCGCTAATATACTCCCAAAATATCACTTAACTAATTCAATTCTATTGAATATCCTGATAATAATATATGGTTATTGTATTTTTAATAAATAATTAGTGGACCACAACATACAAATTTAATCGCCTTAATTTATATATATTTGTGTACTCATCGATCGGTCCACAGATCATATGGTGTGTCTCCCAAAACCTTTCTTCTACTTATTCTTAGGCTATATTCTTAGTCAAACTATTCATATTATATACACTCTAATTCCAAAGACCCACTAACCTCTAAATTTCTAATCCTCTACTCATTGCACTCATTATTTTAAGCGACCTATCAAAATTAAAAAAATCATATTCTATATTAATTCTGTCCATTTCCTCGAGTTTAATTCATATGAAATATATTATGTTTTAGATTGATACATTTTTGTTTGAAGACAAAAGAAATATATTATTCATTAGCCAAAAAGAAGAATATGATATTAGAGACGAAATAATTAACTATAGTATCCAAATATTTTGTTTGACTAGTTGTCTCTGTTTTTCTTTCTACAATTCATACGATAAAACAAAATTAATATATACAACTAAAACAAGAATCTGACTTCATTGACTAGTCAGTTCTAACTTTTAACTTTATCATGTATTGTCTCTATTTTGCAAAAAATATTATTTAAAAGTTTTATTTTAAATTTCATAAAAAATGTTATTTTATGTTTTTAATGTAAAATTTTAATATAATTTTCTAATTTATCCTAAACACAAATCAGAAATCCTTTCCCTACAACTCCCGCTATAAAAATGAGAATTGAATTACATTTTTTTGTTTAAGGAATAGCATTACACTTGGTCTCATATTCGGGTTTTCATTTTTCAACAATATAATTATAGTACTATATAATACTTGAATAATATTAAAAAAAAATTCTAGAAAGTTTCATAAGACTATTTTGGTCAACAACATATCTACATGTAATCTAGGCCCGCTCCCCAATCTTCTAAAATTTAAATTTTATACAAAATGTTAATATAATTAACGTAATTATTGAGAAATTATTCCGTAGGCTTATAGGAGTTGGTACATTGGACACTTGTGTGATAAATAAACTTACGTGAGTTATGACTATTTTAATTCAATATTATATTAGTTGACGGTGATTAAAAACTGTCGTCTTGTGTTAATACGAACCTTTGCGTATTAAGTTAAATTATTATGGAATGAAAATATGATAACAAATGAAATTAACTATTGAATTACAATTTTTTTTTATGTATAGCGTTGCAAGTTTTTATACACAGTTCTCAGTTTTAAAATGCACATGTCCCAATACACAATTTTGTATAAGACTACATTTTTTTTTTGATAAAATTTAGAGAAGAATTAAGGTGGCCGAGAGAGAGAGAGAGGAATCATAAGACTAAATTTCCCAATTCATAAGTTTGTATAAGACTGTTGTTAATTGTAATTATTAGGATTTATTACGGAATTGATAACAATTTTTATTTGAGTAACATATAGCTAGAGTGGTCTAATTTATATATTTCGAAGCATCGCCACATTTTTTTTGAAACGATCTGAATTTTTCTATTATCATTTTTTTTTCTTTCACATGGAGCAGAAGAGAAAAAAAAATCTTCTGCAACATAGGGAATATATATGCAACATTTGCTATAATTAAATACTAAATAGAATAATGGGAAACATTATTCCCAACAATATCTTGGTTATGTCTTTATATACCTCCAAAATGTTCTTCTACATATGCATTTTGGTTTTTCCATTGTTAACAGAAGTGAGACCAAAATACCATTACAAAGTATTAGGCTCATCGATATTTGACACACATTTAACATAAATTTAAGACCGTGTTAGATTGTTGGGTCTAGGTACGTAGATTTTAAAATATAACATTCTCTTTAGAAAAAATTAAAGTAGATAGAATTGAAAATCCAAAAAAAAAAATATTCTAAGACTCGTTACTAATTATTAGACGTAAAAAAAAAAGATTCGTTTGACATGAGGCAGAGGCTCGATCTTGCATAAACCATGTTCCAGTCTCCGTTTTACCTTTTAATTTAATTACGATTTTCAACAAAATAAAGATTCACATATCTGTTTTTGTCAACGATCTTAGATACATTTGTATGAGTTATACGATCGATCCAAATATACGCGTACATAAAATTAATATATTAAGAAATAGTTATTAAGAATTAGTCATTGAAGATTGATAACAAATTTTTTTCGAGAGTTCCGAACTTTCATTTTGTTAATTTTTAATTAATATATAAGCTTTGTCGAAACCAAAATATGCATGTTGTCATCTAATTTTGGTTAGTGCGGCCATTTAAATCGGTGTAGTACAGTTGAATTCAAAATAGGGATAAGAAAAACAAAAATTCTTTATCAAAAATTATACGTATATATATATATGTATCAGAAGTTTGTCATATAAATATTAGAAGTTTGAACGATGCAGGCAATTATTTCATAACTTATTTGGGTCTTTATTCATATAATTTTTTAAAATTAATTAGTTGCATTTTAACTGCTCCTCCTTAGAATGATTCACACAGAATGACCTCCTCAATTGCTTTGCTTTATGAATTAGGACAATAATATGTTTGGTATTTTCAAAACACAAGAAAAACTGTTAGTATTAAAAGTATTCAAAGTAATAAAGTGTCGTTAACTCGACTGGAAAAAAATTGTAGGTAAAGTTTAGATTTCATATGATCGAATAACGTTTGATATGAAATTAATATTACGTACTGTAATTTTGAATATAGAAAAATTACAAATTTCGGTTATTCAAAAAAAAAAAAGGTATTCAAAGTCTGATTTTATGCAAGTATTTTTAGACTACACTTATATATGTCTGGTCCTGAAACATACAGAATAGCCAAACATGTAGGTATGCATGCAATGTACTTTAAAAAGCTGAAACAAAACAGACAGACAAACAAAAAAAAAATGAGGAAAAAATGTGATAAGTAAGTAGCAATAAATAGTTGATATGGATAGAGATAAATAACAAATGGACCGAACCCATTACAACAATTAATAGAAAGTAACAGAGTACACTGACTAAAACTGTAGCTATGGTTTTTTTTAATTAGTTCTGGGGATCTTCGTCCTATCCCATGCCCTTCGCTATCAACATTTGTTACATTTATTGATGCTTCATTATTAATCTTTCTTTTGTTTTTTTCCAGATCACTTTTTTTTTAATTCGTACCATATTCTTTACTACCATTTTTGTTTTTATTTGAGAGTAACACTTATGTCTTTTGAGATATGTATTTGATGTGTAACCTTTTATATAATCATTATTATTTTATTTACCAGTTAACAATTTTCTTGTACATACATTTTTTTTGATTATTTTTATTCATCATTAAGCAATATATATATATATATATATATTCCCATAAAGGTGAAATTTAGTAGTAAAACTTTCATAAAATCATAGGTTTAATAGCGAAAACCCTTTAGGAAAATATTTTATATGTTTTACGATAAGTATCATTTTGTTATTTTCACACAGACTAAGAAACACACTAAAATTCTATTATACCTTAGAAACTATTCAACTCTTGGTACTATATCATATCGTTTATTTGATTTAAAATTAAACTTAAGTATTATATATCAAAATTTATATGAAAAATCTAAAACAACATTTGTTTTGAAACAAAAACAATGCTAAAATCACACTAAGTTGAAACAGATGGAGTAAAACTTTTGCGGTCAATCATAAACACACAAAGAACGTGTTTCAGTATATTAATGACGTTGTACGTATTTATTAATTATGATGTAGAATCATTTATTTTCAAACACAGTAAAATGTCAAGAAATATTCTAAATGACAAAGTAAAAATTGCAGCATCACCTATTCTTTTGTCTTGAGTTGACAACTACTTAATCACCTTTACAAAAGTGAAAAATAAATAAATAAACCATTTATCACCTTTAACATTTTTATTGCATCTACAGCTATTTATCATTGTAGAACCTCAATTTCAGCATTATAGTTAGCCATAAATATCTGAATAAATGTAGTTGGTATTACTACAGGAGCAACATGTTTATTTTATGAGTATTCATCAGGTGATGGCTTATCGGATCAAAAACTTGATTCGAACATTAAATGTTTGCATGGATCGATATATAAACAAATTAAACTGCTAACATCCATAAATCCATAAATCGATATCTATGCAATGCATTTATATTTTCACTACACTGTATTAACCCAATCATATTTGCCCATCTACTACATTAAATTCTGTCAAATATCCAATAGTTTTTTTTACCAAAAAAAGGGTCAAACTAAACAAATAGTCTCTTAAGTTGTAGTCTTGTAGATGAGATGAATAAAAATGTAATCTGTAACTAGTTTACAGTTAAAATTTTAATTATTGATTTATCTCTTTTACCAACTACGAGACTAAATTGATCGGTAGGCTATAATAGCTTATATATGTAATCTGGAACTAGTTATAGGCTTTGAATGGCTGTCGTTTTTGAAATAAGTTTTTGGCTTTAGTTTTTGCAATAATTTATTTTGTAGCCATTCAAGATTTTGAAAACAAGTTTGTCTAAAAAATAAGAAATCTAATTTTTTGAATGTTTTAATAATTTTTCAAAGAAAAACCATAATCCATATTTCTTCCTCAAAATCCATCGATCACAACATTTCATTTTTTTAAAAGATCTTCAACTTAAAATCAAAAACTAAACATACTACCATTCAAGATTTTAAAGAAACTAAAATCTATACCAAAAATCAAAATCTAAAAATCAAAATCCAAAAACCATTTAAAAAACTACAAACATTCATGGCCATAGTGTTATACAGTTATAAACTGTTTGCAATATTAAGTTATTATATATGTTTTTATTTTCTTTTTAAATTTTGGTGCTAAACCAACTTTATTTTACTGTTAAATAGCCAAAATGTTAAACATATATGCAAAGTAATATAAGTGGTAAAATCTTAAACAATTGAAAATAATCTATCTGACCAAAAATCGTGCTTATACATCTGTACAATCCAATAAAATAAATTTGATTCGTATATCAATGAATATATAACTTTAACATTTTCTTAGTTACTAAATAACTTTGGAATAACATTAGAAAGTTATAAGTTACTTTACAAATTTACTAAAAGCAGGATAATTTAGTGCATATATCATATTTTATTAGGACAAAACCTGCTATGTTTTCGATATTGTTGTCAGCTGTAATTATTAATCTTCATCAATAAATTTCATCTTAAAATAAATAAATTAGTATGACTCGGCTACTATAGCCTCATAAGTTAAGAAATTATATACGGTTTTTATTTTATTTTAAAAACTAGGTGCTAACTGTTAAACGAGGTTTCTTAAAAAAGGTTAAAAAATGAGTTATATGTTCATAAAGATTAGTACCAAAATCAATCATTTAATTATAATTAACCATGGAGAAAGAAAAGCAATTAGAGAAATGCGTAACTTCTAAAAACTTACAGCTTTTAGGTAGTCTTTTAATTTTCTATTTAATTTTTTTAAAAATCATAGATAATCCCAATATCCAATCTTCCACTATTATTGATAAACAAAAAAAAAAGTCGTTTTCAAATTCAACTCTCCCACTATATCTTTCTTCTCTGCATCTCAATTTCTTATAATCTTTTTGCTCATAAAAATAAAATCTCAGTGTCACTAACAACAACACAACACACGACTCCCGAGGTTGAAGAAGAAGATAGAAGAAAGAAGCAAAAATGATTAACGGCTGGAGAAGAGCTTTTTGCACTTCTATACCCAAAGAGAGAAACCAATACGACGACGTTGACGACGGAGTTGTTGTTGACTCACCGGAGAATCAACGTTTCCGCCACAAATCAACTTCTCGATTTGGTTTCTTCTCAGCTCCTTCCACGCCTCGTTCTGATTCCGGCACTTACAGCCTCCGTTGTCGAACTTCGTCTGCCACCGCCGTCGCTACTCCGTCTCTTCCCGGAACTCCGAAGCTAAGTTGCAGAACCACCACCACCACCACCACCGCTCAAACAACTCCGAGAAACAGAAGCCTTATCTCTCTTTTGACTCCTTCTTCTTCTCCAATATCTCCGGCGAGCTTCTCCCTTCTCAAATCCAAACTCCGATTCAATAAAGTAAACAACTCAAACGATTTGAATTTTTGTTGCTTTTGATTTTGAATTTTTTTTGTTTCTTAATCGTTTGATTTTGGATTTGAGCAGAGTAGCAACAAATGTGGAATCTGTTTACAGAGTGTGAAATCAGGTCAAGGTTCGGCGATTTTCACGGCGGAGTGCTCACATACGTTTCATTTTCCTTGTGTAACTTCACGCGCCGCTATAAATCATAACCGGCTTGCTTCTTGTCCGGTTTGCGGAACTTCTTTGTTACCTGAGATTCGAAATTACAGTAAACCGGATTCTCAAACCGAGCCTAGGATCCGGTTAGAAACGAAGAACAAGTCGTTGAGAGTTTACAACGACGACGAGCCTTTGATTTCATCTCCAATATCTCCCGCCGGTTTTCACACCATACTTGAATCCGATGAAAACGAAGACGAGCAAATTAACGGCGAGTTTAAAGGATTTTCCGTTAATACTCCGTCACCTTTAACGGCGAAATTGTTAGTGGATCCTTCCTCGAGAAACGTTGACGTTAAGCTTTCGCCGGAAGCAGCGATCGTTGCGGCGGGAAAAGGTTACGAGACTTACTCTGTGGTTCTGAAGGCGAAATCACCGCCGTTCCCGACGGCGCGTGGAACAACGTGTCGAGCTCCGGTGGATTTGGTTACCGTTTTAGATGTGAGCGGGAGAAATTCCGGCGGGAAATTAGAGACGATGAAACGAACGATGAGGCTTGTGATTTCGAATCTCCGGGAGACGGATCGTTTATCGATCGTCGCGTTTTCGTCGAACTCGAAACGGTTAACGCCGTTACGGAGGATGACGGTGAACGGAAGGAGGTCGGCTCGAAGAATCGTAGATATCATCACCGTTCCTAACTCCGGCTCCGGCGCTGGAATTGCTTTCTCCGGCGAAGGGATGAACGTGAACGATGCGTTGAAGAAAGCCGTTAAAGTGTTAGACGATCGCCGGCAGAAAAATCCTTTCACCACCGTCTTCGTTTTAACGGACCGTCAGGCCCATCATGCGGCCCATTCTAGAATCCCCGTACACACCATGTGGCTCGGAGCGTGGGACCACGCGCTTCCGGAGGACGCGTTTGCAAGAAGCATCAACGGTTATTTGAGTTTGTCGGTTCAGGATCTCGGTTTACAGCTCGGGTTAGTTTCCGGGTCGGGTCAGGGAGAGATAACTTCCGTATACTCTCTTTGGGGTCGACCCGCTTGGCTTGGAACTGGTTCAATCCGGTTAGGTGATATGTACGCCGAAGAAGAAAGAGCATTGCTTGTGGAAATCAAAATACCGGTTAACAACTCTTCAACCACTAGGTCCCACAGAATCATGACCGTTCGATCTCGTTACGTGGACCCAACAACTCAGGAAATAAGAAACCCCGAAGATCGCGCGCTTTTGATACCCACTCCTGTCACCGTACGATCATCATTAAATCCAAATATCTCACGGCTCAGAAATCTCCACGTCAGCACTCGAGCAGTGGCGGAGTCTCGGCGGCTAATAGAACGCAACCATTACTCCGGAGCTCATAGATTGCTGACGTCAGCTCGAGCCTTGTTGGTGCAGTACGGCGTGAGCTCAAGTGATGCGTGCTTACGTGGATTGGACGTTGAGCTAGCTGATCTTAACGGTGTGAGAGGAAGACACGTGGTGTCATCGGAGAGTCCGGATTCGCTAACTCCGACGTCAGCTTGGAAAGCGGCGGAGAGGTTGGCTAAAGTGGCGATGGTGAGGAAACATATGAACAGAGTCAGTGACTTGCATGGGTTCGAAAACGCTAGATTTTAGTTTCTTTCAAGAAAATTATAAATATTTTCCATAATTAGGTTAAGAAATTGTGTAATGATCTGATACAAACAAATAGAATGGTGTATAATAATGAAGTTACATTTGGTCAAATGAAAATATTGGATATATAATTTTATACCATTATGCAATTATATATGATTCACTGTTACCTTAAAGTTTCATACAGATTCGTTTAGGGATTTGCATTAGGTACTTAGGTAGTAGGTTTCACCAAATCAATAGAAAACTAAAGTTTTACCAAATCAATTGAAAATTTTAACATTTAATATTAAAAAAAAATGTAGATGACACATTTCCTATGATATAAGCGTCTCAACCCATATGAAAGTGATATATATTAGAGGACAAAATGTAAAAAAATCAAATACTGAAGAAAGCATATCACTTCATCAATGTGAAATGAATTGGTATTTGAATGAAAATATGACTAAAGCTCTTCCATTGCTGTTGTTGTAAATCTGTAGGATTTTAAAATGTTTAACATACATTAATCATGAACACGATATGATTTTTAATTACTTTTCTTTTACTTAGTTACTTTATTTAATAACTTTGTTTCTTTTAAATGCTTTATAATTATTTGAAGTGATACTTTTTAGCAAGAGCATATATTCTATTTGTACTTCTTCATAATGGGTGGTATTACATTATAAATACTAAAATGTAGTTAAAAAAGTCGGGATTGTAGCCTTTTCGCGGCTACAACACTAGTTAAATTCATTGTACACTTGAATCCAATGATTCAAACTCGATGGTCAACAAAATATTTTCTTATCAATACAATAAATAAGCAATAATTATTCATATAGAACCCTTATTAATATGATTGCGATGAGAATAATTGGGGATTTAGGCTATCATTTTAACGGCGCAATTTGTGTCTTTTTTCTGCCTCGTAGGCTTTTCACGCAAAATCATAATTCATAGTACTGTGAAGTCTATCATTGTTTTTGCCCTTAATTTACCTTTTTTAATTGTCAACAACTGTCAAGATTAATAGATTTTTAACCAAAAATCAATAGGTAACAAGTGAATTGACTGATATATATTTTTTCAATTATCGGACATTTTATGTTGAATAATATAATTATTTCGTATCCGAAATCACATCATATAATATTAGTTTTGTCTTAATCGTTATTTGATTATGTGACTTCTAAATTTTATATATAATTATTTTCCAATTGAGACTTCTAAATTTTACAGAAGATAATTTTTCAGTTGAGATAACGACACTTAATTGATTCATCATTATATATTATTTAATATCTTTTCTCATTTTTAATATAACATATTTTTCAACAGCAAGAAATGCATCATATTATTTCGCAATTATCTACCAAATAATCGCATAGGTAATGTATTTCCAAAAATTAGTAGGTAGATCGGTTAATAGGTCATAATCTATTAACATATTGGCAACGTCTACGAAATCAATTTCTAAAATCTTGAAAAAATTCATCTGACATGGGTCAAATAGTGAGAAAGAAAAAAGGCAAAAGTATTCGGAAACTTGTATGTGTTTGGTACGTTTAATTTGGATAGCGATGGTGCGTTCCACTAAAGGGATGCAATAATGGTACGCACGGCTATGTCTAAAAAGTTCATATCATATCCAAACAAGTCCAAGATTTAATTTCATTTTAAAGTATGAAGAGATCTTTAAGCTTTTAGTTTTCAGATTTAGTTTATACACGGACTGGTATTATATTAAGTAGACAAAAAGCCAAATTAAAGGCACAAATTTAAGTTAGTGGAGAGTTTTCAAATCAATAGGACAATATGAGTCTATATAACTATCGTCAGTTAATATCTTTTTAGTTTTTTTTTTTGGTAAACTGGTTAATATCTTTTTAGTTATTAAAATATACTTTAGTCATAAGAATATCTAAAGCTCCCCAAAAATAAAAGAGCTTGAGCCTTAAGGCTGGGGCCTTGTTGTATCATTTGTATATTTAAGTGAATGTTGTACCAAATTTTAAAGTTTTTTTCCTTTGACGCACCAAATTCTAAAGTTTAATAAATTATACTATATGATTTCGTGGTATTCCATTTGCTCACACGATTCATAGTTCATAATGTTGTAATAGTGTATCTTCATTTTCTATAAAATTCTACAATATCAAAACAAAAACGTTAGAAACTAAAAAAATACGGTTAAAATTAGGCCTAGACATGACCAAAAATCTAACCATAACCGTATTTTGGACCGTAATTATTTATTTTTAATCATAACCAGACTGTAATCGTATTAAATGATTAATAACCGTAACCGTTAACCGTAAAAATATATTAGTTATGGTTAAAAAAAATTATTAACCATAATCGTATAAAAACCGTTATCGTATAAAAACCGTTAGTCAATCGTGTGATTTAATCTTAAAATTATAACCGTAACTGTTATAAAAATTGAACAAAATGTACATATAATCAATTATATTGATAAAATATTAGTTGAAATTTCATTATTTACTTATTTCACTAGAGGTTAAATACATTTTTGATAAAAAAAATATCACTGATATTAATCTTTATCATGATCATCAGATAATTGAATCGTATTTAACCGTAATAATCATAATTGTATATAACCATAACTGTATCAATCATAACCGTTTTAATCGTATATTAAATTGTTAAGATTAAAATTAAACAAAAATTATAAACATAACCAATGGTTAACTAACCCTAACCGTGGTCATGGACAAGTCTATAACTAAATGCGGTTCTGTTCAAATCCGAATAAGGATTACACTGAGACAAGTCAAGTTTATAAAAGAAGAAGAAAACAAAAAACAGAGCTTACACTGAGATACAGATAATGATGATCCCAGAACATTTTTTTTACCTTCTGTAAGAAAATTAAAAAAAGCGAGAAAAAAAGTTTAAAGCAGTAACTAGGTTAAAAATACAACTGCTTACATTGTGAAGCATCTATATCTGTTGGACAATTAGGACACCTGAACGACTTTGTACCATTCTTCGACATTCTATTGATAGACAACTTAAAGGACATGACCACAACACAATATCATCGCCGGATTAGCTTCACTTGATCGTTCTCTGAAGACGGGATAGACGAAAACGGTATGGTACTGAAGCTCTTCAGGGAGTGGTACATGTACAGGAAGATACTCCATTGTTTGCCAATTGTTTCTGTTTTTAACCAAAACGTTCAGGAATTTAAACAGTGGTGGTAAAGCTAGTGAACCTGCTGTGATTGTTACGCTTAACGGGTTCTCTGATGATTCACCGAGTAGGTTGCAGTATTGTCGGGCTAGTTCTTTGGCTGCTTTGGTCCATAATGAGGGTGAGAGGTGTTAGAATATTTGCGGAAAGAGATTTAAAGAATGATAGAGAGAATAGAGAGAATAGAAGAAAAATGGAGATGAGAATGTTTCTCCTTACTTCTTATTTAGAATGATTTCACACAACACATATATATAGGAAAATAATCTAAGTACAAAGACCTTGCATGTAAAGCATAGAAACTTGTAATCTTTTGCATGAAGGAGAGAGAAGAGTAATCACCAAGGACTTGATGCATGTAATTCATTTTCTTGGAATAATGCTCCTTGGAATAGTACACCTACCTAATTTAATATTCCCCCTCAAGCTTAGCCGAAGAAACAACGAAGACTAAGCTTGGAACCCCCGTGAAGAATCACCTCATTAAAAACCTTACCAAGGAAAACCCAGTGGGACAAAACCTTGATAAGGGAAAAAGAGTATGATGTCCACGGAGAGGGGACATTAAATTACGGTCGTGAAATGTCAACAAGCCCAAGCTTTTGATGGATGTGACAACAAACTTTGAGACTTGCAGCTTTGGTAAATATATCTGCTAGTTGATCTTCACTTCGAGTGTAGCATGGTAGGATCATACCCTCCTCAATCTTTTCTCGGACCTTGTGACAATCCACTTCAATATGCTTGGTTCTTTCATGAAAAACAGAGTTGGTTGCAATGTGAATGGCCGCTTGATTATCGCAGTGAAAGGTAATAGGGCTGGAAGATTCAATACCAAAGTATTTAAGAAGAGCTTTGAGCCAAGTAAGCTCATTTGTTAACTTCCTCATTGCCCGGTACTCCGCTTCCGCACTTGAACATGATACCACTTTTTGCTTCTTTGATTTCCAAGTAACCAAGTTTCCTCCAATGAAGGTGCAATAGCTGGTTGTTGATTTCCTATCCAATGTATCCCCGACATAATCCGCATCACAATACCCCACAATTTCGGTGCTATCATTTCGTCCCATCCAAAAACCTTGACCTGGGCTTCCTTTGAGATATCGAAGAATTCGCTCCACCATGCTCCAATGATACTTTGTAGGAGATTGCATGTGTTGACTGATCTGATTCACAGTAAAACAAAGGTCAGGTCTAGTGATCGTTAGATAGATTAACTTACCAACAAGTCTACGGTATTGTGCCGGATCTTCATATGGCTTATCTTCTTCTTTCTCTTCGGCTTTCTCCCCCTTTTGCTTGACCTTCTGTATTATCTCCAAAAATGATAAGATCATCCACATAGATGAGAACCACAATGATACCTTGAGAGCTTTGGAGAGTAAACAATGTGTGATCAGCTTCAGATTTCTTGAAACCTCGATCTTTGAGGGTGGAGCTCAACTTATGGTACCAAGCTCTTGGTGATTGTTTTAGCCCATAGATAACCTTCCTTAGCCGTAAAACCTTCCCAGGAGTAATAGAATCTTCAAGACCGGGTGGAGGTGTCATATAGACTTTGTTTCCAAGCTTACCTTGAAGGAAAGCATTCTTGACATCCATCTGCCATAACTCCCAAGATAAGTTAGTAGCTAAAGAAAGTACAACTCTTACCGTGTGGAGTTTGGCTACGGGAGCAAAGGTATCCGTGTAGTATTCTCCATAGGTTTGTGTAAAACCTCTTGCCACCAAGCGAGCTTTGTACCGTTCGATGTCTCCATTGCTCAAGTATTTGATGGTGAAGACCCATTTGGAACTGACTGCTTTCTTACCTGGAGGAAGATCCGCTTCATCCCATGTGTGATTGCGGTTCATAGCTCCAACTTCATCATCTACTGCATCCAACCATTCCTTTATTTCCTTGGCCTCCTCGTAGCTTTGAGATATCCTGTCAAGCTCAATTTTTCCAAGAAAAACCTGATGATTAGTAGGCAAGAGGTCAAGCGAACATACCGATTGAATAGGGTGAGCCACAACTTGATTGTTATAATACACCCTATTATTCACCCACTTAGACGGTTTGCGAATTCTTGTGCTACGTCTTAGTATAAGAGATGAATTTTCCTTATCCTCTTCTTCATCTTCTACATCTTCTTCATCTTCTACCTCTTCTACCTCCTCATGAGGTGTTAGATTTTCATTTTGAGTCACTTTCTCCTCTAGATTGGTATGATTTTGGTCTTGACCATTGGCTTCGCCACTTTTATCATGATCTTGAATATGAAGGTTTTCCGTGCTTTGTCTTTCTTATTCCACAACCCTTTGGTTTGGCACTTGATTTCCTAGGTGCTCTAAAAGATGTCTCAAGCTCGTTGCACGGTCAGATGGAGAGTAAGATAGGTCTTTCACACCTTCCCAATCCTTTTTATCATGATATCCTTGATTTTCAATGAATTTTACATCTCGAGACACATAAGTACGGTTGTTAATGGGATCATAACATTTGTATCCTTTCTGAGTTGTTGAATACCCTAGGAACATACACTTATTGCTCTTGGCATTTAGCTTGTCCCTTTGTTCACCTGGCACTAACACAAAACAAACACATCCAAATACCCGTAAGTGATCAATTGATGGTTTGATTTTGTTAAGTACCTCAAATGGTGAGACATCCTTTAGGACTTTGGTTGGAATTCGATTAATAAGATAACATGCAGCAAGAACCGCATCTCCCCAAAATCTCCTTGGAACATTGGTGTGAAACATCATCGATCTTGCAACCTCCATGAGATGTCGATTCTTTCTTTCTGCTACTCCATTCTGTTGTGGTGTATAAGGACAACTTGTTTGGTGTATGATGCCATGTTTCGCAAGATGCTCTTTGAATCGATGACTTATGTATTCTCCTCCATTGTATGTCCTGAGAAATTTAAGTTTAGCATTGAAATGATTAGTCACATAAGTTTGGAAATTAATAAATGCATCAAACACACGATCTTTAGATGTAAGCAATGTGATCCAAGTATATTTTGATTTTTCATCAATGAAAGTCACAAAATACTTGTTATTATCTCTAGAAACGCATGTAGATGTCCAAACATCTGAGTGAACTAAATCAAAACAATTCTCATAAACAGTAGATAATGTAGGAAAAACAGCCTTGCAATGCTTGCCAAGAATACATGCCTCACAACTAGAATGATCAAAAGAAACATTAGGCAACATTAATTCAAGAGCACGAGAATGAGGATGGCCTAATCTAGCATGCCACATAGCATTAACATTAAAACATGAATTAAGAGAAAATAAAACAGAAGTGCTTGGTGAAGTATTTTCAAGAACATAAAGATCCCCTTTGGTGTTTCCTTCTCCAAGAACTTTTCCGGTTTTAATATCCTGAAAATGAACACTATTAGGTCCGAATATAGTATAACAATTAAGGTCACAAGTTGCCTTTTTAACCGACAAGAGATTAGAAGTAAAACTAGGCATAAAGAAAGCCTTAAAGCTCTTATCAAATAATTTTAAATTTCCTACTCCTTTTATAGGAACCGTATCACCATTAGCTATTGTCGCACTACCAGTAGCTGGTTTAATATTGTCTATTAGATTCGGGTTGCTAATCATATGATGAGTAGCCCCCGAATCTATGACAAGATTTTTACTTAGTTTACTAGCAAAGAAAGTGGTACCAGAATTCTTTAAGGAGTAAATGGATTGAATGAGAGCTTCTAAGTCTGACTTCCTCACAACATCGTTGTCAGCCTCTTTTCCTTGTTTTGATGAACCATCTTGCCCCATAGCACCATGAGAAAAATTAACCTTTGAATCCTTGTTGAACTTTGGCTTGAGATGGGGATGAAGAAGCCAACAACCGGTTTTGAGATGACCCTTCTTTTTGCAATAATGACAGATCTTATACACACTTTTGTTTGCCATAAGAATTTCACTTCTTCCATCAAAAAGGTCACGAGAGCCTTGTTCTCTTTGGAGTTGACAGCACACATCTTCGAGACTTGGGAGCTTGTCAGCCCTTAGGAGATGCTTAATGAGATCATTGAACACCAGATTCAAAGTGAGCAAAAGACCAAATACCTTGTCTTGCTCACGTCTTTCATTAAGGACAACCGGATCCACCGTATTTGGCCTTAACATTTCAAGCTCGGCCCATAAAGACCTAAACACTCCAAAGTGCTTAGTGAATTCCATATCTTATTGAGATAGGTTGTTGATAGCTTTCTTCACCTCAAACACCCGGGGTGAGATTTGACACATTGCCATAAACATTCTTGAGAGTATCCCATAGTTCCTTTGAAGTTTCGCAATAGGAGTAAGATTCAAGGATAGAGACTTCAAGAGAATTTTGGAGAAGTCCGAGAACGGTTTGATCTTCTTGAAACCACTTGATTTCTTTTTCAAGGGCCGCCTCTTCTTCTCCCTCAATGATGTATTTTCCATCTCTTTTGGTGGCTTCCTTTGGGGCAAAACCAATTTCCACATGGCTCCAAAGTCCCCGGCCACAAAGTGCGGTCTTTATGGTCCTAGACCATAACAAATAATTTCCTCCTTTGAGGACAAGCAGAATCACCATAGTCTTTGAGCTTTCCATGATGAGAATATTTTTGAGAAAGAGATAGAATTTGCGGAAATAGAACCACGATTCTAGCCTTTTTCACAACTCAAAATCAATGATTTCAAGGACAAAGTCTCAGAGTGAAAACGGCTAGTAAAGGGATTTAGAAAAGATGGAGAGAATCTAAAATCGTTTAGGATCTTGCTCTGATACCATGTTAGAATATTTGCGGAAAGAGATTTAAAGAATGATAAAGAGAATAGAGAGAATATAAGAAAAATGGAGATGAGAATGTTTCTCCTTACTTCTTATTTAGAATGATTTCACACAACACATATATATAGGAAAATAATCTAAGTACAAAGACCTTGCATGTAAAGCATAAAAACTTGTAATCTTTTGCATGAAAGAGAGAAAAGAGTAATCACCAAGGATTTGATACATGTTGATGCATGTAATTCATTTTCTTGGAATAATGCTCCTTGAAATAATATACCTACCTAATTTAATAAGAGGAAGTCTGCGTATGGGGATTTATCGAGGTCTTGTTTCCATAAGAGAGAGCCCATGAGTTTCTGGATCTCTGGGAAAGAAGTATCTGAATATGTAGCGATGTGTTGTCTCGCGTAGTTGATAGCTTCATTGGAGTTCTTGTCTTTAGCTATTTCCAGGAAATGAAGGGTGTGAAGTTTCATCTCAAGATCTGAGTTTGCTTCCTTCAGCTTATCTGAGTTTGATGCTGCCCAGTTAAGAGCTGGTTCGAGATCTCGTCTTCCCAAGGCTTCTAGTATCTGATACATTTCCCTGAACGAGTTTCTAGCAGAAGATTCAGGCTCACCAGTCTCGGAAATGAAGCTGTCACCAATGTTGAACATGCCTTGCCTGTAGAGAAAATGAGCTATTATCTGGTGAATGGTACGAGGATCAAGCTCGAAGTTTCTGTAAGCCATTGATATGTCTGGATTCAAAGTTTTCTCAAGAACTTTCGGGTATTTAGTCAGAGCCATATTTAGTTCTTTCTGAGGAGCTTCTAGTTTTTTGCTTGGAGCAATCTCCTCAAACGTTCTTTTCAGATCAGCAACAATAGATTTATGATAAAGCGGATTATCCGTGCATGCGGGTGAGGCTTCCTGTATCGTGTTCAACGCCTTGTCGATTTCTTGAGGCATTCTATCTACCACTTCCTGCGTTTTGCTATAGGCAAGTTTCTGCTTTTTGGCAACACGATCAAATGCATCTTTAACAGTCTTTAACTCCATAACTCTTTTAACATTATCAATCACATTGAGACTCTACCTGAAACAAGTATCAACGAGAAGGTCTCAGAGAATCTTATACAACCAATAACATCATTCTCAATAAGCAACGAAGGAGATCAACAAAGAGAACACCAAGAATATGCAATTTCATGTTCCTTTTGCATTGAATCAAGTGAATATTTCATTACTTTATCATTCAAAATGTCGAATTCAAACTACAGAAACAAGATTCTTTCACATCAGATACTTAATTTCAAGTTCTCAAATCATGGAGGATCAACGCATCGATTACAACACAAAGAACATCCGATTTTCCTATTACGAATCCTATAATAAGCCAAATTATCTTCGAATTGGGAGATTCAGAAATTCAAATAAACCAGAGAATCCGAAAATTCGCGAACCAAGAACACGTCGATGAAGCGAAGAAGAATCTAAAGGAAAGAAAGCGAAAGCGTCGAGAGTTAGAATATGTATCTAATCTAATAGATGTTCAGGGAGACATATCGAACCTGAAGAATCGATGAAGATTATCGCATGAAACGGAGATTGATGAATTTGGTTTGTTTCGACGCTCGGAGGAAGAAGAAAAGAGATTTCGATTTCTTCTTTCAAACTATTTATTTCTCATTTCTCTGAAGATGAATCATCTCAGCCGTTGGATTGGCCGGTTTCCTCAAGTCAAAATGATCAATAGAATATATTATTTGGGCTGAAAATGTTTTAAATGGGCCGTAATTAAAAGGCCCCTTGGGTCGGATTTGGACCAACCTATATATTTCTATGTCAATATGATAAAAATTACTAATACTTCTTTAAATATAGATATAGATATGAAATTATGACCTTTTATATTAACTTTTACTAAATAATATTAATATTTATTTAAAATTTAACTATACTAAATCTTATCTATATAATATTTAAAAATAATTTTCTATTTAAAACTAAATAACCAAAGAAAAAAAAGTTGAAATTTCAATAACCCACGTACAGTGTTGTGCCTAGCCTAATAGATGCCTAAGGCTAATTGTAAAATTATATAATTTTAATTTTGTTTAGATATGTTTTTATTTATAATTTTGTACTTATTTTTAACATTATGGATTCTTTTTAACAAAATGTTATTCTAAACATCAGAAATCTATATTGTAATTATGTTTTCCAAATAAGAACTATGTAATGTTTTTCTATTATGTATATCAAAAATCATTTATTTACATATATAGTTTAAAAAATAAAAAATGTGGCTTTTAATATTAGAAAAAATGGAAACTTAAGACCATTGCCTTTTTCAGTAGAAGCAAAGGCACGCCTCTGCCCACATATTGATCACAAAACCTTTGGTTATATAAAGTAGAATAGATTAATATTTGATGTTTTAGCACCATCAAAGCAGACGGATTCATCAAAATCCGTAAAATGTTAACTTCTTATGAAACGGATTAAATCCAGGAAATTAGCATTGTTTTTCCATATTATATTTAATAAAACCAATTGAATTTAACCACTATGGTTTAAAAAAAACTTTATTAGCAACAAAGACTTCTTTTTCTTTAACGTTTATTATTATTATCGATAAAAAATTATAAAATTACGGAGAAAATCATTCATATCTATATATTTTTTTAAAAATGTTAAAAGCGTAAGAAACAAAATTTACGATGCCATTTCTTCAAGAAATCGTCTGAGAAGATCATTTTCAAGAAAACAAATCTCGAATACCCTCTTTTAATCTTCGTACCCATTTTAAATAGTGTAGTGATGATTTTACCTTTCATTTTATTTTTAAATAAAATAAAAAATATTATACCAAGTAATACCGACCCATTTGTTATAATACAAAGATGAGATTCGAATCTTAAACTTCTCGCGCGAAAGATTTTGCCATATGAGCTACCGTATTTTCCTTGATATCATTCACAAACACTATTATATGTGCTTAGATTTTTCATATACTTGTAAATAGTTATTCCAGTTATATTAATTGTACCAATGTTCCAGTTGTACCAAGTAATACCCAATTATACCATAAAAATATCATATTCGAACCTTGCACGAACGATGCATGTAAAAACCATATGAGGTATCTCTTATATATAACCAATTTTTAAAATAATCAGATTTCGTTAAGGGTAAAATAGTCATTTTATTCAAAATCACAAAGATTTTGAGATTTTGGTTTTAAATTTAAAGGTTTTTTCAGATTTTGACTCTATTTATTCATATTTACTCGCTAAAAAATGATGCAATGCAGAGTTTTTAAGGTTGGAGAAGAAGTCTCAATTTCACCCATTTCTTTTACCAAAAAAAAAAAACAAAAAATCTGTATTTTTTTCATACCATCCAAACAAAACAAATCCTTATGAAGAGATATGCACAAGTAAGAATGTTTGGATTGCATGAAAGAAGAGATGGCGCAAGATGGCGCATGATAGCAACAGCCCTAATTGTTTCTGGGTCCTTGAGTATCCTTTGTTTTCCTCTTTATCCCTTCAAAAACCTAAGCCCCTCCCTCTCTTCTTCTTCTTCTCTCCCTTTTTTTTCTTTTAATCTCTTTGCAGCTTTCTCTCTTCTCCCAGATCTATATGCTCACTCTTCGTTTCAAACCAATCGCTTTCTTCTCTCTATTGGATTCGTCAGATCTTATCGACTTCGAGTCGTTTTATCGGATTTTATCGGCTCCAGGTCAAATCCAGGTATGTTAATTGTAAAATTTCGATCAGATTCGTCGATTTTGGATCTTTCTTGTTTAGATTTGAGATCTGGTAATTGTTTTATGTATTTTTGGTTGAATTAAGAAGATTTTTCTGGAAACGTGATCGATTTTGTGCGATTTCTGTTTTTTTTTGTCAAAAGTTAGATCTCGTTTTTTTATAATATTTGATTGAACTGAGAAGATTTTTTGGAAACGAGATCGATTTTTGTGGATTTTTTGTGTGTTTTGTAAAAAGTTCGATCTCGATTTCTGTTTTTTGTTGGGTTGAATTGATAAGATTTTCTGAATACAAGATTGGTTTTGTGGATTTTATATCTTTTAGGTCAAAATTCAGATCTCGATTTCTATATATTTTTGGATTGAATTGAGAAGATTTTCTGGAAACGAGATTGGTTTTGTGGATTTTATGTGTTTTTGGTCAAAAGCTCGATAACGATTCTATTGATTTGTAATGAGTTATATCGGGTTTCTCCTGAATTTGTTAAGATTTGATCAAAGATGAAATTTTTTCTCTGTTTTATCATCAAAAACTTCGTTTTTAATCTATAAAAAAACGGAACTTTGTGGTATTAATGGAGTTTTTGTTTGCAGGGATTTGCTAGTTGGTAGGCTATCATCTTCAAGCAAACATGCAGGCTTATGAACATGTAATCAAGTCCACAATTTTTTTTAATTTCCAGTGATTACTTCGAATTCACATCAAACCTAGATCTGACATAGGTTATATGATTCATCAATTTGCAGGACCTTGATGATGAATCTGGGTATGATGACTATTATAGTGGTGATGAGGATGAGTATGACGGTGAATATGAGGAAGAAGAAGAAGAAGAAAGACAACCTCCAAAGGAAGAATTGGAATATCTTGATTTGCGTCAACAGTTGAAGGAAAAAATCAGGAAGGAAAAAGGAAAAGGAAGTGGAAAGGCTCAATCTTCACAAGAGAGAAGAAGAAAACTTCCGTATGACAAGTATGTGGTTAGCTAAACTAATCATCATTGAATGTGTTTTTGATTTGATGATAAGCTAATTCTGTTTTTGTTCTGCAGCTTTGGTTCCTTCTTTGGTCCTTCACAGCCTGCTATATCGTCGAGGGTTATACAAGAAAGCAAATCGTTACTAGAAAACGAGCTACGGACTGCTAAAAGGCCTAATTTGAGTCAAATTGTATGTGTCTTTGGATCTCTGTTTCTTTTTTGAAGTTTGTTTTAAAGATGTTTTTACTGATGGAATTGTTGTGTTGGGGTGCAGAAGAAAAGACCAGTTTCAACAAGCGGTTCAGGTGCTAAGAATGTGTCGCATGAGAAGCGGCCTAAAGTTGTGAATGAAGTGAGGAGGAAAGTTGAGACACTTAAGGATACAAGAGACTATTCATTTTTGTTTTCTGATGATGCGGAGCTTCCTGTTCCGAAGAAGGAAACTTTGTCTGGAAGTGGCTCTTTTCCTTACTCTGGTATGTTGTGTCTACTGAGAAACCTTGTTTGCTATTTGTGATCTTTAAAGCATACCATTTTCATGGAGGTAACTTATACAGGTTTTTTGCTGATGTTCAAGAGGCTCGGTCTGTTCAATTATCAACGCGGCCTAAACCATTGTCAAGTATCAATGGTAGTAGAACTGCTCATGGTCCCCCTCGTGAGGAGAAAAGACCTGTTTCAGCGAATGGACATTCAAGACCGTCTTCCTCAGGCAGTCAAATGAATCATTCAAGACCGGCTTCCTCGGGCAGCGAAATGAATCATTCAAGACCGGCTTCTTCTGGCAGCCAAATGCAATCGAGATCCGTCTTAGGCAGACTGGCTTCCTCAGGTAGTCAAATGCAGAATTCAAGACCGTCTTCCTCTGGTATCCAAATGCAGCAAAGGGCTGCGCCGTCGGGCAGCCAAAGACCAGGTTCCTCGACAAACCGTCAAGCACCCATGAGACCACCTGGTTCCACAATGAATGGCCAGTCATCAGCTAACCGGAATGGCCATCCGAATTCTAGATCAGATCCCCAAAGGTCAGCTTCTTCAAAAATGCCAGTGGATCATAGGAAACAGATGAGCAGCAACAATGGAATCGGTCCTGGTCGGTCAGCGTCCACTGCAAGACCTTTGCCTTCTAAGACTTCATTGGAAAGAAAGCCCTCAATCTCAGCGGGAAAGAGTTCTCTTCAAAGTTCTCAGAGACCGACCTCATCAAGACCAATGTCATCTGATCCTAGACAACGGGTAGTAGAACAGAGAAAGGTTTCCCGTGACCCCGCCACCTCCCGAATGATCCCAAAACAATCAGTGCCTAGCTCAAAGCACCAGGTATCATAGATTTTTCACATTTTTCTCTTATGTCCTTTAACCAAAACAAAAGCTAGCAAAGACACTAATTTGTAAAGTAATATTATGTACAGATGATGAGTAAACCGGGTCTCAAGAGACCTCCTCTGCGCGATATAGATGATGATCGAAGGCGGTTAAAGAAGAAGAAGCCTGCAAGAAATTCAGAAGATGCTAGAGCGTTCGACATGCTTAGAGAAATGTTCCAGTAAGTGCTTCGAACTTTTCCTCTTCCATTAACATTTTTCTGCTCCTAACACTTGTGGGTTTGATGTTATTAATTTCAGTACCGATCGTTTTGTTGGGCGGGATGATGATGACATAAACATGGAAGCAAACTTTGAGGATATCCAGAAGGAAGAGAGACGAAGGTACATCAATATTTTGATCACGAGTTTCATTTTTGTTCGTTTCTTCGATATTTCTTAATGGTTTTCATTTTGAATTGTTAAAATGCAGTGCGAGAATCGCAAGGGAGGAAGATGAAAGAGAAGCTCTGCTCTTAGCTGAAGAAGAAAGAAGAGAAAAACTTAGAAAGAGTCGGAAGATGAGCCGTTGAATCCTTTTTGCTCTCTTGTCTTCTTCATTTTTTTAGGACTTCAGATCTTTAATTTTTAGTGTTCTCTCATTTATACTCTTTGGCCGTTTTGAGGCAAAATAGTCTTTAACTTTTTTGTGTTTCAATTTAGTAATAATATATTTTTTATTGGGTCACTTCAAGAATTTTCTTTGGTAAAAGCTTCCAAGTTAGTGAAAGATTGATTCTTTATTTTTTGGGTAAAACAAGATGATAAAGAAAAAAGAATATCTCTTTATTCACGTGGAGTTGCTTTAGAGGTGATAAAATTTCACTTTTTTATAAATCCAATTATGTGATTTTAATGATTCTTTATCTCCTTTAGTTTTTTTTTGGGCTAAGAACTTAGTTGAGAGAAACCAAATGGTAACCAAAGAAGAAGATTGTTTTCCTCCTGCGATGGAGACGCCGAGATGTTATTCTCCTTCTACTCCTCTTGCAGAGTTAGAGACTATTCGAAGCTTAGAAATCGTCGAATCTTCCTTTCTATCTCCCGTTTGGTATATCATATTCTTTACTTACTCTTTAGTTTTTCCCTATTTGACATGAAAGTCCGGATTTTGAGTTCTCAGAAAAACAATGCAATCTTACTTGTGTTTGTTTTCTATTTAAGACTTTGAATCTCATTTGAAGTTTGTGTGTTTTCTCTTTTTGGCATTCAATTTATATATGTTGCATCATCATCTTTTTGAAAACAAATTTCCAGGTTACTTGTGATCTTTTGCATCATTAACTTGTTAAACTACATGGATCGAGGCGCGATAGCGAGCAATGGCGTCAATGGAAGTACTAAGAGTTGTAATGATAAGGGCAAATGTACTCTTGCAACTGGAATTCAGTAAGAATTTTTTTTTTATGCAGGGTAGAATCAGGATGATTATTCAACATTTAAATTTTAGTTTTATATTTTATAACATAATATTTATCATAATTTAATTAAGAGTATTTTAGGGGTTTTAAGGTTTTCAGACTCTTACAAAGAAAAAACTTTGTTTAGGCCTAAACCTCTTTAATTTTCTTGTTTTTGATCAACTCTAAAAATGTTTGGTTTTATTCGAAAAATTTAGAATAAACAAATAATCTTGCATTCTAGTTTCGGTATGTTAAAATTAACGGATCAGTAACCTATCTCTAGAAGTAGAAGCTTATATTACTAATTTTTAATTTATTGTTTTGATGTAAAAGTTGATTATTATAGGGGACATTTTAACCTAAGTAATTTCGAAGATGGTGTATTGTCATCTTCATTTATGGTTGGACTTCTTATTGCATCACCAATATTTGCTTCATTGGCAAAGAGGTGAGAAAGACTTTCAACTTTTCGTGTCCCTCTTCGACTGGATAAACAAAATAAGCTTATATGAAGTGGTTCTTTGTGTTTAGTGCAGCTTCAATCCATTTAGACTTATTGGAGTAGGCTTAACTGTTTGGACTATTGCAGTTCTTGGCTGTGGCAGTTCCTTTGCCTTTTGGTTTATCGTCTTATGCCGTATGTAAGTTGTTTTCTTTAATTTGTTTGTTTGTTAAAGTTTAGTCTCCTTCTGTGTTTTGAGTTCTAGAACGGATTTTAATGTTTATATGATGATTTGTTTGTTTTATGTTTTCTTAAACTCTTGATTGTTTTGCTTTTTTTCTTGTACACTATATGATTGACTAAACCCTTTTTTCTCCAAAATTTTCAATTTTACGAGATTAAGTTTATTATTAGAATCAATAGGTAAATGAAAATATTTGAAAGAAAAATTAGTTAAATCACAATTAAGCAGAAATAAGTATAACAATGACACTAAGAATATACCCATATTTGACTAATTTTTCATTAAACTGTTACGGAAAACATGATTATTTTAGGTAACATATTATTCTTTTTATGGAACATGTTATTTTAAAAAAAAAATTTGGATGCCTAATTTATTAAAATAATATATTACGGAAAAATCACACGCATGTTAACTTTTAAATAAAAGGTAAAAAATATTCAAACAATCATATTTTCCTTGCAATTGCTAATTTGCAAAACTTTTTGTCATTGGGGTCAAATACTCTGATTATTTTTACTCGTAGGTTTGTTGGTGTAGGTGAAGCTTCTTTCATTAGCCTTGCAGCTCCATTTATAGATGATAATGCTCCTCACAAACAGGTTTCTGTTAATTTGCTTATTGTTTTGCACTTCTTATAAAGCGAATTGCACCATTTCTTAAAACCTTTTTTTTTCAGAAAGCTGCGTGGCTTGGACTGTTTTACATGTGTATACCAAGTGGTGTTGCGCTTGGATATGTCTATGGTGGATACGTAAGTACATTCACCAAAACTCCTATAAATTGATATTGTTGAAATCATGATATTTGTTAAGTTCTTTCCTTAAAATCTATCTTATTTGATATTTAAACATCTTTATTAAAAAAAAAAACACATTTTGTGATTCCTTCTTGTTTGCTTTTAGGTCGGAAAACATTTTAGTTGGCGCTATGCGTTTTGGGGAGAAGCTGTTTTAATGGCTCCATTTGCTGTTCTTGGTTTTGTAATGAAACCTTTGGAGCTAAAAGGTTAAAAGCATATTCGTTCTTCTACTAATAAGCATAAAGCCATAAACTGTTAAAGATGACTGATGTGAGAAAAAAAAAAAACAGGGTTTCCTTTGACTAATTCCATAAAGACGATTAGACCAACTGAAGTAATGACTTTATCAGTAGGTAAGTTTCTTTTATCTCTCTTCTATGTAAATGATAATGTGATCTGATTATAGCCTTTTGCAGACTCAGAGACATCAAAAAACAACAATCATCTTCAAGTTGGTAATGAGATTGAGCATGACCAGTTTGAGGTCTCAATTCAAGCTAGCAGCAAGTGAGTTGATTTTATTTTCTTCCTTATGCTTATATTATATAATTATCAAATCTTTACTTAACTCTTGTAGGTCAAGTTATGCGAAAGCGGTTTTGAAATCAATTACTCAGTTTGCGAAAGATATGAAAGTTCTATATAAAGAAAAGGTTTTTGTTGTTAATGTCTTAGGTAAAGTTTCCTCTTATTTTTACCCTAGTTTTTACTACTCTTATTCGTTGATTGATACATACACTTCGCCTAAACAGGTTACGTATCATACAATTTTGTAATTGGAGCATACGCATATTGGGGACCAAAGGCCGGTTATAATATCTATAAAATGGTAAAACAGTTAAATTCATTATATCTCTTTCTCTTGTTTCAACTCTTGAGGATTTCTTGAAAGATTCAAGAATCGATCTTTGACAGAAAAACGCGGATATGATTTTCGGGGCAGTAACTATCATTTGTGGGATCATTGGAACATTATCAGGAGGCTTTATACTTGATCGTATCACTGCTACAATTCCAAATGCTTTTAAGGTAAACAAAAAAACAAAGCTTCTCTTCGTCTTGTTTATCGATTACTCGGCTTTTATGGAACCTTTTTTGTTCATGGATTCAGCTCTTATCTGGAGCAACATTTCTCGGTGCGATATTTTGCTTCACTGCTTTTACCTTAAAGAGTTTATACGGTTTTATCGCTCTCTTCGCCTTAGGAGAGCTTCTTGTGTTTGCTACACAGGTAAAAAACGCCTTTAAATTTTGAGCATTGTGTCGTTCATCAAGATTAGCTTAAATTTCGTCTTTGTTCTTATTCTTTAGGCTCCTGTGAACTATGTGTGTCTGCATTGTGTGAAACCAAGTTTAAGACCATTATCAATGGCTATCTCCACCGTCGCAATTCACATATTTGGCGATGTTCCTTCTTCGCCTCTTGTCGGTATCGTTCAGGTAAAAAAACAACCTTCTTTACATCTCCAATCCCTGGAAAAAAATCGCAGAACAATTGGAACCCAAATGCTCCATTGTTGTATACACAGGATCATATCAACAGTTGGAGAAAAACCGCATTGATTCTTACATCGATTCTGTTCTTAGCTGCTGCAATATGGTTTATAGGTAAAAACAGAATCTCAACTCTTTAACTCGAATAATCGTAGATCCAAATCAAGAATCGGTTTATGTTGCGAATTTTGCTTTGGCCAGGGATATTCATAAACATTGTAGATCGGTTTAATGAAGAAGAAACAGGAAGTGAGAACCCGAGGAGGCAAGAACAATCGATTCTAACTCCATAAAATACTTTTTAATCTAAATTGGAATCTGTTTGTAAAACAAATTTAACCGAGTCTTGTACAGTTCCAAAACACAAATGATATTACCACTTCCCTCACAATTTAACGTTTTGAAAACATGATTCCGCAAAACATCACATGCAGCATTCTCGTGCCTCCATGATCATACAATACGTTTTGCGCGTACAGAACAGCTATGGTTTATGAACCTTCCGACATTCCCTTTGGTCTCTTCGGGCATTAGCTCTGACATCAAAGAGATACTGGTCGTTCCCGGTTCTTCATCCTCTACAAGCTCACCTATATGAAGCTAGCTGAAGGGATTGACTCGGTTTTAAAGATCTCGAGCTGGAACTTGACTCCACACTGTGTGACCCTTAGGTAGCTAAATAGCAGGGCAATTATAAATCTCTCTCGATGATTCACCATACTCTCGCTTCATCTTTTTGCTACGCTTCAAAGCTGAATGAAACGCAAACCCGCAACATGAATTGGTTCTCAACTTCCAATGCCTCAGATTGATTCAAATCCAAGTTCCCATCTCAAACCGCAAAAGCCTTACGACGCTTAAACTTGATCCCAGTCATAAGATCAATTCTGTATGTACCAAATTATTATCCATCACACCCATACCAAAACTCATTCAAAGATCTATCAAAACCAAAATCACAATCCTGAAACCAAAATTGACAAAACAAAACAAAACAAACAAACAATCATCATCAAGTTTATAATCGAATTCGAATGAGCTTAAATTTGGGTATTATAAAGAAAGGGAAATAAAATAAAATTTTGTTACTTGATTTGGGGAATTACACTTATAACGTTCCGGAGAAAGAGAACTCATTTGTCATACATTCATAGAAACAGAGTAACGTGGTGACAAAGGGATTGATTTTAAAGATTTACTTACTCTAATTAGGGGTGGACACATATAATATATATAAAATTTTAGTGGTATCTGTGATTCGATTCGATCCGATCCAATTTGATCTATCTGAGTCCTAACTTTTGTTTATCTGTATTTGTTTTCTAACTATTCGGATATCTTGATACCGGATATTCCTTATAGTTCAAAATTTGAATGGAATATCGAATATTTCCCAAAAAAATTCTAGATTTTTGACCATAATTACCCAGATTTTTTCTCATACTATTGGTTTCAATTGGACTCGGATTTATTAGATCGATAAATGATAAAGAAAAAGTGGTGATCGATGAAGAAAAAAAAGATTGAAAAAGAAAAAAATATTTTGTTTTTTTTAAAATATATTAAATGAAAATAAATAATTAAAATTAATTGAATATCGGTTGGTGGATTTAGAAACAGTTAGTATCGGTTAATTATTTTTTAATTACTATTAAACTAATGTTAATCATGGGTTATGGGTTATTAAGATTCGAATTTCAAATCTACGTAGATTTAAAATTCGAATTTTCATATATTAAGAGATTTAGTTTTTATTTTATTTGAACGAGATCTTAAATTTATTGGGATATAATCGTATATGACTATAGTTTAGAAAAATAGATCGGTAGCCCCTCAAAATCACATCTCACTTACGTTGATGGAAATTTTCATTAATACCGGTTTGGAAATTTGAATTTCATCGCCTTGATTTATCCCTACTATGCTAGATATGAATTGGGGTGAGATTCAGTGTGCGATGCTCCTATCTTACAAGTTACCTTAAGTGTCCTCGATGAAATAATATGATTTAATTTGTTTTAATTTTTTCTGGGCTAAATTTTTAAAAATTGCCAAGATAAGCCCATTGCTTTCAACAAAAAGCCCACAGTAGTAGAAAAGCCCTATTAACCGACATGATTAAGAAAACAAATTGAACCCAACTAATGAAGAAGATGTGACTCAAAGCCTAGTGAAGAGGAGGATGCATTTGAGTTATTGTACGATGTTTCACACACATGTCACTAAAACTTGGTTTTGAATCCAACAATTTCTTGATCAGTGTATTGGTTGGATTGTTACTTAAAATATGGAAGAGTAGATCTAGTTGAAGTATTATTTAACGATACCAAAGAGAAAGACAATGTTCTTTTCGATCCCTTCGTTATATATGGGTAATGTTTCAACGCCCGTTACTAAAAGGGTTTGAGGCTGATCGAGAAAATGAGGGCAGAGAATGTATTAACTCTGTTGAAAAATGAATTGAAGTACATGATTTAGTATTCAAGTTGGGTTCTTAAAGCGATGTTTTATATTATGTGGATAGTGTTCTAGTTGTATATGTTCTAATTATGTGGCTATGTTGATGATGATGCTTGCGCCTTTGATTAGACTTGTATTGAAAGATTCATTTATATGGACTTGATGATAATGGGATACGGAAAATGTAGTGTTTATATATGGCAAAATCGGGATTAAGAGATTGATATGAGAATAATGAAACACTTTTGGAAGAAGCTTGTTTGAACTGAATACACCAAGTTTTAAGATCTTTATTGGACAAAGATTGCTACTTAAATACATATGTATGTGACTTACAATTTACAAGTAATTAAGTTTCTTGTTCCTCTATATAATATAGTTTATTGATCAAGATTAATTAATCTGAGTTATTAAAGACAAAGTCCAAGCCCGCGTCTTCTTTCTTTGTTCTGGGGGTGGGGGGGGGGGGGGTGGTTTGATAATGAGTTTTGAAGAATACATCAAAAGTTGTTTTGGTTAATAATTATGGCACTGTTAGGTCAAGAGCTGAGGATTAAGATGAAACTGTACTATCAAATCTAAAACAAATCCAGCACTAACAGGAAACCTTGATCCTAAATCTTTCAACCAACACATAGTGACAAACAAAGATACATAATGACAATATTCTAATCATATTCCATTAATATTTCTCTTTACGTAACAAATTGCAGAAGCTTATAATAATAAGAGTTTCTATGTTATTCTAATAAACTCTTCTGTCTACTTCTATTTGTTCTTTTCCGTTGCCAATCTAGTGTTTGACTTCCAAAACGTACTCCCAAAACAAAATAGTTATTGACCTTAAAACAAAAATAGATTTTGGAACCTAGAAATTTTACTGATTTTCACCCAATTAAAATCATGTTATCAAAACTAATTAAGCCCTTAGTTTCGTTTTGATAAACTATCTATCTATATATATATAGCCTTTTGAATTTTCGCTCTGTTGTTTCTTTGGACCCAACAATAACTATTGATAATATTAGTACACGTAATTATTGCGTACTTTTTATGCGCAAAATTACATGCGAACCAAAGAAAAATATTTTTATAATCACTAAAACTAATCACGCTTGGATAATAGAAAAATGGAAATCGATTATGCTCCAATACGTAATACATGTTACTTTCTATAAATATTAGCTGAGAATTACAAGTTGCAACCATTATTTTTTCCTTTCACGTTACACCGGAGATACGGATCCATCAAACTATTTCAGGATATAGATTTGGATCTTGAACAATAAAAGAGTTCTTATAAATACACCCTAATAATGTGCATGTATGTATGTATATATATATATAATGAATTAGATACTTTATACCTTAATCATTTATAATTTAATCTTATTTCAAGATGCCTCTATCATGGGGCGAGGTAATAGAGTGACCCAGAAATTAGTTGTCTCTTGCCTGTCATTTCTCAAATAGATTATTACATTAGCGCACGTGCTTTTTCTTTTGATGAAAGGTTGAATACTTCAACACTTATAATAAAATAAGTTAATGAGTTTTCTTAACCTAGAATACCACGGTTGGACAAGACCCTAGAGTCCTAGACCCTCAAAATAGTCAGATGTGTCTCTTTCAATAACTATTTACAAGCTCTTTATCTTTCTTAAGAGTAAAATTCCAGTTATTTTTTTTTTAAAATCAATTATTTACTCAATGTAACTCGTTGCAGATGAACATTTTTCTATGGTATGGCACGAATGTCTACCAAAAAAAAAAAAGTGATGTACAGAAATAACTACAACTCTATTCTCATTTACAAGTAGTAAATATAAATTGCAAATTATTCAGAATAGCAAACTATTTGTGGGTTCCTTCAGGGACATCCGATAAGAAAAAAAAAAAAAAGTAAACTATTTGGGGAATAAAAATGAAATTTACGAATTTAATTTATGGTGTGTTTGGTAATTAGACTACACTTGATAGTGACGAATCCTAATTGGTAAAAGGTGTAGGAATTTTCTAAAGCTTTTAGGGCACCTATAAAGCATTTAAAAGTTATAGATAGTTTCCACTAAAAATTCACATCCCTACGACAATAATATTTTTTGGCAGTTCATAATTTTCCCAAAAGAAATTATTAAAAATTTTACACGATTTAATTTTTTTCACATCAAAAAGATTCAAACTACAACATAAAAGTCTACAAATCTAAATTTTCACATCAATTAATCTACAGGTTAAACCCTCCCAAACGGATCATAAATATTTATTTTATTAGACAGTCTTACTATGTATATGTTTATATCTTAGGAGTATAATGAGTTTTTTTAAGACTTAAATTGTCAAAGTAAAGAAAAGTATCTGTTTTTTTGTATTCTATATAACCATTCATTTAAAATGATGGTTGTGAAGCTCAATTTGATTGGTAAAAAAAAAGTTGTAGCGATCCATAACCAATAGTCTAGTTCTATATAAAATACAAAAAAAAATCAAAGGAAGATCTGAGGTTAGTGCCATAAAATTGTGTACAACAGAGAAAAAATAATGAGTGAAAAGATAATATTATTAAGTTTATTAAAAAAACAAAAAAATAAATTATTAAGTCTTCTTGAAGATTTCGTAATCTTTTATTAACCCTACATTAATTTAGTATTGTATTCGACCAAAAAGAGAATATTATCTTGCCATAATGGGAGTTTTTATTAAAGGAAGATCTGAGGTTGGTGCCATAACACTTTGTACAACGGAGAAAAACTAATGAGTGAAAAGATAATATTATTAAGTTTATTAAAAAACAAAACAATAATTATTAAGTCTTCTTGACATGAAGATTTCTTAATCTTTTTATTAACCCTACATGAATATTATTTGGCCGTTCTTTTTTTGTTCATAAATGTCTTTATAGCTTTTGTCGAAAAAAATAAAAGAAAGATATGTCTTTAATTAAAGTTTTTCATTTTATCTTTAACTTGTAAGATAAATACAAGAGAATAATTCAGAATTGCAAGACAAGATTCAATATCATACAAAATTAAAAATCAAAAATATGAATGTTTCACATCTTTGGTGGTCCTCAAGCCCCCAAAGATCCTTCATCACTAGAGTCTTCTTTTAAATTCGGTCCGACTCTTTAATTACTTACCTGGTTTTTCTCTTACACCTTGATCTTTTCTGTTGCAATTCCTTGTTTTGTGTACTATCTGTCTTTTACAATCATTTTTGTAAAACATATTTGTTGTTTATATAAGTAAACAAACTAAATATCAAATAAAAGTAGCCTGTTAAAATATTATAAAATCCAACCCTTTAAGAAAACAAATTCTTCTATATATATATATATATATATATATATCTTGTATATCCGATCATGACTATTCATATTTAGTAATAGATACACATTTGACATCAAGATCTTTGAGAGTGCTATTAATATCAATCTATTCTTTTAATTATATCACCCAACCAATATCTAAGTGTACCTGATTGCCTTTCACACGTACACATAACTACAGAGTTTTTTTTTTTTTGGTATAAAAGACATAACTTCAGAGTTGTATATATAAAAATATTTATCTTGTTTAGCCATTAGCAAACCCCAATCTCTCCCAGATCTCTCCCAGATTTCTCTCTCTCTCCTAAAAAGAAGGTAAGCTTCAACTTCATATTTTTAGACAGCATCAATTTCTTCAATTCTTTTTAAAGTTTTGAAATTCAAGAAATACTATGATTTATAATTTTTCATGTTCGTGGTTAATGATTTTGTTCATCTGATTACCAATTTTCAGATTCTTGACTTAGAAAAGCTAGCAACCATGGCCACAACGATGAACGTATGTTCTACCAAATGGTCCTCCGAGTTGGTATACTTATATACACACATACACATATCTTAAGATTTTTATATATAATCTATATTCATGTTCATGTTCATTTTCCATCTCTTTTTTTTGGCAAATTTCTTAAATCTTTATATCTGTCTGTCTTTTCCTCTTGTGATTTTGTAATATATAATGTAACATATATTCATGAATTTTTCTTTTTTTTTGCTTTATCTATAGGATATAGAAGAGTATAGCATCATCCACCAATATTACATGAACTCACTCGTTGGAGATGTTCCACAGTCACTCTCCTCTCTTGATGATATCACAGCATGTTATAACTTTGATGCTTCTTGTAATGATCATTTGGTCAAAGAGAAACCTTCAAAGATCCTCAAGACCACTCACATATCATCAAAGTTACATCCAATTTCTTCTTATATTCCTTCTTCTTCTAGGATTCTTTCTTTCGAAAAGACGGGTTTTAAGGTTACGAATCACAACTCTCATAAGTTAATATTTAGCCCCAAGGAAGAAGAAGTTGGATCACCAGACAAAAGGAAAGCCGAGCTGATAAGAAGAGGGACAAAGAGCGCTCAACCCTTGACCCGAAACCAATCAAATGCTCAAGATCACATACTCGCAGAACGAAAACGCAGAGAGAAGCTTACTGAAAGATTAGTAGCTCTTTCCGCCCTAGTTCCTGGCCTAAAGAAGGTACATATAAAACTTTCATTTCTTTTTCTTTTTTTAAGAGCGCGCGAGGCTAAATATTAACCAAATGATAGTATTCTTTTTTAAAAATCATTTTATTTAGCAAGGCAAGAAACAGATTTTCACTAGACAGTTAAATTTTGACTTTGGATCTCCCTGTTATGATAACCATGTATGTTTCCATATAGATGGACAAGGCTTCTGTATTGGGAGATGCAATAAAGCATATAAAGAACCTTCAGGAGAGTGTGAAAGAGTATGAAAAACAAAAGAAAGAAAGAACAATGGAATCAATGGTTCTTGTGAAGAAGTCTCAGCTGATTATGGATGATAACCATCAATCATCATCTCTTTCAGATGGAAATCGCTCGAGCTCGAGCTTGAATCTTCCAGAGATCGAAGTTAGGGTTTCGGGAGAAGATGTTCTTATTAAGATACTATGCGAGAAGCAAAAGGGTCATGTGATCAAGATTATGGGTGAGATTGAGAAGCTTGGCTTTTCTATCACCAACAGCAGTGTCTTGCCTTTTGGACCCACTTTTGACATCTCTATTATCGCTCAGGTGACTATATTCCCATACAAACTATAATAAAGTTTAATTATATTTATGTGTTGAACTTGTTTATTGTGTGAAAACATGGTTTTCTTGGTCGAAATAATGAATTAATTCTATAGATCATGCATAGTTTTAGACTATGTATTCATTAGAGCTGATATTATTATGGTGGAAGCATATTTCAGAATTAGTATGACTTTACACTTAAAACATTCGGTTAGTCGAAAAATCTAAATTATATTAATGTTTATTGTTTTGCAGAAGAATAGCGATTCTGATATGAAAATCGAGGATGTTGTGAAGAACTTGAGTTTTGGCTTATCAAAGCTCATGTGATTGGTTTCAAGTTACATATATACTCATATTCATCATCGATCCTCCGACCTGAAGAATTCAAAATTATTTTTCCATGAAAATGGTTTTTTTTTTTAGTTGATAAGTTTGTTGTATGGAGGTTCTTAACCCATTTACATATCCTTGTTCTGTTGTTTAAGTGTTCTTTAAGATGACTTTTTTTGGGGTTCAAATTGTGCTTGAAGATGACTATCATCAATGTTTGGTACCTATTCTTCAATGTGGAATATTTTTTCGCAGTTGTTGGATTATATATATATATATATGTATATATATGTTTCCTGCAATGTAAAGCATTTTCCGTTAGTCTAATAATAAATGGTATGTTTCTTGATACATTTTATCTGTTTTACTGTCAATTAATTAAACACAATTAGTCACTACGATATATATCTGATACTTTCTATGGTTTTGTAATTAACAATTGTACTTTTTTGTAAACCCATCTAAAAGGCTACAACCAATCAGCCATCCATGATATATAGTCAGAATAAGAAGATAAATTTCTAAAAATATCTTTTGGTTTCTAACCATGATATTGTTATCTATTAATTAAAAATAGTCAGAATCAACATTTTACTACAAGCTTTGATGGAGATTTTGATGATACTTTGTGTTATGCTAAATTATTTTGAGCCAATAGGACTCTAGGTTTTTTTATGGCAATATCCAAATTATGGTCCAATTTCTATTTCGCTGGAAAACAAAATCTACTAAAATCAAAATCAGGTGGAAATGCCATAAAAATGAACCGTTAACCACTTAACTAATTGCATTTCATTTCGTAGAACTGTTGATTTTTTTCTCTCAGACAAATGTGATCGTTTGCAAATAGTATATACTCTGTATTTTTCTGTATTTTTTTTTATTTTTTTATTTAATGACAAATTAGCCTATTAGCGTATCATGTGATCCTCTTTAGTATAGCAAAATCAAACCATTACGAAAATAGTTAATGGTTTATCATGCAAAACCATATTAGAAAAATAGTTAATGGTTTATCATGCAAAACCATATTAGAAAAATAGTTAATGATTTACATATCACTAAGAACATTTTAGACTATAAAAAAGTTCAAAAACATTTAAGCAATAAAAAACAAACCTTAGTGGATGTTTTATGGACAAAAATCATTTCATACTTTGTATAAGTGACATGAAACAAAGTAAAAAGTTTTGGACCACAAAATAAGTTTTACAGTCATAAACAATTTCCATTAGTCATGCTTCCTTCTTCGTATCTAACAGATCAAGCAATCTTTTTGCCATACTTTTTATTTAGCTTTCGCTTTTCACCATTTTCCCATTCACAAATATTATGCAAGGTGCATAAAACATATATTTCAGAAATCACTCATTTTTGTAATAATCTGAACATATATAACCATCATTCGTACTTTGTGGATATTACAATTACCTTCTGAATCTCATCTTGAATATCCCTGACATAAGAGAGGTTGAACTGAAGTTTCTGGTAAAACTTTATGGTGTTAAACCATATACCTGACTTACAAGGTTCAACAATCTGAGTCTCATTATTAAATAAACTCTTTCACCATTGCATTCTGACAATTGACCTTCTGAACCAAAGTATATGAGAACATAAATTCTATAATCTTAAAACCGAAAATATTTATAGAGTTGGTTCGCATAAATATTAATACGTAACTCCTTAAAGGATTGATCAATGTCTTGTAGTTTGGATGTTCTTGAGTTTACCAGAAAATTCGGGTCAAATAAAATTTTTTTAAGTATTACCAATAATCCTAAATCGAATTAGGAGCTATCAAAGGGAAGACATTTCTATAATCAAATCGTCTAATTACATAAACAACAAACCCTAAAATCACAATTCCCAAATTCGGGTAAAATAAAATTTGTTAGATTTCATCAATTTCCTCCATTTAAAATAGCAAATAAGTTATACATATTCTTAATTTGCTGAATACATCGAACACTAAGAACATGTTATCCCAATTTACCCCAAATCTGAAAGAAAGAGAAGAACACTAAACCATTACAATCTTCGAACGAATTTGCCTTTTGGAGAGGAAGACAAATAAACACAAGTATGACATATGGTATAAGGAGTTTCTTTCTACCACCACATAGACTTTTCGAGAGCATGTTTTTAGTAACAGCTCCCAAAAGCTTCGTTCATGGGAAAATATTATGAAAATTGATAATCATAGATCTCCAATACTGAGCAAACTCTGAATCTTCAAAAAAATTTGGGGATACATAATTAAAAAAGGAGAACATCACATAAATTTTAAAGATTTGATATGAATTGGGGTAAAACGGATTTGAAATCAGCTGTGAATATTAAATCTGATGTGTCTAACTAAAATATGAGTTTAATTGTAGAGAAAAATGTAGTTCGGTAAAAACTATTTTTTCAATGATTATGGGTTTGACCAAAAAAAAAAGATCTACATATAGTTTAAATTGTAGTTTTAAATATGAGAATTAAGCCAACATTAAGCAGAATGTACATATACATAGCTATTTAGAAAAATATAGCAACTAAATCCAAGCAAAAATTAAACCCATTCAAAATTCATCTAATTTCAAATTTTTGATAGTTTAAACTCTCCATGATTTTTAATTCAGATCTTTAGGAAAAAAGTGTGAAGCAAAAGTAATTGTTCTTTTTAACTTGCAAAAGTAGTTGTTAAGTGGGAAATTCGTGAAAAGCAGGTCAGCAACGACCATTAATAGGTTATTAAATTGAATTGAAAACGTGGGATTTCCTATTTTATGGAAACCTTTTCAAGAAGGTCAAATAAATGTGAAAACCAAAGTGTTATATGGAGACTGGTTTTGTCTCGTCTGGTCAAAAAATGTTAACTAAAAGGTTTGGTGGATTCAAATGGTCGTACACATCGAGTTTAATACAGATCTACCTTTTGACAGAGATAAAAGATATTAAAAAGAATGCATCTCATTCAACTAAAAATAGAAAAATTAAAAAATAATTAAAAAAATTTATTCAATTTTATTTGTCTACTATTTTGTAGGGAATAAATCGAATACTATTCAACTAACTTTTTTCTACTCAATCGTTTTCATCCATTTATCTAGGGACAACAATTTGTACCGAACGCGAATCTAAATTGCATAATGGTCATACATGGAGAGAAGATAGAGACAAATAAGGTCATATTAACCCAACGCGAATCTAAATTTCATAATGTTCTTCTGTTAGATAAAATAATTGTCCAAAGATAAAGGTTACTTGATAAAAAAAGTGTTCTGAAACAAGTAGGAGTATTAGATAAGAAGTAATGATTATACTATACTTTAGTTTTGTTAGGAAAATGATATAAGATAGATTTGGGTTTTGATGGAAAAGATTTGATGAATTATTTATTTTATAGAAACAATAATAAATTCGCTTTTTAGAAATTAACATATACTAAGAAACTAAAACACGATTCTTAAAATAAATTCAAAGATTAAATTAAGAAATGAAATATTATTGATCTAGTGGCTAACAATAAAAGCACTAATAATTTACATACTTTTTTTATCGTCAACAATTCTCATACCTAAAATCTAAAATTTAAAATATATAAATGGTTAGTTTCCCATCTATCGGATTATGACTAAGAAAGAAGACAAATTTGAAATTAGGTCCCGCGACAATGACTTTGATTAGGACGAGTGGACGACGACAATAATGGAAATGATTTGTCCAAATGTCTAATCCGAACTCCCAAACTCAATGACGAAATAGTGTATTAATGATAATTAATTAATTTAATTGATTATGTAATAATAAGTTTAAAAAAGATAAAAAAAACGTGGGGATTGAGATTCGTCAGCTGGATTTATGATACTTTCGGCGGCATATCTCGTCCACACCGCATCACCAACTGAAAGATCCGTAACCATGCATAAACATTTGTCCCATTCATATAATCACCTGATTAATATATATAATTATCCAGATTTTGTATCTAAATGTGCTTACAAGATCTCCATTTTATATAACAATTAACCTATTAATTTCTACTAAAATATGGCTTCATTCCAAGAGTTAGGTACCAAATCTTTGATTAACATGGAATTAATACTAATAGACAATTTGTGTCGAAATTTTCCAATCTTTTGGGACGAGTTTTAGAAGACCGGTAGTTCTACTGATGATTAACTGGTAGCTTTGAAATAGTGAATCAAGTTTCTTATATTTTTGCATACACCGGCTATCTAATTAGTAAAATCTATAAAATATATTCAAGCAAGTTTCAATTCTATTATCTAATTAGAAAATTGCATAAAATATATTCAAGCAAGTGAAATTTACTTTGACCCGGACACATGCACCGACTTACCGAGCCTGAGGGTTGGTGGAGCTCCTGGTAAGTGATTTTTGATGTTGACATTTGTTTTCACGTTGATAGGTCGACTACACTAAACCTTTTGTCATAGTAGGTTTAGCTTGTGATCATGAGAAATCTTCCATTTGGGGGTGTTTAAATGAACCAAATCTACAATTAGTTCTAAAATTTTCTGGACGCCTAGATTGAGCTCAAAGCCACAGAACTCATCCGAGAAGTTGGTATGATCGTTCATCAACCACTCAAACCAACTGATCATCCAGTGATTAGTGGTCTCTTTTAAATTTTTGATTCCGACCCGATCTGTCCTGAGTAGATGATGTTCGTCATACTTTAGTACTTCAACAACATTTCTAGAATTTTGACAAAAGTCTTACCATCTCTAAGTTGTTTTGAAATCCAAAAACCTTGTTGAACTTTTGTCTGTCATGGAGATTTCAACATTTCGATTATTCTTGTGAAGATTTCCCTTTCCTCCTTATCTTATCTCTTTCATTATGTCTTATTTAGTATTTGTTTTTGTTTTCTGTGTTTAATGCTAGATTAGGCTTGACATTTCTGTGTTTAATGAGCTTTTTCCTTTAGCATTAAAAATTGATGTTAGTGTGGTTAATGAACATGATTATTAATGCTTATTGATTTTTTTTAATTAGCAAATAAGAGTTTAGCTTCAATACCGTGCCTACGGTTTTAGAAACCTAAAAAGATGAACAAAATAAAATAAGACCGTTTTATCTTCACGGTAAAATATATATATATATATATATATATATATATATGTCGTAACTAAAGTTTAACGTGTTTTTTTGTAAGATATTAGAGAAAACTAAAATTATTTTCTTAATCTATTAAGATAAATTTTGTACTATTTTGTAATCGATATTTTATTTAACTCTATTTAATCTATAAAATAATAAATTAAAAATAGGTTTTATAAAATATTAGAAATAATTAACACTATTTTCGTAATATATGAGATAAAAGTTTAAAGTCAAGAAAATAACATTAAAATACATATTTTATCAATATTCTATGTAAAAATTAAAAATATTAAGGGACGGAAAATGCTTTTTCTTCGTTCATAGGCACAGCTCTAGCTAAACCAGATAACTGGTAAAGTGATTAGCACTAAAAGAATGCTTTAAGTTTTTTTAGTGTTCCATGTTTTACGAATATGCTTAATGAATGTCGTTGCATCACAAATTAATTGTTAGTCCATATTGATCAATATCCTTGCCATGACCCATTGCTCCATAATTTACTTAACTTGCTTAATTGTTTTATTTTGTTTTATATATCTATTTATTTTTGATAATCTGAAATATTTTGGCCATGATCCATACATTTCCCAGAGCAGGAACCAACTTTAAAATGATCTCTCTCAATATAAATAGAATTTGTGTTCTTTTAGATACCTACATTTTCAGTTTTTCTGATTTTTATTTAGGCATATTACTTGTTTGTTTCTTGCTTACTCATTTGCCTAGTTTATGCTTTGTTTATGAATCTTGTATGCTTTGGGTTGCTTTGTTTATGTATTTAGTTAATTACTAGACTATTAAAACCCGTAAAAAACATAATTTAGATTTTATTTTTACATCTACTATCATTTGTTGAATGTAGGATTAGATGAGACAATAAATTTAGGATTTTAGGGATTCATAAACTATTGTTATTGTTATTATTGAAGTTTTAAGATCCACAATTACAAAAGAAAAATTAGAGTTTGATTGAATGAAATCAAAATATTTTTTAAAAATAAAGAATCTAAGCTCTTCTGGATGGATCTTCAACGGGAGACACTTTTTTATTTATAGTGGTTTCAAAGCAGCTTAGAGTTTATTTTTCCTCTTCAAACCGAAGCTTTTTTTTGTCCAAATTTTCTTTTTCCGAGTTGGTTTTCTTTTTCAGTTTCCAGTTTTAGCTCGACATATAGATGTAAATCTTTATTGGCTGATTTGATTAGAATTTAAAATAGGTCGATTTTTGATTTGGAATGGGTCTAAAACAAAGTGATAAATCTGATACCAACATTATTTTGTCAGACTCTACAAATATTTAAGTAATAAATATATTTATGAGTTATTTTAGTTATTCATAATGGAAAATAGGTTATCTTAAATAATTTAAAAAATAACAAGGTTTTTTCTAAAATGACCATGGCCCATAACCATTGCATTTTTGCTTACCCTTTTGGGCCAGATGTGTTTGTGGATGCATCAACATATAAAATTAAGTATTTTACAATTCGACGCTTTGATTTATATGAAGGTTTCAACCTTTACTCACCGCGACCAAATGGTTCCGTTTGGTTGGGACATTTGAGAAAGGTTTCGGCCATTGTTAGTACCACTGAGTTTTTTTTGTCATCTAGGATATATTATTGATGAAAATTGAACATAATACACAGATCATCAAAAAACAAGACAAAAGCTGGCAGGACAAACTCTTCCGAAGCTAAAGCCCTAAAAAAAGGGAGACATAGTCCTAGTGAAAGGAAGACAACAAATGTGACTTAATTCTATAGAAATATAACTCCAAAGGGAAAAACATGAGACCTAACCTCTAAAACTAAGCAATCGAACCAGAGAGATTCTCACCAACTTTTCCATATAACCTTTTTGATGTCGGAGAGCACCAATGAGACGCGGACATGTCAAGATACCGCAATCAAGCCAGCAAGTAACCCGTTGTCAAACCAGCTAACAACACTGATATAAATGAAAAGCAGGAACAAACTAGACAAACGATCAGAAGCAAACACTACCACGCCACACTAACCGGCCGAACATACAAAAATAGATAGGGACAAGGGAAAACCTTGAGATCCAACAGGAGACAAACCATATCAGACCAACAGTTCTTGCACGCGGACCCTCGTAACCTCCTGGCAAGAGAAGAACCGAAGGACGAATCCACTGAAAAACCTAGAACCAACGTCTAAATCCCAATGGAACTTCAGAGATAAGCTAGTAAATGATTTCACAACGAAATACCATCTGAATGGCAAACACCGTGAAGGAACCTAACCCATATCGAATCAACAAACAAGCAAGAGAACCCAACAGAGATGAAAAGCAAAGGACCAAGTTCACAATTCTAAACCTCAAAGAGAGCTAATCCTACGAAACAGCCTCACTAACACAAAAGCAAATCTACAAACGCCTCATCTCTTCACCACGCCGAGAGAAAACAGAGGATATCGGAACAGATCCGGGCTTCAGATCCTCTAACAGCTTCACCACCACCGAGCCATCACGGAACTAACGACCTCACTACCACCGAGAGCCACCACGAACCCCGATGCCAAAGCCACCGCAGCGGAAAGAGAGAGATGCAGAGGAGATGAATACATCAAGGAAAAAACAGATATGTCTGGGAGACGTTTGAACGGTGAGACACAGAGAACCCGAACAGTCAACAAGCAACGATGAAACCCCAAACGCCGCCGTCCAGCACCAAACCCTCCACAGATCTTCTCATCGAAACAATCCTCCATGCCGAGATCATCTACAAGCTAGAAGGAACTAAGGGGTGGACGACGTCGGTGCTAAAGAAGCCACCGACACCGGCCAAAATAAGTATATAATTAATATACTTATTATTAATTATATATATGTATATATATTAAATCTGTTTAATATTAAATCTTAATATATATATATATATATATATATATGATTACAATTATTTTAAAAAATCTAAGGATGTCGACATCCACATGGCATCATAACTTCGTCTGCAATTTCTTCTTTAATATAAGTAACATATCCCTGGTGTTCATATCCACCATTTATTTATTTTATCACGACACTGAATAAATGGGTCCGAGATATGTTCATGAATTTTCATATTTGTAAATTAAAAAGTGTTTGTACGATCTGGCAAATCGATGTATAGCATCTGAGGTGATCATGAATATATATACCATGTTTTAAGATAGTGTTTTTTTTCTCGAGACCACGTGATAATGTAATTTTCAACGATCATATATATATATATATATATATATATAATGGTGAGGTTTTATAACATTGATTAAAATGTCTTAGATTTTCGAGTTTGGACCATATATTTTGTCATGTTTCCTTGCTCCTTTTTGTTTGTGAATTTTCAAAAATGTTCCAAATTTTTAGATATATTTAAAGAAGAAACAAATGTTCTAATCGCCTTAATTTAAAAAACCATATGAAAACATATTGGATTAGAGGTTCGGTTTTAGAATAATAATAACTTCTATTTTCTTAAGGAATGAGATTCGTCTCTCAGCCTATATATGCAAAATATTGGATGTAGAATAATTAAATCGATTTAAAATCAGGATAACTGTCCAAAAATTTTGGAAAACAATTCGTCAACATCGCTAGGTCAGCCAATGTGAACTCTAGCTACTCCTCACTCGGGTTTACTTACTAGTATAGGTTTGATAATGGGTAGCAGGTTATCTAGGTTTGGTTGTTGGATATAATTAAATTATAGAAGACTATTTCTCAGTTACACGGTAAATAAAACAAGTGTAGTTATCAGCCAACAAATGGCAATATGGCTAGACTTATTCGACGTTTGCTTAGTCTAAATTGTGAATTAAAGAAACCCATATATTTTAACTTTTTCGGCTAAGGAACCCATATTAGAACCTAAAAGACAACAACCTATATATTGTAAAAGAAATATCATTTATACATTAGGATTTTACTGAATTCTCCAATGATAATCAAAAACTTTTTCTTATCCTTGTTAGTATATGTTATATATATATAAATATACTTTTTGTATATATAATTCCTTAGAAATTAATGAAGTTGTTAGATGGACGGAAGACTAGGAGACGAGGTTTGGGGGACTTTTTTTGGTCCTTGTTGTTTCCGAGTGGACTTTATATAGCTCTGAAAAACGTGCTTATTTTCACGTATCTCTGGCTCTCTGTTCTTACTTTCTTTTTTTTATTTGTCCCATACACGTATTGTTATTTGTTGATTTTGCAAGGAAATAAAACACACAGAAGAATCCCAATAATTGCGATAAAGATTGAAGATAGACTTTTAGGACGTAGATGAGAATTAAGTAGCTTATCTACTTAATTAACATAAAAATAGTTAAAAAAATAAAATCGTATTTAATGCAAGATGAAAGGCTGGTATCATTTAACAATGTCAGGAGCTTCCCATTATACTACTAAACTTGTCCATACATCTCTTACACCAAAAGAAGAAAAAAAAAATGTCCATACATTTGTATTAATTAGTATGAGATTACAAAAATATTCAAAAAGATATGTATAAGAAAATCAAAATTACATCATGGACTATACGTGTGGTATGCATGTGTTCATATCTCTGAAAATACGATCAAATTTTAATATAGTATTAAATCCTACTAAAGAATATAAAAATGTTCTCATACCGTTTTCTTATTCTATTCTTGTTGACGCGGCAAGCATCGTGATCTGAGACCTCTAGAAGGCAACGCATTTACGAACATCATGGACAAAAATAAGAATTCTAAATATCAGAAGTTTTATTGAGAAAAATAAGAAAGAAGACTTCTAATTTCTATCATAATAAAGTTGCTTTATATATTTATATATACATCACGTTTTATGCATTATATACACAATCTGGTCAACGTAATTATGGTGTGGAGAAAAAAAACTAATCCGCGTCTCGCTGTCAATATAAAGACAACACCTGAAAGCACTTTCTATTCATAAATCCTTTACGACAAAATAACAAATACAACATCTCTCGGTTTGTCTTTAATATTTTCATAATTAGGAAAAGATTTGATATATCTTCATCAGTTACTGGTCAGTATTCGGATATGGATGAAGACTTCTTCTTAACTGATTTCTCACTAGAAAACATTGATTTCGACTTTGATATATACGAAGGAAATAAATTATCAGCTGATGAAGCGAGTGTAGATTCACAAAGAGCTCAACGTTCATCAACTTATGATCATCAAATGCATCTTGAGTTCCTCAAAGAGATGCCAAAGCCTGCAGTGAAGCCTATGGTGAAGATCAACGACATGCCACAATTGATTTCTTTCGATTTCTCTAGTAATGTTTCTTCTTCTCCAGCCGCGGAAGAGATCCTTATAGATCGATTGGATGGACGTGGAACCAAAAGAAAAACATGTTCTCATGGCACAAGATCTCCGGTTCTTGCAAAAGAACATGTTTTAGCCGAGAGAAAGCGCCGTGAGAAGCTTTCCCAAAAATTCATTGCTCTTTCAGCTCTTCTTCCCGGGCTTAAAAAGGTACAATCTTAATTAAGGCAAGTTTAAATTGTTAATTATTAATAAATTAGGTTGAATTCAGAAAAAAAAACTGAATATGTAAGCATCTAGGAGGATACGAGTTCAATTCCAATTAAAAGAGATAATTTATTAAAACGGATCCCGACTCTAGAAGATGTATGAGTCTAGACCAGAACTTTTAAAAATTAAAATAAATAAATAAATTTTGTATTTATTTTGCTTACTAGAAATTTCATAATGAAAAGACGATCGAGTGACACACAACAAAATCATATAAAATCATGAATAAACTTTATTATTGTCAATCAGTTTTGAGAATGCTGAAGTACTATCTTGTGTATTTTTAGGCGGATAAGGTAACGGTTCTTGATGACGCGATCTCACGTATGAAACAGCTCCAAGAACAAATAAGAAAGCTAAACGAAGAGAAAGAAGCAACAAGAGAAATGGAATCAATGATTCTTGTGAAGAAAACTAAAGTATTTTTAGACGAGGAACCTTACCAATCATCTCCTCATTCAGATATTACACAATCTGATCAAATGTTACCAGAAATCGAAGCAAAAGTATCTCAAAACGATGTTCTAATCCGAATCCACTGCGAGAAGAACAAAGGGTGCATGATTAAGATACTAAACGCAATTGAAAAACTTCAATTGCGCATCGAAAATAGTATAGTATTGCCATTCGGAGACTCGACTCTTGACATCACAGTCCTTGCACAGGTGATCATTTTAATAACATTTCTCTTTTGCAAATTAAATGAATGATATATATGGGACATTAAAATGTTTAACTTGTAATTTATCCAATATATTGATGTTAATTTTTTTTATGGCAGATGGAGAAAGATTTTTCAGTGATTGTACTTAAAGATCTTGTAAGGAACCTGAGACTCGCAATGGTTTAGGCCTTCATGGAGTTTTAGTAACTGACTATGCATTAATACGGATTGACAAAAAAAATAAAAAATACTAAACACTATTGATCGCCAATATTTTCCTGTATTTGCTTTCGTTTTGCTTATACTGCTGTCGTTTTCTTCTAAGAATTTTAACACGTGTAGTTCCACGTGTTTGATGAATATTCTAGGCGAGGTTCTCGTCTTTAGTGGTTGAAACTAAAGAAATCATTTTCCACAACGACCGTTGACTATATTAATGTAAATCTTGTAGAACTTTGTTTAAATTTGTTGATTAAAGCTAACTAAAAGTGGCAGTAAAAGTTTACGAAAAAATAAATTGGCCGTATATTAACATACTTTGAAATGTAGTGTATAAAGCATACCATATATATTTATTGAGAGTCTCGTGGTTTAGTAGGTCTTGTTTTGTATTTGAAGCATTGTTTCTAGGTTAATGGCTAATAGCTAAATGATGATGCGAGCTCTCTACTAATATAATGATAGATGGTTTACTACCGAGAGAGTGATAACAAAATGCTAGAAAAGATATTGTGGTGCCAGTAGAAAAGTTTTCTGAGCTTTCTAGAATTGGGTTCTGGCAATGATTCTATGTGAGCGTACAAGTATAAAAAAACTTTTTTCTTTCGGCAAAATCTTAATTTTATTGAAATTAGAAGAGGTACAAATCACAAGAAGCTAAAGGCATCTTTTGCTAGGGCATCGGTCTTGGTGTCCTTCAAACGAGATATAAAATTAAAACTTATCTTTGCAAAATCATAGAAGAAGGATGTCATGTAGAATCACGTAAATTTCCTTTGATTGAGAGCTTTGATCAGCTGTTGCGAATCTGAAGTTATGTGAAGTTTTGTGAATCCTAGATCTTAGGCTCGATGGATAGCGCAGTGAATAGCCAAAGCTTCTACCATCAACGGTGAGCTAACATTTCGTGACACATATGTCTTTGTTTCTTTCTGTTTAACAAGCGATCTTCGAAGATCCATTCGAAACTTGCATTTCCTGAATCAGTTTTCCAATCTGCATCAGTAAAGCAATAAATGGTATCTAATCCAATTGGATTAATTTGTACTTTCATTCAATCCTTTGATCGGGATTTTTATTTTCTTCCTCAGTGCAGTGTGCTACTCGCGGCTGGAAGAAAATGCATCTTTTCCTATAATATTTACTCTAACAATTACATCTTAAGTTAAATATTTGTATGAGGTAGTTATTACTTATTTGTTATTTTACCATCTGCTAATGAATAATTTTCACTATCTAGTTCCCATTAGTAGCATATTACTTTCGAAACTTTCCGTCAATTTACTCTATATCATTATTAGTTTACACTTCAAATTCCAATTCATTTTATTCTCAACCATGACTTTTAGTTCCTGAAAATTGTACACACCTCAAACTTGGTTATTCATGAAGTAATGTAGATTCTCATACTTTAGCTTTCTCCCTTCATTTAACAAACGAACCAGTTTATACCTTTTAGAAAACCTCACAATGTAATAATCCATCGTGTTCTAATACGGAAGTAATCATGATTCACCGTCATGAGGTTCATATCTTTTTTCGTTCATGGTATATTTGGCATTTTCGACAACAAAAACTGTATCTTCATAGGTCGTTGTTATATATAGAAAGTGTCTCTTTTGTTACCTTGAGCAATCACCATATATATAACCTTTTTCAGTTTCCAAGCTCCACCACCAATCATCAAATTGTCCTACCATGATCAAATTTTGTATCACCTTTGGAAAATGTTTCACGTTTGTGATCATCAAAACAGATCCGTTTGACATCTTCAATTTTATGTCTCGAACACCAATAGTGTCCAGAAACACACTATCAGCTATATGAACATTCTCACAAGTTTATGCTACCAATGGTTGCATCTAGATGAACGAGTGAAAACATTAAGTGGAATATAATTCTATCCATTTTCCTACAAAATAGTTGAAGAATGAGTTGAATAATTTTTTAAAATAATTTGTTTATTTTTTTAACATTTTATAATTTTTTCATCCAAATAACAAAAATTGAAAAATAATTTATTCATCCACTTTTATTTCTCTAATTGTACAACCATTAGCATCCATGGATTATTTTGTCAGTTATTTTGTTGTTATTTATAATTACTTGACAAAATAATTTTTCAGTTATTTACCTGATTCTTCTTTTAACATTTTGCCAAAAGTTACTATTCAATTCTGCTAGATTTTACATTTTGATAGATTCAACTATCATTTACATACTAAATCGCTTAAAACCAGTTATCTGAATAAATTTCTCTTTTATGGACAGTCACATGAAAATAAAAAGAAAAAGAAGGGAAGAGCCACCTCTTGGAAAACGTTGATCTTTCCAGCAAATCTGGGATAAGTATAAATAATTTCCAAAATTCAAACTAAAAAGTGTTTTTTTTTACAAGGATTCAAAAAGAAAAAAAACAACTTTTTATCAACAAATGTCTGTCTGAACATCAATTAAGAATGAATTGTCTGAACCTTCACCAAAAAATAATGAATTATCAACAGATGTAATTAAGCATATAAATATTTCTGTCATATGAATCATATATCTTGATTCTTTATATCCGATTTGATTTACATAGTCACATGTGTTACTTTGTGATTTTTGTTTGGTCAACTATAGTTTGAATCAAAACATTTTAGTAGTTAATTTTACTTTGTGTTTCACGATCAGATTGACACATTTTTTATCTCTAGACTCTAGTGATAGCTTTTGAGTGGCTCGTCTACCTTTTCTGAATTAAAAACTCCTTTGATATCGAAATTGATCACATGAATCACGTGTGTACTATATATAACACGTGTGTACTTTGATTTCACAAAACTATCATTTTGTACTTTTAATACAAAATTTTATACAACATTCCAGTTTCAACTACATTATCATAGTAATAATTAGAGATATAAAATTATATTATATATTAATAAAACGTAGAATAGAAAATTTAAAATTTAATATGTATGAAAAATTGTTAGACAATACTTAAAATAAAACAGAAAAAGTACAATTTTTCTTTTATAAAACTCGTGCTTTATTGGTAACTCTCGCAACGATTTTACAATATTAGTCTATTACCAATCAAAAGTTAAGAAGACAAAGAGATTAAAGTCTTGCAAAGTTGCACACATGCAACCTGAAAACTGAAAATTTTCACCTATTCTTTTTTTTTCCTTTTTGATAAATTTTTTCACCTATTCTTTCTACATTGATTCATTCTTTTGATACTTTCTTTTTATTCGATTGTTACTAAACGAGATGATCTTGCTCAGATTCGACGTGTAATTCTCGGCAATTAGTATCAATCTCTCACTTTACCAAAAAAATAAGAGAGGCTTTTTATCACATGAATCACGTGGTACCATATCACGTAGTCAACATCACCTGTAATTGTCTTCGTCACCAACCAAAAAATGCATTATTTAAAGCAAATGCACTTGTAACCAATCATATATCTTTTAAATTGCATTATTTATGTTATGAAGTCTTAATCATGCTTAAGAAATGTCCTTAGAGTTGGAGGTATATCGCTACATTTTCGAAGCGTTCACATGTCGTGCACCAAGCAGATCAACTAAAAAAAATTGCAATATGTTGCATACGTGTATTTGACTGACCAGGTATTTTTACCTAAAATAATAATTGTTTCAGCTATTTTAACTGTTTAAAAACTAGTTTGACATTGTTTAATTTTTTATTATATTAATTAATCATTCCATATTTTAATTATAACGCTTGATCAATCAAAGCATACGGAATTTCAGAAACTCATCACAATGTAGGTTTTGATAAACGATGAATTGGATGAGTAATATTCTGTGTACATATGTTTTTACTCAGTTACTGTGATCGATAACTCGCATGGCTTCATCAAACCGCAAAGAAATCTTTGTCAAAAAAATTCGTTATCACCTTTTCTCTTTATTTTAGGTGCTAAAACTCTGATTCATATCATGAATAAAGCAGAGTTAGAAGGAAGGATCTCAGAACTAAGGCTTAGTAGAAGTTGTCTTTCACTTTAACATTTAATTTTTCCCGATGACATCATATTCTTCTATCGAACCAATTTTACATAATTAATGTAAAGAGATCATAAGGTGTTTAAAACTGTATGGAGATGCCTCTGGACAAAAGATCAATTTTTTGAAATATTCAATAACCTTTGGATAGAATCATAGAAGACAGACCCTTATATGGATAGAATGTAAGCTTACATGAATGTTTTGGAGGCTTGAAACGAGAACTCTTGGCATTTGTTAGTGTTTGTTTAAAGTTTAGTGGATATTATGGATTGTTCAGTAGATTATTGAAATCCATGCGATAATTTAGATCATTAATCATAAATTTAAATTGAAAAATATTTTTTTGACAAGTAAACTCATATAATTGTTTTGATATTTTATTGTCCTAAAATATTATGTAGTGTCGAAAATTTTGATCTCTTTTGCTAATATACTGATATTTTTATCATTATTAAAATTTTAATTATTTTTAAATTATTAACATTAATTAATTTTTATCCTCATTAATATTTTTTATTGATCCGCCACTGGGTGTCCAATTATATTTTTCTCAATACAAGTAATTTTGAAAAAAAGATTCAATTTTTTCTATTATTTTTATTAATGGAAAATTATTTATTTTTATAACATGTTACATTAAAAATTCAAATAATACTTTTAATCAACATCTATTTAGAAACGGAAAAATTACTAAACTACTAATTGATAGTAACTCTGTTTGTTTAATATATTTACTATACAAAAAATCTATATAAATTTAAAATAGTTGAACTATGCACAATCCAAATATGCATACATCAAGAATTCAAGATACATGGATTTGGTGAATTTTATTTCTTAATATTATTATGCGAGTTGGTATTCGTATGATAACAAAAGGATAGCAGTAACTTAAACTGATATGTTAAAAATCATTGAAGTGATTTAGAAATTCAAAAGTTTATGTTGGAAAAGAGAAAAATGAGTACTGGAATCGTAGCTAATAGCATCTTCAACCTAACTCTATTTTCTTTTCTACGCTCTAAAATATTTTCCAATTCTACTCTATATCCCACTTTGAAATAAAGTAAAATCTTTTCTAACTCCATTCTATATCTCATTGTAAAATAAAATAATGAAAATATTGCTATATATTTAGAATAATACCATTCATTACTTTATTATAAAATGATATTTTTTGTTAGTACTTTTAAAAATTTTATGTTTTTATTTTTATTTAAACAACATTATTAAACAGTTTTTAGTTATTTAGTAAACTAAACGTATATAATTTATTTTATATTAGTTCATAAAAAACATTAGCTCATTTCATACTTTGAAATGCGTTAATTGATCAGGGAAAAATAGTAACGATTATATGTAAAAACTTATTATCTTTTGTCGTTTTGTTATTGTTTTTATATTGTGTAACTAATTTTATTTATATAATAATAATTTTATTTTAATGATATATAATTTTATTGGTTTTTGGTTTAAAATAAAATAAAAGAATCGAATTTACACTTTTGATAAATAATAAAAGTTTTAAAAATAATAATGAACTAGAGAAGGAATATACTTGGCATATTCTTTTTAAAATAAATAATAGAAAAATGGTTTAGAGCAAAATTTAACTCTATTTTAATGTTCTTTTATTCTAAATATAAATAGAGAAATGGGTCGAAGTGTTCAGATATACCAAAATTTTTAATTCATTTGTTTATACAATCCTTGTTAGCATATAGTTCAATCATTTGTTTATTATCATAACTCTCCGCATTTAATATCTAGACAATAACAATAAATTACATGTGTAAGGAGTAAGATGGGCAGTGGGGATTATGAAGTACAACAGTTTAATAAAATCTCTCTTTTTTTTCCTTAAAAATAGTAGTCATCTGAGACTGCACATTATCTAAAAATACTCAATGTAATTCGTTGTTTGGTTCTATCATATGACATCCACGGAATAACTATTTTAAAAACAACTTTCTACAATATGATTACTAAAAAGGTGAATGAGTTATATGGAAAGAGATAAGTGAAAATTTTATAATATGGTAGTGGTTTTCCATTAATTAGTTTTCTCACTTCCAAAAAAAATTTCGGATCAAAATGCCCTAACCACATTGTTATTGGATAACTAATGTCTTAACGAGTAAAAATTTAGGGAATATTTAATGAATTAAAATTTAATATTTAATGAATTAAAAATTTCGTAAAATATATACCATATGAAAATTTCTGTACATATAATATAAACGTTAAATTTTAGACTTCTTAAAAGATTTAAATAATTTAACGAAATATTTTTCTGAATTTGATAATTTAGTATTTTAATTTCTGAAATTTACAGAATTTTTTAAGATTTGAATAGAGTTTTAGGAATTATTTCTCGAGTTTATAAATAATTTTTTATTTAAATATTATTTTTATTAAAATAATTAAAACATATTTTATGTTAAATGGATACAATATAAAAGTTTGTGTATTATAATGGAAGAAAAAAATAATTCATGTATTTTCTTGGATATTCAAAAAATTAGTGTATTTTTATGAAATTTGATAAATATTTAGTGTAATTTTATGAAATGTTTTCTTACAAAACTAGCTTTTTATGTAGTTTCAATTGATTAAATTCATGTACTGATTTTTGAATTTTGTACATTTTTATAATTGACTACTTTTAATTTCTTAAAAATTATATTTTCTTTTACTCTAATGTTCTCTTTTTCTATTAGTAGTTTTTTACCATTAGTTTTACTGCATTTTTATGCTGTCTTTTATTTTACCGCCAAAGATATCTTACCTCATCACTAGTTAAAAGTTTGGTCACCAATACACATATTGTATATGCTTATGGTTTATATTGGTCCGACAAACTAGTGCCATGATAATCAATATTTTTTTTTTTTATTATATTTTACCGGCACGGTTCTGTGTTACAATTCACCACTAAAAATGCATTTATTACACTGCAAAAAATTTAATCACCACTTGGACTCTGTATTGCAATGTTGTACCTCCCACTCATATTTGCTTCATAGATTATACGCTCAACTATAGGTTGATGAGTTGATCCCTATTTCGTAAAACTTGTTAATTTGCGTATGGGCTTATACATTACCACGATTCATTATTTTCTACATATGGTTTTTATTCCTTCCCACTTCAATGATCCCCAAACAAAACATAGGCATCTTTATATATTAAAGTAGTAAATAGGAGGAGATCTAAATGATTTAAAGAAAATCTGTGAAAAAATGATAAAATACCTGTCGAATAAAATAATGTCACGTCATTTTATAGTTTAAAATATTTAATTCTGTTAGATTGTACACATCGTTTTCAATAAGGGAAAATATATCAGTAAACATATGAACTATAAAATACATAACAAAATCTTCACATTGATGTATTTTCTGAAAAAGTCATTTTATAATATCCATATAGCCGGGATTGTAAAACTAAATTATTCAAACAATTCAATAGGCTCAATCAAGATTTACCAAACCACCACATTTCCACAATCCATATATATCCACCTTGAAGTTGTTTTTTTTTTGGCATCCACCATGAAATTGTTTTGACAAAGAGATTTTAAGACATTTCGACAGACATATATAAATTAAAAAAATAATTTTTGTTGGCTTATACTTTGTTACTCGTATAGAGTCTCGTCAATTGGATTCTATCCGCGATTTGATATTTGAAATCATTGTAGAAAAAAATAAAAAGATCTGATATTTTCTAATTCTTCTATATACAAATTCAATTATAGGCTCTGTAAGGTGGTCTAGTAAGATGCACCCATATTAAAAAATAGTGTGATTGCTATTATGTCACCATTTTTTATTCTTTGTTATTATATTTATATAAGTTGTCCAGATAGATTCAACGGAAGCCGCGTATTATTGCACGAACAAGTAGGAGTTATATAGTCTTCGACCTCTCGAGGCCCTACGATATAAATTCAATTATTTTCTACATGTAAGTATAAAATCTAAATCTACGTCATGGATGATTTTTGTTTGTAACTTTTCTTTCAAGATTGGAATAGTTTTTAAGAGTGGAATAGTTTATTCGTAAAACTGTAATGGTTTTGGATAGTGATAGGCATATTCGGAACTATACACTTAGAAAGGTTGGCTAATCTGAATATTATTTCTACGGCTTGTAACACACAACGTTAGTTGCAATAATATGTGGTTAATTACCACTACCGTTTATATGATCAAGCAGTTATATTTTAGCGACAAAAATATATTTTTCTAAATTTTGTTTTGCCTATATGAGTGTCGTATATCGAAATTGAACCGTGGAATTCTTTAAAAATTGATACTACTCAACCACTAACCAAGGAGTTAGAATTCACAATGACTTTGTAGCAAAAAAAAAATATTAACAAAAAAAACATTTTTCATCATTTAAAAATACAATGAAGGTGTCCAGTTTTTTTCACCAGCGCATATAAAAAATATCTCATATCCTTAAAAATGAATTATATATCCTAGAAGAAAATTATAGAATTTATTTTTAACGCTATGAGATATTTTTAGAACATACAGTACCATGCAGAAAAAAAGAGATAATGTGTTAACTGTTAATTAGTAGAAAAACATTTTTATCCATGTAGACATCAACATGATTTCTATTAATTAATAGGCTATATATATTCTTTATTTTTAAGGTCAATTTTGTCTATTGAGAAAATTCATTTTAAAAATAATTAGTTACGAATATTTATTATTTTTATCATTCAGTATTTGATTTTATCTGATTTTGGAAAGAGTTCAGGCTCAGAGCATTTCCATTGGAAAATTTTAAGAGGTTTTTAAAAGAATTTTTAAAATAAAAAATAATATAAACTGCATCGGTAAACATGTTTTAAAAACTTTTTTTAAGAATTAGTTTTTAATTAAAAGTTTTAAGAACCGATTTTTAAATTAATTTTTTTTAAATATATTTATTAATATAATTTATAATAAAAAAATTTGTAAGAATCTATGAGACGAGAAGATTTTATCAGTGGAGATGATCTCACAAACCGACGGAAAAAAAACTAGATCTCAATCAAGAGGATGAATAGTTGAATACATTTATGGTACGAAGCATAACTAATTTTTTTATATATAGTAATTTAAATCATGTTAGTTTTCCAATGTCAGATCTTTCGCATCCGTAGCTTACACAAATCTCAACGCATTAATTCCGAGCTCAACTAAAGCAATACCCACATTAATTATTCAAGAGCTTTTGAAAGTTTACTAAAATCCCAAACAATAATGCAAAAAACGTACCGGATCGAGTAACCGGTTGTTCTAAGTATCGGATATGCGATTCGTCACCCAAAAATTCATATAACAAAACAATTATAAAATATTTCTTTTAACCCATATGCTTTTTTTCTCAGCCTCTACAAAAAAATGATTTTAAAAAAGAAAACATAACATTATCATTAAACCCAAGTTACTCCAAAACCGCTATAAAGGGTTCACTCGTCCACATTCACAGCAAAACAAAACGATACTAACTCCAAAACAAAAGAAGATTTAAAAGTATATCTTTGTAGAATTTTCTCCTAAGTTTACTTTCTTTTTGCTTTCGTTTCTTGTCCATTAAATTTGCTTTCTTGTTCTATAAAACATTTTAAAAACGTTTTTTTTGTGTGTTTCCACGGAGAATGGAAGATTCAAGCTTTATGGATTTGATGATCGACACAGACGAGTATTTGATCGATGACTGGGGATCCGATTTCCCGGTATGCGTGGAAACCAACACCAAACCCGGTTCTGAGTCTGTAACCGGATCCGGATCCGAGTTTGAGTTGGTACCGGAGAGACCAGCGAAGCAAATGAAAACCAACAACAAAAATGTCAATACAACTTCTTCTTCTCCATCGTCTTCTTCCTCTTCGGGTTCGCGCACGTCACAACTGATCTCATTCGGGTCTCCTGACCTGAACCCGAAGACCAACGTGGTCGAGACATCATTGAACTTCTCAAACCAATTAAGCATGGAGATAGTGGGGACTAAGAGAAAAGATTGTGGTGATAATAATGGAGGAAAAAGAGATCCACATCTATTGAAAGAACATGTTTTGGCTGAACGGAAACGTCGACAAAAGCTTAATGAGCGTTTGATTGCTCTCTCTGCTCTTCTTCCTGGTCTCAAAAAGGTATAAAATTCATTAACCATCTCTTTTTCGGTTTAGAATTATATATATATATATATAATAATAATTTTGTACAAATAAACCCAAAAGCTTACACTATTTGACCAAAATTCAAAATTTGCTAATTGTAAATGTAAATGTCAAACTCATATGGAAGAAAGATATTCTATTTGCGTTTTCATTTACACTACAAAAAAAAATATAAAATCTGAAAATCTTTTATTTAAAAGTTTTTTTTTTATAATTGTTATTCGTAAAAGTTGTGTTTGAAAACAATGATTCCTTTAGTTCTTTTTTTAATTTGTTGGTCCAACTACTCAACAAATCTTGATAGTGATACACTATCCATTAAACTAAACCGGATCTTCATTAAACATTTTTTTTTTGGGTACGTGTAGACGGACAAGGCAACGGTTCTTGAAGATGCGATCAAGCATTTAAAACAACTTCAAGAACGGGTAAAGAAGCTTGAGGAAGAGCGAGTTGGGACCAAGAAAATGGATCAATCGGTTATATTGGTGAAGAGATCTCAAATATATGTAGACGATGATTCTTCATCTTATTCTTCTACTTGCTCTGCTGCTTCTCCTTCTTCTTCTTTAGAAGAAGTTTCGATCTTGAGACAAACGATGCCTATGATCGAAGCGCGAGTTTCAGACAGAGATTTGCTGATTAGGGTTCATTGTGAGAAGAAGAAAGGCTGTTTGGTAAAGATCTTGAATTCCTTGGTCGAGTTTCGTCTTGATGTAGTTAATAACTTCACTTTACCCTTTGGAAATTCAATCCTCGTTATCACCATTCTCGCTAAGGTATTTATATAATTGAGTCTTAGAATATTTTTTATTTTACCATATTGATTTATGTTTACAAAATATGTAAACTTTTTTTTTTTTTTTGATATGCAGATGGACAACAAATTTTCTCGACCTGTTGAAGAAGTGGTCAAGAACATAAGAATTGCGTTAGCTGAATTGTAGTTTTCATTACGTGTGATTTGATCTCTTATTTCAATCAGAACACTGGGTTTTTTTTTTTTTAATATTCGTAGTTGGATATTAAAACCAGAGGGAATGATATATGGGATGTTGTCGTTTTCTGAGTGCAATAATGCTGGCTGGGTTAGTGTGTATCAAATTATGGTTGTATCATTGATTTGATACTTTTTTCACCAAATTACTGGTTTGATTTAATAATGAAAACCCAAGAATTTTTACTTGGCTTCTGGTTAACTTTCTGATTTAACTTTATCCTATAAATCCTTTATGGTGAACAAGAAGTCTACACTTATAATATTAAATTTTCTTTAACTTCTATAGCACTTTTCTTTGTTTTACTTTCATATTTTTTTCCATTTAAAATGGGCCAATAACACTATTCGAAGCGTTGTTCACTATCATAGACACAACAAATCCTTTAAATAATTTATTTATTTTGTCAGTGGGATATATATTCCATGAGACAATGATAGACGAAGTCTTTAAAAGACAACTCATGAGCACTAAATGTACGTTAAGGATTTTAAGTTTCCCATGGTTTACTGAATATTTTTTAACTCTAACTCATAAGGTTCCCATGTTTTTTCTTTTGGTGAAGGATTTTAAGTTTCCCATGGTTTGATTTTTTTTTCCAATATCACTATTTGCTTTAATAAAAAATATCGAAAAGTTTTATCATTGGCTTCTGACTAATTACTTTCTAATTTAGATCAATCTTTTTCCCGGACCGAGATATCTACGCTTATACAGTTGATATATTTGTTCTGTTATCACTTTTCTAAGTTCTTTGTTATAGTTACATTTTCCTTTACAATGGGGCAATACTATAATATTATTAAGATACGTGCAATTATAATATAAACCATTTTTATTACATCATCAAGTTTGATAATTGGACTTAGCAATGAAAACAGTTGTCATGGAAATAGTATCGAGGAGTTACTTTTCTAAATTTGCCTTAGGACAAGTTAACTCGAAGTGCTCCGATTTTTCCTAGTTGCAAAAGAAACTGTGGTCTCAACGGAACGAATTGAAAGACAAGTTTTAGTAACATATCATGTGTCATCTTTAGAAACCTTTTTATTGGTTTAGTGTGTACCTAATTATGGTTGTATCATTGGTTTGACACTTTTTTCCCAGTATTGAAAAGTGAAAACCGAAGACTTTTTACTTGGCTTCTGGTTAACTATTTTCTGATTTACATTTTAGACGTGATCCGATAATTATTTTATGCGGAACATGAAATCTACACATAATATATTGATTCTTCTTTTCTACTGCTATAGCTTGCACTACCACCATTCATTGTTTTAGTTCTTTATTGGTAACAACACTATACCATTATGGTATATAGTATGAGGTTTATCGGTTTAATTGTTACCAATCATTAAAAAAAAATAGTAATCAAAAGACTTGCACTGTTTTGTGTTATCAATAAAAAAATAGTATCAAAAGCGATATCAGTATTTTTTATTGATACTTTTTCCTAACTTCAACTATTTTGATATCGTTTAGTACTGTTTTTTCTTCCTATTAAAAAATTCGTATTGCTTTATATCACAAATCAAATCAAACCAAAAACTTAAAATGGGGCAATAACACTATTCGAACCTTATGGACAATTATTAGACACAACAATTTATTTTATTTTGTGAGTGGGGGCTATATTGCCTACGAGACAGTTCTAGACGAAGGGTTTAGAAGACAATGACATAAAAGCTCATGAGTAATTATAAGGTTCCCATGGTATGAATATTTTTCAATATCAGGGTTTGATTTAATAATGAAGATCGAAGAGTTTTTTCTCACTGGCTTCTGACTAATTACTTTCTAATTTAAAATTAGTTAGTAAATCTTTTATCCGGAACGAGAAATCGACGCTTATAATATTGAGATTATGTTTCTTCTATAACACTTTTGAGAGTTATTTTTTTATTAACTCTCAAAACTTTTCACTACGATCTCTTACGATCTCTTCCAACTACGTTTTTTATTGTTTTAACTATTTTGATATCGTTTACCGCTCATTTTTTACCGTTAAGAACTCGTACCATTATTATATATGACAAAATAAATCATTGAAGACAATTTATTGTGTTTTGCAAGTGGAATAAATTTTCCACTAGACAACTAATAGACATGAGTTATAGGACAAGACATGTAAAGTTAATGAACAATAATAAATGTGAATTAAATGAAAATTAGTAGTTGAACAAACTTTGAATTTTAGTCAACAAGTTGTAACCTTGTAAGGAAAAATCATAATTGAAGTAATTGTTAATTATAATCAACAAGTTGCAACATGTAAGGACCATCGATTGAAGTTTCTTATAGATCTAAAAATATACAGATTAAAATAGAGAATAAACAAAACTGCAAGAACTTTTAAGTGGTTAATCTCCTTACTAATAAACCACTAGAGGAAACAGAAGAATAAAATGTCTGCAATATTATTGCTCTGTTCTCTCCACTTCTATAACACAATTACATAAACATCAAAGGATTATCTAAGAACAGAGAACGATTAAAAAAAAACCCAAAAAGATTATACCTAGAGGAGATATAGTTTCTTGAATCTTCAAGATCACAAGAAAACCCGCAAGAGCGTTTATTGCGAGGCATTGTTCTTATTCCAATATCAAATCGCTATTCGAAAGATAAAATTAAGTGTTTATTGACAAAATCAAGTCTCTTTATTTGTTCACAAAGGCAACACCTTTCTCAATACTTCCTGCAAGCTCTTTCTTTGCCTTCTCTAATCCCATCCTGATCAATTGGCGAAAAAGGCGAAGAAACCGATATGATCATAAAACAGGTCTAAACCAAAGTAAAATTCAATAAAGATTCCAACTTTTACCTCTCGTATTCGTTCAATGATCCAAGACCGTACACTTCATCGATCCCACATCGTCCCAGACGCACCTTCGAAGCAAAGAAGGGAAGCTCGGTCACCTGTGGGAGGAATAAGACAATGTTTATACGTTCACACAGTTACGAATTAACAAAGATTATAGATACATTATACAAATGATTTTCAGAATGACTTACATGAGATGCCACAAATGCACATTCAACAATGTTTGCATCGCCTCGTAGACCCCTGAGGCAAGCATCTGCAAACTTCACAGCTGCATAGGCCTGTATATTTCATTTGATGTGTTGAGAGATCCAAAAAAAGTTAAAATACGATTTTTCTGAAACTGAACTAAAGACCTACCATGGATAGTGTTGCAGAACCTGTCCCAGCTTTAGCCTGCAAATTGATTTAAACGGTAAATGCACATTTGATTCCAAGTTAATAGCAAACGAATCTGAAGGAAACTGTTTATACCTCGACAACTTCAGTGCCACCATTTTGGATGCGGTCTGTGAGGTACTCCATCTCTTTTTGAGTGAACGAAATAGAAGGTTTCACCTGTAGCAGACATAATGATGAGAAAACAGTAACCGCTTCCAACAAACCGAAAAATGAATTCCAGGTAAATCATCTCAAACCTGAGAAAGCAGCGGTAAAATCGTAACTCCTGCATGTCCTCCAACAACTGGAACGTTAACTTCTCGGGGATCAAGACTCATTACTTCCGCCTGTTTAAAACCATAAAAGCAAAGGAGAAGGTAGTTGAGTTCTAACTTCTAATTGACAATAATACAGAGATTAACCAATTATCATTTGATTCCTATAAAGCTATCGAAGACCAGATAAGTGCATACCAAAAAAAAAGAGAAATATTAATGAGTGCATACCACAAAAGTATTAGCTCGAACAACATCAAGCATAGTGACACCCATGAGTTTCTTAGGATCAAGAGTTCCAGCTTTCTTAAAAACCTCAGCTGCAATTGGCACCGTGGAGTTCACCGGATTACTGATTATATTCACAACTGCTTTAGGACAACACTTAGCTATAGCTTCAGAAAGTGTCCTCACAATCCCAGCATTGATTTTGAATAGATCATCCCTTGTCATCCCTGGTTTCCTCGGAATACCAGCAGGTATAATCACTAAATCCATACCTGTAAGCGCTTCCTCTAATTGCGGTGGCCCGAGAAATCCACGAACCTGAAACAAAGTTCCCAAAAACATGATCTTAAGCTCATCTAAGTACCAATTTCGAATCATAGCACTAGTATTCATAGCTCAATTTCTCCAAACAATCATTAAAGTAATAATTTGGGAATCAAAGCCTTAAAGCCCTAGAATTTAGAACTGACGATAGCACTAAACATGATCTTGAGCTCATTTGCTCTCTTTTAAACCATCATCTAAGTGCCCATGATCTTGAGCTCGATCAAATCCTTAAAGGCAGAGAATTTGGAACTTACAACGGCACTAGTGTCCCAAAAACACGATCTTGAGCTCATTTCTCATTGTTAGATCATAAGCTAAGCACCAATTTTAAATCGTAGCACTAGTATTCATGATCTTGACTCTTGAGCTCAATTTCACTATTAAACCATCATTTAAGTACTAATTTTAACGCCTTAAAGGCATAGAATTTAGAACTAAGAACGGCACTAGTGTCTCAAAAACATGATCTTGAGCTCATTTCTCATTGTTAGACTATAATCCAAGCACCAAATTCAAATCATAGCACTAATGTTAATGATCTTGACTCTTGAGCTCAATTTCACAATCAAACAATCTACGAATATCGACTCAAAGCCTTAAAGGTATAGAATTTGGAACTTACAATGGCACTAGTATCCATATGACTAATGTCAGCAGTAACACCAGGAGCATTAGCAACATCATAAAGATGAAGAATTGAAACCAAAGGGTTCATTTTCATCAACATTGAAAGAGGTTGACCGATTCCTCCAGCTGCTCCAAGTATCGCCACTTTGAATCCGGGTGATCCACCTTTTGCGCGGCAACCCACCCGATTCAAATCCGACCCGTCACCAATCTAACCAAATTCGAAATCGGGTCAGAAGAAAAGGTAAAATTTTGATGATGAGAAACAGAGGATTAACGAAATTGAAACCTGATTGAGACTAGAAGGATTGAGATGAGCAGAGATTCTCGCGATACGTTGGTTTGGATCCATGGCTGCTTCAAAGCTTTTGTTTTTACAACAAATTGAGGTTTGATTATGTGATCTCGGAGATGTATTGATAAAAGGGTACGGGGAGATTTATATATAGATTGAAGAATGAAGATGACGTCAAAATGGATCAATGTATTGGGAAGTGTGGGAAGAACAGAAGTTATCACCTTCCTAGAAAATTTGAGACGGTTAGAAATTCCGGTACGATTAGGTTCGGTTAAGAAAGATTTTGGTTTAATTGAAAACGATAAAAAAAAAAGGAATAATATAATTACACAATAGTAGTGCGCAAATAAATTCCGATTGGATGAAAGTGTGAGTGATGGCAATATTTATAGATACAATGTTAAATAGAAATACTAAATATGAAGATCAAGAACATATTAAGAAATATGAGAATTACAGTACCACGAAATGGTATGTAAGTAAATTTTCAAAAGTTGAATTGTGAATATAATAAGTGTGGTATAAATATTTAAATTTACTAAATTTTATAAATATTTTGGATGTCCGAAGTATAAATTCTATAAAATAACTCTATTGATCAACAGATTTAATTCATAGATTTTCTGTAGTTACTTTTACTTATGTTGAATTAAAAATAAAAACTGCACCCTAAACACACCTAACTAACAAAATGAGAGGTTACAATACAAGAAAATTAAATCAATGCTGCAAATATTATCTATCTTCAAAACATAAGTTGTTTTAACAAAAATCTTTATAATAAAGTTTCCAAAATTTGTTTCTAAAAACAAAAATTCATGTGTTCAGACTTCAAGCTAATGCTCTGGAAATTACAATCCATAATATGTAAAAAAAAAAAATGTTTACAACAAATTACATGACACAAATTCAATTCGTAAACTTTCTACTGAATAACATCAAATGAGATACTTTAATCAACCAAAGGAGATTTTACTCAGCTGCAACACTTTCATTACTCCCTCCATTGCCAGAATCTGGCAAAGTTTCGAGATCCGTACGAACATCTTTTACTTCTTGAGGAAGACTATTATCCGACTGTTCTTGATCGTTCTGAGTCACCTCTGTCTCACCATTCCCTAAAGTTTCCACTTTCTCTGAAGTTTCCTCTGGTTGCTTTTGTTCAGTATCCGGATTGTTAGATTCACTTGTGTCTTCGTCAGTCTTCTTCTCGTTTTCCTCGACTTGTTCCTTCTTCTCGCTCTCAGTATTTTCATTTTCCTGTGAATCATTGGACGATGACTCTTCTTTCTCAATTTTCTCGGTTTCTTTGTCTTTAGTTTCCTCTTGGGACAAAGACTCTTTTTTGTCCTTTGTCTCGGTTTCATTGTCTTTAGTTTCCTCTTGCGGTGAAGACTCTTCCTTCTCACTCTTCTCATTTTCTTTGTCTTTAGCTTCCTCTTGAGACGAAGACTCTTCTTTCTCCTTTGTCTCTTTTTCCTTGTCGTCAGTGTTCTCTTGCGATGAAGACTCTTCTTTCTCAATTTTCTCAATTTTCTCATTTTCCTTGTCTTTGTTTTCCTCTTGAGACGAAGACTCTTCTTTCTCTTTTGTCTCGGTTTCACTGTCTTTGGTTTTCTCTTGGGAAGAAGACTCTTCTTTCTCCTTTGTCTCGGCTTCTTTATCATCTTTAGTTTCCTCTTGGGAAGAAGACACTTCTTTCTCTATCTTCTCAGGTTCCTTGTCTTCGTTTTTCTCTTGGGAAGAAGACTCTTCTATCTCCTTTTTCTTGGTTTCCTTGTCTTCGTTGTTATCTTGCCTCAAAGAAATTTCTTTCTCCTTTGCTTCGGTTTCTTTGTCTTTAGTATCCTCTTGAGACAAAGACTCTTCCTTCTCCTTAGTCTTGGTTTCCTGGTCTTTACTTTCCTCTTGAGCTGACACTTCGGAAGATTCTACCTTCTCTTTCTCATCTTCTTCTTTCCCAGTTTCTCGAGAACTTCCGTCTCCAGAACCCGTGGATTTCCCGGGCTCGGTATACTCAGAAGATTCACCATTAGCAACATTGAGCTCCTTCTCCAACATCTCATTCTTCTCCATAGATTCACCTTCAGATTTTATTTCCTCCGAGGAACCTGTCTTCTCATCACTGCTACTTTCTCCATTATCGGTTGTCTTCGGCAAAACACTCTTGATTACAGAATCTTCCACTTCTTCAGTCTTTAGACCAGACTTATCTTCAACTTTCTCACCATTCTCCTCCGCTTCACCACTCTTCTCCTCAGACTTATCTTCCACTTTCTCACCATTCTCCGCTTCGCTACTCTTCTCCTCAGACTCATGAACTACCTCACTAGAAGCATCATCTCCCTTGTAATTATTCTCTCTTGCTTCTTCACTATTCGTCTTCTCTTCTGTACCACTCTTCTCTTTACTCTCCTCACTCTCTTCGTTACCGCCATTATCTTTCTTCTCCTCAACCTCACTCTCTTCGTTACCGCCATTATCTTTCTTCTCCTCAACCTCACTCTCTTCGTTACCGCCATTGTCTTTCTTCTCCTCAACCTCACCCTCTTCATTACCACCGCCATTTTCTTTCTTCTCCTCAACCTCACTCTCTTCACTACCACCGCCATTTTCTCTCTTCTCCTCAACCTCAATCTCTTCCGTATTACCATTGTCTTTCTTCTCCTTAACCTCCCTCTCTTCAATACCACCGCCATTTTCTGTCTTCTCCTCAACCTCACGCTCTTCCACACCGCCATTATCCCTCTTCTCTTCAACCTCACTTTCTTCGGTTCCACCGCCATTTTCTTCTATCTTTACCTCAGCCTCACTCTCTTCTGTACTACCACCATTATCTTTCTTCTCCTTATTCTCTTCTACAATCTCATCACCACCATTAAAACTCTCAACATTCCTATTTCCTTCATCCTCAACAAGAGGATTCAAATCTTTCCTCCCAAGCTTCACAACTTTATCATCACCACCACCAACGACAATCTTAGAAATTTCTTCAAACTGAGCTTTCTTCTCATGAGAATGCTTCGCTTGATAAAGCAACCATATTCCCACACTAAGTAGCAATGTCAATTGAATACAATGCTTCACTTTGAAACCTTTTGATCTTTGTCCTCTTCTTGGGGATGATCTAAACATACTTAAATAACCTATTGCATAAAAAATAATTAAACCCCAAATCTCAGATCTTGAACAATACTAATCAAAATCAATCAGATCAATGAAAAATAAAATTCGATAGTACATTAAATGTATAATGATTGGAATAGATCTAAAACAATTACCCTAAATTCAATTGAACTGTTACACTAAATGTGAATAATTATAAACAAAATCTATGATAAAAATGGAAACTTTACCAGGAAATGCAAATCAAGAGAGCAGCTTGAAAATGTTTTTTTTCTGGGAAAATAGAAAAATGAACAATTTTTTGATTTTGAGATCTGGAGAATGTGAGAAAGAGAAAGAGTAGTGCTTTCCGTTAAACTGCCACTAAAATCGTGCGTCCCTTCAATTGGAATCAACCAAATTGCAGAGTCAAAATTAGTTTTTTTCTTTTGAAAAATATTTAATTAGAGCTTTACACTTGGAAGAGGAGAGGCCATGTGAAGTGAACTTGTTGAACGTCGTCGTTTTTGTTCTAACTGAGACACCGACAATTCCTAACGATGTTGTCTGCTATTGTGGGCCTATCAGAAAAGTTTAGATCAACTATGGACCCATCAATTTTTTTTTATCAACAACTATAGCCCATGGTAAAAAAAATTTCATCAATTCTTGCCTCCCTTCATTTTTAGAAAAGAAAATTAAGGATGAAGATTTGGTTATTCAGTTCCGATTGGTAGGGTTCAGATTATTTAGGTTTCAGTTTTTCTGAGATGTAAAAATAGATTTGAGAATATATAACTGTTAAGTCTGATCAATATAGTCAGATTTGGTTCTGGACTAAAATCTATGAGACAAAGATTTTAGGCATCATATGTTTATTAAGATTTTAGGAGCATTAAATTAGACAAATTTATGGTGGTGGAGTGGTTAAAACTAGCTTTTTCCATTGTCAAAGTGACAAACTCGAGCCTTAATAATATTCATTTTTGTAAAAAAAAAATTAAATATATTTTATTAATGGGCCCAAAAAATTTGTTGCTGTAAGTATTAAATTAGTTAGAACCGGACCTGAATATATTTGAACTAAGATTTTCGTGACTATGACAAAAAAGAGAAAAAAATGAATGAAATAAATAACGAAAAAATAAATAAAGAAATTTTGACGAAAGATGATGAAAATTGCACATAATGAATGGAATTAGTAACAATAATAAATGTATATTTAAGTGTTATTTAAAATTAAATAAATAGTATTTTTATAAAAAGGTGATGAATATACGTTTTAAAAACATTTCTTCCTAGTTTATTTTTCTTTTATGAATTTAATATATGGATATCTCATTTTTAGTTATTAATGTTAATTTTAATTAGCATAAAAGATTTGTATTTGAATATATTATTTTAATTAATCTCTTAAGAGTAATATTGTTCTATTATTCTTTGGGGATAATGAATTTGGAGGAATAAAAAGGAAAACATATGTTTCAACTTTAAAATCCAATTCTCTCTTAATAGCGTAATTTTTGAAGAATTTAAGGGTATATTGAATGGAGCATTTGAATAGATTTGAATTTTAATAAAATTTAGATGATTTTGATGCTTTTAGACCCAAATCTCATGGTTTTTAATCTCATCTAAAACTATGAGACTGGGGTCTTTGTATTTTTAGTTAAAAAATTTCTCTAAGATTTTTTAAGACATTAAAATCCTAATACTCAAAATATTTCTAATAACATTGAATTTGAATGGTTTTTTAAATTACATATTTAATAACATAGAATTTTAAGAGACAGTTATAGATCTTATATCTAATAACACTGGATATAAAAAATTAATATTCATGTTTCAATAACATATTTCCTCTGTTCCTAAAGATTGATGTTTAAAATTGTTCACTTATTTAAATATATATATATATAATTATTATAATTGTTTGCTTTTTTAGTTGAATTTTTTTTATGGCTCCATATGATTGTTTCTCTTTTCTATTTGTCATCTTTTTCATTTTCACACTTTCTTTTTGGTCACTTTTTTCCATTTTCCTAAAAAATATAATCATTAATTAATTTTAAAATAGAATATATAATAAATAAATTGTACAAAATTAATCTATTTAAAACAAGAAAAATTACTCAAAACATTAATCTATTAGAAGGGGAAGGAGTGTGATTTATCATTCTAACTCTAAGTCTCAGGAAAAAAATTCATATTTCTTCTCTTTTTACACAAATGGATCATTAATCGATGCCTAATTGTTTTTACTTTTAGGGATGTCATGATCTTATTCTAATACCAAATCTTATTTAAAATAACTTTTATTAGTGAAAAAAGTTTGAAACAAGAAGTCGACAAACCGACAATTTAACCAGCAGATGACACATGTCTCATACTGATCCAAATAAGCTAATTACGTACGTGCGCACGTAAACGAATTCTATCAATGATTAGTAAGGACCCCAAATAGATTAACTACGAACCTTTACCCATCAGTTACATTAAATGTGTGCATATCAGAGAGCAAAGTATTTTGGAATCTCGGCGGATCTAGAGAAAAAGTTTAAACCATTAATCTCACATTTAAAGGGGTGCAATTCTACCATATTCACCATTTTAGTTATATTGTTTAGTATTAAAAATACAAATACTTATATTTTAGGTGGTGTAACTGCACCTGCTCCCACTAACGTAGGTCCACCCCTGCTTATGATTGATCCAGATTCATTTAAAATAGTTAAAACTATATTAAAATTATAATATAAAGTTATTTTTAAAATAAACTAAAAATAAATTTTAACAAAAGGTATTATATAAATATTTCATATTGATTGTTATAAAAATTTTAGAACATATTTACTATTTTTCCCTATAGAATATACCCTCTCAAAGAAAGGAGGAGCTGGATACATTTCAAATAGAAATTTACTTTTAGTGATATTTTGGCCAATATTTCTCTTTATTATATAATATAAATAAAATATTAGACATATATTTTTAATAAAAATGGATTCTGATCGAATCAAGATAAATGATCTTCAAATTAAAATATATAGATTTGAATATGGAAATCTTAAATATCCTATTTATCATATCGAATTGGTTATCAAATCCCGGATATTTTTTTCATCCTTAGTGCACAAATTAGAAATTCAAAAGAAAAATAGAGGATATGTATATGATACGTATTCAAACGGATAATGGATCTTATTGTTTTGGGTGCCTGAATTTGGGTAAGCAAAAATAACACCGAGTATCCACATATATTCACTTTATTGGAAATTTTGAAAACTAGGAATTTAATATGTATATTTGTAATTTATTTGTGTGTATAACATGAAAATTTTAACTAAAGATTTAAAATAAATTAAAAACTATATATATATATATATATATATTGGAGCATATACAAGTATTAAAATTTGTAATTTCTAATTTTTTTTAACCGTATTCTTTGTTTCTTTTACATCATTTGGATCGAAATTTTTTTTTTTATAGCCGTAATTTTATTTTGCGGGATTCAGCAATCTACTTGAGTTGAACTCTGATAAAAATTTTGCAGAAATTGATTATTAACTACTTGACTAAATGAACTTCCAAATTGTATTAATTTATAACAACTTCACTCATATTCGAACTTCTAGATACCCAAAAATTTAGTAAAAATATAACTAAAATATATTTATATCGGATTGCATCGAATATTTCAGACTGAAGACGTACGTGGTCGGACGTCTCTTGTTCTTTTTGTGGGTGTTGATGATATCACCTGCCATCCGTTCTTCGAAAAGGATCGGCATTTTAAGATAACCTTTGCATGGGATGATGTCGGTTCAAATATGATCCGAATATATTTGTCAGTTCAAATATATTCCAGTCAATGTTAACTAATTTCTATAGAAAAATGAGAACATTAGTAAATCATCATGAACAAGCTCATCAAACATATTTTCTGATATACTTTTGGATATCATCTACTTACATATAGAATATTATGGAAATCACAATAGTATTTCTAATATATTTTTGGACATTATTTTTTCTTGTTTAGACAGAGGAAAATGAATTTATTTGAAAAAAATAAAATATATATATATATATATATACATTTCGTGCATAGCGTATGAAAAACACTTAATGTGGTGATGTACATAAGAGCACTTCCTCTAAAACAGTTTTGAGGCACAGACAAATAAGGAGTGTCGCGAGATGAGTAATGAAAATTTGAAAATTCTAGGGTTAACATATTTAGAAATAAATTTTATAGTCAACTGTATCCAACATATTAACAGATTCTTATTCCTTTTTATCGTCTATAATCAATCAAATATTTTGCATGCGTTTATAAAACATAAAAATTGGAGATAATTATTTCAAATTTTGGTGATGCAGAATATAAATATAGAAGAAAAAGATGCTAAACACACGCAAAATATGCTTTAACAAAAAAAAAATACACGCAAAATATGAATTTAGTTTTAGTAAAGCAAAATAGAACAACATCAAGCTTAATTACAATTCTATCTTTGAAGTTTATCATGATTTTACTCGTTTTTAACATATATTCCTTAAATCAACTATGTGTGACTGTGTGGACTGGTGTTTAACATGAACACATGATGTCTCATTATCAAGCGCTAGGGCCGACTATGGAGTTTCATGTGAGATGGGGATGTATACGTAGTAAAATTGAAAGATGCATCAACAAATCATGTAAATAATAAATGCATGGTACTATATGGAAAGGCTTGAATATCTTCATAAAATGGTACCTGAGGGAAATTCGAAGAGAAAATCACGTGAAGCATGCGCGGTACTTCTCTTTCAAATTTAATGCTCATTTTCTATATATATATATAGAATCATACTATTTAGTTTACCCATTCAACATTTTATTTGAAGTGAAAAAAACACAAAAAATATTAATTGCCTCTCTTTTTATTTTAAAAAAAAATAACAGATTTTTCTCTTTCAACATATTAAATACTTTCAACACCATTCCCTTTCAACATATTAAAAACTTTCAACACCAAATAATACATTTTATTTCAACACCTATATTCAACACTCTGGTTACATCAATTCAACTATTAAATTTTTAATTCAACATCTCCGTTACTTTTAATGATTATAAAATTTATTATTTTCTTGACAATAAAAAAATCATTATTTCATTTATCATCAATTATTTTTTATAGTCTACAAATCATGTATGCACTTTATAAATTGAAATCCGAATTATTATATGGTCGTGATAATAATACAATCATTATACATTAAATCCGGAATTTTTTTGTCACCATCTTTCTTTACATCAGGATTTGTTTTATTAGCATCACGTGTTCTGTTTGTTATAGAACTTGGCTAATTGAAACAAGAGTATGTATTCATTAACCAAAGCATTAAAATTCTAAGAGTCATAATCAATTATTTTCTTTTTATAGTTTGTGGATTTGATACTTTAGGCGACAGATTTTTAAAACCGATGATTAAAATGGTGCTTAGATTTACTCTATTTTGTTTTGGTTAAAGTATTCACTCTGTTATAATATTTCCTCTGTTTATAATTAAATGTCGTTTTAATTATTTTCATACATATTAAGAAAATAATTAATTTTTTTATTTTATCTCTCAGTTTATAATTTTTTTATTAATCAATACATTAATATAATAGAGAGAAAATTGAAAATTTTATCAAACATTTGTCTTAAAAATCTGAAAAACACTTAAAATCAATCCTAAAATAATACGCATCTATAAACTGAGAGAGTAGTTTCTATGAAAGTTTTTGAGTACCCAAAATAAAAGTATTACAAAAGTTAGTACTATTATTCTTATTGCTTCTGTCATCTATGTATTCACATTAAATCTAAAAACAAAAAATTATTAACTGAAAAGTTAATTTAAAGTGATGCATCAATACACGTGAGCTAACCTCCAAACCCCCCCACCCTTTATCTCTCTCTCTTAAAATCCTTCACACCATCAAATGATTTTCCCTTTTTTTATTTGAATTTTCTCTTTGGATAATTCATAAATATAATATTTTGAGTAAAATAATTACTTTCACATCAATTTAATGCATTTTTATCTGATTCCACAACTCAATTTTGGATTTTACTTAAAAGGGAAAAGTTTGGTCCTACTGAAACTTTTCAAAGTTGTGGCTTTCCCATCTGTTTAGTATTTCTATCTAACTTTTATATTTATTGGTGGGAAAACATAATTTCCATCCATTTTTCTTTCCTGTTTTGGATTCAAGAGTTGCAAAACAAATCAAGTTGATACCAATCCCTTGTTTAGAACTTTAGATGAATGATGAATCAAATTTGTAAGATTTTTTATTTTATTTTGATAAAGTCTTAATTAACAGATGTTTTCACAGGATACAATATAAGATTCTTACTTTTAGTAGAAAAAATCCAATGAAGATTATACAAGCTTGAATGGTCATGCAATATAATAGGAGATAACAAAAGAAAACTATATTAGTTGCTTTGTGTAATGTAAAATATGACCTCCCATTATATAGATGTCGTATTTTAGCGTATAAAGTTCTGTTTTAGATTGAGATATGTAATTTAGTATGCTTGTAGCGTATCACCACATCAACTGAATGCGATTTAAATTTAATGTATACCTTATATATTTTGTTTTTCAATTTTTATGATCAATATATGCCGCCTCATTAAATCTTAATACTGAGATGAAAGTAATTATCCGCAGATTATTGTGGATTCAAAATTCTATTGTATATTTTTATTTTTATTAATATATTACGACACGATTACTTTACTTGAGTAAATTTGAAGGTGAGCAAAATAAGATAGATTCAATAGATTGAATACTATTATTACCTTTTTCTACAAATAAAATAATAATTGCAAACTATTCTTTTTCCCAAACCAACAATCCCACTGAAAAACAAAGTGGGGATTGTAGAAGAGACCATCTATACCCATCTTACCCTTTCTAATATATTTCTTGTGTTCTTCCTACTTAATTAAAACGCCACCCAAAAAAAATTAATTAATATTTTAGTAATAAAAAAGAAACTAGTTACTATTAAATTATTCAACAAGCTGCAGAGGGATTGGTAAAAGGGTTGAAGAAGTGAGGCTTTGAGGAGATGGAGAAAACTCCCTTGGCCGTACTTCCATCGACGACCACCGCAGTAGCCACGCTGCTTCCGCCTCCGGCACCTCCTCCTCCGTTACCGCCGCCGCTTCCGATTCTCTCACAGGAAGGACACATCGTTAGAGTCGATGTTGGCATGTGCATGTAAAATGGCTGATGAGTCAATTTTAGGGTTTTGAGTTCTTGAATCTCTTTCTGAAGTCTTATGTTCTCATCTGTTAACGTTTCACAACATTTCTTTAAAAACTCACAATCTACTTCTGTTTGCTTCAGCTTTGTCCTGCTCAAAATTTCATTAAAAATAAAAATTTAGTTAAAGAAAATAATATCACATACAAAATTTCTGAATATAAAAGACACAATATGGGTGTTTTTAAAAAAGGACACAATATCCGACTCCTGAAAATCAAATATTATGATAATTAATAGAATAAATTAATAAAAATTTACCTGGCTCTTCTATTTTGAAACCATACTTCAATTTGTCTAGGCCTTAGATTCAACTGTCTAGCCAGAACTTGCTTTCGCTTCTGTAATTTTTTTAAAAAAACGATCAGATAAGGATTATCAAAAAAGTGATTAGTAAACTATATTAAAAAGGATTAGGATTAAGGATAGTTACAGGATTAAGGGTGCTATGGTGCTTGAAGCTTTCCTCAAGAAGAGCAGATTGTTCTTTTGTAAGCCTAAGTTTTTTTCTAGCACTAACACCTTCATCTTCATGACAATCACTTATAACCCTCTCTGTCGTCTCCTCCGGCGAATCTTCACCGCCGTCTCTCTCTCTCTTCTCCACCCTCCCGCTTGAGAAAGAAGAGACTCCGCTGTGAGACGACGTCTGACGGCAAAGCTGGTCACTTCCAGCAACAACCGTCACCGAGGGATCACCGGAGAGGCTTAGAGTCAACGACGGCTCGAGCTTGTAACCAGAGGATCGCTTGATAGGATTATTGTAATCATTTGAAGTTGGTGAGAGACCTAATCCAAGAACAAGACCTGTGTTGCATGAATCATCAAAGCCCATCTGAGTGAAAATGAAAAACCAAATCTTATGAATTTGTCGATCTTTTGTGAGAAAGAAAAAAAAGTGATTTTTTTTTTGTTTGGTGAAGTTTAGAAGATAATGGGAGGAGATGAAGCCAAGGGGGTTCTTAAGAAGGAGAAAGAGGATTATTTTTTGTATTTAAAAAAAAATTGATGGGTGGTGGGATGGCTAATAATTATTAATCAAAGGGATGATTTATTTATTTTAGATTTTATAATGAATGATTCAGCAGTTTTTATTTCCTGAAAAAGGAATAATGTGGGAAATTTAAGATGGCACAATTCTCTCTGCCTTTATTTTTCTCACTTGCAGAGGTTGACCAAATGAGCATCCCACTTGGCACTTGCTACTATTCTTCCCACTATGAGAAAAGTTCCCAAAAAAAATTTGGTAGAATAATAATATTTCCTTATTATTATTTAAAGCTTTCATTATTTCTCTGGTATCATTAGCTCAGTCGACATAGTATTTTAGATTTTATAATGAAACTAATATTCAGTTTACTGTAGACAAAAGAAACCATCTATCATTTGTTTTTTCTAATGCGGCTTGAACAATTTTAGTTTGATTTTATAGTCATTTTTCCTCTTAAAAACCTATCAAACTAGTTTAGTGACACACTAATTCCTGCCGTAAACTATTTTTTTGAATTATGAGAACTTATTAAAAGATCGACTCCGGTACTGAATAGATTTTTTCTATTTAATATATTCTTTATGTTCTATTTCATAAAATTTTCTAACTAAAAACGCAATTAAAAAAAAAACTAGTATTAAATAAATTTATTTTGTTTTTTTTCTTTTTTCTTGAAAACATAATTGAATATTTAATCTCAACAATCAATATAATTATTAATAATTTTTACAATATTAATAGCCACAAAAAATAAATTGAATTAAATTTTTGCATAAAAAACTTGCAAAACATATTATAAAATAAAATAAAAAATCTTAAAATCTGATAAAATGGGACAGAGTGAGTATTACTTACTGATACACATATGTATGTGTGTGTGGAATTTTACATTTCTTATGGTACAATTCTATCAAACGGACTCATTATTCCGATGTGTAGGGGGAAAATATGATTCTCCATCTCCAATCTCCTCCATCGATAAATTTCTTTGCGATAATTTCAATTCTCTATGGTAGGGTATACCTAAATTCTCCCAGTTTAAACATGAAGATTTATAATATTTAAATGAGATAAAATAGATGTCATGGGAACAATCTATAATGTATATAAATATATAACTATAACAGTAATTAGAAAGTGATTAAGAGGTGCCTTTAAATAACGGACCACAAGTCAGTGTACCCACCAATTTTCAGCCTCTCTTTTTCTTATCACAGAAACACATTAGCGCTTGATGTTTACTTCTTTTTCTTCTTTTTTTCCTTGATGTTTAATTTATTTTTTTAATTAGATATTATGTATTTTTAGTTAATTGTTTCTGACTTTATACATATGGATAGTGATCCCCACCATCTTGTTTAGGTTTGGTTTCTAGATCTCATTCAACAATTAATTTGATACTTTCTGGAAAGAGTTAGGCATATAATTCGTTTCTCAAAATTATTAATTAAACAATGTGATTCATTACCATACCAATTATTCGTTAAATCATTAATCTCGGGCTTAACGCATTATTATCTTAAAATTACAAAGTATTTCTCAGAATATCATATTATATATGATCACACTTTCCACTTTCACGATAACTCGAGTAACAATGTAACTTATACTTTAGCAAAAGAAAAAAAAGAAAAAAACAATGTTCGGGCTTTGAAAACAACAAGTACGTAATATTATGTGAAGTCAACCTTTTCTAAATTAAAGTAAAATAGAACAAACAGATTGATGAGTCTTATAACATGATTAAAAATTGTTACTTACCATGGTCTTAAAAATCGAAATTCAAACTTAAAATTTAGAATATTCATTACATCACAAATTCAGACTTGGTCAAGCTAAATGGCTATATACGTTCACCGGAAACAAAAGTCTTTAGTCCGGTGGGTTTTTTTTTTTTTTTTTATAAGGGGTATGCTTTAGTCCGGTAGTTAGGTTATTTACATTACTTGAACGTACATCCGATTTTATACAATATGTGGTCCAAATAGGTGTAAACAAATGTGTGTTCACCTTTTAAATCACTTTTTGTTTGGTTACCTGACGTAACTGGAAATATCAATAGAACGCAAAAAAAAAAAAAGGAGAAGAACGATAAAAGTAGGTAGAAACTAGAAAAAAATGATGTGGCAAAACATGAATCGTCAACGATAAAAATAAAATCTTTGGGTAATTGAATGAGAAAGTTGATGTGTAACCTTTCATTGGGTTTGGTCTCAGCCTTGTTTTTTGTTTTGGCACTTCCCAATAATGCCATTGTCGGCTATACCCGTCCAACCAAAGTTAGGTTATCCATCTTAGACACATTATTTTTAATCCCTATTTTTGTCTCTATAATCTAATAGTATCACTTTTCTATATATTGTTTCTTTAAACTATCTGCTTAAGAAAGTATTTGCATAAATCAAATTCTATCTTAACCCCCCCCCCCATCCCGATAGTAGCACACGCACGAGGTCCCGAGGATTAATAATGGTTATGGGTATTGAAAAAGTACACTTCATAACCTTTTTATCGTACAAGGGAATCGGACTTTTTTGCTTTTTATTTATTTCTTGACTACTATATGAAATAAAATAAGTATACTATTTGTCAATTTCATATCATTGTATACCATTTTCCATTTTTTTCTTGGTGCAATGAGTCATTCCTATGCTAGAATGATGCACGCCCATGGATAATCTATAAATAAATTGATAAATAGTAGAACAGTTCACCAGTTTCAACTAAAAATTTGAATAAGATCTCCCATTGTTGAATTGGTAATATGTCCATAAAAAAATTTCACGTTACTTTGCTCAATGATTTTTGGTCAGATTTATTTCTTACATCGAATATCCATTTAAAAAATTGGATTGATTATTTATATAATCTATACACTTAAATTGTTAAGAAGTTTCATGAAATTATATCTACAGTTTAGCATAATTAATATGGAAAAAAAAAATTTTTTGGCTAAAATGTGAATTATATACCAAATGAATGATTGGCATAATATGGATAATTGATCTACTGAGAAATAAATTTTAGTATAATATGAATAAGGACACCAGTTTTGTTTTCTCATAATAATCTGTAAAACTAGTCGACAACTCTTAAAATTTTTTAAAATAGCAATATAATAATCGAGCGAAAATGATAAAACTAAAAATGGACAAATAAACATAGAGATCCACGTACTGATATTGGGGGACATTACACTAATCATTCTTAATTATTTGATACGAATGTTAATTTGGCGTTAGAGAAAATGTTTCTTCGTGAAACTCTCTATGTTTCACGAAGATTGATTTTTTTAGATTCTTTTATTGCTTCTAAAAGATTGATTTTCTAAAATTTAAATATTTTTATTAGTAACTATTAATAAATTGTAAACTTCAAAAAATATTAATTGAGAATGTCTGAATTGTTGTGTTACTATTGACTTATAGATATGGAAAAGTGTTTAATGTAAAAAGAAAGTATTTTTATTACTAAATATTTATTGTTTCTTAATTTTTTGTGTGCGAAATTCTCATAAAATCGGTATTTTTAAAATAGAGTGTGTATAACTTTATGGATAATATTGAATGTATTATTATGATAAAGGAGGAATTCAGAAATGCAAGCATTAACTCCATGTGTAAGTTTATTATCTTATTAGTTAAGAGTTTAAAAGTTTTTTTATATTAGGTATGAGATTCGAATCCCAGCAAACGCAGTTTCTTAAGATTAATGAATGTAAATTTTGTCAGATGTTTTAAAGTGTTGTAGATAAAATCGTCTCTCGTGGTTTTTTTGTTATAGAGAAAGTCTATATATCATAGAAATGTCGTATATTCAGAACCGTTTGTCGTATATCCGAATGTCGCAGAAAAAACATGACCATTATAGAGATATTGTATATGCAGAACCGTATGTCGGAAAGAATTTGCATCGCTAAATTATTGTTTGGAGAAGATTTTCATTGTAATCGCATAGACAACATATAGTCAAATATTATTATATTAATATCAGATCAAATATATCTAATAATAATTATGATGTAATAAAAGATAAAAAAAGTTGGATCAAAAATGATTTGAAGTGCATCTATATGATTGCATCGTAATATAAAATTAGCAATAAACAATTTTGTACTAATAAATTTCGTTTCTCATGAAGAAGAAGAGTTGGTCCCTGGCCGCCAGACCAGTCTCCTCCGGAATGTGTGGCAAACTCGTTTCCACGACGATCGAAACCTACATTATTTATTATAACCTATTACTTTTAGATTTAGTTAATTAATTAAAATCCTAATGTTGAACTTAGGTGTTACATTGACAAACAAAACAAAAATATTGAAGCAATCATTTAATATTTTAAAATCAAGAGTGAGACGACAAAAGTAGTAATTGGCTAGGACCGATATTTAATGTAATGATTTAGGCGATCTTCCAAATAACCAGACGCTATGATTAGTTTTGTTTTGTTCTTTTCTAATTTGTAACACCGTTGCGATTAATGTAATAATGATTTAGGCGATCAATTTTCTAGTAACATATAGTATTTCTTTACGATTTAAGCTGATCAATAAATTATAGTATATTTAAAAGATATACTAGATAATCTCTATTATTTTACCATCAATATTCAGCAGGAGATTATACAGCCTTTGAAAATGATCTAAAAATAGAAAAACTAATTAGAATTTAGGAGTACATAGACCATAATTATGAAAAAGCTCAAATGAAAGATAATGCATATGAAGTTAATTTTTTCTTTCTTCAAAAAATTTAAATTGACGACCTACAATATTTTGCATAATATGAGATCGCAATCACCTATTACTAGCAGGAAATGTTTTTTTGGAAACATGTGATCTACTTTTTAGCACTCCTTTCTTTTATCTCACTGTTCACGTTTTGTTTTAACATGCTTTCATTTTTTGAGTTGGTTAAAATTTTTGACTTATTGAAATATAAAGGAGAATTATGAAATAATTTAAATTATAAAATTCTCTACATTCTAAATTAAAAAAGTAGATTAAAATCATAATATTCTAAATTCTATTTGACCAAAAACAAAACTCTAAATTTTAAACACTAAACCTTCAAAAACTAAATCCTAATTCTTAAAAATAAACCCTAAATCCTAACTATGGAAACCTAAATTCTTAAACCTAACATCTAAATAAAAGGGTATACCTTCTAAACTAAAAACAATAACCTATTTTTCATTTAACTAAAAATCATCAATTAAACCCAAAATTTGAAACCTATAACTTTAGGTTAAAAGATTATTATCATCAAATTTTAATAGCAAAACAAATAAATGAAAAAAAATCGCATCACACACCATACATTATTTGTATATTTGAAGCAGAGAAAAATGAAAACAAATATATTTTTAATTAATCTCCTTTTGAATCTTGTTAAATACAAAATAAATTAAAAACCTCCTTTTGAACTTCTATTATTTGAGACATGAACAAATAATAATATAAAATATTGACTTTGGAGAAAGTTAGGTAACAAGAATCATAACTGTGATCTCACGTTTTGATTACTAATATTTTGTTTTAGTTGGGTTGGGTTGGTGTATTTTGGACGTGTATTTTTAATATGTTGTGCTTGTTCATATTTTGCTGACAATGTTACTATGTTTATCATGTATAACATCTTAAATAAATTAAATTGAATGGATAATGAGTCGTATTGTCTACTCTTGGTTTTTGTTTGTGTTAGTTATTTTATATCTCTCGTCATAGAGTTTGATTTTGGTAAAGTTATCATTCGCAGTGTTTATACCAGTTATTTTTGTTGGTTTGTTAAAGTGTACACAAAAGACAAATTCATACAAAGACAATCATTGGTGTTTTGAGATTTGCAAAATTCTTATACTACCTCATATTTGGGTGATAGACAAAAATCGCAATGTTTGAATTCGAACACAGAAAAAGAACTTAACAGATTGACAAATCTGATAACAAGTAAAGATTTTAAAAACGAAACATCGTTAATTTCATTTTTTATGTTGTATATTTTCAGTTTTTTGGTTTAAAATATATGTATTTAAATACTATTTTTATAATTTTGTCCATTCGTGATAAAAATAATAATAATAAGGATGTCATGTTTTTAGAACAAATCCATAAAATAATGGAGTGTGACCCACATCTACAAGTCGCATTACCTTTTTAGAGAGTTCAGATGATTGGTAACAATTAAATTAATCATCTTTAGATTAAACCTCATCCACAATATCAAGAACGAAGAATAAATAATATAATTGTATAAAACCAAAAAATAATACAATTGTAACAAATAAAAATTTAAATTTAAAAGTATAGAAAATGGAGAAATGGAGAAAGTGGTGGTTCGCATGTCATCAACAATAAGCTTCATCCATCGAATCATGGCATCCCTCACAAGCATCTTATCCACACGACACGAGAGAGCGAAGCAGTTCCAAAACAGTATCTTTGTCAGTTAGGTTCGACACGTGTCAGATTCAGACGGCTTCAAACATTTGGGTCCCACCAATGATTTACTATGATTCTGATTCTCCCATAGATGTTATAAATCATGATGATGACGACTTTGATGACAGTTAATCCACTCATTAATTTCAGGCTTTAGTATATTTGATGTTAGTTGTTTCAAAAGTATATATACACTTTTTACAATTAAAGTTAAAAAACATTTATAATATTTTTTACAATAACTTTTACAACTATGTAATGTTAGTTGTTTTAAATAAATATAGATTATATATATATATATATATTAAATTTATCAATCTATACGTTTATATCTAAACAATCATATAAAAAGAAAAGGAAAATGTATGAAATCATACACATGTAGAAATATTATATCTCTTAATACGGATTTGAATTTCCGATCAAAGATTCAAAAGAGTCGCTCTAATATTTTATTATGTTATTTAAAATTTTCTATTCTAAAAAGTATTGGGTAAGTATTACGGTATCTAAAAGATATTGCTAAAAATTGGTTTCTATTATTCATGTAATGAGTAGGATGTATTGAAAAATATAAGTTTCTGTTATTAAGGAACTTTGGTAAACGAAAATAACTAAAGAAATTTAGCATCTCCAGGAAATTATTTTTATCAATGCAACTAAATAAACTTTCGTGGAAAATATGTTGTTTTGGATAAAAAGAGGGAGGTTATAAGATTATATTAATTTATTAAAAGATGAAAATTAATGTTATTGTATAATTAAGGACAGACTGAGTTGGATGAATGATGGATTATCTGATCCCTTTTTATCATCTTACCGGCTTTGCGGCCAGCCAATGTTGCTTTTTTTTTTTTGTCGGGATTTTGTTCTAATTGCTAATATATATATGTGTGTGTGGGGTATATATGGATCATGGATGTGAAATCAAATTGTTGATACCAATAATCTAATACAATTAGAAAAACATTAAGCCATTTGAAGAAAAATTATAAACAAACGAGGTGAACTTACGAAGGTGTACTAATCTTCCAAGAGCTTTTACATGTAAAATAAAACTTTAACTTTTATGTTTTTGTTGTTTTCAAAGTATCACAACATACGTAATCGATTTTCTTATATATATAAAAAAAGAGTATCACAAAAATACCACTTAAAAGAATGCTAAGTGATATTTTTTAAAATGTCTTGACCACCACATTTTTTTATCTATGATAATTAACATGAATGACCTACTTAAAAATATTTTTCTGTTAACATGCAAGTGAAGAAGATCGGTCAGTTTATAATTATGAATTTTTTAGATTAGAAAATCGGTAGTTTCATAAATTGGATTCATATATTCCTTTCAAAATTATGTTTTTCGAATTAATTCTGGGTACATCAAAACTACCTTGTCAAATCTTTTTTAAACTAAAATATTCATGAATTAAATGTGAGATTTTGGGTATGATTAGTAACATAAAGTGGTACAAGTTTTTAAAACAGTAAACAATACTAAAATAATTAAAACGGTACAAAATAGTTGTAATAGATAGCGGTACAAAAAAACTGAGAATCATATATATTATTTAAGCAACTATAAAAACAGTTTTTAACCAGTTATTATGTGTTATATTACACTTATTACCATTGTATTTTTATAAAATTAAACTAAATTAAACAAGCTATAGAAGTTTAAAATTGTAACAAATTTATGCAACCAAAATCTAATAAAAATCCAAACAGAATCTCTTAAATAATTATTAGTTTCAAAAAATAAAACTTATTTTCTCTCTCTCCTAATAAATATAAAATTAAATTAAAAAAATTGTTATCCAATAAGAAAAGTAAGATTTAAAATTATATTATATGATATTATATTAACTAATTAAAATTATAATAAAAACAAAAATTAAAAGTCTGATTCATATAACCAGCTATTACGTGTTAAACTTAAAGTGAGATTTGAGCAAAACAATACACAACACAACATAGCAAGTAAGATGAGAAAAAGAAATATAATTTGAAGAGAACTTAATTAATACAACACAAACCATATATAATAATAATAAATAAGATAAGTAAGATGTTAAAACATAAAATAAATCTAAAATAAAATACTAATAATAATTTATAATTATATAAAGTAGGTATGAAGGAGACATTTTTCCGCGGTGCAAATCATAGGTTATTATCTAGTACTATGATAGACACTATTAATACCGTTTTGTAATTGGTGATGTTAATCGGTGTAGCGATACTATCAATCAAACCTATGTGAATGTATATAAAGTATGAGTGCACAAATAATTTTTCCAAATGTATCCCTAACTGTATTTCATGTCTGAAGCGTGTGCATAATTAAAGGTATCATATTCATATTATATTCGTGACATATTCCAAATAGTTTTCACGCATAATCATCTCTTAAACAATAATTCTGTTTTTTGTTCTGTTAAACATTAATAATTATATTTCTGCCTTTCTATGTAAATAATGGAATATCTAGAAGATGTTTTTTTTTTTTTTTTTTGTTTATGTAAAAGAAGTATTCCCGGATTCTAATTGTTTTGAAAGACGGAAGGAATATTACCTTGAAATGAAAAAGGTTGCAAATAATTGAATCAAATTGGGGTAAAAGGAATAAATAATATAAATACTTTAGCTCAGAGGAACGAATACCTATGAGATAGTACACAGGATAAAAAAGACACGATGTTTTGACTTTGTAAAAGACGAATCATTAGGCCTTTGACAACCAAAGTCTGGTCAGAGAGTATATAATAGAAAATCCCATTATCCTTTATACAAGAAATGCGCTGTAATATTAACTTTTATATTAATTGTATCAATCCAGGAAATTTATCTGCGTTACAACTGTTAAAAAAATTATTGATATTATATACATATATCAAAAAAATTATTTATCATTCAATGAAATTGTTCCTGTAAAAGAAAAATCGTTCAATGAAATTGGTTGGTATAAAACTGTAACTCTACCAGTTAGATTTATTCATAAATGGACAAATTATTTTAACCACCATTAACATTCATTTTATTTTATGTTTGTTTATTTGTTAGTTACTTCCAAATATTAACTTTTATCAACTTTTTTAATTAATATAACCACTACCTATTATAAACTAAAAATATAATCTTTGAAGTCCATGATTAGCTATTACAAATGTTTTATCAAAAAAAAGAAAAAAAGAAGCTGATAGAGTTAAAAGGCCAAAGAGACACGACGAGACGCATCGTCTTTTTATTTGGCCGAAGAAAAAGCGAAAAAAAAAAGGTCACAATTGATTTCCTTTATTTACCCCACTTGAACTTTCATTTCACAACTCTTTTATATATGCTCTGCAGATGCTTTCGTTTTATATTTTGTATCATAGATAACTAGCTGAATACCGGAACATTTAAAATCATTAGTTGTCTAAATTTTCCTTTTGTCAACAGCTAACTTTTAATTTTAATTTCCCAATTTTTCTTCATGTTGTTCAATTTTTAAAATTTATTATATTTAAATTATATAATTATATTATAAGAATTTCTATTACCAGACGATCCCAAACCGAGAGCAAAACTAACATGTAGAATCAATTTATCGTTTTCGTTACCTTGCTCTTAATATTTGATTGGTCATTTAACTAAAAATAAACATTTTAACCAAATTCTCCTTAAAATTTTCTTGTTAGCAAGAACTAGAAGGAATTTTTTTTTTTCCAAAATCAAGGAAAAATTCATGTATGATTCTAATCAAAAAAATTCAGCGTTTGAAAAAGTTCTAAATGTGTTTATGCAAATACGTTGTTATGACTGCACATTAAACATACATTATAAGATTTTCGGTGATATCCGTGTTTGGTCGGGTTATAGACGAGTTTCTTCGTTGTATCTCTATGGCTATTTCATATTTAGTCTATTTTGTTGTAAATCAGTGTTTTTATTAATAAAGACGTTTTAAAAAAGCATACATTATTAGTCAAATAATATTGAAATTTCTTTTATTTGCAGTTGTTTACTTAATATCAAAATTTTAATAATTACGGTCACAAAAAAATTACGGTGGAAAGAAAGAACAAATTTAACGTTATTTTTAACTATGTTTTATTGTATTTTCTGAAAATTTGATTAGTCGCCATTTTCTTTATGAATCTATTTGATAAGCATAGTTGAGGAAACTAAGTCACTAAAATCAACCATTTAAAGAGTTGAAAGGTTTTTTAATCAATTCTCTTTTGAAAGGGTAATTAATAGACAATTTTCATATTAAAGTAACAAAAAAAACATATTGATACAGAAGTAATGATATGTTATTCATAGTTTTGTAACTAGAGATGTTTAATTTGGGTATGGGTTCGGGATTTTTGGTTTTTCGAGCTTTTGGTTTATGAAAAATGGATTAAAAGTAGTTTTGGTTTTGGCTCAGATTCAGATTTTAGTCAAATATATCATTAATTTTTTAAACAATTTTGGGTTTATGTCGACCCTTTTTTTTTTATTTGGATTCAATTTCTGGGATATAGAAAAAATGAATCCATTTAAAAATCATATTATAATATGGTTTTATTTTCTGATTGAGAATTTTGGTATTCTGTCTTGAAAAAGAGTAGTTCACTTTAGTATCAAACCGTAGTAGACGGCTTAGAAGTTAGATCGTATAGTTTAAATCTTATTATTGAGTGTGTATTGTAGTTTGGTTTCGACGGCAACCTTTACTGTTCAACTGTGGAAATGAGTAAATGCGAACCGAGATTTAACTAGTAACAGTGGATAGTTTGGTTGACCGGTTGTTTAATATAGTTTGGATAGAATATTCATGGCTCGTGATGGTTGTGCGGTTCTACTGTATTTGTGGTATAGTGTGGAATATGAAAATACGAACAGAAGGGATTATGTATACTCTTTATCAAAAAAAAAAAAAAGAACTAGGATTGTGTACTCCCGACATGTAGTTGATACGTAGAACCGAGATGGTAATGAAAACGACTGGAGATATGTTTAGCCTTTGTGACTACGATTCCAGTTCATAAGATTACCATCTTGGATTGATAAACTTTTAATGATTTAGTACTATTTTGGGAATGAATTATCACACATTTCCTTCTTGTTTGAGATAATTTGTGTTATTGAATGATTAACATATTCAATTGAATTTGTGACATTGTGTAGAAAATGGGGAAAACAAATGAACATTGGATAAAAAGGAAAAAGGAAAGTTTCAGAGGAATTTGGAGAAGTTCTCCAAGAAACATTAGGCCAAGAGGAAAATCACATTTAAAATTAATCCCACTAAGAAGTAGAATTTACATTATTATTATTTTTCATTATATTTTATATTGATATTCGGCCCAAAACGAGGAAATTGGCCTTGCACTTTACATAGATTCGACGGGTACAAAATAAGAAAAAACCCGATGCCAATTCTGGTTAGACGAGATCGGAGTTGTTCGGTTCACGAAGCCAGGGAAACACACCCAGTAGCCATGACGGCAATACTTCCCAAGTTGGTGAGTATGAAAACATTATACTAGGTTTACGAGAACCCCTAGCCAAGTTGGTGAGAAACCTTTAGATTCTTCTAAAATAATGCTAAAATATAGTTTAGATTGGAGCGATTCTTTCTTATATTCCTTTATTGCGCCAATTAAAACTATCATTTTATCAACCAAACATCAGAATTCAAGCAACAGCCTACCAAGTTGAAATGACACATAGGAAATATTCAAGACCTACATCATCAATCATCATTCATCTAATATCCTCATGATGTCTTCCAGCAAAATGTATTACTAAATATCTTCTACCAAATACTGAAAACCCAACAGTGACACGTGACAACGTTCCCCGACAAACATTTCCCACGATTTTAATCGTCTCAAAAATTAGTTCCCAGCATTGAACTATAACTAGACAAAGATATAATTATTTATTAATTAAAAAAGATTGCAGCATTGCTTAAATGATTAGAAGCCTTTCGAAACACGTATGTGTGCGAGAGTCCATAGTCGCTAATCTATTTTAGTGACTCACTCTTTGCCTTAGACATATATCCCCAACATTATGGTACCACTTTCATCTTACGTATATTACCACATTTTGATTCCATTATTTTGTATAGATTCTTTTATTTATTTTTGGAATAATTTTTAATACAACATTCTTTGATTTATTGGCTATATATTGCTCTCATGGATCTCTTTTATTTGATTGCACATAAAATAATTAGTTATATAGATGTATTCAAGTTTGTCATAATAATATATATGCAGCTGGATAGATTATCTTAGATGTAAAGAGAGATTATTTTTTTGTTTACTATATTCACAAATTCATAGGCTATGAATCATAGCAAAAGAAAAGCAAGGACAATGATAGTTCTCTGTTAGTTCTTCAAAGCTGTGGTGATTGAATTGAAGTATAGGTGCAGATCAAATGAGTTCACCAGAATCTTTCAGCTCGGTGGTAGCCTCTGGGTTGGAAGATAGAACAACTGCAGCGGTGGCTCCTGCAACAGCTAGAACCACAACATCAATGGTTGTACCTTTGAGGCAGCCACTTCGACGGGAGAGTTTCCGAGTTTTACTCGAATCCGAACTCGAACCAAGCAAATTATACTATTGAAAAGTAAATCCTTAAACTCGAAAACCCAAACCCGTAATCCAAATGGCCAACCCTATTTCATATTGGTGTGCTTGGATTTGTTTCCTCCCGAATAACTTTCGTGGATAAATGAACTCATCATTGTCGAGTCAAGAGTGGATCCTACATGATAAACTATTTCTAACTTCTAATTTTGTGGTTCCTCTATATATAAACGAGGTTCAGTTTTCTTTGAACTCCATTTATATTTTTAAGCTTTTCTCTTTAGATATATATTAGTATCATTTTTTGTACTATGTTACTTTTGATTAATGAGAAAATTTGCGGAAAAGAAAAAAAAGCATATTGAATTAACTCATAAATTTATCAAATTTAATAGAACATACTAACCCATAAATCTTAATTTCATGAATTAAATAGGTCAACCCACAAACACATAAATTTATTTATAATAATTTTATCATCATATTTAGTAATAACTAATTAATTGCAAGAAATTCAACAAATAATGGAATCACAATTTTTATAGGAAATGATAAAATTAGTTTTGTAGTAAAAAATTACGAGATATTTTTTTAATAATTAATAATTATATGAAACGACTTTATCATCGTATTTAGTATTAATTAATTAATTGATGAGATATTCCAGAGACATAATCATAATTTTTATTAAATTTTGAAATCTTATAGAAAAATTATAAAATTGGATTTTTAATGAAAAATATGGGATAATATTTTTTAACCAAAAAATCATTTTTTGGAGGAAAAGGAGGACGGGGGGAGGCATAAAGGCCCATAAAATGAATCGAGTATATTGGGCCATGAGTTTAAAGAATGATATGAACCAAAAGACCCAATTCAAATGTGTCCTGAAAATAAGCTCAAGATTGGCCATGAATTTAATACTGATGTGAAATATATTGATTTTTTATACTACTAAATTAGGATCCATCTTTTGTGCTTGTTTTTGTCTTAATTTTATAAAATAAACGTAAACTTTTTAAAAAATTGAATAAAAAATTTATTTTAGGTAAATGATATTTAGAAGCTTTTTCAAGAAAAAAATAGTTATCATTAACAAGATGCTCACATATTAATAATAAAACTCATTCGACTTTCCCTTGAAGTAAATTCCTCGGTTATATATTGTCCACATTATGTTTTGTTAGTGTGGTTGACTCTTGATGTGGTTCCTTTGAGCGAAGGATTATACCTCGATGACTCTCAAACTCAAGAGGCGAGGGAGGGGACCATACATTGATTATGGAATATTGCTAATTATCTTCTTTTTTATCAGGAAAATTCCGCATGGATAATTTTGACATAGCAATTTTCAAGTACATTTTAGCTTTTACTTTGAATCGGCAAAAGCAATAGTGATCACACGCTTGTACTCTCGGAATTGATGGTTTAGGTTTTTTTTTTGTTTGTGCAAGCATATAATCAAAATGGGGTTGGCTAAGTCAAGAAAAAACATATGCAATATCTTCAAAGGAGATAATTATTGGTCCTTAATATCTTGGAACAAAAAATGAGGCTGGCGAAAGTCAGAAAAATATTACCTCCTTTTTTCTTTTTAGAATTGTTTGTTTATAATATCTTTTTGATTAGATTTTTTCCAAATTTTATGATGAGAAATTGGAAGGGAGATTCTCCAATTCCTATGGAATTATTTTCTCCACCTCTACGGGATATTGATTCAGCTGCCATTAGAAACCAGCGAAGTCGATGTGTGAAAGTTATTAATTTTATACATTTATTATAGTTATTTTAGAATATTATATTTGAGTATTAATTGATTTCTAATGGTTTTAAGGGTATATGAGATGTAGTGTTTTTGCTTTTTGCACATCCAAATATATTCACCCCAACATTAGAACGAAGATGATTATGATTTATATACCATCAATACTTACATTAATATTAAAAATTTCAAAGATAAACTTGCAAGGAACCTTCTTAATTTTTTGCAAGTTTACCTTTAATTTGTTTGGTGTTGATGTAAGCTTTGATAGTATATAGATCATAACCAGCTTAGTTTCTAATGTTAGCATGAATATGCTCCGGATCGTACATCATTTGGGCATAGGACAAAATTATACATCCTATATAAACTTTAAACAATTAAAAAAAAATAGTCATCACGTCTTTTTATATTATTAAAATAAACTATTGTAGCGTTTATATTATTAACTTATTTTTGTTTGACTAAAACATTTATTTAAATATATTTGTGATTTTTGATGAAGAAATTTTTATTATAGGGATATTGGAATGTTTGAGAATTGTGGAATAGTAACAGAAGTATTATTAAAACATGCTCAAAACTTTTTAAAGAAAAAATCGAAGAAGACTTGGAAAAAAACTTAGCAAACTAGACTTTGAGTTGCGTACCATTGAAGCCTATGCCATGAATTGATTTTTCTTTTGGATTTTATATGGATACCCCACAAAGACCACTCTAACCAATGAACATGTGCTGAGGTCTCGTTACTTGGATCAAATTATAGTAATATTTATTTTAATTATTTTATTAATAATGCTAAACTTTACTTGAGATTTTTGGAGCCTTATTTCTATGAAAACATCTAATTGATCTAATCAATATATATATTTGAATAAGAATCGATACCCGATATACTATCTTTACTCACGTAGAATTATGCCACGTTTTACTCAATTTGAAAGCTATATTGTAATGCCTCGACCGCTATTGTTTGTGGTTTCTCATGCTTTTTCGATTTGTGGGCCACTAATCTCATTCGACGGTTGATGTATTTATCTAAGGGACTGAAAATATATGTGGACTGAAAAACATATGTTTACTCATCCCATAAATCACCATAAAATATTTCCCTGTTTGATCGTCACTCACATAGTTATGGAAGTCACTTTTCACTAAATCACATATTATTCAAGTATTCAAGCTCTGGCATGTTTAGCTTTGAAGTTTTGTCAAAATGAGTTACAAAAGATAAACACTTTTAGTAATATAGATAACCAATTCATTCTTTTTCTCATGCATTACCATTTCTAGAAGTCGAGGTATATGTCTAAAATACGAATCGGATAACGGGTCAAAAATAAGTAACATCTATAAATGTCAAACCCTTATTTTCATTGGTATTACAATATACAATGAGCTCTTGAGCGTAAATGAGCTAATTAGAACAATAAATTCAGGAGATCAAAGTAAGAAATCTGTGGCATTGGGATATCAAAATATGACTTGGTTTGTTTTCTGGAATCAAATTCATTTACATTCCGAGATTTGCCAATGTGTTAGTCGATTCTCTCGCTAAACAATCTCTGAGAGATTTTGCATATGATGTACCTTAAACAACGATGGGGATTTTTAGTGAAAAAAGATGTTAAAATATATATATATATATACGTAAATGAGCACATACATGCATGTAGCTACACGTTCGTGTAAGAATATTTTTTGTCCCTTGTTTAAGGGCTTCAATAAATATACTCCACAAATAACCAATGGCCAATAGCGATAGCTCACTCAAGAAAGCTAATACTATTCGGCCATGCCATTACTTTACCTCATGTATTAATGACCAGATAAGATATCTTCAAGAGTGTCTATATTTAAAAAAATTTCTTCACTCTGCACATCTTGGAAGATAATTAAATTAAATGGTGTGCTTCGTTGTTATATATTATCAAATTTACATCGTCAGTTTTGTTTATCATATGTCATCGTTGACATAAATATTATGCAACAGTGATAGTAAATAAATAAATAAAACGATCATGTTTGTTGGTGTCTCTTGAGCTAGCATCAACACCAATACACTTTTTTATTATTGTATATATAATCCAAAGAATATTCCAATAATTTATAACTTCAAGCTTGATCTTTTAAGAACCAATAAAATGCGCCGGTCAATTGATTTTCCCAAATATTCGTTTAAAAGAAAAAATAAATCATTTAACTACGTATGTGTTGATTGGAAATTATTACATTATGTCTAAAAATATGTTAAAATCACATACTTGGGCTGAAAACAAATTAACAATAACTGAATTGGTTAATATCTCCCATAAACTACCACTTAGTATAGATTACATCTCAATTTTGATGTAAAATTTGGAACACGTATCCGCAAGAAAATTAACTCTTTCAACTATCTATTTTAACATAATCTCGTTAAAAGAATAATTTCAAGTTGATCGACGGAACGATTTTGGTTCAGATTATAATAGCATATATTCGGATTTTGATACTAAATTAAAGAATTGTACGTTTGAAATTCAAAATATATTAGTTACCTTATAACTTTCCACCTTGAGTTCCTAAAAATTATAAAGGTTTCCTTTTTAATGATTTTAGACAAAAATCATTATTTGTTTGCTAGGTGGTTTTTTTATTCTATCTTAGAAAGCAGTATCATTCGCGTTTGTTTAGCATTGATTTGATCGATGATTTGTTTTGTTGAGTTTAGAGACATCGTAATCAAAATTGAAATCAATGGTTTATTTTGCTGAAAATAAGGTTTTTAACCTAGAAATACGGTGTGCTACTATATTCTTTAGAGAAATTAGCTAAGTTGTTCACTTTATATAAATAATGAGTACATAATTAAGTTAGGGGGTAGTAAATGTAGTTTATTATGTCTGTGACGCATGCGCACGTCTTGTAAATTTGTCTCCTTTTTGAACAATCAAGTTTTAACTAAAGATGTTCTTTGTTGAATTGTAAGTAGTTCCAACACATTCTCTCACGTACTAATTCAAAGTAGATGCATTTGCATTGACTGAGAATGAGATCACTAGTGAAAATATCGTTAAAATATCGTTATTATCACAAACTGCGACGACGGTTTATGACAAATTAAGTCATCGCAAAATATTGCAACAAATCTGAAATAAATTTGCGACGAAAATGTTATATACTAAAATTTGTCTCAAAATTAATACAAAATATAATCGTCGCAAAATCATTAAAAAATAATGAAAACTGTGTGACAAATTTACGACAAAATTGGTATATAAAAGTTCATCGCAAATTTGTTTCAAAATTGATAAAAATAACAGTCGTCACGAAATTGTAGTAAAATTTGTATTTTTGTCGCACTTCACTTTTATATATACAATATTCATGATCACATTTATATGTACAATAAAAATAAAAATATATGTCGAGTTTTTTTCCAAATCAAGTTTTTGATTCTTTAGCATCGCTTAGTTGTGGTGATACACCGATTCTCAATTACCGGAACTTGTCACGAAATGAAAACATGGTAAGGTTCAGTTTTCATGTGAATCAAAAATGTAAAATGAATCATTCTGACAACCAATCACCCTTTAACCGGCAGATAATGTTTCACTCACAACCACTCTATCATTAGTCCGTGAAGAGCAGTGGACTCAAAGAGAAAGATATGAGATAAGTGATGTATTTTCCACAAAGACCAAAAGACCCCCTGGTATACCTAGACGTTATTAAAATTGCTAGTCGGTTTAATTTCAATGTGCTTCATGCTCCATCATATGAAGATACATATGAATGCCCTAATGACTTTTACAGATGTTGCCAATATCATATGAAATTTTTTGAAATGAATCACTAAGTGTATTAGTAATAGTAAGTTTTAAGCTTAATAAAAATATTAATTGAGTTTTTCAATATGTTGTAATGAATAATTTATCAAACTTATAAGCTTATATGTTTAAGTTTGGTGTGAGAATAACGTATATGTTTTGTAATTGTGTTTTAGTATTGTAATCATGAATAAAATATTAAAATTATCTTAATTTTTAATGAATTATTAATCAAATAAATATATAATGAATATTTTTTTTTTTTACATTTGAGTTTTCAATACTATAATAGACATATGTATATATAAAATTATATACCATGCTTTGAAGTTAAATGAGTTTTAAGATTTTCTTTCCTATTTACCATTTTTTTGTAAAACCGGAAAATATTTTAAGTGTTTACATAATTTTGTATATTCCATAGTCTTAAATAATATAAGAAATGTAATGGATCTATTAATTTGTTTCAATTGGTATACATTACGTTCACAAATATTTAAAATTTTAATTTTGTAAAATGGACACAAGTCTTTGAATATATACAAGTGTTTGTAAAGGAATAACGAAAGAATCGTGTGCCACGGGTCCCAAGACCATTCACCCTAGGTTCGAATCCTGGAAATTGCAAAAACCAATTTTTTTTAGTATTGTCATCTCAAATTAATAGCAAATAGTGCTACAAATTTGCGACAACATTTATATAATTATAATTTACTGCAAATTTGAGATGATTTTAGGAAAATGGTAATTTGTCACAGTTTCGGCGCAAGTATTTACTACGAATTTGAGATGACTTTAAAAGATGTTAATTTGTCACTAATTCGTCATAAACTTTTTACTACGAATTTGAGGTGATTTTAGAAGACCTTTTATCCAATTAATGAAGAAGCTGATAGCGCTTGAGTCCTTACAAATGTATAATGAGATGGATGTAAGACGAGCAAGCTTCTCGAGACCTTACAAATGCTATCATTGTTTTTACTCGTCATGCATGTTTACTTCAGTAACAGCCTAACAGCCTATAGGTTCACTATCTATGTAAAACCTATGAGCCGTGTGGCTAATACGGAATGTCGTCGAAGTGGCAAAACTAACAGCTCCAAATTTGATGTATTTTAACCTGAAAAGGGGTAAGTTTTATAAATAATATTCTTCGTTTCAACATAAAAAAATCATGGAAATAGAAAAGATATTTATCATTGACGTTCACACAAATATGAATTTAGAATAAATCACTCAATAATCTTCTATAATCAGACGGTTTGAGAGTCCAAGGAAAAATCTTCTATAAATCACTCAATAATCTTCTATGAATTTAGACCCATGCTGATGGTTTGAGAGTCCAAGGAAAAAAGAAACTCGATTGAGAGCCTTTAGAAGCAAACACAAAGTATATTGAAGTGCATCATAAGCAATCAAAGACATCTTTGAGTATTTTTGTTCCGAAAACAAAAATGTGTATCAGGGTTCATGTTAGCATATCACTTGTACATATACATATTCACAGGTTCATGTTAGCAGTATCACTAAGTTTATGTTAGCATAGATCAACTATTGTATATAAGAGAACATAATGTAAACATTACGATTAATGAGAATACTCTGATTCAATATTTCTCTCTCTCTTGCTTCGCTTTACCTAAAGCTCTCTAGTTTGTTAGAGGTGAAGCGTAGCTTTGATAATGTGATATAAGAAAGTATCTTCTTCCAAAATTTCAAATTATTCTAACCGGCCATATTATGGGGTTTGTTGAATCATTAATTTTTCAACTAATTTTTCGAATTTTAAGTACATCAAAATATTATGGCCTCTACAGCATAACTAACCCGAATTGTTGTTTGAATCATGGGCCAACCGGCCTAAGCATTCATGTTAATCCGGATTTAAACATTAATTTTCAGTAATAAAAATATCTACCGTGCAAGATCCCAAAATTTTGTAGCATAACAGAATCATTAGATACATAATGAACATATACCAAACTAAAAAAAAATCATAAATCAGATCTTTTCATAACCTCCTCGATACTAATTTCACTAGCGATGATGTACATTGGCACAACTCCATTTAAAAAAAAGATTGATATATAACTTAAAATCCAGGAGATAAGATGAAGAAGATATGGCCCATGTAACTAAATCCTGGGGTACACCGGAGAAAGACCAAGAGACGGTCCAAATATAATTGGGAACCACGTGAATCTGATAGATATTTGATACTCCACTCAATACTTTTTTTTTTTCCTTTTCGATACTACAATTCTCTAACTTCTTTCATACTAAAATCTCACTTAAAGTACACCCTTTCCTTTGCAACTTTTGGTAAATATTACATAAATGTATATCATAACAAATTTTAGAGACACATGCACCGCCTTGAAAATTTAGGTTTTATTATTATTTAAAGATTTCATTCTGGTTTCTACATTGGTTTTAGTTGCACTTTTCTTTGGTTTCGATTTTTGGGATTATGAAAAATAAAACCTGAAGAAAAAACGAAATATCATTTCGTTTAGTTTAAACTGATATTGTTCCAGTAGTTAAGCGATACATTATTTAAACATTTTTGAAAATAGTGAAATTTTCATGTGTTTATTTTTTCGGGTTGGTTTGAGCTACGATTTTATTTGGATACCAAACAGAATTAGAAATGGTTTTTTCTTTTATTCCGTCGTTTATTTTTATACGGTTTTGGTTAAATGGAATAAACTTATCTGATTATCTAATAATCATTGTGTAATTAGTACTTAAATTACAGTGGGATTAATTGGTGGAATCAACCATTTTGTAAGAAAAATAATACTACAACATTTGGACATAAAAATTTGTTAAAAGTAATCAGAAAAATAGGAATGATATGATTCTGATTACATGTGTATATGATTTTAAGAGAACTTAGCTAATTAATTATTTTCGTATTTAAAAATAATATCGACTAAATCACATTTTGCTCAAGAAAAATTTACTTGGCTCTACGGTAATTGTGATAGATGAGCCATTTCTTTTGAATTATTATTGCATATTAAGACTATCTAAATGGATTATTCCATTTTTATTCTAAAATATAGTAACTTCATTTTTTGAGGTGGATTTATTCCCAACCGATGACTACATTTCTTACTCTAAAAAAAATATTCTAAAAATATTCTTTTTTGTTAATTACTAATTTCTATTATAACCCCACATGTTCTAAATTTAGAAATTTTATCCATTTATTTAAATTAAAAATGAGTAAGAAATTACAATATTATTTAAATTTCAAATTTATTACTTTTTAATTTGAGATATTATGGATATGTGATTCCAATCTCAAGTTTTTTTTTTGTATTTTCTATTTTCTATGTAATATATTTTACGATTGTATTTTATAATATCAATTATCAATTGGTAAAAGATTACATAAATTTTTTGAAAATAATAACAAATATATTATTTAAGTATAAAATATAAATCTATGAAATTTAAGGGATGGATTTGCAAAAAAAGTTTACATCCAAAATGGAATCAAGAAATTTAAATTTCCAAATATAGAATCAAAAATATAAATCTTAATTTTGAAAGTGGAAATGGAAGTGAGTTAAAAATGATTTTAGTGAAAAGGGAAGTGAGTTAAAAATGATTTTACTCTAAAATAAAGTTTAGTAGTGAAAATAGAAGTGGGTTGGAGATGTCCGGAGAGAGGTGACCTCTGTCTCATCAACTATATCTAGAAAGAAACACAATTCTCATCAACACAACTCTGTCTCCATGTCTTCGTCTTCTCTTCTCAGCATTTAAAGGTGATCATGAAAGCAAAGCAACTCGACATGACTCAAACAGCTCAAAACATTGGAAGATGACTCATATTCACAGTCTGGTTCCAACATTTATAGATTCAAAGTATTCAACTTCGGTCATTTGCGAAAACTCCTTGATTTGTTAATTCCTTTTCATTCATTTACTTCATTTTTGTAATCCTTGAACTGCCTAAAGTATTTGCGTTTGCATCTTTAAGTTCAGTTCAATATTAACCAAAACCAAAGCCAAAATTTACTTGGCTAAAATTTTATTTTCTATCAAATAATTCTCGGGCAAAATATATTTACAATGTGAGGTCACTAACTTCTTAACTTTTAACAAAACTGTGAAGTCATTTCGTAAATTAAATAACGTAAATTTCTTTTTACTAAAAAGCAAAAGGCAAAAAATATTCCTTTCTTAGGGTTTGAAGTTGAAAATAGAGTAGAGACATGTCTCACGTGGTGTCCACATGTCTTTTATCTTTAAAATCTCCATTGCTTCCACTATAATTATTTTTCTTAAATCTCACCAAAGTAACCATAAATATATTAGAATTATTACATCTAACCCCAAATTTATATATATATATATATATAATAAATAAAATAAATATATAGTTTTATTTTTTATAGCCAAAATAAATCTATAGTTGGAAAAATAAATATATAATTTACGTAGAGATATGATTTTTATTTAATATTACAAACATTGAATACAAAAAAATGTTGTAACAAGTCCGAGATCTTGATTGTGTTTCCGGTACCATTCTTGGTCTCCACCCAAAGCTATATGATAAATCTCTCAACACTCCCCCAATTATTACACTTGTTTTTTTATTAAATAAATAAATATCCTTTCTTGAAAAAGCAAAAAAAGAAAAAATAAATACTAATAATATCAACACTATAAAGAAAATAAAATTTTCGCCTCGTTGTTCTCCCTCTGTCTCACTCTCATATCTCTTCTCTCACCTTCACTGAGCTCAAGCGATTTCCTCTCATGGGAAAAATCTCTAAAGTGATTATTTAGCACTTTTTTTTGCCTCCTTCTGCATCCATTTTTATGGATCTCGGAGTTTCAAGTCATGAAAACGGGTCTCCGGGTCAAAGAGAACTCGGATCTGGTTTCAGTAACAAGCAAGAAAGATCCAGTTTCGATGGTGAAGATTGCTGGAGAGCTTCAAAGCTTTCAAGAACATCAATAGATGGATTCTCTTCTTCATCTGTAGCTACTAAAACGTTGTCGTTTCATCAAGGCATACCTTTACTGAGATCTACTTTTATTGATCCTCGTAGAGGACAAGAACATATGCTTAGCTTCTCTTCTACTTCTGAAAAATCAGATGTCTCACCTTATCTTCAGTACTGTAGAAACTCAGGTCTGAATAATAAAAATAAAAGTACTCTGTTTTTTTCTTTTTAATTTATGTAAAGATTTTTACTTTCTTGAAAATCAGTTTATGGGTTTTGCTTAGAGTTGGATTTACTGAAATGGGTTTTTGTCAAAATTTTAAATTTTCATATGGGTTTTGCTTAGCGTTGGATATAGTTAAATGGGTTTATTTATGTCAAAGTTTAAAATTTCTTGGGATATGTTTTTTTTGGGTATTTTGTTGTAGTGTCAGGATATGGTTTAGGAGGAGGAATGATGAACACAAGCAACATGCATGGAAACTTGTTGACAGGAGTAAAAGGACCTTTTTCATTGACTCAATGGGCAGAGCTAGAGCAACAGGCGTTGATCTATAAGTACATCACAGCCAATGTTCCTGTGCCTTCTAGTTTACTCCTATCTCTTAAGAAATCATTTTTCCCTTATGGATCCTTGCCTCCTAATTCTTGTAAGTTTTCTCCTTTTAATTTTTGATTTTGGATTATTGATTTATAGTTTTGATATCTTTTGTCTCCATAACTTTAGTCAAGAATCTACTTTATGCTAGCTTGCACAAGTTGTTATCTTTTGTTAGTGACTTAGTGTAAAGTCTTTTGAAACATTGGTGATAGGTTTATTAAAGATTCTTGCTTTTTTGGGGGAATATTCTTGTCCAATGGTATTTGAGAGATTTTGTTTGTGTGTTTATGTAGTTGGATGGGGCTCTTTTCATCTGGGCTTTTCCGGTGGTAACAAGGATCCCGAGCCCGGTAGATGTCGCCGGACAGATGGAAAGAAATGGCGGTGCTCGAGGGACGCTGTCCCCGATCAAAAGTACTGTGAACGACATATTAACAGAGGCCGCCATCGTTCAAGAAAGCCTGTGGAAGGCCAAAATGGCCACAATACTAATGCCGCTGCTGCTGCTCCTCCTCCTACTGCTGCTGTGTCCAAGGCGGTTGGGACTTCGGTTGTTGCGATGCGAGGATCAGATAACAACAGTAGCAGCCTCGCCGCCGCCATTGGAACTCATCATCATGCTAATAATCAATCTACAGATTCTTTGGCTAACAGGTGAAAACGTTTAAAATCTCTTTCTGAATTTTTTTTTCCTTTTCAATATAACTTATCTGCATATTCCTAAGTTTTAATGTTCATACCTTTTTTTAACTTTTTAAAAATTTCTTCTTTGTCTATGAGTAAGTAGACCCGCCCATTTCATTATTACTTCATCTTTTGTGATTGTGACCATTCCTTATTAATTGAGGCTTAGGATTCCATGCTTTTATGAACTATTTACTCTCTTTTTCTTGATTCAGTGATGCCCAAAAATTAACAAATATCTAATTGTGAAATCTTTATGGTTTGTTTGTTGTAATCACAGAGTTCAAAACACTCTAGGGGCTTCGGTTTATCCTGCCATGATGAACTTACAGCCGAAGGAATCTCATCCGAAACAAAGCAATAACCCTTTTGAATTCGGACTCATCTCCTCTGATTCGTTAATTAACCCGTCGAGTCATAAACAACAACCTTCCTATGCCAACTCCTCGAAAGGCTTTGGATCGTATCTCGACTTCAGCAACCAAGCAAAGCATTCAGGGAATCATCACAATGTCGAATCTTGGCCCGAAGAGCTGAAATCAGATTGGACTCAGCTTTCAATGTCAATCCCCATGGCTCCATCTTCCCCTGTTCAAGATAAACTAGCTCTCTCGCCTTTAAGGTTATCGCGTGAGTTTGACCCCGCGATCCACATGGGATTAGGCGTCAACACTGAGTTTCTTGGGCCTGGGAAAAAGGTGAATAACTGGATACCGATCTCCTGGGGTAATAATAACTCAATGGGAGGTCCTCTCGGCGAGGTACTAAACAGCACGACGAATAGTCCCAAGTTTGTTTCTTCTCCAACAGGCGTCTTGCAAAAATCGACATTTGGTTCTCTCTCTAACAGCAGCTCGGCAAGCAGCACCGTCGTTGGCGATAACAACAATAAGAACGGCGATGGAAAGGATCCGCTTGGCCCGACCGCACTTATGAACTCTTCAGCTACTGCTCCTTTGTGAAACTGAAAAAAAAAACTAAAGACAATGGCCAAAGGAAATAACTCTGTTTTCTCTGTTTCAGTTTTTTCTTTCATGGTGTATTTGTTGTTCTTTGTTTTCTTTTCTATATAAGAGAGATGAGAAGAGAGATGGGTTTTTCTAAATCTTTGTTCTTTCTTTTTTCACAAAGACCTGTTCCTTCTTCATCTTTGTAATTTCTGGATCAATGTTATTTGTTCTCAACCATCAAATTCTTGATTTATTGTACCTCTTTGAACCATTAAAGAGATTTGTTCTACAAAACGGCTGCCTAAAACATTCAAAAAATTGAATAACAGAAACCAATTTTTTTATTAATTGTCTAAACGGTAGGCTTATTTCGAACTTCTAATTAGCGTTTAGCGAATTTTTGAACATTATTACAAGATAAAATTTTTGTTTTAGAATGTGAAAATTGTAATCCTTAAGAATTTGAAGAGGTTTCCTAGTTGCAGACAAGAGGCAAGATTGTTTTGTGGATTGGACATTGAACACTTCTTCAAAAACAACTGTCTCCCACTTTAGTTTTGCTCTGTTTTTTCCACTTTTGGGTCCCTTCAATACTTTTTTCTTAGAACACAAAATTGTTTCTGAAAATCATAAAGAGTGGAGGACCAACCTCTCAACGTAATGGATGGTCCATACGATTTTTATTTGGATTCTTTTGTACATTTTTGGAGATCTTGTCTTGACACGTGGCATGCGTGGGATGATCCAGACACTTCCACTTGCACGAGATAGGACAATTCTTATCGAATACATATCTCAATAGATGCTTTAGGAGTAAATAACCTTACTGGTTACATTTCTTTGTACATTTCATTTGTAAACCAAATTAACTTTGTTTTCGTACAATAACGTTGAGGTGTAATATTGAATAAGTAGTGTGGTCTAGCGGTTGAGGATTTACTTTGAATGTCTTTTTTGATAGACTTCGAAGTATTTTGTTTTTTTTTGATAATCATGTATTTTAGATTTTTGGTCTAGATAATTTTAGGATAAGAGTAAGTGTCATTAAAATTTTACTTTAGACAAATTTAGAAATTACATAATAATCGAGTGAAATTTGAGATAAAACTAATATTTTATATTATAGTTTTGGGATCGGAGGAATTACAAGATTCGACTAAAAAAAAATTATTTTGGAATAAGATAGTTTATTGGATATCTCCATTACGTGAATCATCTAGTCCTAAACGCAAAAGTCAACTAATCCAGTAGATTTGTGTAAAGTTTTTAAAAGGTGGATCGAACTTAGATGGCGACTATGGAATTTCGGTCTTGTGCTCTCAATCTCTAGACCACATCCATCGACTTTCAATCATTTTTGTTCATCTATAAAGGTTTATAGTGGCAAGAAATCCAAATTTCTATAAGGCTCAGAAGATTGGTTTGAATTTCGATCTCAGATCCCTCGATTAACAAAATTAATATATTGAGATACTATTACAATTTTATTTTTAAATAGTTAATGATTTTGTACGTGTTTTATTCGATATTACATTATTTTATCTATGTAAATTTTTTTGATTGGTGAATGCTATTTAGTATGATGACATAAAACGTTATACGATGACACATTATTTAACAGAATAGCAATAGCTCTCTATGAATATGAATGCTACTTTGGATAACTCTATACAATGACACATTATTTAATAGAATAGCTATAGCTCTCTATGAACATGAATGGTATTTTGAATAAATTGCGCAAGAAAACAAATGTGTTTACTTATTTATGATTTTGTTATTAATGTCATTTACTTAAATAAGTGATAAGGTAATCTAGCAAATAAACCATTAATTTTAAAAAGTTTAAAGTTTACAAATAATCAATTTCAAACTTATAAAAGTTAACATTCATGAAAAGTATGCTAATGATGAGTATAGGAAAATCATTGAAGCTATTGAATTAGTGATGAGTTAGTTAAGCATAAATCTACTAGCCCACTTATGTTCATGTAATGGGCCTTAATAAATATAATTTCGAGAGGCACAAATATGAAAACAACAGTAACACTTAGTCCATCAACTAAAATTAACAATCTTTTCATTTACACACAGAGTCTGAGAGAGATCGATAGAGAGACAAATAGATAGTTCACTTTCTATTTTGTATTTCTAGTTTTTCAAATCATTTGATGATGATTGATGATCAATGACGAGTTCTACTGAAGCTGTCTGAGAATCAAAATCTTCCTCAACTCCAAGTATCTTCGTCTGAGAATCTCTTGTTCCGACAAAATCCTATTGTTGTCCGTACTTATCTGTTGGATATGGTATAGAACGATTTGGAACCGGTCTCTAAGTTCACGGTTTTCTAAACCGAGCCGGTTTACTTCTTCTCTTAAATTCTCAATGTGTATTTGCTTACGCATCCTCGACCGTTTCGCTGATTCTCGGTTTGATTCCATTCGCTTCCTCTTACGATCGTCAGTCACCTGCAAAACCAGCCGGTTTGATTTTATCCGGTTATGGTTGGTGTTAATCATGATTTTCGTGTTGTCCGAGTCCAGTTCTTCGGATTGAGGACTATGCATGCCGTGAAAACAGTTCGATTCATCGGAACCGGAGTTCATTTTGATGGAACCGATCCAAGATTCATCGGAACCGGAACCGGCATTGATTTTGATGGAACCGGATTCGGATTCACCGGAACAAGGACTCGGTATGCTGGAAAAATAGTCGGAATCATTGGAACCGAAGTTCATTTTGATGGAACCGATCGAAAATTTGTCAGAACCGGAACCGACATTGATGTTGACGGAACCGGTTTCGGATTTATCAGAACAAGGACTCGGCACGACCGGATCAAGATTGATCGCATAGAAGAGATCAGAGCAGCCAAATTCCCAAGGAGTAAATCCAGTTTGGAAATCCGATAATTGGTTAACCAAACCCGGTTCAGCAAAGGAAAATGCCGGTAGAGTAGACTTCATAATGACCGGTTCAAAATCGTTTACTACAGAGATGAGAGTGAAGAGAAGGAGAAAAGGGAAGAATTGCAATGGAGGAGGCTGGAATTTATTGAAAAATGACAAGGGTGTTTTGGTCATTTTGGAAATACGATGTAAGACCGTATTTTATACTGTATAAATTACTTTTGAGTCATGCGGCACTATGTGGGGTTAGTGTTTTTTCAAGCACCCAACTTTTATAAAGTAGAAAAATATTTTGTGGGACACGAATAGGCTCGTTTTTCTATAAAATAAGATTAACTTCTTAAACCAAATGGTTTTCTATAGCTTAGTGATGAAGAAACACTCCATATTTAACACATGCATTGTCCATTCGTCTAACCTGTCGCCATGCAATCAATTCTAGATTTAGAAAACTTAGAAAAAAAAGAAAAAAAATTGATTAGTTTAAAGCTAAGAATGGATTTATGTCTTGTTGGTGTGATTTTTGTGCTCGATGCGATTGATATGAAACAACTTAACAAGCATTTCAATCAAAATGTTTATAGTAAAACTAGTATTTTATTAATTTTGGTTCAATTGAATTTTTTTCCTAATGCATTGAAAATCGAAAAAAAATTCTCGCTGTTTTTACTCACATATATATATATATTTTATTTTTTTGGGGTCAAAATACATATTATTTATTCAATAGTTTTTCAGGGGCCTTTCGAAAACAATATATGTTAGTTGGTGCTTAGTATATATATATATATGTATATATATAGACGTAGAGGATTCTAAATAAGCTACTGATACTTTCTCAATATGTTATTTTTTCGTATTTTGTCAATCTTAATAAGTAATATCTAAATAGAATTCTAAGAATAATAAAATTACGAGGGAAAAGCTAATTGGAATTTAATAAGAGTGTTTGAAAAATTTATATAAAAGAAAAAGAATGCAATCAACTAACTATAAGTCCAACAACAAAGTAATGATTAATTAATAAGATTTTGTACTCTAAAATAGTATTATTCGGTTCGTTAATCTATTAGCATTTAGAAAAAAAATTAAGGAGAGGAAAAAATATAGCAACGGCCACATGCAAATCTTCAAAAGTAAGGTAGAAATATATTCAGAAAACTTTTATCATATGGTTTGGTAGCATGTTAAATCAAACTTTAATGGCCATAAAGATGTATCAAATGCTTCCCACATTAACTTTTCATTTTCAATAATCCCTACTTCTTCTTTTATTCAGCAATATATATAACTGCTACTATTGAATAAGTAGGTGAATCCGTGAATGTATGTAATCTAAAGTCTAACATGCATATATCTGAGTACATTAACATATAATCAATAATTAAGTTACCATTCTCTACCTCAATTTGTTCTTAAGAGAGTTGAGATCCTATTGGTTAGTTATTTAGTCAATAATAACCTATATATTGCCTATTTCCTGGAAACAAATTTAGGTACTTTATGCTTCTTGAAAATGTGTGGTTCCCAAATTTGCTCGGGCTCGAACTCTAATGCAGGGAGTTAAAAGTGGCCTTAGAGCAGCATCTCCATTGAGGGTATTTTAACAAAATATCCTCTATTAAATTTTTTTTTTTGTTTAAGTGAAAGACAGAATGAGAGAGGGTTTCTCAGAAAAGATACGATGATTTCTTATTAAGAACCTCTTTTAACACTTGTCTTGTTTTAATTGGTAAATGTTTTGTTTTAAAATTTAAATTTAAATATATAACAAATTATATAAAATATTAATATTTTAATGGTAAAATACCCATGGCCAATGTAGATGCTCTTTAGACCATTATACTAAAACGAACAAAAGAGTGAAATAAGTCTGTTAAGTTTACGGTTGATTTGATTTGTATGCTAATGATTTTTTTTATAGTTTATGGTTTGATTTAGATGAATCATCCCTTTTCGTTCGTCCCTTACCAAAATCTTTGGTTCAGACCCAATTCATCCAACCATATTTGCCTCCCCCAAGACCTTCAACACTCTCTTGAACCATCTTTCTAAGTTCATTCTAATCATTCTTAGGTTTCTGCTATGCTAATCATGTGATCATGTATTATGATTTTAATTCGATGAGTAATTATTGAATGGTGATTTTGACCCGGCTCGTAATGATATATAAATCAGTTCCAACATGTCAAAATTCTTGCGTTTTCAAATGTTTCAACCTGTGGGTGGTATCTTCTCTTGTAAATTATGTATTTGATCCTCTCATAAGAATTTCAGAACTATGATTGCAGTTCCAATGAAGATTTCATCAAAAGGATAGTGACAAACAAAGGTAATTTAGTTGTCTTGTTTTGCTTGAAGTCATACTTCAGGGCCAGCTCTATCTAGTCTCGTTTATTTGAGTTCTGTTTTGCCTGTGTTGAACCGAGTAATTTTACATGTTACGTATGCCAAAGTTTATATTTAGTCTAGAGGAGAGAAGAATGTAAACTTTCTTTATTATTGGCTTATTGAGAATTATTTGACACGGTTTATGTAAAGCTAAGTCATACACCGACATAAACTTTCGATACACTCCAATACACGCTTTTGAGTTTGGTGCGTTCCGAACGGATGATAACAACACCGTGTCATCACCATTCGTGTGGGGACGTGTTTCTAGTGGTAAGATTGTTCTCAACGGACAAGAACGTGTGTGATTTTATCGATCATTAATCTTTTCTTCTAAAAGAATTGCTCTGATCATTCAAATTTTTTTTGTTCATAATTATTATATCCGTTCTTCATATAAATTTTGTTCCGCTCCACTCGATTCACCCTAGCCCCACTACTTATTACGATTATAGCTGCATTAAGTATACTTGTTCAGTGTCGGCTAAACCAAATATTTGTTTATATGTGGTCAAATGATATTATTTATATATGTAGGTGACGGCGTGATGCGATAACAAACTTTTGAATAAATTAATTTGAACGTAGTGCTTATAGAAGTGGGTGATTATCACTCTATCATCACACGTTTCATACACGCTGCGACTATTTTATTTTCTTATCGGTTTGGTCTATTTCCACCACTAAAGTCTAACGCTATGCTACAAGTGCGGATTTTTTTTTTAATTTACTCGGTCAAATGAATCCACCAAACTCCATAATTAGACATTCTTATAGAAAAGGAGATTTGAGGTTATCAACGTGTGATAATATCCCATGTCATTTATAGAAAAATAAATGTATACCATAATAGAGTTGACCAAAATTTGGCTATAAATATTGAGTTTCAAAGAAGCCAGAACCCGTCAACTCAAGTTCTCTCTTTTTAGGCATATCTCTCCCTGGAAGAAACAAAATTGTCACAAAAAATGGCAAACGTCTCAGCCCTGCTCATGATAGCTCTCCTCCTTTGCTCCACGTTAATGTGCACCGCCCGTCCTGACCCGAGCATTTCCGTCTCGATCACAACTGCTTCAGCCGAACCATGTAACTTGGTTAGTCTGATTCCACAAGCCATGAGTCAATTTCCATACGTATTTTATATATAGGATGTTCTCGCATATATATACATATCTATTTTGTTGATGGAGAGAATTTCATGCCGAAATTCAGACTAATTTTCTGACATTTACATAAATTCGAAAAAATTGTTAGTATATGCATATATTTTAATAGCCATTTCAGAGCTCTTGAATTTTTTTTAACTCATCAAATATACATTTAATAAAAACATTGGTATATGTTTTTCAAATAATTTGAAAATTTTGCATATAATGTACTAATGTATGATTAATTTTGCAGGAGAAGAAGATAGGAGGATTAGATGACGTGGTAGAAGAGAACTGTGGTGCCAACGACGAAGATTGCTTATTGAGGAGGAGTTTGATCGCTCATGTTGATTACATCTATACTCAGAAGGAGAAAAAAAATCTTTGATTTTCACTAATTTATTTCTAACATATTAATGCTTAAGGTTATGTAATACGTACAACATCAAGATAATCATAGTTGTGATTATTGTACACACGACGTCTAGCCAAAGACTGGTAATTCGGATATGATATGGTAAAGTTAGAAACATATATTTTAAGAGTTTGACAATAAACACGAATTTTCTAACGAGAATTTATATTTTAGTAAGTTGTAATAGTGCCGTCGCAAAGCATATTGTTGGCAAAGAAAACACGAAATTGTGAGTATATTCATATAACAAACTATAAATTTGAAAGTGGATTCATGGAACCTTTTTATTGAAAAATATGCTGGCTTGTTTGATTAATCGGACAAGACTGCTAAACAAAAAATTCATAAAACTAGCAAAGATTGATGTCGTTGCGTCCACAAGAGTACTATAAGTTAGAATTTTTTTAAGAACCAATTTTAAATTTAGACTGATTGTAATAATTTTATACCGTCAACATGCTAATTAGCTAGGAATAATACATTCGTAGTTTATGTCTAATGAAACTGATACAATATTTTGATGGACATACTAATTACTGTTTTCACTTCAGTTACGGGACAGTTCATTTGTTACAATAATAAAATATGGTAAAATCCAAGAAGAAAATGATAGAGTGATGTCATCAGTTGACGAGTGGAGTTCCTATTGTATAGTTCGTGCTTTTTTAAAATTACAATATTTTCTATGGCAAATTGCATCAGACACACTAACGGTTCTAAATCAACGAGAATTAAATTGTGATATTACATGTTAAGTTGAGAGGCGGCAGAAAAAACAATTAACTATGTTTTCTTTGAATTTTTTTCATCTTCCAAATTTGGGAGTTATCTTCGATTCCTTTGATACCAAAAATTTTCTATTTAGCTTTTTTTTTTTTTAATTTGGATTTTCTATATTAGAGACTACTTTTGAATTTAGAAAAGAGTTATGATTATTGTTTTGAATAGATATTATGGTTTCTACGGAAATCAAGGAATAAAAAAATATTTCAAAGAATTCAATCGGAACCTTATGACATTTTAGGTCACGGTAGAAGTGAACAACCGACTTAGAAAACAGTTCAATTAAGTATTTGAGAGGAAACAGAGGAAACTGAAGTAACGAAAAGATCTTCTCACAATTTTAGATGTCGGACAGATGGCTACTGATCTTTTTATAGGTTTGCGTTAGATTTGTTTTGAGAGGAATAGTCATTTGGTAATTTTAGGGGCAAAGTGCTATAGAAAGAGCATATTGCCTCTTCACTCGGAGATAGAAGCGTTAATCTGGGCTATGAAGAGTATTCTATGTAGAAGAATGAATTGTTAAGTTTTTGAAATAGATTGTGTAGAACTTGTCACAATGGTGTGCAGTCTTCAGAAGAATGACATGCTCTCTCCAATCTTTTCAACGAGATTGGTTTGCTTCGAGTAAACTTTTTTTTTCTTGCTTTTTTATTCCTCGTTCATGTAATTTTCATGCCGACTGTTTACCCCGAATCTCTAGAATTTTAGTTTCAAAATTTTTTTTTGTATATTTTTCCTCCTGATTGAGCTACCAATCAAGGTGTGAACTAATTAATGTATGGTTGATAAAAAATGATAGAGTGATGAAATAGCTAAAAATGTTTTCTTGAAGAAACATTTTAGAAGCGTTTTGGCTTAAATTGAGATGATATACTTGAGTTGTAAAAGTTTGATGACTTAGATTCAGAAAATTTATTATGAACTTGAGTTTTAGAAGCATATGGCTTTAAATTCATATGCTAATGGTGAGTTTATATAGAAAAAGACACGTTTGGTTTTACAATAAAAAATAAAATCAAAGAGAAAACATTTTGCTTAAAAATAAAATCAAGATCAGAGACAATCATTAGATACTTATGGTTTTATACCATAATAGAGTGATGAAATATATAGATTGGAATAATTTTCTATACACTTATATAAGAATGAATGTAATGGTAGTTACACTTATTTAGGAAGTGAATTAACCTAGTTATCTAACTAATAGAATCACATTAAGATAAATAAAAATCTCTAAAGTATATATTCAAAATATTCTCATTTATGGAATGAATCTTCTAGATCATTCTATAGAAAATTCCAAACAAATTTCAGAAATTTTTTTGCTAAAAAGGTTTCAACTATCCCATTACAAAAATGATACTAAATTCTCTAACAAATTGTCTAAATGATTCTATTAATTAGCAAACATGGTTAATAACATAATTCAACTTTCTTTGAAACATAAAAGTTCATTTGAAAAATAAAAATAAAAATTCATATTTCCATCTTTTTTATTCATTTTCGGTCTCTCTTATCTCGTTCTCAAGTTGTGTACAATAGTTGTGCAAGATCAAATCGTATATAAGTATCAACAAGTAAATTAATTTTTATCTTGTCTCATGTTTCTTTGTTAACAAAACCATTATATAGACATGGTGTAAGCACAAGCTTCCCGTCTTAGTTAGAAAAATTATGAAGCTTTCATTACAAATCTTTCAATTACTCGTCGAATCTATCAAATTTGTAGAGCCTACCAAATATGTATAGTGCCTGACAAAACAATAACATACTAACAAACTTAAATTTATGTATCTCAAATACTTGTAAAATCGATTAAATATACACATATTCTGCCAAATGTATGTTGAATCTACCAAACTATTTATTTAAATCTATTTAAGTTAATTGGGTTGTGAAATAGTGGAGCGGCATCTTATGAATCTCTGAAACATTTATTTTTCAGCTATAATTTTTTTAGAAAATGTGTCAAATATTCGTAGAATCTGCCAAATATATATATAGAATATCATCAAGAATATTTTAAAGATAAAAAGTTTTGAAAATCATAATTGGTAATTTTAATATTTTATAGGTTTATGTAGAAAATATTTTTTAATATAGAAAAAACCAAGATGAATCTTAAATAAATAAAAAACGATAGTCAACTAAAATCATTGCAACTAGATGTTGAAATCACAATTCTACAAAAGAAAATATCATCATAAAAAATATCAAATTTTGAAAGAAAAATTTTAAACTCAACTTAGAAAGAAAAATCACCGATTGAATTATTTTTATTTTAATTTTTTGAACAAACAAGAGTTTATCAGATATTTAACCCAAAAAATAGAATTACAGTAAAACCTCTATAAATTAATAATGTTGGGACTCTGGAATTTTATTAATTTATAATAATATTAATTTATCTATAAGTTAATAAATTTATAGAGAGATTTGTTTTAATCGATTTATCATTTAACATTTTACTATAAAATTCTTGAAAATATGAGTTCAGATCATTTGATCTAAATAAAATTAATGTTTTAATGCTATTAGTTTTCAGTTTCGACTTGATTATTTAGTATTTAGAACAAAAAAATCTTTTGACGATAAATAATGACGAATTCACTTATGCAAACAACATACATAAATTCAAATTCTATGATTAGTATCATCAATTATCTTATTTTAACAATTTATAAGATTATAAAAATAAAAAATGATGCATATTCAGAAGTTGAAAACTTACAAGAACTGTTAGCTATTTTGATAACGAAATTATAAACGATACTACAACTCGGTACTTTGAAATACGACACAACAATTGTTTGATACAACAAAAATTAGAAACAAACTCTAATAATATTCAATTTCTAGAAAACACTAAAAAATGCATTAGTATATTATCTTCTATATATATAATTATTAATTTATAATACTAACATGACCATATATTTACATAGAAATTTCAAAACTTTTTTATCTTATTATCTTATCGAATTTTATTAATTATTATATTGACCCGAGTTAAAATCGGATAATTTTATTATTTTATAGTTTATTAATTTATAGATGTTTTTACTGTACGAGGTTTTATGTTTTGTTAACAATGAAAAATGTTTTTGCATTTTATCAAAACGCTCATAATTTTGAAATTATGAACGAAAGCCTCTAACTGAAACAGCAGGAACCACTCTAGTCTTAAAAACTCAAAACCCTTATCCTTCTCTTTCATTCCTAAACCCAAACACAGACCTCTCTACCCAAAAACCAAAAAATGGTGCTACAACTCCGATATCGATCCTTAACCATAAACCTTACTCCTTTAATACCCAAATCTCACAAATTCCACACCTTTCGATCATTCCGTAATCCAAATTTCAACTATATTCCAAAAATCTCAGCTTCATCTCTTTCCACAAACAACACAACAACAACAACAACGAAGCGTTCAATCTCCGACGCAGCTCGATTCGCTAAGTCTGTATTATTCGTGCCTCCAGGTGTAGAGATTGAGGAGTTAACAGATGATATGGTGCTTCCGGGCTCCAATATCGTAATAGGACCTTTTGCGGGTCATTCTCAGATTAAAGAAGTTGAATTTGTTAAAAGTAGTGCTAAAGCTAGAGATTGTCCTAAAGATGATCGTCCTGAGATTGCTATTTTAGGTCGTTCTAATGTTGGAAAATCGTCACTTATTAATTGTTTGGTTCGTAAGAAGGAAGTTGCTCTTACCTCTAAGAAACCTGGTTTGTGTGTTTTTTTTTCTTTTCAGTTTTGATTAAAAAGGTTTAAGTTTGGTTTTTTTTGGAACTGTGAAATTTATGGTTTTTTTGAAACAGGGAAGACTCAGCTTATTAATCATTTCTTGGTGAATAAGAGTTGGTACATTGTGGATTTGCCTGGTTATGGGTATGTTATTTGATTATCTCTTTGCTTTTAGAAAAAAATTCAATCTTTCTTGTTTGTTAATATTGAGGATAGGCTGGGAATTTGGGTTGATCAGTCCGGTTCGGTTCGGAAATTTTGGTAGTTTGGTGTTTCGTTTTAGAAATTAAAGTTCGGGCCAATGTAAGGTAAAAAATTGGTGTCATACTGGAACCGAAAAGCAAATTTAGTTCGGTTTAATGTAGGAGGAACTTCAACTTTTCAATAATTTTGGCTAAATTTGGTATACTGTATTATGGTTCATTTCGGTTAAATTTAGGAGAGATTTCGGTAAATTTCTGGTTAAATTTAGAATAACATTTTTGTGATTTCGATTTGGTGCATTTCGGTTAAATTTAGGATAAGGTTGTTGTAATTTCGATTTGGTACATTACGGTTAGATTTAGGATAAAATTGTGGTAACTTCGATTGTTGTGGTTCCAAACCGAACTGGTTATCGAAATTCTTGGTGTCTCTTATAGACCGGTTTCAACTAATAAACCGAATCGGAAGCAAATTAGCCAAACTTTGGTTCGTTTTTTTTTGGCTATTTCGGTTTTCGGTTTATATGCATAGGTCTAATTGAGACTATTTTTGCAGATTTGCTAAAGCTTCAGATGCTGCAAAAACAGATTGGTCTGCATTTACTAAAGGTTACTTCTTGAATAGAGACACTCTTGTTTGTGTTCTTCTTCTCATCGATGCAAGTGTTCCTCCTCAGAAGATTGATCTTGATTGTGCTAATTGGCTTGGTCGCAACAATGTATGTAGTAGTAATTTGGCTTTACAGAGTTACAAATCTCCAGTTAAATGAGTTGTTAATAGTCTTGTTTGAGTGATTGTAGGTACCGATGACATTTGTGTTTACGAAATGCGACAAAATGAAGGCTGCCAAAGGAAAAAGACCTGATGAAAACATCAAGGCTTTCCAACAAATCATTAGAGAGAACTTTAAACTACATCCTCCTTGGATTTTGACAAGTAGTGTATCTGGTTTAGGCAGAGACGAGCTTCTTCTGCATATGTCCCAGCTTAGAAACTATTGGGACCAATAGAGATCGCGTAAAGTTCGATTTGAAACATTGGTCATGTCAAATGGAAGTTTTGTAACCTTTGTATTCATACAATCTTTGTAGCGATATCAAAGAGAATAGAGCGTAAAATATCACTACAGGTCTAATTATGTGAAAACAATTCCAAGAATTGCTGGAAAATTTTATCAAGAAATACAATTTTTTTTTGGCTACCATCTTGAAAGATTTGTAGGACTAAGAAGAGGGAAAGCTTCCCAGAACCGAGATGACGAAGGTGAAAGATCAAACGCGAACGGATTGTTGTTGTCCTTAGCTATTGTTGTGTCATCAGAAATCTTGATTGGTTTAGCTTCAACTTGATGGACCTCTGGTTCAAGTTCTTGTGCACCGGTTAGCCTCTGAACCAACTCTTTGAAGTTAACAGGCTCTACTCGGTAAACTCGAGGATGCATTCGCTGAGGTAAAGCTGTTACGGGTTTTTTCCATGGCTTTGTAGGTTGCTTTCGAGTCGAATGAAGCGAGTGGTGATTCTCTGATGATCTTGGTACTATTTCTTGAGTTCTAAGGTAACTCTGAGAGATACATGGCTGTGAAGTAGCTTCCATGGCGATTAGAACTTTCTTGAATCGACTAAAGATTCCTCAGGAATTGAAACGAAGTGTCGTCTGATCTTGAGAATGGCTTGTGTGTACACAATTCTCAGGATTTGATGGTTTTGTGTGTGTGCATGTGTATTTATATATATATGTATGGATTGTATTATTGTTATTATTATTTTTGATAAAATTATGTGGACTGTATTATTATTTGTCAACGTTTTAAGCGTGGGTCAAGCGTTTGAATCTTCTTTTGCGGCTTATTTTGGTTGACTTTAGGGAATTTATGTGATGTATGTTTTTGGGAATGTGATAATTCATGGAATTGAAATTTCAACGTGGGTGTGCGAAGATATTATTTTTTTAGTAAATGTTAGGTGGGAAAGCACTGAGAACAATTTTGGTTTCTTCTAATAATTATCCGCTATATAATATCTCAAATAAATATAAAATTAAATAACTTTCGAGTGGAAATGATAGAAGAAAATAGAGAGGAAAATGTTTTTACTGTTTTTTTGTTTTTTGGTTTAAAGTGAAGTTAAATTATTAATTTTATACGTAGTAGAGGTATGTAAATAAGATTTATTTTGTACACATAGTAAGCGCATCTCTATGTAAATAATTTTTTTTTATGCAGGTTTGTCTACTATTTAAGAAACTCATACAATGTGTTTTTTTATTATTTTTATTGAACTATTTGAAACATCTATGGTGAAAAATTATGGATGAAGATGCTCTAATCATGCATAGCCATAAATGTTTTTGGTAGTGTGAACCTCACTTTCGCAACATTTTGCTTTATATACTTGGAAAAGTTATCTATAGATTCAAATAGGAGAGTGGCCATACACTGCACCAATTTTTATCTAATAGATTACAACCACGCCAAATTTTAAGTTCTTCTACTAAACTACACAAGCTAACAAATTCATCCAACAATTGCACAAATTATTATAGTTAGGTGTTAAACTTGTGAGATCTTTTTGCCAATTAGGAATTGTTTTCTTCAATACTGTTTATCTTACATTATAGGGAAATTGGAACAATATCAGAAAATCATAAACCATTTTAAGGAAAAAAGGTCAAATTTGAAAATTTGTCCGGTCAAAAGGTGTATACAATCCAAAATCTCAATTGATTATGAGTGAATGGCTAGAGGATATAATACTGGGTCGAGTTTTGGAGGCCTAATATTATTTGCAACAAGCATCAAATGAAATTATGTGAGCTTGTTTATAGATGTGTTTGGTGACGTTGGTGTAAATACTGATTGAGAACATTGACAATAAAAGGAAGACAAAAATTTGAGAATCCCACTGATCATTAGTTTTTTACCTTTTTAACGGCAAAACTTCAGTAACACCAAATTGAGATCACAAAATGCTACACTATTTTATCTATTTTTAGCTAATCCTCTATATTACACAATATATGTATAGGTGTCTATGTACAATACATAATAGATGATCTATGAATAAATCCATTTACAAAGCGGATTAAGATAATATAGATCTAATTTTATTTACGGACAAAACAGGTCAGACACTGCTGAACAATGTACGGTCTATGATCCCTAAAAATCTATGTTAAAATTGATTTTTTTCAAATTGAAACTCATTTACAATCACGATTTCTAATAAGTTCGGACGATTTTCGGCGGTTTCCAGCGATCTCCGACTATTTATTTTTAGGAAAAAACAAAGCATAATAAAACTCATGATCGACCCATGGACATTTTATTTGAAGCAAATATTAATAAGTTTCGTCGTTAATGAATACGATCGATATTTTATCTATAATCAACATAATCAAAATGAATAATATTAGGATTAAAATGAAGATAGACAATTCATTTTGACAACTCTAACTACAAGACAAAATTTAATGTTTCCAACCATAGATCTAAAATGATGTTGACATTCTAATGCCAAGCTTATGTAGCATAGTCGTTTTACAAAAAAAAAAAATTTTGTTTTTCTTACCCACTCATCATTAGTCACTGTATGATAAAGAAAGTACACCTTGATTATTGCTTTGTTTATTTCATATGCCCTACAATAATCGTATTTCTATCAAACCTTTCTTTAAAGTTTAAACCTTTTCCTGAACCAAGAATCATTAAACTATTCAAAAAGATTCGGCATTATCAACCTCTCAAATCATGGATTATAATTTCATAGAATATAAGAAAAGCACATCTTCTAAAGAGTTAAAAAAAACAGCCAACAAAAAAAACATTTAAACACACAAAATCCAAATTAAAAAATCACCAAGGCTCATCAGGATAATCAAACGGTACAGGTTGAAGAGGGGAAGTCTTGCCTAGATCCGAGTGCACGTAACCAAACTTACGCATCACTTGATTATCAGCGAAATTAATGGCTTTGATCATTCCATTCCAACACGTGTCACCATCGTACATCTTATTGTGGTCCCCACTACACGGCTGACATCCCGCAAAATGCGTCACGAACGGTCTCCGTTTACTCCCTTTCCCGCCTCTTTCTCCTCGCAAAAACCTCTCCTCTCTAAACGCACCATATCGTTCACTCACTTTCTCTGCGTGTCGTCTACGCAACGTGGCGTCTTCTCGTTCCATCTCCAGATACCGCTCCGTCACGTTAGCTAAACCCGGAACTATCTCTAACCAATACCCTTCAAAATAATACTCTCCTTCGAGATACACCTTAGGATAATACACATCCCTATGTTTAAACATCAAATAAATCAGAGCCGTCTGATCATCTGACTCAGGAAAAAGCTTATCTTTAAATATCGACCGTTGGATCTGTCCCCACTTAGCATAGTCAGGACTCACTGGCCCCATACTTGTCCACGTGTCGATCAGCTCCATAGACCACTGACAGTTCCTAATTAGGAAAACGCCGGCGTTTAACGCCGTCCAACTCCGATCATCGTAAATCACACCAGGCCAGCCGTGAACGACGAGGTTATGATTCCGATAACGATGCCACGGCGGCGTGAAATCCATATCGGTGAAGAGAGCATCAGAATCAACCCACCAGATCCACTCCGCCTCGGGATGAGCAATCATCGCCGCTTTAACCGCCGGAAGTTTCGCCCAATACGAATTCATTTTCGGATGAAGAAGCGCGTTGCTATAGAAGATATCATGACCATGGATCCGGCAATAATCGACTTTATTCTTGAAGAACCGGAGCAATAAATGATCTCCGATTGGATTTTTACACGGCCCCGATTGTGATCCGGTTACCATAACCGTCCGGTTCTCAGCTCCAGGGATAAACGAAGGATGCAACTCTAACCACCGTCTTCGCTTCTCGTCCCAGCCTTTAACCGGTTTATCGATTGTATAAGTTAGATCCGGGTCGTCGTAGTAAACCGGATCGGTTGGATCGTACCGCATATCGATTCCTCGTGAACAAGTTTTGGATTCTTCGGTTTTAACGCTGAGATTTGGTGAAATTGAAGAGAAGGAGAAGAAAGACCAAACGAGAATCAGTGACATGAAAGCTCCACCGAAGAAGAGAACGACGTCGTTGAAACAGAAGACCGGTTTAGTTCTTGCTCCGGCGTATTTAGCCATCGGAGATGATGGCGACACCATCAATGTTTGATGGCAAAATCTTAGAGATACAATTTTGAAATTTGGGGATTTTGTTTGTATAAAGGGAATAACTTTTTTTTGTTTTTCAATATATCACATAAATGTGCCAGTGCCACTAATCACTCGCTTGATATATATGACTTTTAAATGTTTTCAGATTTTGTAAATTAAAATTGAAATTGAATGTACTCGCACGATATGTTCGTTTTTTGATTGGTAGATTTAAAATGCCAAAAAATAGAAATAATTTGGTAGGTTTATAACTGCAAGAGATAAGGTTTTATTTGTCAGAAAATCATGTGATAGTGCTTTTGTTATGGTAAGAAACTTGAACAACGTGAGTGTGCTGAACCGGACCGGTTCGGTTCACCGACACTGCTGCTAAAATACGATTTGAGTATGATTGATTGCTACGTGTCGATGTCCGGTTAAATTAAGCAAGGGCACGTGAGTTTTCTGCGATATTTTATGTGGAGAAGATATTACTATTTCGTTGATGAATGAAAAAGATTACTATTTCACCGCAATTTCGGCTTAATGTGTTGAAATTGCACTGTTTTTTATTTAATTTGGGTTGTGCTTTTAATTTTAAGAAAATAAGGATTTTTTAAAGAAAAATTTATTATAAATGAGTTCTACTTAAAATTTTGTTCATGTACATTTTAAAAAAAATGATTGATCTAATTTTTTAAAAACATTTAACTTCATTTTGCCCTAAAAAACAATTTACAAAAAGGAAAGAAATTAAACCTCTAACTAAAAAAGAGTTTTTTATTTAAAAAATTATTTACATATTACTAATATTATTAAAACAAATCAGATATTTACAAATAAATAAAAAAGAAAATAAAAACCCTAATTCTTAAAAGAAATGGGAAAGTGCTACGATTCGTAAGTGTTTCGTTGTTGTTTGATTCTTCGCTCTACGCCGCTTGCTCTCTCTCATATCGTCCGACGCAACCTTCTTCTCCAATCTTCGTCTGGTTCGGTCCTAAAACTCTACTTTTCTTCTATTTACATTAGCTTGTTCTAATTTTTTTTCTACTTTTCTTGCTTTACGTTATTTTTTTTGCTTATCAACTCCCATTAATTTGACATGATGCAGTATGATCCTGTGGTTGAGATGTTGGATGAAAGTTATGGAGAACATATGGCCACTTAAACATCAACCAATGCAAGTATTCTTTGATTTTATCCAACTTTTTTGGGAGTTTTATTTGCACAGATTTTTACCTATGATGATAATGCTGATATAGTAAACAAGGCTATTCTTTCATATTACATTTAGATATCGTTGCCACTAGCCTGGGACAATGATTTGTTGGTTTACAAAAATTAGTAACTAACTATATTTAGTTGTCAGGGTCCTTACTACTGTTGAGTTGGAGCTGACAAGATTTGGGGGCGTGACATTTCAGATGTTCATTACAAAGCTTGCTTATATGCTGGTATTAACATTAGTGGCACTAATGGTGATGTTATGCCAGGACAGGTCTGTTTTATCAATGGAGCTTTAACAATAAATTATGTTATTGTTCTGTTTTACCAGTTGTTAATCCTCTGATGTTATTATAAACATTTGTGTAGTGGGAATTCCAAGTTGGCCCGAGCTTAGGAATCGAAGCAGGTGATCATGTTTGGTGTGCTAAATACCTTCTTAGGTAATCATAATTCTCTTTCGTTGAGTGGTAAGTGAGTGAGAGTCAAACTCTTGTAATTGTTGTTATTTTTTTGCAGATAATCAAAATATTGTAGAACATGAACAATTGCTAAAATATATAATATAAAATTTTCAGATCATAAATAAATAATAGAATACATAATCTAATATTTTCATCTCACTATAATATCTATTTAAAATTTTTAGAACAACTTTCATTAATCTAAAAACCTACAAACAATAAATTTTTTTCCAAATCTTTTTAATAGATGTTTATCTACATGTTTCTATGGTTTTTTAAATGATATTAATGTAGTAGTAAATGTAAATTAAAGGAAAGTGACAATTTAACAAAATTTGTAGATGGATAAAATTTTAAGTAATAGGTTCTAAAGAATATAGGTTCTAAATACTAAAAAGAAGACTACATCAAAAATAGTTTTTGACCGAGAAAGACATTCACGAAGAAGGCATCTTTTTACTCGTCACAATTAATGAGGACACAGTATACGAAGCCATCATATTCAATTCCTATATAATATAAATACTTATATATATGATCAATTTATTTCATATACCTATTTTTATTTTTCCTGATAAAGCATATACCTAGTTAAAAAGGTTAAAACACGTTGAAAAAAGTAGTCAAAAGTTAAAACACAAAATTTAAGCTTTATACATATGAATGTACTTATATCCAGAAGCATTTGCAGAGTCGATTAAACCTTTAATATGGGTTAAACCTTAAGAGCCAGAATGAAAGTATGCCATGCTGACAATAATATTATTATTCCCATTGCATAATTAAAGGCATTTGATAAAACAGATCTTGATGTTGATAGTTAGAATAAGTCAATGAATACGTCGGTGACCATGAAGAGTCATATACACTAGCAACTTTAAAGATTCGTTACTCTTTTTATAAATCATAGAAAAAATGCTAATATTTTGACTTAACTGATTATGGCTTCCTCTATATTACTATCATTTTGATTGTCATTTGGCTAGTGAGCGTAACACTATAACCATCTAAAAAACCTAAAACAGACAAAAATAAAACATGCGCCATATATAGAGAGCCTCGTCGGTGTTCTCATCTTTAGATTTGACAGAAAAAAAAAGCGCCAGAAAATGATGCAAAGAGAAGAACCACCCCAATACCTCACAATCACTGAATCATCATGAAATCACTGCCGAAAATAGTAATGGCTCTTCTATGTGGAAACCATTTCTCAGGCTGAGACCCTTAGCAAGAGAATTTGTAAAATGTGACTTAGGAGATGGGAAAGGCTGCCATTTCTGGTTGGATTCATGGACTCCATTCAGGCCTCTCCTTGACTATTGGGACAAGCTAGTCCTAGATAACTTGGTGCGCCATTGCTGGCCAAGGTTTCTGAGGCCACAACGGCAACGGGTTGGATTTTCTCTAGGTCTAGAAGCCCAACCATTGAAGCTCTGCTATGCTACTTGACCTCGGTTGAAATTCCACTTAAGGCTTCTTGTGATCGATTTCAGTGGGTGACTGACTCAAGATCCGCAGAGGTCTTCTCCTTCTCCCGAACTTGGAATCAGGTTAGACAGCCTCTCCCTACAGTCTTTCCTTTTATGGTTAGCAGTCTTTTCTTGGGGTGTCACGGAGTCGACTCAATGCTGCCTCTGTGAAATATTCCATGAATCAAGGGACCATCTTTTTTTGAGGTGCCCTAACAGCTACGATATTTGGAGGCTTTTTAGGATTATCGATCGTCGGGTGAGGAACTCCTGCTCTGCTTGGTTTCAAGTATTGAGGAGATTAAAAAAAAAAGTATTGTGGATATTAGGCTTAACCTAATTACAATTATTAAGGTTAATATCAAGAAAGTTAAAGTATTTAAAGGGCTCATACTTCAATGTAAATTTCCAGGTGCAAACCTGTGAGATCGCTATGTAATCGACACCATCTCTCTTTATATTATGTAATGTCTTCAGTTTAATAAAATCAGAAATTGTACCCAAAAAAAATCATTGCCGAAAATATCAATATCCCTCTCGATCTAACGGTGGAGATACTCAAGAAACTCCCGGTAAAATCACTCTTGAGGTTTCGATGGGTCTTGAAGCAATGGTCATCAATTATAATCAGTCGTAAAGAATTCATAAACGCGTTCGTGACTCACTCATCTTCCACCACCAAGTAAATCACCCGAATCCTAATTTCTTCATCTTCTCGTCTCCTTACCCTCAAAATACGGATAATGAATCAGTTTCAACCACGAGGCAATATTTTACCTTATCGGAGACGATCCCGCGGGACCAAGGCATGATAGACTCTTGCTTCTTTGGATACGCCCCTATCGAAAATACATACAAAGTAATGTGCCTACCAAAATACCATATGGACGAGGTGCCTTGTAAAGTTTTCACAGTGGGAGATCCCATGACTATGCCTTGGAGATACGTCCAAGGCATTTGATTTCACGTTCCATTGTTACCTGAGGTTTGCGTAAATAGGACTATATATTACCGAACAACTAATAAATTTCGTGGTTCTAACTATTTCTTGGTGAGTTTTGATGTAAGGTTTGAGAAGTTTAATTTTGTCAAGGCTCCGAAAATACTGAAGGATCACCGTTCCACTTTGATAAACTATCAAGGGAAGTTAAGATTCATGTGTTGCAAGAAAGGAGTGTAAATTTGGATTATGGAAGATGTTGAGAAGAAATAAGAATGGTCCAAGATTGTCTTTTACGAGATGGTATAAGAGTTTAGAAGGTGATGATTTCATTATACGTTCAGTGTTACACATTTATACACAAACTCTCTAATCACATAAAGTAATGAAAATATTATACATATAAATGGTGAGTGATAGAGAAGTATTGAATCCCTATCAATCAAGATATGTTTTGGTAATACGCCCTCTCAAGATGGAAGAGTCTTGGCGACTCCAATCATGGACATGAGTTCATTAAATGAAGTACGAGGTAGCGGTTTTGTGAGAACGTCGGTCAACTGATCCCTTGTCGAGACATGGGAGACACGGAAAGCACCATCTTAGACTTGATTGCGAATGAAGTGGTAATCAAATACGACATGATTCATTCGTGAGTGGAAGATCGGGTTTGCACACAGATAAATAGCTCCCACATTATCACAGTAAATGATGGGAGGGTGAGACAAGTGTAACCAAGTTTCATGAGTAATGAGTGAATCCATTTATATCTTCAAAAACATATTGGCAACCACCCTATATTCAGCCTCTGCTGAGGATCGGGCCAAATTATTTTGCTTCTTCGATGACCAAGAGATAAGATGTTGACCTAAGTAAACAACATAAGCATTGGTCGATGTATAGTCATCCGTATCATGCGCCCAATCTGCATTAAAAACGCATGTAAGGATAAGGTGTTATCACGTTGTAGATAGATATCATGCGTTGGAGTTCGGGTGAGATAGTGTAAGACACACTTGACGCCTTGAAAATGGTCATCTGTAGGAGTATTCATAAATTATATGTCTGGCCTTGTAAAAGCAAGATATTGGAGGCTTCCCATAATATTTCTATATTTCGTTGGATATTTCAATGGAGACCCGGAGTACAAGAGGAGCTTTAGAGAAGTGGCCATGGGAGTGGAGACTGGTTTGGATGTAAGCATGTTGGCATGAGTAAGGAGATCCAGAATGTAAGGATGTTGTGTGAGATGTAACCCCAATGTTGTACGAGTGGCCTCGATGCCCAAGAAATATGACAAATTGCTTAGATCTTTTAAGGAGAATCTTATGGATAAAGAATCAATAATGGCTTGAAGCAAAGCAGAATTGGTTCCCGTAACAACAATATCATCCACATAAATCAACATGTAGGTGATATATGGTTTGAGCCCTGCTTGAGTATAAACATCAAGGTATCCGCCAAAGAATTCACAAAACCAATCATCAGAATACCATGTCCTTGGAGATTGCTTCAGACCATATATCACCTTATGCAAGTGACAAACATAATCCAGGTGATCCAAATCATGAAATCCTGGCGCTTGTGACATGTAAATATCTTCCGATAATCGCCCTTGTAAAAATACATTGTTAACGTATAGTTGACGTAATTGCTAGTTTCGAGTGACTGCAATGCCGAGAACGAGCCTGATTGTTGTCGACTTAATAACTGGACTAAACGATTCTTTATAGTCAATCCTTGGTTGTTGATCATACCCTTTCTCCACAAGACATGCTTTATATCAATTCACAGAACCATCAGCCCGATATTTAATCGTAAAAACCCATTTTGAGCCAACTACATTGTGAATCAGAGAAGGGGGTTCCGGAACTGAGCATCAATCTCATCACACATCGCTTTTCGCCACCTTGGATCCTTGAGTGTTTGAGCTACAATTTTGGGAATAATGTGTGAAGAAGAAACAAGAAAGGCGACATACCCGTATTTGGTGATAGGTTTAGTAATTCCAGAAAGGATATCTATTATGTGGCATATTTTATATTATGTGGCATATTTTCTTGAGCTTTTTGGGCTATCTGAGGTTACACGATCACTAGTGGAGCAGTTGATGTCTAGGGGACATCACAATTAGATTGACCAATATCTTCAGCTTGGGCCTCAGACATCGACTCTTGTTGAGCCATAGAGGTCCCACTAATACCTGATGGACCATGAACTTGAGATGGGTTAGGATCATTGGTGGAGTGAGACAAAGAAGTCTGTGTTGGTGTTGAGGAGGAGACCGGTTCCATAGACATTAACGGGAAACTTACAAGCATCATTTATCAGAGGCGAAGGAGCTGGGCTCGGAGGTGGAGCAGTTGGATATACCACATGAGGGACTGAGATCAACGGAATTGAGGAGACTGGTGGAGACCACAAGGTGTCCAAGGAAGAAGAGGAAGTGGATGAGGACAATGAGCTGAACGGAAAAATATTTTCAACAGTGTACATGGCGAGATGTGAAAACACGATGAGAAATTGGTTTTAAGAACAAGTATGCTAAATGAGTCAATAAGTAGCCAAGAAAAATACATAGAGCGGACCTAGGCTCTAATTTGTGATGAGTGTAGGTTCTAAGCCAAGGAAAACAAATCAAACCAAAAACTTTGAGGCCATTGTAATTTAAATTGGTTTGGAAGAGTTTTTGGAATGGAGATTGAAGAGAAAGTATAGGAGTTGGCATACGATTGATTAGAAAAACCGCAGTAGCAAAGGCATATGAGCAATATGTGGTTGGAATCGAAGAATGGGTCAAAAGAGACAGGTATGTCTCAACAATATGTCGATGATGATGTTCTTATAGACCATTATGCTCTGGGATATATGGAGGAGTGGTAAGCTGTGAGATTCCTTGAGACAACAAAAAAGTCTCGTAGTGCAATAAACTCCCCCCTTTGCCTATGAAAACTATACCGATTTTGGATTGGAATTTATTTTCTACAAGTTTTTTAAAATGAATAAAGGTTTCTTTAACATGATATTTTAGTTTGAGAAGATAAAACCGGATATACCGAGTGAAATGATCCACGATAATTAAGTAATATTAATAACTATCGACGAAAATTATCGGTGATCTCTAGATATCAGAAAAGAGATATTCGAGAGGCTTTGAAGCTGAGATCGAGGTTTTAGAAAATGGTAATTTTTCGCTTTTATTCGTAAGATAATCACTGCAAGAGAATTTTTTTGATAAAGATTGCGAAACAAGTAAAGAAAATTGTAACACAATAGTGTTTAAAACAGAAGAAGCGGGATATCCAAGACGTGAATGCCATTCGGAGAGAGAGACTTTCATGCTTGGTGAAGCAAAAAGAGAAATATAAGTATTGTTGATAATCAGCCACTCATATAGTTTCTCGTTAATCCGTCCTTGGAGTAATTGGACCCCCGAGCTGAGATTGTTCATCTGAAAATTAGCAGGAAAAAATTCTACATAAACGTTATTATTTTTGCACAAATGATATACAGAGAGTGTATTCTTGTGAATATCCGGTACATAGAGAATGTGAAGCAGATGTGCTGACGACGCGGAGGCGAATATGGTGATGTAGGAAGCAGAGGTGCAGACGACACGGAGGCGGACTGAAGTTGATAGCATCGCATTGCCAAGTGCCCTTGTTTCCCACAAATCTGACAGCGGCCTAAATAAGGCTTGTTGTTGCGTTGTGGTTGACCTTTCTGGAGCTTTTTTTGTTCCAGTTCTGAGTCTGACATTTGTTAGGACGAGCCTTAGGACGGAAGTTGTTACTGGTAGCTGCATTCGCTGTGACCAGAAAAGAATCAGACATAGGAAATGTCAACAACTTAGCCTCATGATTAAAAAACTTTTCATGGAGTTCCGTGAGAGTTGAAGGCGTGTCTCGACCCTCCAGCTGATTGACGAAGGACTTGTAGTCATCCAGCAGCCCGTCGAGGATGAACTCTAACTGATCTTCATGATCAACCATTTTTCCGAGAAAGGCAAGTTGATCAAAACGCATAGTAAACCCTTGAAAGTACTCATCAATTTTCTTTGACCCTTTGGTCCATTGTTTTAGTTGGAGCTTCAATTGCTTAATATGACCTCTGCTAGGCTTTGCATAGGTTGAGAAGAGAGTTTACCACACGTCAGCCGTGGTGTTAGCATAAGAGACTATCGGCAGAATTGAGACCGAGATAGCGCCAAGGAGAGTGTTATAGATGAGACGGTCTTGACATTTCCATTTTGAGAAGGCAGGGTTCGGCACTGAAGCATCATCGAAAGTGATGGTGGCTTCTGATGGAGAGGAGCCATCAAGATATGACGCTAACTCATACCCATCAAGTAGAGCATACACCTGTCTACTCCAAATGAGGTAGTTTGTAGCCGCGAGTTTAGTGATATATATTGAGAACAGAGGAAGAGTTGGTGGTGATTGAATCAGCCGAAGCTTCAGTAACGATAGGGAGAGGAGGAGACTCTGTATTAGACATGGTAACACGTGAAGAAGAGAGAGATTAATATAGAACGAAGAACAGAGAGTTGCAGGGAGAAGAAGAAGAAGAAAGAGGAGCAGCAGTGGAGAGAAATATTTTTTAAATCTACGGTATCTTTTGCTTTGATACCATATAAGAGTTTAGAAGGTGATGATTTCATTATACGTTTAGTGTTACATATTTATACATAAACTCTCTAATTACATAAAGTAATGAAAATATTATATACATAAATGTTGAGTGATAGAGAAGTATCGAATTCCTATCAATCAGGGATATGTATCGGTAATAGATGGAAGGTTTAGAAAAATGGCGTATTGCGGGTGTCACTCATGGTGGTGAGATCGTTTTTGTCCGTGGGATGTTAGTATGCTCTGACACATTATATGTCTTATATTATGATCCAAAGCGAAATAGTACGAGATACCTTGAAGTCGAAGGTACAATGGTGGAGAATACATAATGTGAACGTAAACATCTTCTTCTTATATGGGCTGTGATCTTCTCGAAAATACAATGCGCTTGTAACTTCCTTTCAAAAGGTATAATTTCTTATACAATTTAAGCTGCTCCTTAGTAATTACGGTTAACTTGTGTTGAACGAAACAGATTTTAGGTTGTTATATAATTTCTTCTTTTGTTTTAATAATGAAAAAAATATAGACAAAGGAGGTATTTGTGTTTGGAATCTTGGACACCTTGAGAGATAGACTAAGATAACATAATTACCTCTTTTCAACAACAGAATTGCTAGTTTCTAGTACCCATTTCGTAAAATACATGTTCCCACAAGAATTATTACTAAGTAGTCTTCCCTTGTAAATAATACTTATATATGTGAGAGGGCTAGGAGATTAGATAACAGAGAGAAAGCAAAGAGAATGTTAAAGACTTTGTCAAGTTCATGACATTAATCTGCTATGGGCCTTATGGCAAGATATCTATATATTACAAGGTGAGCCTCAAATCATTATTTTTTCAAAATACTACCCGCGTTGTTTGTTTTTCATTTGGGAACCATATTTAAAAAAAAAAATATATATATATATATATATATATATATATTTCAAATTATCTATTCACTGGTCACGCGTTTTGTTTTTTGGAATCTAGTAGTCTTTAACCAAAAAAAAACTAGTTTTAGGGAGTGTTATTGGATCCTTAATTTATGTAAAGTCTTAAATGATTTAAAAATTGTAGAATGTACTGAATTTATCAAGAGTTTCTATCATTTATAATGAGTTTCTATACTGAATTTATTAAAAAAATTATATTCAAATCATCAAGGGGTGTCATGGAGATATATAGACTGTCATGCTACGAAACAATCAGAAATTTAGAAAGCAATATGAGGCTTAATGTTTTTGGATGAAATTTATACATAAGGAATATCAAATTTTTATCTATGGAAAATAACTTTGAAAATATCTAATGACCTACAAGATTTTTGATGGTTGTGTTTTGAAAAAATTTGTTTAAAATCAGTGAAACCATGAAATAAAATTTTTAAACAATGACAAAATCAGATTAATAATTGTTGTTTGAATAACAGCTCATTCCTAGTGACTTTTGAAATTTATCATTCTAATAACGCTACACTTATAAAGATTTTAGATAATATTTTATAAATGTCTAAACTAATAACACCTATTTTTAAAAAAAGTATTAAAAATTAATCAAATAACAGTCGAATCTTGAAAAAAAATTAAAATCTTAATGAGTCCACTTAACTCCATGAACAAATAACACACTTTTAATATTCGAAAGTCTTTCTTGACACATTACTACTACCTTTGGCTTTGAGTGCTTTTACTCTTTTCCCTTCACCTTTTTTTGTTCTATTCGAATATTACTTCATGATTCGAATAACTATTATATACCCTGAAAAATCTTGAATGTGAACCTCACAAGTGAAGTCCCCTTTGTTCGTAGTTTATAAGAAAACTAATCCGTTGTTAAAAGAACTTATATATATGTACTATATTTTCTTTAGCATAAGTTTTAAATCCTACGTCACTATCTATCTAGATACAATTATTTTCCCTTTATTGGTGTTTTCTAGTTAAAACTTAAAACTAACAAAAGAGTTAATCTAATTGTTTTCTCATTACTGTGGGCTTTTGATTTTTTTCCCGTATGTCATATTTTAACAAATGAGGTAATAACTACCACTTTGTATGTATAACCTAATATTAACGTTATAGGACAAGAACATGTAACCTTGTCGATGGTTTGCTAGTTACTAGCTAGAACTATGAGTCAAGGTTAGGGATGGGCACAAGCCGGGTACTTGCTATTTTTGTCTAGTTTGATGTTTGGTTTGGTTTGACGGGTAATCCAGAAGTTCGGCTTGATACTTGGCTTGTTTGGAACGAGTACTTGGTCGAACGAATACCCGCCCAAAATCCTCCAGCTTGCAAGTATTTGCCTTGTTACTTGGCCCGCTTTTTTTATCTGTTACTTGAAAGTACTTACAAGTACCTATTTGTTTTTGAGCCATTACTTGCAAGTACTTGCAGGTAATTGCGGGTACTTGCGGAAATTATGGCGGGTAGCGGGTAACGAACAACGGGTAAAAACGGAGCGGGTATTGAAAAAAAATTTCTGACTTATACTTGTCCCGTTACTTGCAAGTAGTTGTCAAAGGTGGCTTGTTACCCGATTTGTTTAAAACGGATACTTGCTTTTGCGGGGCGGATACGGGACGGGTTGGACGGATCGGGCGGGTAGCAAATACTTGTGCCCAGTCCTAGTCAAAGTGATTCTTCCCGGTAATTTAGGTACGAAGAGAAAATCTTTGGTTTAGCAAAATTTTGTTAGCTTGATCAAAGAAAATTGGAGGTATAAGTTTAAGGTCTAATTACAATTCCCTTTTATTTTTGTCTCCATCAAATCTACGTACATCTTGTATTTCACTTATGGATTAATTACTCATATGTATAATGCTTTTGTTTGTAATGTAATTTCATTTTTCTTCCAAATATAAAAGGTAAACAGTAACACTAGACACAATTTGGAAACATACAAATTCTCCAATATTAAGTTTTAAAATAAACCAAATAAAAAGTTTTAAGATAAATGGGTGTACTTTTATTTCAAGTGATTAACATTTTATCTATGCAGTTTTCTCTACCAGAGTTCGATTCCATAAAGTTGCATTACCCCGTATAGTAGAGATTGAGCTATAGATCGAGTTTTGTCTATTAAAAAATGACAAAAAAATTAAAAGAAATGAATTTGAATATATGTAAGTTCTATAGTATTCCACAATTATCTGATGGGGGAAAAAACAAAAGAAAGAAGAAAATATGAGATTCGACTTTCATTTAATCATCTCGCTTTCAAATCGACACCCATTATCACAATAACCATCCAACTTGAATCTCACCTTGCTCTATTATCTCATTGAACCTCATCTTATAAAATTCTCAGTTTTTTAATAATCTTCTAATAAAATTTGTTTTTTGTTGACCACAACTCACAAGAGTTTTATTTACTCTATAATATTATTCTGATCTTCTGAAAATATGGCAAATTGCAGATTCGGACCACCGTGGGTCGGTACGCTCAGCAGAGGTGAGGTTTCAGAAAACTTCGGTTTGCGGTCTAAACCTCCAGGTTCCTGGGAATGTCCGAAGCAATTTAGACACAGTCACGTGCCTTCTTCGACGAAGCAGCAGCGACGAAGCTGGACCACCAATAGGAGTCATTCCGATTTTGGAGACGGAGGGTTTGTTGGGGCGGAAGAGGCGGAGTTAGTGGCGGTGCTAAGGGAGGCTCATCCGTACGTGAGTTTACATAGAGACAGCACATTTGTCGTCATGTTGTCGGCCGAACTACTTGACTCTAGTCCGACGCTCGACGGCATTCTCAAGGTCAATCAATACTCGTTACTATTTAGTAATTTACTCTTGTCTCACTACTAGATTCCAAAAAAACAAAACGCGTGACCAGTGAATAGGGAATTTGAAATATATATATTGGTTTTATTCTAATTTTTGTTCGGTATAAAATAAGATTAAATTAGGCAACGACACAAAAAATTAAATAGGTAAATAAAAATTGTTAGAATTGATATTGGAAAATAACATGTTCTCTTTTTAATTGCTAAACAATAATTCAAGTATATTCGATAAATTAGATGTTCAGATAAAAAGCTGCATGATAAAGAAAATTTAACATGTGATAATATATACTGGTTTGTGTTAGTATCAACCAAAACTGCATAATATATATTGTTATATAAAAGCTATTGGTACATTTTAAAAGGATCTACTTACAAAATAGTGTTTTCACTAACTAAACAAAAATTGGTTTTCATGGATACTATAGATAAGCGATATTGACTGAAATAATGATAATTGATTTACAAACTTTTGGTGTGATTATTGCATCACGTAAAAACAAAATTTTATTTGATGAATTCATAAAATACCATTGTTAGTTATAAAACACCTCACAATATACACTTTTTTACACCAAAATATGATTTCTTCAATGATAATTATTTTTTATAACTAACAATAACATTTTAGAAAACCACCAAACAAAACTTTATTTTTACATGCCGTTAATGATCGCATCCAAAATTTGTAACTTAATTGTCATTGTCATGGCCCGTCTTAGGGTAAAACCCATAAAACTCTTGTTTTATACGCCATAAAAGATAGCAAAGACATCATCTTTTGGAAAAGTTAACATGGTTAATGGTTTGGTGTAATTTTCTAATATTTCTTGGTGTAACTTTCTAATATTTCTAAACCCGAGCTTGAATCCATAATCAACATATTTGATAATTTTTAATATAATTAGTTAATTACATAGAATAAAAATATGTATTGTTTTAGACATCAAAAACTCTTGGACCGGACCTGGTCATTGTCATATTTTTTTTATGATATATATACTTTAATCTATATAGAGATAGATCACACTCCATTATTTATTATTTTTGCCAAACTGCAAATCTTTTAATGAATTTTGTTTTAATATACATATACAGAAACAAAATAAATAGATAAATAACACGTTTGCAATGCATATCACAATTTAAGTAATTGACCAATCAGAAAGTGGTAATAATTCAAAACAGTATCTGCTGTGGGCCGTGACGTTAAATATCATTGCATTACTTTGTCGCTCCACCTCATCTCACTGACACTGACAGAGACAAATCCAATACCGGTTTAGGAATACGAAAACGAACCGGTTTAACCGTGTTCGAATCAATTCAATAACCGAAATAAACCAAAATTAAATTGCGTCCACACTATTCCCCATTGATTCCTTCGTTTACCTTTCTTCTCCCTCCACCGATCATCCGCCATTGTTTCCCATTTTAGCTCTAATTCTGTGAAATTTCATCAAAATTATTTAAATTTCCTTCCATGAATTTAAATATGATGGAGCCAGGAACTATGGTGGTTTTTTCTTCTACCTGTTCTGTTCCTTTCCGATTTCATCAAACAACAAAGGATTTTTCATTTCGGGATATATTCGAACCAAACAAAAAGCTAAGCCCCTAATCGTCAACTGATAAATCCTCCGTGTTCTAAGTCTTCTCCGGCACTAACGACGGCGAAATGCGACGTCTTTGGTTACGCGGAAACTGCTGAGAACCTGGTCGGTGATAAGCAGTTTGTGCGGTGGTTTCGTGAAGCTTGGAATTGTTTGTGAGCTAACCGTGGTGTACCTTCGTTGTTGTTGTCTCCGGCGATGTTTTAGATGGCCCTCACTGTGATCTCGTTTTAAAGGCATCATCTTTGTATCTCTCTTTCAGTGTTTGGTTTTATGCGAAATTATGCACGTAAGGTGTTTGATTCTTTGTATTGCTTTAAAATTGAACATGTAATTTGTGTTTCTCTAGTGAAATTCGTCTTATTGATTCATCTGCTAATTATGTAGCTTCGATTTATTGACTTGTGGAAGCTAGTTTAAGGTCATTGAGCTTCAGATTTTACTTGTTTTTACATTTTTGTTTACTAGAGTCCAAAGTGAAATCAGTTTGATATATGTGCAGGACATAGCATTTCTTCATCATCTGGGGATTAGGTTTGTTCTAGTTCCTGGAACTCAAGTGCAAATCGACCAGCTTTTGGCTGAGAGAGGTCAGATAATTAAACCCTGTCTCGAATCTTTTGAATGGCTTGTCGCAATATTTGCCTGTTTGGAACCTCACAATCACTTATAGTTATCTTGTTTGATAAATTCCAAAGAACTTTTTACATATTCTGGTCTAGGCTAAGGCTTCTTTAGATAAGTAATGGTTTCGTGTTAGTGATGGCGAATGTATAACTTTATTGTGAAATAGTTGAATGTGATAATTTCATGAATCTTGGAGCTTGTTCAGATGGAGCCTAAGGTGTATCAGTTGCAGGACGGGAGCCTACATATGTGGGTCGTTACAGAGTCACAGACTCAGCATCTCTGCAGGCTGCCAAGGAAGCTGCGGGAGCAATATCTGTAATTATTGAGGCCAAACTATCTCCTGGACCTTCCATTTGCAATATAGGCCGACATGGCGATAGTAGTCGTTTGCGCGAAACGGGTGTTAGGGTCGACACTGGTAACTTCTTTGCAGCAAAGGTGAGTTTCCCACTTTCTTGATATGTTAGTTTGAATGTTGATTTTTTCATGTTCGATCTGATTAATTGGCGTGGCAGAGAAGAGGTGTTGTTGATGGTGTTGATTTTGGAGCAACTGGTGAAGTGAAGAAGATAGATGTAGATCGGATCCGTGAAAGGCTTGATAATGGTTCTGTAGTTTTACTGAGGAACTTAGGCCATTCCAGCTCCGGAGAAGTCTTAAATTGCAAGTATGCTCTTTTTCTCAGTAATAAATTCCTTGTTAAAAGACATTAGTTTTTCTCACTCTGATACTGTGACATTACTTCTACACTGCAGTACCTATGAGGTTGCTACAGCTTGTGCTTTTGCTATAGGAGCAGATAAGCTTATTTGCATTATGGACGGTCCAATTCTTGACGAGAATGGGCATCTTGTTCGCTTCTTGACTCTTCAGGAAGCAGATACATTAGTCAGAAAACGAGCACAGCAAAGCGAGATAGCTGCCAATTACGTGAAAGCTGTTGGGGATGGAGGCATAAGTAATTTTCCCGAACCTCTTGGTTACAATGGGATGGCGACGACTTCCAACAATCATAAAGGTAGACCTATTTGGGAAAAACACACTCCGACCTTTCAAAATGGTGTTGGATTTGACAATGGAAACGGGTTGTGGTCTGGGGAGCAAGGTTTTGCTATTGGTGGTGAGGAGAGACTTAGCCGCTTGAACGGATATCTCTCTGAACTCGCTGCAGCAGCGTTCGTATGCAGAGTGAGTCTTTGATCTGAACCTTTTGCTCTGTTTCTTTACTTCCAAATTTTCTGATTTATTGATTTGTTGTTGAAGGGTGGTGTCAAAAGAGTTCACTTATTGGATGGTACTGTAAGTGGAGTGCTATTATTGGAGCTTTTTAAAAGAGATGGAATGGGGACTATGGTTGCAAGGTATATATACAACTGTTTTTAATTGCGAACCATTCCAAGTTTTAATCTTTCTTACAAAAGCTATTCATCCTTCATGTTACAGTGATGTATATGAAGGAACCCGAGAGGCGAAAGTGGAAGATCTTTCTGGAATTAGACAAATAATCAAACCCCTAGAAGAATCTGGGACTCTAGTTCGTAGAACCGATGAAGAGGTTAGCGTTTTAGCCTTGGCCTTAGGTTTCACTTCTCATTGCTTTGGTTTTTACTTTTTAGTGTTAGGCTACTGTGAGCTTTCGATTTGAATTTTAGTTGTAGCCACTTCCCATTGTTTTGGTGTTAGCATCAAAGGGCCAATCTGTTTTTGGTGTTCAGCTACTTCGGGCTTTGGATTCGTTTGTGGTTATGGAAAGAGAAGGACAGATTATCGCTTGTGCGGCTTTGCTCCCTTTCTTTAAAGAAAAATGCGGAGAAGTTGCAGCTATAGCAGTTGCATCAGATTGCCGTGGACAAGGCCAGGGAGATAAATTGCTGGGTATAATCACAAAACTTTTAAGCATTTGTGTTTTCAAATCTACAGTTAAGTGAAAAACCGGTTTCTTGACTAGAATATGAACTTTTTTTCAGATTACATTGAGAAGAAAGCATCAGTTCTCGGACTCGAAATGCTTTTCCTGTTGACAACGAGAACCGCAGACTGGTTTGTGAGACGTGGGTTTCAGGAATGTTCAATCGAGATGATACCAGAGGATAGACGAGAAAGAATCAATCTTTCAAGGAGATCAAAGTATTACATGAAGAAGTTATTGCCGGACAGAAGTGGGATTTCAGTTGTTAGAGCATTTCAATACGGTTCTTGAGAGCTTTGTGAAGAAAGATTCAAACACAGCAAACCAAAATGTAAATTACACAGAATCTTTTAGATTCTCCTGAGTGTTGAATCAATCAACAAATATCTAAATAGCAGATAATTTTCCCTAACAATCAGTAACAAATCTCAAATTGGTTTTGTCGTTTTGATACCACCACAATGTTTTCATATAGTAAGTAGTTGTGCATATTTATAGAAATATTAAAATTATGGAACAATGGGAAAAATATGTGGGATTTTTTCTTCACTTCTAACATATGTGGTCTAAATGTCTTTTCTTTGTTTCTATTTTTAGGGAAAAAGCTTCTTCTTTTTTGGTCAACGGATAAAAAATTATTTATATACTATAATTAGATGATTGTGTACATAGCATTCCATCAAAAAGAAAGAAACAAATAAGAAACTAAAAGCGAAAATGGCTAAAGGTGTAAATGCCACTGGTTTTATCACTTATGTGGTGATTTTCTTGATTTTGACAGGTATTTACATTATGATATATAAATCTCGTTAAAGTGTGATTTACTATTTGTATTTGGATTTCTAACAAGCTAGTGTGTATTTTTTTTTTCATTATTATTAATCGGAGGAATCACAAACCGTACACTATAGCTAAGAAGCGGATAAGTCCACGATCTGTAATTCGCAATCCGTAGGTTTTGAAGAAAATTTTAAATACTCAAATCTGTTTTGTAAAACGGCAAATATAAATTAGTAAACCCGCGGTCGTTTCACTAAACTCCATAAAATCTCTGGGTAGACCGCAAATCAAAAACGAGAACTCAAAAACTCGCAAATCCACGGGTAAACCGCAAACCAAAGACGAGTACCCGCAAACCTGCAAAACAAAAAAAAGTATCCATAAACCTATAAACTTGCAAACCCGCACAGACTTTAAGACCACTTTAGATTGGTTACGGCCAAACTTTTATTGGACTGAGATAAAATTTGAACCAAAAACTACAAATGTGAATCCCGCAAGACCCGCGGTCTTAAACCCACTAGCCCGCAGCAATGTGAAATTCGCTCCGCTAGACCCGCAAAAAAATATCTTTATTTCTCATATCTGAATTCGTCCTGCGGCGGATAAAAATCCGCATATTCGCATGTATCTGTCCACTTCCCCGACATTGGACACTAGACTAACCCTTAAAATTTATAAAAATTTGGGGTTTTTTTCACTAACAATATCTACGGGTTTAATAGTGTGTATTAACCGGAATGCTGTGTATTTTATATTTAAAATGTGTTTTTATAATGATGTAATTAAACGAAAAATGAAATTGGAATGCTTATTACATACTGATCAAATAATGGACTAGGAACATCAAGAGGAAAGATTGAGAAAGCACCATGTAAAGATGGTAAAATATCACACCAGATACTTGATCGTGGTTGTAATATCAGTAAATGCCACCAAGATTGCACGCGTGGTGGTGTTTATCACATGTGCGTATGTCTTAAACACGTTGTTAGATACGTTTGCAAATGTTACGGTTGCATAAAAAAGGCGTAGACTCGGCAAAATCCAAATGCAACAATATTATTGATTAATTATTATTATTATTATTATTATTATTATTATAACGGGTTTAATGAGTTGTTTTTTCTCTGTCTTTGTTTCTGGTGGAGATGTCTTCGACTCACCATTATCTCACATGTGGCAAGGCGCTTTATAGCTCATGTCTCCGAGTTCTTATGGATCTACAGTCGATTTATCTTGCTTATCTTTCTGTTGCATTGTTGAATGTTTTTAACTTTGTTGTAAACTCTTAAGTCTTGTACTCCATTTGATCGTTTGAATGAAATAAAAGTAGTATTTGCCCCCAAAACAAAACAAAGTCTTTTTTTCTTTTCTTTTTCAAGCCTTTGATAATGATCTGATGGTTGCTGCACCAAGCACATGACCCTCGAAATGGTTGTACACTAATACTCAACGTGGAACGCTATCTAACCACATCAATATTCTCCTTTTTGATATTTATAAAGATCTTTGTTTTTTTTTCCCGCAAAGGATTCCATATTGAAAAGGTAAAAGAGAATGAGTTTGACACTAAAGTTGGTGCTTCTACTTCTACTTGTCTTGAGTTATCATGTTGATTCTGCCTCTATCTTCAAATTTCTTCCTGGTTTCGAAGGCCCTCTTCCTTTCGAACTCTAAACCGGGTTTGTAATATGTCTCTTCTTTTTCTACCAATGCATGTGTGGTGAGTTTGGAGTTAGTAATGAGTCATTTTTCTGGATGAATGTATATTGGTATTGGTGAGGAAGAGGAAGTGTAATTGTTCTACTACTTCATCAAGTCTAAAAAGAATCCTAAAGAAGACCCTCTTCTTCTCTGGTTAAGTGGAGGACCTAGATGTTCCTCTATTACTGGCCTTATTTTTTAAAACGGTAAATCTATTATATCTTCTTTCAGTAAGCATTATATTAATGACTTGTTCATCAAAGTGGGGAGAAAAATATGAGGACATGTGGCTTTTTCTTTTCTTAGGACCTGTGGCTTTCAAGTTTGAGGTTTACAATGGAAGTATACCTTCTTTGGTCTCTACTACATATTCGTGGACAAAGGTAGCAGAGAGTATGTTCATATGTCGATCACAAATACAATGATCTATTTACATTTTGGATTATTTTCTCAGATGGCGAACATAATAGACTTGGATCAGCCTTTTGGATCTGGCTTCTCCTACTCAAGAAATCCACTTATTGATAAACCTAGTGATAAATGTGAAGTTAAAAGGATCCATGAGTTTCTTCAAAAGGTAAAAGACAAACTTAAATGTCTTCTTAAAGCATTTGTTTTTGTGCATTAAAGCTCTTGTGTAGTATGTTGTAATTCTCTTGTTGTAAACTTATTAAACTGATAGTGGATTTCGATCCCCGCGAGATGTAAGCTTAACCGTAGTAGTTAGCGGAATTTACTAAAACTCTTACATCTCATTTATTACTTTCCCAATTATTCAAGCTTTGCATATATATATATTCTCACGTCCGGATTGGACCCACCGGTCTGACCGGTTAACTCGGAATCTGGACATTACTCCGGTTCAGATTTAGTAGTAAAATTCGTCAATAATAGAATTAAAAACTCAAAAAAACTGCTCACCGTAGTAATTACCGGAATTTACTAAACTCTCACGTCTCATTTATTACTTTCCAAATTATTCAAGCTTTGCATATTTTAAATTTTTTTTATTTGAATCAATGTTTTCACGTCCGAACTGGACCGGCCGGCCTAACCGGTTAATTCGGAATCCAGACATTACTCCGGTTCAGGTTTAGTACTAAAATTCGTCAATAGTAGAACCAAAAAACTCAGAAAATATGCTATTAACCCATCACCCGGTCGGTTCAACCAGTCTACCGGATTGCAGTTCAGGAAAAAAATTTTAAATATTTTTAATTTTTGATTTTAGAACCCTTTTGATAAAAATAAAATATTTAATTTTAGGAATAAAATAATATTTTACAATTAGTTTATAACTTTTCAATTCTTTTAAAACGCATACTTACAACTAATTCTTTTTTTTATCTTTTTATTTTTTTGTCTTTGTTTAGTCATCACTTCATAATATATAATAATAAAACATTCACTATAGTATTTCAAATGTTTTTGTATTATAATAATTCATTCTAATATTTATTTATTTTTAACAATCGATTATATTATATTGTAAATAAATTTATGTTTGATGTTTTATTAGTTTATTTTTGTATGTTTGATTACCCCCTGAACCGTAGGCTTTCTAACATCACTTATTTTTCTGGTTTCTTTATTGATATTTCTTTACTATTTTGGTATTATTTTTTTGTTTAACTTTGGTTTAAAATGTTTAGGTATTTTTTTTTTTGAACTGAGCACAAAACAATTTTTGTGTTAATATAACCTAGTCTCCTCTGTTCTTCGGGACCAACAAGGGATAGTACAAAAATATTCACCTGTTATCCATCTACTAAACTTTCCGCCTGATCTTAGATTGGTATGCAGTGAGCTGATAACTCACCAATTTATACATCACATTTAGAGGGTTTTTTTTTTTTGGCGCAGCGGCTAAGCAAGCACCCACAGTTTTCTTCCAAACCCTTTTAACATTGCCGGAGATTCTTATTCTGGTATGATTATTCCAGCCCTCGTTCAAGAAATATCAATCAATTGATCCACACACGTTTTTAAAATATTTTTTAAACCAACTTTTTCTCACTTTTTTTAACAATATAGACACTATGATGCCTCCTATAAATCTACAGGTCATTGCCATTTAATTGCTTCTTATATTATGATCCTTCTTCGAACACTAAATTTTGATAGTTAAATAAATTTTTTTAAGGAACTATTAAAATATATATCAAATGTATGTTTAATAGAAAATTTAAAATTACTAAAGAAAAAATAAATGTTAAGTTTATATACATATTAAATTTTTGGATTACATAAATGTTTATTAAAAAAAAGTATTTTTATTTATATTGTATTTCATGTGATGGTATTATAAATATTATATGCATTTATAGTAAAACTAAATTCTTAGATAATTGAAAATTTTAAAAACTATAAATAGAAAAAATGAATATAAAAATAAAAAAAATTGAATTAAGATGTAAAGAAATAATATTAAAATATAAAAAAATGAAATACTAAATGATGGAAAGTTATAGAAACATTAGAATTTAAGTGACGAAATGAATATCAAAAATCGATATTTAAAAGAATATATAAGATGAGATATTTACAAATTAGACATAAACCATGACACAGTCAGAAATCTCGCGATTCGCGCAATAAGTGGGAATATGAATCTAGTTCATGTAATGTGACAGTTTTGTATTTTTTGTATATGTTCTAATAGATTATTTTTGTATGTTGTGATGTTCCTTTTACATTTAATAAAAACAACTTTTACAAGGTTAATAAGTTATAAACCTATTTCCATGATATACACAAATTTTTAAAATCCATCAAAAATTAATTTAGATTGAGTCTATTGTCTACTCGGTTTGTAAAGTTCAACTTATACGACAAAATATTAAGCTCAATTGAAAATTCATTTGCACCCTCTCTCTCTTTTTTCATTATTATTTGTATTGTTGAGAAACTCTCTCAGAAGCAACTAAGAGCACTTCTATTTGTAGTTTCTAATGGAATTTCTCAATAATAAAAGAAATGAAAATAAAAAAAAGAGTGAGAATAGGTTACAAATTGAAATCTTAATAAAAACGATGTGCAAATTTTGTCTTTCATTGATTAGTTCATTTTCTTTTCATTATTTTTATTTTTATTATTCAATTAAATTATTATTATTATATCTATTAGAAACTTTCTCTTCAATAAAAATGCTGTAATGGGATGCTCTAAGACTGACTAGGTAGTGAAGGCTGTGAAGAACATTTTGGTTACAAAAATAATTAGATAAATAGGTGGTGAGAATGTTTGACAAAAAAAAAAAAAGTGGTGATGACTGATGAGCAGCAACGTCCCTAGCTTATCATATCACAGTAGTCAATCAATTTACGAAACAACAAAAAAATTTGCTTTTACAAAAATATATTTTAACATTAAAACCAAAAAAAAGACAATTTGCAAAAACAGTTACTATTCATATCAAATGAAACTGGAAGGAATTGAAAAAGGGAAAACAACAGCAAATGCGACAATTCATGGTGTTAGTGATGTTTTGGAAGTTTTAGCGACAATCCAACGTTCGCACCTTATCATTATCTTTGTGATTTTGAATTTATGTGTAATGACATATAGAGAGAGAGCAACACGTATCATATTGTTTGACAACAACAACCACTCGAAATGATTTATCCACAAAAAAAAAAAAAAAAAAAGATGAGAGGCCTACTCAATGAGGAGCCACTAGTTAATTCCCAAAACGCTATCAAGATCTAAGATCTGGACTCAATCATTAGAAACTAAGAGAGAATGAGTCTGACACTAAAGTTTTTGCTTCTATTTGTCTTAAATCATCATGTTAATTCTGGTTCTATTGTCAAGTATCTTCCTGGTTTTGATGGCCCTCTTCCTTTCGAACTCGAAACCGGGTTTGTAAAATCTTTCTTCTACAACAATGTCGTTTTGAGTTTGGAGTTAGTTATTAGTTATTCTTCTGAATGAAGGTATATTGGTATTGGTGAAAAAGAGGAAGCGCAACTTTTCTACTATTTCATCAAGTCTGAGAACAATCCAAAAGAAGATCCTCTTCTTCTATGGTTAAATGGAGGACCTGGATGTTCTTCTATCATTGGCCTTCTTTTTGAGATCGGTAAATCTATAAGCTTTATTTTAATGACTTGTTTAAAAATTGGGGGGGGGGGGGGATATTAGGGACTTGTGGCTTTTTTGTTTTGTTTTTGAAGGACCTTTGGCTTTCAAGTTAGAGGTTTACAATGGAAGTGTTCCTTCTTTGGTCTCTACTACATATTCATGGACAAAGGTAACATAAAGTATGTTCACATGTTGATCATAAAACCAATGATTTATTCTTGATTTTTAAAAATTTTGGATCATTTACTTAGATGGCGAACATAATATTCTTGGATCAGCCTGTTGGAACTGGCTTCTCCAATTCAAGAACTCCAATTGAAAAAACTAGTGACACAAATGAAGTTAAGAGGATCCATGAGTTTCTCCAAAAGGTAATAAGAAAAAATTGAATTTTCTTGAAAACCAAAACTAAAAAAATATATGAATTTTTAAAGAATATGTCTTTGTGCATTAAAGTTCTTGCATATACGTTGTAATTCTCTTGGTGTAAACTCATTGAATGATACCAATTCCACAGACATGTTAACCAAATTCGTTAAAAACTTCTCCTCTCTTTAATTTGCCAAATTATTCAAGCTAATTTACACACCCTGAGTTTTACGTGTGTGTGTGCGCGCGTAGTGGCTAAGCAATCATCCACAGTTCTTCTCCAACCCTTTTTATGCTACCGGAGATTCTCATGCCGGTAAGATTATTCCGGCCCTCGTTCAAGAAATCTCAAAAGGTATCAATCAATCAATCACCCTACATTTTTCTTTGAAATTGTGTAATCAATATTCTATCACATTTGAACAATATAGACACTATGATGCAGGAAATTATATATGTTGCAAACCTCCTATAAATCTACAGGTCATTGATATTTGCTGCTTATATTTTTTATATACTTTTTCGAACATCGAAGATTGATCTAGTTATGTATTTTCTTACCAAAAACAGGGTTATGTACTAGGAAACCCGTCAACTTATGCTGAACTTGAACAAAACTATCGCATTCCATTTTCTCATGGAATGGCATTAATCTCTGATGAACTCTACGAGGTATGAAATATATGGCACGCTTAATTTTTTATTTTCTCACTAGAGAGTTTTATATTTGACGACTCTTACTTTTTTTTTTTTTTGCGAACTGTCTCTAACTATTAGATTATCATTTTTATATCAAAATCAATGAGTGAATTAAACTATAACTCTTATATACTAGTCAAGATCTCTTGCTCTTTTTTGAAAAGGGTTATTATTTCCAATACTAACCTTGCTGTTTTTCGAAGCCTCAAATGATAATACAATGTTCAATTTTTTTTTTCCCTTAATAGTCAATGAAGAGAATCTGCGAAGAAAATTATTTCAATGTGGATCCACGTAACACAAAATGTCTGAATTTTATTGAAGAATACAATAAGGTACACACTCTGAATTGGTCAATCCTTTTTTTTGCGTGGCAATAAAAATTATCTCTAATTCAGATTTGTTATGGTTTATTTACAGTGCACTGGCAAACTAAATATTTATCATACGTTGATACCAGATTGCAATGAAACATCTCCTGATTGCTTTGTAAGTTATACCTTTCCCCTTCATGTAAAAGGGTTTGGAAAAACATGAGATTTTATATATTAATGCTCCTATTCAATCAAAAATTTTAGTTGATCAAAAGCTTACAAAGAAAATCAGCTACTGTTTATCAAAAAATAAAGAAATCAGCTACTAAAATAAATATCCGTTTAAAACGGAGTAACGATAATAAAGATGCATGTATATATGTATAGCTGAACGTATCTAAAATTAGTTATTATAAATAGGTGATTTTCATAAAATTATTTGTAGATATATTCTTATTTTGATAAATAATTTACAGAAATGTCATTTTTATGATATTTCGAGGAAACAAATTTATAAGTTTCTTTTGTAGTATTATGGGTATACTCTCTTGGGCTATTGGGCCAACGATGCAAGCGTTCGCGAAGCTCTTCAAATCAATAAGGTAATATAAATTATGGTAATATAAAGAAACTTTAAAATCTAAATTATGGACTATATCTATTATTACAGGGGAGCATAGGACAATGGATGCGATGTAATCGGACTTTGCCATACAATCACGACATTGAAAACAGTGTACCATACCATATGAATAACAGCATTGATGGCTATCGATCTCTTATTTTCAGGTTAGAGTAAAGTCTACTTTTCAAGAACTGAATCTGTTCCCTATACAACTACAAGTATGGAGGGGGCAAAAAATTATCATAACAAGAAAGATCGAACCAAACAAACCAAATTGAATTCAACCAAAACCAAAACAAAAATTTACAGAACTGGAACATATTTTAATGTAACCGAATATACAAAATTTTATCAAACTTTACATTTTCTAAAGGTACATATACACATGCCTATAATAGACAAATCCATATTAAGTAAATATAAAATCTGTAAATCGTTATATGTTTATGTTTTAAAATTATTTTTCTAACTCCAACAAAACCAAATCAAAGCTGAAAAGTGAAAACGAAACCTACATTTCATCAACCTAACAGAAACCAAATCATATGACAAATGGTTTTTGATTGGTTTTTATTTCTAAAAATACCAAAGATCTTACAATTAAATCAAATCGCAAACCAGATTGTCCATTTCTAAGTACAAAATTTAAGATATTATGAACTTGGTGTTGTTTATGGTGAACAGTGGCGATCATGATCGTGTGGTCCCTTTCCAATCAACTCAAGCCTGGATAAAATCTCTCAATTACTCCATCCTTCATGACTGGAGGCCTTGGATGATAAACGATCAAATCGCTGGGTGTGTATATATATTTTTGTTTTATGTTTCTCTTGTTCATTTGTTTTCTCATCGTATCACAAGCTTATCAAACTCACCTAAAAATCATTTTTGCCTTTTTCTTGACAGTTACTCAAGAACTTATTCCAATAAGATGACATTTGCTACTATCAAAGCAAGTCTTCTTGTTTCAACTTAATATATTTATTTTCATTGCATTACATTAGAAGTGTTTTATAATTGTTTTGAGCGTTTCGACTATAGGGATGTGGACATACGCCAGAGTATAAACCAAACGAGACGTTTATCATGTTCCAAAGGTGGATCAGTGGCCAACCTTTGTAATAGAGGCTCATGGCCTTACATATAGAGAATAAAAATATAAAACATGAAATGTTTGTATACAGTGTAATTATCTACTATATGAGTACTTACGCTACGCGCAATTGCTTGTTTTGATTTAGATTACTCTGTCGCTTGTTTGGTTGTTTTCTGTAGATCAGTCTATACAACGAACTATATAGTCATATTAATATGTTAGTTTTAGGGATGATGTATTTAGGTTCTGTTTGGTTAATCAGGATTTTTAGTAAAAATATTACCAAACTCTAACCAAATTAATTTGGTTTTTTTATGTACTTTCCTTTTGTTATACGTAGCTTCGTTTCATTCAATTAATATTCGAGATACAACTCGTGAAAAAGATATACATATAGTTCATGACACAAAACTTGACTTGGTGAGTGGTGAAGATGGAATTAAAGTTAGACCAACCAAACGTTGCAAACTGCTAACTATTAGCGGCTAAGGTCCAAAGCCACTTTCTAACAATCCGGATCCCATACGTTCCTAACAAGTAATAAACTATCAAATGTAAGGATCATCAAAATGATGGCATATAATTATCGAAATGTCCCTATTTGTTCCACTTAAAAATTTTCAAGTAAACCTTATTTGAGAGTCCATGTATTGATGGTAGCCATGTTTGTTTCAGGGTCCCTAGCAACATCAACTATTATATTCACTTTGTAGGATCTGAGTGGGTTGAACAAAAGATAATATTAAACACTTTGTCCAAGAAAGGGTTTGAAGCTTTAAGTATCAACAAAAGGAGAATAGCAAAGATCCTAAATCAATCAGAGATTTTCCTTGTACTTTGACATCTTTAATATCTCTTTAATATCTCTGGTTGCTTGTCGGCTAAACTAAAAAAAGATTGGAGCCGATCAGAGATGACCTTACGAAGAGGAGAGATGCTCAGAGTTTGGATAACAAGTTTGAGAAAGATAACGGATAGGTAAGGGAGGAAATACAAAGAGATACAACAGTAAGAGTAGGTGAAACAAGGGAAAGAGAGGTATTTGTATTTGCCGATAAGGATGAGAGACAAAGATATAACCTTTCCAGTTGATTCTTGGACACCGATCCTGATCTCAGCGAGATGTAGGCTTAACCTCATATGTTTCCGAACTCGTGAAAATCCTTGTGTGTTTCCATTTATCTTCTTGTTATGATTCTTTTTCTTAATCTCACCTTGCACGTTCTGTTTTTTTTTTGTTTCTTCACAATCTGTTTATGGTGCTTCTTAACAATTTATTAGTTAAGGATTTATGGATTGGCCTTTGGTTATCTCACACAATGTAATGTTTGAAACCCATGTTTCAAGTTAGATCTACTTGAATTTGATAAATATTATAGAATAGAATATATTAGACTTGTGTTGAATATAAGATCCTAATATATATATATATATATATAGAGCGGTAACATTAACATAATGCTAACAATCACACAATGCAAACTTTCTTAATTCAACTCTAATACATAATGATAATAATTTGTAAAAAAGTAATATAAAGATTTAGAGAATATTTTTCCTTTGGATTTTGTGGGTTTCATATGATAACCGGTCTTTGATGGCCTATAATACTTAATCCCTAAGATACGTATTTTGCTCTCCAAATTATTTCTAAGAAATTTTACAAACAAGAGGAGTTCCTATATTGGATTAGCCTGACAGGAGAGCTTTTAACATTCAAAGGTGTCTCCCATGAGGTGCATGTCCCTCTTGTTTCAATACATTTCAAAGGTCGTGTTTCAATTTGATGGCAGCAGACCAAAGTACAATGCAAACGTTTTGGCTAAAATGCATTAAGTCATGGGAAAAGATGGCGAGAAAAATGCATAAGAAATGTTTCATCAACTGATAAATAACCAATTCTAAATAAAATGCATTTTAAATAATCTTACCTTGATTCTTTTTATAAAACAGAAAAATATAACTAGTTTATTCTCTTGTTTGGGTATTTTTTTTGGTTTTAATGTTTTGGTAGTTCTTCTTAATAAAACTTCTATAAAATAATAATATTGGGACTGCCAACTTTAACTAATTTATAAAAGTATTAATTTATAGAGAGATTTTTTTAATTTCATAATTTTTAAAAAATATTCTATCTAAAATAAAAAATATGAAGACAATATTTTGATATCTTTAGATATAGAAACATGCTACAAAGCAATTATCGTATATAGAATTCTATATTTTTTTTGATGTAATTCGAAAAGAAAATACCAGCATTTTTGATGCAATAATTAAAAGTCATAGAACAGTTTCAATAAAAATGCGAATTTACAAATAAACAAACTACACTAGACTCGGTCTCTTCAAATTATATTATAAGTTTATAAATGATTAGGGAATATGCAATAGATGATCCTAGAACACAATGTATTTCGAAAAATGAATTTTTTTTAAACAGTGAAGGCTCCAAAATCTATAATTATTATTTTACCCCTATCTCTTTCTCTCTTCGTTATCTTCTTCATTTTCTTTGTTCTACCATTTTTTTCTTTCACTTACAATATTTTCTCTCTCTTTCTTCTCTCTATTTCCTTCTTAATCTCCGATTATCTTCCTCTATCTATTCCTTCTCCAATCATCGACTCTCTCTCCTTCCTTCTCCCTCCTCCCCCTCTCTCTCTCCCCTTCGTCTCCTTCATCCCTTTTCTCATTTCTTCTCGTTTTAGATCTGAAATTGCTCTCTCCCTCCCTTCCTCATTTCCCCACTCTCTCTCTCTATATATCTCTCTCTTTCGTCTCCTTCCTCACTCTCTTTTCTATTTTTCTCGATCTGAAACTTTCACTGTATCTATCTCTAACTAGCTTGTTTTATATAAATTACATATAATTATTTTCCGATATCATGTTATTATGTGATGTACAAAGTTGTTTTACTGATTATATGTTTTTTTCTCCATAATTACGAGCCATTTATTTTCATTACATTATTTTTCTTTTTAAAACATGTTATTATCTCCAGTTCACGTAAACATTCACATAATTTATCTCCAACTAGCTTGTTTTAATATTATATTACATGTTACACGTAAAAATTACACAATATAGTAAAGGATTACAGTGTCATCTATTACATGTTATTTTCTGTAATGTCATGCTATTTTTCATATGACATGATTTTTTCCTCCAAATTGCAAGCCATTGTTTTCTATTTCACGTTTTTCTATTTAAGACATGTTGTTTTTTCTAATATAGATAGTTTTCTTAATAATACGCTCGAACTCTTTCTTTCACATGGGAGCATTTATGTCTTTTTGCTTCTTTCACTTAGTCGGCCGAGTTTTTTTTTTCTAAAACAAAAACGACTCTGAGGTTATTTACTTTATTTCAATATTAAAAAGTTGCTGGACCAAATTCTGTAATTCCTTAAAAATTCGAAGGCTCAATATATAATATTAAATTCGTCTCAAACATCACTTAATTTTGTCATCTATAAATTTGTCTAAAATTTTTATTTTATTTTATTCTTCTTAAGATCTATGGTCATTTTGCAAATTGATCCAAATGATTATTAATATATGATATTAGTGAACTATATATTTACATAAAATTTTTAAATAGTGTTAATTATTATAATAATTCAATTTATAGTGATTCTTAGTTTATAGTAATTTATACTAATTATTAGTTTATAAAGATTTTACTGTATATTCTATTTAAAATTATCGCTTTGCCTACCAAAAACTTTGGGCAACCCCAGAGCAAGGAACATGAACAAAACAGCCAGAGCGGTAAAAGAACCAACGTCCATACCTTATCCATTATTCCTGCTTGGTATTGGTGATTTTGCCCAAATTTTAGCGAGAAAAGTAACGTGCCTATCATAATGTTGGCTTCTAAATTTTTGCAACCTTATCATTATGAAGGCTGAGTTGTCAAATGATAATTTTAACGAAAATTTATAATATTAAAAATAAATTGAAAACAGCAATTTTGTTTTATCGTATCAACAATTTAAAATTTAAGAAATAATAATAATTTCGTTTTACTATATACATATTAAAAAGGATAAACATTATGTTTACAAATAATGTTATAAACCTATTTCCATGGTATACAGTGTACACATTTTTTTATCGATCCATAAAACATTTATTATTCGATTACTTAGTTGCTTACCTGCTTATATTTTGTAAACTTCTGTTTATAAGACAATTGTAGTCATATTGATATGTTGAATTTACGGCTGGGCTTTTCAGATTCAATTTGATTATTCCGGTTATATCACTGTAATGCTAATTATCCAACACGAATATTAGATTCTTTGTAATGTTATAATCTACCATTAAATTTCCAAATTTTCTATTAAATTCTTACACTAATGTATGTTTTTTATGTGGATCAATTGATTGATTTAGTTAGAACTTGACACAAGAACTTCATCACCGAAATCATGGTCTCTAATCAGTAGAGACTAGAGTGTGGACCGTCTTCCATAATTTCCATTATCAAGAAATGGTTTATACAACCGTTCTCACCGGTGTTTTTATATGCATTTGATGCTATATAAAAATTCCTATGGAGAAATAAATCGTTAGTCTTTAATTTTTAATGAGTAAATTTGGATTTTTTCTTAAATTCTGAAAGTTTGGCAATTTTTGGCATTTTCCCTTTTTTGGAATATGTATATCAAATTTCTTGTCAGTGGGATGGTTAACCAATTAAAGACTTACGTTTAATTTTATTTTTTGTAAACAGGAAAATATAAGTTATTTTATTCTATTGTTTTAGGTCTTTGATTTAAAAAATGCTATATTTTAAAATTTTGTTTGGACACCAGACAACTCTGGACCGGGTCTGAGTGAGGGCCAGGGCCCAAGAACAAAAGGAAAAAAAGAAAGAAAGTAAGAGCGTTATAACTTGTAAGCATTTATTATTTGGTGATTTGCTCAAATCTTAGCGACGACAAAAAAGTAACGTCCCTATCTTGTCATTATTCTGGATGTCAGCGATTTATAAATTTTGTGGAAAATGTAATGATATATTGACTGATGTGATGGTTGCTGCACCAACCACGTGACTCTAAAAATGGTTGTACTCAACTTTTAGCGACAAGTGAATTAGCAAAACCCTATCTAACGCCTTCTTTTTTTTGGTAGTTAACAATTATAAATACCCTTTATTCGTAAAGGACTCCATTTTTTAAAGGTAAAAGAGAATGAGTTTGACACTAAAGTTTCTGCTTCTACTTCTACTTGTCTTGAGTCATGATGTTGATTCTGGCTCTATCGTCAAGTTTCTTCCTGGTTTTGAAGGCCCTCTTCCTTTCGAACTCGAAACCGGGTTTGTAAAAAATGTCTCTTCTGATTTTACCAATTCAATTATGTATTGTGAGTTTAGAGTTAGTAATTAGCCATTTTTATGAATGAAGGTACATTGGTATTGGTGAGCAGGAGGAAGTACAATTGTTCTATTATTTCATCAAATCTGAGAAGAATCCAAAAGAAGACCCTCTTCTTATATGGTTAACCGGAGGACCTGGCTGCTCTGCTCTTGTTGGCCTTTTTTTTGAGAACGGTAAAACTATAATATTTCTTCATTTGCTTAAACTAATAATATGAAATATTGGTGAGCGTTTCAATGATTTATATAAAAATTGGGGAAAACATAGGACCGTTGGCTTTGAAGTTCGAGGTTTACAATGGAAGTGTTCCTTCTTTGGTCTCTACGACATATTCATGGACAAAGGTAACATAAAGTATGTTTCATATTGATCTTTGTAATATTTTCTTGATCTTTGTAAATTTTGGATCATTTTCCCAGATGGCGAATATAATATTCTTGGACCAGCCTGTTGGAGCTGGCTTCTCCTACTCAAAAACTCCACTTGATAAAACTAGTGATACAAATGAAGTTAAGAACATCCATGAGTTTCTTCAAAACGTAAGAAGAAAAACGTGTGCTATAAAGCTCTTGAGTCTTCTCTATGTTGTAATTCTCGTGGTGTAAAGTTTGGATATCAATATCAGCAAGATTTGATCGTCCATAAACATTTAAGCCCAACACAATCTGATTTTTTTATTCGAATCAAGCATAAAACGATTTAGGTTTTTGTTTTGTGTAGTGGCTAAGCAAGCATCAACAATTTACCTCCAACCCTTTTTACGTTGTTGGAGATTCTTATTCCGGTATGATTGTTCCGGCCCTCGTTCAAGAAATCTCAAATGGTATGCTTAAATCAATCAATCCTCATACACTTTAATTTAAATATTGTTTAACAATGTGGACACTATGATGCAGCAAATTATATATGTTGCAAACCTCCAATAAATTTACAGGTAATTGATATATTACCTGCTTCTTATATTATGTATACTTTTCGAACACTAAAGATTCATAGTTATATATATTTTTACCAAAAACAGGGTTATGTGCTCGGAAACCCGATAACACATGCTGAATTAGAAAAAAACTATCGTATTCCATTTGCTCATGGAATGTCATTAATCTCTGACGAACTTTACAAGGTATGAAATATATCCAATGCTTAATTTGTAATTTTGTCACTTGAGAGTTTTTTATTTGAATATTTTTATTCTTTATCAATCGGATCTAACCTTACCATTTTTCGAAGCCTTAAATGATATAACAATGTTTCAAACTGTTTTTTTTATACAGTCAATGACGAGAATCTGCAAAGGAAAGTATGTAAATGTGGATCCACGTAACACAAAATGTTTGAAACTTGTTGAAGAATACGATAAGGTTCACACTCAGAAATTTGGTCAACGTTTTTTTGGCTTGGTAATAAATATCATCACTAATTCAGATTTTTTTTTTGGTTTATTTACAGTGCACTAAAAAAATAAATGAAGAACATATACTAATACCACAATGCGATAAAATAAATACAGAAGAGACATCTCCTGATTGCGAGGTAAGTAATATCTCTTTCCTCCATCGAGTAACTTATGTAACAATGGTTTTGAAAAACACCGGATTTTATCTGTTTCTGCTCCTATTTGATCTAAAATGTAACTGAATAAAGCTTACAAAGAATCAAAGATATCAAATATTTAATATCCATGAAAACAGAGTACTGAAGATGCTGATATCCATTATATTCATATATGTGTAAATAAACTTATATGAAATGTTTACTTATTATGCATATATAGATGATTTTTCATTAAAAACTTCATATATTCTATTTGAGTAACTGAAGCTACTGATACCAAATCAAACATCCTGAATTTGGACACTATATTTAGCTAGTTTTGAAGAGGATATGATCGTGAATTTCACCCCCCAAAAAATATGATTGTACTATTTATGTTGAACCAACTATTTGTGGACATCACCAAATAGTTATGAAAATACGAACCTAATAAAAATGGAAGATATATGTAAAATAATTTGTGGACATGTCCTTATTTTCATAAATAGTTCACACAAAAATGTAATTTTAATGATATTTTGGAGAAAAATACATATATACAAGGTTTCTTTTGCAGTATTATATTTATCATCTCATTGAATGCTGGGCCAACGACGAGAGCGTTCGCGAAGCTCTTCATGTTCATAAGGTATATATATATGCTAAGTTTGTTTAAGATCCATTGAAGAAGTGTGATGATATAAAGATAGATTTTAAATCTAAATTACTGATAATCTATAATTACAGGGGACTAAAGGAAAATGGCTGCGATGTAATTGGACTATTCCATACAATCACGACATCATAAGCAGTGTACCATATCATATGAATAACAGCCTCCGCGGATATCGATCTCTTATTTATAGGTTTGAATTACATCACTTTTTAATATCTAATATTCGATCTTGTTCCCTATACAACTACATGTAGGGGTGGACAAAATTTTGCATAACCAGACAGATCAAACCAAACCAAATTAATCAAATGGAAATTTTTTTAGTAAATATTGAATTTATTAATTAACCAAAAAAAAGATTGAATTTATTATTTTAATATCCAAAGAAAACAAAAACTGAAACATATTTGAGTGTTATCGAACCAAATTGAATCGAATAAACTAAAATTTAATAATTTTTTATTTTTAAATTATAAATACATATTCATATTAGACACCCATATTACGTTAATATCCTATTTATTAAAAGTATTTTAGATTTATTTTGTAAAATTATATTTCTAATACAACCAAACCAATTCAAACTAAAACCCAAACCAAATTAATCAAACAAAAATTTTCTATTTTTTGTTAACAAGGGAATTTTGTGTCTTGGGTCCATAATCTCTCTCGGCCGTGAAACCAAACCAAATTACCAATGGTTTTATTTGGTTTTTGTTCCTATAAAACTGAGGATCGAATAAACCAAACAAAAACAAAATTGTAAACTAGAATGCATATTTCTAACTAAAAGATCCAAGAGATTATAAAATTTGTGCGGTTATGGTGAACAGTGGTGATCATGACTTCACGATGCCTTTCCAAGCAACTCAAGCCTGGATAAAATCTCTAAATTACCCCATCATTCATGATTGGAGGCCGTGGATGATAAAAGATCAAATTGGCGGGTAAAATATATATTTTAGTTTTCTCTTGTTTCTTCATCTCCTCTTTGTCACAAGCTCACTAAACTTACGTAAGAATCATTCTTATCCTTTTTTTCTTTGACAGATACACAAGAACTTATTCCAATAAAATGACATTTGCTACTATCAAAGCAAGTCTTCTTGTTTCAACTTAACATTATAACTATCACTGCGCTACAATAAAATTGTTTTTTAATTTTTTTTTAGCGTTTTGATTATAGGGAGGTGGACACACGGCACAGTATTTACCAAACGAGACCTCTGTCGTGTTCCAACGATGGATTAGTGGCCAGCCTTTGTAATAGAGAGGCTCATGGCCTTGACGAATGAAAAACAAAAATATGTAACAAAAAATTGTTTTTAATATCTATAGAGGCTCATTGCCTTTTCACCTTTCTGTCATTTGTCTCTTCGTCTTCGTTTTCTCTGTCACCACATTGTTTGTAATATTCATTTATTTTTGATGCAATTCATTTTTGTATTTAATTTTTACATCCAAACTTACTTATATAAAAGGAACATCATTTGGGTGTAACGAAATGCTCCTTGAATTACAGCAAAGCTTCCAGTGACAACTTCATTTCTTAAAACGTTGTTCAACTTACTCTGTTAGAAATCTATATTGTCACGAGCTTATAGAAGATATTTTCTTGTATGCATCCATATTCAATTGCTTTGAATGGTTTCAGGAACTAAAAGCTGTGGAGGATCTATATCTGAGGAGAGAACAAGGATACGCAGGTGGACTTTTTGTGGGGGTGAAAAAGGAGATTCAGATTTATCAAATGAGGAGGTATGTTGCAAACAAGAGTTCCCTATGTTTTTTCATCGGGTCCGGGTAGAGACCAAAGGTCTTCGGTTAATTTACCGAAATTTCCTGTCGATATACTTGTCTGATTGGATGATCTATTTGGAATGGATTCTACTGGTTTTATTTCTGTCCTCATCGGAAGCCAGGTTTTCTTGCTACTAAAAATGTTTAGGGATGGACAAGAATAACTGAAATCGTATTAGGAAAAATCGAAGTCTGCCCAAAAGGGCAATCAGGGGTTGTATAATAGTTAAGTATCATATTTGCCCACTGAAGAATTTGGAGTCTGACTGTTTTGAAGGAGGGAACTTAAAACATTTGAATGAATATATTTGTACGTTTCTAATAAGAATACGTTTTTTTGCTTGTCATCACATATGAAGCAAATCTTAAAAGTCAAAAACCACAAGCTATAATATCGAAATCGAATAAATCAAACCGGAAACAAAACTGTAATCTAGATTTATCTTACTCTTACCTACAAAATTCAAGAGATTATAAAATTTGTGCGGTTTATGGTGAATAGTGGTGATCATGACAACTCAAGCCTGGATAAAATCTCTAAATTACCCCATTGTTCATGATTGGAGACCGACGATGATAAAAAAATCAAATCGCCGGGTAATATATATTATAAGGTTTCTCTTGTTCATTTATTTCCTCGACGTCACAAGCTTATCATTGCCACGTAAAATTCATTCTTGCCTTTTTTTTTCTTGATAGATACAAGAGAAATTATTCCAATAAAATGACATTTGCTACTATTAAAGCAAGTCATTCTTGTTTTAGCTTAACATTTTTACAGTCGCTGCATTACAATGAAAGTGTTTATTTAATTAATTGAGCGTTTGGAACACACGACAGAGTATCTACCAAACGAGACCTTTATCATGTTTCAAAGGTGAATCAGTGGCAAAGCTTTGTAATAGAGGCTCATCTACGTGGTACTAGCAGAATATTCACACTACGCGCAGTTTTTTGTTTTCGAATGTTAAGTGTTTTTGCTGTCTATTATTGTGAAGTTATTAATCTCTTAAACTCTCCAGAATCACTTTCTCTCTCAATATTTAAAATCACTCGTGCATTTAAGAAAATAATAGAAACCAGAAATTGACACTGAAAATTTTACGAGTTCAGAGATTGCCATTATCGCAACCTCCTACATCTCGCCGGGACTATATCACCGGAATACACTATCACCGGATTAACCACCGGAGTTTACAATTACAAGATACAGAGCACAACTTGCTCTCAAGAAGAAAAGGAGAAGAAGAAGACTCGGAGAGAAAACTATCATCTCTCGTCATAACTCATCTAACTTAGTCTCTCCTTTTAACCTTTACTTATCTTGTATCTAACCCAAGAGATTAGCCGGAACCAGACTCATTATGAGTTGAGCCTTTAGCTAATAAACCATAGCCCAACTAACACTAATCCAATCTAAGCCCAATCACTTAAGCGTCATTAGGATCAGCCTAAGAACATCGACCAGTTCTCACAATTATGTTATATTTCTGTGTTGCATTCATGTAATGTTACATTTTTGTGTATTTTTTATGTACTCCAAATTATATAGTGTTTTATTTTCTTTTTGTTAAAGCCTCATAAATCATAATAGGTCTTGCCATTTACTTAATAAGTTGACGATCCATTGCCTTTTAGCAAATTACTCCTATATATATAAACAGGAAAACTAGTTCATTCTGCTCTTGTTGGGGTATTTGATAAAATAAAGATAAAAATTAATAATAAAAATCATCGCCTTAGTAAGTTATTGCCTCACCAACTAGCTAATCACACGCGAGCCCTCCTCTAACGGATTCCTCCTGTTGTTTTAATAATGGCTCCATTTCACAAAGAGTGTCACTCTAACATTTTTTACATAAATAAAAAAAGAAATTATGTAAATATTGGTTACACCTTTTATTAATACATTATATAAGTTTTTCTTTTTAATTAGTAAGGAAATAATATGAACAAAAATGAGATTTAGTTTAAAATTTTTCACTAAAAACATAAAACAATATTATTTGTGAAACAAAAATAAAATTTTAAAACGACTCTTTATGAAACGGAAGAATTACTGTATTTTACCTTTTTACCTTTGCTTGGGTCGTGATGCGTTGTAGTTTGAACCGTCTTGGGTGAGAACAAAAATCCAAGACAGCAATGAGCAATAAAAGCAACGTCCCAACTTTATCAATTATTCATGGTGTTGGTGATCTTACCTAAATTTAAATTCTCGAGGAAAGTGGAATGATAAATATATGTAATGGTCCAAATTTCTTTACTATTAATGCTGCAACAATACTATACTATTATATAATATATGTGATAGTTGAATAATTCCAAATTTATTTAAGATTGCGGCACCACACGACATTTGGCCAACACGGATATTTTTTATTTATTGTCAAAACGAACTCAAAATGGTTGCTCCATACAAAATTATGAGAAGAGCGCCACTCAACTCCGGAGCGGCTACTGACTAGTAAATTAGCAAAAACATATCCAACTTTTTGTGTAAAGATACTTTTATATCCCCGAATGGACTCAAAATATTATAAGTACAAGAGAATATGTTTGACACTAAAGTTTCTGCTTCTTCCACCGCTATAAAAAAATATGATTTTTGTTTCAAAATCGTCTCAAAACTGAAATATACGATGATTTGCGACGATTTTTAATTGTCTCAGTTTTTTCGTCGCAAACTGTATGTCATTGCAAAATCGTCTTAAAAAAAGAACGATTTTGCAATGACACCTATAATCTTAAAACATAGACGATTTTGCGATGAAATCTATAGTGGCTATTTTGCCACGTTTTTGCAACAACGTAACGAATTGTAAAATAGAGATGATATTAAGACTAAGTTAAGCGTAACAATAGAGTTGGAAAACTGTTACAACGATATGGGATGAATTTGGGACAAACATTTTTGTTTTGGCATCACAAATATGCCATAAAAGAGTGTGGCGATGTTGTGACGATTTAGTAATTGAAAAACCGTCGCATATTAGTCACGCTTATTTGGGACGAAAAAATAACGGTAAATTTGAGACGAATTTGTGACTAAAAATAATGTAGTAGATGCGTCCTAATTTAGTCATAACAGACTGTGACGATTTTGTGACTATATATAATGTGTAGCTTAATAATAAAATATTTAATTATTTACAAATTAATTTATTTGCTATAAAATAATTTATATAATAATTGTTAAATGAATAAATATAATCATAAATCCAAAAGAAATTAATTAACATAAAAAGTAATATTTTAGGCGGATCATGAATCTAGAAACATTAAAACATAAATAAAATTTTAAAACATTAAAAACAAATAGTACAAACGACAAAATAAACAAAAACAAATTTAAAAAAGATTATGGTTAAAGTCATACATATATGGAGGAGATCCGGTCGGTACATTTTGTTGAGAACCACGTGGTTGGGAAACAATAGAGGGTGTATGAGTATGCATTGTGGGGGTGGACATGCGATCCTGCAATTGTGGATCTTGGCTTTGGATCCAATGGACGACTTAGGACAAAGATAAATGCGTCTCTTGCAAAGTAGATTGCATCTCATTCAAACCAGATTGCGTCTCATTCAAAGCAGATTGCGTGGATTGATGTCGGTTGAATTTGGCCTTGTACTTAGCAGCTTGTAACTCATTGGCAGCCGTTTGGTCTACGATCATCTTCTGTGCAACCAGAAGTTGTTCTTACAGAGAAGTAGTATAAAGTTACAACTAGACGTACCTCAACAGTTGTTTTTCCCGAATATGCGCTCCATACTCCCAAGACCATAAGAATTTTCCAGTTTGTCTGGGATAGAAGACTACAAAAAAATTTATGCATTTAGAAAGTTAATTAGAAATAAATTAATGTTGACAATTTAAGTTATTTTTTACCTGGAGAAATATAACGTTTAAGTTACAACTAGACTACCTCGACAGTTGTTTTTTCCGAATATGCGCTCCATACTCCCAAGACCATAAGAATTTTTCAGTTTGTCTGGGATAGAAGACTACAAAAAAATTTATGCATTTAGAAAGTTAATTAGAAATAAATTAATGTTGGCAATTTAAGTTATTTTTTACCTGGAGAAATATAACGTTTAGCTCATCTGTAAAAAAAGAGACGGAGCCGAATCCTCACCTATTGTCTGAGATAGCCTATCCTTTACGTTCTTGTCAAAATTTTCGCATATTTGCTTCGCTTTCATATCTACGTACGTCTCATCCGCTCGAGTATGCGTAATCTGAAATACCTCACCAATAGACACAAAATTACCTAGTTTACAAATAACATTTGCTTAAATCTTTAATAAAAATGTTTATAAATCATTTTTCTGAATAAATAAATTAATAATGTTTTAAGAATTCGCATTTAAAACTTTTTTCTAAATAAATAAATAAATAACGTTTTTGCAAAGAAGAAGATGCCTTTGTTAGCTAACCTAACAAGATGCAGAATTCGTTAAACAGCTTCTCTGTGAGTAGAGGTCGGCTTGTGCATATATTGGGAGAATCTATTAAGTGCAAAAGCAATGTCTGGACAAGTGAGACCCAAGTACTGTAAGCTGCCAATCGTGGCTTTATACTCAGTGGGATCCGAGAAAGGATCACCAGATGTGAGTGTAAGCTACTTCAATGAACACATAGGAGTTGCAATCGGCTTGTGAATGTTGTTCTTGGATCGAGTCTGCATATGATGAGTGTTAACCGGAGCTGCATCGTTGTGCGTGAAAGGTTCAGGCAGAACAACTGGTGCTAACAGAGGAGCAACATGTTCCAGTGGTCCAGCTGGAATCGGTGGAGCTACAAGAACCGGTGAAGCGTCATCTGGTTCCGTTGCGTCCGTTTCTCCGTCAGGCGAAGAATCTTTACCATCTTAATTTGGAATAGAATTATTTATCATTACCAATATTGTGCTTGTTTCTAGTGGAAAAATAGATAACTTATGTGGAATCGAACCAAGTTAAGTTATAAATATGATTCAAAAGAACAAATAAAATTTAAATTCACTTTCTATATCCAAATATTCAAACAAAAGTGAACAAAAATACCAAAGCTTATCTTAAAAGAAAACATTTAAACTAATTTGGTTACAGTGTTCACTAAACCAACCCACATATATATATATATATATAATTACTAGTAATGTTCATAATTTGACAACATATAATATATTTTATTTTGTCTATGCAAAATCATCATACCATTCTTCATCATTAGCATCCAAATATTCTTCTTCTTCTTCATCTTCACCTGGTCCAAGCGATTCGACCGGACGAGAAATGTTTGGAATGGTTCTTGCCTCACAAACTATCTTCATAATCTCCTCTACTCTTTGAGGACAAAAGTTAAGATTAACATTCCTTTGATAATAGATTGCTTGTGCTGACTCCTTTAGTTCTCTTGGCAAATTCTTTAGGAACCATGGATGACTCTTAATCTCTTTAAGAGTAGCTCTCTATAATAGGTACGAACAACAAATTTTAAGCTGAATCAGTTGATTAGCGAGATAAGCATTAAGATTAAAAATGTGCTACCTTTGTATTTATATTTCAAAATGTTGTTTTTACATTCAAGAAAAATATAGCAGTTTAGCTTTTAAATCAAATATTATTTACAAATTATAACCACGTAATACAAAGCATACATGGAATGGAAAAAATCATGTAACAGTACAGTAATACAAAACATTTTGGTTACGCCATTTACGTCAAAAAAAGGTTTTATCATATAAATGAAAACCAATTTTTTTGTTTGGCATCAAACATATAATAGATATATATATGTATATAGTGATATACGATTATATATATATATAATGATATACTATTATATATATTAACTATATATATATGTTTATTTACATGTCGAAATATAAATATATATATATACACTTACATGTGATGGATTGGCAACAAATATACGATATAATAACTTTTTGCAATCTTCAGATATGTGAACATATCCGGGAATCTTGTACTTTACAGCCATTATTTTCTGCAATTTCAAACTCAATGACATATAATTGTGTGATTATATGAATCATTTTCCTTTCATTTAATTTTATAGAAAAAAAGAGAAATACCTGAACAGTTTTTCGGAAATTGTGAGGATCTTTAGGGTCTTCGAAAGGGTAAGCTCCTACCAACATAACATAAAGTGCCACTCCACAAGACCACACATCAACCGACTGTCGAAAGATATGTATCAAACAACCTCAGATTATATTGTAAATCTCTAATCAACAATTGTAGACTTCTGTTTTATTTTTCTAACCAAAAAACTCCCAACCTAGAGTTATAATTTCCTCGAACCAAGGAGTTGTAACATGTTAAATGTTTATATTTCCCGTTGGCGAATGCTCGAACTTGGGACATTAAATAGTTATGTTGTATGAATTGTGGGAGGTAGAAATAAGAATTTTGATTATGATGTTTAGAAAAAAAAAAATTTGAAAAAGAAAAATTTGAAATCTTTTTTTTGAAAAAAATTGAAAGAATAAATAAATAAAAACTTTGTTTTTTTTACAAATGGATTTCTTTTTATTTTCTAAATAGAAAATAATAATAATTTAAACCAAACTAAAACTTTTTTTGAGTTTCCAATAAGTTTTTCTTAGTTCACATAAAACTCGGATGATCCAAAATGGATAAGTTCTCTCTTAGCAAAGGATGTTGATTAAAAGGTAACACCATGAAAATATGCAAGTTATATTCGAAAATCAGTGTTAAAAAAGCGGTAGACGCTAAGTGAGTGGTGATCCTTGATCTAGCACCTATAACATTTAGAGGGGTGAAAATATAGAATAATTTTACATGAGTTTTGAGAAGATTTTAATGAATTTAAGTGAATTATGAAATTTGTTATTAAAATTTTATGATTTAGATATTTATATTTTTAACTAAGAAGTTTCAGTAGAACATATTCAATCATTTCCGCTATTTAAAATATTCAATAACAATGGATTTTATTGTATATTTTTAAATCATTAATTCAATAACACTTTATTTTAAAAAACCATTTTAATACAAATTTTTCATTCAATACACTCATCTTAGTTGGCGCTAGATGATTTTGAGCGGTGTAAGCAATTTTAAAAACAAAACCATATATATTAATAAATTAATCATGTGTGATAAAACATAATAAATAATTGAATAGAAAAACTTTAAATTTTAAAATTTTAAGAATTTTTGAAGAATGAATTTGATGTTCATCATCTTCAAACCGTCTTTATAACGGAAAAAGTAATCCGAAAATATAACCAATTTAAAATGAAAATAAAAACTTAATGACGAAGTTTGAAACCTATAAAGAAAAACGAAATCATGTTGTTTTTATTTAAAAATATTTCTCAAGACAGCAACATAAAAAGAATTCGCATACGATGTTATTTTATGACTTTTTAATTTTATTTATCAAAATGATACATTTTAAAATTAAAAATAATATATACTAAACATATTTATTAAATTCACCTAACTCATCCAAACCCGTCTAATAAACGTCTAGTCCAATTAATAGTCCCAAATCCAATCATCCGTTTCCACCGCTTTTTAAAAATCCAAATGGTTTAGAGGTGTCTAGCGTGACGACTACCTATGCCACAAAATATTGCATATGGCCATTTAATTCGAATTATTGGATAAAGTCAACATATAGTATACAAGACTAGTAACATATGTCATGTCATGTGAGTGGAAATTGTGAAGCTTTTGTCGTTTACTACTCCTTTTCCATCTTTTATTGTTTTAAAACTCTATTGAAAGTGGAATGTCGACGAGAAAAATACTATTGAAAGTGGAAACAAACTTGTAAATATCTTTATTACTACTATTTAAAATAGTGGAAATTAATGCTTTCTGAAAATAATTTAGTTACCTTTCCGTCGTATTCCGAACGACCAAAGACTTCCGGTGCTATGTATGCCGGAGTTCCCACCGTTGATTTTGGGTTGGAATGCAGAACGGAAGACTGTATACAAAATTTAATAACTATTTTACATTCAGAAATTTAAAATTTTAAGTTACGAAAGCAGAAAAAATGAATGAATTATGTTTTTTTAAAACCTTTGAGTAGCCAAAATCACAAATCTTTAGACGTGGTGCTGGGCTTCCATCAAGCAATATGTTTTCTAATTTCAGATCTCTATGGCATATTTGCTGCAAGAGTAACTTGTTTCATTAATAAAACACTCACCCACCTATTTTATATACAATTTGGTGGGTGTCAAATTTAATTTACCATGGCATGTAAATAATGGACTCCACAAATGAGTTGTTGAAAGAAATATCTAGCCTGCAAGTAGATTTAATTAATTAATTACCATACATTAAGGTTAAAATATATTTTTTAAACGTGGTAATTAATATCATAGTTTATTTTTAGTTAAAATCTAGCAAAACAAAATAAAATTTCATTTCCAAACCTCAGCTTCACTAAATCGACCAGCGCTAGAAATCCGATCAAACAACTCTCCTCCAGCTGCATATTCCATTACAATTCCGAGATGTGTTGGAGTTAAAACAACCTAAATCATCAACACACCAAATTATAGTTTTAAAAAAAGTTGCATTAAAGCGTCAAATTTGCTGTAGTTTCCGACTTATTATGGGTTGAATATTAAACATGTCGAATAAATTATTGGACAGAATAGTAGTCCAGAATGAATATATTTGCACAAAGTTAGAAACGAATTTTGGGAGAATCCAAATATAAAGTCAAACACGAGATATGTTTCTTAACTATGTCAACTCAGAGATTCGAGATGAAGGACAAAAAATAACCTAAGGTTCACTTCTTAAAAAAAAACAAAAAAAACCACTTGCCTCTTTAAACCGAACAATATCAGGATGGTTGAGAGATCTATGATTAATTATTTCTCTTGCAACGTTCTCATCTATCTGCAACAAACAACCAGTTAACATGAAAGTTTTTAGTATCAGAGAAAAAAAAACAGCAAACCAAAAAATAAAAGAAAATGGACCTTGTAGCCTCGATCGATGAATTTGACAGCCACAAGCTCGTTTGTTTTCTTATTACGCATAAGCCGAGCCAATCCGAAATTACCAAATCCTAAATCCTTCACCATCTCATACTTCTCCATAGCTACCACTTTTTTTTTCTCACTTCTCTAAAATGGTCCTTTAATATCTGTTTTTTTTTGTTGGTGGTGAATCTTCTCTTCCTAACTATTTGTAGAGAGAGATATTTATAGAGAAATAAGAAAGTTATTTAGTTTGTTTGTTAATATAAGTTATTTAGTTTACACATAGCATATATGACGATTAATACTCGACTAAAGCGTTTGAAAGAGCTTTTCAGGATTACCAATGGTCGTTTATTTAAGTATATTTTTAGTACATTTCAGTTTCGAATTCGATTTGATTGATTTAGCTTTGGTTTTTTTAATTTGGTTAGGTGAAAATGTGTCGGGTCAAAAACGAGATATGTTGACACGTGGAATTCGAATGTGACTTTCTAAATCTCATTTGACGCCATCCGTAGCCCATTATTATGGCCCAACACTCGACGTATCTCTGAAGATATTAATCGAGAGGTTTGCTCATTTGTGGAGAGAAATACCCCATTCTCCATCACTCCAAGATAGAGAGAGTAATGTGACTGCAGAAGCAATAGCTAAATGGGTTCTTCCCCTTTCGTGCTTATGAACCATTGTGCTTGAAGGCAATATCAGAGGCTGAGACCCAAAGTTGTATTAATCTTTCATAATCAATAGAAATGTCTTTTGGATTATGCCCATAAAAATTAATTCTCTATTAATATGATATTATCCGCTTTTAGTTATGTGGTCAAACCATCATAAATTTGTTTTTGGACTTTTTTCAAAAAAATTTATACTAATTGGAAACTAATTTTACTTATATATTGGATAGTTGTTTTCTAATATTTCGATGTATGATGTTAGTTTTTATTCCAATAATCCTTCGGTCAAACCAAATAACACCAACCTTAGCATCCCTTCCATCGAAAAAATAACATCAAGAGATCGATATTTCTTAATCGTGAAGTCATATTGAAGGCTTCTCCTACACTAAAAATGCAACCCACTCCAGTACTTAGGTCCATTTTTTAACCTCGTTCTAATACCAATTATTATGAATTGGAGTGAATTATCAAAACCTAAGAAAACAAAAGTATTTTTTTAGGAGAATACCCTTTGCGTCTAAAGTTTATTTATTAATCTAACGAATAAATATTACAAACTTTATATTCTTTTATATAGACTTCAAACCGGATACAATTCAAATATAAAAATGAAAACTTCTAACTTTTATTGTACCATACCGCTAGGCTACGCCTCCTTCCAAAACCTAACCTTAGCCGTCTTTGACCTATTATTTCACGTTGGGCCCATGACAGTTTTTTACTTAATCTAATATAATCCCTAAAATCCATAATGATTTCAAATCACTTTAGATTAACAGTATCTTTTGAGAAAAAATAATAATTAATTATTTTTTTGCGTCATTTTCAATTCAAGATTGCTAAAACAAAAACTAATAATAATGAGAAATTCAGTTCTTAGCATTTAAGCCTTGGCTAAAAGAAGAAGCATCCACTTTCACGTCAACTATTTCTTTACCTTCTGACACAATTTGAGTCTCCCCGATTGGATCCTTATTGCCCTATTGTTCTCATTATGTCCTATCTTAGAGCTTTTTTGCTTTCTCTATACAGGTTCATCATCAGCTCTTTGGGATCCATGATCTAAATTCAGTCTTCTTCCGGGTGAGTCACTGGTTTGTATTATCTTTCTCTTCCTCAAACTTGCTCCTGGAAGGACTTTTGGACTGGTCAGCTTGTTTTTTTACCTGGAGGTCACCCTACTCTTCTCTTCCGTGGAAGTTTCAGAGGAGCCGAGGGCTCAGCTAAAGCAACTTCATTTAGGGGTCCCAGCCTTTGGCTAGCAGGTATCATCTTTCTGCTGTCCTCTTGAGATTTTGGGTGATGGTCTGAGTTTTTTTGCCAGGGATGATCTGACCATTTGTTCTGCAGTTTTCTCTAGCTGTCATGCAACTTCCGTTTTTCTCAGCCTCTCTTTCCTTGTCGCACTTTCAGAAGGGTCAGCACAACTGGTATATTGCACCATCACTTCTCTGAGCTCTCCCAGTGCTTCTTCTATTGCCTGGTGCGATAAAGGTTCTTTGACATGGTTTGGTGGCTCAGATCTTTCTAGGGATGGTCTTCTTGACCTGGAGAAATCAGATATTTCCTTCTTACCCTCATTGATGAGCGGCCATGGCTAATATCTCTGACTTTTTCTCTCCAAATGGGTTGAGGAGGGGGCCTATGGTACCTATACCAGTCAGTCATGTTTGTGGAATGTGACTGGTAGAAGCTCTGAATTCTCTTCCCTTCTCTCCAATAGCCATGTCTTGGAGCATAATGTCTAGATATTTCTTCCCTTGATCTTGCAGGTAAGGATCTACTCTCATTTCCCATATGGTAAGAAGCATATGAGTCATTTCTAACCCCAAATTGGTGAGGAGACATATGATTTGAGTGAGATTCAACTGTACCTTTTGAAGAGTGGTTGTGCACACTTTGCCTGATTGTTCTGAATGGGGTAAGATGACTCTTGGCTTAACTAGATGTTCTTAACTAGTCACTGAGGTCTGGAATTTTTTCTTTCTCGGTTGATTTAGCATATGGGCAGTCCTTCTCCTCATGACTGAGTTTAAGACACTTTGCACAGTGTTTTTCAAGCTTTTAATAAACCACTTTTGCTGTAACTTCTTCCCCATTGTAGAATTCAACCACTGAGGAGGTTAATAAGGGTTGGAACCATTCATAGTGACTGTCATCCTAGCTGAAGAATCAGTAATCTCCATTCCTTCGTAATGACCTATGTCATTTCTAATGCTGTTCAGGGTTTCCCTCATACCAGAGATAGGATGGAATACCTTGAACTTTGATCCAAAAGGGGATTTGACAGGGGAAGGTTGGGTCTGTTGTAAGTTCCCACCTTTGGATTAAGATCATCCATTTAGCAAAGTGGTTAGGTATGTTATCAAAGACCATCTGCAGATTTTCTTCTGAGGTGAACTGGAACTGGAGGATTCCATGTCCCAGATCAGCCCCCACTACTCTAGTGCTTGTTTTCCAGTAATCAAGGCTAATCTAGCATTAGTTTTATCTAGAAGAAATTATCAATGGATTTATAAGCCTTAAACATCAACAATTAACCAAAAATCACCATAATCTACCATACCCAAAGGTTTTTAAAGAACTACTCACTAATCATTATAAAAACAAAAAAAATCATGATAATATTTTGTATAATCATGAAGGGTTAGAAAAAAGGGAAATGTAAATCTAAAAGAAAAATAAGGTAGATTGCATGGAATAAAATCAAAAATCATATAAGATTCCTAGAAACCTACCAAAGCAAAGGGTTTAAAGATAATAACATAATGAAAAATTAGGTCTAAATCATTTATATAGTAGAATCTAAGCAAACCGGGTTAACTGAGACAAATTAGGTTGGTCCGAGTCAAACTGGGTCAAACCCAAAAACAAGAAAGAAAATGTTGCAATGATTGGTTATGTTGAGGACTGGTGACTGACCAATTTTCTCTTGTAAATACTCAGTTTTGCATTTGTTTAAATCGGTTTGGTTGATCGGCCAAATGGCCGATCTACTCAACATATGTACATGCGTGTTTTCAGCGACTCCTTTGGACAATAGTCTTGATTGGTTGGGTGACCAATTAGCTTGACACTGCCTCCATCTTCAACTTCTTCTTTGTTCTTCAATTCTTTAGCACCTTTCTCCGTCTTCCTTAGATTTCCAATTGCTTCATCTCTGCTCCAAAAAATCTTTATAATCCTTATTCTTGAATAACTCCACTTCAAAACTCTAAGAGGAACAAGTGCATATGCAAATATACTTTTATATGTCTAAGTGTGAATGAAAATGCGTAAAAAATTTCCAGAAGCAATGCTCTAATAGACCAAAAAGTACACAATACCAAATAGAAAACAAGCAAAAGAAATGTAGGTTTAGAAAATGAAGATCTTAGTTGGTGTGCAAAGCCTATTAACAGTCATCATCTTCACAATATGCCAACACTAATACCATGGAGACTTGAATCAGAAACCATCAATTACTTAATAACCATAACCCATCAATTACCATCAATTACCCACCAATAAACACTTGACGATTCTTTCGTGTTGGTACTTGGCTCCTTTATGTTTTTTTCTTTTTCTTCTTTGAAAAGACAAATAACCAATTTTTAATAAAAGCAGAGGCTCTTTATCATATGGGTCTACGTGCTTTTGCTTCGATGATAGGCTTTCACTTGTATTTTTGTTGTCTTTGTTTTGTAGGTTTAGAGATTTTTTAGTGTTTATAAGGAACTTCAGCGAATGACAAATAATTTATAAAATGGCTAATAAATTTATTGCATAAACTCAAATTTTGAAGTATTTTATAAATCCTCCCAAACCGGGAATGGTGATGTTTACATTTTTGGAACCGAATTACAAAAGTTGAATAGACCAAAAACTAGATCTGACGAAGCCCAGATGCAATCCCGACTGGAAGAAGTCCTCGGCCTTCCACGTAGGTGACAGATCTGTTTTGTCGACGAACCCCCAACCCACCTGAGACTACCCTCCTTCAATCCAGTCAAGTTCAAAATAACCAACGATCGACATGCAGCAAGAGTGAGGTGGCCAAAGTCGACCCTCATCACCATCGGTCCTGATGTCTTTTCGACCGTGAGACACGGCTTCCACTCTTGAACCTCGACATACGATGCACCCCTCTGAACCATCTGTTGATTTCTGTCACGGGGCTAGATCGGCAAGCTTTCACGTTGGTTCATCGACCACTTATTTTTATCTTCCTCCACCGTCCCCGAATGGATCTTCACCAGATTTAGGCAACGACGAAGCTATCTCGCTTTATGTAGCTCCGACCACCGCCCTGCCTCGACTCGGCCATTCCTCCACGCCTCAGCATCATCAGAGACTTAAGGATCGAACCTCCACTTCTACCAAATACACACCTCATGAAGTACAAGAAGATAAGAAACTAAAGCAATCCTCTCACGACACTGGCGATCAAGGGCCGGTGTGCCGAATAGGCAACGATGAAGATGAACGGCGACTTGGTTGTAAGAGATAATAGAAAAGCTTTGCAAAAAGAGAAAGAATTTGTCACCAAATATTATTTTATAGAAAAGAAAAAAAAAACACTCTGAAGTTAGATTGGTAAAGAAAAATATAACTAAATATGTATTTTGATAACATTTTCATTTGTTGAAATTTTTTGGCGTCAATGGTTTTTACACCAAGATTGGGGTTTGGTTTTCAGAAAGCGTATTTTCTTATATATTAGTCTTTCTATTTCACAAAGAATATCGTTTTAAAGTTTTATTTTTATTCCATAAAAATACGGTTTTATATTTTTAATGTTGATTTCATCCCTACTATTTGAGTTTATTAATTAAAGAGATAAACTTTATTAGGAAAGTGTATTGAACAGAACATTTTGAGAGATTTAAGTTAAAATAACAAATCATATATTATTGAAAGATATTTTTTTTAATTCAATGTTATTTGATTAATGATTTTAAACTGTACAATCAAATCTACTGTTATTAAAAATATTTTAAGAATTAGATTAGAAAATTTTATTTGATATTTCAAAGAATTTCATAGTTAAAAATATAAATATCAGAATCGCATGGTTTTAAGTTAAATTTCAGATAATTTAATAAAAAAAATTCATAATTCACCAAATTCATCAGAATCATTTCAAAAGTTATTAAAATTCAAATCATTCCAAATTTTTCATCCAATTCACCCTTTAATGTATTAGTAATGATATACGTAGTAAAATTTTAGATATTTTTCTTAATCTATCTGAAAAATGATAAATGACTTTATTTATGAATTGGAAAAGTACTATAAATTAATAGATATAAAACTTATCCAAATTTTTAAAGTGATGCGTACACTGCAGTCTTTTTTTCTAATATATACTGCAGTCTTGACAATATATACTAATACATTCAGAGTGCTTCAATCAACTCCAAGATTTTTGCTTCCTCATTAAATTAAGTATCGAAAAACGATCTCTGACGTATGTTTGGCTTTACAATAACCATCTTTTTAGAAAATATACAAAAAGATTTGATTCGTTTTGTCCTTTGAATAAATGTTACCGAGAAATTCTGATGATGCACAGAACTCCTTCAAAGGCTACTTTTTTTTCCATTCATCACCCACAGAAAAAAAACCTTTGGATTCGAGTTTTTGTCCTTGCAACCATAATCTTGGATTTATTTTAACTTTTTTAAACACAATGGGCAACCAAAAAGAGATGGTTCATGTGTTTTGTCTGTCTGTGAATGTGTGAAGCACTTAGACAAAAGAAAAGAGATAAGCGTGGTATCTAGGTTTTCGAACCTTGAGTTGGTGGGTGTATTCTTTTGTGAATCTCTAAGTTTCGTGTAAGTTAAATATATTTATATTTGATTTATATACACTTAAGAAATTGTTTTCTATTCAAGTGACCCTTTTAAGAAACTTAAAAGCCTTTTTAAAGCTTTCTTGAGAAGAAGATCGAACATAGATCTCTTCTATTATATTTCTTAGCTTTATTTCTCTTTTGAGGCTTAAGATCTTGAAGTTTCTTAAGGAGAAAAAAAAATGAAGTTTATGAAACTTGGAACTAAATCTGATTCTTTTCAATCTAAAGGAGATAATATTAGGTCTGTAGTAACATATATTTTACCTCTCTTGTCTCTCTGATGATGCTTAAACTGACATTGGTTTTTGCTCTTAGGTATGTAGCAACTGAGTTAGAAACAGAGATCATTGTCATCATAGGCAATGTCAAATTCTATCTGCATAAGGTATGAGAATGAAACCTTAGCTTCTTAAACATCATAAAAAAAAAAACATTCTTCTGTTTATATTTGTCGTCTGTTTTTTCAGTTTCCATTGCTGTCCAAAAGCGGATTCTTGCAGAAACTCATAGCAACACCAAAAAATGAAGAAGAGAAGAAGAACCAAATTGATGAGATTGACATATCGGAGATTCCTGGTGGTTCTGTTGCTTTTGAGATTTGTGTCAAGTTCTGTTATGGCGTCATGGTTACTTTAAACGCTTACAATGTGGTCGCAGCTCGTTGCGCAGCTGAGTTCTTAGAGATGAATGAAACGTTTGAGAAAAGCAATCTTATTTACAAGATTGATGTTTTCTTGAACTCAACCATCTTTCGTAGTTGGAAAGATTCTATAATTTTTCTCCAGACAACAAGAGATCTATGTACTAATTACTCAGAGGAGCTCGTTAAGCGTTGTCTCGACTCTATTGCTTCTACAGCTTCGATAGACACTTCGAAAGTCAAGTGGTCTTACAGTTACAATAGGAAGAAGAATCTTGAGAAGGTGAGAAAACCAGAAGAAGCGGTTCCAAGAGACTGGTGGGTAGAAGATTTATGCGGTCTTCATATCGATTTGTATAAACAAGCCATCGAAGTAATCAAGAAGAGAGGTAAAGTCCCGGATAACGTTATTGGAGAAGCGTTACACGCTTATGCAAGAAGAAGAATAGCTGGTTTTAGCAAAGGCTCAGTACAAATCATTGACAGATCTTTAACTGATACAATCATTGAGCTTCTACCGGATGAGAAAGGAAGTGTTTCTTCTAGTTTCGTGACCAAGCTACTTCAAGCATCGATCTTTCTTGGATGTGAAGAAACTGTTAAAGACAGGTTAAAGAAAAGAATCAGTGAGCAGCTTGAAGAGACACCAGTGAGTGACATCTTGATGTTTGACTTGGAGATAGTGCAAAGCCTAGTCAAGGAGTTTATGAACCACGATCCGAAAACTCACTCGAAAGTATCAGTCGCAAAGGTCATTGATGGATACTTAGCTGAGAAATCAAGAGATCCTAATCTCCCTCTTCAAAACTTCCTCTCTCTCGCCGAGACATTGTCTAGCTTCCCAAGACAGTCTCATGACGGGTTATATCGCACCATTGACATGTTTCTGAAGGTAAACAAGAATCATTTTTGTCTTGATTCTTGATGTTAATGGTGTCCTTTGGTGTTTCATGGTTTTGATTTGGGAATTTCAGGAACATTCGGGGATTAGCAAGAGCGAGAAGAAGAGAGTATGCGGGTTAATGGATTGCAGGAAACTATCAGCGGAAGCGTGTGAGCATGCAGTGCAGAACGAACGTTTGCCAATGCGGGTGATTGTGCAAGTTCTCTTCTTTGAACAGATCAGAGCCAATGGTTCATCAACAGGAAACAGCACTCCTGAGCTCACCACTACGACTCTAAACACTGAAGATGATGAATGGGACCATGAGAAAGAGTTTTGATTGAATCTTTCTCATTTGTTTCTTCAGAACTACATCAACATCTTTGAATTTCCTTTATGTTTTCTTTCTTTTCTGAATTGGAAACTTTTGGTTCTTGACTTATGTAAATGGGTCATGGAGTAATGAGCTTTGTGTGTGGCTTGAAGCCGTTCCCATCTCGAATTTTAAAATGAGAAATAAAATCAGAGAACAAAATTTAGAGTTAATGTTTTACAAAAATCGAACCAAACCAACTCAAAATTTAAACCAAACAAAACTGAATTACATTGGATTTTTTTTACATATAAAATCGATATAACCATAACTCATAGAATCGAAGAAAACCAAACCAAAATTAAACCATAAACAGAGTTGCCCACTTTAGTTGTTGAGAAAAATCCAGTTTTAGATTCTGATTTTTCCACTTTTGAAAAACGTTTATAAACCCTTATATAATTTAGATATTCTGGATATTTAATTCTATGAGATGGGTCTATTCGTTTGGCAGCCGCAGGAGATTACGGTTGCAATATACAGCCAAACAATGTTTATTTATCAACTGTAACTTCCTGCAGTCAAATGCTGCGGCCAGACGCAAATCGTTGCGTTGAAAATTTTTAATCGCAGAAAAATCTGGCGGCACATCTCATTTTATTATGTTTAAAATTAGTAAAATCATCAAGATTTAAGTCTAAAAACTAAATAACCTAACAATTTTGATTTTTAGAATACAAGTAATTATTAACTAATATGCAGCCCAAACTGCCGGAAAACCATCGGAATCGACAGAAGTTTCAGAAACAGCAGCGTTTTATCCACCACACGTGTCGTTTTGGCTAACATGCGCTTCAATTTACAATTTAACACGCTTAAAACCGCCCACGAATCGGGTGGATACTCTAAAAACTTAGCTGATCCGGGCCATGATCCGAACCCTCCTCCCTTTGTATCGCCATGCCTAACCGCGTGAGTGAAGCAGGTCATTCTTACATTTATCACTGGTTTGAATTCTTCCAAAGGAACCCATATAAGCTCTTAAAATGCATTCACTTCTTCTGCATTCTTTTTTCCTGGTTCTTGGATAAATGTATCTCTGGTTCTGCTGCTTTTGTAATCTAGTAATCGAGTAATAGCTCTATAACAATCCTTAATCAATGAAAAGAAAGATGTCTCATGGAGAAAAAAAGATGTCTCATTTTACTCTATTCGTCTTCTACATTACTACTATCTTTTAGATGGTTGATTTAAGCAGTTGACAGAAATGGTGAAGCAAATAATTAGAAGAAATTAAAACGAATTGGTTGGCAAACACATAAACTCCATGTTTAATAGACATGCAGTTAATTTCAGTTAAATTTTTCTATTCCCTCTATCTCATAATATTAGATTTTTAAGGGTTTTTTCTTGTTCCATTTTATTGAATGTTTTCAAAGTTTCAATGCAAAAAATTAATTTTATTTAATTTTTGTGACTATTAATATTGTAGATTACTATTTATCATTGGATGAATTGTTGAAAGTAAATATTCAATTATATTTTAAATATGTTATATCTTTAAATTTTCAAAAAAGTAAGTTCAAACGTTTTTAAATTATAACTTTCAAAATTTCAAATATTTCATCTATCAAGCCGGGTTGTTAGTCCATTTTAATCAAATCATTTTTTGCATTACTACTATATTTTACCAACTTTAATTGTTTTTTTTTAATAACTTCTTTTTTCTCTAACAAACAAAAAAAGTCATGACCATTTTGAGAAAACTTCTAAAAGTGAGACAATAAAATGATAGACAGATGATAGATTTTTATGATATAACTTTTAATATCTGTTAACCAAAAAAAATGATAGATTTTACCTCGGACGAACTTTCTCACACTTAATTGAATTTGAAGTTTGTTTCCTTCCTTCCTACCATTCATTACTCTTTCAGTCGGTTCCAAATTTTCAAAAACTACTTACTCCAGATCAGTTCCAACTTCTTTCGACAATAAGAAGAACCTAATCTCCAAAATTAAAAAAACCGTTTTGTGGATTGTACATTTCTTTAACACGCACACACTAGAGAGAATGAAAGAATGGCAAATCGATTTATAATAAATTTGAATCCGTAAAGAAATGAAAATCAGATTGAACAAACAAATGTTTCAGGATCACTGGCCACGCGGTGTGCGGCTGCTTTCTGCATTTCTAATCGGGTAGAAATACGGGTGCGCCTGAAGAAAAAAATCATATCATTTCTCAATTCACTTTTAAGTAAATCTTAAGAAACTCTAAAGAGATCATTAAAGATAAATAAATAAATCTGTTTCTTACCATTGCTTCTTTGGCCGTTGGCCTTTCTTGGTGATCATATCTCAACAATTTGTCCACGAAATCAACAGCCTTTTCAACAACAACGAAAATAACCAGTCAAATTCATCTAAAAATCCTCTTTTTTTTTCTCAAGTGAAGGCTTCATACATAATATATATATAGAGAAAAGCAAGTTGTATACCTCAGGAACTGCTAAGTGCTGGTTTTCAGAATTGATGAACTTTGACCATGGCTTCCGACTATGCCTATACAAAAATAAAATCAAGAGAGTATAATTCAAAATTCTGAAATGCTAAGGAGAAAATTGGAGTTTGAAAAGTTCTTGAAAACTTTTAAAATCGGGTTACCTTCCCACGAGGGATGCAAGATTAGGATCCAACTCTATGCGGTATTTGTTTAAGTAGGCATTGAGTTCGTCTGTGCCAAGCACCTACACATTATCATACATTACACATAAGGAATTATATGTATCTGTAGCTATAACTTTGGACGAGTGTAAAATCTGTTCAGCATAGAAGGGACACGATAATTCAAAGATGAAAAGCTTTTGTAATCGTTACCTTTGTAATTTTAACCAATTGGTCATAATTGTCATGGCCATAAAAGAATGGCTCCTTACGGAATATCTGCAACAATGGATTATAAAATATTAATCACTATGCACTGTCGAAATTCTTATCACTCCAGTACAGCTAAATTAAACCAAGTTAAACTAATTATAGCTTAAAACGCTCACCATTCCAGCGAACATACACCCAAGACTCCACAAGTCTAAGGAATAGTCATAGTCCTGCAAATCCACTAGCAGCTCTGGACCTTTAAAGTACCTGCTCATCAGATATGAAGTGAGAAATGATAAACGTAAAGAATCCTGCAGAGTAGAGATTAGCAAATAACCAAAGGGACTACCTTGAAGCAACACGAACATTGTATTCTTTCCCTGGATGATAGAATTCTGCCAAACCCCAGTCAATTAAACGAAGTTTCCGCTGCTCGTGATCAATCATGACATTATGCGGTTTCACATCTCTGTGCATTATTCCACGCGAATGGCAGAAATCCAACGCCTGTATAAATGTTATAAGAAACAACATATCAGAAACAAGTTAATAGCTGAAGAATAGTGGACTCAAAAGTCAAAATAAGGTGAAACAACAGTGTCTGACACTATACAAGTATACATTAATCTACTGATTACTTTTTCCAGAGCATCAAAGAATATTAAATACAAGAAATCCCAATCTAAGATTAATGAAACTCGATTACTTACCTTTAGAAGTTCATAGATATAATATCGAACATCATAGTCTGAGAGTGTTGGATAGAGGACTTTGAAATCCTTATTGTTTACGTGTTCAAATATCAAGCTAGGCGTCTTCGACTGCTGATCTCTAACAATGTCAAGCAACTTAACAATATTTGGCCCACCACAGAGGTTCTGCAGAATCTTAATCTCTCTCTTAATCTGCATCAAGGAGCAGCAAAAACATGTTAAAGACGAATTCAATCCAAACAAAGGGCCAGGAACCATACATTTTAGAGACTTAATCCTGAGCATATAATTAAACCAAAACCAGCAAGCGGCTAACCTTCTTCTTCTTCACAGGCTTCAAAATCTTGATAACACACTTGTCGTTATCAGTAGCATGAATGCCTTCAAAGACCTCACTGTATTTTCCCCTTCCTACCTTCCTCACCACCTCATAATCATCCTGTACACTGCCACATCAATGAAGGAAGCTACTTGAAACACTGATATACCAAGTTGTAACCACATGATAGACACATATTTTCTGAATAGTAACACACCATACAAACTCAAAATACCAATTCAACCGTCTAGTTCACAGGCCAACATTTTTACAAAAGATCATCCTGTACGCTGCAGCATCAATGAAGCTACCTCAAACACTTATAAAACAAATAGTAACCATACCATACAAACTCAAGATACCAATTCAACCATCTCTTTCACATAGGCCAACAAAATACCAATTCTGCAGTTTTCAAGAGATTATGTAACAAAATAATTATCAATTCTGCATTCGATACTGATTTAATCAACCCTAATTGCCTAAACCAATCTAAAACCAAACGCAAACATCTATTAATCGATATAATTAGGTTTAACAAAGAAGAATCCAGAAAGCGAAGGTTTAATCGATTTACCCCCATTGAATAGCAAGAGATTCATAATCCCAATAATCTTTAGGTTTAACAACGTTGACATCAGCGTAAACCCTAGCTTTCGACGGCGCACCGGCACTCCGAATAGATTTTCCGATTTTCTGCGCCAGCGTTTCCGATTTATCTAAACTCTTCACGCGTGATTGCTGTTGTTGTTGGCGGAGATGTTGACGGTATAGGGAGGCGCTGGAGGAGAAGCGACGGAGGTGATAACGGAGGGAAGAGAAAAGGAGATTCCTCTTCGCCGGAGAAGACGAAGAAGAAGAGAAGGAAAGGAGAGAGAAGAGATTGTCGTTGGCGGCGGAAGCGTAGCGAAGAGAGGAGATTGTGAATCGAATACAACCTTAAGGCCATTAAAGTCTTTTTAAAACTCTATTGTGAAAATGAAAGAGAAGGTAACGAATTCGCTTTTCTTTTTTTTTTTTTTTTTTTTTTTTGTTTGCGCTTCGGTTTCTTTTGAAACGACGACGTTAACAAGTGAATATGAAACGATAACGTTTTGTGGACCTCTTTTGTATACTTGCCTACTTGGAGACCTACCAAACGCTAAATATTCTTGCTGTCTATGTAAAATATACAGTTATTTTTTTACAAAAAAAAAATAAAAAATCCTTACAACTTCAGCATTTTTATCGATTTTTTAGTCAATTTCATTGTTAAATTGGATAAAATATAAATCCGAGCAAAGTGCAGGTAGCTCATTTAAAATTAAGAAAAAATTTATATGCTGATGAAAAAATGTATTAAGTTTCGATCCAAAACTTTTATAATTTTATATAAACAGAAAAAAGAGATATATTCTGATTTTGTATTTAAATTTTTACAAAACGATAAATCAATATATGATAATACGACTTCGAATTCATATATTATTTTTAATTTTCAAATTTATATATTTTATGTTCAAGCTCTATAATTTTTAACATATTCAACCGAAACTTATCTTAACTACTATTGGAGATATTGCAAAGATATCGGAGAACAAAGCACTTTTCTTCATCTTCAATAAAACACTCAGAATTTTTTTTATCTTTTCTTTGATTTCTTCATGATATTGGAAAACAAAACAAGCACAGATCTCTTGCTCTGCTCTGTTCCGATATCTCTCTGCTTGCTTTGTTCTCCGATATCCCTGCAATATCTCCGATAACTACAGTTTTCGAAAATGCTAAAAAGGTAGAAAAAGTATAAATACAAAAATTCGGATTAGTTCGGTTATTTTGAATTGTTAGCATTAGCATATAGTGATATTTCCATAAGGCACCAAGAAGCTTAAACGGTTCGATCCGGTTCAAGTATAAATATATTATTTTGATCGGTTCGAGTTGGTTTAGATAGATTTCGGTTATCGCCAGTCAGATTCTTCTTCAACCTTTTTAATCCTGCGCAGACGCACTACCTCTGTCTCGTCATCATCATCTACTTCAACCAACCTTGAGACGATAAGAGAGACGACTCATCGCTAAAAGCTCACAACAAGTCTCCTCCTTTACCCATCCCCAGATCCAAATTAATGTCGAAATCTAGGGTTTATACAGATGTTAACGTTGTTCGTCCCAAAGAGTATTGGGACTACGAGTCTCTCGTTGTTCAATGGGGGTAAATATTTTCATGGCCATTTTTTATGATTTTTTAACATCTTTGCGATCATTTTGTGTGTCTTCTAATGGAATTTGGTTTGTTTCCAAATCGAATTTTGAATTAGAGAAAGTATAAATTTTTAGGGTTTGAGCTTAGGTCTCTGAGCACACTGTGTTAAAGTAGATATAGAAAATATATGATTTTTAAATCAATCTGAGTGAAATTCTTAAATAGTTTGGATGATTTTGATAATACTTAAACTCTTTTTGTGAAAATCTTCTTCAGTCATCAAGATGATTATGAAGTTGTGAGAAAAGTTGGTAGAGGAAAATACAGTGAAGTATTCGAAGGCAAAAACGTTAATACGAATGAACGTTGCGTTATAAAGATCCTCAAACCTGTAAAAAAGAAGAAGGTGATTTAGCTTAGCTCATGAACATCTTCTTTGTTACATTGTGTTTTATTTGTTTTGCTGAGATTTTAATATTTTATAGTAATTTGATGTAATGCAGATAAAGAGAGAGATCAAAATACTTCAAAACCTCTGTGGTGGACCAAATATTGTTAAGCTGTATGATATAGTCAGAGATGAACACTCCAAAACACCTAGCTTGATATTTGAGTTTGTTAACAGTGTGGATTTTAAAGTATTGTATCCTACATTGACTGATTACGACATCCGTTACTATATATATGAGCTTCTTAAGGTAATGTATCACTCTTACCAGGAATGACTTTTACCATACATATAGCATGTCTCTGTTTTATTGATTTAACATAGATTGTTATCGGTGATTAGATTACATTAGTTTTATTGATGATATTGTGTTTCAGGCATTGGATTTCTGCCATTCCCAAGGAATTATGCATAGGGATGTGAAGCCTCACAATGTCATGATTGATCATCAGCTGCGTAAACTTCGTCTGATAGATTGGGGCCTTGCTGAGTTTTACCATCCGGGAAAAGAGTATAATGTTCGAGTTGCCTCACGGTAAACATCAGATATCACAGCTTAATTTCACCTTCCTTGGCACACCCAATATGGGTATTCATCGACGCCAGTGATTGAAGCTTTTAGCTTTGCAATCAAAGCTTGTTAAGCTTTTTGTAGTTATTAACTTGTTATACGCATTAGACTAAAAATCTGTGAATTGTTTGTCAGGTACTTCAAGGGTCCTGAGCTGCTAGTTGACCTACAGGATTATGACTATTCTCTAGACATGTGGAGCCTCGGCTGCATGTTTGCTGGCATGGTGAGAACTGTGAATCCTCTCACTCTTCTCTCATAGCTTTGATGTTGGAAGTTATTGCAAGCATTTGAATTTCTGAATTTTAGTTGTTTACACCATACTCTGAACATTGTTAATAACTTTTGCTATGGCTTATTCACTTATCAAATGCTGCAGATATTTCGTAAGGAACCATTCTTCTATGGCCATGATAATCATGATCAACTTGTCAAAATCGCTAAGGTATATTGCTAACCTCTAGGCTGCTAACGTATATTTGCATAAGATTACATTGTAAATATCGATACATTTATTTGACTTCTGGTTGAAAACTCGTGCGTAGGTTTTGGGAACCGATGAGTTAAATACTTACCTTAACAAGTATCAGCTAGATCTCGATCCTCAACTGGAGGCACTTGTTGGAAGGTTTTTACTTCATCCCTGATTCTCTTGTGTTTAGAAGTTAAAAACCTACCGCTTTACTCAACTTAGGCTCGGTTAATTTCGGTTATAAAACTTAAAGCCATTTTCATATGTAGGCATAACAGGAAACCATGGTCCAAGTTTATCAATGCAGACAACCAGCACTTGGTCTCACCTGAGGTTTGACTCTCTCTTAAGAATATATAAGCTTCTTTGTTTCGTTTTGGATGTATTGATTCATTGTATGAACATCATCAGGCCATTGATTTTCTCGATAAGCTTCTTCGGTATGATCATCAAGACAGATTAACCGCAAGAGAAGCCATGGTAAACTTCCTCTTTGAGCACACAAATCTTTTGGTTTTTTCATCAAACTTATGTAATCTGTGGTTCTTTGTTGTGTATAGGCTCATCCATACTTGGCTCAAGTTAAAGCTGCAGAGAGCAGCAGACTACGAACTTAGTTAAACCAAAGCTTGACGATGCTTTCTACTATTTTTGTTTTAACAAGACATTGTGATATTGTTGTAAGAACTCAAAAAAAGACATAAGTTGTATCAAATTGTGGTTATTAATACTTTTTATAAAAGACATTAAAAAAAACATGAAAATGGTGTCCCAAACAAAGCTTCATGATATAATAATAATAGCAAAACACTTAATTGTTGAAACAAGTCCTAAGTAGAGAGAAACAGAACCATAACTTTGTCGACTTTGATACAAACATAGCAAGAGGATCCATACATTTACAGCGGAATCCTTTTTTGTTGAGATAGTAATTTTTATCACTTCTTGAGGTGAGGGAAGCAGGTGACAACATCGGATTTTGGATGCTTGGCTTCAGCGTGCTCCCTGCATTTCACTTCCGATGTAGTGCAGATGAATGTTTGCATACAAACCTTGCACTATATATACATTAACAAGTCACATGTTACTGAATAGAAGAACACTAAACTCAATATTCAATCATAGAGCTGCTCACTAGTAAAGAATCATATGTTGCCATCAGAAATAGTGCATCTTAAATCAAAAAGACGAAATAGGCAAAAATCTTTTAACTAAGATTTCATGACTTCATAAGAACTATATGGTATGGTACCTAATACACAATCCCAAGTAAGTACATGAATGTAAGTTGTAATCTCTACATTCTTTTTCAAATTATGCGCCAAATTGTAATCTGCTTTGGTTAAATGAAAAGTTGATGTTTAGCCAAAAAAACACAATCCAAGCAAGCAAATGATGTAAAGAATCATATGTTGCTATCAGAAGTAGTTCAACACCATGAGATAAATCTTACATCAAAAAGGCGAAAATGCGTAATCACAAAGATAATTTAACTGAGGTTTCATGATTAAGGTTTCTAATTGTACCTAATAAGGCTTCATGTTCCTCAACATTCTCAAAAACTTTCGAATCATAAACTATGACAATAACCCTATAACTTTGATTTGGTTCCCTGAAACCAATCTTAACGAAGACTACATTCAATGTAACTTAATCTTTGATAATAAACCCTATTCCTTAAGAAACTGGTTTTGGTACTTGCAAAAGCCGATTCTAGTGACTCAGAACTGTAAAGACTTAATCTTTCAACATTTGATCATAACCAGTGTAACCAATAATAGTACAATAATAACCTGAATCGACATAGCTTTCTTGTTTGCTTCCAATTGGCTCCCTGTAAGAGAGATCAAACGCAAATCATCAGAAAAATAGGACTTTTAAGGCTAAATCTCCATTTTTAAAATTACATCGACAGAAACACTAAATTTGATTCGAGAAATTTGAATCGGATCATTTATTTTTACCTTTTCCAGCAGCTCTTGCCTTCTCCAAGTTTTTCTCACGAGCCATCTTCGATTTCTGCGCGTTTCCTCCACCCATGATTGATTACGGAAGAGACCACTCAAACCCTAATTTTCAGAAAGAGGAAGAAAAAAATTATACGAAGTGGAATAGTTGTTTTATTTTGCCGACTCAATGAGAAAAAAAGAGTATTTATGTGAGGAGAAAATGCCACTTTGCTTCTCTTTTTCTATAATGCCCACTCACAATTAATTCGCGCACTCACCACCAACCAGGGCTGGGAAGAAATATTGAATCTCGATTAAAAAAAGCAAATATTTAGAAAGGATGGATTTGGATCCGGATGAGAATCCGAATATTAAGAAATTTTGGATCAAAATAAAAAAATAATTTTTCTTATAAAAATGTGGTATTAAAAAATGGATAATCGGCAACGGATCTAAATTCGAATAGTAAAATTACAAAAAAATTTGAGTTTTAGCAAATAAAACAATAATAACTATATTCAATAAAATAAAATAAAAATAGAACCCCTAAAATCTTTCCTTCTTTTTCGCCATATTTTTTACGATCATCTCAACCTCTCTATATGCAACCGTTTTACTAATTTATTATATTGTTTCAACTTCTTTAAGATTTTCTAATTCCTATTTCCAAATTCCTGATATTGTCAAATAATTTATAATCGTTCTCTTCATCTATGGCACGCTTCATCTTTAGTAAAACTCCTTTGGTCATCGAGATGAACATGATCTCATTCACAAGAAGATTCCGGTTCTCATCCACAACGATAAACCGATATGTGAATCTCTAAATCAGTTAGAGTACATCGATGGTCCGATACTTCCCTCTGAGAACGCACAAGCTAGATTCTTTCATTGTTTCAAACGTTGTTTTTTGCGTTTACATTTGCGGGTATATGAGAAAACAAAATTTCTATAAATTTTCTGAACAATATTTCTGTATAATTTTATTCCCTCTATTTTAGACATCTTTTATATAGATTTTCTCTGTATTTTCCTTTTATCTCTCTTTATCTCTTACAAAAAAAAACCTCTATTTTCTTGGTTTTAGCCGTAGACACACATGAGCTTATAAGCTATAAGCTGAGACTAGAGAAGCAGAAGCAAGAAGAAAAATAACTGCATGTAGATGAACATGATCTCCATCTTTAAAGTTCTCAAACATGTTTGTCACACCATTTATCTCCAAAAGCATTGAGGTGATTACAAATTTATTTTATATGGATGTTTAATATGCTAACATCTTTAGAATTTTGGTTCACTCCCTCCGATTATCTAAATTCTGATCTAATTTGTTGTTGTTTAATTATGCACACTAATATAATAACATTATCAAGATTTTTGATATTTATTAATTTATTTTTGTCCGGGTTTGATACTAGTTAATGAGTATCTTAAGAATAAGATCACTCTAGGTCTAATAAAATGCCATCTCGATTTTGTGTCGATTCCGTAAGTTTGAAACTAAAAATTGTGATTACGAAAATTTTTACATCTAAACCACGATTTTTATTATTATTTTTGCTAAACCTTGCGTCCACAATATTAACGATAAAGAAAATTTGGTGCAAATTTCATAATTATGATGAAACTTTTTGATTTTGTAGCTTTTATTTTTAAATAATATTCTATGTTTTCATGATAATTTCATCCCACAATTTTGGCATTGAAACTTAGATTCCAAATTTGATAAAGATTACAAGCAAAATAGATTAAAAAAAGGTTCTTACACTACACCAGCATAGTGCTTTGCTTACATTAGCCGTCAATGTCATGTCTTCGATCAACATATTTTCTTATGCAAGAAAATGCAAAATAAAGGGATCAAAAAATAATTATTTTTTTATTTAAAGATAATTATAAGACGGTAAAAAGTTTTAGATAAGATCAGACAAATATTAAAAATAAGAGACTAAACGCAAATTACAAAATAATGGAATGAAACGCTGCGAAGCTCTAATTCCAATCGTGACATTGATAGTCACGCATTTGAGATAAGTAAGACTAGAAAATTTCACTAAGCCATTTTGCTTTGGTCCTAGAGGGTCAATTTTAGGAACCTTCAAACGTAAGAGCATTTTCATCGGAAGTTTTTAAAAATATATAAATTGCATTGATAAACGTGTTTAAAAAAAAAAATTTTAACCGATTTTTAATTAAAAATTTTAAAAATCGATTGTTAACAACAAAAATTTTAAACACGTTTACCAGTTTATAATAAAAATATTGACAAAAAACTTAGAAGAGTTTCTTACGAAAAAAAATGCTCTAAAAGCTTGGATCATATCTTTTGTTATTTGCACTGTTTAAAATAATAAAACATGATAATATAAAATCTAACTTGAAAAAAAAGCCTCTTGAGTTTGAGTATGGATGTGACATGAACTCTACTTCTCATTGGGTTTAACCGATTTTGGTTCAGTAGTTTGGTTTAATAATTTCTTTATGTATTTTGGTTTTGCTCTTCGGTTTAGCAAACTCTACGTGCGAGCATTTTGGGCATATATGTAACTGGATACCACATAGCAAAAAGAAAGTGTGCTCAAAATTATGGAATTAGACGCAAGCAGTGAGATAATCTTAAAAAAATCTCAGAGATTTTGAGTTCTCGTTTGACTTGATAGTGTTGGACCCATACTTCTATTAAAATAGGTATCAATATTGTTGGACCCATAAAAAATGGGTATTACATGATTATACTGTAGATTTGTTGTAGATTCGTTGTTCGCATATTCTATTTATCTGAATGTTGCGATTACGGTTTTGTTGTGGTTATATCCAGAGATTTTTAATCGTTGAAAACTGTCGCACTACGAACGATTATAAAAATTAAAGAAAAAAATCAAATCTCGCTTCCATGTTTTCCCGGTTTCTAAAAAATATTTTTCGTCTCGTTATCTTTCCGTAATTCTAAGTTCATTCGCAGTTTTCATAATCCGGATTTTTGCATCCTATACATACGTTACATGATTCAACATTAATTTCATTGCAAAAACTCAATACAAATTTATTCCAAAAATATGTTATTGCTCCATCTACGCAACCAAACCCAAGTATATCTCTTTACATCTAATGTTTTTTGAACCTTGTTACAAAATTTCCACTATATAAATATATATATGAGTGATATTTTTTTCTCATCTTCGGATGTAGGATCTTTGGTAATTTTTGATACCTAGTAGAAAAAGTTAAAATTTTCAAGATTTTTAAATTGTCCATTTTGGATATATTATGCTATAATCCCCACGAAAAATAATCTCCACGAACTTATTTACATTTTCGATTAAACAAAGACCAAAACTCTTTTTATTTTGTTATCTTAAAAGTATATATTGGAACTGGTATATCATGGAAATTTAGTAGAACGAAAAAATTAAACTTGGGCTAAGTAAAAGGAAAAATAAACTCCCTTTTTATTTCTGGCTTCTCTCCTCTAGAAACAACTTTCACCAGAACATTTTTTGTTTGTTTTCTTTTTTTTGTTGCCGACGTTCGATATTTTTGTTGCGCCGGCTTCGAGTAAGCCTGACAAGCTTCTTCCTTTATCTTCTTCTCTGTTCTTCACCCCATCAATAACGCGAATCATAACATAAAAGCCACGTAGATCTCGAAGAATTGCCACGTGTACAGCACGTGTCGGAAAGACATGAGCCATACGTGTTCTATATAAGCAAAAAGTGTAAACCTCTTTCGGTCTCACCAGCAAGCATTTTAACAAACGGAAAAAGTATGGAGGAACAGAAAAAGCCACCGACGACGACGGAGCAGGAAGAGAAAGAAGTGAAAAACGATGGCATTTCCTCCATCAAGAGCCCATACTTGGATTATGATAACTTGGAAGATTACAAGATGAGAGGTTATGGAGCCAAAGGCCACCAAGAGCCTAAGCTCGGCATGGGAGGTGGAGCCACTGATGCTCCCACTCCTTCAGGAGGCGTTGGTCGTGGCGGAGGTGCTGCATCGTCGGATCTTTCCTCCACCGGTGCGATTAACCGTCAAGGAGTTCCGTGAAAAAACTCTGTTATGGCTTCTTGGGAAGCCCAAAATGTAGGGGTTTTTTTTGTCGGCAATTTTAATTTTCATTCAGATGTATTGAATTCAAAGTTGCCAAAAAAAAAAAAAAGTTACTATTTCAGAATAAATGGGCAATAGTTAGGGGAGGTGCGCTAATAATTGTGTTAGTTGAAACGTAAACTGCATTGTTGCTCGTATAGTTGAATGCTAAATATTTGTTTAATGTGAAAAGATAGGTATATATATATATATATATTTCCTTTTTTTGTTGAAATTGAAAATATATATGTATTTACCATGTTTTTTTATACGAAATACGTTCTAACAATTATTACCATCACATTCGAATTCGCGACCATATCTAATTGGGCTTGGCACTTGCGTTTGAACTTAATTGTACCGAATGAAATTTATTCGACAAATATATCTTTTTATAAAATATTTTAAAATATAATTGTTTTAAAAAATTAATGTTAAAATATATTCATAATTTTTTACAACATTCAGCTCTAATTTAAAACCCAAAATTGAAAAATCAATTAAAACAAAATCAGTTTTTAAGAAAAGATTACAAACCACTTTCAATATTCAAAATTAAAATTTTTTTTTTTATGTAATATAAAATTTTGGTCTTAGTGGCTAAACATTGTGTTTTTTTTATCCCAAGTTGTGACATAGATTCCGTCTTTAGTTAAGCATTTAGCATTTAAGAACTTTGTTACTATCATCCATAATAAAATGTTTAAATCTCGGAGAACCGTAAAATTTTCAAGGTTGATCTTTAAGGACGTTAAAACTCAGTCCCCAAACTACACATTCAATTGAGATGTTCTCAAATGAACCAACCAACAACCTGATTTACCTGTATTATCTAAAAAAGAATTTGTATCGGGATTTTGCGGAAACAGAAATTGGACGAAAAGGTAGGAACTAAAAAAAAATTCCATATATTTTATTGAAATTTTAAGATGGTTATATGTATTTTATTAAAATTTTAAGACGGTATGAATGAAACGGAACATAATAGAAACGAGAATTTTCAAAACTAAAAACATAATAATAATTAAAGCAAAATTAATTTTTTGATCGTATATCATCTATAAATTATCTCAAAAACAAATAAAATTAAATTTGGATTTGTGTTATTTAATAAATAAAAATTAAAACTTTACAAACCAATATGTAAACCTTTAAACATAATCATAGTGATAATAAAATTAACCTAGACTATAAGCTTTCTATTAATATAAAACAAAATTATAATTTTAAATGATATAAAATATAATAACAAGTTGATAATATGTTAAAAATTAAAAAAATTTAAATTAAATTTGTATATAATATTCTATATATTCAATTTACTATTATTATATGATATGATATATATATATATATATAATTCCATCCTATTTTTGGTCCTAAATTCTTGTCTTATATAAAAATGTATTTTCATATAAAACAAATTTTTAATTCCATTCGAGAATGAAACGGGACGAAAAAGGAATTATCCATTCCTAACTAATATCTTTATAATTTATATTGGCAATCAGTCCCTAACTAATATACATATTAGTTATTTGCCATTACCGACTACAACCCAAAAAAGCCCACTCACAAGTCACAAGTCCATTGAAAAGCCCATAACTAGTAAAGCCGACATCAGAAAGACATTACCCACTAGGCCACGTAGATCTCGATGAACCGCGTAGCTACCGCGTGTCGGAAACACACAAGCCACAGTGTACTTTACAAGTTCCATAAAAGCAGAGACATCTCAACCAAACTAACAAATTTTATAGTTGAAAAAAAAGAAACTAACCAAAAAAAAAAACTTATGGAGGCTGAGAAAACCCCACCGACGGTGACGGAGAAGAAAACGGAGCAAGAAGTGAAAGACAACGAATTGCCGACGAATAGCCCTTACGTTGCCACTGGTACTTTAGAAGATTACAAGATGAAAGGTTATGGAGCCGAAGGTCACCAAGAGCCTAAGGCTGGTCTTGGAGGTGGCTCCACCGATGCTCCTACTGTTTCAGGCGATGCTGCTGCCGCCGCCGCCACTGGTGCCAAAGCTCCGTGAAAAAAAACTTGATGGTTTTCGTGGATCATCGGAAGAAAAACCCCAAAATAATGTCCAATAACTGATCCAGCTTTACCCTTTTGTTCTTAACGTTTTTTATGGGTTAACTAAAATGTATTTTGCGTGTAGTGTGCTGAGTGGAAAAATAATTTCTGAGTTTCATAAGATAAATTAATATTATCGTATGTTTCGGATGAGATGAAGTTGTAACGATTTAAAATTAATATAACGATGTTAGAGAAATCGAACTTAACATCTGTACTATTAAGAAATTTTGTACAATTAATGCCTGATAACGTCGATGCCAATGTTTTTCATTTTCAATGTTAGAACAATTTAGAAGCGAAGTCGGTGGGTTAGTGGAGTACGGATATTTGGTAGGGACGATATCTTTGTTGGCAAAAAGATAGCCACAAATTTCTTTCAGTCATGGCTCACAATTGTTATCTTTAGTCATCCGAGAACGTAAATATATATAATAATATTTTTTACTTATTTTATAAATTAAATATAAGTGGAAGCATTAATTTTCTATTGACTAAGAACTTATATATTGGGTTTCTATATCAAGATTTGAATTTAAGAGATTTTTTGCAGATTAATAAGGTGTAAAGATGTTTAGAAATTTTAAAATATTGTAGATAGAGTTGTCCATTTCGTTTGTTAGAGAGAAAATATGTACATCGTATAGAATCGTACGTATTATGGAAAGAAATATTATTATGAGAATATCATATATATAGAACCAGATGTCAAAACAAATTTATATCATAAAATCACTTTTTAGAGAAATTGTTTATCATAAATCGTATAAAATTATTTTTGAGAGAAACTGTTTATTATAAATCGCATATACATCGATTATCATCATAATAAAATTTAATTAATTATGTTTAATAATAATGATATAATTAACAATTAATAGGAAAAAGAAATAACCAAACTTTTAAATGTCTTCTTTGGTTGATTTTTGACACATGTAAAAACAAATAAAGCAAATGGAAGATCGGTTGTTTAGAATATAGCTCACAAGAGTCATAATCGTAGGACCATCATTGGATATGCCAATCAGCCAAATGATCCAGTTGTCCATCCTAACCGGTTCGTTTCCTACTTTTGTTTACTATCAAATTTGAGAAACAACAAAATATATTGGGCCCAATGCCAGACTGGGCTTAGCTTCATATATTTTTATACACTGCTTCAACGGCTACTAATCACCGTAGGTCCCTTATCATCAATCAACGGTCCAGATCTCTCAATTTACGTTGTCTTATATAAATGCAGATTACACTTCACTCACACTCACTCTTTCTAATTCCGTAATCCTTATTTCTCTCAACTAACTTCAAAATTATGGATCGTAAATTTCTCTTTATGGTTACATTTATCTGCATTGTTATCATCGGTGTCGGTGGCCAATCTCCGGCCGCTTCTCCGACCAACTCTCCGATCATTTCTCCTTCTACGTCTCCTCATAAGCCTAAATCCAAATCTCCCGCCATTTCTCCAGTTTCTCCCACGCCGGAAACTACTCCCCCGGCGGCTCCGGTCAATACTACGGTACAAGCACCCGTTGAGGCTCCTAAATCGTCGGCTCATCTGCCAATAACGTCTTCTCCTTCTCCTACACCTGAGGCTTCTTCTTCTACTCCTCAGATCTCTCCACCGGCTCTTTCACCGGAGGCTGATACTCCTCCGGCTCCGGTGGTTGCACCTTCAGCTGAAGAAGTCCCAGCTCCAGCTCCGAGTAAACACAAGAAGAAGACAAAGAAGCATAAGATTGCGCCGGCTCCAGCTCCAGCTTCAGAACTTCTAAGCCCGCCTGCACCGCCCGGAGAAGCTCCTGGACCAAGCGATGCTTTTTCTCCCGTGGCCGCCGACGATCAGGTAGTACTATGGTTTAACAATGGTGGATTTGTTTAGGATCAATTAGGAAAATGACAAAAATTTGGAGATGAATTAGGTAAATTATTAATACTGTAGTTAAGTAAAATACAAATTAAATAAATGGCAATATAACAAAAATCAATACTTATTTCATTATTTTGGATTTCACGTAAACATTCAAATTTAATTCTAAAACTCTAACCGTCCAAACTCATGCAAAAAATATTCAAACAATTATATTTTGTTTACATGGCTATTCTCATAATTGTCATGCAACTTTTTGCTATTGATGCATGCAAATACTCGATTTCAATTTAATGTTGTTGTTTTTTATTAGGTTTAGTTTTCTAAAATATTGAAATCGAATTATATAATGCAGAGCGGAGCAAAAAGAAAAAGTGTAAGGCAAAATATGATGGTGGGAGTTGCGGCAATTGCATGGGCTCTACTATCTCTGGCTTTCTAATAAAAATTTTGTTATTTGTTTTCAATCCTTAATTTTATTTACTTATATCTATTTTTGACTCTACCATTTGTCTTTATGTATACAAATAATAATTTTAATACATGTTTCTGCAAATCCCTTTTTGAGACGAAAATTTTAGTATTGGGTTCGATTTCTTCATTTATCCTCGAAAATAACGGTTTCATAACAGTGAGGTAAACTCATGCCACGTGTCGAACATTTGCTAATGAACACACCAATGGTTAAATTACTTATTGACATTCACAATCAGAAGTTCACAACTACATGTATTTATCAAAGACTTACAAAATTAGATAAGAAAAAAAAACTTCTATTTCAAATCAAAGTTTTTTATGGGAATCAATCGAAAAAGAAAACATTGAACAAAAAAAACAAAGAACCAACAAAAATCTTGGGTATAAAATTATTTGCAGATGTACAAAATCACTACTTAGTAATAAGAAAAACACAAAGTCACTGCCACTATCTGTGGGATAAGACAAAAAAGTCACGAATACAATTTCGATGGGAAAAGATCTGCTATCTGAAAAAGATTTAATTTAAGATGGTTTGGGCTCTGTCCACAAAAATTATGGGCTCTGTCCACAAAAATTATGGGCTCATATGCTCTGAAACCTCATGTTTCTAAAATAAAAAAATATAGGCACTAAGAAACCATAGAATCTGTGCATCATCACCATCATTAATCATCATCATCAATCAACCACGCCCAGCGTTTCCATGCCGTTGATTCCTCAAGTAACTAAGCAATGCTTGTGCCTGACAAGTATTACAAGATTCTCCAAAATAAACAACTCTTCAAAACAATCAATGTCTCATGAGAGTGACTTTCTCAAATCAAAAGCATCAAGAAGAACATGAAAATATGATAAAGTTTGTATCTTTTCTCTAGCTCTAGGAGTACCAGACTGCGAGAGAGCGATGAGAGGAGGAACAGCTCCTTGAAGAACCATGTTACAGAACCGAACACTGTTAGTTGAAAGTTGAAGAAGAGCCGCTGCCTTCTTGACCAATCGCGTTTCTTCTTCCCGGGATTGTAGCTAGATTTGCCAAAACGGCAACCGCTTTATCAACCATAACCATACCAGCTGCTGGGTCCATTAGATCTATGAGATATCTCACAGCTCCAGATTGCACGATTGTCGCCTTGTTTTCTTGATGTATTGATAGATTAAACAATGCAGTCGCAGCGTCTTTTTTACCCCGATGGGTACCGTTACCTAGTAGATCCACAAGAGGCCCGATTGCACCTGACTGACCGATCTTAATCTTGTTTTCTTCGATTACAGAGAGGCTGAAGAGGGTAGCAGCTGAATTCTCTTTAGCTTCAGGGATACCATTTTCGAGCACGTGAATGAGCGGCTCGATTGCACCAGCATCAGCGTTTAAACTTTTGTTGTTGTCATTAATAGACAAGTTGAGAAAGGTAGTTACAGTGTTTCTTGTGTGGCTGAGTCGTTTGAGTGAAGTAGTTCCACTAATAAGACGATTGCTCCAGATTTAGAAACGACGAGATACTTCCAAGAAGATCTTTCAACACTGAGATTTCCATTTCCACTCTGAAAATTTGTTTTCTCAATCTGATTATTATTATGATCAAGTTTAAAACCCAGAAGAACAACAACAACAGTAGCAGATGGAGAACAGATCTTATTAATTCTCATCTCTGGGACCTATTCTTCTACTTATACATAGAAGATCCTTTTGTAACAGAACCAGAACTACTTTATACATATAATACAAAAGAGAATTTAAATCTCATTTTCCTAAGGATCAAAGGACAAAGCTACATTGTCTGGTTTGGTTTAGTCCATTCTCATATCAAGTAGACTCTGCTTTGAATCGCCATGGAGTGAAAGTGATGCCACGAGCAATGAGATAGAATATGAATGCACCATATGAAGCTGTGAACATAGTCACCAAACCAGTATAGACTATGCCACTAACTTCTGAGGAGAAGAACTCCAACAAAAGATAACCGTTTATCATTATCACAAGCGCAGCAACGAGCCACGCGATTGTCTGCACAAAAATGTAAGAGCTTAAAAGAAAGATCTTTAATGAATAATGTAGTAAAAAACAAAGCTTTATACAAACCTGGTATAAAGGACCGATTTTGAAGCTACCCATGAGTTGTTCCTTGGAGACCAAACACAGTAAGGGAATGAGTGCAAAGGGGATTTGAATGGATTGAAGCACGTTAAGCCACTCGTTTAAGACATCGAGTGTAGCTTCCGACTGATCAAACACTAGAGCAACGATAATAGTTGGAATGATTGCGCAGCTACGAGTGATCAAAGCTCTCAACCATTTCTTCATTCTGAAATTAAGAAACCCGCCCATGATGAACTGTCCCGCGTAGGTACCTGTGATAGTACTGCTTTGGCCAGCAGCTAATAAACCGATTCCCCAAATGTATAGTATCGGGAACACACCGCCGCCATATTTGTCCTGAAGATACTGTCCCGCGTTTGCCAAACCAATGCTATCAGCAAACTCAGTATTGTAAAACCCTTTAGCGAAAACCGTTGTGACAAAGAGATTGATCATAAAGGACACAAAAAGCGCAATCGTTGATTCGATTGTGTAGTAGTTTAAAGCTTCTTGAACTCGGTATCTCTGTCGTTTATCGACTTCTCTCGATTGTACAAGAGCTGAATGAAGAAACACATTGTGTGGCATTATAATACAACCCACAACTCCAACTGCTTTCTGTATCGTTCTTGAACTCAGTTTTGGTACCAATATACCTACAATAAGAGAAAAGTTTACTCCTTCACAACTTAAAAAGGCAAAAACAAGAACCAACTCACTTGATTATAACTTAGAAATGAGTCTAATATTAAGTTAAAGAGTTGAAACAAATAGGCCTAACCAATGAGAAGCTCAGAGCCATTTGGCTTAGCTTGACCAAACATCCAAGCAAATGAAACAGCCATTGTAGCAATTAGAGCCGCAAACACAGCCTCAAGCTTCCTTATTCCGTAGTTCTCAAGAAACAAGAACACAAAACTGTAACCAAAACACAAAAAGATCAAATTTTTACACAGCTAATGATCAATCAGAGATTCAACTACCAAATTAAAAAAGACTGAGACTTTATGAATTTACCAATCAAGAGCAGTGATAACAACACCAGTCCAAAGAGGCAAAATCCCATTACTCAAAATCTTAATAGCAATAGCACTACCAATAACTTCTTGAATATCAGATCCAATCAAAGCTAATTCAGCCATAACCCACAAAACCATTCTAGCCCAAATAGGATACTCATCACGACAAAGCTCAGCTAAATGACGACCAGTAGCAACACCAAGCCTAGCTGATAAAAGCTGAACCAAAAGTCCCATTGCTGTTGCCCACATAAGTAACCATAACAATGAGTATCCAGCAATAGCACCAGCTTGAAGATCTCCTTCTAAATTCCCTGGATCTAAAAACGCAATGCTCATTAAAAATCCAGGTCCGGTGAAAAGCCATAACTTTCTCCATGAGAACGGTGGTGCGCCGCCGCATCCTACGCCGTGTTCTAGATCTTCTTCGTCTCTTATGATTTGAACCTTCTCTGTTTCATCGTATGCTGTTTCTTCTTCTTCTTCGTTGATCAGAAGAAGTGGATGATTGCTCTCAAGGTGTGACATTTTTTTTCCCGGTGAAATGTTTTGAGAATCTGTTTCAATTTAGACAGAACACGTTTTCCTTTTTATAATATTTTTTGTTTTTTTTATCAGTGGATATAAACACACATTCACAAGAATCTAATCTCTTTATTTTATTTTCTAAACACACAATTACCAATTAACTTTTGGGGAAAAAGAAAGAAAATCAGTGACTCTCAGAGGAGGAGTTTTTATTTGTGAAAGGAATTTATTTTTTTTTAGTTAAATATTACATTTAATTCATATATGGACATTGGACTAATTAGATAAATAAACTTTTATGAGATTTATTTGTGAAAGTGATGTGGTGACAAAATCGTAATCACGTGGATTTTGTTTTAGCAGTTTTAGAAATAATAATATCATATAAAATAGTGTGTTATCGAATAAAATAAAATTATTTTGTTTAAAAACACTATAATAATATTAATTGCAAAACGTAACGCTTTAATTAGTTGATATTTGTTATTTATTAATTATTTTGTCACCACATCGTTTTTGTAAATAGCTTCTAAAATTAAATTATTTGGTGACACTTTTCAATTATCTACCGCAGCTTATATATTAAAAAATTATTTACAATAGTACAATATCTAATTTATTTTATTTTTATATTTAGTTACTGTAAATCAATAACTATTTTTAAAAATTTTATGTTTCAGCTCAGACTTAAACGAACAACATTTAAAACGTTATACTACATAACAAATCTGTTTCTTAAATAATAATATTATTGAATTATTCATATACAAATAAAAATTTTATTTTTATTTTATGAATTTTACCATAGAATTGTTTATATTGACATTTACGATCGTGAAGATTTCTTATGGTAATATGTCCTGGTTTGAATTAAGCAGTTTAATTTAACTCTACTAATCTAAAAAAAAGCATAAACAATTATTTCCTATCAAGCTCGTACATTAAAAAAAAAAATCAAATCAAAATGAGGTGGTGGCGTGGTGCCATCAGCCATGTACCATGCGAAAGATGGTACAGTTAGGTTGGTGACGTGGCGAGATCGAAGGAACGATGGAGATGGGATAGAGAAATTTCTCGTAGAAAAAAAACTAATCATTTCATTTTTAAAATTAATTTCTTCATTTTATCGTTGGCATTCTTGTAATTTTTTTATTGAAAGTGAAAAACAACGTATATCTTTCTCTCGAAATATTTTTTAAAATATATGTGAGATTTTTTAGAAATTTTAAATATAGAAAAGAACTTTAAAAATAAAAAAAGAGTATTAATAATTTTGCATAATTTTAAAAAGGTCCAAACTAAGTTTTAAGAGATTTTAAGTAATTACTGTGTGTTTTAAATAATGTAGATAGTGGGATTGTTGAGAATGGATGGCACAACTTTCAAAGAGCAATCCACATTTCCCAAGCTGCGCCATGATATACTTATCATATCCTAATCCTATGTTCCACTTTTCAGCGGGGACGAAGTTGACTCTCTAAAAATGTACAACAACTCCATTTACTAAAAAACAAGAACACGGTGCGTTTTGGAAGTTTGGAGAACTCATATGTACGCTTGCTTGAAGAAAGAAATTTATCATGAGGATTTATCACGAGTTAATTAATGATAAATAAATATATATATATATATAGTATACACTATACACATATATGTGCACGATATACGTGGATGTACGAAGAAGCATCATATCGTGTTATCCCATCAACATTGAACATGTATTAGTGTGTATATACACATAGCAATACAGTTTAACAGAAATATGACATGATATGTAGCCATGTAGAACTAAGTTACATGACATCGGATGTTGGCTTTTTGTTCCGGGATCGGAATCAAAAGCTTTGAAATCTTTTTCAAAACTTGTCTCCCCGATGTTAAAAGAATCAATTTGTTAGCGTGAGATGATCGTTGATAACTTTCTAATTTCTTCTTTTTTTTTAATCGAAAACTGATTTAGTGATTTGACACATGTGCACACCAAAATCGATTCAATAAGAATGATTGGTCAGAATCGAAAAAGACAAATTATGAATCCTTGCATAATATGATTTTCAAAAATTGTGTAAAATTGTAGCAAATTTTTTTTCCCGGGTCCGGTAGCACAGATTGCGTTACCATCACTATAAGTTCTTGGAAAATAGAACTTCGACTATGATACACAGTTTTAATCTATTATAGCTGCTATAAGTGGAGTTATAGTATTCTCCACATACATTAAATATCACACTTTAAATCTTAATGAATGAATGCTAAGGTAAGATAAAATATAAAGATTGTTGTTTGTGATGCAATAATGAAAACAATAAAAGTAAATTTATGGATTAAAAACGTTAGAATTTAAGGATATTTGCTGAAACATATTCGGAACACTAATAAACACTATTTAGAACTCAAACATAAATATATAATCAATTCACTGTTGTGGTATCAACTACTTTATATAACCACATAAAATTTTAAACTGTAGTTTGAACTTAAAATCCTATACAAACATTAACAAACGGGTTTGATATGTTTAGGTATCGCAATATCATCAACTTTCCTTTGGTTAAGGACAATACGCTGACCTATTTTCTATCCAACAACTTATAACGCTTTTGACGAATAGATTAAACTCTAAATCAGAGATTAAGTGATCAATTTAATATAATCAATAAGAACAAATATAGATGAAGATAAAAAAAGATAAAACTATATATGTGTCTGATTTAATGATTCAATGATTCATGATTCTTTTGAAACCTTAAAACCTAATTGTGAGACATGGAAGCAGAGAAACATAAAGAGATGAATAAAAACTCATAATAATAATATAACAATAACAAAAGAATTTAGAAATCTTCTCAGAGATGTAGAGTCAAGAGATCTGAATAGAGAATAAAATTTGGCCTAAACAATGGTTTGAAACTAGTATTTATAGGCTAAAACTCGTCTAGGTCAAAGTTATAATCAAAATAGAAAAATATACATAATTTCTTTTTTCCTCGGGCTGGTCGGTCTAGCTCATATCGATCGATTCGAAAATTCACGGTCAATCCTTAGTATGACAGATCAATCGATCCAAATGAGAATAAATTGATCTGAGTGTGTAAATTGCTTACTTCTTGCTTTTTTCTCTAAATTTTGGTCCACATGCATTAGATTTTTTCTAAAAGTATTTGTATTTGAAAAAATCTATAAAATCTAAGTTAGCATGCGTCAAATACACAATATATCAAAAGTAATTCGAGTTTTTTGTTTATTCCGTCTGAGCTTAGAAGAAGACTTAGATGCACACTAATCTTTCTCTTCTGTCTGTAAAAAATTTTGTTTACCAAAATGGTTCAAATCATGTGAAGTATTGGAAGTGACTAATAGATGATGTTTCAAATCAAATAAAAAAACTTAAGTTTGAGGATGTTTCTTTTGATGATATAGAGTTCGAAACGGTTTTGTGTGACGAAGTTGAGAAAAATAAAAGTATGTTTAATATTCTAAATTTTATATTTTGAGAAATATAATCTTTGTTTTCAGTTGGGTTATTTAAATTTTTTGTATTGTATTTGTGTTGTTCTTAACAACAAATTTCAATATGATGCTATGTTTAATGTTATATATATAACATGTGTCTAACACGTATTTGTTTTCTTAAAAGCTTTGATTGATAGCTTCATACCGTTGCTCTACGGAGTTTACCATTTTATTATTTTATCAATCACAAAATCCTTAGCAAAATCAGCATTTTAAAGGTTTTTACTAGTATTTTTTACAACTATTTTTTACCGTTTCAAACTTTATAGTATTGACTAACGTTTCCTTTTTCGGCTAAATTCTTTTTACCGTTTAGTATCACTAATTAAAAAAAAAAAAAATATATATATATATATATATAAATTTTACTCATTTCGATCGTTTTACTTTCGTTTACCCGCTTATTTATGAAATGACACATTTCTAACAAGATATATAATATATATATTCAAAATATGATTTGAACAATTACAGGTTATGTTATGAGGACTAATATCGGCCCATTAGCTTTCCCCATATATGAGGCATTTTCTGTAGCCCAATACCCTTACTTTACTTTTTGAAAATTCCTTTTAAACTTAATTACAAACATTTGACCAAAAAAGCAAAAAAAACTTAACTACATTTATCATAATTTTTAGATATTCGAATTCCAATCAACATCGTGTTGAAATTTTTAACAAAACAAAACAAATCGTATTGAACAAGATCTGGTTTCCATTTTGGTTAATATTTCTTGAACCTTTGATTAAAAAGTTTAAAAGAAAGGCTAAATATAGTACAATTTGAACTATTAATAAATAATTATATTGATGTGCATATACTTTCATTTCTTCAGAATTACGTTACTCAATTATTTGTTACTTGACTTCAGACAAAAGAGGGAGAGACCGAGAGTGGAGAAACATTGATCGGGTAAACATCCGTACACCAAACTTACTGTACGACTCACAAACCCTAAAACAAAACTAAATCATCTTAATTAACGACGTCGTTCTGGAGACCAGTGTGGCAAAGCTAGACTAAAATGTGTGGATACAACCCTTGAGTCAAGCAGCTCCATGATTGGCGTGAAGCTCGCACACCTCGGCACCTTGTACTGATTTATCGAGGCTCCTCTCGAGATGGCATAGTCTATGAGCTCCTCGAACGTTCCATTCTTCACCACACGTATCTCGAGCGGCCCTATCGACTTATCCGCAACTCGACTTTGTCTATACACAGAGTTCAAAGACTCCTCCATTTCCAAGCAACACCGAGACATGACCTCGTCACTTGGAGGGTTGGTTTGATCCTTCACTAGAAGCTCCCAGTAGATGACATAATGGCCAGGTATAGTCTTCGTATCGGCGTAGCTTGTGTACTCAATAACTCGCGTTCCTTGCTCTCCAAGTGACATTGATGCATTCACCACAGCCCTTTGTAGCTCAGCTTCATCGGTTTTATCCGACTCAATGCTAAGCAAAACGTTCTTCCTCCTCACAAACTTGAATTGTGGGGCAGAGTTGTGGAAGCCAGTCACCTGAAGAATATCGCCAACTCTATAACGGTAAAGCCCGGCGTAGGTTGTAATCACGAGCTCGTACTCTTTCCCAACTTCGACATCAGCTAGCTCCACAAGTTCGGTCTTTTCGGTTGTGACTTCATGTTGAAGAAACTGAAAGTAAGCCATGTTTGGCATAATGGTGTAAGAAACCTCAGAAGGCTTAATTACACATTGGTTTCAAGTTAATCCCAGAGTAACTCTCGGAAGACGCATACATCGTGCAAGCCATCGGTAAGCCGCCGCTATAATACTCAAGCATCGGGATGTACTGAGCCATAGCTCCGGTAACGATGACGTCAAGGTACTTAGGCCAAATCTTAGTAATAATTCCTTCCCAATTATTGTCTTGACTACAAACCGAAGTTATGAAATCAGCCAATTCGTGGTCCAGTTTAGTCAAGATCTTGGACATGCTTTCTTTAATCGCGGGATCAGAGATTCTTGAACTTAGGGTTCCGGTTGAGATATCGTTGGCGAGTTCTTTCCAATTGGTTTGAAGAAACCGAATGGCACGGAGGAGACCGGAAGCAAAGACGGCTCCGAGACGGAGGACTTCGTGATGCATGAAGAGACCACAAAGCATCTGAGTGTACATGCTTTGGGATGAGTCCGGACAAAGGATGGCTTCGTTAGGGCTCGTGTACACGTTGTATGGATCGTACACGTCTCTTGAAATGTTCGCTTTTGTAATAACTTGTGAGCACCGGACGAGCCGGTAATCCACCGGGAGTCTTTGATTCCGACTTCACGAACAAAAAAGATAGAGCCTTGCCTTTGTCTAATCCTGGCACGTAGCTGTAAATAAAAACAAATTGTTACCATAAGATTATGTCTTTAATAGTTTAGTTAATTAAGGAGAATAAAATGAACTAACACATTATCAACAAAAAATGAAATAACAGTATAAAGAATAACTGTAAAAATCTTAAATAAATAAAATAAACATGTTTAATTTTTTGAAAAATAGAATAGATAATTTTTTAAAGTTTAGAGCTAAAAACTTAAATATTAGCTAGGAATTAGGATTTAAAATTTATGATTAATGATTTATGGGTTTTCATAATTTAGACAATTTTTTCATAATTTTTCGAAATTGTATTGTACTAATCTTGGCACGTAGCTATTATACAAGATATAGAAGTTAAATGCAAAATAAAATAAGATAGAATAAATGTAACTAACAGATTCATCACAGGCATGAGAAGACTGTATAAAAGGTGACGTCGGTCCATGTCTTCTTCAATAGTTGGCACAACTTCATTTCACCAGCAGATGTCCCAGAGCTGGATTCAAAAATGATATTAATCTACAATTATTAATTATTAACACTAATTAAGTATAAATCATATATACTAAATTAACTTATATTTTGGGTTAAGTATATACCTCGTGAGGGAATTCGTTGATAGGGCGAGAAGACAAGATCATTGACCGGTCACCATTGGCAATACGTTGAATCTCCGGTTTAAGATCATCGTAAGTAACCACCGGAACTTTGGTCTTAAATGTTTGCCGGTCCGTGAACCCCTTGAGACCAAACCGTTTCAGGTACTCAGAAAAAAAATCATATTGAATTAACGTGGTAAGAATTTCACAACAAACATTGATACATGACCTAGTGTAATATATAAAAACTTACTTTTCACTATTCACTCTTCTCTCTTTCTCTTTCCGTCAGAGCTATGCAGAATCTCTGTTTTCGTAACTCTGTTTCTCTTTTTCTGACGATGGTTGTTATTGTTCTTCCTCGTCTCATTCTTTCGGATTCTTTTACATATACTTGTCTGGAGAAGTTTTACATCAACTGTGGATCGGATTCTAATGTCTCTTATAGTGGTCAGACCTTCGTCGGAGATATTGGTAACTCTGTTTCTTTCACGGGGAAGGGACCTGAAGTCTTCAAGAACCAATCGTCCACTGTCCCTGAAATCTACAGGACGGTTAGGATATTCAGACACCCTTCTTCTTACAAGTTCAAACTCGATTCTTTTGGTCTACACTTTGTGCTTCTCCATTTCTCTGCTGTCTATTCTAGGACACAGCTTTTCAATGCTAGTTTTACTGTCTCTGCTACTACTGGTTCGAATCATCTCTTGAAAAGTTTCACGCTTCAGAATTTTAATCAGATCCCTCGAGTTGAGGAGTTACTCCTGATGATGGACTCGCATGATTTCAAAATTCAATGTGTGCCCGCTCATTCCTCTTTGGCTTTCATCAACGCCATTGAAGTGTTCTCTGTTCCTAATGACCTCGAAAAGCTGTCGGATTCCGAAAAGAATCTGCATACGGTTTACAGAATAAACGTAGGTGGTGACCTAATCACACCAGATAACGACACCTTGGGACGAACTTGTTTGCCAGACGATGACTTTCTCTACCGAAAAGAATCTGCGAGAAAGATTCCATCACCACAAACGCCAAACTCTGTGTCAGGGTCAGCGACAAGATTCACTGCTCCTGATTTCGTCTACGAGACGGCCAAAACAATGATGATGAACAATCATATCTCGAATGGGCAGATGAACATTACTTGGTCGTTTAAGGTCAAACGTAACTACAGACACTTCCTCAGGTTTCACTTCTGTGATATTTTGAATGATTCACAAAGCTCCGATTTCTCTCTCTTTGTTTTTGTTTTTGATGTCGTAAATGCCTCTGATGGTTATGGACTCTTCAATGTTAGCATAGGTACAAAGGAAGCTAATAAGGATGCTGGTTTTCTGAATGGTCTGGAGGTGGAGGTTTTGGGTAAAAGTGATAGAAATAGCTCGACAACAAGATATAAAAATTTGACAATATATTTAGTTTAATTTGTTGAACATCATCCAAATATAAAACCAGGAAAAAAAAATCCAAAATTTTTAAACTGACAAATTAAAAGTACTTTTTTCCCAAAGAAAATTGATTCGATCATATATTAATCAAATTACAGTATCAAAAGTCATTGAACAACTTAACAATTCGAGAAAAGAAATAAATATCATGTAGAAAAATCAATCAAACGAGTATTTATGAGTTTCGGAGACTTTTGGTCAATATTAGAGAGTGACGTTTTTCTTTTCCCCTTCTGCCTCATCTTCTTCCTCACTTCTCATCACATAGAGACCACACATGTTTCTTCCATTAGAGTCAAATATATGTCTTCCTTATTTACCTCTTATAATGGCACCTCATATAATGGCGTCAATCATTTCATGATTCTCATAGTGTGTATAAAAACTACTGTAAGATTACTCATAATATACAAGTCAATAACGACATTCATATCTTCATCCATTGACCTCAAAAACTTGACTTTCACAATTCACTCTCTCTTTCTCTCTCCGCCAAAGCTATGGAGATTCTCTGTTTTCTTAACTCTGTTTCTCCTTTTGTGACGATGGTGGTTATTGTTCTTCTTCCTCATCTCACTCTTTCTGCTGCTTATTCTCGTCCGGAGAAATTTTACATCAACTGTGGTTCGGATACTAATGTCACTTATGGTCGTCGGACCTTCATCGGAGATATAATATCCAGTGATAACTATGTCTCCTTCACCAAGCAAGGAACCGAAGTCATCAACGATCAATCTGGATCTATCACTGCACCCGAAATCTACCGGACGTTTAGGATATTCAGACACCCTTCTTCTTACAAGTTCCAACTCGATGTTAATGGTCTACACTTTGTGCGTCTTCATTTCAGTGCTGTCTCTTCTATGAACGAGCTTTTAACTGCAGTTTTCAATGTCTCTGCTACTTCTGGTTCGAATCATCTCTTGAAAAGTTTCTCGCTTCAGAATTTCACTGAGATCCCACGAGTTGAGGAGTTTCTCCTGATGATGGACTCGCATGAATTCGAAATTCAATTTGTGCCCCATCATTTCTCTTTGGCTTTCGTCAATGCCATTGAAGTGTTCTCTGCTATTAATGACCTTGAAAAGCTGCCAGATTCTGAAAAGAATCTGCATACAGTTTACAGATTAAACGTAGGTGGCGAGATGATTCCACCAGATAAGGATACCTTGGGACGAACTTGGTTGACAGACGATGACTTTCTCTACCGAAAAGAATCTGCGAGAAACATTTCATCACTACAAACGCCAAACTATGCATTAGAGCTGACGGAATACACTGCTCCTGGTTTCTTCTACCAGACAGCCAAAACGATGCTGGGCATCAACCCGGTGGTGACCGTTACATGGACGTTTAAGGTCAAAAGTAAGTACAGACACTTCCTCAGGTTCCACTTCTGTGATATTTTGAATATTTCGCAAAGCTCCTATTTGTATCTCTATGTAAATGGGAATTGGCGACAACATGTACAGCCTTCAATATATGGTGGGCATATGACTCCCTTTTTTATTGATGTCGTGAATGCCTCTGATGGTTCTGGATTCTTCAATGTTAGCATAAGTGCTACGGAAGCCTATAAGTATGATGCTTTTCTGAATGGTCTGGAGGTGATGGAGGTTTTGGGTAAACCTGGTTCTGATTCTTCAGATAAAAGTAGTTCCTGGGTTCCCATAATCGCTGGTTGTGTTACTGTTGATGCATCGGCTCTGGTCTTGAGTGTGTTGTTTATGGTTTCCTTGAAGCGGAGGAGATCGAAGAAGACAAAGCCAGAAGTTGAGGTCACTGTGTCTCCTTTGCCATTGTACAGAGGAGGTGGGCGTACCGACAAAAGACCTTTATACTCAGAAAACAGTTCGCCATTAGGCAACCTACAACTAGGCTTGACGATTCCCCTCACAGACATTATGAGAGCTACAAACAATTTCGACGAGCAATGGTTGATCGGGAAAGGCGGATTTGGCAATGTTTACAAAGCCATTCTTCCAGATGGAACCAAAGTGGCTATCAAAAGAGGCAAGGCCGATTCAGGACAAGGGATATTGGAGTTTCGAACAGAGATTCAAGTCCTCTCAAGAATCTCGCATAGGCACCTCGTTTCTTTAACGGGTTACTGCGAAGAGAACTCGGAGATGATCCTTGTCTACGAGTTAATGGAGAAAGGTACGCTTAGAGAGCATCTATACGGCTCGAATTGGCCTTCGTTGTCATGGATCCAAAGACTAGAGATCTGCATTGGAGCAGCCAGAGGGTTACATTATCTCCACAATGGCCCAGAAGAAGCAATCGTCCACAGAGATGTCAAATCAACAAACATATTACTAGACGAGAACAATGTAGCCAAAGTTGCAGATTTCGGGATCTCGAAAATCGCGGTTCGTACTCAAGATCCTATCAGTATCAGCACTAACATCAAAGGAACATTTGGTTACCTTGATCCTGACTATGTGCTGACACGCATGTTGACGGAAAAATCCGATGTGTATGCGTTCGGAGTCGTTCTGCTCGAAGTCTTGTGCGCGAGACCAGCTCTCAACAATCGTCTTGCTGACGAGGAAGTGAATCTAGCCGTGTGGGCGATGTCCTGCAAATCCGAAGGGATAATCGATAAGATCATAGATCCGAAACTCACAGGTCAAATCGAGCCGATTTCATTGATGAAATTTATGGAAATCGCCGAGAAGTGTTTAAAGGATCGTGGAGATGAGAGGCCAAACATGGCGGCTGTGATCTGGGATCTGGAATATGTTCTACGGCTTCAGATAATTCACGAAGGTAGCGCATTGACGATCTCAAGCTATGGATCGTTGATGATTCCAACGGTAATGGTGAGTGATTGTTCACAAAGATCATCGGAGACTCAAGTTTTACTCACCAGTTGAAGATCTCCGAAGCAAGATAAATCCCTAATTTTCTAGAAATGTCGTTTGCAAAACGTCTGGTTTAAATTTTGAAATTAAAATTCGGTTCTCTCCATTTCGATAATAATATTAACTTTAAAACATATGCAAACTAAATTCCGTTATATCATTATTATTAGAGATATTTGATCTCTTATTCAAATTTTTTTTAAATTATTCTTATGAAAATAAATAATACATTAGGCATCTCTTATATATATTTATTAATTTTAAATAAAAAGATAATAAAACTATAATTTTATTTTTAATAAAATTTGAGTATCGACTAAATTAGATTATATAGTTGTAATTGTAAGTGATAACAAAAAAAATACGGTAGTTTAGATATTTTAAACTCTCGGCGCATGTTTAGAGTTCGAATTTGCTATTTGTTGTACAATTGATACAATCAGTTTTTTAATTAATTCAACTACAATAACTATTTGAGAAAACTAAATACATATACTTGTAATTGTAAATGATACAAAAAAACACGATAATTCAGATGTTAAGGAACCTTATATAGAGGTGAAAGGTTCAAGTCTCATCTTTGGTACAAGTATGTATTATCGGGTACAACTATATTCAAATTTTAATTTGAAAACTAAGTTAGCGTATTTCGGGTTTCCACAAAATTGAGGGATATAAAGTTATTTCAAATGCTTGAGGAGAAGGGTATACATATTATGGGCATAAGGGTATTTTAGAATTTAATCCTATATTCCTATTATGATGCTCGACTACCTATAATATATGCGTTTACGATGAACAATTTCTTCAAACAACAATTCCACAATATAAATTCTAGAAGTGTGGTTTTCATTTGATAAGCGTCTGGTTCAATTTTTGAAATCAAACTTCAGATATCACTGGTTTAAGGGAAGTGAATCTAGTCGTGTGGACGATATCTTGTAAATCCGAAGGGATAATCGATAAAATCATAGATCCAAAACTCACAGGTCAAATCCAGCCGATTTCATTGATGAAATTTATGGAAATCGTTGAGAAGTGTTTAAAGGATGGTAAAGATGAGAGGCCAAGCATGGCGAATGTGATCTGGGATCTGTAATACGTTATACAACTTCAGATAATTCACGAAGGTTGTGGTGGGAAGAACACAAGCTATGGATCGTTGGTGATTGATTGTTCAGAACGATCATTGGGGACTCGAGATTTACTTCCAATTGAAGATCTATGAAGCAAGAAAAATCCTTATTTTCTAAAAATGTGGTTAGAAAAATGTTTGGTCGTGGAAGCATCTTTGACTTATTGGTTAAGGGTTTAAAAGCTTATACACTAGGACTTAGGTTTGATCCCCAAAGTATGCAATTTTTTATAGATTAATAGATGCAAAACTTGTCCGAAGTTCTAAAGTGTTGCAGATAGAACCGTTCGTCATGGTCTCGTGTATTGCGAAGAAAACATGTCAATCAGAAAGATGTCGTATATGTAGAACTATCCGTCGTAGATCTCAGTGTTGCGGATATACTATTTCCATCATGAAAATATCGTACATGTAGAAAATCCTATCGGGAATATCATAAAAAATTTACGTTATGAAATCGTTGTTAAAAAGTTATTCATCGTAATAGCATAAAATACATGTAGTCGAGTATCGTATTAATAATAACGATGAAATAGACGACAACAAAAATATGCGTGGTTTAAAATTTTGAAATTATAATCTAGTTCTCCACGGTTTGAAAGGTAACAATTTATTAATTTTAAATAAGATGCAAATTAAATTCATGTTATTGCCGGTTGAAAAATAATAATTTTAAAACAGATTGTAAATTAAATTAAAATTCAAGTTAGTCGGAAATTAGTCAAACAATATGGTCGGATATAGTCAAAAATTTGTCAGAATTATAATATCAATTTTGACCAACTCCAAGGGTTGGTCTGAAATTGGTTGAAAACCTAACATAGATATATGTGTTTCCGATTTTTGATCATATAAAAAAACATTTTCGACCAATTCCCAAGATTGGTCGGAAATAGATCAAAAATTATTTAAATTTTTTAAATCCCGCGTAAAAACGATTTCAGTTCAATGTCCGACCAACCCCAGAAAATTGGTCGGAAAAAGTTAAAAAAATTCCAACCAATACATTTTTCTATATAACCCAAATGATTTTTTCTTTCCATTCACTTATATTTTCCAAACATCTCTCTAAATCTCTAAATATTCTAAATCTTATAAACTTATAAAATCTCTACAAACCTTTGAATTATTCAACCAACTGATGTATTACTTTCAATTTTTTTAAATATTTTCATACATAATTATTTGTTTATATATTTTATATTGCTTGATTACTAATTCATTTTAAAATTTTTGCAAAGTAATTAAATTTGTATTTTTTATATGTACGATATATAAAATATTTTTAATTTATGTATTTTTAAAATTTTAGTATTTAAATAAATAAATATATATATATTAAATTTTCGACTAATTTTCGACTAATTTAGTTTTTTTTAATTAAAATTTTAATTGATAAATATTAAAAATATGTTTGGTCAAAATTTGTTGGAGTCTTGTTGGAAATATTCAGACCATCATTTTTCCAATAAAATTCCTACCACTAAATATTTTCCAATAAGGATCGAGCGACAGTCGCTGCTTCATGAATAGACTTGGGTGAGTGTCTCTGTTATTTTTGGCGACTCCAAAATTCTGAGATTGAAGTCACAGCGACAGAGATAAAGAGGTATGAAGAACAAGTGAAGAAGAAACACGTCGCTACGACTTATTCCCAAACAGGATCTATAGTGCTTACAGCATGTGTAGTGGGAAGTTCCCAAAGAGATTCTTAACAATATAAAAATAATAATAATAAAAAGTAGGAAAGAGAGATGAGAATCTATTCTCAAATAAAAACTCTTAAGAACCTTTTGAGAGACTACTTTCACACATGTTAACATGTGATTGATTTTGAGTATTTTCTATTATTTATATTTTTAAAAAAAATTAACTTATATTAAAAATATTAAAATAATATATTTGAGAGATTTTGTGTCGTTACTTCAAAAACTCATCTTTTATAAGTTCCTAGCGAAACCCTACTTTTAGATTAAGACCTAAGATAAAATGTTAGGGGAACAAAAGTACTATTTGTTTTTATAATGATCAGTATAGTGGTGATCTTGAGTCAAATGTTGATTGAATTATTTGGAGGAAAAGCTGGAGATTAAGAAAGAGAAAAAAAATGAGGACATTTCTGAAGATGTATAACTAAGAAACATAAAACAATAATGAAAAAGCTGGTGACCCGAACGTTAGGGAAGACCCTTAGACCGCTTAAGATCGATAACTAATTTTTAAAACAGATGCAAAATTACAAATTGAAAAACAATTCATGTGATTATGATATCACTAATAAACGACTCGATATTCCTAGTCGAGGATCCACCAGCCGCCATGGCCGATCTTGCAGCGTGCTTCAGCTCCGTCACACTCTTCCTTATTTCCGCAGCGGCGGGTCCCTTCATCACAGCCTCAATACATCTCTCCACCTCTTCAACCTCGAGCTCTCCATCGACGGCGACGTTCCTCATTTGAACTCCAATTAATTCCAAACACATCCACTAGCAATCTTGCGTCAATAGGCTGATCCGTCCAGTTAGGGTACGCCACCACCGGAACACCAGCCACCACTGTCTCCATCGACGAGTTCCAGCCACAGTGCGTTACGTAGCAAGAGATCGCCACGTGGCTCAATATTCTCTATTGTGGACCCCACTCAAACACAACCCCTTGTCCTTCTTTCACCATCGCCTGCAAAAACGTCGAAGTTTTGGCCCTTCTCCTTTGGCCTTATCACCCAAAAAAATGAAACTCCTTTGTTCTTCAGCGCCGTTGCTATGCTCTCGACCTGATTCTCCGACGATTTAAGCATGCTTCCGAAAGATATGTACACAACTGATGACCTAGCTTGCTTGTCAAGCCACTCCATACAATATTCATCTGATTTCCACATATCAAGATTTTCTCCATCTAGGGTTTTGTCATGATCAGCTCCCAACAGAAACGGAGAAACCAATGGACCCATTGGGATTATAGGTTTCAAATCAGACATCGATCCGATTATCTCCGATTCGAGTTCGTAGAAAGAATTGACCAAAACCCATTTCACATACCTCAAGCAATCAGCAAATTCTACCACATTAACGTATTGAAGTGAGCGCCACCAGAAGGTAAGAGAAACGATGGGAGATCTCGAACTTCCAACAATGGTAAAACTGGCAACTCCACTGTTTGATTCAGATCATCAAGATTAGGGAAAGAGTTTGTCTTCATGTAGTAACGGTAATAAACCGAGTAAGCTCCACAAGCTTGGATCCAAAGGATTGCACATGGGATGTTATGAGCAGCTGCAAGAGCTGGAACCCATGGAGTAAAAGGCTCAGAGATGATACAAGAGTATATTTTTTCTTCAATGATTTTAGACAAGTTCTTGGCTCCGACTTTTCTCAATGAATCCAAGAAAATATCGTCGGCTCTTGGGTCGTCTTTAGGCAGACCGTCGGAGTAGAACGCGAGATCCACCGAACTAGGGGGTCTGTCTGCGGTTGCGGCAGCGGATAAGAAGTCACTGGCTGGCTTATTAGTGGCGAGAGTGAAGTGGAGGTTCGATGATGATGACGAGAGATGTTTGGCGAGTTTGAGCATTGGATTGATGTGACCTTGAAATGGTAGAGTAACCATTAGGATATGTGTTTCTTCACCCTCACTACTTTCCATTATTATTTCTTAATAATAATTTAGAGGTATTATTAGATTTTAGAGTTGAGTTGCTAGATGAAATGATGAGTTATGCTTTATATAACAATGGTTTTTCATCATATTCAACAATAGATTTTGCTTTATGGTAAGAAAATCTACCTGTAGTAATTGCTAACCCAGTCAAATGTTGGTAGAATCTAAAGTATCATGTTTTCTTTTTTACCAATTCTATTATGAATATGGTCATGGGTCAGTCCCAAATCTTTTCTTACTAACTAATTTTTTATTTAGTTAGTAAACTTTGATGTGTCAAAACCTTTTTATCAGATTTTAACATCTGTCTGGTATTGATATTTCTTTCTTAATAAAGTCCTCATTAAAAGTAGTAATTATGAAAAACAAGAAAATTTAGAAATGAAATACAATAATATACAAAAACTATTAAAATACAAAAATGAATATAGATGAAATATACAATTAGCCAAAACATATAGATTCATGCACGGATGTACCAAATCAATTGTTTTATGAATGTAAAAGTAATTAGCCAAAACATAAATTCATTATGTCTATAGCCAACAGTAGTCCAACTAGATGATAAATCTATCCCAAATCCGAGATTAGAATGTAAAAAGTTTTGATGGATAGATATAGCAATGTATAATTTTTTGTTTGTCAACAAATATAATCACATGAAAATGGTTCAAAAATTCAAACCGATGATAAAAAAACAGTAATTTTAGGATGGAATATAGCAATTTTTGCTAGATTATCCAACTTAGGGTTCAAAATGCGTGGAATGTAAGAATTAGAGAAGAAATAAAACAATATTTGATCTTCACAAACTTATTTAAGTGTGTTGAGAAAACATGTCAATATGTTGGTGTTGATGTTACCTTGAATCATTCACAGCAATCTATTGCAAAAGCCACTGTCATGAGTCGGTTCTTGATCATACAAGTTATGACCCATATCAATCCTTCTAATCTGAACGGACGGAAGAGAAGCTTCTACGTGTATTCCTAGTCCCATTATAGATATCTCCACACCATCCTGAAAACAAAACCATGCAAAATCTGAAAATAACTCAGATTCCTTCCACGAGCCATCTATGTAAGATTGAAGAACAATGTAACCAGGATTTAAAGAAGAGGGTGTGGAGACTAGTTGTTTCTTTAGTCTGGGCTACTTCCTATGCTAGAGCTTTGTTTTCTGCTAACCTAATAACCTAACGTGGGTCTCTATCCAAATTTCTGAAGATCTTATCATCATGAGCTATACAAAATAATCCAAGGTAAACTCTTATCCTTCCATAACTCTGGTATTCGCCAAAATCAATAATTATTTGATTAATGATTCTTATCAATGAAATTTATTTCACTAATCGAATAACCCCTTGTAAGGACAAGTTATTTGATAAATGATTTAAAGTTAAATGCTCTATATTCTATAATCTTCAAAACTGAAAATTTTGATAGTATTTATAAAAAAAATTATGTGTGTGGATTTTAAAATCTTTGTGTTATAATTGGATTTTTTATAATGTACTAATAGAAATCCATTGGAATTTATTTCAATTTATTCAATATACAAAGATTTAAAATTATTTAAGTTTTGAGTAACACTAGATTGTGAAGTTGAGTATCTCATTCGTCGTCAGCCTTTGCCTTGTCATGATGCAGGTGCAGACTGTCTTCTCTGGCGGCATGCTCCGTCTGTTTTCCAACCTCACTTCTCGGCTAGGAAAATGTGGGACAGGTTCGTCTTCAACGCGATAAAGTCGCGTGGTGCAAACTGGTTTGGTCTCCAAGTTCTGTTCCGCGATGGACTTTTATTTCCTGGCTTGCGATCAAAAACAGATTGGCGACTGATTCCCATATGTGGCTTTGGGGTCAAGACCAAACGTATTTGTTTTGCGGAGAGCTTGATGAATCTAGGGATCATCTCTTCTTCGCATGTCTTTTCTCTTTCATAATTTGGACAAAATTAACAAGCCCTATTCTTTTCTCCTGACTGGTCAAGAACTTTACGCTATCTCAGCTCACATCGGTTTGGTAATACTGATCAGGTTCTGCTTCGTCTTCTTTTTCAGTCATGTTTGGTCTAAGCGTAATGGGCGTCGTAATCAGCAGCAGCCTCATCCTTACATGTACCTAACATGCATGATTGTAGAATCCATCTCTACACGCATTGAATCTTTGCAGGTCTTGGCACCAACTGCTCAGACTGAACTCAGAAATCGATGGCATCAGCTTCATCCCTACTGCTAGAAGCTCATGTTTTCTTTGCATGCTTTATTTTTTATTCTGTTATGATTTTAAGGCTTTTTTAAAAAAATTTTAAAGGCATTGTTTCTTCCTCTGTTTTCTAAAAAGCTCATGTACAGAACTCAGTCACTCTTTTTTATCAACTTAACCTTCAAACAAAAAAAAAATTCTAATAAAGTATTTGAAATCATAATTGACTAACAATTAACTTTACAATCTCTAAAATATGATTTCAAAATAACTGATCCGACGATACCATATTTTAATTTAACGCATAATTTAGAATCAAATTATAATGAATTATGCTTTGATTTATATTACATATATATATATATATAATTGAATAACATCCCCTTAAAGGGAATTATTTGAGTTTTCATATGTTTACAGATGATTTCGGTGATTTTAAATATACAGTATTTATGAAAGTTGTCAACAGAGTTAAATCCATGATTGAATAAGACTCCCTTAAAAGTGAATTATTTGAGTTTTCATTTTTTTTAATGTAATAGGAGCTTTTATTGTTATTCTTTGAAGGATTACAATAACAGAGAAATAAATTGAGTTTCTAGAGATTTGTGAGACAAGCCTCGTCCGTTTCAAGCATCGGGTCGATGGTCCAGTTCAAATATTTGTCACCATACAATCATTTCTACTAACGATTTTTAAGGATGGTTTTGAAAAAAACACACTCAAAGGTTGAAAAATCAACAATCACTCATGATTTTCAAAGAAGGCTAGTTTGAATGGGAATAAAACAACAACGTGAGAAGCAAGAAAAAATAGATAGCCAGATTGGTGTCGGAATTTTTGAATCATCGTTAAAGTTTGACGCATCTAACAACAACTAATTTTCAACTAAAAACTACTACGACCGTTAATTTGTTATAAAATTTTGAATTTTATATGATTTTTAAATCAAAAAATAAATAGTTGATAAAGGAAGTTTGATAAATAAAAATTTTAATTTTCTTTTAACTTTTAAAGTATAAAGAACGATTAACAATGAATATTTGCGTTTGAAACAATGAAGACTGTTAATTTATTGGAAAATTGAACATAAAAATTTGTTGACAGTCAAATCTTTATAAATAGTAAAAAGAAAACTGTTAACTCAGCAACGAATAGATAACAAATAATTAAAAAAAAAATTTAAATCATAATTTTGGTAATTAAAAAAAGATATAACTCTTTTTAGTCAACTAAAAGAATAACTCTCCTCTCCTAAACATAAGCATCTCTGCTAGTCTTTGACTCTTTGCGTCTCACAGTTTGACTTTATATTTCTCTTAGTGGGGCTAAATGGACTAGTGAATCTTGACCCAAAAAAGTCTATTAATGGGATTCTCAGTGCTTTATACATACGCCATCATCAAACCTTTTGGCTCAAGGTTGAGCCTCTATATGTGAGGATTAAGAAAATCAATTAAAGGGTGGCGATTAATTGTTTTTTTTTCTTTTAATAAGGATTTACGTTAAAGATGAAAAATCACTTTAACTATGAATCTATAACTACTGCCAAATTCTATCGTTTTATTTTCGTTCTATGTTCTTTTGTCTGTTACTCAGTTTCCATTTTGACTCAGTAAACTCTCGTAAATATTTTTATCAAAAAAAACTCTCGTAAATATCAATACATTAAGAAGTTTATATATATATTCCAAAAAATAATTCTATTAGGCTCAGTGTACTCGTGCCTCGGAACGACCCGGCCAAATATGCGAAAAAAATTCCACCTTACGTTTCTGTAAAGTAATAATAAAATTAATAATAATTCAGCTTTCTATAAATTTCAAAGATTAATTTTGGTTTTATTGGAAATTTCTCGGGTTATAACAAAAAAAATGAACATTGAAGGCTATTTTATTTACAAGGATATATGAAAATCAACAGCCAGAAAATAGAAACTCTCTTTTAAACAAATTTGTTGAAAAAAACTCTAATCTAAATGAAAATAAACATATGAAGTCAGACACACACAAAAAAAACATTAAATATAACAAACTAGATGAATTCCAAACATATGTAAAGGTCCACAACTAAAAGTCTGCTCCAAACAAGCAGAGAAAAAAATAAAATCATTTTATTACTTCAGACAGCGAAAAAAAAAAAACTAATCTCCATTCCTCGTTGATGGCTTTTTTCTATTTTCGTAAATTTATATATATATATATATATATATATTTAAGTAAGGACGACCAAGAACACGAAGCAGCCTCCGCATTTTCCCAGGAAGGAGCGTAAATTCAAATCTCACGTTCTGTTGAATTCTAAACTTATGAAGTCAAAACTAAAGAAAATCAAACTTTTCTTCTCCTTCAGGGCTCTCCACATTACTATATAATCCAACTCCAAGTCCACAAACTCCTCACAGCAAATTTTAGCATCTCATTGATTAGTGAACAAAAGAAAAAGAAAAAACATTTTTATTTTACTTACTCAAAAACCACTCATAGAAAATGATGATGAACAAAGTTCTTCTGAGTTCAATTCTGTTTTTCATGTTTGTCAGTTCAGTTCTTGTAGTAGAGGCTCGTCCATTGGGTTTAACGAAGGCTGAAGAGAAGCTCGTGGCTAAGTTCTTCGATGGTTTGTCACTTGGGGCGATCAAAGACTCGGGTCCTAGCTCTGGTGGTGAGGGTCATCAGTTCGTGGACCGGACTGAGACACTTGGAGATGGTAAGCACTCCGGTCCTAGCTCTGGTGGCGAGGGTCATCATTTCGTGGACCGGAGTGAGACGCTTGGATATGGTAAGCACTCTGGTCCTAGCCCAAGCGGACCAGGCCACTAATTAACGAACCGGACTGGTTCATAACAAAATTGGGGGGAAATCAAGAATTGGTAGAGCCTCATTTTTTATTCTCTATAGGAATATTCTTTTGTTTAATTATTGAAATTTATTTGATAATAATGTTCAATGTAATATAGTTCATTTATATTTTTGATTAATCTGAATAAATTACTGAATAGTTTTGTTTTTATGTGTTTAAAATTGTTGTCAACAAAAATATATCAATGCACAAAGTGGATATGATGTTATAGTATTGTCCAAAATACAATCTAACAATTGCTGCTCTCTGTTACCCGAATTCTAATTCGAGTGGTTTAGGTTATTTACGTCTTAAACCGGAATTTGGTAAAAAAAGATTAGTAAGATTGAGAAGCTGGTTTATACGGGTTTCGTAAAAGACGTTCTATAAATAGAAGTAGTATAAGATTTGGTTTTGTTTGGAAGCCAATTTTTATTGATTTTTTTAAAAAGTTACTTTCCGTACAGTAGTAATAACGTGTAAGTGTGCGTGTGTGATAAAGTTGATAGGCAAAAGGACCGGAACTGAAAACCCAAATTAGAATCAACCCCAAATCGGTTCGGTTTCGAATATGTCCAATAGTTTCTGCATAATAATTCCCTGAGTATTAGTTTGGTTTTGGATATTATCCGAACACTGATCAGGTATATGTTTAACCCAAAAACACAAGCCTTTATACATTTAGAATTGTCATTTCCATTAGGCATGGATATTTGGGTATTTAATTTGGTTCTGATTTAGGTTTTTGATTTCGGTTTTGGTTAACTCGATTGGTTTTGGTGTTTAAATCAACTTTTTGCTTTAGAAAAATGATATGAATTGTTTTGGGTTTGGGTATTTATGTCATTGGGTGTTTTTTAATATTTAGGATATAATTTAAGCTATTCGGGTACATCAGTCTCAAACCAATTAAAAAGGGAAAATTTCAGATAATTACCGGTTCTTACACTTTATAATCGAACCGATCCATAACTGATTGAAACAAAACCGAAACTATTTCGGTACCTGTGTAGGTTATAAGAGCATCCGCAACCGTGAGACTCGTGAGAGTCTCTAAAAAATTATTTTAATAGTTTTTTTAAAATTTTTATTAATTTTTTAATATTATATTATTAAATAAATAATGAACCAGTAATATTGCGACACGTGGCAGACAATCTTTTGAGACGGTCTCTAAAGTCTCTTCCCATTGAGACTGTTTCAGCTAAAAGTTTCATAACTTTTATTTTTTCTATTTTTTTTATTAGATGAGACTCATAAGAGTCTCACAATTGGAGATGGTCTAACTTCCTAGTCCCTATATTTAAAAACTCAAATCTGTTAGGTTCTTACCTGGAACCAGACCAAATACCCGATATGCTAGATCACAATTTTTAATCATCTGTTTTCAATAATCTGGCCTACACAGAAACCTTAACTGAAATTTATGGTCCATTAAAAACATATATGCTTTTTTTTCTTAATTCTTCTATTGTTAAAGTAGAAACTAGAATTGGTATCAGAGCTCATGCTACTGCTATCAATATCTTACAACCCCAATTTTGATTTGACTTTTTGTTTTTATTCGTTTGATTGTGTAAAAATTGGGAAATTTTGTTGCGAACTAGTGCTTTCCACTTTCGTGGGAATGTGTTAGGTTTGAATCTGAACAGAGAAAAAATCGATCATGGTAACATAATGTTGCCGATTCATTTGTGGTCGTTCCTCAATTCAATGATTTGATGCTTGGGGTCTTATGGTTGTTTAATTGGATTCATCTTCTATTAACTTCATTGAAACTCGAGTCATAGTCATACATTAAAATTTGAGGTTATGCAGAAGAATGATTCATTGTTGATGAAGTTTTTTCTTGTTCCTTGTTCTATCATTTGGTGGTGATATATATCTTTGTTTGGAACGTTGATAGCTAAGGTGCTCATGCATATTAGTTTTACATCAGACTCCACATAATTCAAAACATTTGTTTTTTAGGATTTTGTGCAAAAAAACCATAAACCTTTTCATTTTTTGCAAGAAAAACTCTCAACTCAAATTTGTGCAAGTCAATCATACCACCTCCAAAGTCACCCGCAATACAATCCATGCTCATATCATCGACGTGTCGCCGTCTGTGTCTATTAAAAAACTAATAACGATACCCTTAAAACGACGTCGTTTTGGGGAAAAAAAACTGTACGAAGTCATTTGAACCAAAATCAAAGTTTGGGCTTCTCTTCCTAAACCAAAATCAAAGGTCGAAGAGTCTCAAATCGCTCGATCTCTCTCTTAATTAAAGCTCTGGCCGCCGTTACTCGTTGGGTCTAGCGTCGCTCGAGGACGGTGACGGGAGGCTCTCCAAGATTGTGAAGCCACACCTCCGGTGAACCTGCAGTGATGTGGCGGATCTATTTGGGTGATTTGAAGTTTTGCTTGAAGCAGCGAGGTGGTCTTTCTCAGATCTGGGGGTTCGCTCTCTTTGCTTTTTGGATTGGTGTTGGCTCCGATCTATGTCTCTGACGGTTGATCTGTTGTTGTGATGTTAGTCAGCTCAGAGATGCGGTGGTGATTCCTCTGGAGCTTCAGCGACTTTGATTTCTCCTCTAAACTCTTCGTATGGCTGATTCAGAGAAAATGGAGCTCTAGTACGTGCAAATCGGAGAATTCCACTACGGAAAAGAGCACAACTACGCCAAAAGCACGATGATGCCAAGAGACGGTGATGTCGGGACGGTGATGGAAACGGTGATGTCGGTGGTTTGATTTGATTATGGCTTTGGTGATATGTAGTATGTATTTGATGTTTTAATTTGATTATGGTTTTGGTGATATGTATTATGTATTTGTTGTTTTAATCTGATTATGGTTTTGGTGTTATATATTTGAATCAAACCAAATTATCTTAAATTAACATTTGAATCAAGTCAAAACTGAACATTTCTATGTTGGTTTTAAAAAATGAGATTAACCGAGTCAAAATTTTCCCTAATAGGGAACATTTGGCTTTATTAATCCAAAGATCCGCCTAGTTGTGAAACTAATTCAACACTTTTTTATTTTTTATTTTATGATGTTTAAAAAATTATCTCATTTTCTTGACAAAAAACAACAAGTCATTAACAAAACATAGTGCAGTTTTTTTTCACAAAACGATGTCATTTTAAAGGTATTGTTAGTTTTCTAACAGACACGGACAGAGCATGGTTATATTGCTGGTGAATTTGGAAGTGCTATGATTGACTTGCACAAATTTGAAGTGAGTGTTTTTTTTTGTAAAAAATAAAAAATTCAATGATTTTTTTGCACAAAACCCTTATTTTACAAAAGGGTTGCTATTAAAATATTGTGGAAGTGTTACACGATGTTAAAATATATATATATATATATATATATATATAAAAGAACATTGAAATACTACTTACCAACGAAACAAAGATTAATAAAAAAATACTAAAAAGATAAAGGGTTGAATCGGAGCACAAAACCGAGTGTTGAATCAACAACTTCAAGTGAAGCGGCGGCTAATGAATTGTTAAAATAGAGACTTGTACCTCATGAGAGAGCGAAGATCATCTAGCCGAGAAGCACCACCGCAACTCACACGAGGCATAACCTAAATCTCCTTGCAATCCTCGCTTAACTATGGAGCTACCAAGACCCACACATGACCCAAGAGAAGCGCAGATAACCAATTCCAAAATCCCATAGAGCCCCTTGACCAAACTCTTATCCAATTGAAAGCAATAATTATTCGTAGAACACATATGAAGATGAAGCATGGTTCAACGTTTTTTGATGTCCTATGCAAATGAAAAGAATTATGGTCTTTCTATTTTTTATGCAAAATTACAAAGAATAGTAATATAAAGAAAATGATATTAAAATTTGATAAAACTATTTCTCAGTTTATTAAAAAACATAATTAAAAAAAAATTAGTGTTGAGTTAACAAATTTAGTTTTGAATTCTAGTTTTTCTTTGTCTAACTAAAATTTTACTAGCAAAAAATCATTAACAACACATTTAATCAATGCTTTTGTTAACTTAAAGCCCACAATCATAACTAAAAAGGAGTCCAACAAAAATTGATCTTCTAAATAAAACCTATAAACCGAAAGAAACTTTTATTATTCCATGTCCTAAATTATTGTTACCATTGTTTCACGTGTTTGGACTATAGGCCAGGTCTGGAAAAAAAGTCTTCGGTCAAATTGTCAGAGACATGTAAGAATTGTAGTGCCCGGCTGAATTTTCTGATTGCCGGAAAATGGTGAGTTTGGTTTAATTTTATTAATCTCGTTCGTGGTGCTATTTCTTTAACTTGTTCGGACTAATTTTTTGTTAAAGCATGGACTAATTTTGTTTAATTATTTTGCTCTGTAGTCTCTACCCATGTTTCTCCTTGCAATCACACTTGCTCATGTCGCGAGCCACAATACCCTCACCATTTCGTTAATTAATCTAATGTATAATTAATTTAGGTTGTGTACTGGTTCAACAGAAATAATTTTTGTTTTTAATTTTTGATATTTTGTTTTTGCTTTTAGTGTTTCTGTTGGACTATACACTTTAAAACTAAAACTCTTTTTATTTCATCCAAGTTAGGAACAATTTATATTTATCTGTTTTGATTTATAAATTATAATTAAAAACAAACAAAAAAACAAAAAACACCTAAGTCTGAAACTGAACCAGAACATATTACTGAACTCATAGACCTAGCATTAAAAGATAAATTGATACAAAATCAGTGTTTTTGTAGATTTTTTCCGAGCCTAATTTTCAGATAGTTCTTATTTTGTCGTTAAAGTGAACACGATGAACTGTCTCACATGGTTTCTTATTACTTAACTCAGGAAGAACGCGTTTTAGGAACTATAATGAAAACAAAGAAATTAACAAACCTTATATATATATGCTCTACCCGATGAACACCAGATTGATATATCCACATGTATTTTTTTCCTGAATCTTGGTGGGAATTATTTAAAAATTATACTAATATGATTTCTGTCTTTGAAATTTATTTTTAACAAACTTGGGATGGTGATATGGTCGATTGCATCCACACAAAAAAAAGCAGCCAGGTAATTTTGACCATCGTCAGTGACAGAGACCAACAAACAATTTGTGGGGGTCAAAATAATTTTGTATATCAGAAAAAATACATTGTATAAATATATTATATATTCACTCGTATCTTGTAATCCTTTTATCAATATTTCATTCATCACAATCACTTAAAAATGAACATATTCTTATTCTTATTCTACAATATACCAATATCCATAGTTTTGTTTGTTTAAACTAAGTAACCATTACATTATAAAAGACATACATGAAAACAAATTTAACTCTATTTTATTTTTTGCTTTTTTCTTAATGTTTGTCAATTTATTTTTTCTTATTTAAAAATATATATCAGATGTTATTTAAACGGAAAATCATGTTGATCAAATTGGTTAAATTAATTATTAAAACAAAAAATATATATGAACAAACCCCACAGACAACAAATTAATATTTACACTAAATATAAATACGAAAATAATTTATTTTATTTTCTTATTTTTATTTGTTGGTTTAAGGCTTTAAGCATTTGTGTAAAAACTCTGTTATAATGAATATTTTATATAGCATTAAAATTTAACTAGATGAATTGTAGCGCATGTTAATGTAAAATGAGTGTTTTCGCTAAGATGAAAGAAAAAGAATCTTTCATGATTGAAGTGAAGCTTTGCAAACTGAACGCTGAATAAATATATGACCAATATTTTGTTTTGTCAAATGTGATCAGTTTATGATTTTATAAATGTGTAAGGGAGATAATATGTTCATTCTAATGCATTGAGCGAAATCTTTCTCAAATGATATTGGATGGAGAGTAACTATTGAGTAAGTACACTGAAGATTTAAAAAAAATCATTTTTGTTGTCACGCTTAAACTTTGATTTTTAAACTATCTATTTCTAAATGTTTTTCAATGGCCCTGATAAGCAACCAAGATATGTCTTTAAAGCAATTCGAACTATATAAATCCACATAGTTTCAGGAAGTTATGACAATAGAAATAAATAATTATTAGAGGCTGATGGAATTGCTGATTAAATGTAAGATTTTTATTATGCAGTTTTAGAAAAATGTAACTAAAAATATTGGATATGATAATGTGTGTGAAGGATCAATCTTATAGTCTTTGTGTGGACAATTAATATTCAACAAAAGACAACTAAAATATTGTCATCAGTACAAAATTTGATCACGAATGTAGTTGTGAAAATAACATTTTTGTTCAAACAATTATCAACTCTTGTATCATTCTCCAAATCTTAAAACAATCTAACTAAAGTTGGTAAAATGAGCAAATAAATGAAATGAAATAACATAAAACTAGATAAGATCTAATTTTCTGTTGCATACTATTAACCAACATTTTTTCAAACTATAAAAGCAATTACATAATCTTCCTATAAAACTTTTTTCTCAAGTCTAGAAAAAAATCATAGTTAAATCGTTTACAAATATACCAATAAGAAGAGTTAACTAACAACATCTTCTCAAATTTATACATCGAGAAACAATTGAGGGTTTGTTGCCATCTCGACTGCAGTTTATTATAAATTTTCTAAATTGTGTAGTCTCCATAAAGTTTAAGAAACTTTTCATTTTGTTGTCACGCTTAAACTTTATTTTTTAAATTATCTATTTTTGAATTTTTCAAACCTCTAAAATATCAGTTTTGTGTTTATCAAATAAATCTCAAAACTCTATTTCTTACGTTTAAAAAAAACAAATGATGTAAATATGATTAAGGATTTCGCAAATCATACTACTAGTTTTAACATTTTGTTGAGATTATACAATCCAACATGTTCGTACCTCCCGATAGAGCAAAAAAACTTACATCAAATAAGTGGTAAGACCTCGTCGAAACGGCGCTTCTAACAGTATATGGGGACTACTGTCTCTATAACAACAAAGAGCTGGAGGTTGGAGAAAATGATAAATTTCAATATTCTTGATGAAAAAACATCCATGGTGCTCAGAGTCAAAGACCTCGTATATCAAATTTAAGGAAAAATCATTTTCAAGATGAAGCTCTACCACATTGTTGAAAGTTGAAACTAAAGAAAAGAAAGTTAAAGAAGAAGAAAAAAAGCTGAAGAAGATTTGGAGGAGAACTGAGGGAAGGGAAGGGAAGAGTGACTCAGTCTCGTCGGAGCTTTTAGGGATTTCTTTTTTATGTTTTTATTTTAGTTAAGTTAAACATTTTAATGAGTTTAATGAGTCTAGTTAATATATAATACGAGTTGTTTGATATTATTTTATTTTAGGGAAAACAAACAGATATATATCATTAGAACAAACAGACAAATTCCACATTCTCCAATGTCAAAATCGGTTGTTATGACAATAGAAATAATGAATTATTGAGAGGCTGATGGAGTTGTTGTTTCAATGGAAATATGAAACAAAAGATGGAGTTGTTGTTGTTGTTTGATCATCTCGTGACCACATTATTCATCATAAAGAGTTTGTACAATACATCTTGGTACACAAAAGTGAGATACAAATTCACCATTAAATATATTATATAGATTTATGTCTCGAAAAAACAAAAATGTAAGATTTTATTTACGACACTAGGGTAAAAACTAGAATTTTATCTAAAATATTGCATTGAAAATCTAAAACGACATTTAAATTTATTTTTTTTTTTACGACACTTAATTTAAAACAAAAATTTAACCTTAACATGACATTTAATATGAGATTTTACATTTAATTCTAATAGCATTTAAAATAATTTTATACAAATTTAAGATGATGTGTAAACTTGTCATTTTATTATATGACCAATTTTGAACTTTGATAGCAAAACAGAGCAAAAAGCCACGTCATGAGACCATAATGATGCCATATTACAACATCTTTCGTATAATTCCAATCCCTCCCTTCTTCTTCTTCTTGTTCTTCTTCTTCCTCACCTCTGCCTTCAAGATCAGAATCAATGGCGATTTGATTAAGAGTAGCTCCATTCCTCAACAATGGAATCCGCTGCTCTGATACATTCTTCTTCCCTCACTAGATTCACTTGTCGTCAAAAATCAACTCGATTCAACTCTACCACTCTCCTCATCCCAAGAGATCTTCCGATTCATATCACTAACTCCACTACTCTACCTCGAAGGTCATTTCGTCTTCTCGCGAAAGCTGCGTGCAAAAACCACAATCACCATGAGCACGATCATCATCATCACCACAATCACAGACATTGCTGTTCCGTGGAGCTTACGGTATCAAATCATCTTCAGAAGTTATTGATCGCATTCGCTAAAGCTATCGGATGGATTCGTTTAGCCAATTCCCTCAGAGAAAATCTCCATCTCTGCTCCTCCTCTGCTGTACTCTTCATCGCCGCCGCAGTTTCACCTCACTTGATACCTAAACCTTACATTACACCAATTCAAAACACCTTCATGATTATTGCTTTCCCTCTCGTTGGAGTAAGAATTTTTCTCACTTCTTCTTAAAATCACTGATTCAACTGAAACAGAACGTTAAAAACAAAATTTTCAATTTTTAGATTTCAGCATCTCTTGACGCACTTATGGATATAGCTGGAGGAAAAGTGAACATCCATGTTTTAATGGCATCAGCAGCTTTTGCATCTGTGTTTATGGGAAATGCTTTAGAAGGAGGTCTGCTTCTAACAATGTTCAATCTTGCTCATATCGGTACGATTACTAAACTTATATAATTCTAAGGTTTCTTGATTTTGTTTTGGTTAAAGAATGTTTCTTGATTTTCTTGATACGTTTTGATGAAGTTTTGAGTTTGTATTGTGACATTGTAGCTGAAGAGTTTTTCACTAGTCGGTCTATGGTGGATGTTAAAGAGTTGAAAGAGAGTAATCCAGATTCTGCATTGGTGATTGATGTTAACAATAACAATGTACCAAACTTCTTCGATTTGTCATATAAAAGTGTTCATGCGCATAATGTAGAAGTTGGATCCTATATTTTGGTAGGAACTGGTGAGGTCTGTTGTGAAACTTTGTTTCTTTGCTTTCGGTTTCTTGAAATTCTTGAACTCTTAAAACATTTATAGTATTGTGGTTTTATTTGTATATAGATTGTGCCTGTGGATTCTCAAGTCTATCAAGGTAATGCAACGATAACGATTGAGCATTTGACTGGAGAAGTGAAGCCATTAGAAGCAAAAGCTGGAGATAGAGTGCCTGGTGGTGCAAGAAATTTGGATGGCAGAATTATTGTGAAGGTATGTATATAATTTGAGCCTTATTTAGAACTCTCAAGCTTATGCTTATTGTTTTTAATGGACTGTAATTAGGCTACTAAGACATGGAATGAGTCAACAGTTAATAGGATTCTACAGTTGACTGAAGAAGCACACTCTAATAAACCTAAACTTCAGAGATGGTTAGATAAGTTTGGTGAGAATTACAGCAAAGCGGTGGTTGTTTTATCGGTTGCTATTGCCTTACTTGGTCCAGTTTTGTTCAAATGGCCGTTTCTCGGCACCACAGGTATAGCGATCCTTTCAAAAATTTGATAAAAGTGGTATTTTCCTTCCTTTCTTGAGTTAGTTTTTGACTATTTGCATTCGATGATATAGCATGTAGAGGATCTGTTTACAGAGCATTAGGACTTATGGTGTCGGCATCACCGTGTGCATTAGCAGTTGCTCCATTGGCTTATGCTACTGCTATCAGTTCTTGTGCAAGAAAGGTATCTCACAAATACTCAATCTACTCATAGCTCTTTTACTTTCTCGCTACTTGTGATCCTATCGCGGATTTGAGCATTAGTTTGTCCATATCTTACTATCTTCATGTGTAAGTTTTGCCCTTTTTGTTATAGGGAATATTGGTGAAAGGTGGACAGGTTCTAGATGCTCTAGCTTCTTGTCATACTATTGCTTTTGACAAAACGGGAACCTTAACAACTGGTGGCCTTACATGCAAAGCAATTGAACCCATTTATGGGCATCATCAAGCTTGTTGTATACCAAATTGTGAAAAAGAAGCATTAGCTGTAGCAGCTGCTATGGAGAAAGGTACCACACATCCTATTGGAAGGTACGACGTAATCATTTCAAATTCATCAACCAAACTTTAAGGAATCTAGTAAAGCTAGAATTAGCATATCACATCTTTTTGCAGAGCCATGGTAGACCATAGTGTTGGGAAGGACCTTCCTTATGTTTCTGTTGAAAGCTTTGAGTATTTTCCTGGTAGAGGCCTTACTGCTACAGTTAACTGTATTGAGGTGCAAGCAAATTATTTTCTCTCGATTATGTGATATTTATAGCCAATGTTGTCTCTCATTACAACTTTTATTGATTTGCTGTAGTCAGTAACCGAAGGTAGAAAACTGCGGAAAGCGTCACTTGGTTCAGTAGAATTCATTACTTCACTCTACGAATCGCAAGATGAGTCCAGAGAGATCAAGAATGCTGTACATTCCTCTTTGTATGGAAATGACTTTGTTCATGCTGTTCTTTCACTTGATCAAAAGGTAACATTGATTCACCTCGAGGATCAGCTTCGTCGAGAGGTATCAAAAGTTATAACAGAGCTTAAAAGCTGGGATAGATTCAGGATAATGATGTTAACAGGAGACCATGAGTCAAGTGCTTGGAGAGTTGCAAAATCTGTTGGTATTGATGAAGTCTACTTCAACTTAAAACCAGAAGACAAACTTAATCATGTTAAAAACATCTCAACAGATTCAGGTGAAATTATCTTCTCAAAAGTTATAATGCTACAAGAACCATAGGCTGATTGTTTTCGGTTTAGGTGGAGGTTTAGTAATGGTAGGAGAAGGCATTAATGATGGCCCGGCTTTAGCAGCTGCAACCGTAGGGATTGTTCTAGCTCAACGCGCAAGTGGCTCGGCTATAGCGGTTGCTGATGTCTTATTACTTCAAGACAACCTCACTGGTGTTCCCTTTTGTATAGCTAAATCCCGCCAAACAACATCACTGGTTAAGCAAAACGTAGCTATCGCGCTAACCTCGATATTCTTAGCCGCTCTTCCATCGGTTCTCGGGTTTCTTCCTTTGTGGTTAACGGTAAACCATGAAAGCTCTGCTCTCTAAATCTCTTAAAACAGTTTCTCTAAAGCTTCCATTAACAACATATCTTTGCATTGTCCCAATCACAGGTACTATTACATGAAGGTGGAACACTTCTTGTTTGCCTTAACTCGATACGCGGTTTAAACGATCCTTCCCGCTCATGGAAACAGGACATAGCTAATGTAATCAGCAACTTCAGCTCATGAAGATCCATCTCCCACAACAATACTTTAAGCACTTCACATTAGGTAACGTATATATAATATAGAGCCACCGGATCTTCTAGTCTAGTGGCATGTAGAAAATTATAGTACACTATTCACATGATTTGGCCTTATAGATCTTTGTCCTCATGACATGTAATGATCAAAATCAATACAATTATCAAATCTTTTATATGAATTGAATCTCAAATGATGAAATTTTCTCTCTTTTTTTTTCTTTTTTTTTACTACATTCACTGTTACACATTTTTTTCTCTGTACATTCAGAACATTATTTTCCCGAGAAAACAACAGAGAAAAAATAGGATTCGATCATCTTCTTCATCTTCTCTCTCACTCACTACTCGATCTTACCTATTCCAATAAACTCTCTAAACCCTACATTACTACCATTAGCTCCTTGCACCATACAAGACGTACTTCCTCCTCCTCCACCACCGCCGCCGCCCCTTCTTCCGCCGTTCACCCGCTGCAAATCCGCCATGTAACTCCTCACCTCCGTTTTAATCATCTCCTGCACAACCGTCATGAAATCACCACTAAATCCCGAAATCTCTCTTTGTCCTTTCTCCTCTTCTTCTTCTTCCTTCACCGGAAATAACTCCGCGGTATCTATTACTAGAGTTGACTCGTTGAAACAAGGAAGAGACAAACTCAAAGAAGCCACCGGATCTTTCGCCGCCGACGATTCAATCACCATTCCACCAGTTCTCGCCGTCGGTTTAAAAACATTAGAAGAAGACGGTAACGCAGATCCATTAGATTGCTCGCTGACGTCAGATCCCGATGGACTTCCAGGACTCATAAACAACCCCGTCGATACTCCTCCACCTCCACCCCAACCGTTGCTCGCCGTTCGTTTAAACGGTTTCTCATCAGTTAAATTACCATCATACCCTCCGTTTCCATAGAAATCACAATTTTGCCCTTCCTTACTACCACCGCCGCTGCATTTGCGTTTCAGCGTTGAGTTCCAATGATTCTTAATCGCGTTATCAGTGCGACCATTGAGAAGCCGCGCGATTGTAGCCCACTTGTTACCAAACCGCGCGTGAGCGCGTATGATCATTTCATCTTCCTCCGCCGTAAAAGCACGGTGTTCAACCTCCGGAGAAAGCTGATTACACCAACGGAGACGGCAAGATTTACCGGAACGTCCAGGAATTGATTTGCTTATGAGAGACCAATTCCTTGGTCCGTGTTTATGAACCAGCTTCGTTAACAGAGCGTCTTCTTCAGAACTCCATGGTCCTTTGATCCGATCCATTTCTTTCCGGGTCAAACCAGACATAGTCGGATCTTTTTTTAAACGCGTTCTTTTGTTTTTTTTTAAGGAGAAGAAACGATTTTGAGAAGATAAGTGAAATGAAAGAGAGGGCAGAGTATTTATACGAGATGTGATGGTTGGAAAGGGTCACCGGTTCTACCGGTAAGTTTTTCTCGTTGATTAACAATTCAGTAATTAACTTTTTTTTTTCTTTCCTAACTCTAGTTTGGATTAGTTCATGTATGTACGTCATTATGTTTTAGAAGAGGTAAGTTTTTTTCTCTAGTTGAAACTTGAAAGGGACAATGAACCGCGACCAAAAAACTGAATGGAACCAAATCAAAATAGTCCAATTAAAACTGAACTGAAATTTATTTATAAAGCATTTGATTTTATTATGTAAATATTTAAATAACCAAAATTATTTTTCTAACCAAACTGAATCGACCCAACTAAACCAAAATTCAATAAGTATTTGTATTATATATATATATATATACACATACATATATATATTAAAACAGATATAAGCACAATAAATAATTACAATATGAATAAATCATCATTTATATGTTAAAGTTATATTTTAATTAATATCAAACAGAAACCAATATAGATTACAAATTTTTTTGTCAAACAAGAAAAAAGCTAGAAAAAAAGTTAAACGGAAACCAAACTATAAACCGGCTATTGCTATGAGTCACTTGTTCTGCCGGTAAGTTTTTATGTTAATTAACTTAGGCTGTGAATGTAAGACATGTTTTATAGGTATGACAGTAATACTAACAAAGAAACGTAATGCTTAGTAACTGAAAGAAAAATGTAATACTGACAGTTTTTTATTACGTTTCATCGATTATACCGATAAATTTTTCATATTAATTAACGTCAATCATGAATGGAAAACACGTTTTATAAGTATGAGAGTAATACTATCGAAGAAACGTACTTTTAGAAAAATTATAATAAGTGAAAGAAAATGAAGTACCGACAGTTTTTGATTATGTTTCATCAATCATATCGATAAGTTTTTCATATTAATTTATCATTAATAGAAAACACGTTTTATAAGTATGACAGTAATACTACCAAAGAAACGTACGTTTTAGAAAAATTATAGTAATTGAAAGAAAAACGAGTTTTTTACTATGTTTCATCGGTTATATCGGTAAGTTTTTCAAACTAATTAACGTATATCATGGATGGAAACACACGTTTCATAGACAGATCGAAAACACTACCAAAGAAACGTAATCCACATTACCATTCTAAACAGCAATTATTTTTATGTTTGAGTTTCGAACGAAGAAATTTAACAGATTTCTTAATATGTTAGCGAGTAAAGTTTCAAAAATTAAAGCATCGTCAATTTCACTTTTTATGTTGTATTGTTTTTAAACTTTTTGTTTAGAGTATAGTTTTATGAATATTATTTCTTAATCTTGTAAACTTTTGATCGAAATGATAATAATATTTAGACGTTAAAAAAGAAAAGATAAAAATTTAGAAGTGTGGTTATTTAACAATAAATAAATTACCCATTTAAAAACCTGAATGCAGAAATTTGAAATGTCAAAAGTAATTAATCAATGTTTAGTAATTACAATAGTCATACCACACTTGTAATTGTTACTATTCAAACATTATCATGTGTTACAAATTTTGCGTTAACTGTATTTATCCTTTTTTTTAACAAGTGTATTTAGTATGTAGTTTTTTCATGACTGCACTTAATCCAATCTATTCATATTATACCGCTTAATTCACTGTCGCCTTTCGAAACGTTAGTTAGAGTTTCCATAACTCTAGATTGGATTACTTATATTACGTAAGTATATTTTTGAAGATGTAACGTGAGTGGGTCTGATGACACATCGGCTTGTAACAATAAAACGTATTTGAACATAATATATTATAGGAAAATAAAACGGATTGGCGGTGCGACTGGGGAAATGCGTCTGAGTGTGACGTTTAAATCAAGAGAGAATCTTTCCAGGAAAAACGGTTGGGGATTTGGGATACAGCTGTAAGAGGACACGTGTCTTGTGAATAGGTCACAGAGTGCACTTGTGGTACTAGTGAGCGTTTCACAGTTTGGAGCGTTTTTTTATTCAAACCATTTCGTTTTTTCAGTTTTTTTTCTCTTTTTGGTTCTGAAGAAACATCTCGTTTTCCATTTAAAAGCACTGACGCAAACGTTGTTTTTTTTATTATTAATTGAGTTAAATTGTAAAATTGTAACTCAATTGTGATTTGTCTATTTATTACCATACTTAACGTATAAGTAAGTACGCATACTTATTGATTACTTTGAATGTTTCCAGTTTCTTGTTTGATTTTCGACTTTGAATGTTTCTAGTTTCTTGTTTGATTTTCGGTTTTTAAAAACCAAAAACAGTTTCTTTTGACTCTTTATCCTATTCAAAAACTAACAATTTTATATTTAATGTCTCGATCTGATTTGGAAACTACTATTTAAGTTGCTATATCCTAATAGCACGTCCATATGGTATAAACCCATTTTGAATATAATCAATTGCAGAAATGCCACATATTTCTCTATAGCATTTGAAAAATACCATTTTTCTGACATTTGAAATTATAGTTTTTGAATCTATGTTTATATTGGTCCACGAGTTTTTGTAAACAACAATATTTTATATTTTTGTCCATGAAACGATTATATTTGGGTTCTTCTTTTACAATTTAGGATTTAGTTTTTATTTTAAAATTTCTTTTATAATGTTTGGTTCTCTATTTTATAATTTAGGATTTTGTTTTTACTTTGATTAAAATCTATAATCTAGATCTACGAGTTTTTATAGACAATTATATGTTATATTTTTGTCTATGAAACGATTATGTTTGAGTTCCTCATTTACAATTTAGGGTTTAAATTTAGTTTTAATTTTTTTTATAATATTTGGGTTCTCTATTTTGTAAATTAAGATTTATTTTTTTTTTGGTCAAAATTTATAATTTAAATCCACGAGTTTTCGTAGACAACTATATGTTATATTTTTGTCCATAAGACGATTATGTTTGGGTTATTCTTTTACAATTTAGAATTTAGTTTTTGTTAAAAAATTTTTTTTAAAATGTTTGAGTTCTATATTTTATAATTTAGGAATTAGTTTTTAATTTGGTTAAAATCTATAATTTAGAGTTATATTTTTAATTTGGTTAAAATATAACTTATCAATTTTATAAATATGGACAAAATTTATGTAAATAAAAATGTTCATATTTTTTGGAAAGGTATTCATGTGTTTTGGAAAAATTCATGAACAAAATTTATATAAATAAAATGTCTATTTGTTTTTGTGGACTTAAATTTTTTTTTTAGTTGGAGACAAAATCGTCATGAACAGTAATAAATAATGGCATTATTATTCGCTAGTAAATGGCATATTTCGAACTTCTTTTCTACAAAATGGCAGTTTTAGTAAAATTTCCGTTTAAATATTTCAATAATAAAATAATGATAATTTGTGTAAATTAATTATTTAATTAATTTTATTAGTATTAAAAAAAATTTCAATCAATAAAAAAATGATAAGTGTAGAAACTATCTCTCATGAGTCTCTCATAGTTTTTTCTTTATTTTGATAGGGAATCTTTAAGTGAAAGACTCCCGATGATAATGCTCTAAGTTTCAAATATCTTCTCCTTCTATTTTTAGCTTAATTCAGTTATCGTACTTGTAGTGTGTAACATAAACTGATTTTTGTGACTTGATATCTTTTATACAACTGCCAACGACAAAAGAAAATAAAATAAAATAATACAACTGCCATTTCACGCTACACTTACAATTAAGTATCATGGGAAATTTAACTCGATCACGTCTAGCTACCATTCTGATAAACACACAAAATTTAGCTTCTTTAAACTATTTTCACGAGCATTTGTTTATGGGAGTCATTATAGTCTTATTACAAACCTAAACGTTAAAGATTATTCATAATATATATACATGTGGTTTTTAGATTAGTCATTTGTCTATAGTAACTGTTGTCGTTTTCATAATTAGTTTGCTACCCAAAAAAGTCGGACCTACGATATTAGTATTCAAAAAAAGTAATAAGATCACTCTAAATTTTAGATAATTCATTTGTATATATTGCCTTTTTATGATTTCAAGATTCTACCTAAGCTACAATAGATATACGATATAAAAGACAGATTTTCAAAGCTCTACACAAACCAATAACAATATAGCGATATAGACCGATCTAAAAAAATGGATGATCAAACTTGTAGTTTAGTAATATGTTGTACCGATACGATTATATATTATAACTCGAACTTAAATTCAAGTTGTGCAAGTACGAGATATAAACGAATTAAATATTCGTATAAACATATGAATTGATTACTTTCTCTAATCTATAAAACTTAAAACTGATATAGAATGCAAGGATAACTGAATTAAGCAAATTTAAGAGAGTGTGAAGATATGGTCTTTGCAGATTTTGAGGTATCAACAAAAAGGATAATGAAGATAAGAATGAAAGGAACATGGTTTAGGTATAACTATATAGGTTCGTTTTTTTTTGTTGGATTCGTCAGACTTTTCTGACTGAGGGAACCAGCCTGTATGCCATTTATTCTTACTCTTTAAAAAAAAAAATCAGTTATACAAAAACAACCAAAAAAACAAACGATGATGACGTAATAGTAGAAAACGACAAGATAGGTCGCGAATCGGAGAGCCGATCGTTACTACTCTTTAATAAAAACTAAGAATTAATAACAATATTTAAATGAGAAACGACAGGCTGTGTAAACGGCCACTTCCCCCCACCTGCCGTCTAACCCACCCACTCCTCTTTTTTTTCTTTGAAGAAAAATCCTCTTTCACTTATATATTCGTCAAAGATATCAAATTATTATTCAAACTCAGGTGTATACAAACAATTCGAAATGAATCAGATGGAGAACCATAGTAAAGTCAAATAAAAAAATGAAAAAAATATTTATTTCAAATATTCGAACTAAAATATTATTTTAATCGGTGGAATATTTTAACGTAATTTTTTTCCATTTTGAATCTAACTATTTATATTTGTTCTAATCATATATCATAAAATGGTTTCCTACCAAATATCACACAAACTTGTAATCTCTAAGATCTCTAAGTTTTGTCTTTGTTATTTTTTCAATAGAGATAAATAACACTTGATTAACATGAATTTTATCTACTTATTTGATTTTGTCACTTTCTTTTTAATTTAAACGTTTGAAAACACTATTTTGAAATTTTATATCAAATATCCAATGATTTTTTGTTTTAAAATTAACATTTAATATCAATTAAAAATAGTTTCAAATTATATTATTATTTTTTTTCTATCTTTTAATGACAAAGAAAAAAAGAAAGCTCCCGAAAAAAACACTCTTCTTCAATAGAAGTGACACAGAAGAAGCTTCTAAATCCGCTGAGTTCTATTACCGAATTCTGACCTAGTTCTAGTAGTTCCCTTTTCTAGTGACTCAAAAGCTCTCTCTAAATGTGATTCACCTTTCAATTTTTAAATTGGTGAGTGTTGTATGACTATTCCAAATCAGATCATCGAAGAAAGAAAATCTTTTTGGAAGAATTTCGCTATAGGCATAGTTCTATCACAGAGCTCCTTCATTTAGGAATATAAGAGTTATGGTCAACCTCATGTGGTCAAAGTGGCATCGTGACGTCACTATAAAGAAGTTCGAAACTGAGAATGTGTTTCTTTTTTTAATTCCAAATATCTTGGGTTGAAAGAGAGTATTGCAGGAAGGGATATGGTCAACATACGGTAGCACTATGTTTGTTGCCGAATAGACTCCAGGTGTCACTCCAACTAATCCAGCTCTAAAAATGGCGCCGGTTTGGACTGAGCTCAAGAGCGTTCCACTTGAGTTCTATAATCCCAAGAGTCTCAGCCACATTGCAAGCTTTGTTGCTCATCCAATTTATCTTCATGAAGAAACTATTGCAATGACAAACTTTGAAGTTGCAAAGGTCTTCACGGAGATAAATATTTCCAACCCTTTTCCGGAAACAGTGTGTGCAAGTTTCGAGAGTGGAGAGATTAGAAGGGTTAAAGTTTTGTGCCCTCACCTACCTCCCATTTGTAAGCTTTGTAATGGACCAATACATACTTCCAAAAGATATCTGAAAGCTCCTCTTCTTTGTCCTATGTGTAAGAAAGTGTTTCATGATTCAACAATCAAAAGAGGACCAGTGACCTATAGACATTATCTCATCGAAGCGAGCCAAAACCACAAATGTTCCTAAAACTACTTATGTTGCTAAAGTCGCTACGAGCTCACCTGTGTTGAAGGATATCTCAGGACAAGCGGTCCTATCTGTTGTACCAAATACTAATCATGTTCCTCATAAAGGCAAGGATCATGTGAGCAAGGCTGATGGAACACTTGAAACAACGCTAAAAAATTGCAAGAATATATAGCTAGTCTGTCAACTATTTTGATATCTCTGCAGCCACAAGATAAAATCAAGATTGTTGACAAAGGTAAACATATTGTTGTGGACCATGTGATGTAGAAGATGAGTTCATAGTAGTTAATTCAAAGATGTCTAAGAAGAAGCAGAAAATGCAGAAGAATTTGGGAAGATTCCCATTATCCATAATCTTCTTGGGAGGGTACCCCTTCCGCAAAAATTAGTCACACCGCCTCATTGTTGTAATAGTGTTCTTTTTTTGGAACGTAAATGGTCTAAATGACCCAAACAAATAGCAGAGGCTAAAAAATTGGCTCCACCAACAGAGGCCGCTTTTTGGATGTCTCACGGAGATTCATATTTTGGAGCATAATGTTCATGATATTATAAACAACATATTACTGGGATGGAGATGGACTTCGAATCACAGTCACTCACATTTGGGAAAGATACTAATAGTTTAAAACATGGAGGTCTCGCTTCTAGTTTATCACAACACACTGCAGATAATTACGTGTGGAGTCTCTTTGCCGAATGTTGACGTAAACTTCATTGTATCATTTGTGTATGCTTCTAATCAGCGAGAAGAAAGAAATCATATATGGCATAGCATTACTTCATTGTCTAGTGCCAGTCTTCTAGCCTGCACACCATGGCTGGTCACTGGAGATTTTAACCAAACACTAAGCCCGACAGAGCATTATAACACATAAGACTTTGGTCATACTTCTGCTGGCAGTCGGGATTTTAAAAATTGTTTAGAGGATGTTGGTCTTGTTGATTTACCATTCAATAGTCCTTTGTTCACTTGGTGGAATCATCAACCAGGTGATCCATTTGCAGAAAAGATGGACAGAGTCCTTGGACATGACAGTTAGATTCTAACCTTCCCATTAGCTAGAGTAAGCTTTGAAGAACCACTATATTCATACCGCCGTATTGTTGTATCATGTTGTCTAAACTAGGTCCAAAATTGAAGAAGTCTTTCAGGCTGAATCATCACTTGTTTCATCATCTTGATTTCAAGAGTACGATTCTCCATTCTTGGACAACCAGTGTTGTATCGAGTGTCGTGTTTCCCTATGCTTAGAGTCAGTCAGAAACTTAAGCTACTAAAGGGTATACTTCGAACCTTGGATAGCTCTGCTTATTCACGAATTCAAATCAGAGATGCGCAAGCTCTAGAGGATCTGAGGTTGCTCAAAATAATCTTTTCTTGTCCCCATATCCCTCTAATGCAAAATTATAATCAGTAGCTCACAGAAAATGGAAAGAGTTTTCAAGGGCATAAGAGATTTCTTGCGTTAAAATTCATGCATCAAATGGTTAGATTTAGGAGACTAAAACTCGAAATTCTTTCATCGAGTGGTAGCGGCTAGAAACTCAAGGAATGATCTATGTGGTCTTTGATTGCTAGATGGAAGCCTAGCCACAGACCATCAAACTATAAAAGAAATATATGATGGGTATTACAAGGATTTCCTAGGCTCACCTATTCTTATTTTGCCAAATCTAGAGCCAGTCATCAGATCTCTCCACCCATTCAATTGCTCTGAGTTTCAAAAGCTGAATATGTCAAGAATTCCAACCTCATAGGAGATTAAAGCTGAGTTTTTTTGCTTTGCCTAGAGACAAAGCTCTAGGACCTGATGGGTTCACCAATGAATTATTCAGAAATTATTGGGAAATTATTGGTTTGGAGGTCACTCAAGCGATTCTTGAATTTTTTATCTCAAGAAAATTAAACCCTCACTGGAACTCAACAACTCTCTCATTAATCCCAAAGGTGTTGAATGATGAGCGGATGACTGAATACATGCCTATATAACTTTACAATGCCATGTATAAAGCCATTTCCAAGTTGCTAGCTCGTAGACTGCAAGTTATTCTTTCATACATGATTTCTGAAAATCCGACTGCATTTATCCAAGGAAGGCAGATTGTAGAAAATATTATATTGGCTTCTGAGTTAGTCCAAGGATACAATTTATCTCAGGTGTCAAAGCGAGGGATGCTTAAGATTGATCTTTGAAACGTATTTGATTTAGTTGAATGGAGCTTTGTGTTAGATATTTTGAAGACCCCAAATTTCCCGCATGCTTACATTTATGCATCACAACAACAAAGTTCTCAGTCATGGTTAACGGTGAGTTATGTGGGTATTTCAAAGGCACAAAAGTACTAAGACAAGGGGACCTTTTATCCCCCTTTCGCTTTGCTATAGCCAAGGATGTTTTCTCCAGATTGTTGGACGCAAGGTTTGCTGAATGACTCATTAGTTTTCTCCCCAAACCTTTTAACCCCTAGGTCTCATACTTAATATTTGTTGTGACGTGGTGGTTTTCTTTGATAGCGAACACTAATCTTTGCAGGTCATAGTTAAGCTTGTGGGTTATTTCTCCTCAATATATGGACTTGTTATGAATAGGGATAAATCTTCTCTGTTCACAGCAGGCATTTCAGACTTAGAAAAAGAAGCTATATGCGTAGTACATTGATTGACAAAGAGTGAGCTCCCGGTAAAATATCTTGCTCTTCCTTTACTTCCAAGTCGCCTTACAAGAACAAATTATTATCCATTAATTGAGAGTGTAAGGGCCAGATTGCATTCATGGACTTCACGCCACCTCTCTTATGCTGGTAGAAGATAAATCTTGTGCTCGGTCATTCAAAGCATAATATCATACTAGTATGATGTTTTCTACTACCTAAGCAATGCATCAAGGAGATTAACAGATTATGTAGGAGGTTTCTTGGGCCATGTGATCCAGATACGCAGAAGCAAGCAATGGTCAATTGAGCTCAGGTTTGTAGTCCTAAACCGAAGGTGGACTGGGTCTGGAGGACATTCTACTATGGAACACAATTGTTATGTTGAAATTGTTCATGCTTTTGTTCTCATCCTCTGGATCCCTTTGGGTAGCATGATGCAGCAAACACAAGATCCAGAAGAAATCTTCTTTATGATTTCTTAAAGACTCTAGCAAAGGATCATCTATGTAGAAGCAATTACTGAAGCTTCGTCACTTGGCCTCTGACTTCCTTATTTATAAAATTAGTAATGGAAAAGATTGCTCAATCTGGAATGATATCTAGACACCATTTGGAAAACTAATCAAATGGGATTAAATAGGCCTCGCTTACTTAGCATTGTTATTGATACCAAAGTTTCTCAAGCAGCTACGAGAGATGGTTGGAGATTTCATGGCGCTCGAAGTAACAATGCGGAGAATTTTTGTTATCGTTTGACAAAAATCCAATGCAATCCCCAAGATGCAAAGGATCATTATCTATGGAAATCAAAGTCAGGCAATTCCAAACGTACTTTTAATTTCTCAGACACTTGGAATGCTCTTCAACATTCTATGCAATCATGTTTGGTTTCCGGGAGCACTACCAAAGCATGCTTTTATCTTGTGGTTTGCTTGCGTGGATCGTCTTCCCACCAAAGCTAGACTTGTTTCTTGGAATATGGTTGAGGAAAATCTTGTGTGTTCTGTGAAATTTTTGTGGAAACAAGGGACCATCTCTTCCTTTGTTATCCATACTCACAAAATATTTGGAGGCGTTGCTTATCCAAGCTAGGCTCTCATTTTATGGATTTTTATGTTTGGAACAATTTCCTTTCTTGCCTGCAAACTCAAGGTCATGATACTACATCAGCTTCTCTTCGATTACTCTCAGGCCATGCTACAATATATGCAATCTCTAGTGAACGAAATAACAAGATCTTTAACAACATCAAATCACCACCTCACTCTCTTTCTTTAAATCCATTGGCAAAGGCATCCGCAATATTTACTATGCGCAAAAAAATCATTCTAAGTTTGAAAGAACCTTTTCTCTTTGGTTTCAAGAAACTCTCTTATTGTGATTGATTGTTTTTAATCATTCTTCTATCACTTACTGGGTTTAAAATTGGAAGGTCTTTGTTGTTAAGAAACTATTTTATTTATTTCATGTAACTATGTAACCAGTTAGTAAATTTAATACATCCAGAAATAAAAAGAAATATATATATCATCTTTAGGCACATTTTACCTTCAAGTAATATCATTACCGTACATTAGCCGTGTACCGCATAAAAATAACGCACATGTTCCAATGCCAAAGAGAGCTTCTCGTGAGCTTCCTCATTCAGTCATTACTCTTTTTTTAAAAAAAATCTTGTAGATTCTGTCTAATTAGCAAAGCCAACTTATCGATTTAGGAGATAGATTAAAACAAAAAAGTGTCATTAATGGAGATACGGAATGAGATTTTCCGTCACTGGTCCATCGTATCTACTACCAAATTCTTCATTCCTATAATTGTATACTGGTAGACTCACTAATTATTAGCTAATATCATTGACTAAGTAATTGTACTTGTATCAGTATATCTCATTTAATAAGTTTGCATTCGCTTCACGTGAGATTTTGATTAATGACTCTCTTATTTTCTTGATACCCTACACGGTTTCTGAATACATTTATGAAATATTTGGGCGTGTGAATATTTTCCCCCTTTTTTAGTAATCTAGGGATATTTACAGTTTATATTCACTTTGGTTTATTTAAACTTGGTGAATCATCAGTTTGAAGGAATAAGTTTGGACTAAATTGAATTTGGCATTGGTAGCTCAACTGATGAATCAGCTTGTTATCGAAAAAGGTTGTTTTTTCTTAGCCAGAGCAGGTCCTGAGTTTTCAATAGTTTAAGTATAAAAAAAAATGGCCCCCCTTACACATGAAAAAAAGAAAAAAAAGTTCAATTATAGACTTTAATCTCGTAAAAGATTAAAAACAAATTCATAAAACCATGTGAACAAACGATATTTACTAAAAGTTTGGCCCCAAATTTATTTTTTATAAAAGTTTGGTCCCAAACATATGTTTGACATGTTTGTACTCAGGGCCAACCATGTTCATAATCATGACTCATGAATTTGAAGGTGACGGAAGACGATTGAAATATCAATATGTTCTTATCTACAACACAAGGAAACTACGAATTTTGAAACTATGAATTTCGACTCGAAATTCTTTGGATATGAAAATATAAAATAATTGGAACCAAAAAAATTATGTTTGGGTAAATAATTAGCGTGATTTTGTTCAGCTTCAGTTTTAATTCATTCCTGATGAAATGAGATTAATTGTGGTGCAAGTTTGATATTGTAAAAAATTATTTAATTCATCTTGTATAATAATCAGATATATTATTCATATTTGATGTTTTTGTATTGTTTTTCTTTTCATTTTGTATTTTGCTGACTTTTTTTTAATTGGTACGAAGTTAAACGTTACACCTTAAATTAAATAGGACTTTTTAGATCTTTACAATTTTTTTTTACCTCAACTTAACTAAATTTGTCATTTTTTTACTAGGAAACGTCTGACTTTTGGCTCGTAGTCAGACTAGGCCTGGGAACTACCTTTGACAATACTTCATTATGACATATTTTTTTTCTCCCAAACAGGTCAAATTAGTAGAGAGAGGGCTCTAAAAGGATCCATTCTAAACGCCAGTAGACTACCAACTACTTGCTATTCGTCATTCGCATAAAAAAACACATAACAAAAAACTATTCATGTATGTTCAAGTTGAACCTAGTATGCCTCCCGATCCAAATAGAACATAGAATGTAGATTGTAAAATGTGAAATTTTTTGGTCAAATCGTGACGCATGTATTATTAACGAGATGGCAAATTTGTTAGGGACTGGCTTTCGGTACATGCTAATATGCTATATGTATCCTAATGTGTTTTTGTTATGTTATAGTTCGAATCTTTCCATTGTGATTTCAATCATATTTGGTTATTCGTAAACGACTTTAATAGCAAGAAAACTCGATTTCTATGAATCTCGGAATATTCATTTGAATTTGGGTCTGAAATCTATTCGGTTAAGTGAAAAAAATACTCTTTTTGTTCTAAAAATATTCATTTTCTAGAGTTCTCACAAAAGTTAAAACACAATTAATATTTAGTTAAAAATGTACTATTTGCTCCCAAAAAAATCTCATAATTGAACCAATAATAATTCAATAAATTCAAATATTCTTAATTTACATTTTTTTGCAGTTTACAATTTATTAGCATTAAAAATAAATATAAAAACATAAAAATCGATCTTTATAGAACAAAAAAAACTAGAAACCCATCCTACTAGAAACAGAGAGTATATGTTATGTCCCTTGACATAATTTTTAAATATTGTATAATGATGTACAGGATAGAGAATACAATACATTATTATGTAGTACGTTCTTCAAGATATTCTAAATTTCTTACTTTACCTCGGAATTTGAGAAGAATGTATAGTGACTCAATTCTTAAATTATATTATTCCGAGTGGTCTCTCTAAATTCCATTATATATACTCTTACATCGAGATGTAATATCTACTTTTGTTGAGAGAAAAGCATGTGGCCATCTCTCATTTCCTTGTACAGCTAGTCCAAGAGATGGCTTTATTTACTATTCAAAAGTTTTTTCCAGGTTCAACGTATGTGTGCGAGCATATTCCTTAATTACTTGATATCTATATGAATCCAAAGTCGGAGATTTATGTAACGATACTGTCTCGAATATTTCGTGATCTGAAACCTAACATATATTGATCCAATTTTACTAATAAAAGTAAACTATCCTAATACTATTATTATGAAATTACATTTTAAAAACGAAATTAAAGATGTAAAATATTGTAGTATATAGCTTAGTATTGTGGTATTTCGGATCCATTGTGTCTTTAAAGTTTCATTAAACGTGAGAAGATAAGATTTTGTCATTAGGCATTAACCGGTGAAACAATTCTGATTTCAAATTATCATGGAAAATGTTATCAAATAAATAATACTCCTTCCATTTCTAAAAGTTTGATTTTCAAAAAAAAAATTCGTGCTTTACAAGATTTGATATTCTAGATTTTTTATTAAGAAGCATTGACTGAAAATAATTAAACTTGTAAAAGTGTGATTGGTTCATAGTTATTGAAAATTGTCTAGTATTAGAAAATAACGTAAGATATAAATAAACATTTATTGTTTTTTAATACTGTATGTCCAAACTCTAGAAAATCAAATTTTAAGAAACATAACGAGTATAAAAGAATTCGTTAGTCTTGACAACATACATATTGGAATGTAATTGAGATTAAAGGTCAAGAGAGAGCTCATTCATTTGTGTGCACTTTGCAATTGAAAGCAGGTTGTCGTCAACCCAATAATATAGGTGAGATTTTGTTTTCAAATATCCTGTAATTAAGTCATATTTTTAAAATAGTTTTTATATAATTGCTTATGTATTAACATTTAAACTAAATATTTATATTTCACGAAAAATTTAATTTATCAGCTGTTTAATAAAAGATCAGTGTCCTAGTTGTATAGATTTTGGGTTTACTTCTATCATTTTCGTAAATACGCAAAAAAATAATTAATCGTGTGGTAAAAAGCAAATGCAATGTCATGTATAATATAATATAATATTATTGATAGATTGTATGAGTGGTTTAGAGTAAATGAGAATTAAAGTGGTTTTCATTTTTTTTGAAAGTGGTGTTTACTCTTTTTTCTAAAAATTAGTTTTGTCGTAAATAAATTTTTTAATTTTGAATTTTAAAAAGACTACTATTTTTATGTTTATTTGTAAAGTTTTATTCTTTTTCAAGGTTCTAAAAACAATTGCATTTGATATAAAAAGATTTTTTTTGAATATACTTTTATATATTATTTAAAAATTTATAAAATAAAATAATATGATACTTAAAAAAAAAGTCTATGAAATGAAATCCATGTTATTTGCATCTGTTAAAAAATTCAACTTATTTAAAAAATTTACCACTATGTCATTTATAAATAAATAAATATCAAATATAGTAAGGTCAATTACTACATATTCACTTCTATGTTCGCAACTTCGTATCCAATTTTTTAATAAACAAAATACAGTTTCAACTGCCAAGAACACGTGAAAGCAACCATCGATCACGTGCGGTCGAAGTAGAGACACTCGTGCGACTTGTTTCCCACCGGTCAACGAGGCGGACAAATTTGATCAATCAAAAGTCTTACTCTGCGGTGTAAAACGGAAGGGCATTATTGTAATTTACGTATAAAAGCATGGAGCTACGAGCTTAAGAGATCTATGGTTGTTGGGTTCATTGATTATGTGAAGCTTGGTCCACTCATATTTTTTCTTCCGTATAATATTAATAAATACTTCGTATGTATGTGATATATGATACATATATATTTGTGGTCGCACATTGTTATATGTGTGCCAATCATGTTTTAAACCAATGTTGTTTTAAGATTCAAGAGGATAATGTTACGTTGAAACCGAACCAAATCAAACCGCTAACAAAACTCATTTCAAAAAAGCTGTCGATCGATTCGTTCCTATTAATCGACCGGTTAACCAATTCGGTTAACCGAACTCTCGAATCTTGGTTCACTTTGTTCGGAGAAAACCAATTCGGTTAATAATCTAAGGCCTCTGGATTGCACACATATATAACTTTTTGATATGAAATTTTGAAGTCTTTTGTAAAGATTTTATATCCGAAATTAATCATATTAAATTTATGAATTTCAAAAGCTAAAATTTCATATCCTCAGTGAATGACAGGAAACTTTACAAAAGACTTCAAAAGCTATAATTTTAGCTTAGATTAATCACAAAAAATGAATATTAAGAAATGATATATTTCTTAGATTTATAATCAATCTAACGTGATCCGATAAATTAAAGCTAAAATTATATCCCCTTAGTGAATGACAGGATACTGTCGCTCCTTCTATGGCTACAAAGCCAACAATTCAGTTCAGTCCAGTTTCAATTTGGTATGTGGAAAGGCTAAGGATCTTACCAAAATTAGGATCACTGCTTTAAGATGGGATTCAAAGTGAAATTCTTAACTCCACATAACATAACATTGAAAAACAAAGCCGAATAAAGGAAATGAGAGCAAAGGAGATGATTTGGGCCTTCATCATAAAAGCCCATCTAAGATACAGGTGCAAGAACACACAAATTATGGGCTTCCAACACATTTCCACTTCTAATGTGTGATGTTCTAACAATTTTTGTTTTTGACAAAAAAATGATTATTTATTTATTTTATTTTATGTTTCAAATCTAAAATACTACATACGAAGATAAATGATTTAATGCTTTGTGGATCCATTTATGGAAAATTTAAATTAATGTTCGGAATTTTTTCGCGATACTTAAATATAAAAGAAAAGAAAACTATGACTTTAAAATGTTGGAAACCGTTTTGGTGATACTGAATAGAAAAGAAAAGACTCTTAAAAAAAGAAAATGTCTACAAGGTGTAAAAGAAAATCTGCATTCACACATTTGTATTCGGGCTCACACGTGTTTGCGAATTTAATATAGTTGGCTACGAGCGTTCAACGTAAGAGAAGGTTTGATTCTAATTTCATTTCAATGGAAAATAAATAAATAATAGCCACCACAATATAGTATAGTTTTATACTTTTATAATGAATAGTGATGACAATCGAGTGTCGGATATACAGACCAACAAGTGGAATCACTTATGTAACTTTTTAATCACGGGATTAAATCACTTAACCCAATGTCTTATTGGTGTTTAATTTTGATTATGTCGATGCTACATATTGTCATATCTTGATCACGTGCCACTACCAATCCATACATTTTATAGTGCAATTTTCTTTTATATGGAGTTACGAACGTATGATATGGAATGCATCAGAACAATCAGTTTTAGTTAATTTGCAAACAGATTGGTTAATTGTAGTGCAAGGAATTGGTGAACTTTATTACAAGACGAAGAGTATAAGAGGAACAAGATCCGGTTTTTAGGCAACAAGTAACGTTTGAGTTCAGAAACTTTGCTTCTTACTTCAAATTACCACTACAAAGCCAAGTTCCTACTTCCTAGGTCTTAAGTCAATTTTCGAAATACTTAGAAATTTTGTAGTCTATTAGATGAACACTTTTCACCGGTGATAATATAAGTGGCGAGTTTACAAAGCATTAATCATTTTGTTATGAAACTTCACACCGTATATTTGAATTCAAATGTGGCAAAACCAAAATAATTTCCCTAGATATAAACTTCAGATCTTTTTTTGTTGTAACTTATTTATTCATTTATATAAAATATTACTTTTGAAGTAATTTTTTTTTGAATATACCAAAATCCGTAATTCTTCCGATCCTATAACTACAATATATAATATTAGTTTTGTATCAAATGTCACTCAATCCTATGAATTTTAGCACATCTTAGACTCAATCCTATGACTTTTAGCACATCCTAGAAAATTAAACGGCATCTTGAGTTTCATTGAATCTCATAAACTCGTCCTTGTAGAATCTAAATCCTAGCCATCACCTTAGAGTTTGCTGGAACTCATACTTACATCATCGTCTGAATTTATCTCAGCTTTTTTTCTTATGTCACTGATAATTAGAATGAAGATAAAGTTATAAAAGAATATAACAGTGATAACATAGATTTATATATAAATAATTTGATAATGATATTATCAAGAAGTGTTATCTACACCAATTTTCCTAGTGTTTCTTTTTTAATAATATGTATAATAGTTGCAGAAAACTGATCAAAATGAAAAGTTAATTCACATGAAGAAGATATAGTAACTAAAATGGCATTCTCTGTTGGTCGAACTATAATCCAATTTAATTGATAAGAACTGAAACAAATACTGATTTTTTCTTTTCTTGAGGAATGAAATAAGAAACTTTGGATGGAAATAAAAGTCAAATGGGAAAATATAAAGGGCAAATAAGCAGTGATGGAGCTAAAGCAACACTTTACCCTTTTAATTATGAATCATTTGATTTGACCTCCACTCGCCTTGGCTTTTTTTGGTTGTACTTATTGAAAGCAAAAACATACCGTAAATACCACATAACATAAGTTATCGAGAAACCAACTCTTATAATTCATCCTTTATTAGAATCCTGAAGATTTTATTTTTTGTGAATAAACACTTTCAGTTTTCGAATATACGGTCCATTTCTCGTCCAAATAGAAGAAACATAAATTTAATGTTATTCTAAACCAGTTGAGCATTCACATGTGTTGGTTCGTTTTAGATTCATTAGCTCCATCTTCGTCGATCTTATTAAAAAAAATTGATCGGAGTAGTAAACTACTACAAATTATACCTAATTTTTAACAGGTCAATTACCTCATCTAACCAAAAATAAATAAATAAATAAATAGGTGAAGTACCTCATAATTTATCTTTTCCTAACGCGATTGGTTTTGAATCTCTTCCATTAAATCCCAAAAAAAAAAAAAACACATCCGGAGATATCCTTAAATTCTATGAAGTTTATCATATCACTTTACTAATTCTATGGAGTCAATAAATCAAAGGATATTTTATTATATGGTAACAAATAAAATCAGTAATTAGTTATTTCGCATCATTTTCTCTTTCATATTAATGTAGTTTATTTTTGTCCAAATTCGGACAAAAATGTTACTGTTACAATTTTAACGAGAATATATGTGAGAGATCAGCTGGAATTTTAACGGTAATTATTTTGTTAACACGATAAATTATTATTTAACGATGTATAAAATATGTTGTGGACATAATAATGTATTCATTTGGTGGGTAAGGATAAAATTTTTAGGGGTAAATTTTTTATTAACATGATATATATTATGATATAGTGATAAACATAGTTACAATGTTAACAAATAAATTATTGTTAAAAACTTTATTCATCAACCGCAAGATAAATACATTATTATGTTCATGACAAAATTTATATCATATTAAATAATAACTTAGATGTGAATTCATATATGTCACATGATATAATGTTTTTATCATGTTAACAAAATAATTATCATGTTAACAAAATAATTATCTGTTAAAATTATGGCTGATCTCTTTCAAATATTTTGAGCATTAAAAAAATATTTATCTTGCTAAAATTGTAACAGTGACATTTTTATCCGACTGTTCATGTGAACGAGAGATAACTAATTAAAAAAAATCTACTACCACAAAACTAATTATCATATTATTTGTTACCATAAAACTCATTGCCCCTAAATTAAACACACATAAACTTCCCTGCACCAAGTAACCCTAGTTAAAGAGGATTGAATCTTACACTAACCAGACATTAAGCCCACAGAATCTGAATTGGTTAAAACTAATAAGCATTTTCATATAACTTTCTAATATTCATATTTTAAACTATACGAGTAAATCATAATCATATGTTAGAAAAAGTATTTTGTACAAAAAAAACCATCTACCTATTCATTTTTGCAAGAAAAAATATCACCTCGAACTTGTGCAAGTCAATCATACCATTTTCAAAGTCACCCGCAATATAGGCATTCCGCATATCGTCGACATTAACAGTTAACTTCCCGTTAGAAAATTAACATAAGTTATATAACGACGTCGTTTTTGCATCATTAAAACATCACGTAGTTTGACTTAGAGATCATGTTGTTTTAATGTACCAAAACAACATTCTTTTATTTAACATATTTTATAAAAAGGAAAGAAAAATCAAATTGTTATCTCCTTCTTCGTTGTTCTTCATCGTCTCCTCCAACCAATCTTCTTCTTCTTCATTCAGACAATCTCTCCTATCACCATAACTCGATACCCAACTCCAATTTCCCTGCCAAGATTGGATCTTTACCCGCTATGACAAATAGCAGCTTCTATTCTCTCTCCTCCGACCACTGCCATTGACCGTCGTGGGATGGCGTCTCACCGTGAATCTGCTTCCTTTAAGTCATTCTCTCTTTTGAATTGTGGATAAGCCTTATGTAGTCCCAGTTAATTTGGTTTATATCTTGGACTTTTAAGATTTTAATGAGTTTAATTTTCATTTCCAGACTTTTGGAATTCCCAAAAACACATGAAGTCTAAAAGAAATAAAGCTGGGAAATTTGCTAAGAAGATCAAAGCAAAAACGAGAAGAAAGATGCATGAACTCTCAAAGCCATTGGAGCCTGATGAGTTTGCAGACATGTGGACGGATGAATGTAATAAACATTACTTCGTATCTGATTGCATAAATATTAAAAGAGCACTAGAAGAGATAGAGAGATAACTTATAGTTTTGTCACAACCACCTAGGAGACCATTTTATATAACAACATAAAATGAATCGAGTCTGTTACAAGATTGTGAATGTTTCAGCTAGAAATTACATCACAGGAACACAAAATCTATACATGCAACTGAGAAAAGTGTACAATAAGATCAAAGAGAAAAGCTCAACAACATATAAAAGTAAAGAATAGGTAAAATTTGAGGACATAAGTATGACTAGAAACAAGTTAATCTTTAGTTTTTGAGGACATAAGTGAATCAATAACAAGTAATGCAGTGGCCTCTGACTCCTCTCCAGAGCCAAAAATCTCATTATCGGTGACAACACTATTTAGTTTCTCTAAGTTTTCAGGCTTCCCCATGATGGCTGAATCCACTAGATGTAGTAGCTCTGGAGAAACATTTGGAACTGTAGCCTCTGGCTTGGGCTTCTGCAGGGAATGAACCAGGGAATATCCTGATTCTGGATGGTGGAAAGAATCCATCTAGTTTCAGACAGGGACTACTGCATGGAATAAGCTGCCTCCCTCTCTGGTCCGGGGCTAGAAAGTCGGTCAGTTTGGGCATCATCCATGGGCAGAAAATCATACATCTCTTGAGTCCCAGATAAGTGATAAGTAACTCCTTCAGTGCCACCAAATGAAGACCTCCCATGATCAGAATTTGAAGTGCTTCCAGGTTCTTTAAGATCACCATGTGATTCATTTGCTACCTTTTCCTGATCTCCCAGAGAAACTTGTTCAAAATCATCATCCTTGAAGACTCTATCAGCTGAATTAATCCCTTGTAAAGTTGCATCATCTTTAGCAATAAAACCGGAATCCACAACGTTCTCTCACTCTCCACATGTAACACATCCAAATTAAGTATAAGTTAACTTGTGAGACAGATGCATCCACACTGATGAAGATTAAAACAAGGCACCGTGAGTGAACCGAAGTGAGTATATCATTCTGACCGACCAAATCGCAGACTCATGGCGAGACGCCATCCCATGACGGTCGATGGCGGTGGTCGGAGGAGAGAGAACAGAAGTTTCGATTTGTCATAGCGGGTAAAGATCCAGTCTTGGCGTGGAAATTGGAGTTGGATATAGAGTTATGGTGATAGGAGAGATTGTCTGAACAAATGAGAAGATTGGTTGGAGGAAACGATGAAGAACAACGAAGAAGGAGATAACAATTTGATTTTTTTATCTTTTTTTAAATATGTTAAATAAAAGAATGTTGTTTTTGGTATATTAAAATGACATGATCTCTAAGTCAAACGACATGATATTTTAATGATGCAAAACGACATCGTTTTCGTTTTACAATTTCTGTTAATTTTCTAACGGAAAATTAACTGTCGACGTCGACGATATAAGGAATGACTATATTGCGGGTGACTTTAAAAATAGTATGATTGACCTACATAAATTTGAGATAGGATTTTTTTGCAAAAAATGAATAAATTGATAGATTTTTTGTACAAAACTCTTGAAAAAAACATACTCATCTAATGCAATAGACCCCACTATAGAACTAGCAAGACTGGGGTTGTGGCTTTTACTTTTAGATTCACTGTAATAAAAGTGTGTCAACAACTTTGTTGAATCTTTATCAACTTAATTAGTTGTTTATTAAGAAGTGGGTAAAGCTAACACACCGACCTTTACTAAATACAGTCTTTAAAAAACGTAAAACTTACAAGAATACAAGAAAGCTGAAAAAATAAAGGAAAAAGAACAGCAATCGAGTGGAGTGATAAACATACATAATCCTGTTTTATATATATGAGTTCCACAATTTAGGGGTATATATTTTCTTATCCGACGTCATGAGAGAACTTTAATAAAGGGGGTCGACACTACTTAATCATTTAGAACCCAAGCTTATTCAGCCAATTTAGGAGAGACATCACATACTTGCAGAGGAAAGTGAAACATTCCTACTTCTAAGTTCTTACAGAGCAAACCAACCGAAAGGAAGAGGAAAAATAAAGAGAGTAAATAGTCAGCCTTAATATTTAAAAGCAAAAAGTTTGAAAAAAATGAAAACAATTAAATTATTCCTAATTAAAAAGGAAACCCCGACCAAACAGTGATCGAGGATAATTAAGTCTACGGGAGTGGAGAGCTAAGATAATTTTCCGATAATTTTTCAATCTCAACTTGTCCATTCTCTGGCTCCACAAATTATATCCAACTCAATCCTTATGTAAATTACTCCTCCTTCAACGAAACATATGATCGACATATGAGACTTTAAGGCACTAAAACAGGCTAGCTATGCAAGTCCTTACGAAGTTTGGTTTTGAACTACCTTACAAATTTTCTCACATCAAGCTCTAAATTTTTTCTATAGAGTCATGAGAGCCACCTTGAACATTTGTTTTATAAACCTCCCAAATAAATCATATAATCTATTAAAAGTACTAAGAATTCAAACATTTTTGCTTGGTTAGATGCCATAATATATAGTAAAAATTTATTAAATACATTTTATGTATCTTTCCAATATTATAGGATCAGAGTCAAATTCTAGTTTTAAATTATCGATGGACATTAAAAAAAAAACACTCCCTTTGTTCCTTAATAATATATGTTTTGAAACAAAAAATTGTTCCGCAAAAATATATAATTTGTATTTCTATGTAGAATTTAGATAACATTGCCTACTTTTATCTTTAATAATTAAAGTTAATACAAATGAAATGAATATAATTTTTCGTTCCGTCTTTAAAATTGTTTTACACAAAATACCTGTAGTGGCCATGCAAATTAAATACATATTGTATTTTATAAATTATCATTTAAACAAAACAAAGAAATGTTTTTTCTATATCATATATCATTCTTCTATCCCAAAATGAGCCTCAATTAAAACTATTGTCATATAACTTGGACAAAACTGATTTGGTAATAAAGAAATTGGATGCAGAATCTCCGTGACGGTTGATATAGCAATAATAATTTTTAATAATCATAGCAACAAACAAATAAAAGCAGCACATGGAAGCCATTTGATCTATCCTTAAAAGAAATTAAACTATATTCGATTTTGCTTGTTTGATCTACTTGCTGTATGAATCAAAGAAACATGACACAGTAAACAAAACTGAAGGATCTATGTAAAGTCAAAAGGAAAAAATTAAATTTAAACAAGTTGTAATGCAGATCATGTTATTATGTCTTTTAGCTATTAAATCCTACGACCAATACGATTCTACTGTACAGTAAAAGATAAAAATAAACAAATACATCAAGTAGCATAATTAAATAATAATCAAAATTTATGATTAAATATATTTATTTCCACAATTTTACTATTAAACATTTCTGATAAATATATATATTTAAAATTTAGTATTGAACCATCTTTTTAATAAAAATAACAAATAAGTGTTATTTTTTTAACAAATTAGTATATAATTTTTTTTAACAAAACTGAAGGATCTATGTAAAGTCAAAAGGAAAAAAATAAAATTTTAAAAAGCTCTAAACTGCAGATCATGTTTATATCTTTTAGCTATTAAATCCTACGACCAAAACGATTCCTAGGTAAATTAAAAAAAAAACAATTACCTCAAATAGCATAATTTAAAAATAATCAAAATTCATGATTAAATAATAAATATATTTATTTCCACAATTTTACTGTAAAAATTTCTGATAAAAATAGTTAAAATTTAGTAATGAACCATTTTTGGAATAAAAATTAACAAATTAGTATATAAATCTAAACCTTAAATCCTACTCAAACTAAACCTTACAAACAATAACTGAAACCGGAAATCTTACACCTTAACTGAAAAAGGAATAATTATCATTTAAAAATTGTGTAATTCCTTCAATTTAAAAGATTAAATGTATTTTTTCATTTTATTATCTTTTAAAGTCCTTTTTTAATATACAGTAGTACTAATTTAAAGAAATAAATTTGTTATATATTTTTAATTTAAGGTCTTTATTATGTTTATATGTCTTTTTTTATTTTGAAAAATCTTTTCTTTTATGTAGGGGACTAATTTAAAGAAATAAAATCGTTATATTCAATGATTAAATGAACCCTGCCAACTGAAAGTGAGTAAATACATTGATTATAGTATTTATAAAAAAAACTCTGTAGATTTTGCAGAGAAGTTTATAGTTTTGCATTGCCGTGAGCTGTTTCCCTTTACACATACTCTCTCAATTGATCCCTTTCACGAGGTCTTCATTTCAATTCCTCTTTATATCTCTCTTCTTCTACCTCTTGACTCTTCTCTTCCTCTAGCGATGCTGTTTCTTCCTTGGAAGCCATGAAAACACCGATCTTCTTCTTCTTTCTCCTATTCTCTTGTCTTGTTATTGTCTCCTCTGGTTTAAACTCTGATGGAGTTCTCTTAATGAGTTTCAAATACTCTGTTCTTCTTGATCCTCTGTTTTCATTACAATCATGGAGTTACGACCACGACAATCCTTGTTCTTGGCGAGGTGTGTTGTGTAATAACGATTCAAGAGTTGTGACTTTATCTCTCCCAAACTCTAAACTCGTTGGTTCGATTCCTTCCGATCTGGGTTTTCTCCAAAATCTGCAAAGTCTTGATCTTTCTAATAATTCACTTAATGGATCATTACCAGTTGAGTTTTTCGCCGCCGATAAGCTTCGGTTTCTTGATTTATCAATTAACTTGATCTCCGGCGAGATTCCGGTGGCGATCGGAGATTTACACAACCTCCAGACGTTAAATCTCTCTGATAATATCTTATCTGGAAAATTACCGGCAAATTTGGCATCTCTTGGAAGCTTAACGGAGGTTTCTTTAAAGAACAACTACTTCTCCGGCGAGTTTCCCGGCGGCGGATGGAGATCCGTTCAGTTTCTAGATATCTCATCGAATCTAATCAATGGTTCACTACCACCGGATTTCTCCGGCGAGAATCTCCGGTATCTGAATGTCTCGTATAACCAAATCTCCGGCGAAATTCCTCAAAATGTCGGTGCTGGTTTCCCTCCAAACGCCACCGTTGATTTCTCATTCAACAATTTAACCGGTTCAATTCCAGATTCTCCGGTTTTCTTTAACCAGAAATCAATTTCGTTTTCTGGTAACCCGGGTTTATGTGGAGGTCCGACCCGGAACCCGTGTCTTATTCCTTCCTCTCCAGCCACCGTCTCGCCACCAACGTCTACGCCTGCACTCGCAGCTATACCGAAAACAATCGGTTCAAATCCAGAAACCGAACCGGATAAAAACCAAAATCCCAAGACCGGGTTAAGACCAGGCGTTATAATCGGAATCATAGTCGGAGATATCGCCGGAATCGGAATCCTAGCTCTTATCTTCTTCTACCTCTACAAATACAAAAAGAACAAAACCGAGGAGAAGAAGAACAATCAAAGTTTAGAAGCTAATGAAGCTAAAGACACAACTTCGTTATCACCATCATCATCAACAGCTACATCTTCTTCATCTCCAGAACAATCAAGTAGATTCGCGAAATGGTCATGTCTCCGTAAAGCTCAAGAAACTGATGAAACCGAAGAAGAAGATGAAGAACGATCAGGAGAGATTGGAGAGAACAAGAAAGGAACTTTAGTAACCATTGATGGAGGAGAGAAAGAGCTTGAAGTTGAAACTTTGCTTAAAGCTTCTGCTTACATTTTAGGAGCCACTGGTTCGAGTATTATGTATAAGACGGTTCTTGAAGACGGGACGGTTCTCGCGGTTCGTCGGTTAGGTGAGAACGGTATGAGTCAACAACGCCGGTTTAAAGACTTTGAAGCACATATCCGAGCTATTGGAAAATTGGTTCATCCGAATTTGGTTCGTCTCCGTGGATTCTATTGGGGCACCGACGAAAAATTGGTCATTTACGATTTTGTCCCTAACGGCAGTCTCGTCAACGCCCGTTACAGTGAGTCATCGATCCCTATTTGACATTTCAATACCTTTTTCGTGAGCATATGATAGAGGCGTATGATAGTATTGTATATTCAGGGTTTTGCTACGGTACATCATACACTGATTGGTTAGGTTGGCGGTAGTTAGATCTGTTATGATAAAGTCAACGGATGGTCAAACTTTTCCTTACTCGTGCTATCTTGCGCATATTTGTTTGTGATTGGACAGGGAAAGGAGGGTCGTCGCCGTGTCATTTACCGTGGGAGACTCGGCTCAAGATAGTAAAAGGTTTGGCTCGTGGGCTTGCTTATATCCACGAGAAGAAACATGTGCACGGTAACTTGAAACCTAGTAACATACTTTTGGGCTACGATATGGAGCCCAAGATCGGCGATTTCGGACTTGAAAGGCTACTCGTTGGGGATACTAGCTACAACCGAGCTAGTGGATCATCTCGAATTTTTAGTAGCAAGCGATTGACTGCATCCTCGCGTGAATTTGGATCCATCGGGCCCACACCAAGCCCAAGTCCAAGCTTGGTTGGGCCTATATCTCCATATTGTGCACCAGAGTCGCTCCGGAATCTCAAACCAAACCCGAAATGGGACGTGTTCGGGTTTGGAGTGATCCTTCTTGAGCTGCTTACAGGAAAAATCGTGTCTGTAGACGAAATCGGACTTGGAAATGGGCTGACAGTAGAAGACGGAAACCGAGCGTTGATAATGGCTGACATGGCGATCCGGTCCGAATTGGAAGGCAAAGAGGATATTTTACTTGGCCTTTTCAAGTTGGGCTATAGTTGTGCATCTCAAGTTCCACAAAGGCGACCGACGATGAAAGAGGCTTTAGCAGTGTTTGAGAGATTCCCTATTAGCTCCTCGGCTAAGTCTCCATCGTACCATTACGGACATTACTAATGTTCCCATCTTACACTAACTTTGCAAGCCTCTCTTTGATGCCGAAGTATATACACATGAAGCAAATCGTTATTTTTGCTGTTTGTTCACCTTGATTGTTTTTATTTGATTTTTAGGATAATATTACCAAGTGTGGTTTACATTTAACTAAGCATGTGCAATATTTTTTTGGTTTAAATCGGTTTAGATTTCTTTCAGATTTATTTTAAGCCTCAAATTGATCCATTTTTTTATTCTGTTGGGTTTGGACAAAAATATTATTAAAAAGGTTCATTTGAAACTAATATTATAGTAGATTTTAATGTAATTGTTTTTTTTATTACATATTTAAGTTTACTAAATTTTGGTTAATTTTGTTTAGATGGATAGATTTTACTCATTCATATATAACATAAATATAAATATCGTATGGTGAAAATTCTACTAAAATTTGAGGATGAATCTTTCTTGGCCAACGAGATTCGATGCATCGTAGATTTTGGATAAAAATGTATCATTTATATTTTACTAGATTAGGACCCGCCCGATGAACGAGTTTCTTAAAATTGTTGTAGAAAATAAGTAGAAAGTATGTTTTGTTAGAAAAGAAAGTAATTTACATTAGTTTATTTTTCAACATGAATAAATTAATTTAAGTTTATATATTACAACATCATTATTAAAATATTAAAAATTTAGACCACATACAGTAATTTTTTCTTTTATCTTGTCGTTTATTTTTCTGACCACCGTGTGATATCTGGAAAAACAGATCTGGTGACCGACTACTATGCTCTCGATCATATCTGAGGGATACGTTCTTCCAGAAAGATATATGTTGTCCATCTGCTCTCCATGTTTCAGACCAGATCTCGTTTTTCAACCGAATATATTTTTCCTCTCGTACTTTCACTTGCTAAAATCCTTCACCATTTCTTTGTCTCTTGTCCTTTTTTGACAACATCTACTACCTCAGTCCTTCCGTCACCAGATCTTGTTTTTGTATTCCTATCTTGGGTTTTATTTATGAAGTTGTTTTGTTTTTGCGGTTTTCTTTCTTTTCCGTCATCATATTCTCATCCACCATAATTTTCAATCTCTAGCACAAACCCCACTGTCTTCCTCTCGTTCTGAATCCATATATCTCCTCTGCTTCATATCTTATCTCGGTTCCCAACCGAATATCATTTCTATCTCGCACCTTCACTAGCCGAAGTCTTTCGCCATATTTTATCTCTTGCGTTTTTTGACAACATCTTCTACCTCAACCCTTATGTTACCATCTCTCATTTTTTATTCATATCTCGGACTTTATTTATGAATTTATTTGGTTTCTCCTACTTTCTTTCTTTTTAATCTTCAGATACACATCCACAATCATCTTCAATCTCCAGAAAAAGCTTCACCGCCTTTATCCATATTCTGGATCCAAATTTTTATATGAAACTTGGTTTTGACGAAAAGAATTGCTCTGAGTATTGCGTCTATTTAACCATTTAATCCATGAAATTAAATACATATATGTGTTAATTCGATTCATTAAATTCTATTAAATTGGATCGATTCATGGGTTAATTAATCAATTTACTCTAAGATTTCTTTATCAGTTTACCAATTAGAATAATGAATTAGGTTGTATTATACTCAATTATTTTTTTGTTAAATAATTAGAAGCGTATTATAAAAAATTATTGAAAATTAAATAATATAAATATCTAAATATCTAATTTTGAAATGAAAAGTTTAAAAATTATTGAAATAATAAAATTTAATCTATATTAGAAAATGGAAAGTAAAAGATATATATTTTATTGTTTAATTTTGTTCAAACCAATTTAAGAAAATTTGGTTTATTAAAATATTTTTTAGAATCAGCGAATCGAAAAAAACTTGGTCTATTAAGATATCTTTAGACTAAAAGAAAAACGTTGCATCTATCCTAGAAACTTCGGTCGTAATAGTTTAAACCGGTTCATCTACTGTAAAGCGGATCCCAAGAAAATCCCCAAATCCGCATCTACCAATCTCCGTCTCCTCCGTCGCATTTTTCGATAGGGATGGGCAAAATAATTGAAACAGAAAAAAGAAATTGAACCAAACTTGTAACTAGGTGATTCGGTTCGGTTTTGGTTTCAAAAAAAACTATTTGGTTACCATTATTAAAAATAATTTTGTTTCGGTTCGGTTCGGTTTAAAACCATAAACTCGTTCGTTTTTTTTTGGTTTATAATTTTTTTTATTATAATACTTGTTTCGTTAAAATTTAATCAATTTATACGGTGGTTTAAAGTGTATTTTATACGGATATATGAATAAATTTTCTTATTTTAATATTATTTATTTACAAATCTTACTCTAGTAAGTATTAGAGACATATAAATAAAATAGTATTGAAAATGATATAGTTTATAACACTATTTTGTATTACAATAATATTTAATTTATTATTATGTTTATGTCGGAATATATTTATGGTTTAATAAGTTTTAAATAAAAATAATATAATTTAAAATAAAAAATTTATTGTTTTTAAGAAAAATATTTATAAAAAAATTATTGTCTAGATCTATTATTTTTATGAAAATCATAAAATAAACCGAATACAACCGAAGCTGAATCAAACGAAAATATAAATGATATTTAAATGATTTTAGTTTTTATAAAACCGATAAATCGCAATCAAGAAACTAAACCGAATTTAATTCGGTTTTAAATTGTTTCATTTTTTATAAAACTGATAAATCATAAAACAAAAAAAAAACAATCCGTAACCAAACCATAACCAAACCATAACCAAACCGTAAACTGAAATGCCCACTTCTAGTTTCCGAGGCAGAGAAACCAAACCAGAGCAGAAAGACTCCTCCACCGATGGAATCCACAACCACGGCTAGTGGTGTCTCTGCAGCAGCACCAACCACCTATGATAATCACCAATCAGCCGACTCATCATATCCGGCCGACGCCGTTAACAGATTGATCCACGCCTTTTCGCAGCGGCAACAACATCTTCTCGACAAAACGGTTCCTCACGTTCTATATCGATGGATCGCATGTCTCTGTGTTGTATTGATCTAGTTCGTTCGTGTTTACTTGGTTGAAGGCTACTACATCATCACTTACGCCATTGGAATCTACCTTTTGAATCTCATCATCGCTTTTTTATCTCCTCGAGAAGATCCTGAAGCTTCTCTTACTACTGGCGGACCTCTTCCTACTCGTCGATCTGATGAGTATCGGCCGTTCGTTCGCCGGCTTCCTGAGTTTACATTCTGGTTCGTTCCTTTGATTTCTGTAGATTGAATAGCTAGATCTGATCATCTATTGGGTGGTGTTGTTTTTCCTTACTATGAGGAAACAAATACAACGTATGATCAAATACAGATATGTACCTTTCTCTTTCGGGAAACAGGTATGTGTTCCTTTCTCTTTCAACTTTTCACGTCTAAACAAACAAGTTGAGTAATGATTTTCTTACCTCTCATTCTTGGGTTGGCTTCTTCTAGCAGCAATATGGAAAGAAACCGGCTCCAGCTGAGATCAGTGAATGATCAAATCCAAGGAAGTAGCTGTTCGTTGTCAGCAACATTTGAGGTCGGTCGGTCTTTTATTTTCGTTTGATCGCCCCTGAATCTCTCTGTTAGGGATGAAACAATCAATAGCATAAGGCTCGTGTAGCCAGTCTCTTGACATATTTTGCTTATTTTTTTTATCATCCTGACTATTTTACTGGTTTCACCTGGTGAACACAATGTATCTTATTATTACATCTTTTGACAATGAGAATAATGTTTTATACGTAAGACTCTTTCGTGATCGTTATGATGGAAACTTGAAACAAAATCACTGTCCGGTTCTATCAATGTTCATGGAAAGCCTCCTAGTTTTGAAACAGTTAGCTAAGTACATATCATTCACGACATATGCTTGAGAATTTAGATAATATTACAAGTTAGTTAAGGCTTAAGATCATATGTTGAGTTCATTAACTAACCTCTAGACACTACAATGGTACGAAATCATCAACCCGCAAAACCACAACCAAGATTTGATGCTATCGTCGATAAATATTTTGATCCTCAAGAGGAACAATAACTTGGAGTTGGCTAGAGTGGATATCGTGGTATACAGCGGTGGACCTACACTGAAGTCTGAAGATGGGTAGGCACGTGCCCCATAATGTTTTTTTTCTTTAAGATTGTTGTTTTTTATTTTTTATTTGTATAGTTTGGCTGAAAAAATTTAATTGTGCCCCATTCTAATTTTTTTTCTTGTAAAGTGTCTCACCCAAATTTATTTTGAATCCACTAGTTCATATAAAATTTGATAACTTTCTCATAACGTTTAAAAATTTAAACCTAATATAAACTAAAGCTAATTAAAAATTCTAATTAAAAATAAACAGTATATCTTCACCTTCTCCACCACTAATCCATTATAAAAATACAACTTATCTTCTCTTTACTTTTTTTGTTAAATCCTTTTAAAGTTACAATAAGTTAATTAAGCAGATGTTGAACACTCTAAATTAATTATGTATAATTAGTTTATATTATTTTCAAGTTTGAATGTTTGAATATTGCTAAGTAAATTCTCTCCAAATCAATTCCAACAAATTATGTGGAATTACTAGTTTAGCTTAGGAGTGATTCATGTTCTTTTCTTTTTAATCTTTTAATTGGTTATTTGAAAATTTGATTTAAATATTAATGTAAATTGATTTACAATATGCTTATATCTTTTATTTTCACTTGGTACCAATAGACAAATAGTTAAGAAATTTTTTTGTATTGTCGTATAAACGATTATCTAGTATGTGTTATTGAAAATAATTGTTTGATAAAGTGATCAATTAAGTAGTGATGAAAATGTTGGAAAATATGCATGAAAGTAGAATACATTTATAAGATATTTGTATTATAAACCTTGTTAGTGTATTTTATTTTAAATATATATTTTATAATAATGTGTTATTGGATTAAAATTTGTTCTCGATCCGCTCATGCGGACATATGATCTGCAGAATTTTTTGAAAACCCGAACATTTGGTATCTTATACACTCCATATTATGCACTTGCACGAAATGGTTCAAGATTCGATGATTTCTACTCTTGTTCGACTCTCACCTCTAATTCTAAGCTAGTTGTCACATATCGATTCTTCTTGAACTGATTCGTGCAATTTTAACACTTTCCATCATTTATGGTTGGTAAGTCACCCTCCTATCCAGTATCTTGTTGATATTTAGAAAGATAAAGTAAACAATTTTTATTGAAAAATAATTATTTATTATGTTTGGATTCTTGAAGATTTGGAGGTGACTATAAATGAAGAATCATATACCTTTATATAGAAAATCTCCACAACAAATGGTAGAGATTTATTTAATCCAACAGTAGAAATGGATCCTTTAAATCATTCCATATGTTTCTACACACTCTAGGACTTTGTAACACTTGTTAAAATATTCTCACACGTTCTAACACTTTCTAAAATGTTTCGGAGAAATCCAAAAAAACTTTATTAGTAGAAAAAAACTTAAAAATAACGAAGTATGGAGCCTGACAACCTCACCGATCGGCTCCTTACTGCACTTTCTCCCCGTGGAAAAATACGGGTGACATAGTGTACTAATTTGACTATATCTCAACTAGTTAATAAGAATAAAATTTGTCGTTAAAAAAAATTACAGATATATATATATATACACACATTATCGGATCGAATGGATATTTGTATTTACAAACTTAAATATTTCTGTACTTTGTTTCGTTAGGATGTTTCAACAAGTTTAGCATTTTCTTTCTCCTATAAACTTACAGCTCAATAGAGGTCCCAACTAGAACAAAGAAGATAAGTTGTAAACCATGTCTTTTGTTTGATTGATAGAAAAATGGGTATATATAAAATATGGTAAGAGATAATCTCTTCATTAAATTTTTGTCATATGTTCTCTATTCATAATGTAGCGGTAGGAAATACCCCTTTCATCCCTATATAGTAAAACCAGTGCAGGAAAATATATTTTTTAGGACATAGGCTTGTGTCAAAGAAAAATCATTTTATTGATTCCAACGTTTCATCTCTCGTGACACAATAATTAGATTGCATGTAAATTACATTATTATGAGTCTATTGTTTCATGTCTCCTAATACTTATCTAATAATATTATTGATATCGTGATAATAAATTAGTTTTAAAAATTTAGAGTTAACATATTGTTTTATTGTTGGAATAGTTACTAATGTAATATAACTATTATGAAATAAAAAACATAATTACTAAAAACTAAATTATTTCATCATAATTTATCTTTTTTTACCAAACTCATTAAGTTTCCAAGTGGTCATTATCGCACTAAAAAGATTATTTTGATATTCTGGTTATATCTGTAATTAATATATTTAGATATTTCAGTTACATAGTTATTAGTCTGTTTAGTAGAGTAATAAAATAGTTAAAAAAAAAAAATATATCTAGGTTTTTTGCCTTCAATAACATAACAAATATCATTTTTATAACTATTTTATTACTCTACTAAACATATTGATAACAAAATTACCCTCTTATAATTTACATGTTTATTTACCTTATATATTAGATTCTCTATTATCCATTATAGCGCTAAAAATAATTATACGTAGGCTTTTAGGTAGACTTAGGGATTAAATTGCCATTTTTGAATTTTGCAGGAAAGATAATTAAATTTTAAATTATCATTAACATGAAACTAATTACTCAATTATCCATGACTATATAACTCATTGCCCCTATAAAAGTTGTGTCTTATGAGTCATTGATTTTGGGTTTATATAGAAGAAACTTTAGAACCCTCGATAATATTGGAAACGCAACTCAAGTGAAAATAAACAACTAAGGAAACATGTTCCTGTTATTAAGTAATTGGATAAAAGAAAACAAGACTTAATCATAAAGACTTAGTTAACCAACTTGGGATTTGATTTCTTCAAACAAATGGTCCTTCCAACGTCTTTACTTGTGTTGTAAATCCCATCATAACTATTTAGAATTTTAATATAGGATTAGAGCAAATAGCAAATTCAAGTGCAGAATAGAACAAACAGAATAAATGCAGTCAGTATATAATAGATACAAAACAGATGGGAATAAGTTATGCAGAACAAGTTGCACAAAAGTTTTTATTTTATTTTTTTCAACTCAAGTTGCACAAAAGTTACATGGTTAACATAATAAATAGTTAAATAGAGTGCGAATATAATAATATCAAACTTCGCTAGTTTTTGTAACACTTAACATTTGAGCGACCTGAAGAAAACAGAACAAATTAGTATATTGGATGATAAAATGCAAAAGCAAAAAATTTTATTGAAAAATCTGAATATTTAAAAATGCACTATATTAGGTGGCATACAAAAAAATCGCATACCGACATAATATTTCTGATCTATTTTGTGCTGCATGCGTCACGAATTTATATTTCATTTTGTTAAACTTATTGTTATTGCCAACACACTTTTTTGAAACAAAAGATTTGTCAAAATGAAGACATAGCACAATTGTCATGTGTTAAAAACTTGGGTTTTGAGAATGTCATGTTTGAAAGTGAGTCTCATACTTTGATTCAGGCAATAAAGGATCTTTCATTTTAACCACGAATGATGAGTTATACAAGCGATATTTCAAGTTAAAAAGATGATATATTAAAACCATCATTTCGAGTTTAAGAAAGACAAAACATTCTTGCGCTGATCTTATCGCCAAAAAAACTATGACCTATATCTTTTATTTTGATTGAAGTGTCCTCGTATGTCTATTAGTAGAAACTGAAAAACCCAGTTCTTAGTTTTTCATACAGTTTGTTTGAGGGGAAAAAACAGGACCTTGTTATTTGTTTTCTTCTTAACTTTATTTGAATATGAATCCCAAATTAAGAGGAATTGTTATACTCACTCAGTTTTGGATTAAGTATGGTTTTAGTTGATTTCACGTAAATTAAGAAAGTAATTCAATTTTTTTGTTTGATCCTTTATTAATAAATTCTATAAAAAAATATTAGTCAATACATTAAAAACATAAAACTAAAATTGTAAATTTATCAAATATTTATTTTCAAAATTTTAGAATAATATTTAATTCAAAACGAAGGAGTAAAAGAAGAGAAGGAACTTTCGGTGGGGAAAAGAAACACGTTTCTGGGAGGAATAAATGGTCTGAAGGGTTTCGTCAGCTTTCCGTCTTTGACTTTGAGTGTCTCTTCAGTCAAGTTTTGTGTGTACTTCTCTTTCTTTCTCAACTCTTCTTTTTGTCTCTGCAGCTATCATCAAACTCTTTTACTATTTTTTTTATTATTTTTTTGACATTTTTATTATTAAAATTTTCCAACTTATTTTACTAGAATTAATGGATTAGCTACATCAACGAAACTAACTTTCTGAAAGCCCTTTGTCATATAGTAGATGTTTAGTGCTTCTACATTAAGTTTAGAGTTAGATTCTTAAAACCTAAATGCATAAACAAATTATTATGAATAAAAAATTGTATATAATGTTATTAAAATTTGTTTTTACACAAATATATTTATATACTGAAAATATATATAAAAAAACTAAACTATTCTTATTACTTCAAAATGATAATAAAAATTTTAAATGGAAAGAAAATACGGTAAAAATTATATCAAATTTGTTATAGAATATGTACCGTTAGTTGTTATTATTTTTATTATTAGTAAGTTAGTAACTGTTTAAAATAGTATACACTTTTATTACTGTGAAAAGTACCATCAATAAAATAATTATATAGGCAGTCTAATGTTTATGGTTTTTAAGTGTTTTGTACAACAACCAACTTAAACCATCATTAGTGAAGAAGCAATAAAATAGACGTAAACAACGAATAAAATAACAAAAGGATGCTGACGAAAAGTCAACTCCACCAAGCTGGCGAAGACAAAACTTCTGCGGTTATGTACAAATTCGGTCCCACTCTTAAACCGGATCTTACGGCTAACGACGAAAGTTTGACCCGATGCTCTTCCATCAACTGCTCTCTTATTTTTTTTCGTCCGTTATCTCTTATCACCAGAGTTATGTTTATCTGCCTCTCCATAAAATTTTTGAATTTAACATTTCTTTTATCAATGACATCAAATTTAAACATAAATAGTGTCAGAAGGCGATTAAGTTAATGATTTAGCCGTTAAATTTGTCTGGTAAGTATTATATGCATCTGGCAATATCTAGATTAAAAAAAGGATATTTGAGATGGACGTATTTGAATTTTTATAATAAAAAAATTCAAAACAAATATCCGTAAATATTCAGATTCAATCCAATTTTTTTAAAAATGACTGAATATCTATTTTTTACATCAAAGTTTTATAATTTTTTTTATTTTAAATCGGATCTGAATATCTATTAACCTAAATCTGGATATCCCAAAAATTTTATATATTCGAATCCTTAACACCCTTAATTAGATAATCTTCTTAGCATTTATAGGTCAAATATATGAGTTTTCATGGATTAAGGATATTAAAATGGTAAAATTTTGTACCACAACACTATCTATTATGTGATACCAATGAAATCTTTTTTTTAGATAACAGCTATACAAATTACTATATTATATACTCGTTTAGTTTTAATAAGTAACATTAGAATTAGTCTTTAGTGTATATATATATATATAATAATTTTAATCAATACAAAGAATATATAATTTTGAAGTGAAACTGTTTTCAAAAGCTGTTTGCAGTTTGCATGGAATTCATTTTTTCTGTCCAATTTTCTAATAAAGTAAATGTTATGGACCGATGTCTCTATAAATATTCGTATACAGATTTTAAAATACTGATAAAAGTATATATCTATTTCACTACTGTGTACATAAACACACGTGAGATTACCGAAAGAACCATCTAATTTTGTACTAAAATTGACTTTTTTTATCGAACAAAAAGAGGAAATTGACTCTTAACAACAAGATTGGACAGTAAAGAGAAACTATTTATGAACATAGAAAAGTCTACCGTGACACATTAGTCACTCACCTAACATCACCCGCACACTTTTAGTTACTTTTTTCTTTTTAACTATTTCATATTTTTCTTCTCTTTATTACTTAGTCCCCTCAACTTCCAAAAGTCCACAACTCTCTAAATTTCTTCTTCTTCTTCTCTCGAGCGTTTTTATGGCGATGGAGCTCATGACTCGGAATTACATCTCCGGCGTCGGAGCCGATACTTTCTCCATTCAAGAAGCAGCAACTTCAGGAATCAAAAGTATCGAAAATTTCATCGGTTTAATGTCTCGTGACAGCTTTAACTCCGAGCAACAATCTTCTTCTTCAGCCTCCGCCGCACCCACCGCCGCTGATCTTGAATCAGCTCGTAATTTGAAGGCGGACGTAACGGTATCGAAGTTTAAAAGAGTCATATCGCTATTAGATCGAACTCGAACAGGACACGCTCGGTTTAGACGTGCTCCAACTCCGGCTATTGTTTCTCCGGTTATTCAAGAAGAAACTAAAACGACACCGTTTCAATATCCTCCGCCGCAACAGATCCGAAAAGGTTCGCTTTCTTCATCATTTAAAACGATCGATTTCTCTTCTCTTTCTTCCGTAACGACGGAATCAGACCACAAGAAGATGATACATCATCGTCCCTCCGAAACGGCGCCGTTTATGTCGTCTCAGACTCAGAGTCTCTCAACGACGGTTTCTTCTTTCTCCAAATCAACAAAGAGAAAATGTAATTCTGAGAATCTAATCACCGGAAAATGCGCTTCAGGTTCCTCCGGTCGTTGTCATTGCTCCAAGAAAAGGTAAATAAAACGAATTTTTAATTAGATTTAGTGTTAGATTTGGTATTAGATTCGATTCTTATATTGGTTCTTGCTCTGTTTTACAGAAAGATAAAACAGAGGAGAGTGATTAGGGTTCCGGCAATAAGTGCTAAAATGTCTGATGTTCCTCCAGATGATTACTCATGGAGAAAATACGGACAAAAACCAATTAAAGGATCTCCTCATCCCAGGTAATTAATAAAATCAATTTCAATTATAGATTTAAATAATTAAAAATCGAAACTTTTTTTGATTTGGTGTTATGCTCTGTTTCTTGATTTTGGCAAAACAGAGGATATTATAAGTGTAGTAGCGTAAGAGGTTGTCCAGCACGTAAACATGTGGAGAGAGCTGCTGATGATTCGTCGATGTTAATCGTTACTTATGAAGGAGATCATAATCATTCTCTATCTGCCTCTGATGTCGCCGGAGCCGCCGTAGCTGATATCATTTTGGAATCGTCTTGAAAGATAAATCAGTTCTTAAGGGTTTTAGATTCTAGCTAAGTACTTTTTTTCAATGTCTGAAACTATGAATTATCAATCATGTAATCTAAGCTTTTGTGGAAGATATTAATCTAGTTAATACTAGAATTCGATTCTTGAGTTTTTGGATTTATTATAATTGGCTGGCTACTTGCAATTTGAAGAGTTGTTTTTTTTGTTTATATATATAAGTTTTTGTTGTTTTTTGGAAAAAGAAGAAAAGTTTGGGGTCGGATTGAAAAGTAAGGTAAAGTAAGATGGGACATGTGAAATGGTCAAAGGATTAGAAAGGTTTTGGGGACCAAAGATGTCGTGTTTGACCGTTGTTTATTTGACCACAAGGGACTTTTCTTTTTCAACCTCTTTTTTTTCTTTATTAATTTTTAGAAAAGCTTACGTAGTCAAAATTTATTTAATTACAAATTTCAACATAATTGATTAGAATTGGATTAACCGGCAGGGAATTGGAAAATGCAAAAAGATGAAGATTCTTTAAATATCAAAATACAAAAATCAAGTCACATAAATAATTCAATAGCAAGAGTAACTTAATAATAATTTGAGAAAATTTCAAAATTTATGTAGCAAAATAAATAAAATCACGATAAACTTGATTCACTATCAAATAAATAAATATAATTACTTTTTTCTTTCTGTTCGTAATCGTTTTTAAAGTGGATTCACTGTGTATTAATATCTCTTGTATATAGTTCTTGATATTTTTCTTCATCTTCTTATTAATTGAGAAATACATTTGAAAAATAACTCTTTAATATATAAAGAATTATTAAAGTCACCATAGAATATATACTAAATCTTTTGAATTCATTAAAAATAGAAATGAGAGAAGGATTTCCGTGAAATGAAAATGTCGCTTCTACGTGGTATCAAGGTAGGATTTCTGTAAATCTATATTTTTTTTCCTTTTTGTCTTTTAGTTTTTCGTTTCTCTTTATTTTTTACGCTTTTCGACGATATTTATCTAATGCTTTAATCCTACTCTTCGAATGGTTCGACCCCCCAAATATCTAAACTGTTTCTATTTTATATATATGGACATATGTTTTCGTTAATTCATCAATGCGACATCATCTCCTTTTTCCCCTAAGTAGAACCCATTATAAGGTAACGATTATTTCATAAATAATAGAATGTAATAGAAAAACTTTATATTGTTCATAAAAATACATATGAATTTTTTTTCAAATAATCTAGACTTGACCATTGTATAATTTTTTCTACACGCGTACACTTTCTTTAAATTTTCCACCAAGAATTATTTTTGTAAATAATTCTTTTTATGCAAAAGGAAATTAAGGAAAAAAAGAAAGTTGCAGAAGACAAGTTGTCGTGTTCATGTGTTCGAACATGGGAATAGGTTGGAGTTTTGTGAAGGACGAAACAAATTGGATTTGACCTTTGAGACACTTTCGTGTCTTTTTGATCCACTTTAGTCTCTCCATTAGGTCATTCTTTTTGACCCTTCGTCTCTTATAAACCAAGTTCTACATTTTGTTTCAATTAAAATTAAACTATTTTTTTCTAACAGAATTAAACTTCTTTTAGTATTTTATAAAGTCTCTAAAACGCTATGAATGACTCTGAATCGATCCGTTTTTTTCTCTTCTATTCTTAATAGAGAATTATCCGCGCTACGTGCGGGATTATTGTCTTTAAAACACTAAACTTTCATTAAATAAGTATTGAAAATCTTTATGTTCAAAAAATAGGTATTGAAAATCTTTATGTTCAAATGTCAAATTAAATTAGTGAAGGATACAATGTTTTTAGTAAATGTGAGAAGATGTATATGATGGCAATGGCTTAAGAATTTGGCAATTGAAACTTTTACAATTTAAATGTTAGAGCTGTTTTTCATAGTATATAACATTTACTGACACGATCGGCCGATACCTCATAGATAAATCTTATCCTCGACACTATGTACATACATGTACTGATTTTTTGGTTACAACTTATAATTACGACAACAGTATTACATTTTTTTAACTTCAAAAAAAAAAAACTAAACAAAGACATTCATCTACTCCTTGGCATTTATAAATCCGGACACATAATTTTGACCCAATTATAAACCGTAACAAATCTGACCATAATTTTTTTTTTCAAAAGTTGCAGAATCAAACCGGGCTGGATTCGGTAATTTAGGCCCAAATAGAATATATTTTGAGCATCTTACGAGGTTTGGGTTTCTTATTAGGCTTTTCTTCGTAGTTCATGTTTTTACCAGAGATATCATGGTTTAGTAGGCCCAATAAGTCGACCACCTCCTTATCTTTTCATTAGCAAGTTCGATTAATAACGTTTTTACGAATATTAATTGAAGTTGTCTCTCTATAATCGACGCCGCTCATATCCACTAGGGTGTCGACAAAAACAATATTTTGTAAAAATATGTAAACTTAAATTCTAAAACGATACGAAAATCTCGAATATTAGTTTTTTGTTATAAGCCAAAAAAATTTAAAGATTTATTTTCTTATTGTTATTATTCATGAGTCATAAGATAATTTATATAAAAATATAAATATAGTGTTTTGTTTGTGGAACATGTATTATAGAAAAGTCTAATGGACCGATAATAAACATCCATATAGTATCGAATTGTTCGTAACATTTCTCATATATTTAATTTAAAATCTCTCCAAACAACGACAAGTAATAGTTACATAATTTTCTAAGACGTATCTATATTTTATCCTTTAACTATACTTTAATTTTGTCCATCCGATTATGACAAAACGTTTGTTGACTATGCTAGTTTGCAAAGTCTAAGTCAACTTTTACTTGCGTTAGCTTTAGTTGATTGGTGTTTAGTGTTTCTTTTTAATAAAGAATTGGAGTTTAGTGTTGAAAAACACATCAACCTAACATGAGATCGGTTTTTTTCTCGTGCAGGTTCGATTAGTAACCCTTGGCGGTTAGAAAGAAGACAATTAGGAAAAAGGTGTTTTAACAAAGTAAAAAAAAACAAGGGCAAGAGACAAGACGTTTAAAAGAAAATTGATACTTAAAAATATGTTATGATTCTTAAGGAGTAAGAAATGTATATAAATCTAAAAGAATTTTTATACATTTAAATTAAAATTAAAAAATATAGTCATTCGTTTTGTAAACAATTGGTTGTATCCACATATTTTTTTCTTGCAGTTCTTAACCACCTCGTTTCGATTTCTAATTGCTTATTTAAACTGCAAGTGATTGTTCATCTGATCGATAATACTAATAGTAAAAAAACAGTTTTTTTGTTGGAATTTCTAATTTTTTTTTTTAAAAAAAGGACTTATATATGGGTGTTTAGTTTTGAATCTGATTGGTAACTCGCATAAGAGCATAATGACATTTTTTAATATGATTATGCAAGTTTTTACCAATTAAATGTATAATACTTAGCAAAATGCAAAAATGCATAGTTTGCGTTTTGGGTTTTAAGATCTTATTCTGATAACACTTTTCTTAAACCTGTCAAACATAAATTATAATATTTCACTTGTCCTAATCATTTTTTTGTTGACAATTCAAATCTTTTCATGCGATTAGTACGGGAATCGTAATTCTATTTTGGCGAAAAGAGTTTTTGAGCTAATTTCATCAAACAATTTAGTACTAGTTTTCTCATTGCAAATCGTTAGAAAGATGATGCTTCGTTCACACTTGGAAGAGACTTCTCTAAAAAAAGAAAAACAAAATAGATAAACTTTTTTTTTTCTTTTTTCTTTTTCTGTTATATGAAAGTAACGAGCCTTGAAACTTTCTAAATAAGTATATATAACTAATAACTCTGTTTTAAAGACCCACGAGTACACATGAAAATATAATGCGTTCATACAAAGGATGTGAAAATCAATAAACCATATTGGTGGCCCCTTATCGATTCTAGGGTTTTGCTTTTTGCTTCAAAATAATAATAATAAAGTGTTAAATCTTGGTAATTGGCAACATGTTCATGTGCCAACTAGTTCACAGGTAGTCCTCACTCCTCAGCACAAAATTAAAAGAGGAAAATGAGTCACTCGCTTAACTATATAGATTTTTAATTTCCCCCGTTTGGTATAGGTTAATAGGAATATTTGGACCCAAATCCATACATTTTTTCTACTTATTAAATATTCTCCTTCCAACGCGAAATTCAAACTACTATACTCCTAACAGACACAACTCCATTTTCGAGCACTAGACCAATGACCCCATGTTGGTTAATTTTTTTATATAACCCAACGAGGGAAAGACATTACTGGTGGGAGCAAGGAAGAGCTTCACTTGAATTGGAGCTTCAGTTTTAGTACTCATGTCATGCGTCTTTGATCATCACCTAGATTGTGCTTTGTTCGAGACATATTAGTCTCATCTTATCAAAATGCAATGTCGCCATCTGATTGGCCATCTCTTTTTTACTTTTATGAGAGATTTTTTAGTCATTAAAGATATAATTTCATGGTTTGTTGGTTTTTTTTAAGAAGTAGGGTTGTAAAAATTTATTTTGTACTACTTTTAAGGACTTACATTCCAAAACTTTTGATTATATTTTTTTCTAATTGAAAAAACAATAAACTAACTTCAAATATATTTTAAAAAATAATCTGTCAATTTGAAAATTTAACTGGTACAAGTAATTACATAGATCATGATTACTAGGCAATCCTACGGACGGAGAGTATAAAATTTTAAAAATATAGAGAACTTAGTTTTATATGAGAAAAAGGACAAAAGAACTTGTTTTGTCATTTATATAATATAACAAAGATGATAGAATATGTCATAGCTATTAGCTGTGATGATGAATAAGTGGCAAAGTTAAGATATTAAACAAATTGTTATGGACCCTAATCTATTGTATAAATAAACCATTGTAATTATAATACATATAAGTTACATAAGTACAGACAAAAGCTGGATTACGAAAGTCAAACTCTCTTTTAAGCTTTCGCTGTCTCCATTTAAAAAAAAATGTTTTGCTCTTTAATTATGTTTACTTTTGATTATCTATATATATGGTATTTTTACTGTGAAATAATTATTGTAAATCAGGGTAGATGAAATTTGGGGGTTGGAAAATAAACATAAGCCTCGAAGAGAAATCGAGATCTATTTGCTCTTTATCTAATTGTTTATGTGATTTGCATAATCATAATTTTATTTTGTTGAAATTTTTATATAATGATGAGAGTTGCGCCTTTACTTTACTAATTTTTTTATGTAATTTGTTTCGTTAAATAGTTTTTGAAACATTTTGTGTTATATGCAAACGTATTAAACTATGCAAAAGCTTTGCGCATAATTTTTAATTATTGAATGTACATTTGATGTGTTAATTCTTTTTAATTAGCCATATATAGCTACGTTTCACTTTTTTTTATCAGAGCATGTTCGAATGTTCTAACTAAAAAAATGCATCGGTTAGATGTGACTTTAGCGCCATGTAAATTCAAATCATACATTTTGTTTTTTGGCACGAATCATACTAAATGTCGGTCACATTATGTCCACGGACAATATTCGACATGCATGATTGCATATTTTCTTGAGTTAACTTTATGTGTATTCGTCGACCAAAAAAAAACTGTATGTGTATTCAGTAAATGGTTTTGTTGTTTAGTGTGACATGCCTCCGATCCATTCGTTTATTCTGAAATTTTGAGTCTTGCTGAGATATAGGCTTTGTTTTGTTAAACTATATCTATATGTTTTTGTGTTATATATACTCACAATTCCCAAAAACATTCACAATTTTTTTCTTCCTAAAACCATGGTTTTATCTTCTTAAAGTCACAACTATAGTTAACAAAAACAAAAGGTTACAATTAAAATATTTACAACAACAATCCACATAAACTTATAGAACCAATCAATCTCTAAATACTGCTAGAGGGAAAAACTGTTACTGAGAGTTAGGTAGATTGCATTGTTATCAAAGCAATACCAAATTTAATTTCGGAGAGGACCACGATTAGTTTTCTTTGTAATTCCATAATGCTATTAAACCAAGTGATATAAAACAGATTGAGACAGGGCTATTATAGTAAATTACGTATTGGTCTATTTCGAAACACCACACATTGTCCACCGACCTAACTTTTTTTGTTTTCCTTATATTTTTGTAAGAATCCAGACATACATTAAATCCATTATAGAGTGAAATACAAAAACTATATTATAGAACAAAGAAGTTAAGAATACTTTGATGCATGAGTCTCTCCTTGTGTGATATTTTGTTAGTGTGTCAATAGTCTAATTGCTTGTATTTAACGAGATTCACCTATGAACGACAAAAGCAAATAGATATTCACCTATGGAAAAAGATAATTACCTATTTTTTTAATCAATCAAAGCTTCATATGGTTTTGTGAGTGCAGAAACCTAGAAAAACTTGCAATGTTAATTTAGGTCGTTATTAATTTTTTTTTCTGTTCGAGTTTTCTAAGAAAAATCGACATTTACGAAGATTCTATGATTACCAAATTTATTTATGTTAATTTAGTGAGGAAATTATTAAAGACAAATCACCTCACTCCTCCGAAACCCCTCATAATAATAACACGCCTGTCATCACTTCTTCGGTTCTCCTTATCATAAATCTTGGAATGAGTCCGTTCTCGACTTAAGCGATATATATTTTGTCATCAAATTTCAGCCTAAGTCGAGAAGAGCTTATGTTGAAAGAAAGTTAGTCTGAACACCGAGTTATAAACATGGAGAAAATAATTTGACCCAAAAAAAATGGAGAAAATAAAAGATATGATGCTCGTTTTGCAAGAAAGCTAACATTATTATAAGATGGGATAGGATAAACATCAACGAAATGGAAAAAAAAAAGAAGAGAATACTACGAAAATATCATAATTCATTTAAGACAGAGGAGAAAGAAGGCAATTGATTTTAATCTTCTAGCATACACAACAACTCCAAACAAATAAAAGCAAAAATTTGAGAATATATATATTTTTGATAAAATGTTAAATGTATTGCTCGAAACTAAATAGTTTTTGCACGGAGAGGGAAGAGGAAAAAAAACCAGATACAACGATAAAATATGGATCAGGAAAAATGGAGAAAAGAACTGAGTGATTAAGAGAACTGTCGAGCACGGAACCAACGCTGGAACAAGTCCGAAATCCTCAGGTTCTTGTAGTAGGAGAGAGACGATTCTACTCCGTATGGATTTTTCAGTGACACGAATTAAAAATGTCCAAGGACGGTGAGCTATTCCTTGACGCTTATCATTCCTTTTACGCCAAATGTTATAGATAGTTACTTGGAAAGCAAGCCGGAAAAATATTAGGACATGTGATCAAATGAGTGAGATGAGATGCGATGAACAGTATCACTCCAATCAGGGTCTGGTTCAGCCACAAACCCACTCTCATAAATGGATATAACATATTAGATAAAAAGCAATATACTCTTATAGTGTTTAGTTGGGGAAATTACAAAGGATAACATCAGACGATTGTAAAAATAAATTTTTGGTAATAGTTTTTTTATTATTATTTCTCTCTTTTGACATCAGTTTTTGGATTAAAATGTTTTTATCACAATGTTAGCATAGTAAATATTTGTTTAACGATCAAAACATTAAAACTATCATCAGTTCTAGTTTTAACGGTTAATTATTTTACTAACATGATAAAAAACATTATATCATGCAGTATACATGGATTAACATCTAAATTATTATTTAAGATGATATAAAATATAATATGAACATAGTAATGTATTTATCCGGTGAATAATGAATAAAGTTTTATCGATAATTCATTTGTTAATATTGTAATTATGTTTATCATTATACTATAATATATATTATGTTAACAAATAATTATCGATAAAGATTTATCCATCATTTGCCGGATAAATATATTATTATATTTACAATATATTATATACCATGTTAAAGAATAATTTAAATGTTAATGCATATATGTTACTTGATAAAATATGTTATATGATATAATATGTTTTTATCATGTAACAAAATAATTAATTGTTTAAAATTAGAGTTGAATTCTCTCAATTTTTTATCGTAAAACAAATATTTACCCGTTAAAATTGTAATACATACATTTTTGTCCGAAAATTGATGTTACGAGAAAGAGTTAATAAAAAAACCATTATCACAAAACTAATTTTCTAACTATCATGATTATTAAACTTATTGACTCATCTTAGTGGTATGTAATTACAAAAACCAAATATAATACCAAGTCATGTTTTGTTTGAGTTTGTGTATCTTTATACTATAAAAAGACAAATACTTTTATCACTGCATCCTAACACTATTTTTATCATTGTATCCAAACATTTATTTACATATTTTTATATCCAAACACTCACTATTACTATAAAAAACTAATATCTCTAATTAAATTAAATATTAAATAATTAATAAATATTATATTTTCTAAAATATCTATGTACAATTAAAACTAATATATTTTTAGATTTATAGTAACTGAATCTATTCAAAAAAATAAATTTAGATCAATGGAATAAATTAAAATTAAATTTATAAATATTTTTTGTAAGAAATCATTATACAAATTTTACCAAAAACACAAATTAATTAAATTCTGTTAATGATTTAAAATGCATTAACAAAATGTTTATGTTTGATTTATTTCGTGAATCAATTTGGATTTTCCATGAGCAAGTGACTAATAATCAATTTTTTCTTTTGTTGTTGTACAGTGGATAGGCAAGCATCAAGATCCTCCAAGCATCAATAATTTCTCCTCTATTATGAATTCTTTTTTTGATAAACAATTGATGTAAATATAGAAAGCGTATATTTAAATAATGTGAGCCCTTGCATAATTTAATGTTTTTTATCGCTATTTATCATTGGATCGACCCTATATATATTTCATGTGAGGTATATGAGTATTTTGGACTACCAAATTGTCGATGTCATTAAATATGTTCAGGAATTTAATATTTAGAGGACAAAAATAAAACGTTTAATGAAGAAAACGAATGTTTTTTAGGCGTAAGACATTACTAAAAAGTTTTTTTTTTTAGTATTTGAAGATGAAGACAAAAAAATAGTCAAACTGTTTAATTTTTTGGCAGTTATTAGTTTTAACACATTCGCTTATGCCTACAATCAAAATCCATTTTTAGTGGGATTCAACAGTTATTTTTTACATATTTGAATTTGCCATAGTACTCCTATATCATAGAGATTTATCTCATCTTTGGAGGGATTGTGGATTTAAAAGATACAACACATCTATACAATATAGATATCAATGGATCACTAATTTTCGTTTTTATTAATTTATTGGAATTAAAATAATTTATATGAAATGAAAATTGATATTTAAATATTTAAAAATATTAAATAAATATAGTTTAAATATAAATTATTGTTAATAAATTTCCATAAAATATGGATACTTAAAATTTAGATTATTCCTAATCATTAATTTAATTATCATAGATATTTAATTTAATTTTATTAAAATGTAGATTGTTTTAACAATATATAACATCTTCTATATAACATTTTTTTAAATATCTTACCTAATATTTTGTCTAGGTTGCAAAAAACTTAAAGTTTTGGTTAGTGCTTATGTTTAAAAAATAAATTACATTTTATCATTTTATCTCATAGATATTATCACGGGTTAATATAACAAAGTACGGGATAATTTAAAATCGTGGGTTATTTTACATTTGCTTAATAATACCATTGATTATAATAATACATGCTATTATGCTATATTATTTTTATTGTCACAAATTATTTTAGTAGTCAAGGGTAACTTTATGTGTTTGTTCTTCTAGGAAGATTCATTTCTTAATCATGTTAGATTCAATCAGGATTTAGGTCTTAGTTTGTTATTTACTATTTACTAACATGATTTTTTCATGTTAATATATATATATATATATATATATATATTATGTTTTGGTTTTCAGTTAGTTAGAAAAAAATTTATTCGAATTAATTTAATATTTAATTCTACATGATTTACTCTAATTTGTTTCAATGGGAGTAAATAACATGATTGATTTGAGCGTAAGTTTGAATCAAACAACATAAATATACTATTTCTAGAGAGAAAACACTACAATTTAATGTTGAAGTATATTAAATATATTATAAATTGTAAAGAAACAAACATCTACAAATATATATTAAACAAACAAAATAAAAGTATTCATAAACATTAAAAAAATAACAAGTTAAAATTACACAATATATATATATATATATTTATAAACAGTGAAAAACAAAAAATTACAAATTTGTATTAAAACAGTTGATCGTGGTAATCTATTACATTTGATAAAAGCCAAGCTGTTGATGACATATAAATGACATTTCAGAGAAAAAGTGTATACTTTTGTTTTCTGAATTTAATACTCCTACATTAAACGTATATACTGTTTATTTAATTTTCCAACTATTCAGCAAATCGGAAAAACAACTGCATACATGTAGAAGAAAAATGCATTAAAAGTAAATGTAGTATTTATCTTTAAAAATATGCACTAAAAATATACATATTTAAGGGAAACCTTTTTGCATTATATATCACATAATATGATATTTTTATTTTGTTAACAAAATAATTACCATTCAAATTGGAGTTAACTGTTAACAAAAAATATATTCCGTTAAAATTGTCATAGGAACATTTTATCCGAATTTTGGACAAAAATAAATTACAATTGTATGAGAGATAAAAATAAAATAAGAGATAACTAATTATTAATTTATTTGTTACCATATAATAACACAATCCTCCTAACAATATACATTTTCAGATCTGAAATTGAATTTGGATGATAACACATCAATATCACCAAAACATAAACATTAACACAAACTATTTATAATATTTCATGTTGTATAAAAAAAATGATTCCCTATAGTTGGAAAAAATCATATATGCACGTACTCCTACAAAAGAACTTATAAAACATAAATCTATATAAAACCAAAAAAAAAAACAAGTGTCTCTGCACATATGCATAGTAATAGTATAAATTTTTAAAAATATATACATTAATATTTATTTATTTTATGTGTCTGCTATATATAGGAGTTGGGAGAAGGAGATTGTTTGTCGTGTGGGTTGTAGAAAAAAAATTAAAGAAAAAAAAAAAAAGTGTCGGTGAATTCTCAAACTTTGTCTTCTTTATTCTCCTTTACGTCTTTAAACCCTTCTGTAACCGTTTCGCCGTCAATCTTCACATCTCTCGCCGTTTCAAGTAAAAAAAACAGATCGATTCAATAATTTTGTGATTTTTTTTTAATGGAGACGGAAACGGCGATGGGATTAGGGGCGAGGAAGAGAGATCTGAAGCCGTATAAAGGAATAAGGATGAGAAAGTGGGGAAAATGGGTGGCGGAGATTAGAGAACCGAACAAGCGTTCAAGGATCTGGTTAGGTTCTTATTCAACGCCTGAAGCGGCGGCGAGAGCTTACGACACTGCTGTATTTTACCTCCGTGGTCCTTCTGCTCGGCTTAATTTTCCGGAGCTTTTAGCTGGACTTATGGTTTCTGGTGGTGGAAGAGGTGGAGATTTGTCGGCGGCGTATATTAGGAGAAAAGCGGCGGAGGTTGGTGCTCAGGTCGATGCGCTTGGAGCAACGGTGGTGGTGAAATCCGGTGATAATAACGGAATTAAGAATTGTAACGGGTTATTGGAACGGGTTGATTTGAATAAATTACCCGACCCGGAAACATCGGATGACGAAGACGAGTTGGTGAAGAGGAGATAAAGAGGGAAAATAAAATAAAGTAGTTGTAGAGAAAGGGAGAATGTTTTTTTTTTCTTTATGATGCGCCGTCGTCGCTAAATTGCGCCTCAATTTTTTTATCCTTAATATTAAACATGCGCCTCCATCTTTTTTTGGGGTTTCGTTCTCAATCATCGAGGATTTAAATTAAAACCCTACTCTCGAGTTTTTGTCACTTGCACGGTCTTTGTATTGGACGAAGAATGACGTATTTTCGAATTTATGTTCATAATAACGACTCATAAATCAAATGTATGTCCCCGTTAACGACGCGTTATTCAAATTTAAATTCTAACAACCTTGCATGATAACGCAGAAATGGTTTAATTTGCTTACGAGACTGCCATTTAATATATTTCGAGAGTTTCATATCGCTTTAGACTATTCTTTTTGTTTCATAACAAAGTGTCGTTTAATCGTTTTAGTGTAAATTCTATCTAATTAATTAATAATCTATATAAACTAGAACATATACAATTTTTTGAAATAAGGTTATATCAGGAAATTTAACTTGTTTCTTAAAATTTTGTGAAAATATCAACACAACAGTACTGTCAGTACAACACTAGAGTATCGTAAAATACTAAATACATTTTGTGTTGTTTAAAAATATTTACGTACAAATAAAGTGTATAGTTTAAAATATCGAGCAAGTCTACAACATTATTGAATCTACTTTATCAGAAAGTTGAATATGCAAAAATATTTCAATCCAGAAAAATAATTCTCAAGAGTTGATGTGTTTGAAAGTAGAGTTGCAAAAATCATTTTGTGGAGGTTGGTGTTCTAACCACTAAAAGTGATTTGATGGGTTTTTTTTTTGGCAGAACTGGTCGGCAAGATTCTCGGTGATTGTGATATTTGTTTCATGTAGATATCTTTGGCAAAAAATGTTAAAACGTGAAAAGTGAGGTACCGTTTATATAACGGGTGATGTGTGAGTTTAAAGATTGACACAAAACTTGTGACCACAAAAGAAAAGAAAAAAAAAAACAAAGATTCAACACGAGACAAAAACCTTTTTGTAGACATGTTCTGTGTGATGTGATCCCACAAGTTCAACAAAAATAAAAGAAAGAGTTAGAAAAGTAATAACTGAAAGTGAAATATCGGTTTATGAGTTTTTCTCGACTCCAAAATCTAAAACATAGTTTCGTATGCCTCATGATGAGCCCTTGACGTTGCGATTAATATCTTTCTCATTTGTTTACCTGTTTTTAACCGATTGAAGTTGAATAAAAACAAAAGAAACAGTGATTTTGTTCTCGGATTTTGTTCCTTAAATAACAACATACTCTCCCAAAATTTTGCAAAAATGCAGTGTAAAACAACAATATGATTTAATTGTTACTAAGTAAAATCCTAATACTATTATTATGGAAATACATTTAGAAAATTAACGAAAATTTTGTTAAATTACACAAAATGCTATTGAAAAATAAACAATTTTAATCATCTCATTATGGGTAAAAACAAACTCAATTCTACATAGTTAACTAAATAAAACTAAATATAAAAAATCAGTAGAATATCTTTACAAAGATATTTATAAATATTTTTTTATTCATTTAATTTTTAATAACAATAATATATCAATATCATATGGCCTTATAACTAATTATTTTACAAATATTAAATAATAATTATCACAAAATAATTTTTAAAAATTATGGCTCCGTGCTGTGTACAATGCGTTTATTTTTACGAACCAAAAATACCTATGGTTCTATATATTATAAGTTGTCCGAATACGATTCTAGTAACATATTATTTGTTAAACATATATGCAAAATCCATGTTTATATGTAAAAAAACACGCGATAAATGAACCAACTTATTTTACGATTTAACCGCATGTAGTTTTACAAATAAAATGAAAGATTTTACCCTTCTTTCTTCATCCTTAAAAAGAAAAAAAACCAGTAAAAGATTAATAGAAATGGTAGGTCAACAATATAAATAACTTACTGGTAGAGTGGTAGTGCCCATTGTACCGAGAAATTCAGAAGCAAGGCATAGAAGATATTTTGGCTGAATCAAAGCAAGAAGTACCGTAAAAGATAGTACTTTGGTGGTATAACAAACCAAAGAAAGAGCAAGCTGTTAAAAATGGATGATTATCCATTTGATAATATTCTAATATCTTTATCCCACCGACATTATTTCATCGATTTACTCTACCAACTTATGGTCACTAGAAAACGTGACTTACCCTTTGTAAAATAGATATGTGACAGAAGTAAAAATACACATCATTTTCTCCCAATCTTGTCCTCTCGACACTTGTATTATTCTTCTTTGTTCTTTATAGTAATAAATAATATTCTATTATTATTATATAGTTTATAATACGTTATAGTAAGTTTTAGATCCCAAATGTTAGTGAGTTTTTATCCGATCAAATCTTTAAAATAATATTAAAATTGTGTTCAAATTTATTTATTTATAATATTCACGAAGTAAAAATTTATACCTACTATTTGGTCTAATGGTAGGTTTTACTCCTTTGATAATTTATTAAAATCTATTTCCTTGATCAAAATAGTAGGTTTTGCCTTCCCATTATAGAATAGAATAAGATTTGATGACTACCTCTTCATATGGATAATAACTCTTAAAAGGATTGTGTTTAATTTATGTTTTTATTACGTTTATAATATTTATATTTTTAGTAATTTATTCTTGCGTTCATTTGTCTTTAAAAGAAATATTTTCAATTTTTTTTTCATTAAACTTATAGTTAATATTATTTTATTATTTATATATTTATTTTGTCGAATTTGGGCAAAATTCAATATCGTTGTCTTTGATTTTTGGAAAAAATATTAAACATAGAGATTAGATGCAAAAATATATCTAAAATCAAAAAAAATGTTCAAAACTATCGAGTCGTCGAATACGACGTCAGATGAGAAAAAACAAAAGCCATGGTATTTTTATGCCACCACCTCCATGATAGTTTAAAAGAGAAATATATCATGAAAAAAATCCTGTAGATCTTTAGCAATGTTTCAAAGATAGGTTCGATCACCAGAAATATGTGATCTTACCAAAAATCAAACATGAATGACTGAATCTACGGTTTCAAGATTACCAAGTGTAAGTGAATATAATTCTACTATGCTCGGAATCACTTCAAGGAATATGGAGAGAATGTTTCCGATTATGATATGATCGACAAATTTTTTCAAACATTTCATCCTACAAATGTACTCGATATCGAGCGAAAAATTATACTCGATATTCTGACTTAATGTAGGTCTTTCAAGTTGTTGAACAAAATAAATGAGCTCGTGATGATGAATCATCAAACTCGTCCGACTGGATCAGTTGCACTGCAAGAAGTGAATGTTGTTTCATCCAGTTTTAATAATTGGCAAGAACGAGAAAATGTATGTGGTTGGGGTCATGGTCACGGTCATGGAAGGGGTTGTGGAGAAAGAACATGAATAAGTTTCCATCCCAACAATATCAATGCTGGAAAAACCACCAAAAAACTTCAAGTGAATGATGGTGGTCGCGTTGTTAAAAAGCAAAATGAGAATATTTGTTACAGATGTGGTATGAAAGGACATTGATACCAAACCTGTCATATACCAAAACATCTGACCGATTTGTATTAAGCATCACAAAAAGAAAAATAAAAAGATGTTGAGACCAACCTCATCTCTGAAGAGCCTGAACCTTCATTTCACGGCTTAGATGATGAATCTCATCTTGATATTGCAGATTTTTTTGTTGATAGTGGCAAAGGGAAATAGAAAGCTCAAAAAGAATGATATTGTTATGTTTTGTATTATATGAATAATGTTCTAAAAGGATTTTGAATAATTTTTTGCTGTAATATATTGTAACTCATATTTTTATCAGTTTATTGTAAAATAGTTTTATTATAATATAGCTTTTATAAGGTTATGCCTTTTTACTATAGTAATACATACATTATAAATGTTTTATTTTAGAAAATATTAAATTTTGAGATTGAGGATAAAGATATATGTCTAGTAGACAGTAATACGACTTATACAATACTTAAAGATGAAAAATATTTGTCATCTCTCAAAATAAAAGACTACGTTAGAAGCATGAACACTATTTCTAGAAATGCAAAGATTATTATAGGCTCTGGAAGACCAAGTTTCTCAATGCCAAAGAGAACAAAATTTGAAATAAGTGATGCATTGTATTCTGCTACGTCTCATAGAAACTTGATAAGTTTTAGAGATATCCGTAGAAATGTAAATCATATGGAGACTATGAATAAGACTTACATTGAATATCTTTGCATTACAAAAGAGAGGAAACATATATTGGAAGAGCTGTCAATGCTATCCTCTAGATTATATTGCACACAGATTCACATGATCACATCATATGCCACAGAGTTTACTGATACATTTAAAATTTGGCATGAAAGACTTGAACATCTTGGTTAAGTCATGATGCAAAAATGTGAAAATTCCAATAGTTATCCATTGAAAAACCAAAAAAAATTTCAATCTCGTGAGTTTTCAAGTGAAGCTTGTTCTCAAGGAAAACACATCATTCGGCCATCACAACCAAAATTGGGAATGAATCTCTAGTATTCTTAGAAAGAATACATGGTGACATATGTGATATTGATTGACGCATCTAGTAAATGGTCACATGTGTGTCTATTGACAATACAAAATACGATTTTCGCAAAATTCATTGCCAAAATAATCAGGTTAAAGATATAATTTTCTAGTTATGCCATAAAGAAATTCAGACTTGATAATGATGGTGAATTCACTTTACAAGCCTTTGATGACTATTGTATGTCAATGGGAATCGATATTGATCATCGTTAGGGGGAGAAATTAGACAAGTACCAGAAGATATTACATGGTTTACACCATATTTGGTACATCTTGATCCTCCTACTAAAGAACCTGAAATGAAAGTACAAAAGATTGTACATTTACAAAATATGTAGTTGATTTGGAGTTGATTATGTAGAAAAATATTCTCTAGTCATAGATGCAATTACATTATTCAGTTACTTAATGAGCCTAACGGCATATAGAAATCTGGATATGTACCTTATGAATGTAGTGACTGCATATTTATATGGATTACTGGATAATGATATTTACCTGAAATTCGCAGAAGGATTCAAAATCCCTGAGGCCCTAGACTCAAAGCCTAGAGATATATGTGCGGTAAAGTTACATCGATCACTTTACTGATTAAAACAATCCGGACGAATGTGGTATAATCTCTTAAACGAATACTTATTGAAGAAATAGTATAAATAATGAAATATATCCTTGCATCTTTATTAAGAAATCTTCATCGGGATTTGTGATCATTGCTCTATATGTTGATGACCTAAATATAATTGGAACTCAAAAGAAGATTGATGATGCAAAAACTCATATGAAAGAAGAGTTCGAAATGAAAGATATTGGAAAGACAAAATTTTGTCTTGGGCTTCAAATAGAATATTTTCAAAATGAAATATTTGTGCATCAATCAAATTATACTAAAAGAATCTTAAAACATTTTTATATAGATAAAACGACTCCTTTGAATACTCCAATTGTCAATAGACCTTTGAATATTGAAAAAGATCTATTCAGGCTTTGTGAAGATAACAAAGAAATACTTGGTCCCAAAGTACCTTATAAGAGTGTTATCGATGGACTTATGTATCTTACAAATTGTACAAGATCAGATATAGCATTTGCTACTAATCTATTTGCAAGATACAATTCATCTCCTACACGGAGACATTGAAATGGTATCAAACACATTTTTTGTTATCTTCAAAGTACAATTGACTTAGAATTATTTTATCCTTAAAACTTCGTGTTTGGTCTAATTGGTTTTGTAGATGCATGTTATTTATCAGATCAGCATAACAAGATATGTTTTCACAATTGGAGGAACCGCGATCTCGTGGCGTTCACAAAAACACATGTTAGTCGCCACTTTATCAAACCATGCATAAATTATTGCGCTTCATCAAATATGTAGAGAATGCGTCTAACTCAAACCTATGATTATATACAAGAAGCAAATGGAGTAGCCACCAATAAGAAGCCGACAACTATATATGAAAATAATGTTGCATATATTACCAAAGTAAAGAAGATCTTATCAAAATTGTCTGAATGAAGCATATATTTCCAAGATTTTTTTCTTACATTCAAAAATTCAAAAAAATTAAAAAATTAATATTTAGTACATTAGTTCATGTGACAATGAAGTACATCTCTTTACAAAAGCACTTTCTAATATAATATTTAAAAATTATATTTATAACATCAGAATATTTTATCTACTAAATTTATAAAAAAAACTATAGTTATATTTTTGAGAGGTAAATTACATTATTATATATCTTTTTTTCATACTTTTTATTTCATAAAAAATTTTAAAATTAACATTACAATACATAATGTGGTGGAAGATGAACCAATGTGCAGTTGGGCTAATGGTAATTTTTTATGGATCAAGGGTTAAGGAAATCACAAGTTCGATTGATGTTGGAAACAATATATTTAAAAAAAAAAATTAATTTAATTTAACATGATCTGCACTTTATTCTAGAAAAATTAGGAGTCAACAAATTCTGAACTTTTTAATTATAAAAAAAAAATGTGGTGGATGATTATCCATTTGTTAATATTCTAATATTTTTTATCTCACCGACTTATGGTCACTATCTAAAGGTGACTTACCCTTTATATAGTTATGAGAGAAGTAAAAATACACATCATTTCCTCTCAACGGTTCTTCCTCTTAGACATTTGTATTATTCTTCTTCTTTACAATTTTATTGTTATTATATAGTTTATAACACAAGCCTTTTATTTATTTATCTGTATTAATAAAAAGCATATTATGGTTAGATGAGAATAAAATACCCAAAAGCATAATCTGATAACCGAATCCATCAACAAAACAGAAGCTGATTCTGGTTCTGCTCAAAGACAGAGAGATGTGCATTTAACACAGTTTTTAGTAAAGGAAATACTTGCCACCGTATCTCCTAACTTCTTGGAAGCTTCTAAAATTTTCTATGCCCCACCACACGATGACTAGGATATAACAATAGCTTAGCAGAGTCTTGTACTGGAGATGGGTGTAATCCAATCTCTAAATTCTTCACCATTGTACTTATTGAGTAGCTTTTGCACTGCATTGAAAGTTATGAAAATGGAAGAAGACTAGAGAGTGAGATTGTTCTTTAAAAAGTGACACAAGACCATCATAACAAATGTAGAAACACTGTGTCCTCAAACTAGGGTATCAACTGTAATTTTAACAAAACTCTTACCACAAACATTCCTTACAATCCATATTATAGCAGATTCATTGCATGAGAATGGGACTAGTGAATGCCAATGAGAAACAAAGCAAACAATATGATAATTATTATGAGAAAAGCTTTCAAATAGATACATAGAGACCAGTATGGAGCTCTGAGTCCTTTAACAGCTATCAACAAAGCAAGAACTTTCACTGCTTATGAACAAAGCAAAAAACATGCACTAAGACTTCAGGTGTGTGTGTGTCAACAAGCTTACGTTCTTCCATTCACAGTGACCATACTCTTTCACACTGAGTAAGACAGAGCTACACAACCGAATATGCATCGAGTAGCTTTCTTGTTTGACTTCACTTGTAATTTTTTTTCTAACAGCATAGATCAAAGGCATAATATTTAGTTATTGAAAACAAAGAACCCAAAGCCAACAAAGACAAGCAGAACACATCCTTTAAAGCTTTATGAGATGGTCACATAACGGACATAAGTCACATATAATTGTTCGAAAAGCCGCAAGCAGGAACGTATAACCTGAGCATTGAAGTGAATACTAAGCAAATTTTAGTCGCCATTTATCACAGGAAAGCCACCGATTCTAGCCTCCAGAAAGGCTTTCAGAGCTGTCGAAAAGCACCTGATAAAAGTAGCGTCCTTAGAGAGATAACAAGTACACAGCATGAGGAACAAATTCCTTACAACTGTTATGATCCCACAGTCTATACTCCAAGTCTTGTCCTGCAGTTAACAATCACGAAACCGCAAACTAATTCCGAAAAATCTACAACTGGAATTCTCAATTGCAAGAGTCAGCACTCAGCACTCAGCAGGCAGTAGATTTCACAGATTTTACATATTTCATAAACTAAAACAGGTCTAGTAGCCCCTATCATCGCATTGCCTCAGCAAGTTTTAGATAATAACTCTCACCTTCGGAACCATTTGACTAAAATCGAAAACAAGAATGAATACAGAAACCACATAATCTAATTCCCAACCAGCATAACTAGACTCATGAATTCAATCATATGGGAGCTTACCAAAGATGAGTTCGTGTTCGTCAGAAAGCTGTCGTCCTTACACAGCATGAGAACATTCCTTAAACAGACTACTAAGATGGCTTATAAGTCCAATGTGTAGAGCTCACTCACCCTTAAAATCCAGCTTATAAATCCCATCTTACTAGCCCTTTTCTTCAATGTAAGCATTCATAAAACCAACTTGTACCTTCTCCTCCTCATCACCAACACTCTATACTCCACTTCATCTCCTGCAATTATTAATCACCAAAGCTCAAACTTAATTATCTACACAACTTTTAAAAAAGCATACTTCAATGACTAAAACAGCAAAATTTCGAGAATTCTATAAGTGGAATTCTCAATTTTAAGAGTCAGAAGCCAACAAAATCCAAAATTTTTACAAATTTACAAACCATAACAGCTATAGTATCATCAAATTCTACCATTTTGGATAGTAAATCACATACTCTGAATCATTGAATAAAAAAAAAAACCAAGAATGAACACAATCTATAAATTTCCGAATCGATAAAGCTAGATCCGATTCGAACTTAAGCAAACACAGTCACGCCGTGCCGGAGTTTACCGGAGATAAATTTCGTCATAAACCGGCGACGGTGACGGCGGAGCAAAAGCGATGATGATCATGGAATAGGTTTCAAACAGTCACGAGATGATCACGTGAGATTTGGTGGACCCTACTTAAAAATAAATCAGACGGCTGCGAATAAAAACAGACCATTTCTTTGATATTTTTCTCTCTTTTTTTCGACTCTTGATATTTATCTTGAACCGTAAAAAATAAAAAATAAAACAATAAAGAAATAAAAACTAGGGTTTTCAATTTTTCACTTGGTTGTTGTGTTGTGTAAGAGAGACTTGAACAAGTATATAAATTCAACTTTTCTCAATCACTATCCGCTGCGGTCTCGCCGTTCTGCCCACAACAATCTCCGACTTCGTCTTCCTCATCGTCGTCGTCCCTAATTTATCTCTCTCTCCTATCCCTAATTTATCAAAAAACAAAAAAACAAAAAAAACCCTTAAAAATCCTCACTTTGTCGATTTGGTCAGCAAAAAAATGGCGCAGGTTCAAGCTCCTTCTTCACATTCTCCTCCTCCTGTTACTGTTAACGAAGGGTCGGTGGATTCTTCCGTTGGAAGCATCGGTGGCGGTGAAGGAGTGAATCACGGTGCTCTTTCTTCGCTTTATGTCGGAGATCTGGATTTCAATGTTACAGATTCTCAGCTTTATGATTATTTCACCGAGGTTTGCCAAGTCGTATCTGTTCGTGTTTGCCGTGATGCTGCTACCAATACTTCTCTTGGTTATGGTTATGTTAACTACAGCAACAGCGAAGATGGTTTTGTGCCCTAAATTTTCAATCTTTTTCATTACATTTCAACATTATATGATAATGATCTGATTTTTTTTTGAATTTATAACCATTCTTTTGATTAATCTGAGTCATGGGTATTGCGATGATGAACTATTTGATTGATGGGTATTGTGAAGATTAAGTCTTTGATTTGTTTGTAGCTCTTATTTCACGATTTTGAATGCTTTTGTTAGCTCAATTTTAAATGTGTCTCTGAGTCTATTTAGGGATTTTGGTGTTGAGTGAGTCTCTTTTTGTATGACAGCGGAAGAGGCAATGCGTAAGCTTAACTACACTCATCTTAATGGGAAGATGATTCGGATTACTTACTCATCTCGTGACTCTTCTGCTCGTAGAAGTGGGATTGGGAATTTATTTATTAAGGTATTAGCCTTTTTTGAATTATTCTCTAGTAGCTTCTCTTTCTGTTTGGTTGTCTAATTCTTGTGTTCATTTGTCTATGTGAAGAATTTGGACAAGTCAGTTGACAACAAGACTCTGCATGAGACGTTTTCAGAGTGTGGAACTATTGTGTCTTGTAAGGTTGCTACTGATCACATGGGTCAGTCCAAAGGATATGGGTTTGTGCAGTTTGATACTGAGGATTCAGCTAAAGTTGCTATTGAGAAGATGAATGGCAAAGTATTGAATGACAAACAGATTTTCGTTGGACCTTTTCTCCGCAAGGAGGAAAGAGAGTCTGCTGCTGATAAGATGAAGTTTACCAATGTTTATGTGAAGAATCTGTCGGAAACGACAACAGATGATGAGTTGAAGACTACTTTTGGTCAGTATGGTAGTATTTCGAGCGCTGTGGTTATGAGGGATGGAGATGGGAAATCCAGGTGTTTTGGATTTGTCAACTTTGAGAATCCTGAAGATGCAGCTCGTGCTGTTGATGCTCTCAATGGAAAGAAGTTTGATGACAAGGAGTGGTATGTTGGTAAAGCTCAGAAGAAGTCTGAGAGGGAACTTGAGTTGAGCCGAAGATATGAACAAGGCTCTAGGGATATGGGAAACAAATTTGATGGGTTGAATTTATATGTCAAAAACCTTGATGATACTGTCACAGATGAGAAGTTGCGTGAGTTGTTTGCTGAGTTTGGTACAATTACTTCTTGCAAGGTCAGTATTGTTGTTTTGCATATACATAGTGACCATTAGAGATGCAATTTTGTCTCTTGATTGATTAGAATCTCTTACTCTTATAACAAACAGGTTATGCGGGACACTAGTGGTACTAGCAAAGGATCAGGATTTGTTGCCTTCTCAGCTGCCTGTGAAGCTTCTAGAGTGGTAACCTAAATCATCTTGTGTCAAAGGCAATACTAAATTTTGTTTTGAGTCTCTATTTTCTCTCTTGATACATTTTCTTTTGGGGTGTTTTGCAGCTGAATGAAATGAATGGTAAAATGGTTGGTGGCAAACCGTTGTATGTCGCTCTTGCACAGAGGAAAGAAGAAAGAAGGGCTAAGCTGCAGGTAGTATTCCCTACCATCGACAAAAACGTACACAGAAGTCACTTTTGCTTTATCTCAAATCCTTGTTGGTTTTTTTCAGGCTCAATTTTCTCAAATGAGACCTGCTTTTATCCCTGGTGTGGGTCCTCGGATGCCAATATTTCCGGGTGGTGCTCCAGGTCTTGGACAACAGATTTTTTATGGTCAAGGACCTCCACCAATCATCTCTCACCAGGTACCACTTTTCTCGAAGCTGGTCCGCTCTGTAACTCAGCTTGATCATCAGACTTGTTCTGTTGGATAGAAGACTCATCTGATTTACTGAAATCTGTGATAGCCTGGATTTGGTTATCAGCCACAACTGGTTCCTGGAATGAGGCCAAACTTTTTCGGCCCAATGATGCAGCCAGGTCAGCAAGGTCCAAGACCAGGTGGCAGACGGTCAGGTGATGGACCCATGCGTCATCAGCCCATGCCGTATATGCAGCCACAGGTTAGTTAGTGCTCTGTCTTGAATCCCGGATCAAGATGATTGTATAATCCCTTTGTTTCTTTGCTCGCGTCTAGATGATGCCAAGAGGACACGGATACCGTTACCCTCCAGGTGGTAGAAACATGCCCGAAGGTCCAATGCCAGGAGCAATGCTTCCAGTTGCTTATGACATCAATGAAATGCCTTTTGCTCAGCCTATGTCCGCTGGTCAATTGGCTACTTCCCTTGCTAACGCCTCACCTGCTCAGCAGAGAACAGTAAGTCTCTCTATAAGGTGTGATTTTAGTAGGAAGAGAGGAATAAGTTCTCTTAACATTCTCTGTGTTTGTTTTGGGGTTTGTGTAGCTTCTTGGTGAGAGTCTATACCCGTTAGTGGATCAGATAGAGCACGAGAACGCTGCGAAAGTAACCGGTATGCTTCTGGAAATGGATCAGACTGAAGTTTTGCATCTGCTCGAGTCGCCTGAGGCTTTAAATGCTAAAGTATCAGAGGCATTGGATGTGTTGAGAAACGTGAATCAGGCATCGCAGGTGAGTGAAGGCAACAAAAGTGGAAACCCAAGTGATCTCATGGCTTCACTTTCCATTAATGATCACTTATGAGAAGCTTTTGTTCCAGTTTTTACTTTGACCCTATTCTCATCTCTCTTGTCCTTATCTGATTGACAAAATTTTGCGGGAATCTATTTGCTGTTTATAGACTTTTGCTTCGGTATGATTTGTTTTTGTTTTGACATCTTACTTTTTGGGTTGACTTTTTAAGGATGGTTTTGTTGGATTATAGTTTACTATTGCGAATTTGCGATTGGTGAGTCTTTTTATGATTGTGCTTTTGATTTTATCTTTTTGTTTGTTTTACTAATTGCAAAAGTCTGAACACATCATAATAACATAAGAGATAAGTTAATGAAATTGGAGCCTTATTTACACAGCCATGGGCTTTTGGGTTTTTAGGTTTAGGACTAGAGGTCTTATTTGGCTATTTTTAATTTTTGGGTTAGGTTTGGTTCTGTGTTTTTTGGATTTGCCTATCTGAAATATTGAAAAAACTAAAAAAGTTGGTTAATATTAGATTATTTTGTGTATTTTGGTTGATTCAATTTTAAAATAAATGATATATTTTGATTTATAATTGTAATTATTGGTAATTGGGTTATTTTTAGGTAGCATGAAAATTCGTTTTGGTGTTTGTTTTCTGTTCTATGAATATTTCGGAAACCAAAACTTTTGGAAACTCAATGAATTTTTAATTTTTTTAATTGGAAATTTAATAAATAAATTTTTGAAAACATGGATATATATGATATATATTGTTTTTCGTTTAACATAATAGAATTTCTAATTAATTTGAAGAATATAAAATATCTCATATGATCTTTTATATGTACTTAAACCAATTAATATTTACGTATTGGATTTGTGTGGTTTCAAATACTTTTTAAAATATGGTTTTAAATTACATATATACATACTGTATGCTAATATATATAGTGTATATGTATATTCACGTTTTTAATACGTATCCATTTCTTAATTTTTTGAAAAATCCGTTTCCATTTTTTCACATGTTTTGTTTCCGTTTCCATGTTACTTAAGTTATTTTAGCCTAAATAATGTAATTAATAATTTTAAATATATAATTATATTTTGGGTATCTATTCGGTTTTTGGTTTGGATTGGATTCGGTTGTGATTCTTTAGATATATGAGTCTATGATTCGGATATTTTGTTGGCTCCGATTCGGTTTGATACTTTTCTTTTTAGTTGGTTTTGGTTTGGTTTTTAGTTTTTGGGTATTTTGTCATTCCTAGTTTAAACACGAGACTAATAAAATTTTTGATTAAGTTAAAGTTCCTCGGTAACCTTGGATTTGGTTTAAATTTACGTCTTTTACCCCTTACTAATTCTTTCAAATCTAGTTAAAGAGAGTGATTATATTGGCCCACGATTTACAAAAGCTTATGGAGCCCCAGTCTCAACTATATTTTGTGACATCTACATTGTGTTTTCGGAACTTTTTCTTGGGCATCAAAATTTTGGCCCACAAAATTTATGTTCCATTGATCTGATGAGACCTCGGTCTTGACATGTCGAGTTTCTTATAATATTTAGAGAAGGGTTAATTCGTTTAGTCTACATCCATCCATTCATGTTATAAAATGCATAGATTTTATGTCTTTTAACAAAAAAAAATGCATATATTTTGGAAATGTTAAAATACTTTTGTTTTTGTTATATGAAAGTATAGAATACAGAAATTGCATATTAATAATTGACATTTTAAAATCTAATTAAATATGGAATAATGATTACATTCAAACTATATATAATTATCAAAATAACGTGCAAATGGGGCAAACTATATATAATTTAAGGTTGAACATGTATATATATACTCTTGTTGTCGTGTTTCTCTATTTTATGAGAAACCTTTGGTTCCTAACTATGAACCAGTTCCAGTTGGGAGAAATATGTTGTTAGCTTCTTTCATTTAATCGCTATTACAAAATCGTACGTCTTCAAATAGGGATATTAGTAAATGCGGGTTTAATTCACACCTAAAAAGTAATTCAACAATGGAAGATAGCCAAATCTTCTTAACTTTCGATAGGAAAGATCTTGTTTTGAGACTTAAATTTTCTTCGGAATCGATGACATTTGTGTTATCAAACTTTTATCAGTTTGAATATTTATATCCAATTTTTGGTTTAGCTTCTTTTATATTTTTTTAGTCGATAGGTTATGTCCGATTGTCCTTATATTATACATATATATATATATATATATATTTAATATTAAAAAGTTATGAATCGAAATCTGTAATCCCAATTCCGAAGTTTTTATTTTTTTTATATTCGTTTACTCATAAAAATAAATAGTTGGTGCACAAAAAAAAATTATGAGTTCTTAATGATTTTTTTTTACCTTTTGTGTGTGTGTTTTTTATTTCAAATGTTTTGCTTTTGTACACCAATTTATAAATATCCAATTTTACTTGTTTTTTGATGTAGTTTCTACTTATATCTACTTTGATTTTGTTCATATAATCCATTGCCTACTTTTAACCGAAAATTAAAGTAGAGAAATTACAAGAGAACTTGGTAAAAGCCAAAGTAGATTGAAGTGACACTAATTTGCTACTGATGAGTGATGACCTCTTGAAGATGGAAAGCGAGTTATGGAGTAATGTGATTCATATACAAAGACTGATCACCTAAAACTTAGTTTCCTAATTACATCTTTAATTGGGCCCATAATTTGAAGTCCTTTCTAATCAACGGAGGCGTAAGCTTGTTAGTGAAGTGGTTATCAAATAGTAAGGCTAGTTAAGAGAATGTTAGTTAAGGCTCCTTCCATAACAAGAAGAATCTGCTACATAAACAGATATTTTCTTAAACAGTACTTTAAGGCCAATATATAAAAGGAAAGAAAACAAGAAATTCTCCATCCTCTAAAAGGAATCACTCAATATACATACTGAAATGAATATATTTTTTTCATATACAACAAATGTAATGGTGGAATAAATAATTGTTGTTGAAACGAAACATTGAAGAGGTTTTTTGTTTGTTAAATTTTTTATATCATTTGGTTTGACAAGATCTTATCTATAATCCAATTTTTACTATGTGGGATAACGCGACTTTCTAGAATCAAATTCAGGTGGAAATGAACATTCAGCTTCAAATAATTTCTTTTTACAAATTTAGCATCAAATAGTAATGACAACATAAAAACCATTGTTCAATTTTTTACAATATGAAAAACCTAAAATTCTTTCAAGGATGGAGGGACGGAGACATTTGATGTCCATTCCAGTCAAGAATTGGAACTTCATAATAACTAGCTAATATACTTTTTTCGTATGTTTTTCTTTGTTCATGGTTCGATATTCTAATGTTTTAAACGTAGGTGTAATAGGATTTTCAGTTATTGCGCGCGATCGTATACTAAAATGTTCCCCTCAATTCATATTTTAGAATTTATAAAATTTTACTTGAGAATAGTCTGGAATTGTGGGATGACAACTACTATTTTGTTGTTGGATTAACTTTAAAAACACAATGAAAAAAAAAATTACTGGACAAGCTAGAGTTATTTACTAGTTAAAAGTCAATTTCCATTCTTAAAAAGAAACCAACCTCTTAACTCTTAAGATATAGATATCAAGGTAATTCACTTTCTTAAAAGTTGATTAGATTGCACACTTGACTCAATTAATTATTCATTAAGCATAAAAAGCATCCCTACTAATTAGTACTAATCACTCTTTGTATAAAATACAAACTAACTAATAAAATAATCATCTTAAATTTGTTTAAATATTAGAATTCCGAGGTCCATAAAATTCATAAACATGTTTCCGTTTAAATACAAATTAACTTTTATTTATATTTATTTGTTTTATAGTATTAGCAAATATATAAATCTCGTACGATCCAACGTTCATTTAGCGTACGTGGCCCATTTCGATCAGATCCTACCCGACAGATCCTCTCTCTCTCTTTCTCTAGAGGCCTCACTCTATAGTCTTTATCTCTCTCTACAGTTGTTTTCCAGTAATCTTAAACTTTGCCAAACAAATCTCTTTATCTTCCTTAACCCTTCAATTTGTCTTCTTCACTCACTGCTCTGTTTAGAATCACCATTGTTGTTTCCTTGAGATGATCGGCTAATGTTTGCTTAAGAAGGTGAGGAAAGTTTTGATTTTTTTTTGTTTATGGACTTTTCTTCAAATCATCTAAATGTGGCTAAGAAAAAAGCTAACTTTATTGTGATTTGTCATGGGTTTCTATTAAAGTCTTAAACTTTATAAATTGTTTCTAAGTGTATAGTGCATGTAGAAGCCATTGATGGAGGCTTTCTCTTTATGCATTTAAGGAAATTTTGATTTGTGATTTTTGATATAATAAGAGGGTTTTATTTCGTTATTCAGTTTTAATCTGGATTTGAGTCACATCCACATGTAAATGTGGGTCCATTTTTGAGAAATGTCGGAATAAAACAAATCTCAACTTTGTTATTCGTGTTATGGGTTTTGTTAATGTTTTTCTAAAGTTTGTTTATGTTTGCTTTTGATGTTTTAGGATATTGTTAAAGAAGATTCAAGAGTAGTTGTGTGGCTTGTGGGGTAATAAATGGACCATAAAGCATGGCCTTGGAAGAAGAAATCAATTGAGAAAACTGTTGTTGAAAGCAATGATGGCATTTACTCCAATGGAGAGGTAAGTAGTTATGATGATCACATTCATGTTTGATGGTTTGGTTTGGTAAATGAATGTTCTTTGCTCTTCTAGAGATGTTTCTATGGAGTGTACTCAGTATCAGAGTGTGATCTGTGGCAAATGTACCATTGATTGTGAATCCTGTGAAATAGCTTAAGGTTTTAGCCTTTTAGGCTTTGTCTCGTCTGATTTTAGGCTGATCATGAGCTTGGTTGTTCTTAATATTAGATTGAGAAGCTTGTTGCCGACAAGATAGAGCTGGAAAATCGCGTTAAAAGTCTAAATTATAAGCTTACCTCTGTCGAGGCTGAGAGTAATAAGCATGAGACTGAGACACAAGAAGCCATTGTTGGTAACTTTACTGAATCTTTAATCTGTTTTGAATCGATTTATAGATCTCTTCACGGTCTCAGGTAGCTTCCTGTGTCCATTTGGATTTTGTGTTTAACAGGCTGGGAGAAGACAAAAGCCGAAGTAGCATCTCTAAAGAAGAAACTAGAAGAAGCTTTTAATGAAAAACACAGGAGTGATGAGAGATCGAGTCACACGGATGCTGGTTTAAAAGAATGTATGCAGCAGCTTCGTTTTGTTCGCGAGGAGCAGGAGCGGACAATGCATGATGCATTGACAAAAGCATCACAGGAGTACAAACGGCAATTGATTGTTGTTAAGACGAAATTGGCAGATATTGGTAAGAGGCTTGCAGAAGCCGAAGGTGAGAATACTCAACTCTCAAAGGCTTTGTTAGCAAAGAACAATACCGTTGAAAATTTAAACAGGGAGAGGGGTCGTCTGGAGGCTGATTTCAATTCATTGGTGGGTAGTTTAGAGTCAAAGGAAAAAGAAAACGTTTCGTTGAGATATGAAGTCCGTGTTTTGGAGAAAGAGCTCGAGCTTCGGAATGAAGAGAGAGAGTTTAGTCGTCGAACTGCTGAAGCATCGCATAAACTACACTTGGAGAATGTGAAGAAAGTTGCAAAGCTAGAAGCAGAGTGTCAAAGGTTACGAATACTTGTCAGGAAACGGTTACCAGGCCCCGCTGCTCTGTCTAAAATGAGGAATGAAGTAGAGATGTTGGGAAGGAGAAGAGTCAATGGAAGCCCTAACACTCCGATGATTGATTCCGAAAAGATCAATAACCTCACTGAGCAATTATGCTTAATGGAAGAAGAGAACAAGACTTTGAGGGAAGCCTTAAACAAGAAAGTCAATGAGCTTCAGTTCTCAAGAAATATGTATTCTCGAACAACGTCAAGACTACTAGAATTCGAGTCTCATCTTGAAGAATCTTCTAAAGGCACAAACATTGAGCCAAGCCGGAGCAGCAATGTGTCGCATGAAGTCTCTCTTGTATCAGTATCAGAGTTTGACAATGACGATAAAGTTAGCTGTTCCGATTCCTGGGCTTCTGCTTTACTTTCAGAGCTGGAGAATTTCAAGATCAAGAAGCAAATGAGCTCGAGTTTAGTTAGAACTCCTAAAGCTTCAGAGATGAAACTAATGGATGATTTTGCTGAAATGGAGAAGCTTGCTATGGTTGCAAGTACAATCGATACCCGACCTGGAAGTTCTCCTATTTGTTCTTCTGATTCCATTTCGGCTACTGGTCCGATAGAGAACGAATCTAATGAAAATTCATCAGAGGTCACTAAAACTCCTCGAACAGATTATTCGTTACATCCTGGCGCATCTCCTCAAGACGATTCACAGAGCAAATTACCTCAATCTCTTCATATCGTCTTGAAAGCGTTAATGGAACATAAGTGTATCGCGCAGAGAAGCACTGATGAAGTACTTGAAGATATCAGAAAAGCTTTGTCAAGTGTTAACCATTCAAGTTCCTCTGTGATAAACCATCAGGAGTCTGTGAATTTGCCCACACCAGATGTGGAGTATGATATCAGCAAATCGATTCACAGAATCGTTGAAATTATCGAGGGAGTCAGCTTAAAAGATGAGAGGCATGTGTCGAACGGAGCATCAGAAAGACATTCAGGTTACACTGCTCGGGTATTGCAATGGAAAACTACAGAGCTAAGTAGTGTATTGCAGCGGTTTCTTCATACTTGTTACGACCTATTAGACAGAAAAGCAGACATGAAGAAGTTTGCAGAAGAGTTAAGCTGTGTGTTGGAATGGATGGTGAATCACTGTTTTTCTCTTCAAGATGTTTCAAGTATGAGAGAAGAGATTAAGAAGCAGTTCGAGTGCGATGAATCACGGAGTGGAAGCGAAGTTGAGATTGGAATATGCGGTCAGGTTTCAGAAGAAGATAAGCGTAAGAACCAAGATGTTTCTATTTTGGCTTGCAAGGATCAGCCGATTGAAGACAAACCTGACAATCAAAAGTTGTCGAGCAAAACGGTTGAAGGCGAGGCAAAGGAGAAGACAGTGAGGTAAATGTGAATGCTTGAAGACTTCATGTCAGCAAAATCATATACTGACCTCTGATGCATCCAATGGTTTTTCTTGTTGCAGTGCCTCGGTGAACGAGCTCAAGCTGGAGGAAAAACAAAACATGCGAACCGTAAGTTAAAACCAGAAGAAGATCAAATCCTTTACATTGAGATTGTTTTTTTCCAAGACCAATTTGTTTTCTCTGTGTTTTGTAATTCAGGAATTGGAAATCACTGCAGCTTCGGAAAAGTTAGCTGAGTGTCAAGAGACGATACTAAACCTGGGAAAGCAGCTCAAGGCATTGACTAACTCAAAAGAAACAGCTTTACTTTCAGAAAAACTCATGTTTGACCTTACCGACAAATCGAACATCCCAGCTGGTGCACAACCTTCACAAGAGACAAAACCAGAGAAGAGATTGACCAACCAGAGATCATCTCTTTTGGATCAGATGAGGGCGGAAGATCACAACACCGGAGAATCCAAGGATCAGAAACCTCAAGCAGCAGATAAAAGTGGAAAGGGAGGAAACAGTACTGTTTACAACGAAACCATTGAGGCATTGGAACAGATTCTTCTCTCGGATAAAAGCAAAGGCTCCGAAACAAACTGCTTCGCTATTGTTCCTCAGAAAAAGAGCGGCCGAGTTAAGAGCCTCTGGAGAAAGCTGTTGGGAAGAAAGAAGAAAGGTAATAGCAAGAAGCTCTTTAATCCTTTTGCCATCTAAGAAGATGATGTCATGTAGACTATAATCTAATACCTTAATCCTTGTTCTTTATATGTTCTCCAACTATGCAACTAAACTGTCATTTTCGTAGAGTTTTTTGGCAGTATATATATAAATCTCCACGTAGATTATTACCCAGTGAGATGATCAATCCGTTTTATTTCACTTCTACTGTCATAAAACATACAATCAGTAATCTTGACCCAGTGAATCTTTAGCAGGGTTTATGTAAATCTCCAACGTAGGCAACAAATGCAAAGACCATTCCATTCTATGCATCTCAAGCCTCACTGAAACATCAGCATTCTTGATTCAGTGACCATTAAAATGAGACTTCTCAATCTCTGTACAGAACAAACTTGGCGATATCGTTAAGTCCAGCTTCTTTGTAGCACTGAGCAACCCGTTCCAATGAGTCGACCCATTTTCCTTCAAGTGATGCTAAATCCAATAAGAACGCAGCTTCGTCCAAAGATGCCTGACAATTACAAGTTTTGTTTCAACCCCTTGTATCCAGAAACACATACAATCCCAATCTGAATACAAGCAACAAACCAACCTGTGCCATTGGCTTTCCCCTATCTATATCCCGTTTTCTTCCTTCTCCTGTAACTCTCTCCTTATACTTCACAATTTGCTCCTCTCCCCACTCTGCTATTCTTGCAATTTCCTGGGAAACCATTCCATATGTTCAGCACTTTTTTCCCTTCTTTTTTTTTCAATTACCAAAATGGTTTAATGATATTCAAGCAATTGTACCTCGTATCTGCATCCTAAGGTCCACCATGAAGATTTCAGAGCACCCCTAGCTGCGTCTTTTGCTTCTAAGCTACGCCCAAGGCTACAAAACCATAGAGGTCTTAGAGTTTTCTAGAAAAGACGTAAGCATCTACCTGTGGATATATTATCAAGGGACAAAGAGGGATGATGAGAGAGGATCATACGAACTTCAGCAAAACCTTCGCGTTGAAAGCGAAAGGCCGGGCAAATCCGGGAAAGTTTCCTCTCTTGGTATAAAACTCGGCAGCCACCAAAGCTGAAACCTTGTATTAGCACGTGAAGATAGTTAAGAAAAGAGTAAACAAGTTGACGACAACAGGATGAATGTTATTACTAGCCTTACATGGTCTCCATTTTCTATATGTCGAATCACTTTGCGTTCTAGAGAATCCGGAAAAAGTCCAACCTGAATAACGAAGCTAATAATCATATCCTGGCCACCAGGTGCTAAAAAGAGTCTGATATTAACAGGTTCAACATATGTACCTTTCTTAAAAGATAGGCATCTAAATCCAACAGTCTTGACTTGGCAAAGTCACCCTTACTGTAAAGTAACTTCCCAGCTTCACCTGCAGCATCGAAGATTTCTTGACTGGATTCTTCAGGTTTAGAAATATCTTCTTCCACCAATATTCTGTGAATGAACTGATCCACCTGAATGTTGACCAATGACGTAAGATATGAGAATGTTAAGATGCTAAACAGAAATGACCCTAAAACAACGCATCCGTAATGTTATAAAAACTCATTACATTATTAGCTAAAAACCAAACCCCATGTTTCTGAACTTCCACCACAGGCATCTCCATACTGCAAACACCAGAAACAATGTTAAGCTATAAAAGAAGAAACACAAGAAAAACAGGACGATATTACAACAGAAAGGAGCCAGCCTCTGACCTAGGACGAGCTGTTGGCCACCGTAGTAGAGCAATCGAAGAACCTGAAAATGAAAAACAGAGTCACACAAACTCACATCTCTAACTTAGAAGACCTCTTAGTCTATATGAAAGTGTTTCAAACTCTAATAAGAACTTATGGGACATGTCCCCTAATCATACCCTGGCTTACTCTCACCAATGGAATAGTAAGAGGCAATATCCCTTGCTTGGCACCAGGAGAAACTACAGATTTACCTGATATAATGTGATTAACATACATCACAAGCCAAGTTCCACAAAATTACACACAATAACTTCGATAAACAAGCTGCAAAAACATGATCAAGTAAGTCAATGTAAAGCAGATGAATCTATCTACCCCTAGCTGTGAATATGTTCAGAAGTTGAGTCAGATGCTTAGGAGGCTGAGCTTTTGCTATGTCCTTGATGAAACATTCATGTTCTACAAAACGAAAAAAATCACACAAAATCAATCGTTTACACTTCCATTCGTTAATGTTTTTCAGTTCAACTTCAACTCCGTAAGAATCATAAACCGATCTCAATCCATTTCCAGAAGTTGAAACGAAATAGCGAAAATGTGAATGAATACTCACCAGATAATGGAGAAGACGAAGAAGAGCAAAAGGATCTGGTGAAGTTTCTGCCTACACGAAGAAGTATCAGTCCACGTTTCACTCTGTTAACCGCCGCGCCGTAATTCATCTTAGAGTTTTTCCGATCACCGTACTGTTTCTCTTCCGATGAGAAACATCGAGAAGCTGATACAAGAAGGTCGATTGAGAAAATATCCCTAAAATAAAGCCCAGAAATTAGGATTTAAGAGCCCAAATTAAAGCCCAGCAACGTTGTTCGTTTGTTCAGTTAAAATAAAAACAGACAATATTCTCGATTTCGTTATGAGATCCCGGCACCTTCGCCGGAGAAGTACTTTTCCGTTGTACAGTAGATAATTCAAATCGATCTGCCACGTCGCTATTTTCCCACCAACTTTATTTTTTATATTTTATTCTAATTCAGATTTTTTTTTTAATTTTCACGCTTCCCAATTTGAAAACAACTGTTAATGTTCATTCTAATTGAATTGAAGATAAAAAAAAAGAAAAAAAACAAAAACAAAATTGAAGATAATTTTTAGGGTTTATAACGACCCGCCAAATTCATTCTCTCATCCGACATTTCCGATTTCGCGACCCGGATCCTGACCCGAACCCGCATTTTCTGCGGTTCCGATCTGGTTCCTTGACTATGACGTCGGGAGCCTCGCCTTCTTCTTCGGCGACCAGATCGGAGCCACCCAAGGACTCTACGGTGCGTCATCTCACTCTCTCTCGAACATCTCCACATAACTCAATCGGTCTTTGAAATTGAACCATTGAGGCATTGGCTATTGTGTGCTTGTGTTTGACTTAAGAGAATGAAATTGGATTGGCTTGGTTTTTAGCTTCTATTTGCTCGTTTTTGGATCTAGAGATTTCTACATTGTGAGCTATGAAGTTGTTTTAGGGTTTGAGAGCATTGATGAGATACCATTTTGCTGCAATTGATTGTTTTTCCTATTGAATACTTTGGGGAAATGAGTATTGCTTCTGTATAGGAACCTCAATTTGATGTTTCTTTGACATTTCAGCTGGAGGAGAGAGCTCCAGTTTCTAAGGAAGTATCAGCAGTAATAGAATCACTTAAGAAGAAACTTGCAGCTGATAGGTGTATATCAATAAAGGTTAATAATATTGGTTATTATTTAAATTTTTTATTTGTATGTTTTGTGTTTCTGTATTTGATGTGCTTGACATTGATGATTTGTTTTTCACCAGAAAAGGATTGATGAAAACAAGAAGAATTTGTGTGGCATTACTCAAAGTTTTATGAGGTCGTCCATGGAGAGAGGAGGTAGCGGTAAAGATGGTAGTGATCTTTTAGTAAAGCGGCAGAGAGATTCGCTCGGTATGAAAAGCGGATTTGATGCTACTGATGCAGATAAGAATAACCACAGCTTCTTAGAAGATGGATATTCCAATTCAGCGGTGGTTCAAGGATCCAGTGTCCCTGTTAAAATTTCTTTACGACCAATTAAAATACCTGAAATCAAACGTTTGTCGCAGTATACCACATGGGTTTTCTTGGACAGGTAATGTCACAGAGTACTTGAAAGTATTCTACTTGAAATGCATTCTCTTATGGTATATCTCAACATTTAGATCACTCTTATAATGATGCAGAAATCAAAGAATGACTGAAGACCAGTCTGTAGTGGGTCGAAGGAGAATATATTATGATCAAACTGGCAGTGAAGCACTCATTTGCAGTGATAGTGAAGAGGAGGTGATTGACGACGAAGAAGAAAAAAGAGATTTTTTGGAGCCTGAAGATTATATTATTCGGTTGGTTTTAAATAAAATAGCATCAGTCTAATCCTGTGGACTTGCATTTTGTTCTCTTACTGTGAATCTCTTGTCTGCTATGTTCATTGTTATGCTTTTTCGGTCTCACTTATATTCTTATATTACATTTTTCTTCATTTCTTCAGCATGACCCTTGAGCAACTAGGTCTTTCAGACTCTGTCGTGGAGGAACTAGCAAGTTTCTTGTCCAGAAGTTCTAGTGAAATCAAGGTATCACCAACTTTTTCTCTGTCTATTGCAGGTATGAATTATCATGTCCTGTTTCCTTTTAGAATTTAAAACTTCAGTTGTAGGATTTGAAAACAGAGTGAGTGATCATTCAAGGAAATCCAATTAGTTTTGTTCCAGCCCTTTCCCAATTGGCTTTTTGCAGAGATATGAACACCAAACATCTTATACAGGCAAGATATGAAGTGCTTATGAAAGATAAAGAAGTATCCGAGAGTGGCGATAATCAATCAGAGAGCTCCCTTCTCAACAAAGATATGGAAGGAGCATTAGATTCTTTCGATAACCTGTTCTGCCGTAGATGCCTTGTTAGTCTATTTGATTTCTCAGGCTAAATTTTTGAAGGGTTGTTACTTGATATTCTAGCAAAATATGACTCTTTTTAACTTTGTTATGGGTCTATGCAGGTATTTGATTGCCGGCTTCACGGGTGTTCACAGGATCTTATATTTCCTGTGAGTTAGTGCCTACTGAATTTTTTTTTATAAAACTTTTTGGTTACTTATATTTTATTTTGTGGAATTTTAGGCTGAGAAACCTGCTCCATGGTGTCCTCCTGTAGATGAAAATCTAACTTGTGGTGCAAAATGCTATAAAATGGTAAATTTGTGTTATTCACGTAGCTTAAGCTCATCTGCTAGAGACACTGATTTGACGAAAATAATTGTTTTCATTCTATCAGCTCCTCAAGTGTGAAAGAATCCGGGGATATGGCACCATTGAAGATAAAACTGGCACTTCATCAGATGCTGCAGGTACTAAGACGACATCCAAGAAGTTATCCAGCAAACCTAATAGGAGAAAACCAAAGACCTTCCCAAGTGAAAGTGCATCGTCTAATGAAAAGTGCACGCCAGAAACAAGTGATTCAGAGAACGGACGTCAGCAGGATACCAATTCCGATAAAGTTTCATCGTCACCGAAGGTGAAAGCTAGTGGGAGACGTGGAGGTCGTAAGAGGAACAACAACCGAGTCGCTGAGCGAGTTCCTCGTAGAACTCAAAAGAGACAAAAGAAAACCGAAGCCTCAGATAGTGATTCCATCGCCAGTGGAAGCCGTTCACCAAGCAATGCAAAACATAAAGAAAATGAAGATGCTACTTCCTCTTCTCAGAAGCATGTAAAATCCGGAAACTCTGGGAAGTCAAGAAAAAATGACACTCCTGTAAAAGACTCCAAGAATTGTGTGAAGGATGACGATCCTGTTTGTCAATCGAATGAGGTTGCTTCTGAGCTTGATGCACCGTGCAGCAATGAAAGTTTAAGGAAAGAAGAGTATGTGGGTGAAAATGTGTGTCGAGGAGGTTTGGCTGAAAATAAATCGTGGAGACCACTTGAGAAAAGCCTTTTCCAAAAAGGTGTCGAGATTTTTGGAATGAATAGGTGAGTGGTAGATGCATTTAGCTACTGCTAAATTTATCATTCCGCTTCAGGTTTTTCAATCTGTGGGATATAGTTATATTAATTCTTTGTTTCTTAACAGCTGCTTAATTGCTAGAAACCTTTTAAGTGGTTTCAAGTCATGTTGGGAGGTCTTCCAATACATGACTTGCTCGGAAAATAAAGCTTCCTTTTTCGGTCGTGATGCATTAAATCCCGATGGCTCTGCCAAGTTTGATATCAATGGAAATATGGTATATTACTATTTCTTCTTTTAGACACATTCTATAACGGATTTATCTCTCTTGGGAACTAATGCTTTAGTTTCTGGGCTGACCAGGCTAATAACCAAGTGAGAAGAAGGTCAAGATTTCTACGTAGAAGAGGCAAAGTGCGTCGCTTGAAGTATACTTGGAAGTCTGCTGCGTATCATTCGATTAGGAAAAGAATTACTGAGAGGAAAGATCAGCCCTGTCGTCAGTTTAATCCATGCAACTGCAAAACTGCTTGTGGGAAGGAATGTACTTGTTTGCTAAACGGGACTTGCTGCGAGAAGTACTGCGGGTAATGTAATCTATGATCATCCTCATTTATATTTCTTACCTTTGAATGTCATTACCAACAAATGCTATTTTTTGTGTAGTTGCCCAAAGAGTTGCAAGAATAGGTTTAGAGGTTGTCATTGTGCCAAAAGTCAGTGTCGAAGCCGTCAATGTCCATGCTTTGCTGCAGACCGTGAATGTGATCCAGATGTTTGTAGGAACTGCTGGGTCATGTAAGTCTTATTGGCAATGCAAATGTTTACTCTTTGGTTTTGCATACTGATTTGTCAGCTTAGAAAAGGATCAAGTACACATTGCTACTTTCTTTGGCGTTTAATAGTTCCAGATGCACTAATACTGTGTCTGAATTAATATGAATGTTTAGTGGCGGAGATGGTACGCTCGGGGTCCCTAGCCAAAGAGGCGATAACTATGAGTGCAGGAATATGAAATTGCTCTTGAAACAACAACAAAGGGTAATATTTATCTTCGTCAATATTATATCTATTACTCTGCAAGCCGACAGGAGGAATCGTCAAATGATTTAAGATGAAATTGCTAAGTTTGCTCCTCTTGTATTCGTTAATTTCAGGTTTTACTTGGAAGATCTGATGTTTCGGGTTGGGGAGCTTTCTTAAAGGTAAAGATTAAATAGAATTGAAGTATGAAACTATGTTTCGAGTTTGGACATGCCTTAACAACAAATCTTGTTCTTTCTTACAGAACAGTGTAAGTAAGCATGAATACCTTGGCGAATACACAGGAGAGCTGATCTCACATAAAGAAGCAGATAAACGCGGGAAGATATATGATCGCGAGAATTCCTCTTTTCTCTTCAATCTAAACGATCAGGCAAGTCTCATCTCACAAATGTCCCCACTCTCTTTCTCTTTAAGTTGTCTTCAAATTCATAAACGTTTTTTGTATTTGCTGCAGTTTGTACTAGATGCTTACAGGAAAGGAGACAAACTGAAATTCGCCAACCATTCCCCTGAACCTAACTGTTACGCAAAGGTAAAATGCAAATTAAAGAGACAGTTTTCGGATGACTGGTCTGTTCTGTTATTCCTCAAAATCTTACTAGAGGACTTTGTGTTTGTTTAAGGTCATTATGGTTGCTGGAGATCATAGGGTGGGGATTTTTGCAAAGGAGAGGATAATGGCTGGAGAAGAACTGTTTTATGATTATAGGTATGAGCCAGATCGAGCTCCAGCTTGGGCTAGAAAACCTGAAGCTTCGGGTTCTAAGAAAGATGAAAATGCTGCACCTTCTGTTGGTAGACCCAAGAAGCTTGCTTAGCAGCAAAAGAAAAAAAAAAGCCATTTTTTGTCAATTCTTTTGTTGGAGGTGGAAGAACATATTAATCCTCATTATCTACTCTCATTAAGGAAGAACATATTGATACAAATCCATACATTTTGCTGAGTCTAAAGAAAAGTTGTATTCGTTGGATTAATTTCTTATTTCATTTCATGATCAAGACTTTAGTTTTTCTTTCTGTTTTGTTGTTGCTTAGTATGCAAGAAATTTAAGTATATACATTTCTGGATTATCATTGCATTATATTGAGGCTCGGTTAGGGTTTGTAAATTACAGATGAGACGCTCAAGTACAACATCGAAACTTGGTATGTCAACCTCGTGTTCCTCATTCTTCAATTAATTTAGATCATGTTAGTTTTCTCGTCCATATGCAATTTTCTGGATATATATACTCGTTTCCTCGTCTAAATATAGCATATGAATGCAAATGTTTGAATGTTGTTTGTTTGTGCTATTTAAATTTGTGTTTAAATGCTGGAATGAGATACAAAACTAACATATTTAGATATTTGAGATACTAAAAAATAAGTATTTCAAATTCAAAAAGTATAAAATATCTTAAAATTCTAACATAACCAAAATTATTTTTATTAAATAATAATTCATCATTTACGTTGATAATTCTTATTTTCAAAAACTCATTTTCACTAAATTTAATATATAAATATAAAATATGAACCAATATTTTTATGTAAAACGCAGAATCGCGTTTTTCCGCCAAAAATGCAAAATCACGTTCTTCGTTAAAAACACAGAAACACGTTTTTCTGCCAAAAGATCTAGAAACACAAAAACATGTTTACTCGCCAAAAACTCTAAAAATACAAAAACATGTTTTTCCACCAAAAACGCAGAAATTTTTTTTTCCGTTAAAACACGGAAAAATGTTTTTCCGCTAAAAGGGCATAAATACGTTTTCCTACCAAAACTCTAAAATCTAAAATCATAGAAACACGTTTTTCTGTCAAAAATGCGGAAACACGTTTTTCCACCTAAATAGTTTTAAGAAAAAAATAATTTTGTAATTATTAAATTGCATAATTAATTTAAATTAAATTTTATATATTGGTAAAAAAACATGTCTTTTGGTCATTTTTAACTAGTTGCATCTGTATGTTATTACAAAATAAAAAACAAATAAACTTGCATCGAGATGCAGCATTTAAATGCAAAAGGAAAATACGTAAACGAACATCATCTAATGCACCATCCATATACTGAATCTAGATACTGGATGCAAATGCTGCATCTCGGTGAAGAAATGAAGAGGACCATAATATTTGAGATGCTGAAAATGAGCATATAGATGCTCCAAATTTATCAGCGAAGTAAGAAATGGAAGAGAAACAAAAAGAAAAATGTTTCACCTTTCCTTTGGAGATCAACGTGCCAGAGCTGGTCCGAACATCATTGACTCGACTCTCGCCATTATTGTTATCAGCAACCGCAGATCTCTGCAGATTCTCTCTCGCCATAGCGATTTCCAGCTTCACATCCATGGCGTAGGTGTGGTGATGTTAGAATTTTTCGTTTTTGATAAAGAAAAATCTTATCTTTTTTTGTGTTTATGTTTCAAACTTTCGATTGACTCAGATTGAAACAAATGTTCCAGATTGTTTCAAAATCGTTTCAAAAAATTTCAAAATTGTTTCAGATTAAGAGGTAAAATTGATTCAGATGGGAAAATTGCAATTTAGGGATTTTTCGGATTTGGTTTAGTTGAAATCGGTTAAACCAATATTAACCATATATTATAGATAATTAAGATTTCAACTTTTAATTTGTGAAAATTTAAAATTCAAATTTTCATTTTGTGTATATTAAACGAGTTAACTTTTGATAGTTAACTTGTGGAAATAGGTCGACCATGAGTTTCTGCCATCGTGTCTATTGTTTCTAGTTCTACAATATCATCGTAGATACATATCGAACAATGACAGAATTTATTATGAATGATAAAATATTTGTTGTATACAAAATCTCACCATATATTATAACTTTGTTCTTTTTATTCTTATTACAAATAACAATTACATAAAAATTTCTGAAAAATATTAAGGTTTACCTATGGCCATAACTAGGAAAACTAGAGAGAGCCCTTCAACGCCAAAAGAGAAGAGAAATATGTTAAAGGAGCCGTAGAGGCAAATATAATATATACATTTTTTCACGACATAATGGAAAATGAAAAATAGTTGACAGTCAAATGTTAACATGGTTACCAACGTGGAGTTGGTCTAATGGTAACATTTTTTCACTAATAAGAATAAGAAGACATAATGGAAAATAAAAAATAGTTGACAGTAAAATATTAACATAGTTACTGACATGGAGTTGATCTAGTGGTAACTTCTTATGGATCAAAGCCAAAAAGATCACGAATTTGATTTCCATTGGAAAGGATCTGATCTTCGAAAAAAAGTTAATTTAATATTGGTATGGATCGTAACCCAAAGGGATTAGGAACCCACAGACTCTGAACCAGCTATTAAAAAAAAATGTTAACATGGTTGTATGGGATAATAGAAATACATAAAATACCCATATACGACATTTTCATTAATAAGCAGAGGATAATGGAAAAGTTAATACTAAGGTGTTAACATGGTTGTCTTGTACAATGGAAAATTAATTTTCCGGTTAACTCTAAGTCGTCTCCTTATAAGTTCTTTATTTATACCGGTTCAAGCCTTAACCGACATCTCAAGGCCTCTTGCTTCTCCAACAGCAATCTTCACTAGTTGATGCCACGACAAGAATGGACTAGGCTTTGCTCCCAATATATAAATGCATCTATTCCATTTTCTCTTTGAAAGGTCCATCTTCATGCAACAGTTTGATGACAAAATTCACCTGCGACGTACAAAGTTACAACATTGTTTCAATTAGATCATACCATGCTTATTTTACTCTTTTTCACTTTACCAAAATCACCATTATTTCAAACACGTACCTGATTTGATTCTCGCACTAAAAACTCGTCTATGGCTTGCTTGAAACCTTCGTCAAATATGTAATGGCAACTATATGTTTTAACGGGAAGGTAGCCTCGCTGAATCTTGTGTTCACCTTGAGCTCCTGCTTCTACTGTTTTCAGATTAAGTTCTATTGCTGCTTCAATTGCCTGTGACGAAACCATCATTGTAAATATAACTTCACAATCATATCTTTAATTAAACATACCAATATGGTCCCATACGAAAACTCTTGAGACTTTGTAACAACACGACTAACCTGGTAATAGCATGCTTCAAAATGGAGACTAGGATAATAGGAGTCAGGTCGACATCCCCATAGTCGACCAAATAGAGTATCTCCTCCAATAAGATTCAAGGCTCCTGCAACAGGTTCGTCGTTTTCTTCAGCAAGAACAAGCAATACCCTGTCTCCCAACTTTGATGCCATGTCGTGGAAGAAGTCCCTTGTGAGATAAGGTGTGCCCCATCTTCAAATTTTCGGAAAACGTTAAGCAAGTGAAAGTACAAGCACACTTGTATGTATATATATGTACTTGGTGATAAGAAAATAAATTGTCCCAATGATATGAACTAAACTTGTTATCAGTTGTGTTCCTGTAGAAATCATAGAAGGAATCCCAGTGCCTAGCCTGCAAAAACATTAAGAACAAAAGATGAATTGATTGATTTAGACTTGATAGTTGATACAGTTAAATTTTCAAGACGCATAAGTTTAGAAGCCCCATAACACATAAAGAAAATTCCTTTATACCATGTTCCATCAATTGTAACCTCTGGTAGCAGACATTGAGATCTCGAGGTTAATTACAGCCATTAAAAATGAAAAGATCAAACAAAAAATAGTATCTTGTGGCAGTCCAAATGTGTACCTTTATTTCATCTCCTTGCAGCCGTCTCATTTTCAAATTCTGGGTAACAATCTACTAAAGAAAAAGAGCATTAGAAGTCAGCAGTGTGCTTACGAAACGCTAGAAGAAAAAGATAAAGAAATAAGGCTACAATTCAAAAGTTGTATGCGAAGAACAGTTGAATAACCATTCCGTTTTACCATCAAGGGCAAAGGAACTTAAGAGACAAAGATAAATCTCAACTACTCCCACAACAAGGATTATGTGAAAAGAGGAAAAATAAACAAACCTTTTTGCGTTCCTGCCGGATATTTTTCCTTTTACTTTGCTTCATGTCCATCAAGAACTCATCAAAACTGAAGCATTAGAAATGAAAAGTTAACATCAGTGATATGTCTTATGTTTAAGGCAATAAAGTTGGAAGTCAGCAGATCATGACCAGACAAAAACTGATGCATGAATATTAGTATAACAAAATTAATCAAATCAAAGGCATCAATTGCTTCACAAACATGAAACAAAATATTCACAATTACTTTTTATAGTCACGATTTTTCCAGTGATACTGCATTCCAATCCTCTGTGAGAAGCCTTTCTCCTTCAATTTGTTCCACTCAGCTCCAGAGGGGAAGGTAATGTGCAAAGATGAAACTTGTAACTGCCAAAATGAAAAGATTAATATGGCAGCAAGTAGCATATGTTGCACGCAGAACTCAACGCAAGAGAATCACTACAGCTCTTAGAAGGTAAAATATGAGATTGTTCATATATTTTTAAAGATACATAGAAAAAGTTAGTTATGTATACAATGCATTTCATAATAATATCATACCTTAGCTGCCAGTTCTGTCATGGCAGAAACAATAGCATCAAAAACTTGGTCTTTGCAAGGATTATTACGGAGTAGAATCCTAGGACCAGTAACTGGGGTGAAAGGAACACAACACTGAAGTTTAGGATAATATCTTCCACCAAAACTACGGTATGCATCAGCCCAAGAGTGATCAAAAACAAATTCTCCATAGGAATGGCTGCAACATATGTTACAGTATATGAGAACAGCCATCATGTGGTTGATATATGAATTAATCAAAAGATGCAACCACATCAGAAAGAAAAGAATCATCTAATAACCTTTTGAGATAAAGCGGCACAACACCTAACATACTCTCAGATTCATCCTTTGCAACAATATGTAATGGCAACCAACCTGTTTCCTATAAAATTTGCATAGAGAAATACCTATAAGAAAGACAAACATCTACACGTCCTTCAAACTGAAGATTTATATTAAAAGAAGTTGTTTTACTAACCCGGACGGCACAACCTGTTTCTTCTAAACTAGAAAGAAAGCCATGCATTAGAAATGGATTATAGCTTTCAGGTTCAGAAGAATCCAAAGCACATGCATCCCATTCAGCTGCTGGTATCTCTAATATTGAAGAAACAACTGAAAGTGAAATGACATTACGCCTCGAAGCTTCCTAAACTCGAAACGAATTCACTAATTAGAAAGATTAATGATATAGTCTCTGGGATTAAAAAAATGGAGATTTTGAATACCTCAATGCCTGATCCAGTTAGAGTATAATCCCTAAGTGAAATATCAAATTCTCGTACTTCTGCAGGCTTATTGGACCTCCAAAACATAGCAGTAATTGTGGATGATCGTCTCCAACTCCGAACATTATCTTTCTTCCTTAGATTTCCCTACAGAGAGATTCAATTATCTAATTGCATAGCCACGAATTCGCAAGAGGAAGCTATAGTTAGCCTAAGAGAGTAAAACATCGAATATGATCAACTAATAGACCTAAGTAGCTCGAACAATCTGGAATCAGAATCGGATTCGGAATCAGAGGGAAGAACATAGTTTCTAAATTGAGTCTATGAAACGAAGAAAAACTCACATAGCGACGATGGAATCGATGAAGAGGAGGCGAAGGTTTGCAGTAGGAAAGTACAACGGCCATGGACGATCCAAAAGATAAAAAGATGAGAGTGGTTACGTTTCGGTGAGTTTGAAGAAGATCGGAAAAGGAGTCCCGACGTGCGCTACGGCGACGGCGGAGGCTCCGGCGATCAAGTAGAAATAACAGTGCTAACGGATGATTTTGGTTCAAGAAATATTGGAATGTTTTCGAATTTTTTTATTTTGCTTCGTGACGTGTCACTCTTGGGGTCTTCAGTTTTTTAGTGATCTTCATTTTTTTGTGTCGATAAGGTGGGGCCCTTGAAGATACTTCTCTTTGTTAGTAGGGCCTTAGAAAGCCCATTATAAAGTAAGAGTGAATATGAGCCTTCAAGGCCCAAGCTATTTCTCGCTAGGACATGTTATTGTCTCTGACTTTGGTTTCAGACTCTCTTTTCGGTCATTTGATTGCTTCAATAATGAAGGTTTTGGGTTCGTGTATATCAGTGATGCAGCAAGATTCGTAATTATCTTTTCTTTATTTAATTATAATTAATATAGGATTTTAGAGTTTTCAGGTTTATTATAAATAATTTTCCAGAATCATTATATTATACAATTAATTGATTAATAAAATTATAAAATTTTAAATTTTTTTATAGAATATTCTCTATCTTGTTTACAGCATATCTAGAGAGATCTCAACGAATACAAAATAAAATTAACCTTAGGTATTCTTAGACTAAATAAGATATTTGCAACTATTTAGTTTCCATTACGTCAATTAGGATGTTTTGGGAGTTTCTATATCAGGTTGGTTTGATCGATTTAAAGCATGATGCAACATATGTAGATGGAAATTATCCTTTTTTTGGTCTTCCACTTGTTAATATTTTTATGCAAAGAATCTATTAATTATAAATTTATAAATATGTAATAGATCAATGTCACACTTTCCCCCTAGATTTCATCATTATAAATCATTGAAATGTTCCATGTTAATTTGGTTAAGCTTAAGTACTAGATTATGGTTTAGAACTTGTTTGGAGGTTGTGATAGATGCTTTTGTTGATTTGAAACATCGAAATCGAAAATGGATTGAAACAACCAAAATGTCTATCCAATTTAATAAATAAAATAAAAGAAAAAAACCAACAAAATAACTAAAAAACGAAGCAAAACCCAAATTTGAAAGATCTTCATATTGCCGCCATTATCACAATGGTGTTGCATCATATTTTCGCATCCAAACGACACCGTGTTATGGGAACCCGATAGTGAAATTCCGGTCCTATTCTCGGGCACCACCAAATCAGAGAACTCGTTGACATTCAAAGTGAACGTTATGTTCGTATTCATCTTGATGAACTTTAAGGTCTTCTTAAAGATTCGAACCTACTCGTTTCTTCAGATTCGTCAGAGTAAACTCCATGGAACCGAGCCATCCATTGTTCATGTTTCCCCGTGGCAGAAGGTTCAAAGAGTCTCCCACGAGATGTGGCTTCTGAAGTTTTGGAACTCAAAGCCATTCTCAAAGAGAGAAAATGTATGAAATCTTTGATATGAGTGTTTTAGGGTTTATATGACTTGATTGCAACGAATCATAGTATGAGAAGGTGGAGTTATATAGAGATTGTGAAGTGCGTATACTTAGTGGCATATTTTTTTGGTTGAAAACTTGAAATATTCTAACGTGGTTTTAATAAGCTTTCCATATTTCTTCTACACGTTGCGAAGTCAAGTAAATGGGCCAATCTTAAACACGTTGTTTTTATCTTTTGAGAAGAAGCCTACAATCGTTTTTATGTGTTGGCGTAATCAGCATACGTGTTTGGTGGTAAGGCAGTTATAAATTTGGTACCCTAATTAAAGCAGTTCATGTGGAGAAACGAAACGATTTTTTTTCGAAAAGATAATTTTGTTTATTGTTGAAGGCTAATTGTTGTCATGTGTTTTATATTTTACTGGCTTTCCACACTAAAACTAAAAATATTCTAGTATTCTTAGAAATTTCAAACATTCTAATTTTATTTTTTTTAAGTATAAAATTTAAAACAAATTTGATATTGCTTTGTTCTATTTGTCATCTTTGACTAATAATGCTTTTTCCCATTTGTTTCGGGCCGATGTTTGTCAAATTTGTGGCGACCGTGGTTTTGAAGAAGCACTCGATTATTGTGACTCATATAAGACTAAGGTTATACACCGGTGAGTTTGGTTCTTCATATTTCCTTGTGGTTGATTGAATTGTGTTGTGTTGCATATACTTAGACTAGAGAAACAAAATTTTGTTTAAACATTTGTGTTCTTTTTGCTTAGAGGTCTTTCTTATGTTTCTCAGTGTTGTGGTTTGCTCTTGTGTGTACTAGCTCTTTCTTCTGTTTTTCAGCTATTGCATGGGCATAACATTAGTTCCTTTTATGGAATACATAACATGGTTCTGTGAGGAATGTGATGAGAGTGACACTGACTCTGATCGTGATGTGAGTGATAATGACTTTGATCGTGAAGGGAGAGACTTTGATCGTGATGAGAGTGACAATAATTTTGATTGTGAAGGGAGTGATTTTGATCATGATGAGAGTAAGTGACGTGAGTCAATAGATTATGTCTTCTAGAGAGATTCGGCATGTCATCCATGCTTTCAGAGTTGTAAAACAAAGCGTGGGTGGCATGGCTAAACATAATGTGTTGTCTCACATCAGTGACTTAACCACAAGGGAATATCAAGAACCAAGCTCACCGGTGTAAAACCTCAGTCTTACATGAGTCACGGTAAACGAGTGCTTCTTTAAAACCAGGATCGTCACAAATTTGACAAAAATTGGCCTGAAACAAATGGAAACAAAAAAAAAAGCATTCTTTATCAAATATTACAAAGATATACGTTTGGCAGGAGCCATAACATCTCCCTCTGTTTAATATCAAATTTTATAGTGCTCATTGTCTTTGTTGATGTTCTTTGTGGAGATAATAGAGAGTGATGTTGATGGTCTTAATATGCATTTATGTAGCGTGGGTGGATGTTTTTCATTTTGGCGTTTTATTTGTTTAATTTATGTTTTTTAAGAAATATATTTCTTTTAAATTATTAGTGTAATTATCATTTTACTGTAATTGTGGGTTTAGTGTTATTAGTATTTGGTTTGTAAGCTTTGTTTGTAAACTCGATCAACTATACAAATAAAATACATTAGTATTTTACTTTGGTTAAGTTTGAAAAATTGTAATATATATATATATATATATATATTCCGTGGATGTATGAGAAGTGAGTTTTGAAATTAGTATAGTTAGATTAAATCATTTATAATATTTATTATACAGTATATTAAATGATTGTAAGATTTATAATAATTTAAAATATCAATTAAAAAAAAGATTTACACTATCAAATAATAAAATTGTTATGTAATCGATTAGAACTATAACCAAAAATATAAAATTTTAAACTCATAGATAATCAGTGATCTAACCTCTTTGTTTATAAAATTCCTCCATTACTATTTTTCTTGCATTCGTTTTAGGTACACTATATTCTTTCTATAATGAAACCTATTTAATAGAAATATTAATTTGTTAGATTACATCCACTGAAGAAGTCTAGTGTAATTATACATGAATCATATAATTCATATAATTATAATCAAATGCGAGATCACAATTGTTTAATATATAAATCTCTCTGTAGAACTCCTCATATAGATCTCCACTACAGTTGTACAATAAGTTTTCCAGTTTGATCACCTGAGATTATAAAAATACGATCAGGATTAATGGTCACTACCATGAGTAAGTTTTGACAACAAAGGAAAATATAAAGGAACTAGTAATAGAATAATACTTAGCTTCTTATAAACATCGGCGTAAATTTTATATCAAGAGGTACTAATTAATTGTTCCCATCAGATTTATAAGTTCTAATTGATCTTAGTTTTGCTATACTAAACTTTATAATCGATCTGATTTGCTATACAACAATTTTCCAAAGATTTCCTGATGTCTCTTTACAACGAACATCTTTTTGCTATTTTAATAATTAATACCTATCTCAAAGTCGTAGTTGATTTTCTACCAAAAAATACTATTTAACTAGGTCGGGGCATACGGATCAACCGAATATTCTTGGGTCCGGTAACTCGGTTTTTTGGGTTTTTGGATCTGAAAAAACCAATGCTTTTTATGGTTCGGTTTGGCAATTGATTTGGTTTCAAGCATGGATTTATAACACCGTCGGTGAGATGTGGTGGACATGGAGGAAGACGATGACTGAATATTAGACTGACGCTAGTAAGAAGAGAAGGGAAAAAGGATCTGAGAATAGCAAAAAAGATGGTTTTGTGTAAGAAAACAATTACGAGTGGAGAGAAGAAGATCTAGGTTTTGAAGTCTCGTTGGAAGCAAAGATGAAGGCCACAGCGGCAGATCTAAATAATAAGTTTTAGGTTTTTTTTTTTGTTAAGGAAACAGAATTGATAACTGATCAAAGAGGTTTTAGGTATATCAATTAAACATATCTTACATAATACTTAAAAATTGAATCCACAAAGAGTAAAGAAATGTGAGATTCAACTAATGTAAAGCAATAGTTTTGGGTTTTATAAATGAGAAAAAAGTAAAATTTAAAAAGAAAAACAAGATAAAAGATATTGGACAATGAGTTCTACTATTGTAAATATAAATTAACAATCAAACAATGATGTAATAGATTGAATTAAGCACCATTGTAGAACATAGAATTGACAACTATGACTAATCCACTTCTGTGTTACTAATCACTTTACTAATTATCTAATCATTAATAACTTTCATTAGCAATCGAGTAATCAATTAGCATTAATAGACAATTTCAATAATTTTATTAAACACCGTAATTATTAATTATCATTGCCTAGATATGTAAAACTCATAAAATGTTCATTCAAACATTTCATCGACATCTTCCAGACGTGAAATGTCTAACTTCTAAATTCAAATGTTCCCATCAAATCTAGCATACTGATCAACCTAAATGAAGGATCTAACAATAATCTAGCTAAACAATCATCATCTAACTATAATTCATCATAATTTAAGATAATCAATGTTCCAATTAAAATATCTAAGAACTAGACAAAAAAAAAGAGATAAACTTAAATAAATAAAGATAAAGTTGCATAATATGATAAATATCAATCCAAAATATCTAAATAGCGTTTGGATCTCAAAACCAACTCTAGAGAAGAAAACTAAAGTTTAGATGAGTTTAGAAAAATAATTATAGGAAGAGCTAAAAATTGGTTTAACACATAACCAAATTAAATCGAATCGGGTTTATAAACGAAATTGACATGGTTTCATCCGGTCCAACGGTGTCGCCAAACCGATGGGCCTCGTGCTGTCGACAAGCTGCTGGTTCAAGCCGCTCCATGCCTGCAGTGACCTCATGTCTCTACGATATCTCGTTGCTTTCCATCGGTCACTTTATACCGCTACCATAAGTCTGCTGGACTTATAGGTGGTTTTGTATATCTCCACAGCGGTTATGTGAAGTCGCTACATCATCTCGTTGCACTTCTCTGATGTCTTGAGATCGCTGTAGGATACCGCTGCAGCTTTCCGACTTCACCAAATGTACTCTTTGATCTATTTTGCTACATTTGATCACTCTTTGTTGCACATTTCACTTCATATACCTATAACACAAATAAAACATGCACATAGACATTAGAATGAATGCAAATGAAATCAAACTTATGAAAAATGCAATTAAAATGAACATGAAAAGACCAACATATCAATAACCAAAATAATGTTAAATATCTACCGGTAGTTATCTACTTAAAACCGAAGTACCAAATTGCCAGAACCTCGGTTGGTCTGGTTTGATAATTCCAGTTCGGTTCAAACGCCCAGCCCTAGTCTTAATCGTTGCCATAATATCTTCCATTGCTAATTCAGTATATAGGATTTGAACCTCACATCATATGAAAATAAATTGATTACGGATTCAATTTAAAAGGACAATCGCTTTTTCAAACTAATTTGGGGAAAACTTAAACATTATAATACCTGATAATGATCGAATCTGGATAATATATCGATTTGAAGAAGAAATTTAATCGGCGTCAATGGCTTAATTATGAATTTAGTTTGAATTGCATAGGAAGAAAATGAAGAATGATGAATCTACGGCTGAAAGAATGTCAAACTATAACCTAAATCTTTGTAAACGAGATGATTTTCGGATTGTTTGATGTAGGATGATGTAAGAAGAGTAGCTTGCCCATCTTATGTTTTTTGTTTATATGTAGTTTTTATCTGACAAATTTTTTCAGTTCCAAACCGTGTCGGTTTAAGTGGGCTTTAATTAGTTTTTGAAAACAAAATGTAGTTTAGGAATTTTGTTGTTTGATTGGTTAGTTATGTTTTATAATTTTATCTATATTAATAAAATACATATGATGACAAAAACATTAGGCTTTATTTACTGTACAAAATTATATTCTAAACTATGCAATCTAACCAATAATACTATATTTCTCAGATATCATATATCTTCTACATATATATAATTTACCTAAATAACAAAACTAAAACTATTTACCCAAACTAAAATAAATACAATACTAATATAATTTTAATATATCACACCATTCTTTTTCTCCTTTTTTAATATATAACACCATCCTCAAAAACAAATTATAAATACATTAATACAACCAAAAAAATAGTACATTATATATAAATATCTTCATTATAAACAAACAACATATTTTACAAAAACATCTATTAAATAATAACAAAATTAAAAAGAAAGCATCCATCCACGTTACGACTCTAGTTGATCTATATTTGATCTTACATAGAAATCTATTAATTTTGTTTATAACTGAACGCTAATGGCTATCCTGTGTTTCATATTTTACTGGCTTACACTCTAAACTAAAATATTCTAGTATTTTCAGAAATTTCAAACATTGTACTTACACTATGGTGACAATCACTCCTACAGCCTAGAATACTCTAAGCAAAGCCCAAATTATACGGTATATGCCGTGCCGTGTCAAGCGGAAACCAAGGGTACCCAAGATAGAGATAGGAGGAAAACCATATGCCGTGTGCGTTCTTTCATAATTGTTTTTCTTTCTTTACAAGTCATTGGCCTCATAAATCTTATCTAATATCTTTTTAAAATGTATAAGTCTGAGTATTCGAAAGAAAAAAACCTATGATGGTGACTTTGAATAGAACCAAATTAGCCGAGAATATTTGAATATGGACTCCATATAGTTGTCTTTCTCAAACCGAAAAATTTAGACAATGGATGGAAGGAGGTTGGATCAACTTTTACACTAAACATACTTCTTATTAGATTTTACTTTTTTATTAGAGTTGATATAGTCGTTTAATCCTTTAAAACATTAAAAAAAAATTTCGAATTCGAAACACTAGGTTTTTGAGTTTCTATCTTTTCTTCACTCTCAATTTTCTCCGCCGGAAGTATATTATAAAAAAAACTCGAGCTTTTGATCTGAAAAACAAACTCGGGCTAGAAATCATGCTAGATTATATATTTCCCTCTTTTGTAAAATGCATTTTTAGAAGATCCAAAACTGATCCAAATTTAAATCTATGCCTAAAAAAATGCAAGTCTACTTTAAACTACAACTATTTTAAGGATTTTGGCTATTAAGTTCAATATGAATGACAAACTAGAAACATGAAATTTTTGTTACTGATGTTAGACAATTTCCTTATATTTTTAAACGAGAACAACAACATCATTCTTATAATTCCTTAATTAAATTAAGGTGACATAGAATTTTAACTATTCTTAAAGTAGAGTAGTCCACACAAAATCTTCCACTAAAAATACAAATTAAAGTTTTCAATTTGTACAATGTTGACAAATCCCCATAATTTAATAGCCAGTCAAAAGGGTTAAGAAGTAGGTCAAATTAAAAACTCGTTTTGGTGTATGTGGTTGTCGTCTCTCTTAACGCTTTAATTTTTCCTTGACCTTTGACCACACCCAAAAAATACAAAACAAGTGTTCCTCGTCCGTTTGCTCTCTGGTAACCACACATATACAAACACTCATATACACACATATACACATACGAAGAAGCCACAAAAATTGGAGACGACGACAATGGAGCCGAAAGAGAATGGCTTGGGTCGGATCATTGAAGGGCCAACCAATCCCATGGTTACACCTTTGCTTAACGATCTTTATCAGTTCACCATGGCTTATGCTTATTGGAAAGCTAACAAACACAACGAACGATCCGTGTAAACCTAAATTTTCATCCTTTCTTTAGTTTTTTTTGGTAATTTTGAATGATTTTGTATATTTGAAATTTGATTGTTTTTGTATTGCTTCTCAGCTTTGATCTGTATTTTCGTAAGAACCCATTTGGTGGTGAGTATACTGTGTTTGCTGGATTAGAAGAGTGTATTAAGTTTCTCGCTAATTTCAAATTGACCAATGAAGAAATCGATTTCGTTCGTGAATCATTATCTGGATCTGAGGTATATATATATAAGATGTTAAAATTACGATTTTTATATGTCAGTTTCATGTTTTCACATCTGGGTTTTTCGAAATTAGGAAGCTTTCTGTGATTATCTAAGAGGACTTGATTGTTCTGACGTTGAAGTTTATGCAATTCCGGAAGGATCAGTTGTTTTTCCTAAAGTACCTCTTATGAGAGTTGAAGGACCTGTTGGTGTAAGTCTCTAAATCTATAACTCTTCTTATTTGTAAGACTTGAAATGAATCATCAATTGTTATGAAATCTATAGGTTGTTCAATTGTTGGAGACTCCATTACTCAATCTTATCAATTATGCATCTTTGGTTGCTACAAACGCAGCTAGGCATCGGTTTGTTGCTGGAAAATCTAAGATTTTACTTGAGTTTGGTGCTCGGAGGGCTCAGGTTTCTATTAAAAGAACTGTCTTTTGTGTTGGTATTTTTAGATATTTTCATGTTTGTCTGATGTTCTTTGTTTTGGTAATCTTAGGGACCGGATGGCGCGATAAGTGCATCGAAGTATTGTTACCTTGGAGGTTTTGATGCAACGAGGCAAGTCTTGCTTTTTGTTGTTTGTTTTGGAAACAGATGAAAATGAATGTAGGAATGATCTGTTTTGTGTTGTTGGGTGTTTTGCCTATGGCAGCAATGTAGCAGCCGGAAAACTTTTTGGAATACCTCTTCGTGGAACACACTCACATGCTTTTGTTAGCTCATTCATGGTCAGTTCACTTCAGCAAACATTTATATTTTTATGTGGAGCTTATACAATTTTATCAGTATCATGCTAAGCTCATTACAATGCATACTTGAATTAGCACGAAGTTTCCTGAAAATAAGATGTTCTTGTTGATACTACTATTTTTTGTTATAAATTTATCAGCAGTGGCTCTGTATCTACTTACTATCCTTGTTCATCAATATCACAAAAGCAATTTCGATATAATTACCTAAACTTTAATTTGCAGAGCACCGATGAGATTGTTGACAAAGTTCTTCACAGTGCTGATGGGAAAACCACATGCGAAGATTTTGTCAGTTTGGTTCAGACATGGTTAAAAAGGATCCAGGTTTGCTAGTGAAACCTAGATTTTGTTCTTTCTCTTGTCTCAGGACGATTCTTTTGTTTTTGCTTCAACCCTTTAAATAACTACCGCACTTTTGCTTATGTTTTGTTCCCTTGTGGATAATAGTATTCACCTTCTCTGCGTGGCATTTTCTCTGAGACAAATCAAAGCGAGCTAACAGCGTTTACTTCATATGCACTGGCATTCCCCAAAAATTTTCTTGCCCTTGTAGATACATACGATGTGAGCGTAAAAAACCATAATAGAGCTTATTTGAGCCTTGAGATTTCTGATAAACTGTTGTATTAGTGTTTTGCCGACTGTTTTTACAGGTGATGAAGAGTGGAGTCCCCAACTTTTGTGCAGTTGCCTTAGCACTCAATGACTTTGGGTGTGTAAGAATCTCTTAATCGATACCTGATCTTTCGACATCAATGGATTGCATCTTAAGGATTTAACGACTTTGTACTTCGTCAGACTCAATATGGAATCTGATATGCTTGATATTCTTGTGTATGTGCAGATATAAAGCATTAGGTATTAGACTAGATTCAGGTGACTTAGCATATCTTTCTACAGAAGTCAGGAATTTCTTCTGCACAGTAGAGAGAGAACTAAAAGTTGCCGGTTTTGGGAAGATGGTCGTCACCGCTAGTAATGATCTAAATGAAGAGACGATTGACGCTTTAAATAAACAGGTGAATTCCTAACCTCACTCTCAAGTGTCCCATAAGATTGATTTTGTATCAAGCATATATGTGTTTTCTATCTCGGTAGGGACATGAGGTGGATGCTTTTGGTATTGGAACCTACTTAGTTACTTGCTATTCACAAGCGGCCTTAGGTTGCGTTTTCAAACTTGTGGAGATAAACAATCAGCCTCGAATTAAACTTTCTGAAGATGTTACAAAGGTTAAAAGTCTCTCCCTCTCTCTCGCTTTCTCGGGTTTCAGATCATTTAACGTTACATTGCACTTATTTTGATTATCGATTTGTTCAGGTATCGATACCGTGTAAAAAGCGAAGTTACAGACTATACGGTAAAGAAGGTTACCCTCTGGTGGATATAATGACAGGAGAGAACGAACCACCTCCAAAGGTAATAAGATTTATAATTCTCTCAAAAAATATTAATCTCATTACCTTATTACATTTTTGCATGAGATCTTTCTTGATTTAAAAGGTCGGCGAGCGTTTACTCTGTCGTCACCCATTCAATGAATCCAAAAGAGCATATGTAGTGCCACAACGTGTCGAAGAGCTTCTCAAATGTTATTGGCGTGGAACTGCAGGTAACGATTCATCACACTAAAGCTATAGTGACATTGCATTTTTTAACTGATCATGGCTTCTCTGTTTCTCTCTTGCAAATGAAGATGAAGCAAGAGAAGAACTTCCTCCATTGGAAGAGATAAGAGACCGTTGCATCAAACAGCTCGAAAACATGCGACCTGATCATATGAGGAGATTAAACCCAACTCCTTATAAGGTTTGATTTTCTCCTACAACCATGTTCATATGAGGAGAAATCTATGTTAATGGTTCTTTCCTCGGTTACAGGTTAGTGTCAGCGCGAAGCTGTACGATTTCATCCACGTCCTATGGCTCAACGAAGCACCAGTTGGTGAATTGCAGTGACGGAACCAAAAAGGAAAAATCTGGTTTTGGTTTGGAGTAGTGTATATATATATTTATATACCACGCATTAAGAGTTTTGCACTTAGTTTTCTTTTCTTACCACATTTTGATGATCTCTCAGACTTTATTGTTGTAGTAAGTTTCATCTTCTTAGTGAGGAAAGAAACTCTCTGCGTTCTTTGGAACTTTGTTTCTACTGATTCAAGTTTACCATTGTAAACATAATATAAACAGTAAAAAATCTCACTCGAGTCAATAATTTGGATCAGAATTATTTGAGATTTCATCTGTTTGACAAAGTGTTTTTTTTTTTAAATAAATAAAAGGAAATTGTCATATAATATTGATGTAATTTTTTTTATCAAAGAAGTATAAATTTATCTATAGTATAAATAATTAAATAATACTATATTAGTATTATCGGTTCGAAAATATTTATCAAAAGTACCGAACTTACCAAAAATATGCTGGTTCAAGTTTGGTAAAAAAAAAAAATCCAAGCTTTACTAATTAAACCGAAATGTCCAAGCCTAGCCAAGTATGGAAGGGCAGGGCATTGTATAAATTCCAAGTGTCAGCAAACAGCCGTGGCTTGGAGGGCAGGGCATTGAATAACCTATGAACATTCTGTATTATATATATATATATATTTTATATATATATATAGTCGTAAGTAAAAGAAAAAAAAAGTTTTAGGTCATATTAGGAACCATAGCAGGGTAAATATAATACATTCTTGGCCCGACTATTCCAAAGCATGGCTCGAGCCTCTAGGTTCAACCGGTTGAGGTTATAAATGTTTTTTTGGATGAAAGTTAAATTTATCAGGGATAAAAAAAAATCCAGAGGGGATACAAAAAGGTAGGGTTTATAAGTTGTTGATAGTTTTGACGATTGAACAAGTGTTAGTGGTCCATGAGGGGAGTTTTGTTTTCACGTCTACGGATATTTGGTTTAGTTACAAAATGGTCCAAAGATAGTTTATTGCATAATTTGGATTAATGGCATTTAAACAAAAATGTACGTTTATAGGGTACCATCTCAAATTTCTCTAACCGTTGGGCTAAGTACATCCAAAGTTTAGTTTTTTTTTTTTATTTGATGTGAAATTTTATACTATTTTAAAAGTTTTGATATAAAACATAGATAGAAGAAGAAAAAGCAGAAAGACAGAAAATTACAATATAAACAAACTTCAAGAAAAACAGCGTTATCATATTGATTCTGATTAGTCAAACAAACCCATTATAATATTCGGTGCTGAATAAAAACAGTTAGGTGTGGTTAATATGGTTGGTACGGATTAGTTCATAACAAAAAATGATACAGTTAAAAATGTCAATTAGTGAATTCAAGTGGCATAAAACATTTAAATAATTTCATACTCCTTCTGTATAAAGAAAATAATTAAATTTGTCTTAGAAAAATAAATGTTTTGTATTTCCAAAGCAAAAATTTCTTATCAACTGTTAAGCATTGTCAATCAATTAACAAAAAAAAATCTGTTCAGCATTGTAAAAAAATCTTAATATGTACTGTATGTAAAGCTCAAAACATATAAATATAGAAATACGGATTCACTAGACTATTTATAACAGCGTTTGGGTGGCGTTTTGGGTTTTGGGGGGAACGCACTAAACGACCAAAACGCAATGAGAGTTTTGGGTTGAATATTAAAATTAGAGGACAAAATATGAGTGGGGATAGAATTTTATTCTCCACAAAAATTAAAAAGTGTACATAAGAAGAAGAAGAGTAGTTTCAGAGCTAAAAGACACGACTTTTCTGGGCTTCTTTCTTTTCACTTTTTTGCAGAAAAACATAAATCTGTTAGAAACCCCAAAAAAGCTTTTGCATTCTCGTCGTACTTAAAAAAAACATTCTTCTACAAATCTTCTATTTCAGAAATTACAAAATAAATAAAAATATATAAAAAAAAATTTTGAATACTAAAAAATTTTGGGTCGAAACCGATAATCCAATAGCCCAAAATCATAACATATAATATTATTTTTATCCTAAACATCACTTTATACTCTAATCTCTAAGCTTTACTTAAAGAATTTTTTCTAGTTGAGATAACGATAACGATATTTGGTAAAAATTATATGCCATTGCCCGAGATCGAACCGAGAAAATATGGATTTAGCAACTTATTCTCTGAAAATTAATTAAATAACTAAATAAACCGTACACTTCTTCTTCTTCATTAATCTACCTTAACCCATTCGTAACGTCCCTCTAATGGCTTCTCCTTCTCGAAATCGAAGTTGTACCTAAATGAAAAAAAATCCAAACTTTTTATAGTTCGAACTTCTAAATATAGAGATTAAAAGATAAAGAAATTTAAATTTGATAAGTACTTCTTTTTGAATTTTTCATTGAGTTGTTTCTCAGCTTGTGCGAAAAAATCTTCAATTTCAGCTTCCGTTGGCATCTCCGTCATCGATATTCTTCCGCTACAACAACAATCTGATGATTCTTTAATCTCCGATTCAAATTCCGGTGAACAATGCTCCATGGATTTGTTTGATTCTTCTTTCTCGTCTCTCAGATTTGTTTCAAACAGCTTCCTCTTCGTACTCCTGAAGAAAACAAATTCTTATTTGTTTATTTATTCGGATGATTGAGGAAAAGAGAGTGAATAATAAATACGAATTTAAACCGGGAAAATTATAAAATCTTCAAATTTCAAATCATTTTCATTCTCACCTTCGATACGTCGACGTTTCAGTGTCACCATCTTTATCTTCCTGTTGCAACAATGAAATTTTTTTCAAATTTTCAAAAAATTAAAAAACGAAGATCTGAAGCAGTAAATTCTATAAAAAACCAATAATTAAATTCTGTGTAACATTATTGATTACATCTACAGTTGTAAGAATCTAGAATCACATATTTAATGACCTGATCCAGATCTATAAATTCGTTGTTCTTAAACTCGTTGCTCGCGCAACAAGACGATGAAACTCCATTATCAGTGCCGGAGCTACGGTTTTCCGATCTGCTATACACAATTCTCCGGCTACGTAACTGCATATACGTAGACGAAACTCCAGCTTCCACCATTCCTTTAGCTTTTCTGCATTCTCACCATCTTCTTCTCTCTGAGGTTGCGTGTGCGTGAAGTAAAATTTCTGAGAGTTATGATTGAGAGGACGAGGAAGAAGAGGAAGAAGATGATGACACTTTAACGGTCACGATTGAGTTTTGAGGTGCTTTTGTTTGTGCTTTGATTGAGAAATGGCGTGTTTAAGTGGTCCCGTTACAGTGACGGGAAAACTGACGGCGCCGTTATTTGGATCACATAAAATACGAACGGATCGAGTGCCACGTGTCATAAGTTTCTCATACTGACGGTGACTTAACGGAACGGGAGAGGGTTTGGGGGCGTAATAATTGTGGGGTAACTACTTAAAAAGAAAACCCTCTCATCTATCGCTAAATCACAAATTTGCCATTACGCCGGATCGAAAAATAAAAAATGTGATAGATGCAGAGAATTGTTTTTTTTGTTGTCGTTTGTTTTCTTTATAACATTGATGTAGATAATAATTGTTATTACTACCCTACTATATTTTTGATGATGTTGATGGTATGATTGTGTATGACACATATCACATTAAATTCGGGGTCACGTTTACAAATTTACAAGCCTGATGGTTAAAAAAAATGGTTGATGAGGTTGAAAATTTACAGTTAGAATGGCACATTCAATGAAAAAATTTCTATTTTTAGTTTAATAAAATTCATTTTCTTTATATAGATTATCTATCACTCGAAGTAATTATATTAAAAGTTTTGGCCCGTTAATTTCGAAATAATAAAAGAATTTACTGAAGTTTTAGTAATGTTCTTTTGTAAAACAAAAAATTTAGTAATGTCTAGTTTGAAATTCCATCAGTTTTAAAAGCTTTGACGTTTTAAAATTGCGGTTAGAATGGCACAAATGTGGATGTTTGTTCCACAGCTTTTGGTCATCGCTGCTATACCATACATTTACAGCAAATTTAGAATGATTATATTAGTTTTAGTGACAATTGTAATGACTTTTATATTTTATTCTATTAAATTTTATTATAGGTTTTACCTAGGAATCAAAGTAATTAGATTTAATATTGTTGTCACGTTTATTCGAAACAATAATAAGAACTTTTTACAATTTCTTATTATCATTTAATTGATTTGTTGTCTGATTCGTTTTATTAAAAAATAAAAAATAAACTCTTCACCTTTGCACTTACTACTTCTTCTACCATTTGTAAAGCATACGATAAGTTGATTTAAGGGCTTATCTGCTGAATAGCTTAATTCAAGCTGGAGTTCAATTAGGAAAATAACGTTGTAGTAGATTTTTAGGTAACTAACGTTTTTTTAAGTTTAAAATTTTCAAAAATACTCGGAGGCAATTGGTGAAAGAAAAATAAATAAAACGAGTAAATAAAACAAATAGCATGTATCAGGTTAAAATATGATGATAATAGATTGAATAGTGTGATAAAGAAAAATCTAGCTTCATAAATAAAAATTTAGCATGATAATACAAAATAATATGAAATTTTGGATAAAACAAAACAACTTTTCTTAAGAAAAAAAAATTCATTGAAATGGAAAGAGAAAAATAGAGATAACTTAACTTATATTGTGAATCATGAAAAAAATAACATCGCATTGTGAATCATAGAAAAAAAACATCGCATATGCAAAAAAATAATGTTTCACTTGAAAAATTAACTAGTTTTTTTTTTCAAATTTGGTTTAACTAGTTAATGCTGACATCGACAAAAAAAAAGAATGAATAAGCGAAGATTGGTTCTACTATGGTACACGTAACTATACCTTGCAATGGAAGTTGATATATATATGATGGGAACATGAGGATATTATTTTAGATTAAATAGTGAATAATTCAGATTCTGATGTACTAGAATGATTATAATTTGGGTTTTTAAGTTCATAAAAAAAACAATGTGCTGGAGGTACCTTATAGTTAAGTGCAACTTCCAAAATTATTATGTATATATGTGTGTTCGTTAAAATCTTTCTAGTTTCTAAAAAATGCAGATACAAGGTCAAATCATTGCATTAAAATAGTAATATGTATAGATACTCCAATTAAACGTTCTGTTTATAGAATGTGGACCACATTTACGTTGTTCAATGAAGCGGCCCTGAATGGTGTTGTGGTTCAAAGACGGATCATTAGCCGGTTTCCACTTTTTTTGTTTGTTTTAAATCTACAAAATTTGTACTTAAATTTATTGACCAATACCTTTCTATTTGGAAAAAATCAGTCTAATCACTTAAACTATTTTATAAAATCTAGATATAAGGTTATATTATTTGCATTTATAAATTAAAGATCTAAATTAAATACTTTTAATATTTTTAAATTACATATATATATACACACATATATTGACAAATTATGCAATTATTTAGTAGAAAAATTATCTGTTAAAACTTAGCAAAATTTTTTGTTATTATTTTATATCTAAAACACCAAATAATACTATTAATTTGGCTCAAGTAATGTAACTCAAAATCGATCCAACTCGAATTTGGTTCGACCGACCTAGCTAATAAATATAGATAATAACAAAAATTATAGAAAACAAGTCATTTGTTCATATCTAGATCATATATATATATATATGAATAGGATAAAGACATATATATATATATATACAAATACTTAACTAAATTATAGATATATATACACTAAAAATTTACATGTTGAAATTAAACTTCAGAAAATAGGATCTATTAGGGATATGCATGAATAGGAGAAGGACAACTAAATTTAAATCATGAAAGGTCAGCTAGATGAGTTAACTAAAATTAAATTAGTTTTATATACGATTAGTTAAGTACTTAGTATAGTTGTAAAGCACACGGGCTCTTTAATTAAATATTTAATTAAACTCCTCAAGTGTTGCGCCCCCATGTGATGTAAAATTTATCACTATAAATACACCAACGGTCTAAGAGGTTTCATGCATCAAAACATAATACATATTCGTCTTCGACCACATACTTTAAATTATAAATTTATTTTTCTAATTCTTGTCTCGGCTTCTATATCAATGGCGAGAGTTAATGTTTACCTTTTTGCATTGATCTTGCTTTTGAGTTTTAGTAATATTCTTATACAAGAGATTGGTTCCATTGAAGGCCGAACACTCATTAAGTTCACCGTAACGACGGCTGAGGAAATCGGAGCTGATAGCTCTCTGCCGCCGTCCCCACCAGCAGAGCCACTTGAACCGCCACCAAGCCACGGGGTTGATACCTTCAGACCCACGGCTCCTGGACATAGCCCTGGTATTGGACATTCCGTACACAATTAACGGAGAGGGACAATATCATGGTGTATGTGAATGTGTTTTTAATTTTTATAGTTTTTCCCTTGTTGAAAATAAGATTGCGCTGATGTTATTTTTTTCTGAATATGGATGGATTTACCATCTATGTATCTGTACCTACGTACTATCACGTCATATTCAGTTTCTTGTAAGTGTGATTCTCTTCTTGTAATAAAATTTAGTTGATTAAATTAAGATTTCATGTACTTCCATCATATTTTAATTTAAACTCTTTTTCTCATTTTTTCTAATTTAAACGTCTTATCTATTAATTTAGACATTTTCTATCGAGATGTCCTATTTTTTGAACTGAATATCGAACGTAAACATATAACTAAAACCACGATCTAGAAATAGAAACGAAGTTTAAATTTAACTTTTTATGTCTCCAAACCGTACTTGTATTTTGCATGGAAAAAATTCTTAAAGTCCCTATAAAACTTTAAATCAATATGTAAAAGAAAAAAAAAATAGAAAAAATGCAGTTTATACGAAGAATATTTGTTGCAATCATGTATTTCTATTAAGTTTTAACTGAATTACATATTTGTAGCTACTATTAAAAATATATATTTTTGAGTTCCAAAATATACTAATGTACAATTATTTTGCACAAGCTTTATTTTGTTTTTGAAAGAGCTGATAACTTCACATTTGGAAGCCACATCAATAATGTGTTTTCTGTTGTTCGTAGATTTTTTTTCTTGCATTTCAATATAAAGGAGTTTCTTTAATTACTGTATAGTATAAAGTCGAATAACCCCGTATGCCAGTAGTAGTGGTCCAAATCCAATATATAGTTAAAAGGTCTATTCTGATTTTTCTTCTTAGACAGAATTTGAATTTGTTTACTGTGAGTTTAATCTACCCATAGATATTTATACTTTTGTAGTGGCAAAAATTCAAGATTTTTATTGTATTAAGACATTTGTCTAGATTTTGGTGTAGGATTCCCGATTTAAGAAAATAAAATTAGTATACAGTCGAAATGTTGAGAAAAAAGAAAAAAATCTCAACAAGGGTAAAATTGCTTAGGAAATATGTACGTATTGATAACAAGCGGAAGAATATGATTACCATACTAAAAAATCGATAAAAGAGACGGTGGAAAGTGGTTTAATACTATTATAAGAACTTTTTTTAGCAATTACTAATAACTTTAATATAAATGATCAATGGAAACTGGTTTAATACTCTTATAAGAATTTTTTTTTTGTAGTGCCCTACATAACTAGTTAGTGCTTTTATGAGTTTTACGAACTGATATTCGAATAAAAGTAGATTTACAGATTAAAAATACAGAAAAATGAGGGTGCGTCAATAAATAAGGTTCCGGAGTTACAAGATGATTGAGAGATAGTACTCAACTATATGAAAGTTTTAATATAATCTCCTATTTATTATAGAAATAATCTCATATTTATTATAAAAAATATTCAACTTCACTACAAGAAAACACGTTAGAACTGACAATCATTTCAGTCGAAAAACTGTTGAAAATACCATCAGTTCTAGAACATAAAAAACCAAAATCCGTTAAAAAATTTGACGGATTTTCGACACTTTCTATTGTCGGTAAAATCATCAGAAATCCGTTAGAAATCTGACGGAAATACTATTCTGACGGATTTTTTTCCATCGGATTTCAATTGTCGCGGTGTCCGACGGATATATTAAGGACAAAATTTTTTTACGGATTTCTGATGGATTTAATATTTATTTTTTAATTAAGATTTTTTATTTATTTATTTATTAGATTTAATAGTAAATATATAGTTAAATTTAGAATTTCAAATAAAATTCAAATTAAAATTTAAAATTTAATATTTCAAATCCAAAACAAAATATTAAATATATATATATATATCTATATTCATAAAAGAAAAATATATTCATAAAACATAAAATATCATTTGAAGAGCTTCCTTCTCCTGCCGGCTGAGATTGAAGATAATCCTCTCCGAGCGACTACACAGTATCGAGAAGCTCCTGAATGAGTTGATCTTGAATTTGCTTCGTCTTCTTGTTGGTGTGAATATCTTCCACAAACGTAAGATGCGAGGGACACACACCATCTATTTGAAACTTTAAAAGAAAAAACAAGTAATAAAGTTAAATGTTAAAAATAAATTAAGACAAATAAAAAATATATATTAAAAACTTACCAATTGCTCTTCTCGGGACAACAATCTCGTTGCTCCAGTGTTGTACGTCGCAATTTCTTTGCCTCCACGCCTGTTCAGCCGGTTGCCGGAGTTCATCTTCGAGGTTTTATCGGCTCGACTTGCTTCCAAAAATCAACAAACCCATTCCAAAGTTTGAGTTTGTAGATGAACTCCTTGGACACTTCATTGTACCTCCATTTGTCTTTTCACTCGTATAGCTTCTTCGAATATATTTTGGCCGCTTTAGTCTCAAACTCCTATCTAATCTTACAATGATGTTTCATATCCCACTTAAACTCTTGCTGCAAAAAAATACAAAATTTATATTAAATAATAAAATATATAAGTAGAAGTTATGTTTTAAAAAGTAAATATTTATTGCAAATTTCATGAACCATAACTCACTCTCTTGCGGAGGCATTGGTCGAGAATGTCGGGTACGGATGCTTAACCATTCCATTAAGCATCCGGTTGATTGCTTTGGTTATTCTATTGTTGGAATAACCAAACCCACAAAAAATATGGAAATTTAAATGTTAGTAGCACAAATATATATATATATATATTACATCTATATATATACATATACATATATATATATAAGGAAAAACACAGTAAAAACTTACCAAATAGCTCTTCCAATATGTTGTGGATGAATTCTTTGCAATCTCTCTCTGTCGGGTTGAGATATGAATTCTTTGCAGTTCCTGCATTTAGTTAAACATTCAACAAATGTATATATATATATATGTTTAGTCAACTGATAAAATCAAGGAAGTAATGAGGTGGACTGTCAAATACTTGTTATATTTCGTAAACAATGTATTCGACCGACGATAAGGATGATTACTCGGTAGGAATCTTCTATGACAATCGAACCAACAACTATTTCTTCCACGACTCAATTGGAATGCATCAGTGTTGTCTTGAAAATACGGGCACAATAATCTTCCATGAGTAGTCCATCCAGATAACATATCATATGCTGGAAAATCACTTATGGTTAACATAAGAATCGCACGCATCTGAAAATTCTGTTGGCATGAAACATCATATGATTCAACACCATGATTCCATAACATTTGTAACTCATAAATCAATGGTTAGATGAATACATCTAGTGATCTAAACGCATCGTTCACCATCTCAATACCTACACCAAAGTCTACTTTCGTTATGTGTTTCTCCTAAGGTTTCCGCAACATATGGTTCACTAGTACTACCATAATCATAATTTTTTTCCTCATGTATATACAAAATCTTATAACCCGACATAAACTCATTCATATACAAATGATTCCAAACAAACTCTATCTTAACATTATGTGAATTCCGACAATTAGAACATGAACATTTAAACTTACGATTTTTTTTTGGGACTGGTTGATTTACTGCAAATTTCATGAACTCGCATATACCTCGTGCATATTCTTATTTCATTAAGTTTGACTCCTGATCCATCATTGGTTCGTTCATCCATGACCGAAAATATCCAGAAAAATACATATGTTTCTGATTTCAAAGAAGTTTTAGCAATGTATTGAGTTATGAATGTATGTAGGAGTGTGAAAACATATTTATAAAATCATCGTCCGTCGGAAATCCATCACAAATCCATCACAAATTTTAAAATCTTAAACGACTATATAACTGTTATATTAACACGTATATTTTCTGACATATTTCTGACAGGAACTGAACAACCTGTCGAAAATTCGTCGGAAACGTCAAAATCTCAAACAGTTATATAACGGCTATATTAACGTATATATTTTCCAATGAATTTCTGATGAATTTCTGATGGAAACTCAACATTCTGTCAGAAATATCTGATGAATCTAAATCTGTTAAAAATTTCCGACGGATGTTGTTTAGTCGAAATATCGTTAGTTTTCTATCAAAAAATTTTATGCTCGCTAAACCATCAAAAATTCTATCGGTTTTTCAACTGTTTTTTTGTAGTGCATGAGCTAGAAGTAGGTAAGTTATGAATGTGGTATTTCTATATAAATTCCTAAAAGCTACCGTACAAAAAGAAACCAAATATCTTGGTATTTATTAATTTGTTTTCACGTTATATTGGACCAAAAAGCGTTACAGTAATATATAAACATAAAATTGTATAAAAAGTGATTCAGATGGTGAGTGAGATTCAAATAGTGTTGAAAAGATTCTCTGTCTAGCAGCTTAATATAATTCTTAGGCTACAATTAGCTAGCACCGTGTTCGTTTAATTTAATTATTAGCATGCAGTACTCCTCTTTTTTTTGTTCAATATATGTCAATACTTAATAGTAGTATAGTACTCTTACCTAAGATATTAACATAATTATGTCGCCGGCTAAAAAATAAAAAATAAATGTCATTACTCTATGTCAATAACCCTTTGTGTTGATCTCGTGTCTACTTTTATGTCTTTATAGTTATAGGAAGGATCAAAGGATGTTAGCTAACATGCGTCATTTAACATGTTCTAAAAAAAATTTGTGAGTTGTGGTTGGTCAGTTCGCGTAAGCCACGGTCTTAAATATGATTGACCTAATTTACACCGATCATCAACATCCTATAATATTTACAACATTATATTTGTATGAATGATGATCAAAAAGAATCCACAATAGAAATTCTTATATAAATACCATAATCTGTACTACATAAATATATTTTATAAATGGGTCAAACATATTCCACGATACATATACTAACATTAAATTATAACAATGTACTTTGTACTTAAATTGCTTTTGATTAAGAAATCAACGGTGGTAGATGCACGACAGCCTAGCTTGCATTTCAAATTTAATTCATATATATGAGTTTGTTTGGTGGCCCATGAGCTGATTTAACACCAAACATCATCCATGGCTGGCTTCCTCATTTAATTCATATATATAATTCTTTTCTCACTTTATTCTCTCTTTTTTTTTCCATCTTATAATCATTATAATTTGCAATACATACATATAGAGAGAGGGACTTTAATCTTGTTGAATGAAACGTTAAGATTGCATTTTAAGAAAATTTGGTGTACAGAAAATAAGTAAGTAAGTTAAAAAACAATAAAACATAAATGGGGTCCATTCAGGGATTTCCAAAAAGGCAGGAGCCAATTAGAATAAAATTTAGATTCCACTTCACTGGAGGTCGACAAAATATATGCAGTGTAATAAAAGGGTACATGGTTGAAAATTTTCTCAAACCCATCACATTCGAATCGTACTTTTAAAGCATATTGAATAAAAGAAAAAACTATGAATTCCCATTTAAAATATCCATATATTTATTAATTTATGTATTGTAGATGGCATCAACATTGTCGCCTAACAAAAATATGGGTGTGTTAGGCATATATAAATATAAAACTATGAATGCTATTACTGTGGCTACCTGTTGTTCACTCCTCACTCACTGTATTTCCTTCTCTTTGTTCTTGTGTAAGCTCCAAATGGTATTGTGTTAGGAGAAAAAGAAAAGAGAAATACGATGCAGTTATAGAAAAACAAAAAATATCTATGAATACCCATTATATACATACTATAAAAGAATATTTAAAAGATCTTAACATAAAATTCTAAGTTGATATAGAATTATTTTAAAAAATATTTTCGAATATCCTAATTATAACTTCACTTAATTAACGGGAAAATTAAAATTTGGTAAATTGTTACTCTTTAAATTCACAACCCATATATAGATATCAAAATTGGATTTTTGAAAAATTTTATATTCTAATTTTAAATGTGTTTATTTTTAAAAATATATCTCATAAATAAATATTGGTTTGTTTAATTTTTCGTATTTAAACAGTATAATATTAATTTAAACATGTATACATGATTCTTGTTTTCATAATTTGTTATGAGTCTAGATATAAATAAAATTAGTAATATATATTTTGCAAAGATTTGATGTAAAATTTTATATACTTTATTTAATAATAGTTACTTATAAATTTTTATATAGTATATAAATTTAACCAAATATTCCATTTATAATAATATGCTATAGATCAAATCTTTATTTTGCAATTGGTGAAAAAATTTTTAAAAAATAATTGTAATTTTCGTCCATAATTTAATTTTAATTTATTACATTGATCTAAATTTATTTATTTTGAATAGATTTTATTTTTTAATTTTTAATTTAAAAATAAAATATATCAAAAAATTTAATTTGTTAATATGAATAGAGAGATATTAAGTAGTTAAAAAATCTCTCTAATATCTAATCTCCATATTAAATTTCTCTAATATCCAATTCTTAATTTGCCCACAATTTGTTTTTCTCTTTTAGATAGATTTTAACCAATAACAATATATATAATTTTTATTAGAATTTTAAATTTTCTTTATAATTTGTGTTTCTTAATTAATGGTATATATATATTATATGCATGTGTTTATGTATATATGTGTATATATCGTAAATGGCATCAACAATGTCGGAAAATTTAAACAAAAAAGGTTGTCGGCTCATTAGAAATATGTATGTTACCGTCGGATTTTTCTTGTGATCTTTTAATTAATTTTTTTTTTACTCTCACATACACTCATAATTCAATATATTATTAAAACTTTTTTAAAATTAAAAAAATGTCTTCATCTACATATTTTCGATCATAGATAGACAAACTGATAATGAATCCGGGTCAAATTTAATGAAAAAAATATGCACAAAATATATGTGAGTTCATAAAATTGACAGTAAATCAACCAATCACGAGGTATATGCGTCTTCTACGAGGTGGATCGCGTGCAACTGCGGCAAGGAAAAGTGAAACGAAGCTACATGGTTCCCAGAATCCATATAGCCATATTCCAGAGACGCAACTCACGTCTATGCAAATGAACGTTGAAAATTTCATATCTCACCTCGGCAGAGAGTAACTGCAAAGAATTCATCTGCGATGGGTTGGAAGAGCTACTTAGTAGGTTTTTTATTGTGTTTTTTCCATATGTATATTTATTTATTTTTACTACTAACATTTAAATTTCCATAATTTTTGTAGGTTTGGTTATTCCAACAATGGAATAAATAACCAAAGCAATCAACCAGATGGTTAACAGAATGGTTAAGCATCCGTACCTACAACTTTTGACCATATCTCCGCAAAAGCGCGAATTATTGTTCAAGAAATTTGCGGTAAGTATTTCTTTTTTAAAACTTAATTTTCTATGTCTATATTTATTATTTAATATAAATTTTGTATTTTTGGCAGCAAGATTTTAACTGGGATATAAAGCACCATATTAGGATGAGAACGAAATTCGAGACCAAAGCAGCCAGAATGTACTCGCACAAGCTTTTTACGAGTAGAAAGACAAGTGGATGCACAATGAGATTCCCAAGAAGTTCATCTACAAACCTGTTCATCTTCAAACCCGCATTTTGGAATGCGTTTGTCAATTATTGGAAGCAAGACAAGCCGATAAAACTTCGAAGACAAACTCAGGCAACCAGTTGAGCAGGCATGGAGGCAAAAGAATTGCGACGCACAACGCTGGAGCAAAGATTTTGTTGTCCCGAGAAGAGCAATTGGTAAGTTTTTAATAAAAAATTTATTTATCTTAATTTATTTTTAAGTTATAACTTTATTACTTGTTTTTTCTTTTACAGTTTTAGATAGACGGTGTGCGTCCATCACATCTTAGGTTGGTGGAGGATATTCACACCAACAAGGAGACAAAGCAAATTCAAGATCAACTCGCTCGGGAGCTCGTCGATACCGTAAAGTCACTGAAGTATCTTCAATCTCAGGAGTATCTTCAATTTCAGCCATATATCTTCAATCTCAGGAGAATGAGGTTCTTCCAATGATATTCATATCAAGAAAGAAACGAATTCGTTATTAAAGTAAGTAATCTTTATTTTTTAAATCAAATTTTGAAGTTTGTTTTATAACTTTTATATTTATATTTTATTTGATTTAATTCTAAGTAACTCCAAAAAGCAATTGTCGTATTTTCGAGATTCCAAATGAGTACTATGCTTTATTTCATTTCACTTCGCAGTTTTCAGAAGAAGTTGAACTTAGAACCTTACTTGCACCAAGATCGTATATTTGAAGGATGAAATCCACACCATCAAAAAAGCTTATCTAGAGATTGATAAACGCTAAAAAATATTAGTTGCCACAAATGCAATGACGAAATTCAAAATTAAAACGACTAAAACTACGATGGAAGTGCAGAAAAAGTTCGATTAAGCAATGTACTAGTTGGTCATTTAACAGGAAAAAGTTTTTAAGTTCACGAGTTCAAACACTAATAATGAAAAGAGAACTAATTCAACCTACTATGCTCCCGACTCAAAAACATTATAGCGCGTTCAACTACAAACAAACAAAAATATAGTTTAGGTCGCATTCTCTCTGTTCAAGGAGCAATTAGTATGTAGCCTATTTTCTATTTTATAAGCATATTAAAATAATTTGGTAATATAAATGTGTTCCTAATAATATCACAATTTTTGACAAAATCTCAAAAAAATATTCACAAGTTTTCTGAAGCAACCAAAAAAAAGAAAAACTCTGAAAGTTTCTAAAGTTTTTGAAATTTTATTTTAAAATGTTTACAATTTTTTACGTGTTTACCCGTTAAAAATATTGTTTATCTTTCTCATTTTAAAATTTAAGATATATAAAAATCTATATAAACCCTACAAAATCTTGACAATAATCCTAAAATACTAATTAAAATCCTAATTAGTATCTTAAACCTCATTGTGATTCATAAATCTTGGACTGAAAATCTAAATCTTAACTCCAATAACCGTCCTAATTAAGCATTGGTAGGGGAGACAATGTATGACGAAAGTTTAGGCATGAAAATGAGGAAAAGAAAAAAGTGTGGAAAACAGAATAAGACAAAAGAAGAAACGCTCGTTCTAGAAATAAAAGAATCCCAAACAACTAATTGTGTTGCTTTTTAAAGAGAAAGCAAAGGTTTTTTTTTTTTCTTTTAACAAAGGTTATATATAAAGAAATAAGTTTTTTAAAGAAGTCATTTTCCCGAATTTCTGCTGTTTTATATGGTATATATATAAAAAAAAATTCTTTATCAAATGGTCCAAACTCTCTCTCTATATGTATAAATTAGCATTGGGTATCCTGTCGTCAATTTCTGAAAAAAGTATTAAGGGTTTGCCACTACTATTTTCGGAGATGAACATGGCTCTTGATTAATATCAAAAGGATGCAATACCTTTCCCCTAAATCATAGGTCTACTGATGACCAAAAAAAATAAAATTCCTAGGCATATCTATCAATATGCCAACTTGCTTGGGTTATACTTATATAGTTTTCTTGAATGCAAATATTTGGCGGAAGCCTGCATAGATCTCGGAATGATATCTTTTATCAAATTCTTTTTTACTCATTTCTCTTTTTAATCGATGCTGCAAACTGATTTCTACTTGGAGTATGTTTTATTAGAAGTATTATTATTGGCTTGACTGGTAATAAATTTTCTGCGAAATTTATACTTGCTCTTGGCTATATATGCATTGCCACTTTAATTGAAGTTTATAAATTTTGTTGTTCAAAGCTTTTACAAAAGCTTTGGCATGATTTTGTTATCGTCATGCAAATTCTGTGGTGAAGAAGATAGTTTTGTATATTTTCAATATGAAATCATCTATAGGCATCAAATACTCTGCTTAAACCTACATCTAGATTCACATCGAATAATTAAGAACAATATGTCATTCAAATAAAATCATATACTACAACAACTTTCCAATGTTTATGGTACGAGAATAAAATATCTATGTGTATATATATATATATTATAGGTCCTAGATTACAAATTCACAAATCATGGGGTCTTGCATGCTCCAAGAACGGTAAAGGTAAGGTCGTTTTCCATCAATAACTTAGAAACATCGGAATCAATCTTTTAAGTCTACTTTGTCTTTAAATACACACAAATTCAACCTCAACCTCTAAATCATTATTAAACCTTTCATAATACATATATATTACTACTACTCACGATCAAAGACTTTTAAAACTAAGTAAACAAAATATTTATTTATTTATTTTTATAGTTTGGATATGGCGAAGGCCCGTCGTGTAATTTACCTTTTCCTTAGTATTATTCTCATTTTCTGCAAACTCATCGACGAGGCACAGAGTAGTCGTTTGAGGTGTCATCATCCAGCAGATTATTCATGCAAGAAACGTTCAAACCATCATCATCATCATCACAAAGACACTTTGATTGACTCAGAGGTTCTTCAACGAAGCACCAAGACGAGGAGGAGCAAGGATCTTTATGGCGTTGATGCTTTTCGGCCTACCGAGCCAGGTCACAGCCCCGGTGTTGGCCACTCAATAAAGACCTGAGACGTTTAAATTTATTTAATCTTGATTTCTAGAGCTCTTTTTTTACATTGTTCCATCGACTATAAACTGTTGATCTTAGAGATTTGATGCGGTTATGAATTATGCTTCTTTTCATATTGTAAATAATAGATTGTGAGTTTAGTCTCTTTATAATGGTTATCGTTTCGAATTTTGTATTTTCTGTGATGTTAGTTCATAGCCAAAAACAGAATTACAAATAAAATATAATATTAAAAACTTCTACATACTCTTTGGCTTATGTATAGAGATATTTTCTAGAAACATCTAATGCTTCAAAAATTGCGTTAATGGAAAAAAAAATGTAAAACGATTTTCAACTACATTAATTGTATATATATCCGATATTTTTACTCGATCTTTCGACTTATTTCATAAATTAAAACAAAAAATAAACATTTTCAACTACAAGCTACACATTTTTAGTAATTTGAGTTATAAATTTTGTGTATAGTGATCCATATATTATGTCGGTTTTTACTTTTTTATTATTTTGGTTGTAACATTATACTGTAAATTTTATTTAAACCGACTAATGGAATAATAAGTGATCTGGTTTAGAGGAGAGGGATATGGATAAATTAGTTGATAAATCTGGTTAGTGCCTTTGCAATAACACTAACGTAATTAAGGTAATCTTCTCCAAAGGCACAAAACAGAGGAATCCATTCTGTTTTTGAAAATAGTGTTAAATATATATATATATATATATATATATATATATATAGTGTTAAAATTAGGCGTGCAGATTAATTAACGAAAGGTTAGTACGTAAATTTTTATTCAGTTAAGTCTGTTACAACTTAAGATGAGGTAATCAAAGATATTTGTTTTGTTCAATAATTAATAAGAAAATATCTTCCATACATCATTCTCACGGATTATGATAAATGGTAGATGATTAGGCATATTTCAATTTCTTTTAGTAAGGTATAATTGAAGACTCAACTCAACATCCACAAAAAAGAAGAAAGTTACTAAAAAAATCCGAACACAACTCAAAATGATTGATTCATTTGATTGTGTGCAGATATAAATCTTTGAAAGGACCCACAAAAGGAAGGGCGTGTATCAAAACTTAAAAAGCATATTAATATCTAACTCGAGTAAGAAATACTTATATAATATATATCCCATAATAAATTCTTAATGTTTCAAAAAAAAAAACACGGGAAAAACATATAGAATCTTAAAAGTGCACAGGCTGGTTAGCACCTTCAGGATCGGTCCAAGTGGATCTAGTATAGAACATTGGTGTAGTAGTTTAGAATTTCTTGTTTTCGATTTTTTAAGCCAAATTTTTTTTTAAAAAAAAGAAAAAAAAGAAAAACTAACGAGGTCCTATTTAAGAAAAAAATATATGAATCTTTTTAAAAATTTAAGTATCGTTGTTCACCGTAAGCTCTAATTAATACTATACTAGAACCAGAGTTGCCTAATTTATTTTTACAAATTTACATGCATTGTAATTACATTTTAACCTACTATAATTACCATACATGACTTATATTAATATTTCCAAAAAAAATTTAAAATAATTTGTTAGTATTTGAGCCTATACAAAATATCTTCAATTAGTAGAAGTCAAATTAACCAAACAAAAATTTATCTCAAAACATATTTAAGTTGTAATATGAATTATATATTTTTCAATATATACATATAATATACATTCTCTGGTATATATGCATATATTCTAGATTCCCTTGTACACAAATTTTCAATAATGCATATGAAATTATATTTTTGCAATATGTGCATATATTCTAGATTCTCTTATATCATTTCACTAGGTATAGCTAGGGGTTTACTTCCTACAAGACAAAAACTCGGAAATCACCAATCTCTTAAACGACGTATATGTATTCTGTAAATGTGGTGACCAGGGAAAAAGTTCATTTTTTGTAACCAGCGAACTAAGCCGAAATTCAGATTAATTTCGAAATTTGTGTACTGTAAGGAACTACATGTAATTATGTTCTTTAAGATGTTCAGTAATATGATGACCAACTATAGTTACAATTTCAAGGAAAAAATTCAAACTCTGGTCATTATATTTATAATGGATCATTCAACTAGTAAACCGAGAGCAATATTTTTTTAAATATATTATGTAGAATGGCTGGACATACTATTTGTTAAAAAAAAATCGATACAGTGACGTGAGGTTGTATCCAAAGAATTGGTAAATATACCATGTAAAATAGTCGGAATATATTGTTTACACTTTACAACTAATAAATATCTAGGAACATGCAATATTAAAAACATTTGTTAGTGGAAGGAGAAAATTGTAAGTAAATATCAGAAGAGTTAAAATGGATAAAAATAACTATAAAATATAATAATACAAAAAATGAGAATATCATTTTTAATAACAATTTTTTTGTCACCTTTAACAACAACAAAAATTGTTACGGCTATGGGACTTTGATTTTGTCTGTTACGGCTGCTTACGGGATCTCGATGCTTCGGTTCTGTGTTATGGGCTCGGTTGTGATATTTTCTTGTGTTCTACATTTTGTTCGGCTAGCTTCTCAGCAACCGATAAGAGATATTTTTTGCCTACGTGTTTCTATAGCCGCCAAACTCGATCATTGAGTAAAGGTGGTTTCTTACTATTATTTTGAGATCTCATCGTCCCGAGGGTAAAGTCTCGGCCATTTCAAATATCCTTTATATATCTTTTTTGAACAATTAAGAAGTTCAAAATTCGTGGACATAATCTTTTTAGGGCAGAATACAGAAATTGAATTCTTAATTTTTTTGGCTTTAACCCACAAATAATTACTATTATCCTAATTTCCGTTGGTACCATTGCATTTAATAAAATACCTTTTATCAAAAATAAAATAAAAATAATAATAACAATTTTGTCAATGCTTTTATAAAATGGTTGTAACGAAAATGGCACCACAGTGGTACGAGATTTACCAAACAGAATATATTTGCAAGTATATTTCTATATATATATGTGAGTTTTTCCTGCAATATATGTATCCATATATTTATATAAATAGATAATGTTTGTCGTATATTTAGGGCCTACTTGCTGTTTAATTATTAGTGTTTTCCAAAAGGATTACGAAAACTGTCAGCAAAGATATGTCACCTCAGCTTAGTGATAGTGGAATGTAAACTTTTTGGTGCCGTGATGGTCTGATTAACGATTATAACATATATTTCCAGAAATCGTACCTAATATTCAAATCTGGTATCTATCTATTTTCATAAGATATATCGTTAGAAAATGCAAGTATTGCCAAGATTTTAAAAAACGGAAATTTTAAGAGTCAAGATTTAAATAGTTAGTTTTGACTAATCAAAACTAAATTTCTAACTTGCAACGTAAATAGAAAATATCTTATTTTGAGACTTGAATTTCGTTCAGAATTCGTGACATTCAAACTCTTCGATATTTTTGTTGACGTGTTATCAAACTTTTATCGGTTGGAGTATGTATCCAACTTTTTTTAACAAAAAAAAAAAACAAAAATCTTCAACAATTAGGTAGGTTTAAAAACTAACATTTTCACAGACATATTTACATAAATATTTTGAGTTCTTCTATTTATATTCATAATACAGTTTCTTTTTCGTCTATTATATTCAAAGATACTTTAATTTTTGTACTCTATTACAATTAATTTTGTTTACTACATTATTATGAACGACAAGTAAATCCAAGTTTTTTCTTATAGCAAGTTTTTTATTATATATTTTCATAATGAACTAATGAACAGCTATATCCGTACAAAACAAAAAACTCTAATAAAAGGTTATAACAAAAAAAAACGGTTACATATGCACCATGCTAAAAATCTCAAATTTGCATATGTTATTTTGCAGTAATTTGCATTTTATGGGAACTGAATGTCAATCATAGTGTAGAAGTACTAAACCCTTGGTTAACCATCTGAGCAAACATTTCCATTTTTCTTTATTAAAAATTTTAGTTTTATAACTTATATTTTTGGTGCTATTCACAATATTTGTTAGTCCCATAATAGTTTGGTTTCCATAATAAATAGAATAATGGTGGTTTCTTGATCGAGTTTGTTGATATTATTTTGGTCAACAAAATGCATTCCACGGGTCGAGTTTGTTGATTATTGCCTAATCGACATCTAATTTTATATCATGAATAAGACAAATTACAATAAGATCAATAGTTGGTTCCTACTCCATAGACATATAAAACTAATATTGGTAGGCTAACAAATTCTTTTGATAATGGAAGCAAGTATTTAAAAAAAAAAAAAAAAACTGAATAAGTTATGTATTATGAAAACGCGTTCAAATCTAATCAAAACAATTTAACATTAAATTAATCAGTTTGTTTCGCCAACCAAAAAAATCCTTTATATATATATATATAACATCTACGTTAGTCATGGCTGATAAAAAAAATATATTTGATATGTATGATCAGAAAAATGGAATATAGCTTAGATTAGATGATTCCTACTAAACTTTATATGGTACTGATTGAATGATCTTGTTTCAAGATCATTTACATAAACTCATGTATAAACCTGCTTCTCCATCGTTAATCTCTTAACTTAGCATTGTAAACACTGAATTATGTGAAAGCTACTATATAAACAAAAGAGTGGTAAAAATGTTTTGACATCCCATTATCACCTTGGAAGGTTACCGAGCAATGTATTTGAAGAAGGTGAGCTTTGTGCACTTAACCAAGGATCTTGAACCGAGACGGGTGAGCTATCGCTAGTCTCTTCCACGGAAGCGAGGCAATCGGGCTGTTTGTGAGGGACGATGAGTCTTCTGCTTCCTGCTATTGATTTTTTAACTGATCTTTCGCTTCTGCGATCAGATGACCGAAGAGAACCATTTGGTGAATCCAAGCTCATGTTTGGAATCCAACCACTGAGCCGTATCTGTTCGAGCTCGTCTGCTACTTCGGTCATTGTTGGTCTCATGTCACTGTGGAAGGCTAAGCACCGAAATGCAAGCTCAGCCACGGAGTGTATCGATGAGAGAGTCCATGCGTCAAGATCCAGGTCTAGAATCGGGTCTATAATCTCATCGATGCAACCTGACCCGATTTTGTCAACAGCAAGGGCTGCTAGGTTGATTTCGGTAGGTGGGCGAGTGAAATCAACAACTTTCAAACCCGTTATAATCTCAGCAAGGACGACTCCAAAGCTGTAGACGTCACTCTTATCAGAAAGATGGAAGCATTGATGGTACTGCGGGTCAAGATAACCAGGAGTTCCTTGAGGAGCGGTTGAAATGTGAGAATTTTCCGTCATCCCCAGTCTAGAGAGTCCAAAATCTGCAACTTTGGAGTTGAAATCATAATCCAAAAGGATATTCGTAGATTTGATGTCACGGTGATAGATAGGTGGGTTCATCGCAGAGTGGAGATATGCAATTGCTTTAGCTGTTTGAGTGGCTACAGTGAGGCGCACGGTCCATGAAAGACCACTCCCTCTATCTCCTTGTAGATGTTCTGATAAAGTTCCATTCGGCATATACTCATAAACGAGAACCGGATCACCTTGTTCTATACAGCATCCTAATAGACGGACAAGATTCGGGTGACTCACAGAAGAAAGAAGCTTGATCTCATTCATGACTTGATCAACACTTTCTGAATCTTTGTTTCTAAGTCTTTTGATAGCAACCCATTCATCATTCTTAAGCTTTCCTCTATAGACCGTACCATAAGCGCCTATTCCTAGCCGCTGCTTTTCAGAGAAACCTTCTGTCGCTTTCTCGATTTCCTTGTAAGGGAAAAAGGCGACACTCGAGTTTCCTGCAGCTTCAGATAAAAGACGTTTTGCGCTTAAATGGCTTCTCAAAGGAACAGACCGTCTCCACTTAAAAAAGAACAAAAGAGCCAAGGCAGCAGCTAGCAAAAACACTCCACCAACAGTTCCTATGTAGCAAATAAATTAACAGAGTCAAAGATCAATAAAAATGAACAAAGAACAAAACTTAAAGGGATAAACAAACAATATAGAGATATTTATTACCTCCTACAATAATACCTAGACTAGATCTACAATGTCCCCACACAAGCTTTGAACCACTGCACTCCGGTAGTACTGCAAAGACAAAAGAAGAAACCAGTGAGCCAAAAGAAAAAAGCTTTGCGAATTTCGAAAACAAGAGGCAAGAACATCTTCTGTCACATTCAAAGAACTAAAAACATTGTACAAAGTTAGCTAAAAACCACGAATCTTCTTACTTCTAAGCCTTTAATACAAATGTTGAATCAAAGAAGACTAACCTCTCCGGCAAGGAGTGATGAATCCGTTTCCATGGTGATCCACGGGACACGAGCATCGATGTCCTACATTCCCATCATGAGTCTTGAAATCTGTACAATTGGCGTTTTTCGAGCAATTTGCGGTTTTGCAATCTCCCTTAAGCCACCAACCTAACTTAACTCGCTCAAACTCTAACGCTATCCCCGCACTCACACCTATAGACTCAAAAGCTATCGACGAATACAACAAACCACACGAGCTCTTATACAAATCATTTATACTAAAAAACTTAGCTGAACTATTCGAATTCGAATGCGTATCTAAAGAGAAACAGCTTATGTTTCCCTTCGAATTACAGCTTTTTAGTTTCAGCTGATCCTCCAAGAACGTCTGCTTAATCGAACAAGCATCGGTTTGACGCTTACACTTCTCCATTAGAAAGCTATTCTCCCAAGTCGGAGCATAGAGCTCGCTGAAAAGCTGATTTATATCTGTAATCTTCCGAGTACAATTGTGTGGAACGGCTACGAATATACGATCTCCGGTCACATTTAGAACGGAAAACTCTCCGATCTTCGCTTGCTTGGCCGCGGAGCAATTGAAGCTGATCGGGAAATCGTTTGAAAATCCGAAAGGATAAAGCAGATTCAAGTTACCGCAAGTTCCGGTGAAAATAGAGGAAGAGACTCGTCGGAAAATAGACCCTCCGATTATGATTATGATCACCAAAATCAAATTCAAGTTATGAGAAATCATCATCTTCTTCTTCTTCTTCTTTGTGAACTGTTGATTGAATCGATCTCAATATTCATCAGCTTCCTGAAAACATAAATATGAATGATCAATTCAATTCTCCAGTGAAGAAGCTAAAACCCTAAGACCTCGAAATTTAGTTGGAATTAGTTGAGAGCTATTAAAGCTCTTCAGCTTCCCAACGGTACACATAACATAAATACACATAGAAACTTGAGAAAGAGAAACTGATTCCTCCACCATTAATGGCCGATTAATTAGGGTTTTAGATTATCATGAAGAAATTTAAACTAAAATAAAATAAAATAAAAATACCTTATGAGCTTTGTTCTTCGTCTTCATCTTCTTCTTAGGCAGCGATTTTCAGTCATACTAGAATCTCTGCTTTAACCTCCTTTAGAAATTCAAAAGAATCTGTTCTCCGGCGAAGAATTCGATTGATGATGATCGGAAAATCGAATCTCTGTTTGAATTTTCCAGTTGTTTCCTAATCGTGAAATAACAATCAGATTAATTAAAGACGAAGAAGATACGTGCCGCGTGGGTATATATTTTGTTTAAAGACGAATAAGCCCTTGGAAAAAGAGTGGGAAGAATATGAAGTGACGGATATAGCCTTTTATGGTCAACGAGCAATTGGGATATCTTTGACTGTGCTTTGTGCTTTTTATTTATTTATTGATGCGTGTGTGAGTGGACACCATAACAATTTGCAAAAGTCGTTTTGTTTTTATTATTAAAAAGAAAAAAATATGCGACAAAAAATAAAAGAAATAGAACAAAGACTTTTGATTGAATCATATCTAGGTCAATTGGTTGAATAGTCCTAAAGTGATGTAAAAATGATGTAATAGCATGTTAACTCAAAAATTTTGATCAATGGATATTAGAAGAAATTGAACTTTCGAAAATATATTTCTAACATGTTATTTGAGATTGAAAATAATTATATTTTTGTGTGGTTGTCAAAAAAAAAATTCTTTTTTTGTGAAATTTTCTTAATATCTCTTTCACTTTATTTTTTAATTTTTTTTCTTTGAATTTTGGTTGATCATTTATTTTTATAAAAAAATTAATATTCATATATATTGATATCATGTTATTTTATGTTTTATTATATCTTCTTATGATTCGGTAAAAGAATTATTATTTGTACTAAAAACTAAAATTAGAAGAAAAATAATTTAAATATTTAAAAAAAGATATACGACCAAACAAAATTAAATTTTTTTAAGAGAATGAAACTTGGAAGAAAAAACAGAGAAACAGAAAAATAGAAGGATGGCTGGAGATATTATATTGGTTGAACAATTTCTAAATAATAAATAAATTGGTTGTTACCTTTAAGACAGTAATAAGCAAACACTTGTGTGGTTAAATTGGTTACGTACGAAAATAGTGGTTGACCTGTTTGAACCAATATTTGTGTTATCTAACAAAATTTGGTCTTTTCTACCTCGAAAGTCCAAACAAGAATCAACATAAATTGATCTTCTCCGGATATAATGATCCATAACCAGAGATCAAATGGCTCGATAAAGGTGTTTGAGCATTATCTTATGTTTTCTATTAGATCCAATTAGATGTTTGGGTAAACAATTATCATTTCGTTAAAAAAACTATAGAAAACATAGAATTAAATATCTATTACTTTGTCAACATAATTAAACATAGATAATTGTTGAAACAAACACAAAGATTATGATAAATTTTTAAGCTATAGTCGAGACTCCCTTAAAACTAAATCAGTAATTATCAAGGAAAAAAGTTGATGACAATTTTCGAGTCTTCTTCGGAGTGGTTTCAGGTAGGCTCTGGAATAAATGGTGATGTATAATTTCGAAAGAATTGATTAGCTTTCCAAAAGAAGTTAGAAAGATTGAGGCATGCTTATAGATTTATAGTACAGTAAAGCACATGCAAAAGAGGGTCTGACTCCAATATATAGATTGTGATGGTAGCAAGTGTAACGTACGTGTTTTAAATCCTTCTCTAAATTTTAGAAGCAATAAGACATGATTTCAAGTGTTAAGTCATCATTTCAGAAAGCGTAAACAAATTTGAACTCATTTGAGAAGATAGATATTTTTTTATATAATTATAGAAAGCATAATAGAGTTTTTATAGAAGATATTAAAAGACTCCAAACAGCCAAGTTCATGATGAAGATATTAAAAGTTTTTTTTTACGTCCATTTATGTTTATGGTTGTGTATCCTGAATTCAAGTTGATCGACAAAACTCTACTTCGTATCGTGTTTCAAGCTTAGATATATATATATACCATATGTGAAGAGAATGGAATGATCGTCGTCACCAAAACTTATCATCATTCCACCGATTTCATGGTCTAAGTTCTTAAACAATTGATTCATGATTGTATCGTTTTACTTCACTAAATTTGGAGAGCTACTATCTCATTGGATTTCATGTTCATAAAATCATCTTCAAATTCTTACTCTGTTAACACTTTTACTCTAATTTTAATAAATTTATTTTTAAAACAAAAAACCATGAAATGGTATTAAAAAAATCTTAAGTTCAAATGTTAAAACATGATTGAGGGTTAAAAAGTTTATAATACTTGGATTTTTTCTTTTTTTTTTGTCGCCAATTTATAATACTTGGATTATGTGGGTACCTATGTGTTAAATGATTTGAAATCATACACGTAGGATATTTAATGTGAGAACCACTATCAGATTGACACATGATTTCTAGAACCAGCAGTGTACTGAGATCGAGACATCAACGTGATAAATATAGTATTTTGTTACAAATTTAAGGTTATTTTTTCAAAATGTTTTATCAATTAATATGTAAAGAAGTAATAAAAACCGGATTATACTATTGTAATTTTATAAAATAAAACTTCAAGAAACAAAAACACTGAACACAGGTTTAGTGTGTACGAGTCATCCGTTGGTTCACGCCAAACCCGTTTATGTCAGTTCGTTGATGTCGACTCGAGTCATCGTTTGGTCACGAGCCTTGGCTTTGGCTCATTGAGTTATTGTTGCCGAAATTGCAAGGGCCGTGTGAGATGAAGTGTGGTAATTAGCGTTGGGAAAGTTGTTATATAATATTTGAAAATTATATTTTTATGGGTTTAGCGACACTGGTTAAAATGGGTTGTGGGTTAGTGAGTTTTTCTTCGTGGGTTTGCGGGATTCACATTGTAACCCATGTAAACTACCAAGTCCAAAACTAAATTACTTGCCACATTTCATATTTGGTCCTAACTAATGCGGGTTTGTGGATATTCGTTTTTGTTCTGTGGATTTGCGGGTTTATTGGTGCTTATTTTTGTTATGCGCTCTATCCACGGAACTCGCAGAATTAGCGGAGCGGTCGCAGGTTTAATAGTTTACACCTATCAATTTGCAAAACGGATTTGATCACTTGCATATTTCTTCAAAGCATGTAGATTGTGAATCGCGAATCGCGGATCGCGGACATATCCACTTTCCAGCTAGTGGTAATCCATGATTCAAAATTTTAAATGACATAATTGCCCCCAGTACTTGCATCCATTGACTTTTTTTGCATCCATTGACTTTGTGTTATAAATAGGTGCCTTAGTATACACGTACATGTTTATATACGGTAACGTTTAATTTCGCTTTACAATTTTTATCAAAATTACGTCTATGTTTTACTTTTTCCAATGTGAAAGTGTTCTACGAAAACCAGATACGTAATTCGAAACGATTCATTATGGCATGTGACCTTGATAGGAATGAAAATATTAAAAAGGCAATAATTTTTAATTAATCAAAGTTTTGTTCCCAAAACTCAATGATTTATTTGGTTCCTTTACTTTATAAGAAATTTGGAAATGATTATAATTATTGGCTTGAATTCCGCTGATGAGAGGAAAGATCCAAACTCAATGATAAGACTGGAGATTTTGTTTGTGTTCCAATTGCCGACTGGCGAGGGTATTGACTTGGACTGATCTAATTCTGTTATTTTTATAATTACATAATATTAGTATAAATTTTCTCAAAATCTTGTGCTGATCACTTTTTTTGTGATCTGAAATTTCATTATAAACTTGAATGAAATACATAAACGTCGGGTGAAAACACAATCTAGAAATAAAACCAGGAAAATAAGATTTTCTCTGATACATAGCACTAAAAAGTGAAACTAAAGATTTAAACAAAAGAAACAGCAACTAAAGACTATTGATAATCTAAACCCGATACTAAACTCAAAGCCTCCATCCAGAACCGTCAACCAAAATTGCACATAACCTAACTCTCGAGACCCTTTGAAACGACGCCCTTACAAAGCCTATACTGGCCTAACCAAACTGCAACTAAATCCTCCTATTGCGAATGGAAGTTACCTTTCAAAACAAATGTTTATTGGCTTTGAACCGGCAATCATAACCATTAGTGCTGTAATCAATTAGCTAAACCATTCTCTCTTCCACATATAAAAGAGACGAATGCTCTGTAACAAACTAAGTGATGAAATAACAGAATCTTTGATCTTTCTTCATCATTCTTCGTTTCTATTATGGTATCAGAGCACTTTGCTCCAATTCGCAATCTATTTCCAGAACTTTCGAATTTTTCATTCACAGAACTCACTGGATTTTGTTGAATCTTTCTTGCGGAATCAAGCTGAGCGATTCAAGATCTTGCGATGGTTTCCATATCAAAATTGCGAAGTCGCACAAGAAGATTGAGTAAGGATTCAGCGGAGAAAATTCCAGATCGTGAACTCCTCTCACCGATTACGTCGGAATCACTGCCGGTTCAGACGAATTTCACACAGAAGCCACAAATTCTGCCATTACCGAAGTTTGATTTCACGGACGTAAATTACTCACCGTATGTTCTCACGAATGGTGATAGTTCGGGTAATGCAATCATTTATGAGGTACTTGATGGATCAAACTATTCCACATGGAAAATTGCAATGTTTGTTGCTTTAGATGCTAAGAACAAGATTGCTTTCGTCGATGGATCTTTACCAAGACCTTCTGAGTTTGATCCTAGCTTCGGAGTATGGTCAAGCTGCAATAGTATGGTGAAATCTTGGTTATTAAACTCAGTGACAAGACAAATTTACAATAGCATTCTTCGTTTCAATGATGCTGCTGAAATTTGGAGAGATTTATTGGCGAGATTCCATATCACCAATCTACCAAGATCATATCACCTAATGCAACAAATCTGGAGCTTGCAGCAAGGATCGATGACCCTATCAGACTATTGCACTGCCTTGAAAACCTTATGGGACGCCTTAGATGGAGTTGAATGTACCAACACTTGTCAAAACTGTAAGTGTTGTGTCACAATGAACATTAAAGCAGAACGAGCAAAAGTTGTTAAGTTCCTTGCAGGGCTGAATGAGTCTTACGCGACCATTCGTAGTCAGATCATTATGAAGAAGAACATACCTGATCTTGCAGAAACTTATAACTTACTTGATCAAGATCACAGTCAACGCACATAGTGCCAGCTCCACAAAATGCCTCTGCGTTTCAATTTGGAACGATAGTGAATGATCATTATATGGTCAATGCAGCACGTTCCTATCAAAACAACCCACGATAGAACAAGGTACAATGCTCACATTACGGTTATACTGGCCATAATGTTGATACCTGTTACAAAATACATGGGTACCCACCAGGTTTCAAGCATAAGCAAAAGACGCCTAATAAACACTCAGTCAGTCAATCAACAAGTAAAGCTAAGCCATTAGTCGCCAACATGGCCATCACTGATGGGAAAGCAACCTCTAATGCTGTTGGACCAGATGGTATAGCAGACTTAATGGGAAACTTGTCTAAGACTCAAATACAAAGTATGATTGCTCACTTGAGTACTCAACTTCATGATGTAACACAGCCTATCACGATTGCATCAGTAGCAAGTTACGATGATGAAAATAACTCTGCACTAAATGGTATCCATTTCTCATCCTATACATTATGGCTTTTATGTTTTTTTGACAAACTCTAAGAGAATGCTGACTGTTAATACTTGGATCATCGATAGTGGTGCTACTCATCATGTTTCTTTTTGATAAGAATCTGTTTGAAAGCCTATCTGATGGTTTAAGCAATGCAGTTACTCTCCCAATGGGTATGAATGTCAAAATAACTAGTATAGGCGTCGTTAGACTAAACAAGTACATTACTTTGAAAAATGTATTGTATATCCCAGAATTCCGTTTGAATCTTCTAAGTGTGAGTCAAATAACCACAGATTTGAAGTCTCAGATATTCTTTGATGAAGTTTCATGTGTTATTCAAGATCCTATCAAGGAGCTGACGATTGGACAAGGTAACCAAGTAGGAGGATTATATGTTCTAGATACTAACTATGAAATAAGTTCTAGTTCGAATAATACCTCATCTGTTTCATATACTAAAGCCTGTAATGCTATGGTTGATAATACCTTGTGGCACAATAGATTATGACATCCTTCATTTGAGAAAATTGATGTTCTAAGTTCTGCACTTGGTTTACCTAAAAGAAATAAAACAGATTCAGTCCAATGTTCCATTTGTCAAAAGGCTAAACAAAAGCATCTTGTCTTCCCATCGAAAAACAATATGTCTGCACATATCTTTGATCTTATTCATATTGACACATTGGATCCTTTTGGCACACATACTGTCGAAGGATACATATATCTTTTAACAATCGTTGATGACCACATCCGAGCTACATGGGTCTATTTGATGAAGACAAAGAGTGACGTTTTACAGATTTTTCCATCCTTCATTAAGATGGTGAAAACTCAGTTTAATGCGGTTGTAAAGGCTGTGCGATCAGACAATGCACCAGAGTTGCGGTTCGAGAAATTTTACAAAGAGAAAAAGATCATCCCATATCATTCATGTCCAGAAACGCCACAACAAAACTCAGTAGTGGAGAGGAAACATCAACATATAATGAATGTAGCCAGAGCTTTGATGTTCCAATCTGGTTTGCCCCTTGCTTTCTGGGGAGATTCTGTGCTCTATACAGTGTTTTTAATCAACAGATTGCCCACTCCTCTCCTATCCAATAAGTCGCCATTTGAAATTCTTCACTCTAAGGTACCTGATTATTCTTTACTAAGAGTATTTGATTGTTTGTGCTATCAATCCACTAGTCCTCATCAGCGTCACAAGTTTGAACCACGAGCCATAGCGTGTGTCTTTCTTGGCTATCCTGCTAGATATAAGGGCTACAAGTTACTTGATTTAGAGAATAACATGATTCATATTTCTCGACATGTTATATTCTCTGAAACGATATTTCCTCTGGCGAATAAGGACAATGTTTCTCAGCATATATTTGACACCATGGGTAATGCTTCATCAGATAAAGCTCAGCCCATCACAACTCTTTCCAAACGTCAAACAAAACTACCGAACCATCTTCAAGATTATTACTGCAATGCAGTGTCTAACACTATGAAAGATGCACGGTATCCTATCTCTACTTTCATAAACTATACAAATCTGTCTGATGATTTTGCTGCTTACATATGTGCAGTCAACAAATATCCAGAACCGAGCACATACAATCAAGCTAAAAAGACTAAAGAATGGGTTGATGCCATGGATGATGAGATACTTGCTTTAGAAAATACTCAAACATGGACAGTGTGTACTCTACCTGCTGGCAAGAAACCAATAGGATGCAAATGGGTTTTCAAAGTTAAACTTCATGCTGATGGTACTTTGGAGAGATTCAAGGCTCACTTAGTCGCCAAAGGGTATACGCAACATGAAGGTTTAGATTATATCGACACTTTCTCTCCTGTAGCGAAAATGACAATGGTAAAGATGCTTTTATCGATTTCTGCTGTAAAAGGATAGAGTCTGCACCAACTCGATATATCCAATGCATTTTTAAATGGTGATCTGACTGAGGAAATATACATGAGCATACCTCAGGGATATTCGTGGAAACATGGAGGAAAATTACCTGATAATGCTGTATTCATACTACACAAATCGTTATATGGTCTGAAGCAGGCATCAAGGCAATGGTACCTGAAGTTCAGTTCAACCTTGATTCATCTTGGCTTTACAAAATCTCAGGCGGATCACACATTATTCACAAGAAAATCTGGTAATGTCTTTCTTGCTTTACTAGTATATGTGGATGATATTGTGATTGCTGGAAATGATGATACTGCCATAGCTAAGTTGAAGAATGATTTATCAAAGGCGTTTAAGCTTCGAGATTTGGGATTTTTGAAATACTTCTTAGGCTTAGAGATTGCTAGATCAAAGGATGACATCTCTATCTGCCAGAGAAAGTATACGTTGGAGTTATTAGAGGACACTGACCTATTGGATTATCGACCTTCTACAATCCCCATGGAACCAAGTGTGAAGTTAACTCAACACAATGATGAACCAGACCTGGACAAGCCTGAAATGTATAGACGTCTAGTGGGAAAATTGATGTATTTGACGATTACAAGACCTTATATTACATATACGGTGAACAAATTATGTCAATTCTCTGCTTCTCCTAAAGAGGTCTCATTTAAAAGTTGCTCACAAAGTTGTCCATTATCTCAAAAGAACTATTGCTTAGGCTTGTTCTTCTCGTCTAAGTCTGATTTACGCCTAAAAGCTTTCACCGATGCAGACTGTGGATCTTGTGTTGACACCAGACGATCAACCTCAGGATACTGTATGTTCTTGGGTGATTCCTTAGTTTCCTGGAAATCAAAGAAGCAAAACGTGGTCTTATATTCTTCTGCGGAATCGGAATACAGAGCCATGGCTATAGCTAGTCGCGAAATAGCTTGGTTGATAAAGCTTCTTGCTGAGTTCCAGGTACCATAGTCTCATCCGGTTCTTCTGTTTTGTGATTCTACCGCAGCTATTCACATTGCAAACAATGTTGTTTTCCACGAGAAAACTAAACACCTTGAAAACGATTGTCACATCACTCGAGAAAGAATTGAACAAGGGTTGCTAAAGACTATGCATGTCAAGACTACTTCTCAACTTGCAGATGTTCTTACAAAACCTTTGTTCCCAAGCCTCTTCAACTCTCTTATTGGCAAGATGAGTCTTTTATCTATATATGTCTCATCTTGAGGGAGGATATTAATATACCGATTTAGTTAGTATTGGTTAAGTCATAACCATTGGTATTGTAATCAATTAGCTAAACCATTCTCTCTTCCACATATAAAAGAGACGAATGCTTTGTAACAAACTAAGAGATGAAATAACAGAATCTTTGATCTTTCTTCATCATTCTTCGTTTCTATCAATTCGTCCTACAATCTTTTGGACACGACAAAGGCGGTTTCAAAACCAACCCAATAAGACGCCTAACACAATCTTAATGAATTGGCCAACACTCAAACGGGACTGATGAGTAGAAACAAGAAGCGAAACTAGGATCCAACCAGACATCACTGCTCATAAACAATGAACGGTAATAGAATGACACTAGCACGAAACCAAAAGGCCACATCAAGAAGAAAGGAACATGCAGGACTGAGAGTACGACTAAGGGAAATAGATCTAACAAAGCATTTGAACTAGAACAGGAAGAAACAAGACTCGATCAACTAGATCTGAGGAAAAGATTATGAGAACAAACTAGTAATGTAAATTTTATAATCATATAATATGATAATGTTTTGACTTTCGAGTAAATTCAAAATTTTTGGTCACTAATATGCACTAAACAGAATTTGAATTCAATTGGGAAAACATCAAAAGCACAACTAATATACCATTATAATACATAACCTCTTAAATGTTAGAAAAATCTTTATTTTGTGTGACTAGAGTATGCTTTTTTTACCGGTGCTAGCATATTTGAGCAATATTAATATCATCACCAACCTTATATACCATTTTGGTATTAGAATTACATTATTTTGGTGTAGTTTTAACATTAAACTTTGTTTTTCTCTGACCACAGCACCAAAAATCACGCAAAAAATTATATTATATATTAAAGCCCAAATTCCGATCTCGTTACGATGTCGAATACAACAATTTCGGTTTTGTTCCTAATCCCTCCAAATGGGACCCACGTCTCTCTTTTTTTCCTCGATCTAAAAAAATCCAAAAAGCAAAGTTAACAAAATAAAATTAAAAAAAAAATTATCAGCCAAGATTCTAGTGGTTCTTCATCTTTATTCAATCACTTTTTTTTTCTCATTCTCCTTTTTGTTTTCTCTTCCCACTAGTGTTTTCTCTGATTCTTAAGAACCCTAAAAATTGATTTTTTGTGTTTAATCTCTAAAATCTTGTGTTCTTGTTTGTGTTTTGTTTTATTGTTTTGTGTTTTGTTTTAGTGTGACAGTGTTTTTTTTTTGTTTGCTTAGTTCTGAAGCAAAAAAGTTAGGGTTTTCTTGAAAATGCCATTGAAGAAGATGAAAGAAGAAGATGAGTGTGGTGAGTGTTTATTTGCTGAAGAATACGATGGTCCACCATTATCATACAACATACCTTGTGCTGTTCCAATTAACATGGAAAAAATCCCCGTCGCCGCCGTTGTTTCTCCGGTTTGTATTTCCGATGACATGTCTTTCCCTGTGGTCCAACCGATTTTAGCTGTTGATTCTTTAGGGAAGAAGTTTCTTGTTCCTTCTTCTGTTTCTCCAACTTCAGTTATTGACGATTGTGGTGGATCTAGTGAACTTGAATTAGTCTCTGATTCCATTACTGTTTCGCCTGAGGAAGAGGAAGAAGAAGAAGAAGAAGTAGAAGAAGGTGATGAGGATTGTGGATTGAGTAGCTCTGGTGAGTTGTTGTTGTTGAGGTCTTGTTCGTCTGTTAATCATCAAGAATCAAGAACTCTAGAGTCTTGTGATAGTTCAGTTAAAGAGAATGAATCGCCGAATCCGTTAGTACCGGATTGGGAATCAAATGAATCGGTTGTGAGTATGGATTATCCTTCTTCTAGAGTTACTGGAGATTGTTGTGTTAGTGAAACTAATGGAGATGGTAAGAAGCAACAAGTTGTTACTTTCTTAGGTATTGCTTCTGATGATGATGAAGAAGAGGAAGAGAGTTGTAACCAGAAGCGGGTTCGTGTTGTTCCGGTTAAGAAAGAGCCTCAAACTAAAGGTAAAAAGGGTTCTTGTTATAGGTGTTTTAAAGGGAGTCGGTTTACGGAGAAGGAAGTGTGTCTTGTTTGTGATGCTAAGTATTGTAGTAGCTGTGTTCTTCGAGCTATGGGTTCGATGCCTGAAGGAAGGAAATGTGTTACTTGTATTGGGTTTCCTATTGATGAATCGAAGCGTGGGAATTTAGGGAAATGTTCTAGGATGCTTAAGAGGTTGCTTAATGATTTGGAGGTTAAACAAATTATGAAGACTGAGAGGTTTTGTGAAGCTAATCAGTTACCGTCTGAGTATGTTTATGTAAACGGACAACCTCTTTACCCTGACGAGTTGGTTACACTTCAGACTTGTGCTAATCCTCCAAAGAAGCTTAAACCGGGGGACTATTGGTACGATAAAGTGTCTGGACTTTGGGGAAAGGTGAATTATATACTCTTCGTTCGATATTTGTGTCTTAGTTTCTAGTGTGTCAAGAACGTTTATATATATATTATGTTGGGGTTTCACAGGAAGGAGAGAAGCCTTATCAAATAATTAGTCCCCATCTGAATGTTGGAGGTCCTATTAGTCCAGAAGCTAGCAACGGAAACACGCAAGTTTTCATAAATGGCCGCGAGATTACAAAAGTGGAGCTACGAATGCTGCAGGTTGAAATCGTTGAAGTATACAGTTCTTGATTTAAAGAGAGTTTTTTTTATCATTGATGATTTAAGCTTGGTTCTTCTATTGCCATGTATTGCAGTTGGCAGGAGTTCAGTGTGCGGGTAATCCCCATTTTTGGGTTAATGAGGATGGATCGTATCAAGAGGAAGGACAGAAGAATACCAAGGGATACATATGGGGCAAGGTTTGTTATTTTTCCTGAAATCTATATTCCATTAAATTTTCAATTTCGTTTCCTCTTTGATTGAAGATTACAAACTTGTGTTGCTTTTCAGGCTGGGACTAAGTTACTTTGTGCTGTATTGTCACTTCCTGTTCCATCCAAATCTACTGCAAGTACTTCTGGGGAACAACACTATAGCGCAAATAACAGAAGCATTCTGGACCATCTTGAGCATAGGACTTTGCAAAAAATTCTTTTGGTTGGAAACAGTGGTTCTGGAACTAGCACAATATTCAAGCAGGTATAAAGAAATCGCAACCATTTTATTAGTCGTTATGAATTCTGTTTGTTACATGGCGTACTGCTTATTAGCGTAAGCACCAAAATCTATAACACAACTGAATCACTTTCTTGTTCAGGCAAAAATCCTTTATAAGGATGTACCATTTTTAGAGGATGAGCGTGAAAATATTAAGGTGATTATCCAGACCAATGTGTATGGTTATCTCGGTATGCTTCTTGAGGGCCAGGAGCGGTTTGAAGAAGAAGCTCTTGCTGTCAGGAACACCAAGCAATGTGTCATTGAAAATATTTCTGCAGATGAAGGTGCATTGACTTCTGGCTCCTACTTATTTTTGAGTTTCAGTTTTCAAATATCATTCTAAGTCAAGCTTTTTAAAATATATGTGACCCCTTTGTGTCTTAACTTGATTTCCGTGTACAAACAGGAGATGCTAGAAGTAACGACAAAACCGTGTACTCCATTGGCCCAAGGCTTAAAGCATTTTCGGATTGGTTATTAAAGACTATGGCTGCTGGGAATCTCGGGGTCATTTTCCCTGCCGCTTCTCGTGAGTATGCCCCATTGGTTGAAGAGTTATGGAGGGATGCAGCGATCCAAGCTACATACAAGCGAAGAAGTGAGCTAGGACTCCTTCCCAGTGTCGCTAGTTACTTCTTGGAACGGGTAAATAAGCTCTTCACTATCTCTCGTGCCCCCAGTTTTCCAATGGATTGTTAGTATTCTAAGAAGCTGCTTTCTCGTTCTTCAGGCTATTGACGTTTTGTCACCAGACTACGAGCCATCGGATTTGGATATATTATATGCAGAAGGAGTCACTTCGTCTAGTGGTCTAGCTTGTCTTGATTTCTCATTTCCACAGACTGTATCTGAAGAGAATCTTGATCCTTCCGATCACCTTGATTCCTTGCTCAGGTAAGTTCTGATTCCCCTTTTTTCGTTTTATAATATCCAGTCAGTTTCCAAAATATTTGAAGACATTTTTTTGTGTATTTCAGGTACCAGTTAATAAGAATGCCCTCGAGAGGCCTTGGTGAAAACTGCAAATGGATAGATATGTTTGAAGACGTTGGGATGGTTGTGTTTGTTGTTTCAATGAGTGACTACGACCAGTTTTCAGAAGATGGAACCAACAAGATGTTACTCGCAAAGAAACTCTTTGAAAGCATCATCACTCATCCCATCTTTGAGCAAATGGACTTCCTCTTGATACTCAACAAATACGATCTCTTGGAAGAAAAAGTGGAACGTGTTCCTTTGACACGCTGCCAGTGGTTCGAAGATTTCAACCCAGTGGTCAGTCGTCACCGTGGTTCCAACACCGGAAACCCCACTTTGGGTCAGCTCGCATTTCATTACATGGCGGTTAAGTTCAAGCGGTTTTACGCTTCCTTGACCGGGAAAAAGCTGTTTGTTTCCTCGAGCAAGAGTTTGGACCCTAATAGTGTCGATTCATCGCTCAAGTTAGCTATGGAGATTCTGAAATGGAGTGAGGAGAGAACAAACATTTACTTGAGTGATTACTCTATGTACAGCAATGAGCCAAATTCCTTCTCAAATTGATAATTTCACATTAAACAAAAGAGTCTAATGTAAATGGTAACTACTTTCTTGTGTATAGATTTGCCATGTAGATTATAACAAAGTACCGAAGTATCAATTTACAGACCAATCTGTGTACTAAACAGTTTACAATTTAACTGATTCTTCTCTTTTTATGTTACAATTGGGTTTTGTGAAAAATGTATCTAACTTGCTCTTCTGCACTCAACAAGACGTTCTTCACAATCCAACCTCGTTCTTGCATTTGTTTGTTCAGCACGATAAAATCATCTCGCGCAGCTTGCTTACTTTCTCCTGTGAGTAAAGACCAATCTTGTGGCGTCAAGTCTGCAAATGATACATCTCTTCTCTTGATTCTATTGATTCCAAAGGCTTTACGTATGTAACATGTCTGAACAAACCAACCAAAATGTGTTATCAGTTGACACTATTATGAACTTTTACTAAATTGACGATATTCCGTTGAGTCCATACCTGTAACAAACTCGTGATAACGTCTACACTGTTGGCTCCTTCATGCAGACAAATAACGATTCCCGGCTAAATATTTTACAAGTGGCAACGATCAAAACAGAGAATCATGAAGGTTATGAGGACATATAAGTTAACATATAGACAACTCACTTTCGCTGTCCTTCTGAAACCTTGGGAGTGAAGTTCCAAGGTTATGAAGTAACCATCATCATTGCAGAGTGATTGCATTGCCATCATCGATAATGTCGGAATCTGAGCCTTTGGATCTAAGCATCCAATTCTGATGGGCCAAACCCTTTTGCTACCTACAAAGAATATATGAACGAGTCAGCTTATTGACCTGTGATAGCTATTACACGATCTGAAAAGTGAATCGCCTTTAGAGGTTTTTTTTCACCTCTGCTCCCTAAAAGATCAATTCCTTCCTCTTCACTCACTTCTGCAGGAGAAGGTACTTTCCTAAATTCAATCCATCTTTCAAGAATTATTTCAAGCCTATCCTGATAAGAAAAAGAAAAAATAAACTTATAACACAGAGTAGTCACCAGTGTTACCAAGATAAGAAAAAGCTACCTTGGTTAAAGTTTGCAGATTGACATGCTTGAGCCCTTGATAAATGCCAAGGAGATCGAATGTGGAGAAAATCGGATATAGAACGAAAGGTAGACTTGCCTGCAATCTAGCACATTAGCAAGTCAGAAGATTCCAAAACGATCTCGCGAATGGAAAACTCAAACTGTACTAGAATTATCTAACCTTTGGTTGCTTTGGAATATCATATTTAGAAGAACTGCCAGTAGGAGACCAAGGTTATCAAAACACACAGTTTGAATCTGAAAATTCACGAATAAAATCACGGGCATGTATAATGTGATACAAACATAGAAAAGTCGAGTAGGTTCCCTTCAGAAACCTGTGCCTTTGCAGAGACTTCACCAAGGTTATCCGCTACAGCAAAGCTTCGATGTACAGCTGACTGCACAATGTGGAAAACATTGGTTGTCAAACCAAAACCCAAAACATAAAACACTCAAGTCACAGGGAAAATTAAGAACAAGAAACCTTACACCGGTCGCTAAGTAGCCTGACAGGCTAATCTGTTTAGCTATGTTGGCAATGGAAGCAAGCAAAAGGAAGTATTGTGGGAATACTGGAGTCATTAACTCAATTCCAATGCTCATACTAAAGAGTACAGACGTCGAGAACCTAACTCTCTTTGACAAATAAATAACAAAACTTTCAAGAACTACATATTCAACAACAATTAGATGAACGCAACTCCACAAAAGTCAATATACCTTCAAATTTGTATCAAAAGCAGAAGCAAGACTAGCAGTATATATACATCTACTCAACCGTCCAAGCCCATCTTTCAATATCCAATTAAAAGCAGCAGATGAAGCAAGTGACCGAGATTGTCCAATTCCTATAGCTCGAAACATCGCCTGCAGCCACACAGAACACACTAATTTCTCCATAATTAAACTCAAATTAGTAACAAAATTCCAACTTTAAAGTCTAGAAATTCACCTGAGTAGCAAGAACTTGTAGGGCAGAGCTGAAAACTCTGTGCAAAAACTTCCATTTCACATAACTTATATAATTTTTATTGACTTGTTTCGGTATGAAAAAGTCTTTTACAGCTAAAGATAAAAGTTTTATCAATTTCAAGATCCCGTCGTCGAAGCCTAAGCAAAACGACGTCGTATCATCATCAACACATAGCAACTCCAAGGAATCTCCTTTAAGGAAATACCTAGAAACTTTCCCAGACCTTTTGATTAAGATCGGAAGACGACGAGTTACGTTACTCGGAACTACGAGTTCTTCTTTTGAAACTTTTTCGTGCTCAAAATCAATGGAAGTTCTCAGAGACTTGACGAATTTTCTAGAAGAACAATGGGGAAAATTGAAGATTGGATATTGGGTTATTGTTGATTTACATGGGTTTAGAAAAATACGAGAGCTTTGGTTTGCTGAATGCATCAGAGTTGTTAGGGTTTATGGAAGGTTTTGTTTTACCTCTTCTTCTTTCTCTGTAACTCTTTGGTACTGTGAGTGGGAACGATGTGTAACGTTTCTAATGTATTGAGCTATATATGGGCCTTATACACTTGGCCCATTTAGTTTTTTCTTCACGTTCTCGGCCTCATCGTTCATACATTAATAATCTACTCCCAAGACATTCTTTTCTTCTTCTCATGATCACCACGATTTGAGAATTGATCGTTTGATCGGAGATCGTTAAATCGTTCTTTCACTACACTTATGTGTCAAGTATAGTTTATGTTGTTTTGAGTTTTAGCTGTTTGTCTCTCGCTATCTAGTATGAGATATTTTATATTCTTCAAATTAATTAAGATTTTTAAGTTAAAAAATAATAAATATTATTTATATTTCATGTATCCAAAATTTTTTATTTATTAAGTTTTCAAATTTAAAAATAAATTTTTATTGCATTTTTTAATTACAAATTTTCGGAAACGCGTTTCCTACATTTTCATCGTATTTCTAAGAATTTCGAAAACGTTTATGAAACAGAAAATGTATTTCTGATGAAGTTTTTATGTTACCTAGTTTTACAGGTTTGTTTTAATTTCATAGTTTATGTTGTTTTCACATCTACAATGATTTACACAACATATTCGTCAATCTTCATCAAAGAAAAAAAAATTAATCATTTGAATTATGATCATCATATCTCAATGGATGCATAAAGAGAAGCTTTGTGTTTTTGCTATATCGTAAAATGTGCTACTAGACATTAGAAGGTGATTAACAAACTGCAACAAGACTTTTTCTTTTTTTTTAGACTCAAACTTCACGTTAATAAAAAATAACATATTGTAAATATACATTCTACCTAGAGTAGTATTCGTTTTCTATTATATACTAGTTCAGAATATACGTTCTATCTAGATAAGAATTTATCTTCTAATTTAAGTAATCTATACCTTTATGCAGTCCAATAATAAAGGAAAATACATTTTTTAAAGCAACATTTCCCTATTAAGTATTAGATTTCATTTCCTAACTCATATCTTAGTGCTTTAATGCACATGGAAAAGTCAAAGAAGTTTTATTTCTTAGTTTTTTCCTCATGTTTAATGTAGAGGTAAAACTTAAATTGGTTTAATTGCTTTTTGCCTATTTTTATAGTAACTCGAGATAAATTATTTTCTACCATTTTTCTTTTCTCTATTTATGACATCCAATCCATTTTTAGTGTTACAGTGTTTTAGGTTTTCTGTTCTTTCATGAAAATTGATAAACCACATCCAAGCATAGCAGAAAGTAGCATACAAGGAGACATGCAAAAAAATTGTTGTACTGAGGTAAGCCGAAAGGCGATGAAGATCCTAATCCAGGGCACAAGGGAAAGGTGTTGTGATCATGATAATGAATGGTTGATCATGCTCTTTCTGGGCATGTCCCACTAGTGGAATGGAAGAAGTTAGCATTTGGTACTTCAAAGCTAATAAAAAGAAGAAAGATAAAATTTAGGACAAAATACTAGTCTAGATATCTATCCTTAACAAACTACATATGGAGATGTTGTCGATTGCATTGATAAAAAAGAGCAGCAAGTATTTAAGCATCTTCTTTAAAGAAAATTTAATTTGTAAAATTCAAATTATATTTATATTCTTTTATTTTGTTTTAATAAATCATTTTATCTTTAAATTTCTATGTTAATAATATATTTTCAGTAAAATAATAATTCTTTAAAATAAATAAGTGTGACTAAGGTATCTTAAATGAAAAATTTGAACAAAACAAAGAAAAAAAGTTGACAAAAATAAGCAAAGAATAAGAAAAAAAAACAAAACATAAGCATCATATAAGCAAACAAACCAAAACAAGAAAATTATAGGTTCAAATTTGAGACATTAAAACAAAATATAGATAAGTTATTAGTTACTTGTGAAAAATGTAAGAATGCTAAAATTTTGAGTTATTATGGTACTGGTACCCTTTAGTAATAGCTTTGGTGGTTTTTTTTTGCCATAGAACAGATCTAGCTAAACACATATCTAGTTATGTTTTTGTAAAATATACCTTATTTTAGTTTTCTGGAAACTAATATTTATCATATAAAAATATATATAATTATTATACTCTTAAATATTATACAACTATTCTGAATTCGTCATTATTTTTTTTTGTCGTCTATCACATCATTATTATATATATTTAATTTAATCATATTATAGTACTATTCAACTACATGCATTACATTGTAATTACGATGAATAATTTATTCAAACAACGATTCCATAATACAAATTTTTCCGAACATATGGTTATACATGTACGACATCCTCATAATATATATTTTCTCTCCAATATTCAGATTTATGACATACAGTTCTGCATATACATATACGACATTTTCATCAGACTATGACACAGATAGTTTTATGAAATCTTTGATATGCTTTACATCCAATAATCTATCGCATCACTATGAAACGTGTGACATGCTTTGTATCCAATAATATATATGCACATAATTAGTGTAGCCTAGATCGCTAGCACTTTTTTAGCTGGGTGTTGTATGATCACCTATATGCATATAGATAAAAGTTATTTTAAAATGTTTCAGCAATTATATTTAAAACTAGGTTCGTACATATAGCTCAAATCATATTTTTTGTAATTATTTGTATTTAATATTAATAAAATAATTAGTTGTAAAAGTCATGTTGAAATTAATGAATGTAATTGATACAAATACACGAAAAGATGATAATAGTGTTTAAAATTCAAATCATAACATATGCAGAAAATAATCTAACATTTTTTATTAATATGGATGATGTATTGATTTATTTTTTCACAAAAATAGAATCAAACAAAGATGGAAAGTGAAATAAAATGATTAAAAATAATTCATATAATATATTTGGATCAAAAATCTTTTTATTCAATTTGATTGGATATTAACCATTTAAAATTTTTCTTTCTGAAAATTAATTAAATTGTAGAGATTTTCATCTAAAATTTGTATCTTTAATAACTATATTTAATTTTTTCTTTAAATAAGTGTTTTACAAAATTTCATGTAAGATTTAAAAAATTCTTAGTTATTTTTATAAATATACTTCCATAATTTTAGCATTAGAATTATGTAGAATTGTGTTTAGTTATTCTACCCTTAATGAAATGATTAATTTTTTTACTTTTCGTTGATATTTTCATGTAAATTTTAACAAAATTTTTAGTTACTTTCCTAAATGTATTCATGAATATTAAAAACAACAAAAACTAATTTATAAAAATGTTAAAACATAATATTTTTATCATTTACAATTGTTATAGATGCATTCTTCTTATTTACTTTTTATACAAGATAATTATTATCATCTATAATCTTTCCAAATATATTAAATGTTAAAAAATACATTAACTCTTTAAACTATATTTTCTTTTCCAAATCATGCCAAAGTAGTTGTCAATATTTTGTACTCTTCTTATTTCAAATTTATTATTATTATTATTTATTTACTTTTTTGATAATGAATTTCAAATTTATTATGATTTCCCAAAACAAAAAAGATCTCATTAAGCTTTACTCTAAACATTTCATCTATTCGTTTAACTTAACCATTGCAATTCTTGGCAACGTAACCACAATTTGAACCCCTCCAACCATATCCCGTTCCAACCTAGATAGTCGCATGAAATGGGAAGTGAAATAACCATTATCGTCTATAATCTTTCCAAATGTATCAAATGTTAAAAATACATTAACTCTTTAAACTATATTTTCTTTGTCCAAATCATCACAAAATAACTGTCAATATCTTGTACTCTTCTTATTTCAAATTTATTATTATTATATGTTTATTTTTCTGATAGTGAATTTCAAATTTATTATAATTTCCCAAAACAAAAGAAGATCTCATTAAGTTTTACTCTAAAACTTTCATCTCTTCCTTAAACTTAATCATTGCAATTCTTGGCAATGTAACCACAATTTGAACCCCTCCAACCATATCCGGTTCCAACCTAGATGGTCGCATGAACATATTAACTGTCCTAGCTGTCTCCAATGGGACCACCGGAACAATGTTCACCGGCTCATTCCACCCAAAATCCATCGACCCAAAAATCCCAATATTTCTCCAATCCGTCAAACATAATAACCCATCTCTTTTTCCATTGATTGTCAAATTCATCTTGATGATAGTTTCTGTGTTTGCAAGCTCTTCTTGGAGATACCCTTTATCATTAGCCTTTTTCTTTGCTTCTTTTATGAGTTTCACAATGTCTGAGATTGTAAATTCTTCCACTTCTCTTGCGGTTAATGGCACATACATATCAATATATGCGTTACCGTAGTAACCATCGGGCAAAGGTGGATCCACAGCGTTTCGGATTCCTACGGATAAAGCCAAAACTGTGACTCCATCTCCATCCAAATTGAGAGCTTTAACTCTTGACTTCCACAAATATGCTCCTATAACTTCGAATGTTGTGACTGTCTCATTAGAGAAGTTGTACTCTTCCAGTGTAGCCTCTTTCAACCTCTTTATGCTCTCAGCTCTAATATTTATTTTTTCACTTACCTGTTTACATGTATAAAAACGGGTGAAGTTAGAAATATTAATTTAGAATAAAACATAATATATTAGTAAAAATTAGAAGATTTAATATTCTTTTGATTGTTATGAAAGCTGTGTTTTTGAAATATAGTTCTAGCCAGAAGTGACGATCACAATAGTCTTATGCGAAAAGAATTATTTTGAGATTTCTTTACAAAATGTTATAACAATATCTATGTAGTTTTTTTTTTAAATTAATATTTATTATATTTAACATACACATGTTAAAAATATTAATGAATTGGCTAATCCAAAAATCATGCGTTTTTGAAAACAAGTTTTGTTTCTTTTCTTTTTTTGGCAAAAGACAAGTTAAAATTCATGCAATAATTAAATATTTTGTATTTAATTGATGAATCTTTTCCAAAATTCCATTTTCTTAGTTTTACTTTCCAAAAATATTACAACTTAGAGAAAAAGCACCAATAATACCTCATAATGTTTTTCTTAAGAAGTGTCCATATACACTTTTAGTAAAGAATTTGAAATTTTTAAAGTATTTTTTACTCTTTTAAATAGATTATAATACTTCTTAAATACAAAACATGAAATTTAATATTTTATGAAATTTCTTATTGTTACTCTATGCTTAATTAGTTTAATTTGCCTCTTTATTAATTCCTACCAAATGTAATGATATTTTCGAAACTACCTAACATTAGGAATGATAGTATGTGCAAACATACCCAATCGTCGGTAGGTAAGAATGGCGATGCAGCCGTGTCGCCGCCAGGAAGAAACGGAGATTGATCATCTTCAGGCTTCCCTACGAGTCTCTCTCTTTCCCAAACCGGCGTCAGCGTCGGTTTCTTCTTCCCGCCGGCCAACTCCGTCAAGGCACACATGATATGACCTTCTCCATATCCATCGCACATTGCATGTGACATCGCCATCCCTAAGATGAATCCTCCACACTCAAATTTGGTCACCTACCACATGATGCAACACCCAAATTGATTTATATCGTTTTAGAAAAAACTTCAAAATGGTTTATAAATATCCTACAATCATGTTCAACCAGACCGCATGTATAAGCACAAAATTATTTAGATGATACCAAACCGGTCTAAAAAAAGATGCGGAATTTGCAGCTTTCAGGTCGGATCATGCATGAACAATTAACATACTTATTCATAGTTATTTAGAAATAAAATTCTAAAACTACAAATCCAGTTATTTTATGAAAATGAGCCTAGTAAAAATAGTTATTTATCATCATACTTAAAGTTTATATATTTTGATTTATTTAATCTTAATTTTTATAATTCCGACATGATCAAATCTACAGAATAAGTTTCATTTTCCCCTATGTTAGTGAATGTAATGTTCGTCCTTATATGGTTTATGTTATACCTTTAAAGCGAAGGGTGCATAACCATCCTTATCCACATGAAGTTCAGGCAAGAATTCCAAGGCCGCATCCGAGTCAATGTTTTCTAGATTCTTCAAAGAAGAGAGTTCCACATTTGCATGGGCCACCGTGAACGCTACACCGCCTCCGTCGCCACCGCAGCATAATTGCAGCTTCCGATCATTCTCCCGCCGCTTCAAACTCCCTGAAAGTGGAAAGTAATACACAAGAAGATCGGACAAAGCCTCCCTAAGCAAAGATTCAGGCTGATGATCATCATCATTAACGTTTTTGGCTTTGAAAACGTAACATGCCTTGTAAATAACTTCATTGTAGGGATCATTGTCAAGTGTTGAAAGAGAAAGAGTTTGTTGAGGAATATGTTTTGAGGGTTTCACCATTTCGGTGAGTTTATTCTCGACCATTAAAGGGATCGATGAGGCCATGTTTTATTTGCTAAGTGTTTTGAGTCTTTTGACGAGTATAAGTGTCTTTTATAGACAAGATTTTGGGATTTGTCTCTTCGATCGGAGAATTCGATTGTTGTATACCGGAATCATATTTTCTTACAAAATTTAATTGGTTAATTATAAAATTCATCACTATTATATATATATATATATATTTTGGTTAAAATCAAGATACAATCACAATCTTTTTGATGTTTTCAAAAATATATGGACACGTGTTATTGTATAACACAATAAAATGGACACATTTATTGATATACATATATTGGGTATATATATAATCGAAAAACGTAAAATCTAGGGTAAAATAAATGATAGAGCAGGTTTTGGCGGGTAATTCCGGATTAGTCACCCAAATCATGTTGGCCACGTTTAACGTCAAACATTATAATAATTAACAACCGTCACGTCTTAATACTTTAAGCATGTTAACCTTTTTCATAACCTATTCAAACAAACATAAACTAAAGATTGTCTACTTATTATACCTTTTTCAAACAGATATTAAAAAAACTTTGAAAAGAACCAGCTGTACCTAAGTTGTATAGGTCATATACCCAACTAGTGCGTTGAGTTTCAAAATAAGAAAAACGTACAAAATAAAATAAAATGATCATTGAATCTGGATTAAACCGAGCTAATGGTAACTCGACAAATAATCTGGATATTTACGAAACTACCACTGAATTAGTTGAGCAACGAGCTAGTCGCGTGTGCCGTGATCTACTCGAGTTGGTCCAAACCTTCATCTGTGTTCCAAATGTCTTCTCTTCTATGTGCATGAAAAAAACTCAAGACCAAAACTTCAACAAACAAGATACTTCTTTTTCTTTTTATTGAAATGTTAAATTTACTAATCAACAAAAAAAATACAAATGAAATTGGTAAGATTGTAAATCCTTATGAGATCTAGGACGAACCATGTCCGCACGATTTGAACCATCTTTGAAGAAGAAATGCAAGTTTTGGCGAGTCTTGGTAGCGGAGGGAGCTCACCTTGTTCCGAATGACTTTGTCAATGGTGCGGATAAGGTGGCTAGATGGCTGGAAAATTTGTTGGTGCCACCTTATGTTAAGCGAGAAAAGATAGAAGAAGCTTTGGAGATGCAGATTATTCCTATTGATAGGCACGTTCAATTCTTCTCAGTGGTCTTTGCAATGAGGTTATCTCTAAAGACAAGAAAGTAGAAGAACTATAGGAGAAAATTTCGGGAAAGTCTAGCTTGGTGAGGCAGCATTGTATGATTAGTATAAATTCAAATTCCTAAACCCACCAAGATCAAAACAACATAGTGTGATGATGATGCTACAATGTGACTTTGGTTTTGTTATTGTGATACTGTGAAACACTCACTCTTTGTAGATAACGAGATAGACAAAAGGCATCTCAAACGGAAACAGAAATGGTTGGGAAGAGAGGAAGAAAAAGATTGGGAAACTTCTCAATGCTACAATGGTTTAGATATGACAAAGGAGGCTTATATGCTTGATACTCAAGAGGCAAGAGAAACAGAATACAAAATCTATGGTTTCTCCATTTATGAACATTGAGGATGATCTAGAGTAGTAGTATAACAAAATGCCTCAAGCTTAATGTCTGGTTAGAATGATTTGTCCTACAAAAGCTAATCTTTGGTACAGATTCAGGGGTTTTATACATAATTTAATTTACGAAAACATATGACTTAAATGAGGTTTACTGTGAGAGCAAATGATTAACTTTGTTCCCTTCTCCAAAAGTGGAACGTTTGGCCAAGCATGTTTTGCTTTCCAGATTATAAGAATTGTCCTCCTATCTGATATTCTTAAGAAACCGAAACAGAGCAAAACAAAAAACTATATGGCAAATCTCAGTTCACAGTTTTGCTTTTACCCTGCTTCCATTTCCAGAATAGCGACCGAGCTGTAGAATGTTAGTGGCTCACGCATTGTCAAAAAAGGCGAATTCTTGATGCATTGGTCATGCCTCTTTGAGTTATATTCAAAAAGTTTCTGGCTTTTGTTTTCAAAGAACGCATTACGTCTCTGAATCTTCTGCATCTTCTTCAATTACAGTCGGGAGCGAGCCTTCTCTTCTGTAACTGGGGTTTAGGAACTTGGCAACAAAAGCCCATAGCTTATAAACATCCTCAAAGTTTGTCAAGAAGCTGAGAGAAGCTGTGACAACCTCAAATCTCACAAACCCATGTTTTCCACCATGCTTACCAGCTTCTCTCTGCAGATGTACTGAGCTATCTTCCTTAATCCTAGCACCCCCATGATGATTTCTCGGGATATCCATTATGCGTATGTGACTCAAGATACCAATACCAAGGGATACTCCTTCTTTCTCAGCCAGTTTAAGAACAACCTCTGGACTTACAAAACCTTTGCTTTTGTCTTTCACATTAAAAGCAACTGCTGCTCCTCTTTCATACTTTATCTTCGGGCCATAAATCTGCACAAGATTCATGTGTCTGCCACTACCGTCACCGCTTGATTCAGGCACTTTCAGCTGTAGCAAAGAGATTACAAGCCAGTTAATCAGAAATCTGAGCCTAGTTGTGGTTTTATTAAGACCTAACATATTCACATGATCGATATGGCTGCAAACAATCTCGGGTTCCCTTCTGTCCCAATCATCCTCATTCGGGTTTTCACCATCACTTTCATCATATACACTGGCCAGACAAGCTTCACCTTGGTCGAGACTATGACTAACACGGTCCACGGTAAAGGAAACTTGTGTTCCTCTGCTCAGTTGTTCATCTTCCACACCCAAAAGCCTCCCACCAGTACCCCTTCTACCCAATAACCTAAACTCACCTTCTGTTTCTCGTCTAATTGCATTCTCTTTCATTTCTGAGGAAATCTTGGAGGTTGAGCCATTTGATCCAAAACCAGATCCTGCCCGATACATAATGTTGCCGCAGTTTTCTTCCTGTATCTCTTGAATATGGATATTATTAGAGTTCCTCAGATTCCTTGATGGCGTTAAGTTAGTCTCCTGCGAAACTGACATTACTGCAGCATCAAACGAGAGGACATCTTTACCATCATACATAGGACTGCTGTAACTCTTTGCTACCGGTTTTGGTGATTGCCGTTTGCTGGTAAACCAAAACGGTGGCAATGGAGAGGCGATTTTATGGGGGTTCAAGTGACCTGCACGGTCAGACCCAAGCGGACTTTGACCCAAATCGATCCAAAACGAATTATCAGATGACTCATCTTCACTGAAAGCTGGGCTTTTCATCAATTCTCCAACTGAAACGCTTTCATTTTCTTCAAATATGGTGCTACTAGTCCCATCTCTATCAGATATATTATCTTCTAAAAGCTCTGTCTCAAACACATCCCTCACTTGTGCTGAAGTGTATGCACCAGAAAACACAGGCATCTGAGAGCCTCTACGACCAGCTTCCATGGTGGCAGGTTTATCACCATTTGTACCAACATCATGATCTTCAAGACCAACCAATCCGTCCAAACCATCTATCGAATCACTCAAATATAATGGATATTGAGGTATGATCTTCACAATTCCTGATCCTGTTTTCCCAGACTGACTCTGAAGATTACCCATCACCGACTTCTTAATCAACAGGCAACCAAAACCTGTAGGATCATGCCCAAATACTTTATAGAACGAGGTGATGATAAACTCTGGTCGAAACAACGATAACCCGAGCGAATCCATATCTTTGGGACCTAAAGAACCAGCATCAAGCAACACATGCCAATTGTTCTGCTGAGCCAGAGACATCCACTGGTAAGAGTACTTAGAACCCGTAACCCTAGACTGCGCAGGAAACACAAACAACCCAACCGCAGAATCTTTTTTCTTCCTCTTCTTATAAGACAAACGCTTCTTCAAATCCGTCGAACACAGCTTCAAAGTTGGCCATTTAAACCAAGCATTATAAGCTTTCGCGCCTTTCTCTCGCGCAGTCTGAGCCATCCAATTCACAGACTGACTCTCATGATCAAACATTGTCAAAAGCCGCTTATTCGTATGAAAAGGATAAGATTCCGCAAGCAACCTAAACGCAGAGCCTCTACTTACAGTGAAAATAAGACCATACTCACTCTCAGGTATATTCAAATAATCCATAATCCTAGTCTTGAGATCATGTTCCACAGTTCCACTCTCAGCTCCACCATAAAGCGCATGGTTACTCAAATTGGCAGTAATCTCAGACAAACTAAACGTACAAGAATCCCAATAATGCAGAGTCTGAACATACGAAAAAAGCCCAAATCCACAGTAATCAAGACATACCTTTGCATCTAATAAATGAGCATACTCCTCAGATCTCAATTGATCAACTTTCTCAGATATCTCATACTTTGGATACATAATAAGAAACTTATTAAAAGCTTCAAGAAGCTCAGGTATGGCATCTTCAGACTCAAAAATTCGTTCAGCAGCTAAAGCAGTTGCTCGTAAGAACTCACGTTGAGCGTGTAACCTAGCCAAGGATCTAGAACGACCCAAGCTCTCATCTTGATTCTCTTTTTCAACTTCTTGAGATTGCAAAAGTGACCCATTCTCAGATGCTTCTTCTAAAGCTTCTCTAAGCTTATCTTCATACAATTTTCTAATCACTGAAGCTTTTCTTCTGACATCAATTGATGAATCAGACTCATTTCTTCTTCTACTCTTACTCTTATCTAAGATCAGAGCAGCACAGTGATGAATTTGCTTCCACAGTGGAAAATGCATTAATCTCGATTTCAAAAAGCTTCTCTTTTTCAGAGATTTGAACAGAGGAAGCAACCAAAAAAGGTTTCTTTTATTTTCTCTTGCCCATAAGAAAAACCCTAAAAATAAAGATCTTGAAGCAAATCAAAGAGAAGCCTCTAAAAACGGAAACTTTCACTCAACCCACAAATTATGTTTTGAAAAAAATGAATTTTACGAGAAAGAAGCAGAATTTCAACAAACCCCTAAAACAGATCCCAGAAACTTTGTTAAAGAAATGAAGAAAGATGAAACTTTTGTGAAGAAAAGGTTTTGGATTTTGGTTACTGTTTTAGAAGATTAGAGAAGAAGATGATAATAAATGCAAAGCTGACTCCTTTCACCACCAATCTCTCGTTTTCATTTACTACTACAACTCTCTCTCTCTCTCTCTCTCTCTCTCTCTCTCTGTGCCTTCCCTTTACAGTTTCGGTCAAAAAAGGCATTGACTTTTTTCACAGAAGCAGAGTAGTGGTGGCTTTGGCTCCTCTTGTGTGTTAGGGTTTTTGAAGCTAAAATTAATTCAATCTCTGTAATCAGTTTGAATTTTCTATGAAGATGATAGATACATTAAGCTCGTTATGTGCATTCATAAATTGTATTTTCATATAATTAGAAGTTTCTGCTTATTTTACTGAGAGAAAAACAAATCAAAATGATATTTTTATTCAATAAATAATATTTTTGTCTTATTTTGCCTGAAAACACGTATGAATTAGTCAACTTTGCCGGTAAAGTAAAAAATGTAATTACTGTCTTTGGATTGTATAAGCTTGTTTTGGTAACTAAGGAATATAATTAGGTATACTGAATCCTGACCAGAATAATTGAATTTCTTTTTTAACTCTATCAAAAATAGTCAATTTAAGAGAGTAAAAAGCTGTGATTTAGATATGTTGGGAGTGTTGGGTGAAGAGATAAAATATATATGTGTATTAAATATATTATGTTGAGAATCGTGGGAAGATTCTTGCTCCTTTTAGACTCCACATTAATGAAAAAGATTTGCAGACTTTTTATCCAAATAGCTAAAAGAATTCAACGTGTAATCATAATTAACCAAAAGAATTCTACGTGTTATCATTAGTTCTTTATTCGGAACAAATTGGCAAATGACATAATAGTATTTGTTATCCCTAGCCTGTATATTTCTAGAAATGACTTAATATTGGTGATTTTTTCTAAAAGTTTACTTTTTCTGATACAAAAGTTTGGAAAATTTTCAGAGACTTCTTATAAGTTATGAATAATAAATATATGAGACAATTATACGAAAGTAGAGATTCCGCTATTTGTAACTCTAGATTTACACCATGTGCGTTGGGCGGGAATTAGTTTTAAAATAATAATAATATAAATAGTTAAACATAAATATAATCATTTAAATTTAGAAAATAAATCTATATAAACAAAAAATATTATCAAACATTATACAATATATATTGTCGAGGTTATTATTTTTATTTATTTTGGGAAAACAATAAATCGTTAGATTTTGCTATAACTAGTTCAAGTAATACTTTTTATCCATTGAAGTAAACTCATTATACCATAAGAGAATTTTTTCCCCAAGTCATTTATGTCCAAATTCAAATATCTCATCTCATTTACCACACTTATATTGCCAAACAATTTAGTTTGGTTTTAAACCAAATAATCCGATCAACTAAAAAAGTAATCTATTTTTTAAATACTCAATCATTTCACATAGAAAATAAGATTTAAAATATTTTTATACTCATATATGTGCATGCATACATTGTAGAGAGATTTCGTCAAAAAAAGTTTCTAACATTTTTGCAGTATTATTTCTTTCTTCATCTTGCAAAACACACTGGTTTGATTCCCGACGACTACTCTTTTTAAAGTTCTCTTCATTCACGTATAACAAATGGAAATGTCGATTGATTCTCAATCCAAATCAGAATTACATCTTCATTTTTATATTTTTATACTCTATTTTTTTATTACTTACATGATCTTCATGCTGACTTGAGCGTCAAAAAATTTAAGGAGAAATACCCAATTGTGGTGCATGTCAAATTTACTTCATAGAGATCTTATTTTATCTTTGGAAATGTTTCTAAATATATTTGTTTTTCCATTAAATCTTGACATTTTGACATTCATTTCGTCACTAGATTCAAATGTTTATATAATTTTCATCATTTTAATATTTTCTACATATGTTATTTATCTTCTCTTATATTTATGTTTATTCTTTTAAAAGTTTTAATTCATTTATATTTTAAGTTTTTCAATTATCTAAAAACTTATTTTTACCACAGACTTTCAAAAATATAAGTTTCATTAACTTGTCGTTTCAATAATCTTTTCAACTTTTTCCTTTATTTTTACTTTTTTTATCATTAACTATCTAAATTATGGTCATTAACTATTATAGTTATGTAATTTTTATTAAAAATAATTGTTTTAAGGATGCATTTAATTTTATGATATGATTTTTCTCAGTAGATGATATGGATGATGATGTGGAGACGATAAATAGAGAGAGAGAACTCTCCCATTATATATACTAGATTTATACATATGTGTGTTGCACAAAATTTAATTTAAAACTACTTACAATACGAATCATTTGAATTTTAAAAGACATTTATTGTCGAAAATATTTTTTTGTCAATTTTTTTTCACCATTTTTTCACTACCATTCCTTCTGTCATCTTCCAAAACGCATTTTTATGTTATCTTTCCTCAAATATAACAAATAGGATTCTGAACTAATTCTTAGTCTATATCAAAATTATATTATGATTTCTATCTTTCTATACTTTTTTTTTGTTTATCAATTGCATGATCTTCTTGTTGATTAAAGCGTCAAAAAATTTTAGGAGATATATTTAGTTGTGGCCGCATGGTTTCTCTGACTATATTATGTTACATGTCAAATTTACTTCCGAAAGATTTCATCTATTTTGGACATGTTCTTAGATATATTCGATTTCCCTTTATCTCGATCTTTTGACACTAATTTTGTTATTAAATTCCAATACTTTTTATAATTTTCTATCATTTGGTATTTCATTTCTTTATATTAATTTTTTTCTCAATTTTTTATGTTTATGTTGTCCATTAACTTATGCTTATAAAACTATAAAATGTAATTTTCATTAACTTGTGTTTTTTAAAACTTTTTTTTACTTTTGCTTCTTTTATCATTAATTCTCTTAATGCTTATTAACTAATTATTTAAGTAATTCTCATTAAAATTATCTTTACAAATGAATTAAATTAATTAAAAACATAAAAATTAAAAAAATATATTATTTGATGAAATGGTTTTTTCTTATTGTGTTCGATGATGATTTAGAACTTTATATTTAGACATACTTTTTCCTATTATATATATGATGATTTATAACATTTATCAAATCTTCAAAGTTTTTTTTTTAACACCAATCTTCATATTTGCAATAAGTAATTCCGCTATATGTTTTAAACGTACCAAAAACATAACTAAAACGGAAATGCCATTAATCTAAAAAACCAGTTTTTTTTTTACGTTTTATGATTTTCATAAAAATACTTTATCCAGCTCAAATGTTTCTGTTATTAGATCATTCAATTATTCTACAATTTATTTTACTATTTAGGTTACATACTAGTCAAATACTAAATATTATGCCAATGTTAACCAAATAGTTTTTATTTTCTAAATTAACAAAATAGTTTCTATTTAACCCTTAAACTAAAATTTTAACCCTTAAACTAAAATAAAATGGTCATTTTTATAATTTTGAAAACGTTAGTCATTTTTTATAATTTAGTTTTCTTAAGATTATCTTTCAGGATAAATATATTAACTAGTGTTTAAACAGAAGAGTCTTCTTCTTCTTTTGGCTAAATAAAACAAAGTCTTCTCTTTTTTTTTGGATAAATAAAACGAAAGAGTCTTACAAAGATTACTTTGGCTCCTTCGACGCTGCCTTAGTCTTCCACCAATGCTATCTTGATTAGGCTCAAGAGCCGCTTTCCTCTTCCTTCTCGTTTCTCGAACAGTCGCTGAGTTGCCACCTTTAGCTCTGTCCCATCGCATAAGTACTGGTTCTGAGTTTAACCACAAGAGTCTGAGTTCCCTCAGGAAGCAAGTAGCTAGCTGGTCCTGTCATCTCTTCAGTTTTTGGAGGATGATCACCAATGTGAGCACATGAAGCTTCTTGTTTATCCTGTGTTGGTGGCTCAAGAAATCACCATTTGGTACTTCTTCAGGGAGATCGCCATTCTGATTTTCCATATCCTGAAGCTTTAGTTGTTCTTCAGGGAGATCATCATCAGCAATTTGGGGAAGTGAGTTTGCTTCTTGAAAGGAAAGTGATCTCTTTGCAGAAGCTTGATTTGGAGTTGCATCTTCAGTTTGCACTCGTTTGGTTTGAATCAGATAATGTGCAACAGACTTGTACCCGAGTTGAGCTATCTGAAACAATCCCAACAAAGAAAGAAATCTTCAGCTCTCGACTTTATTCAATAATCGAAAAACACACAAGATCATGCAAATGAATGAATTAATGATCGAAAGAACAACAAACCCTTCGGTAAATCGGGCCAATTGGAAACCATCCTTTATGATTCCGGCACAAACTGCAATTACAAATTCCACGACAAGCAGGGCAAGTCCAGTTTGGATTCTCCAAAGCTTCAAGCACATGTTCACCATACCTGTTCATCAACAACATTTAAATACATTCACCACCAATAATAGAATAACTCCATTTTTAATGATCTTATTAAGTAACACCCAACTCATGTACAAACAATCTCCACATAATTGTCCTTGAACCAAGTTGCATTCACTGCATTGTGTGCGATAACCAAGCGTCTTCTGCCTGTAAACACACACACACAAAGAAGCATTAAGCAAATTTCATTTCACAAAACTGTAGTATTCACAAATGGGTTTGGTTTCTTACCTGCACTGGTGACAAGTCTTACCCTTAATAGGATCATAAATCCGTTTCCCATCCTTATCATAACCATCAACAAAACAAATCCAGCTTCGTTTTGTATTCCCAAGAAGATTCTCATGTTCCTCTGTGTAAATCTCAGCCCTTGGCCCTTCACCAATCACCATACTCCCTCTAGTTTTATAAGAAATCGATCTTCAATTGTAAAAACACTTTAGAGAATTATAAGAACTTTTTTTCTTATTAAATTTAGAAAATCTCACTCGAAAAACTAAACTTCTCTCTTAACCTATTGTTATAACTCAATGGTAGTTATCTCTTGTTTTTCTTGATAATCAATGTCACAACTCAACATTGATATATATAGTGTTAGCACACATTTGCTAAACTTATTCCTAGTAGAATTAGAAATCTCCTAATTCAATTTCTCTTAGTTAACAATTATCATATCCTAACACATATAGGATTCTTTAGATTGCAAGCTAACCTAATCTTCAAGCTTATCCAACATTCAACCCCTTAAGTTTCAACTCGGCCTCACACGATGAGAGAACAACAATGCCTTGTTTTTGTGAACACCAAGTAATCGGTGACGATCCAAAGTAGAATATATGACATATAATGCTTCTTCCATCATCTTGGTCAATATTGTGACTACTATCACTAAATCCAATGATCTTTTTTGATCCTTCACGATTAAACTTCAAGCCAAATACAACAATTCCCTTAAGATATTGTAGTATTTGCTTCATTATTTCACCATGTGACTTACGAGGACTTTGCATATACCTGCTAGCAACTCCAACAACAAATGCCAAGTCTGGCCGTGTGTGTTATAACTACCGCAAGCACCTGACGTTTCTTATATAACATGTAGGATTTATCTCTGTTTCTTCTTGTGCCTTTGAAACTTTCAGTCCAAACTCAATAGGAACTTGAGTAGGATTACAAGTTTCTAAGCCAGCTTCTCTCAAGATCCTCCGCGCATAGCCTTCTTGTTTAATTTTGATTCCATCTTCAGCTTGATGTACTTCAATACTGAGATAATAAGTGAGTCTTCCAAAATCTGACATCTCAAACTTTGATGACATCCCATTTTTGAATTCACTTATGACTTTGAGTTTACTAAATGCTTCACTCTTCTCTTTTATCATCGTCCACATATCTCTTGAAAAATCATCTATGATGATAAATATATATTTGTTATGAGCAATGGTTGGTGGTGTTATTGGGCCATATAAGTTAGTGTGTAGAAGTTGTAGGGGTTTAGAAATCGAAACATAGAGACCTTTGGAAAAGATTGAAGAGTTTGTTTTCCAACTAAACAAGACTCACACAATCTTTTTTCTTTTCTTATTTCCAGCAAGCCGCAAACTATCTCTTGTTTGGACATATCTTTGATTGTTTGAAAACTTATATGTCCTAACCTTGTGTGCCACCTCCAAGCATCATCTTCAATCCTCGTGTGTAAGCATATCGGTTTTTCAATCTTGAGACTAATTTTGTAAAGTCTATTAGGTGACCGTATGACCTTTATCAAAAGTCTTCCACTTGGATCATGGAGCGTCAAGTAGTCTTGACTCATCCTAACATCATACCCAACTTCTGTAACTTGTCCGAAGCCCAAGATGTTACTTCTAAGTTTAGGAATATAATAGATACCGGTAACAAGTTTTTGCTCGTCCGTTTTGCTTTGAAAAATGATTGATTCTTTCCCGTTTATATCCACATAAGAACCATCTCCGAATTTTACCTTTCCTTTGATGTTCTCATTGAGGTCCAAAAAATATGTCTTGTTGCCGGTCATGTGATTACTCGCCCCTTTATCAAGATACCAAAATCCTTCTTCCCTTTTCTTGGTTTCATAGACCTTTGGTATGGGATTCTCCTCGTTTAAGAACACAATTTCATGCCATTCTCGTCTAGATCCTCTTCTTTTTGATCCCACAAAGCTTTGTTGTTCCGAATTTGTGAATAAAAATTTGCCTTGAGTTTCTCCGTGATTCTTCTCATCGAGAATTCTTTCTTCATAAGCTTTAAGTTTTCTAATAATATCCTCATATCCTGTTGTGTTCAAATGTAGAACTTGCTCGAGAGAGGCTGTTATTTGGATGTATCTGCTTTTTAGTAAACTATTGAGGAATTTCTTCACAAGTTTGGGTTCCTCTATCGTTTTTCCAAGAGAGTCTGACTTAGAAGCCAGCTCTGATAACTTTTCCGCAAAACTATCTATTGTATCCGAGTCCCTCATTTTAATTCTTTTAAACTCGGACATGAGAGTTTGGAGTCTCGCTTCCTTGACATGATCGGTACCTAGATGACGAGCCTTGATTGTTTCTTATATCCCTTTTGGAGAGTCTTGGTCGCCTACCTACAAAATAAAAGCCTCCAAGATGGATTGAAACAACAATCCTATTGCGACATCGTTATTATCGGATTTAATTGAACCGGGTTCAACAGTTTCCCACACCTTATGAATTCGCAACATAACTTTCATCATCATGGCCATACCGTATAGTTTGATGAATTTAGCGTAGGACATTGGATCGAAGAGGGTATGAATTCCTTTGGTAGAGAGGGAGTGATGGCATCTCCCATCGCTTGGTCACGTCTTCTCCTTGTTCTGCTTCGAGATCGAGTTTCTTAACAAATCAAAGAACCTCAAGCTCTGATACCAATTCTAGTTTTATAAGAGAAATTGATCTTGAATTGTAAAAACACTTTTAAAGAATTATAAGAACTTCTTTTCTTATTAAGTTTAGAAAATCTCTCTCAAAAAACTAAACTTCTCTTTTAACCTATTGTTATAACTCAAAAATGGTTCTCTCTTGCTTTTTTTTATAATCAATGCCACAATTCAACATTAATATATATAGTGTTATCATACTTTTGCGAAACATATTTATAGCAGAATTAGATATCTCCTAACTCAAGTTATCTTCTCTAACAATTATCTTATCATAAAACATATATGATTCATTAGACTGCAAGCTAACCTAATCTTTAAACTTATCCAACACTCCATTTGTTAGATGTTTTCTTACCCTTCATATTCTTGCCTTCATTGTAGATAACTGGAGCCGTGTTCTCCAATCTGACAATCACATAAGAAACAATCACTCATAAACCCTAATTCAACTCAAAAAACCTAATTTTGATTCATAAACAAACTCTAATTTAAATTCATCTTTCAACAGAGACAAACCGATTGAACGGAAGAAAAAATCATAAACCCTAATTTCAACTCAAAAACCCTAATTTTGATTCATAAGCCCTAATTCAAACCCCTCTTTCAACAGATACGAACTAATTTAACTGAAAACAAAATCGCAAACCCTAATTTCTACACAAAACCCTAATTCCGATAGTGAATCAAAGAGATTTACCGAGAAGATCGACGAGAGGCTGAGGAGGAGGTGTTGATTTCTGAGCCGGGTTAGGGTTACCGAAATGCCTTTTAACGGGACGAGTCTCGTATTTTAGTTTGAAAGAGAGATTCAAGATGCCGAGGTTTTGCATCCTTTGAAGATTCTCTTTTATTCTCTCTTCTCTGCATTTCTCGTAGAGAGAAACCTCTGTGGTTCCTTCGATTGCTACTTGGTTAGGGTTTGATTTGGGTATCGGACCTTCAGCTTCAGTTCCTATGGTGATATTGATTCTCAACTGGTTTCAGATTTTGCAGAGCTCTCTGTTTCTTCTCTCAGTCTCCGAGTGCTCTGGAGAAATTATATTTAAAGTTGAGATTTTTATGATGCTATGTTACAACGGTCGGATTTTTTTATATTTGAAAATGTGGAGAAAATTTGGGAATTGGGTTGGTGGGATTATTAGCTTCTATAGCCTACCTTTACCTTTTTTTAATTGTAGAATACAGCTAAATAGTGGGATTATGGAAAGTTGTAAGATTTTTACTTTTACAGTTTTACAGAAATTATTATCCAAAATAGTTTTTTACTTTAATTGATGTAAAATTATTTATCTAATTTCTTAAAGAAGTAATAAAATTTTCTACTTTTGAGTAAAGTTTATGGACTGTTGAAAGTTTGAGAGTCTTACATTTTCAACCAAATTAACACCTAATATTCATTTTTATGAATATAATTTCATAATAATAAAATTTTTACAACCCAATAGAATTGGAGATTTGAATGGGATCGGTTTGATTAAACCAAGTTATAAAATAACCGGGAACCAAAAGAGACAAACACCTAATATTCTTTACAAGGAACATAATCTACAATTACTGATTTACATAAAAATAAAATTGTTATGTGCTTTGCTTTAACTTCTAAAACAAATTTTTTTGGATGAAATTTTAGTTACTATTTAAAATTGTTAGGGATTAGAGTCGAACGATTGTTGTTGTTACATGAGTTTGAGTATGTCTTACCAAGATTTTATTTTTTGTTTCAATATTCCACTGGGAACAGGAATTCAGTTAAAACACGTGTCTTTTTTGTAATGAAAACATACTAAATTAATGTTGTAATGAAAGAAAACAAATTAAACTGCTAGGTCATTTGGCACATAGCCTATTTCTTTATCAAAAACACCCATTTGTTAGAGTTTTTAATATGTACGATTAAACAATAAGAAGAAAAACTATATTTTGGTTGTAAATTGTAAATATGAAAATTTAGCCCGATTTGTATTTTGATTTATTTTTTATGGCACTACTAACTTTAAATTGTTACCACTAGCAATTTATCTTCTTTAAAATGGATACTATTATAATTCTTGTTCCAACAAGTTTGAACTACTTGGATTAATTATGAGTCTAAATCCATAGAGTTCAAGCACCCACCGAATTAAAGGTCGCGTCGTTATTTTCTCACAAGCAAAAGGAAAAACTAGGCCACGTTGATGAACCACCACTTGAAAAATCTTGAAAAATCAGTCAAACCAAATTCAATTCAACCAATTAAACACAATCTCACAAGTTTCCTTTCGATCCCAAACAAACAACACTTTTTTATTATTTATATAAATCTCAATGAAAAACATCCACATTTATCAAAATCATCAAGAGATATGGCTACAAGAGCTTCTTCTTCAAGCAGAGTCTCAGCCATGAACTTTACTCTCTACTTTGCTTTCTTCTTCTTCTCAACTCTTAGAGCTTCAGTGGAAGCTGCTGGTCGTGGAGTTAACAATAATAACAAAGGCGGAGGATTAGGAGCTTCGTTTATATTTGGAGATTCTCTAGTCGATGCTGGAAATAATAATTATCTACCGACGTTGTCTAGGGCCAATATGAAGCCTAATGGTATCGATTTCAAAGCCTCCGGAGGCAATCCTACCGGCCGGTTTACCAATGGCCGGACCATCGGTGACATCGTTGGTACGTACAAAAATGGATAAAATTACATCAATATATTCTATAACCATATATAGTAAATGCGATATGTGGTATACATTATTAGTCAAGATATGATGTTCAACTAACACACCTAAACATTTACGTTGACGTTTAATTGATTTTTTTCTTATGTAAAACCACAGTACTATTAAAATCAAATAACGGATAGAAAATACAAGTCCGGAAGTTTATAAAAGTTTTAGTAAACAGGAACGTTTATATGATCTATACATGTTGAATTATGTTATGAATGGTCCTAAAACGTTTAATTTAATATATGGTTTTCAGGGGAAGAACTGGGTTCAGCGAACTACGCGATCCCATTTTTGGCACCAAATGCTACTGGAAAAGCTTTATTAGCCGGTGTGAATTACGCATCTGGAGGAGGAGGAATCATGAATGCCACCGGGAGAATCTTTGTAAGTACAGAATTTTTTTTTTTTTTTTATCATATTTGGATTTGAAAATGTCTTAAATTTTGCTATAGGGTTGTGAAATTTGACGGAAATGTAATATTGGTAGGTGAATAGGTTAGGTATGGATGTACAAGTTGATTTCTTCAACACTACAAGAAAACAATTCGATGATCTACTTGGAAAAGATAAAGCAAAAGAATATATAAGCAAGAAATCGATATTTTCAATCACTATTGGAGCTAACGATTTCCTCAACAACTATCTATTCCCACTTCTCTCTGTTGGAACACGATTCTCTCAAACTCCTGATGATTTCATCGGCGACATGCTCGAACATCTACGCGACCAACTAACCGTAAGCAACAAAACAAAATTGATCTCTTTATTCTTTTTTTTTTCTTGTCAACTAGAGATTGTATTAAAACTATTAGCAAAGCCAGTTCGAGGTACAAGTTCCTACATAAAAAAGTTACTTCCATATGTTATCATTAGACTAAATTTAGAGAGGGTTTTGTTATATCATATGTTATAAGCTTAGGATCAAATTTTATTATTGAAATGCAGAGGTTGTATAAATTAGATGCGAGGAAGTTTGTAGTCGGAAACGTTGGACCGATCGGATGCATCCCGTACCAGAAAACGATTAATCAATTGAACGAAGACGAGTGTGTGGATTTGGCTAATAAGCTAGCAAATCAATACAATGTTCGGTTAAAGAATTTATTAGAAGAACTAAACAAGAAACTTCCCGGAGCAATGTTCGTCCATGCCAACGTCTACGATCTCGTCATGGAACTCATTACTAACTACAAAAAATACGGTAATATTTTTATTATGAGTCTTCTACAATTTACACACACGCACACTACAAAATTTATATATGCATGAATTAATGCATATTGTGAGTATATAATATAGAGATTTACGGATTCATAAAAATTGGTTAGGGTTCAAAACCGCGACAAAGGCTTGTTGCGGTAATGGAGGACAATTCGCAGGTATAATTCCGTGTGGACCGACTTCAAGTATGTGTGAAGAGAGGGATAAATATGTGTTTTGGGATCCTTATCATCCGAGTGAAGCAGCAAATGTTATTATCGCGAAGCAATTGTTGTATGGTGATATTAAAGTTATATCTCCAGTTAATCTCAGTAAACTTAGAGATATGTGATTTTGATTGTTTGTTTGTTGAACATGTAGTGTATCGCTGGAGATTATACGCATAATTTCTTGCAGTTAAGTATGTTATATGCCAAGTTAAGATCGCTCTTTGTATGTATGTGTATCGTGTTTACTTTTGTGAGAATGCTTTTGATTTGTGAAGATGTGATTAAAATTTGGGTAAACTTTTTGTGGAATCGTATTGGTAAATGGCTTTGCCGCTACCGTGGTAGCGTGGCCACCGGCACGGTGGCAGAGTGGTCTTTGACTTGTGCAGAGCCGAGATTTTTGGGACCCTAAAAGAAATCAAATGATAATTTTAAAAAAACCATAAATATCTTTTAAATATCTAATTTTAGTGATTAATCATTTTATAATATAGATTCTTAAAGAAAAAATTAACAATTATAAAATAATTCTTTTAATAGTTTAGTAATTAGAATTTTTGTTAATATGTCTTTTATTAATTTTACTTTTTCTATTGCAATTGAATATTTTTAAAAAATTCAATAATTTGTAGATTAAATTGTTTAAGTAAGACCCCTTAAAATTCGGAGTCCATGCAAATGTTTCAAACCAATTGGGTCATGCCCGACCCGGCTCTGGGCTTGTGCCAGTGGTCACCGTTGGGTCTGAGTAGTGTGGTGCTTTGTCGGAGTTTAGTTCGCGGTTAGCTACAGTGGTGAAGAGATCTTCCATGGGCCTTGTTTCTTCAATTGGCTTTAGGCCTTCTTAGGCTTTTTCTATGATTGGTTTGGGCCTTTTGTTGAGCTTTGGTTTTGGATTCGCTGTTTTTTTGTCGGTCCTTGTGTTTTAGTCTGTTCTTGGTTTTTGTTGTATTCGTAGTTTTTTTTGTTGTAGATTATCAATCTTTCCGTCTATTTCGTTTTTCTTGTAATCGGTATCACAATTTCGAAAATACTATAAATACTTAACATGTTACCCAAAAAAAAAAATATTCAAGTGATCAATGCATTATTAAGCTACGACATACATCTTTATTTGTGGAATACAATTTTGTTTGTTTTTTATATCCAAACACACAAAACTTGTGTCTGATAAAAGTTAATACGTCATTCCACCAATTTTGTGATTGGTAAAAAGTTAGTAGAATACGCGATTTGACTATTCGTTTTTACATTTTTATTTTACTTGATTTGAACCCGCGTTACAGTTGTTGTTATAAAAATCTTGTGATTATATTTTTTTGGTTAAAAAAATCTTGTGATTGTTATATATACATATATATATCTTTTTTTTTAAATACATATGTTTGTTTGTTAAAGAAAAAAATGTCATTTGTTTAAAATAAAGACATATGGTTATATTAGTTCATTAATATTTTGATTGTATTATTGTTTTAAACGTATTTAAAATTTTCTTTTAGAATAAGTGTCACATATGATCCTTATTCGAAAACGTGGCTGGTGGCCGCTATTAGGCGCTTCACGGTTCACGTCACACGAAATTTGAATGGACGGTCAGGATTAATTGGGAATAATAAAGAAATGACGACAATGACGGTGGTTTTGGATATCATCATTTTAACGTTTCTCTTCTAAAGAAAAGGACAACACGCTGTTTCGGTGAATCGTTGGGAAAAAACGATTTTAGAAGTTGCACACCGTGTCGTTTTCCCATCCCCCAGTCCATGTTTCATCGCCGGCAACGGAAACACAAGTAGAGAGCAGTTGAACGATACAGAAGCCGGCAAATTGGTGAGTTACAGTACCAGATTCTCAAAATCTATTTGATTTTGGTATTCCTCCTTTAAACTTTCTTCTCTTTTACTTTATTTGCATTAATAAAGCTTTGATGAGCTACAAGCTCTTATAAGCTCATTTGAGCATTAAATCTACTTGTCTTGAAATCTCTTCAGATGCTTCCTATGTTCCTTTCTCTGTTTTGATTTCTTTGTACATTCCACTTTCAGATTGAGTATGTTTAGTTTTTCCTCCTCATTAGCCTAATTTCTTAGTTTTGTTTGCTTCAATGCTTGAAATTTTCTAACGGCAGAACAAACTTGATGAAAAGTTTTGACTTTTTTCTTGTATCTAAGTGAGAAACGTTAGCTATTCTCTTCCATATTCTAAACTAGAGGTTAGATCAATGAAAGGTTAGACTTTGTTGCAGGCCACATTGTTCTGTTGTTTTCATCTTGAATTTAGAAATTGCTTTGTGAAATTGATTATGGTGATCATCTGTTACATTGATAAAAGCTTAGAATCAAAGTTCGCATACATTCTCTATTGGCTTTTTATTGTAGTGGAAGCTGAAGTTCGTAACTCATATGCAGTGATGATCTCAGGTTTATTTATGCATATTTATCTGCAATCTCACCAACATTTTCGCCAATTCAAGATTCTAATCAAGAGAAAAGATTGGGTGCGGTTACTGGCAGTCTCATTTGTGCTTGAAAAGAGTGGTTTGATGAAGCTTGGAAGTTTACTTGGATTGGGGCCAATTGATACACTTTCTTGGCCATTAATTTTGGTCCAAACGAACATACTCTAGAGGACGATCTGGATCCCCGTAGTTCCCAAACACGCTGTCCAACCATTCCTCTCGTGGAATTCTTTCCATCGGCTGCAGATTTCACTCTGATATCTGAATCTCTCGGAAAAGATCTTATCAAATCAGGGGAGGAATCATTTTTTTGTACCTTTTCGAAGACGTAAGCTGGTGGGTTTTTGGTGTCCGACATTGAAGCTGTCGAGAAGACAATAGCAGCGATCTTATGAGGGAAGATGTCGGCAGCAAGAGCAGTGGGTATTCCTCCCATGCTATGAGCAACAAGAATCACTTTTTTGTCTGAGCCAAGCGAGCCCATAATATCGAGTAATGGCTTTGAATAATCCTTCAATGTCTGAATCTCTTCCAGTTTGGTCTTGTTTATACCCGATGCAGCTATATCCACTGCGGTCACATGGTGGCCTTAAGCCTCTAGCTGTGTTTGCACCTTGTACCAACTCCAAGCACCGTGACAGACCGCATGCACAAGGACAAACTGCTTCTGGTTCTTCTTCTCCATTGCCTTCTTTTATTTCAGCCTCTTGGTTCAACACTTAATAATGGTTAGTATCTCTTGTACTCTTGAATTCCAGGGACTTTTAAACCAAAATTAAAGTGACTGTTACTTTTTGGCTTGTTCTCGGAGGTCCAAAGGATGGTACACCAACTTTACATTGACTGTTAGTTTAAAGTCGGTAGAGTTGATGGAGTTAGGTTGTTGTTAGGTCGACCTCTGGATTGGATATAATCTTATAGCCCAGAATTATCTCTTAGAGCATAATCTTTGGGCAAGAAACCGTTAATATAAATGAACCTCAATATAAGAACTCTTATTTGTATAAACAACATCAGTGACAGTCGTAGATTTATTTAGGCAATATGTATCTGCCATCTTCATGAGACGATTATAGAGTTCTTGAGGCTTTGATAAGATGGCTCTATGATTTGCATCTTTGATCTCCCATCATTTTTAACCCAAATGTTCTTGATCATTCTATGTAGAAAATCCATGGGCACGCCTTATCCTCTTTTGCATACAATATAAACTCTATAATCTCTGCCTTTTCTCCTTGAAGCTTCAACTTGTACTAATTTCACCCACCCTAGCAGTAATCACGAACAAGCACAGACTGGTCCTGGTTCGTCTCATATCCTATCATATTTGCTTTCTCTTTTTAGCCTATTTTTTCCATCTCTTCTTTTGAAATCTAGAGATTGGTTCACCAACATTATATTGACTCTTATAATTCAACGTTGGAAATTTTCAGGTAGTGTGTTATCCTCTATTTTTATTCTTAGTCATATAACCATTCTTACAAATGTTGTCATTTGCTTATTTATACATATATAATGTAGTCACCCTGATCGCTCACATGTGGCTTCTTATTGTGGTGGAAGCTGAATTTTGGTAACGATGATGCAGTGAAGATCTCATCTTTATTTAGGCATATTCATCCGCAATCTCCAAGAGAAGAGCACAGAGTTGTTGAGGCGTGGAGAACATTGGCATATGATCTGCATCTTTGATCTCCATTACTTCTTTTACTGGAAAGTTCTCGATCATCCAACGCTGGTAATCCTCTGGTATTATATTGTCCTCTCCGCATACGATATATATCCTTGTAACGGATCCGTAACCTGCCTCACTGAAGCTTCTTGTCCCAGCCAGATTGTTTGTAATGGAAGGGTTTACCCTCACCAACATTTTTGCCAATTCAAGATCCTAACCCGCCACAACAGCAATCACTAAAAGATTGACTGAGTTTACAAGCAATCCCATTTGGGTTTTATCAGGTTTGGAGTCTTACTTGGACCGGGGAGAGCTGATACAAATACTTGGCAAGAAACTTTGGTCCAAAAAGAGCAAACTCTAGAGGTCGATTAGGTTTCCCATATATCCCAAACACAGTGTCCAACCATTCCTCTTGTGGAACGCTTCTGATCAGCTGTAGATTTCAGGTAGATATCTACATCATTTGGAAGAGATCACACAGTGCAATAGAAATATGGTTTACATGTACCTTTTGGTAAACATAAGCAGGTGGGTTTCTTGTGTCAGGCATGAAAGCTGTCAAGAAGACAATAGCAGCAATCTTACAAGGAAAGAAGTCAGCAGCAAGTGCAGCCGATATTCCTCCCATGCTATGAGCAACAAGAATCACCTTATCGTCAGTCGAGCCAAGCGAGCTCAGAAACTCAAGCAATGGTTTGCAGTAGTCCTTCAGAGTCTGAATCTGTTCCAATCGGGTCATGTTTATACCCGACGCAGCCAAATCCACTGCGGTCACACAGTGACCTGCAGCCTCTAGCTCCGTTTTCACCTTATACCAACACCATGCGCCGTGGCAAAGCCCATGGACGAGCACAAAACGCTTCTGGTTCTCATTCTCCATTGCCTTCTTTACCTTCAACATCTTGGTTCAACGCTTATATATAGACACGGTTAGTTTCCCGCTTTTGTATATTGACTGTTAGTTTTTGGTCCTCTTGAGATCCAGAGAATGCTAAATCAACACTACATTGACTGTTAGTTTTCTCATTTCAACCATAGAAAGCAATCAATTCTGAAACTTTATTACAAAGATCCATTTGAGAACACATGATTGTATCACATCCAAATTTGTACATTAATAAAATGATTGTCTAAGCAAATTTTTCTGCAATTTCCAAGAGATGGTCACTTAGTAGTTGAGGGTTGCTGAACATTGGCATATGATCTGTCTCTTCCATCTCTATCACTATATTCGCCGGATAATTATCGATCATCCACCTTTGAAATTCTTCCGAGATAATATTGTCCTCTTTGCATACAATGTAAGCTCGAGGAACAGATCCATACCCTTTATCCGAAAACTTCATCCTCGATAAGTCGTTGATAAATAATGATCCGGGCCTCTTGAGAAGCAATCCAAGTTCAAGATCCTAAATCAAGATTACCATATTCATGAGTACTATCAATTTATCATAATGATGATGATGATGATGATGATAAATTAAATTTACCTCAATAGGAGAAAGTTGGTAGAGACGGTGCTTCATGAACTCAGTGCTAAAGGTCACAGACAAGCCAGAATTGTCTGAGCCGTACGGCTCGAGCTCAGTGCCCATCCATCCTTCCGGTGACATGTTGCTTGCTAACTTTAACGTGATCAAAGAGTTAAAATTCAGATTTATCTTTCGAGCTAAATACAACAATTAAATCTATAATAAAGAAATCGAATCTTGGAATGATATGGTGGTAAAACTCTAACCACCACGAACGTGACATTACTTGGATTTTAGTACAGTAGATGTAACCAAACTCACTGTATCCACATGTACATGTTAGATTGTCTAACACGTTATCTATCGTTATAGCATATACACCCACAAATAATAGAGTACGAAATTGGATTTTATCTATATGTCACAATCATATGCTCAAGATTTTTTTTTTCCTGTCCTTATGTTCTTGGAAGATTAGTTAAAACTATAGTTTAGAATAATGGCCGTAGAATTTAGGACGTAGATTTTCGGGTTGTATTATGATTTTAATGAACACTAAAAATTATAATTATTGTTTTCACAGCTTTAATGTAATTGTCTTACAAAAGCAAAAGTAATAAGTTTTCATTTTTATATAAATAATAGTTTTGGACTAGTGTTTTGTTTTCTGAATCTACTATTTTTCTACGGTTTAAGCTTTGATTCAAGAAGACAAATTCAGAAAAATTTAGGTGGTCGGGTCTAGTTTAGCGTCCAACCAATCAATCAGGAATTAATATGAGATTTTTGTTTTCTGTATTACATATATTTTTTTAAAACAAAGAAAACAATTTGGTCCCTAAGAAACTATATATATGTACCTCGACGACGAACGATGCTGAGTGTTTGGTGTCGGGCATGAAAGCAGTCACGAAGACAGAGACAGAGATTTTTTCAGGAAACATATCCATGGCTATGGCTAAACTCAAACCTCCAAAGCTATGACCAACGAGCACAACCTTCTCATCATTTGGTAATGAAGTCATTAGCTGAATCAATGGCTCAGAATATTGTTCACATGTGGAAATATCAGTGATCGACCTTGTGGTGTCTATACCACAGGCAGCTAGGTCTAAGACGGTGACGCGATGACCTGAAGCCTCGAGCAGTGGCTTAACCTTATACCAGCACCATGCGCCATGGCAGCAACCATGTACTAACACGAAATGTTGCTTCTTCTTCACCTCACTCATTTTTCTTCTCTTTTTTTGTTATGGTTTTTTTTTCTTTACTCTTCACACATCCACACACAACACATAAGGATATATAGAGCCTATCGTTGAATGGATTTTCCAAAATTGTCGCTTTCTTCTTATTTTATATACGATTTTACTTGATAATTATAATTTTGGATTTTATTGCAAGAAAGAAACAAAACCAACACATTTGGAAATTTTCTATGCAAAAATGAACACCCTGGCAATATTGAACCAGTCGGCTAATGTCAATGGCGTTGTTGGGTTAACGTAAGACACACTGTTCACTTTTCCTATTGATCCTCGTTCTTCCATTGGATAAAACCAAAGGTCGATTATCGGTATGGTACCATTTTGAATCGATCCGATATAACTCGAAGAATTGAAAATGTTCCAGGCTCTGGTATAGTTAAAGATGATAATCAGATCAAAATAGATGTCACGGATGATAAATTTGATCTTGGCTCTGGTACAAATTCAAGAGTTAATATTCAATTAAACATAAATTTGTTTTGTAACAAGAATCATTCTCTTATTATATATGTTTAGAAACTTTCTCAAAACTAAACATTCAAAACTCTTAGAATTCTTCTTAACTCTCATACGATTGTCACAAACCAACAATTGTATTTATAATGTTTTTAGGTAATGCATATTCCTAATATAACTATAAAAACCTTATTAGATAACTCCTAAGTATATTTAGATAAATGTTTAAAATATAAATCATATTCTTATTCTAATCTTCTAAATCCATACTCGGTTAGGATTAGTTTTACTTGTAGATCAAACTATTTTTAAGCTTATTCCAACAACGAAAACTGATCATTCCAAAGGGAAGCACGTTTTTGAGTCGTCTAAGCGTGAAGAAGTTGAGAAATAAGTAGTTGATGCACTCAAAAGGGTATATAAGTTCCTCTTAACTTGTTCTTTTCGCTTGGAAGTATCAATATTTATAACCAAAAATGTAGCGTAAAGAATCGGAAAATGGATATATATTTCAAGAAGTTTGAGCGTAAAAGGCACTGAGGAAAGCAAAAGAAGAACTTGATCAAAGTTAGATGAGATCAGAATCCGAGACCCGAATAACCGAATCTAATATGGTGATAAGAAAGCTTCATGACAATTGACTTATCAGTGGAAGCGTTGAGAAGAATTAGAGAAAACGTGAATTTGATTTGATCCACTTAGTTCTAAAAATTATGATGAATTATGAACAATAAAAAGTTTTCTATAAAAGAATATATTGTTAATCTTCTCTCGTGACTTTTAATATTTACGGGAATAAGGAGAAGATTAAACTACATTGATCATAAGGTCATGAATGATGCTTTACTAAAGCATCTCCGGGAGCCCATTTAGTCTCTAGTTAATACTTTTAATATATTTTATTGTTTAATTAAATTAAATTATTTAAAAAAGAAGCTGGACCAGTTATGTTTGAACAAGTGTAAATTAGGTTTCTCCAATATTTTTGAGAGTTTCTTATATAAGAACCGTATTTCACCTTCTCTAATCTCTTTTTATTATTTTTGATTTTTTTATTCCTTAGATACTCATTGAGAAAGATCTGTTGGGATGCTCTTAGTTAGTTAATATATATTGTTTTGATGATCACTGTAGTACTAGTTAACTAATACTTAATACTGGTTTGATCAATGGTGGTCACTGGTCACTATATCAAGAATCAAAATACAGTAAATTAAACCTTTTAACAAAAAAAAATACATTAAATTAGTTTGTAATTCGTCCACGTTTTGAAATTTTAACCAAAAAACAGAGAAAAAAAATCATCCACGTTGTTGTTGTTATTATTATTATTATTTCGTTTTTGCTATTTGATTGAATAATAAATGAATTCAATCAAATAGTTTCCTTATAAAGTAACACATATATACCATGCATGACTTCCACGTCATCACAACCTCACCACGACGTGTTACATCCGGAACTAATGAGAAATCTCTCACTTACGCAATCCGATCTAAGCCTCTTCATTTCCAATATATATCATAAGCTATTATTTACTTATTTTAATTTCCATATCAAAATTGATTGACAAAAAAAAAATTCCATATCAAAACAGCTATGGCCAACGACGTGACCAAAGATCCATCACCCAAATCTGGTAAGAAAAAAAAAGTTTAAGAAACACAATGCAAAAAAAAAATTCTTTACCAACTAAATCTGATTTTTAATACTTTCTTTAACTCTATTTCTTCCTTGTTATGTTTCATAAATTACACCGAAGATATTGTGGAGGATATTTACTTATGGAGGAGAAAGAAACTGGCCTTCTCTATTCTCTCTGTCTCAACAGCGACATGGACTTTGCTCAGTATTTATGGATTCAATTCCATAACCATTTTTTCTTGGATCGGTATCGCAATCGTCTCTATGGTCTTTCTCTGGGGAAGCTTACTTCGCCTTCTCAGCAAGTAATATTCCATCTCATACTACTTGAAGATCTTGTGCAACGTTTTAACTTAAAATAATCGGTTTAAAAGATTTTTTTTAATATAAGGACCCCAATAGAAAATTTATTATAGTAAGTTTTGTATAAAAAATATTTTTTGATTCATATATATTTGAATGCGCTTGTTAATAAAAGTTCCATCTCCTACACGAAACCATCAATATTATAAGTTGAAACTTGTGTGTGTGTGTTTATTAATTTTCACACAGGGTCGAACCGGAACTGTCAGGGTTAGAAGTCTCGGAGGAGTTTGTAGTGGAGACGGTGAGGTCTTGTCGGAAGCTAATGGAAGAAATTGTTAGATGGATGTTCCGAGTCGGTGCTGAGAGTGAATGGTTTGTGTTCGCGAGAACCGTTTTTGTGTTTTGGATCTTGTCAAGAATTGGGAACCTTCTCGATTTTCATACTTGTCTCTTCATCGGTACGTAACCAAAACAGTAGTTGTAGTGATTAATTTAGGTAGATTGGTATTATTAGCCAGTATACTAATTAATTTGTTAGTTTAACCGTTAACCATCTGATATACAATTAACTGTTACTGGTAATGTTCTCAAAATGGTCAGTTTATTGTAATTGTTCTTTTTTAAATGGTCACCTTATTTAAAAACAAAAATCAATTATATAATGTTCTCAAAATGGTCGATATTTTTTCAATGGTCTCGTTATTTGGAAAGAATATGAAATGTATAATTTCTTGAAACTCAACTGGATGCGGATGATATATTAAAAATATATATAAGAATATTTTTTGTACTTTAATTTTCGGGCTCTATCAAAAGATCATAATATGTATATTCTAAAAATTAAAAGAATACATGGTAAAATAACATTAATTTTTTTTATTTTTTAAAGCTGGTATAAAGTGGATATGATTCATGTTTCTTGATTATTTGGGACTTGCAGGGTTGGTGATAGGATTGACAATTCCAAAGCTGTTGGAGAAAAACGGAGACAGAATACAGAAGCTATTGGCAAATCTTGAAGAGAGATCGAAAGGAGCTTATGTTACAACTCATGAGAAGATTTTAATGATGAAGAAGAAGTTACACCATGGTACAGAAGTGAAAGTGAAAAAAGAAGAGTAGATTTTTACTCGTCCTTTGATCTTAAAAGAGATGTGCTAGATGTGAACAAAACTTAGTAAAATTTAGCTGTCTTATACGGTTTCCACCCAAAAGAACATATGAAATCAGGGAAATTTGCAAAGTAGGGTACATCTTGTTTTTCTTAAAAGAGTATTTGAATAGATTTTACCTCTTTAATTTATTCTGATAAATAAAATTTGAAAATTAAAAATGTTTTTTCTTTTTCGTTTTCTTTTTGAGTTTCATTTTTTCTATTCCGGCGCCATCTTCCCTTCCCTTACACCGGTTAGTCGTGGAATGCAACCGCTGTCTGCAACAGAAGTTCTCATTGATGGCCGTCCGATCGTAGTTTTGGAATTGAGAAGTTTCTATCATAGTTACACTGCGGTGGCTGCTCCAACTGCAGCGGAAGCAAGGAGGAGACGACATGTTTCTAGCGATGGAAAACACGGGTTATGGTATTATTCGCGAAGTCACCCTTCCGCTTGGGTTCCAGTCGAGTCTCGAGACTACTCCCACAGAACTATAACGTCAGAGACCAGTTCATCATCGTCAACCCAAAATGATGGCACAGCAGGGCCGGTACTGCGATATTTTCGATGAGAATAACCAGTTAGAATTGTCAAGGGATTAAAAGAATTCTCTACAGTTCGACGCCTTTAAGGAATGAATTATATTATCGATATTTCGTTTCATGGACGTGGTCTTTCTCATAAAGACGAAACAATCTTATAATTATGTTTCAGATGTTGTATCAGTAGGATTTCCCGATTTATGTATTGTACTGTCTCAAGATCTTAGTGGCAGATTAGCTTCAATGATAATATTTTTAATTTCTATTTGTTTTGTGTTAATAGACATCCCAATATCGATCGGAATTATGGGAAAGATTACAACGATTTGTAGTAAATCAAAAATAAAGAATGGATGATGATGGGGGATTTCAATCAAATTATGCATAATGGAGAGAAAAAGGTGGCCATGATAGAGATCCACACACTTTTGGATGTATGTGATATGGTAGATTTGGATCACAAGGGGAATAAATTTAGTTGGAGTAGACAAAGAGTGGTGGTGCGTAATGGGGTCCGATCAAAGGAACTTATTCAATGCTCTATTGATCGAGTTCTTGCAAAATCGGAGTGGTTTTCTTTATCATCCGGCTTCTGCAATTAAGTTTCTTGAGTCTATAGAGTCGGATCATAGGCCTATTATTGTGGATAATTTTGTTAATACGAGTGTAAAGAAAAGTTTATTTCGCTATGATAAACGGCTGTTTGGAAAGCAAAGATTTAAGGAAGCAATGAGTAATGAATGGAAGAAAATACCGAAACGTGTCAACTTGGCGTCCAAGCTTAGAAGAATACGATGTGAGATGTCAAAATGGAAGAAGAAAAATCAGATAAATTATCTTGTTAAAATCGATGAGTTAAAGCACAAACTTGAGTTGGAGTTTACTAAGACACTGCCGTCTTATGAAGAGGTACGGGGTATAAAGAAGAAGCTAAACCATGAATATGTTCAGGAAGAAATCTTTTGGAAACATAAAATTCGGAATCAGTGGCTTCGGGTAGGTGACCGAAATATTAAGTTCTTCCATGATTGTGCTAAGACAAAAAAAAGCTATGAATCATATTATTTCTATCAAAAGATGAAGCTGGTATCGAACAAGTTGAAGAGAAAGATCTTGTATGTTGCTATTGAATATTTTCAACAATTATTTCAAAGCAATAATCCGGTTCAATGGGGTGATTTTTTTGATAATTTTTCATCTCCAGTTACTTCAGAAATGAATCACCATCTTACTAAGCCAGTTTTGAATGAAGAAATATATGAAGCAGCTAAGGCTATTAATGGAGACAAGGTTCCTGGGCCGGATGGAATGACGGGACATTTTTACCACCAATTTTGGCCTACAATTGAAGATATAATATCAGACGAGATCAAGCAGTTTTTCGAATAAGTTCAATGCCACCCAAGTTGAATCAAACTCACATCTGTTTGATTCCTGATAAACCTGAGAGAGTTAGTGATTATAGACCTATTAGTCTATGTAATGCTTCATAGGAAATTATTTCCGAGATACTTACAAATCGGCTAAAGGTGATTTTACCAGATATCATTTTTCCTGAGCAAACTACATTTTTTCCAGGTCGAAACATTACAGATAATATTCTGGTAGCACATGAGTTGATACACTCCCTCAAGATTCACAAATGACAGTCAAAATCATACATGGCGATTGAGACAGATATTAGCAAAGTCTATGATTGAGTATAATGGAATTTCTTGGAAAAAGCTATGTCACAACTTGGATTCAATCACGTCTGGATTAATTGAGCTATGGCTACGGTTAAATTTGTCTCTTATTCAGTTCTTATCAATGGCAGTCCTTACGAAGAAATATTCTCCCAACGAAGTTTACGACAAGATGATCCAATATCTTCGTATTTATTTCTCTTCTGCGTAGAAATGTTATCTCAACGTATGTAGAAGAAGAAAAAAAAGCCATATTAAAGGATTGTCTATCAGTAATTTTGGTCTCCATGTGAGTCATCTACTGTTTGCGGATGTTTCAATATTTTTTTGTCAAGCTAATGAACATAATATCAAGGCTTTAGTAATAGTATTTCAGGAGTATAGTGAGATCTTAGGGCAGCAAGTCAATATGAGCAAATCTTCAATTACTTTTGGCTTTCGCATGTCGGAAACAAAGAAACAAATTGTTCGGAAGTTCATCAAGATTGCTAATACTGGTGGATGTGGAAAGTATCTGGGACTACCTGAAAAGTTTTCACGAAAGAAATGTGAAATGTTTGAGTATATTGTCAAAAGATATTGAGAACGAACCCAAAGTTGGCATACAAATTTTTTCTCGGAAGGAGGGAAAGAAGTTTTGTTAAAATCAATTGTGTTAGCTATGCCCACCTATGCAATGAGTTGTTTTAAGATCTCATTAATGTTATGTCATGATATTAATTATATTCTATCCGAATTTTGGTGGGGTTCAAATGAGACAAAAAAAAAATCTTGGATGGCTTGGAAACGACTAAGTTATCCGAAAAAAGAAGATGGTCTTGGTTGTCGTGATTTAGAAAAATTCAATGATGCACTCTAAGAAAAACCAGCGTGGCGACTGCTTAAACAACCATCCCTTGGTTTTCGTTCGATTCTTCATGAGCGGGATCTTTTGAAAAAGGACTATGGTACTGAAGAGGCAACAGTGCACAGATAAACCCTTCGTTTCACTCTTGGATACCATCTCATCTGCCCCTTCCGGCTTTAAACCATACTCTAGATCCATTTATCTGTATTTGTGATCTTTGAAATCACAGTTGTAAACGATGGGATGAAGAAAAGTTGCAAGCATCGTTATCTCCAAAAGATGTGGCGATCGTAAGAAAATTATATATTCCACAAATATCATGCAATGATGAACGGATATGGCATTATACTAAACATGGGTCTTATTCGGTAAAGGCAGACTATTGGTTGAGTAATCATTTACCGGATCAAGATGCAAATATTCTTCAAGCACCTACTGGTTTTCTTATTCTGAAGAATAGAATTTGGAAATCAAATATCTCTCCAAAATTGAAACATTTTCTTTGGTGAGTTTTATATGGTGCTCTTGGAACTACATCAGAACTTTGTCGGCGAGGTATTCCTATAGACCACATGTGCCAAAGATGCTGTTCAAATACATAGACGATTAATCACTTACTATTTCAATGTCCCTCATCGAGTTCATTCTGGCGATTATCTAACACGATTCTATCGGGGAACCAAGTTGAAACTAACACTTTGGAGGAAAACATTGAGTTTCTATTGTCAACATATGATATGTCAGTGTCAAAAGAGACGAAGCACCTTCCTTATTGTAAAAGCAAAAGATTGTGTAGATGAATAGATAGCGGCTTTATCTCGGAAAACTAACAAGGCATCACCAAGTAGTTCAATGGATAGACAAATGGAGACTACATGGACTCCTCCCCCATCTGAAGTTTCCAAGGTTAATGTTGATGGAAGTTTCGATCTCAATAATCAGTTGTTGGGAGTCGGCTGGATTATTCGTGATGCTCAAGGATTTCTCCGCCAAGCTGGAAGTACACAACTGATACAAGCTTCTTCTCCGATTGAAGCAGAAGCATTAACTGTTTTGCATGCCCTACAATTGGCCTGGTGTAAGGTGTGTCGAAAGGTAGTAGTGAAAAGTGATTGCAAATCAGTGCATGAAGCCATTACTGGTCAAAATTGTTTCCATAAAAAATATCGTTGTTGATATTCACAGTTAGGTGGATAAATTTTCTGAAGTTCGATTTTCCTTGATGTCAAGAAAATCCAATCCAGCGGCTGATAAATTAGCTAAACTTACATACATTCAAAATATTATTTATGAATTTATTTTTAACCTCCGACTTGTTTATCGAGTGTCTTATTAAATGATCATGTAAACATTAATTAAGTTATCAATAAAGTTGATGTTAAAAAAATCAAGAAAACTAAACAACTATAGAATTCAAGAAAAATAAACAATGGGATATACCTCTCTATACTATTAAAAGATAAGTATTTTTATGATTGTATCTAAACACTATTAAAACAGAAGTATTTTATCATTGTATCCAAACACTAATTACTTATTCCTATATCCAAAAAATCTCAAATCTAATACTATGAAAACTAACACTAATTTTAAATTTCCTAAAATCTTGCTACCTAATTTAAATCAATATATTGAAAAAAAAATTATGATTCTCCGTTCACCTTTATTTGATCTTATTTTAAAATTATTTTAAATAATTATATAATATATATAATTAATAAAAATTATATTTTCTGCATATTGTGATTCGAATTTTTAAAAATGGACATAAATTAATTAATTGAGGAAGAAAAAATTGTGTTTGTTCAATATCTTACATCAGTTAAAAAAGCTGGGCAATATTTCATAGTCATATTATAAAAATGAGCAAAATGATTCCAAATACGAATGAGTATGAAGCTTGATTTGCGTCCAAATTAAAAAAATATTCGCTTTAATCTGATTATTTAGTTGAATAAATTTAAACTTTTAAAAAGTTTCAAATATTATAAATGTTTAAATTTATAAAACCTTTAAAATATTATTAATATATATTTAAACTCTATAAATCGTTTAGAATATCAATAATATTTAAACTATAAAAAATAAAATATTAATATTATTTAAACTCTATAAAAACAAAAAATCTCTATATTAATATTTAAGAAGTACATTTATAAAATTAGGGGGTTATTCAATATAAGAATTTTATTGAATTTGAAAGAATTTAACATTCTATATAAATATAGCGTTATTCAATTATATATTTTATAGATTCTTTTAAATAATTAATTTTATAATTCTTTTAAATGCTATTGTTATTTAATATTAAGATGATTTTGTTAGCAATGTCATTTACATGATGATCGGTTTTTTAATCAATCCAAAATGGAACAGTGATCGGTTACATGATGGAAAGTTTCCGACGAGTACGGGACAAGACAGGTTTCCGTCCCAAAATGGATAGGTTTAAGACAAGTGTTGATTTGATGGAAATTAATTATACATAGTATTGACAATTGTATTGGTTTTCATCTAGCGATGAATTTTTTTATTCTGATTAATTTAATATCTAATTCGGTAGGATTTATTTTGTTTCAATGAGAGTAAAGAACATGATTAATTTGGCTATATTTGATTCAAATAACATAAATTTATTATTGTTACATGGAAATAAAATAATTCGATGTTAAAAGCACGCTAAATATATTATAAATAATAAAAAGTAAAACAAAAAAGCTATAAATATATATTAAACGAAAAAAATAAACACAAATTGCATAGTATCATAAAAAATCATTCCCGATATTACCAATCCACCTGGAGAGTTTAAAATACCACGGGTTCGAATTTGGCAACATGTTATAATTTAAAGATCCAATATATTTTATTTATGGGCCGAGCCCGCGCAAGAGTATCAAACATGTAATATGGACAGTAATTGAAACAAATACTTTGTATTATTGGCAGGCCGAGCCCGGCCCAACAGTGAGGAAAATTTAAAGAAAATTTCACTCTTTATCAGAGCCAGGTTTCGATCCTGGGACCTGTGGGTTATGGGCCCACCACGCTTCCGCTGCGCCACTCTGATTTGGTATTAACCCTGTCTCAGGTTATATATTTATACGTGTAAAATATAACACTCTCCTTTCAAGAGTAGAAAACAAAAAGAAGATCTCCAGTTCAACTAACTACTCAGTTACAATCTGTAATTTATTCATCAACTCTTTTGATCTCACAGACTTAACTTGCGCTATCAGTGTTAATGAAGATTATATATAAATACTTTACGATCGGATTATATATAAATATTCTAATTTTATTTTACAGAATACAAAAACAACACTTTATAATCTTTGATCCCAATTCAAAAAGATGCCTAAGACTCGGATTAAGTCATGGTGTTTGGACAATCTTAATGATCAGAAAATACTTAAGATAGATTGGAATGGGAAGGTTACACTGAGATGAAGATCAAAAGTGATGAAAAATTGCCAGTTTCGTGCTTCAGCTGATCAATTCTATAATACCTCGTTATCAAAAAAAACTCTATAAAACTTCGGATTTTCATAAACGTGTTAGACAAGAAATCGTAAAACAGCTTAAATCTCATCCAAAAGTTTACAAAGGGTTTGTTGATAAAATGGGATTCTCACAGTACGTAAAGAACATGTCCAGTGACTCCGTGTTGGGGATGAAGTCACATTGAAAGCAGAGGTATATGGAGTTAAAATAGTGTTCATGACATCAATCAAAACTCCGGCAGAATCATTCACTTGAGTTATCTGGATGCGATCCATTACAATTCCATCCATTTAAACAAAGGTTCATGTTCAGATACTGTTTCGATGGGGATTATATATATCGCCAGTTAACAAGAATGACAATAAGAACAAAAATGGATTATATATATCGCGAGCTTGACTATTCCGATGTCATGTGAATGCCTCTCTGACGTGTACTTGTGTTGTATGTGCCATGGAGATACAAAATACTTTAACTTATCACTGCTGCCAAAATAATATAAAATAATACTAATATAATTTAGATGAAATTATTACAGTTTTATTAATTAAATATTTGAAGTTAAAACTTTTGAATAGATTTTGTCATTTTAGATTATAAATTAATTAAATATTTTTAGTAATAATCACGTTTTAAATGAATACTAGGTAAGAATGTGCAATACATGGACGAACTTTATGCTATTTAATTTTAGTGGTAGACTTATTCGTACAATATATACATTTTAGTGTTTTATAATTTTTAATATGTTTCAAAATAATAAAGGTGGTGTGCTTGATTTTACTATACATATTTATTATTTAGTTAATTTGAATTGTTAAAAATTCAATAATATTTTGTGGTCTTAGGTCTAATTCATAAATAATTATAAAATTTAAATTATATCAATATTATTTATTTTATTGGTATTATATACATATGTACGTCCAATAATTAGAGGTAATCCAATTTTTTCTTGTCCATGTATATATTTTAAATATAAATAATATTTTATTGCTAATTGTCAATAACGTAACTTTTTGAATGTTGACTTGTAAATAATATAATATAAACTAATTTTAAATTGATATTTGAATATTTAGATTAATAAACTTTTCTTATAAACAAAATTTGTAATTTTTTTGAATTAATAATAATTATTTAGTTTTTTTGTGATGAGTAGGAAGTTGAGAATCCGTAACCATGTACATCTCCAAGAATGAAGTGCAAACTATGTAATTTATTTTTTTATAGAAAAATATATTTTTTCCAACGTGAATCGTACATGTGATTTCTAAAAATTTTACGTTTTTTGTACTCAAGAGGTTTAACCATTAGACTACTTATGTTGGTGTTATTTAGTTTTTAGTGTCTGACATATCAAATAGGGCTAATAATATTGAATAAGGAAACAAATTTCAAATAAGATTGTTTAGCAAATAAAATAACTCTAATAAAAATATAATTTAATTTAATCAAAAAGCTGAAAAACGTGAATTTGACACGTAAGCATCAATGTCTCTTTTAATATATAGAACATATATATTATTTATAGAGAGAAAAAAGTTTAAGAAGTAATTAGGTTAAGCCACCAAAAATAGTAGCAAATCAAATATATTTGTGATATAATTAAACTTGCAAATCACAATTTCACGTTAATACTTCGATAAATCATTTTTCTGATTTTAAATTGATATTTTAACAATATTATCACCTCTATAAATTAATAATTCGATAAACTAATAAAATATTATAGTCCTAATAAAAAACCATAATTTTAAGAAAAATTGCAATATATGACCATAGAACATAACAGAATTCGTAATATAACCTTTTTATGAATAGTGTGTATCATAAAGTGAAGAAAAATTACTCAATTAACCTCATTTTCCCCTTAATTTTCTTCTCTCTTTTTCACCACCGCCGTCAATGTCTTCTTCCTCATTTCTTCTCTCTATCTTCCTAATCCTCTTCTTCCTTTTTTCTCTTTCTTTTTGACCATCAATTTCTAATTTTCGATTTGATTTTATGTAACCATCAACAACAAATTTTTACCAACTTCTTCTCACACTACCATCACCGTCACTGTTCACTCTTTGTTCCCCCAAACTCCGGTCAACACCAACACCACCTTCACTGATTCACCGTCATCCTCTCCTCACACCAACACACGCGTTCATCACCATTCTCATCTCTTTTCCCAAACTCCAGTGAATACAAACACCACCATCACCGACTCACCATCGTTCTCTTCTCACACAAAGACCAACCTCTCCTCACATCAACACCATTATCATCACTGTTGTCACCATCATCAGGCCAACGATATTTTTCCAAATTAACACTATTTTAAGAAACACCATAGATCATGTATAAATCACATTTCATCTACACAAATTACGTTTTTAAAAACATAATAACATGAAATTTGTATTAAAAAAAAACATGAATAATGTTCATCATCTAAAGTATTTTAATATATGTTGTTAAATAAATAACATCAGAACTTGTAAGTGTTTTGGTCAATACACCACTCAGAAAATGTTATTTACCTAAGAAAACTGACACATGGTCGTTTACCAATTCTATCTCCTAAATTTGGTTATCTACCTAATGTCCCTTATAACATATGAGGGGCATCCTCGTCATTTACACGTCCTCCTGAATATTACAAGTAAAGCTTCTCTTTTAGTCAGAGTCCTTAGGTTTTATGTTGAGATGTATGATAATTAATTAGTACTCTGCTCATTAACTTGCTTTGGTTGGCTTCAAATATACAAAATCCATATCTGGAAAAAAGCTCAAAACTTCTCAACCGTAGCGTAGCGAAAATGTAATGCTGAGTTTGTAGATGCAAACAGTGGGACTGAATAATGCCATTTTGATTAAAAAGAAATTAGCCATTAAGTAACGATCCAAGCAATGTAAATTTTATTTTTTCTTCTTAATGCAATTTGAGTCTTAATAACTAGCTTCCTTGTTCTCAGATTTCCTCCATTTTACCGGTGGCTCAAGCTCTTCTTCATCATCTTCCTCATTGAGATTCTCTTGTCCCATTGGTTGAAGAAACTGTCCTTCAGTTTGCTCTTGACCTTCTTGTAAAGGAGGCTGAAGCATAAGCTGTGTCTGAAGCTGATCATGGTTAATATGATCATGCTCTGTCTCTTGACCCATCTGATAAGCATCACCAAAGCTTCCTAAAGCAAGAGATGGTCCAGACAATGACCCACCAGCACCATGATCATTCACACCCATTTGGTTAAAACCAGTTGCTGTAACCGATCCATTGTTGTCTATTCCATAACCATTGAACATCCCTTGTTGCTCTCCTCTGTCCAAAATCATTGCAGCCATTCTTTGTGCATCAGAAGCTATGTATTGTAACTGGTCATCTTGTGGTTGATGCAAATGTTGATGTTGCTGAGACAAGTTTGGTTCGCGTATGATCAATGGTTCTCCTTGAGGGATCCCTCCAAGTGGCGTACCTACCATAGACATCATGAAATTAGGTGGAGGGTTGTTGCCAAGATGAGGAAGATAAGGCGGCGGAATCACAGCATCAGGTCCTATATAACCAGCAAGCTCTTCTTTAGCAGTGACAAGATCTTGTTGGATTTTTTTGAGGTATTGTTGTAAGAATGAGATGAGACCAACACATCCATAGATTGGGTCATGGATACGAGCCTCGGCTTCATAAAAGAGGGAATTAACAGTCTCTTCGCGTTGATCAGGGTGGAGATCATTGAGGATCTTGGTTACATTGCTTGCTCCAAAGACTTTGTGAACAAAGATAAATTTTTGAGGATTGGTTGGTGGGAAATACGGCGCAAACACACATTCTTGAGTACATTTACGCCTCAATAGCTTGCAAGCTGCACAAGGTGTTGAAGCCATTTTCTCTCGAGAAACAACGCTGTCAAAAATGAAAAAAAAAAAAACAACTTGAGACATACGAACAAGGAAAATGATATGTAAGACAAATCTTGGGGCACAAGAAACACAAATATCATACGGTTTTAGCTGAGAACACAAGAAACCAAGAACAAGTTAGGGCATTTAGATCATCTTTTGAATCAAACAGATAAGATCAACTTTCTCAAAAAAAAAAAAGAAGGAAAAAACCATAATTATGAACATTCAATTTTATTTTATTTTGATAAAAAAAAATTTATATCAATTTTCAGCCAAATCAACCTCTATATATATGAGAGAATTAAGAAAAAAAATTGAAATTAAGAAATCGCACCCGATCGTTCGAGACCACCCCGATCTCTTTCTTGTTTAAACATCCATGAAGGTACCTGAAATTACATAACTATTTAGAAAAATCTAAAAAAAAAATGAAAAACAAAATGAAAATCTAAAGAGAACCCAAATTAAAAAAAGAATTACTGGATTTTTGGGAGTGAGATAATGAAGGAGAAAGACAGATTTTCCCAGTACAGTGCCTTAGGAACCGTGCGGATTGATACAAAACTAAGGAACAAATGACGGAGATGTTTCTGAGAAAATTTTAAGGAGAAAAAATAATAATAATAAAGAGATTTAGAAACCTTGAACAGAACAAGAATAGAGAAAGAGAGAGATGAAGGCATTGTGTTATAATTTATAAACACGTGGTCAAATTTCAATCTTAACCGCTCATGCAAAATATTTTTAATTTCGAACAAATGAAATAGCCTGATCTTTAATCAGCATATTTAGTAGATGACTAATTCAATTTTGATAGAAAAAAAATCATAAATTTAGCATTGATAAATGTGACATATTTTTAGGTTTCGTTACAAATTTTAACTGATTATTTTTGAAATAGATTTAAATTTTGAATTTTACTTGAACGAGTTACAAAATTTTGAAATCTATAAGAAAACTAAAAATATATTATCTAGCTTTTTTTTTACGGAAAAAATATATTCATTAGTATTTTACATCAACTATTCATATAAAGAATGAGAAAAATTGGCACCAAGAAAATAATATTTAAAATATATGAAATTAAAAAAAAAGATCAGTGAATGTTTACTTTTTTACGTCTAAATACATACTTTACTGATTTAATCTTGATAGTTTGATGCAATGTAATCAGTGAACGTTAGCTAATAATAACAGAAGTAGATTAAAACTTGAATTTAATTTGAATTAATAGCAAATATATAAAATCTATGAAAACTAAAAAAAATCTTCATTACTATATTACATTAACAGCTGTTCGAAGAAAAAGAAAAACTAGCATTTAATATTAATAAATTTAAAGAAAAATCAGTAAAATATTTATATATCATTATTTTTTTCGACAAACGGCTATTCTATTATTAAAATTTGAGGTGATGTGACTTGGCACACCGGGATAGAACAACAAATGTTAATATGTTATTAGTGTATTTTTTGTGAAATAAGTAAGTTCAAATTTTTCTGCATATGTCATAACTTACATTTTTAAAACAGCGGACACAAATCACTCATCCGAATTATTGGATGTTGAAAGGTAGAATAACATTTTTCTTTTTTGTTAAATGTAAAATTTGTAGTTGAAAAAATAAAAATATGTACATTTAAAAAATAATTTCTCAAATGTTAAATAGTACATATTTTGGGAAGTACACTTGAAAAAATAACTTCTCAAAAGTTAAATACTACATATGTTGCTACAGGAAAGATGAACCAAAAAATATATTATTAATGGCAAAATATCTTAACAATTAACTCTACAATCTTGACAAACTTTATCTAATTTTATCATAATCTCTATGTAACCAAACAAGCCATTAAATTTAGTTAAAATATATTTTTAAATATTTGTTTATTTTGAATAAAAATATATTTTGTATATGAAAAATTGAATATAATTATATATATCTAATATTTAAATTTTGGATACGATAATATTTGATTAGTGGGAATAAAAATCTGCTTTTATTTTTTTATTTTGTGATTGTTTGTAAATTTCGGTTACTAATATAAACTAAAAGTAAATGTAACAAATGCAACCGCCCAACACTACACACGTAGGTGACGTAGGTGGAAAAGAGTTTTTAATTTAATCTAGCGACTTTAAACTGTTCGGAGCAGTACAAAGCAGTTTCCATGATTGTTGCAAAACGGTAGTTGCAACCATACACAAAGATAGCATTTATGGGTTCTTGTGAGAGAACTAATCAAAATTTTAATGGTAATAATTCTTATAGTATTTTGCTTTTAACTAAAATTAGTTAATGGTCCGCGATATGCAGCGCAAAAAGATAAGTACTTTAGTTTTGTTTGCTAGTATATATAATCATAGATTAATATTAGTATGTTTTAGATTATATATATTTTTTGTTTATAGAATTTATTTTATTAATGTCATAGATGCTTTGTATTGTGTTAATTATAAATTAGTAACGAATGTAATAATATATATAATATGATGGACTCTTATAATATGTTAAGAACATGCGATGTACATTATAGTCAAATGTTTGCATAAATTTTAGTTTGTTAGTTTACATCATAACACACTAATAATAATATTTTTAATTTTATGAAGACTAATCTTATATAATATTATTGACAGATGTTTTGGATTTATGGTAGTTATAAACTACTAATATATGTAAAATGTTAATAACATATTGTAATTTTATAAATATTATAATGTTATTTTAGTATGTTTTAAAAGTGATAGTAAGTAAAATATCAAATACTTTAGAAAATCATAAACCATATAAATTAATGTACGGGTTTAGGTTTATCTCGGCCAAACTCATTATCTAATTCCAAAAATATTATCGGTTTAGTAAAAACAAATTTACTATACAATTACATATGTTTCGGCATAAGCCAATCTTTCTTTGTTCTGTAAGAAAAGAAAGGTTTTATTTTTTTCTGGGTGAATACTTATCGTTCTTCTTTGAAAGTAAAAAATCTTAAGAAGACAAAATTAATATATCTCTTTAGTAAATTTATACGAATTGGGATAACAAAACAACTGAAATATTTTCTGTTTTCAAGTTCTTAACTTTAAAGTAAGTTATTTGTTTTTCATATAAACATAGATGTTTCATAGTTGTTAATTTATATAAGCGTATTTTTCTTCATATATATTTTTCATATATCTTTATTTTTTAAAAAATCGAATTACAACATATACAAAAAATTCTTTAGTGTTAGTAATTATATGTATAATATAATATTTCAAAATAATTTAAAAATAAAATCAAACAAAGATAATAGAAGAATCATAATTTTAAATCTTAACAAATCTTACAAATATAATAACTAAAAATAAGTAATATGGTATAACTAAATATCATATCTTACTTTTAAATTTTTATTGGTTAAAATTTTTTAAAATTAATTTTAATTTTTATATATTTATTAAGAGAGAGAAAGTAAGTTTTATTTTTTGGAAACTAATAATTATTTAAGAGAATATTTTTGGAAACTATGTCATATATTCTGTCTGGATTTTTTTATTGTTCTTAAATGTTTGAAAATGCAATGGCATTTTTGTAATATGCCACATGACATTTTTAAATTATTCTGAATTATAATATTATCTCTATACTAAAATATTATTATATTATAGTATTATTTATAATGTTATTACATTGATTGAATAATATATCTTCGTTTTTAAAAATTAGAATAATAACATATGGAAAAAAATCTTTACTATTAGTAATTATATGTATAATATAACAATTCAAAATAATTAAAAATAAAATTAAAAAAAAGATATATGGTATAATTATATATCAAAACTTACTTTTCAATTTTAATTGGTTAACAATTTTGAACATAAATTTTTATTTTTTTTAATATTTATTAAGAGAGGGAAAATAATTTTAGTTTTTTGGCAACTAATAATTATTTAACAGATTATTTTTGAAAACTATGTCATATCTTCTGTTTTGGATTTTTTAATGTTCTTACTTTTTATTTTGATTGGTTAAATTTTTTTAAGTTAATTTAAAATTTTTGTTATAATTTTGATTGGTTAACATAATATCCTATAATATAATCTCAAATCTTACATTTTTAATTTTCATTGGTTAAATGTTTTTAAAAATTAATTTTCAAAATTTTGTTTATATTTATTTAGAGAAATAAAATAAATTTTATTTTTATAAACTAATAATTATTTAAAAGATTATTTTTAGAAAGTATGTCATATATTATGTTTAAAAAATTTTATTGTTATTAAATATTTTAAAATGAAATGTCATTTTTTGTAATATGCCACATGATTACTTGTTAAAGTGATTATAGTATTGTTCAAGTATAAAGATATATAGAGTTGCTTAAATATTCATTTTAAGTTAAATGGATAAGTAAGCCAACTTAACTGCCACTCTTCATTAGTTTTTGCAAGTTTGTGCACCTCATATTTTCTTGCCCGACTAAGTGTGAGAAGACAGATTAGATAGGCTGAATCAAAGAGGTCAACCGTGAAGATTCCAAACTATACAGGAGTTGGATCCGCCCTGCTTTATATTCTATTTCTAGCATTTGTGAATTACCAAACTTGTTCTGAGTAGAAGAATAACATGTTAGCCTTGTGTTTAGAAGAGAGAGTTTTGGAGTACCTATTTGGTTGTCGATGAGAAACGTAAGCATGTCTTCTCCTATGATAATATGTGGTCTGATTAATATAATAAATTCATAATTATATAAATATATACATATATATATATATATAATAAATTAATAATTATAATATAAATATATAATGAGTAGGCAATTATAACTTTTTCACCAAATTAGTGTTATGTTTCCTAACTAGAGGAGATAAATATTTAGTCTCAAAATTACCAATGATTTAAAATTTGTATACTAGTGTGAAAACCATAATTGTACCAGCTTCAGAAACAACTTTAAAGCTATTTTAACAAGTCCATGAATAAGTAGAAGGTTGAAAAATAAAACTAATTGAGCCATCCACAGGTTAAAGTCATAAATATTTTTAATAAATTGATAGGTATGAATAGTTAAAAATCTTGTTCAGGTTCAGTACATCACAACGATAATATAAAGTACTCTCTTGATAATTTTAGTTGTTAATCTTTAAAATGTATTCAGATTCAACTAACTATTGTTGTTGCTCGTTTTCAAACAAAAACAATATCATGAGAGTAGGAAGCTGACTATGGAGATATGCAACATGAGGCATCTTTTCTTTGTCTTTTCCGCTAGTAAAAAGATGTTTTTGGTATCATCTTGTCCAAGAATCCATCATGTGGTATGTTGAGGTTTCAAATTCAAGTTAAGGAGAAGAGAAGGTCTCAAGTCATCAATAGGTATGTTGTTTTGTCACGTTGTTGTGGTATACATCGCTTCCATATATGCAAGCAAACCCTTCTTGATCTACCAAAAATTAGAGCTCAGCAAAAAAAGGAAGATGATAAAGATTTACTTTAGTTATGACCCTGACAAGACAATTACAAAGTTTTATGTAGGAGGACTAGCGAAGAATAAAGTATAATTGGAGAACAATAGTTCCTTGCACTAGGGTTGCATGTGAAGAAGAATATTAAAGAACCATAACTTGTAGCATCCCCCACTTACCCTTTCGAAAAAATAATCATGATATCATGCACCCTGATTTGTATGTAAACGGTGCAATTTACTATCTTGCAACATATCATATAAGATTATGTTATAACTAAGACAACTATCATTGTTATATAATATATATATATATATCAAATTGGTGTTAGGTTTTCGAAATAGTAGAGATAAATATTTAGTCACAAAATGACCAATGATTTAAGAGTTGTTAACTACTGTGAAAAACACAATTTTACTAGCTTCTAAACCAACTTTAAAGCTATTTCAACATAATTCAGGAGTACCCAGGTGAAAAGTTAAAATATAAGACTAATTGACCGGTTCTGAATATGACCAATAGGGTGAAAAAAAAAAACATCTCTGCGAGCCGAAGCCACAAAGTTCCTCCACAGATATATATCCGGCTGAGATGGGGTAGTGGACAAAATCTGAGGCAAACAAGACTTCAACAAGATGCCAATTGGGTTCCTACTTCGTAGGATTCTCCAAGAGCCATCTTTGGGGGAGGGGGGGTCTATAGTAAAAGGAGTGGCTGCACTTGCACCCAATAAATATAAATATTTAAGTTTTTATATTGGTTAGAGTAATAAAAGTGACAATTTGGTTAGGAGTGCACCTGCTAAATACTTAAGGTAGTATGTTCAAATCCTCCTAATAACTTTTTCTAATATTTGCACCCATTTAAAAATTTTGTTGGCTCCACAACTGGCCATTTGGAGTCGCTTGTTCAACCGTAGGTAAGCGGAGAATGCCCGTGACTATAGGACCATTGGCTCTGGTTATATCCACGAGAGGACATAAACCGGTCTAATTATCATGCCAAAAGGAAGCTTGTGTACCTGATCCCACTTGGCACTTGACAAGATAAGAATGGTCGAGCTTGAGGTCGAAGTTTAAGGAGTTGTTTCCTGATCCAGCTACCCGAAAGACTGAGGTGAGATATCCCAAAACAATTTCCCGAAGTTTTTAAACACTTGCTACTTTGTTTATCTACCTAAAGCTGTCAGAGGCTCAGAGCCATACAATTTATCTTAGGGTGAGATTGGATAACATAAATGGAATAATAAAAGACAGTTGAAAAATAGACCACATAATTCCGATCTTTTTAAACTCTGGCTATGGTTTATGATGATATTACAAAAACTTAATTAACAAATTTCGACAATTTTTTCTTTAATTCCAACACAAGATTACACATAAAGATTCAATCTTGAGTGATAAATCCTACGATTTCTAAGCTTCTGGTCCTAAAATCCCATTCACGACTGACGTAGCGACAAGAATCCCAACGAACTCAGCCGCAACGACAGCTCCAGCTTGTGTCAATCCGTTAAAACTAACCGCCGTCACGATTTCTTTCTCCGCCGTCTCTACACCTTTCTCCGCCGCTTCTAATCCTCTCTCCGCCGCATCAACTCCTTTCTCCGCCGTCTCGAAGCCTTCTTTCACGATCTCCACCGCTTCTTCTTCTGCCTTTTTCAGTTTCTTTCTTATCCCGAATAACCCAATATCCTCCGCCATTGATGCAGGCTGAAGACCCGTCACCACCGTCGCTGCGGTTAAGGAAAACAGCAGATTCCTGCGGGAGGCGCCGCGTAGCGAGAACGAGGGACGTGCTGGTTTGTTAGGATGTGCCAGTGCCGCTCGTGGCCTAACATGCGCATTTCTTGCACAACGCGCCTGGAGAGCTCCACCACCGCCGCTGAATAGAGAAAGCGAAATAGTCGAAGCCATTTTTTAGATGACTCAGGAGGAAGCTCAGATGTGTGAATAGAAAATTAGAAAAAAAAATCAGTATAAAAGATAACGATAACCTAATTTCATTGTCAATTGACATGACACGTCATCTCTATTGAGATTCTGTGAGAAATGGGTAGCAAAAGATTCGATGATTAAAGAATAATAAAGCCTAAAACATACAATATGTGAAATCCAATTTCAGCCTAAAAACTCAACTTCGACTTTTATAAAACCCCATTATTATTCCATGAAACTCATCCTCACGGGAATAAATTAATAGTATGATGGCTGAGTTAAAAGATTGGACAGGGCTGAAAACGAATTTGAGATTCCACAAAAATATATATGTCATGAAGCAACAGAGTGAAGCCTTTTGGTGAGTCTTCAGAACAAGAAGAAGATTAAGAAAGATTTCACTGAAGCCTGAAGTACGTTTTTGGATTTATATTATGATAAAGGAGTAGAAATATGTCATTTAATCCTTTAGTTGTATTATCGAATTAATAAATCGTTGACGATTGGGATTCTTGGTTTTGGTATGTGACAAGACTTACTTGTTGAATGCATCAATGCCTACTATACCTTTTCAGGTTTTCTTGCTACTTGCTGAAGCATTTGCATAATTTGTAGCATACATATCTAGAATCTCATCTTTCTAGTTTATGTGTACTGCTTGCTTGTTTCGATTAGCAATTTATGAAAAAGGTATACAAAGTTCTAAAACCACTAAACTGTTAATATAATCAACTCAGAATATTTCCTACTCTTTCCCTAAAAATAACTTTGCTAATATAATAAATTTAGAAGCTAAGTTGCACTTAAACCGGTACGAAACGAAAATAAAAAAAATAAACAGTAAATTTAAAATTTATAGAGACGGGTACCGTATAAATACAAATAATAGTATAAAAAAATATTTATAATTTAAAATATAAAAAATATCACACATAAATTAAAAAATTACATTAATTATATCTGTATAAGTTAAAGAATTACATTAATTATGAGATAAAACTATATTTCATTCTTATCGATTATCTCTTGTATGCCACTACTCTTCTTCTTTTTTTTTTTTTTTAGAAACGAACCTTCTTTAATTATTTCTCTTTTCCCCTTAGGCCCTAACAGTATATCATTAGCATTATAAATAGGAGGGGTAAACGATATACAATAGAGAGGTTTACAAATATGAGGAAACAAAAGCGAAGTAACTTAAGTGAATCTTTTACGATTGAAAGAACCGAAACTTAGTTTACTATTTTAGCTTCGTATCTTCCGGACTGGTGGTAGTAATGGTGGTTGGAGCTTTGGTGTAAGCCATTCGATCAAGCGCAGCAAGCTTTGCTCTCATGGTTAATGTGATGTCTCAAGTGTACCCCGCTACTTAGTTTACTATTTTTAATGAACTTTAATTTAAGTTGAGTGAGGATGTAATTTTAAGGTCACCTGATTGTTCAAGTACATGCACATAAGCACATTGACATTCATGTTCTTCCGTACGCAAATCCGCTGATATATCTTCGTAGATATCAATTTTTTGTTGGGGCCATTTGGCCATCATTATTTGCATTTTTAACCTATCATAAAGGAGTGGTGGAGCCGAATTATGGTGCCGGTGGAGAAAAGTTAACCGTCATAGGCCACTAGTCAAAAAGCTCCTCGGTTATTTTTATTGTAGATATTTAATAGATATAGCGATGACTTTTTTGTATATACGGTGCTTTGACATCCCAAATTCAAATTAATTTTGTTATTGTATGATTTCAGCTGGATAGCATACAGAAGTAACTTCGACAAACAATTTTCTGACCACAATTCGTGTAAAACAAATATTTTAAACTGTATATAGATTTTAATTCACAGTATTCTCTTTCGACCTCAATATTAAATAAAGCAATATTGTTAAAGAATATTAAATATTAAATAAAAAAATGTGAACTTTATATAACCAGAACTAATAATTGATAATTTTCTCATATAACCAATAATTAGGAAGATCTTGATGGATTAGGAAAAAGAGATATATATGGGCCAAGACAACCTTACATCATTGATGATTGAAAAAAGTTGATCCTAAAGCTATAATGGGAAGTTTCATGGCAGTATCAAGTCCAAGCTTTTTCCAATGAATCTTTACAACAAAACAACAATTGAATCCGACAAAATAAAAAGGGTAATCCCACTCCTTGAGAAACACAAGTAAACAAACATACAAATACGAAACAATAAATATTAACGATCATACCGTATGAATTTTAAAATATATTTAGAAGAATGCATACCATTTTCGCAAAATATTGGGTAAAGTTAAATAGTTGTTGTTCCAATTAATCAAAATTTTGGGATATTTGATAATTTAAAACTCATACGACGAATATTATACCAAAAGTAATATTTATTTTACCGTCAAATCTACTAATTTTGAAATAGATCAATTCAAGATTGTTCGGTTTTCAAAAAATTTATGTAAGAGTTAGAAAATTAGAATTAGAATAATTCTATTACGATTTAAAATATAGTTGGTTTACTATGAAAAATACATGTTTATTTTTATCGGATTCGAAAATTAATTTTGATTTTAGCTCAAGATCCCTAATTATTAATTAAAAATGCCTAGGACAAATAGTAAAGTTATATTTTCTTAAATAACGCAGTCCATGATTTGCGGGTTGGTGTCTTCCTATTGATTGCTTTTATACAAGAAAAGTTCATAATAATATTTACACTTTAGATTATATGTAAAATCATGTTTAATTATTTCCGGGTTAAGAGCTCTGACCAATAATCCGGATCTCAAATATACATTTTTCATAAAACATTGGATAGAAGTGAAAAGTTATTGTAACCTGAAAAATTGGTGTTGCTAATAAAATATTCGTCTCCCTATAGATGATACTTTTGAATGCAATATAAGGTGTTCATTTTCAAGAAAAAAAATATATAAGAAGTTCTATGATATTGTTTTCAATTTTTGATATTTTTCTTTTAAAAAAATCATTGTCATAAACCAAATTTAAGATAATTTTGGATTTTTTTCCTCTTGGGATTCAATGATGTTAGCTCTTTGAAATTTTTTACTCCCTCTATTCCTTATTAATTATATTTCTAGAAAACAAATTTCTTTCAAAAAATTATAATTTCTCTATTTTTCAATATTTTTTTATTAGTTATTGATGATGAATTATAAACTTCAAAAAAATATATTTAATACTATTGGTTTAAAATCATAGAAAATTGTTAATCACAATAAATGATGCATTTATAATTAGTTTTTAGTATATTTATTAAAATGTGTGAAAATCTTAGAAATATGATTAATAAAGAAGAGATATAGTATTATTTATTTAAAAATAAATTATGTTTTAAATGATATCAACTTCTTAAAATTCTGTTTATGTCAAACTGTTATGAACTCTATTTGTTTTTGCAATTTTTACTGCAAATAGTGGTCAAGTGCCCGCTCAACATTATTGTGGGCACAAGATAAAAAAAATTGAACCTTTAAAACTACCTTTTAGGTGTTTTAATAAAAAAAATCTTTTAAACTTTTATAGATAATATTTTTATAGATTTTTAATTAAAAAAATTTTTAAACCATCTTCAATCTATTTTTAATATATTAACTTTTTATACAAAAAAAAAAATTATACTTCTAAATCATTAGGACACGAAAAAATATGTGATGGGACTCCCAACCATCGTCTCTCTCGTCCCTTCAACTTGAGCCGGCACTGGGTCAAGCGGTTGAAGATTTACCATAAAAGAGTTAGGATTTTTTTACTGTAACGCTAATGATGGTTGATCATTGTTAGTCTTAATCAAATATTTTTAATCTGAATCTAAGATTTTTGAATCAAATATTGTAACTTTTTACTTTAACAAAATAAAACTATACCTTTTGGGGGTGAGAGATTAATGAACCGTCCATGAAGCTTGTTACAAAAGCGTACTGCATGTGACGTTTTCTCTTTTCTTCTATTTCATGCAAAATTTTACAAGTAAAAACATAACGTTATCGAAATATGCAAAAGAATTTTCGCTTTTTTCTCAAATGCAAAAGCAAATTAAACTATGCTTAACTTAAAATCCATTCACAAAAAAATCAGTAAACTACGCACACTATGCACGACACAAGTATATATTTTATAAGAGACCAAATGATTTTGTATTTTATCCAAAAAAAAATGATTTTGTATGAATAAGAAACACAGATTACAAGTGCATTATAGCCGACAAGCATATTATTAATTAGACACTCCAAACTAAAATAATTTAACTTCTAAATTATCAACATCCCTCTCTGTTTTTCCTTCCATTGCGCGAGAAAACTCAGAAGACATACTGATTGGAGTAATATTTTTAACCTAATTTGTAATCTATGTCTCTTAAGGAATGACGAAACAGTATGTCTTAATGTGGGTTGAATTTTGGAGTAGAAGCATTAATGAAGTGTGTTAAATATATAGATAAAATAGGAGTTTATTAGGGAACACAAGTCACTGGTGGTTGGCATCAATGTGCTTGGTTGACAATTAACCATTGACCCATCATATCATCGTCGTCATTTAAACTCTATTACAGCTAAACAGCCATCAATTCTTAATAACTACAGTTCAAAAACAAATTATAACTAAAAAGCAAAAAAAAACATTATCCACTACATATTTATTTTTTTAACTTGACATGATAAAATTAGGAGAAGAGAAGTCACCGATCAAATTATAAGGGACTTGACAAGTTTACTTCCCCCCTTCTTCAATAACATGTCGAATTCTGGTAGGACACGTTTATTGAAGAAGACACGTCATTGCGTTTGTATTAACACGTGGCAGATTTTACCACGTCATAATATCCTAATCACTCCCATTGTTTGCCACCGTCCCCGTGAAGGCCACCAAGTGTTTTTTTTTCTTTTGGTTATTTTTTTTCTTTTCAACTTACTCTTTTAATTTTGATTAGCATGAATCTTTGATTTTTCGGTTTGAGTGGGTTTTAAAAACATTTTAGTTTGGTTCAAATTTTTTGTCCGGCTAGTGTGTAGAAAAACAATGATAAAGTATGTCAAAGGAATAATTAATATTAGTAGTATTGATTTTTTAAAAAAGAATTAACTATCGTTTATCACATTTTATATTCTATTATGTATAAAAATGACATTTACTAGTTTTACTTCTTACAAAACTACAAAATATAAATCTAAAACTTTAAAAGACAATAGAAGATCCACAAACTATAGTCATTGATGGATATAACTTATTCGTATAACCAAAAAAATATGAATCGAAACATCTAATGAATAATTTTCCGAGTCCTATAGTGTTCATCCCTACATACTCGACAATGAATTTAAAATAACATTAAATGGTTGGATCTCGTAGCTTCTTGGCCAATCGATATTTGAGAGCTAATAATAATCTCTTCATCTACCTTCCCTAAAACGAAAGACATGCGTTAAAGAAATCGCAACTCAATGATAAAGGAGAACCATATAAATGCATGGTCCTTCTTTTTCTATTTATATAATATGTTGTTATCAGATTAAAAATTTCAGATCATGCAACTATACACATCCCCACATCGATCACCATCATACATATACTACGCTTTAGCAGAACATTAAATACATCACGAACAGAACATATGTATTTAATGTAAATAGAATAAAGTTACAGAATCAACAAATATACTCGAACAAAAGTTGAAGGGTAATAGTATAAACTAGTTACAGAAGAAACAAATATAAACGAACAAAATTTTAAGGGTAATAGTATAAATTAGAAAAATGATTGTGAGTATAAATTAACACATAGCCACACATTACACTAAATTAGTGTATCCATATCTACAAAAAAAAATTTAGAATTATATAACGACATACACAAACATATAAATTAGATGACTAACATCGTAGCCATTATTTACTATCTATCAATTTGACTCGATATTTTTCTATTTTTCAACTTAAATACCAAAATTAGTCCAGGAGAGGAAACCAACAAATAAAAATGTAAAACTCAACGAGTCCAATAGTTTACCACATATTTTTTTTTAATAAAGTAGATATAGAAGAATAAAATTGAGTAATCAACCGAAAAAACATTTAAACAGTGATAAATAATCGATTCCCGTTTATGATCTTTTACGCGACCTTTACATCCAACTTCGGACTGATTCCAAGTTTAATTTGATCACTAAAACAGATCAAAATATATGTTTTAGTTTAATAATGCTTTCGCAAAAAGAAATGAACGTTGATAGAATTTTTTTTTTTAAATGTGATCAACCCCATATATATAACGTAGTTGTACACAAAAAAATGAATGGTTCTAGTATAAATTTGAAAAAAAAAACGGTTGTGAACTATACAAAGTAGAAATTAGCACATAACCAAACATTTACACTAAATTAATTTATTAATATTTACACTAACATTAGAATTACAAATTAAGTGATTAACATCATAACAATAATTTATTATCTATTGAGTTGACTAAACCGGATCAAAATATATATTTTAGTTTAATCCTATCTTTCGCAAACTTCTACTGCGATAAACATACTTCCATTCTCTTATTAATCGGTCCATTTATCTAATATCATTAGTACACAGTCCCTAACTCGTAATTATACCTTAAAACGAAGGGTAAATAAATCACAACGAAAAGCTGTCATCCTCTCAACTTACTTACAGCTGTCATTGCCCCCACTGGTCGTTCAAACTTCAAAAAAATAAAAAGAACATAATCACAAAACGACAAAATCCTACGTGGCACGTCTCTTTATATATATATATAAACACACAAAAACACCTTTCACTTCTCATCTCCTTCTACTATTCCCTTTCGTCGGAAACCGTGTCGACTCAGTGAGTCAAACCATGGGTATATGCAGTTCGTACGAGTCGACTCAAGTGGCTACGGCGAAGCTGATCTTACAAGACGGAAGGATGATGGAGTTCACGAGTCCGGTCAGAGTTGGTTACGTTTTACAAAAGTATCCGATGTGTTTCATTTGTAACGCCGATGATATGGACTTTGACGACGTCGTATCTGCCATTAGCGCGGATGAGGAGCTTCAGCTTGGACAGCTTTATTTTGCTCTTCCTCTCAGTTCGCTTCATCAGTCTTTTAAACCGGAGGAGATGGCTGCATTGGCTGTTAAAGCTAGCTCTGCTCTCATGAGAAGTGGTGGTTCTTGTGGCCGAGATAAATGCCGGTGTCGCCGGAAATGTGTCTCTCCGGTTAACTTCTCTGTCGGTAGTAGTAACCGGAGAGTAGCGGTGGCGAGTCCCACCGGCGGGAAAATACGAGGCGGTGGTGGGAGTGGGAGGAGGAAGTATGCGGCGAAGTTGAGTAAGATAGAAGAGTGAAGGGTAGTTTGGGGATTTAGTTAAGTTTGTAAATGGTGTAGTTATTTTATTATCGGTGATTGGTGATTTTATATGCCTAATGCAAATAGCAACGTGGGGAAAATGATCGTATTTGGTTTACTATTCATATCATTTGATTATTTAGATCTCACATTTCGGACCAAAAAGAAAAAAAAATTCTCATATTATAGATTGAACTTACAACTTTACCATGATTTTTACTTTTGATAAGACTAAATATGCAGTGAATGGTATGTTTCGCACATTGTTAACATTCACCAAAAAGTATAGTCTAAAATCTAAATGCAGTGCGGTTTAATTACAAGCAACATGGTTAAAATACGTAGCATATTTTTTTTGTTGGTCATGGGATTTGATAATCCCACTTGATACATACACTAAATCACCTAAAAAAGGTATGATTCCAGTGCAATATTTTATTACTTACTTTTTTGTCATATATTCATTTAACAGATTAAATACAATTATATTCAATAAAAAATCTGGGACATCGAACTATTACGAAATTTAGAATATTTATTAAATAAGTAATTCACTACTATAACTTTTGATTAGTTCATTTTGTACCTTTTTATCTGTCTGATCTATTTGTTCTGTACTAACCACATTTGATTCATTTGACATTTCTGTTTAGCTCCACATGTTTTGATGTCACCATTCAAAACTCAAATTTAATTGGTTAAGTGATTTATATTAATAAGATTAAGATGTGCATAGTTTTATCCAAGTAGACTACATATTATGGATACGAAAGTATATGTGTCAACTAGTATTTTGATTGGAGGGTAAACTATACCAAATAAAAAAATAAAAAAGGGAATTGGATATTTAGGATAATTTTTTGGGGTTTGTCCATATACAGTTTTTTTATTAATTGTCATTCATGCCAAAATTACTCATTCAAATAGATGTAACAAAAAAATTAGAAAAAGATAAATCGTAAGACAAATCGTATCTAAATTAGAATTTTTTGTTAATGTTTATTTCAGATTAAATTCATTTTAAATAATTTAGAATACTCTATTCTGAATTTTGTGCACGTTTTTTTAAATTATATTACATATTCTACACACTCTACATGTTCTGGAGAATTTAGAATTCATCTTTGTTTTACGATTAGAATTCAGATTAGTTATATGTTCTACGAAATTTAAAATATGTATTCTGAAGGTTATTCTATATTCTATAAACTTTAGAATATATATTCTGAATTTTACTCTATATTCTATGAAATTTTAGAATATCTTTTCTGTTAGTTACTCTATATTCTACGAATGTTAGAATCTGTATTCTACGGTTTGGTCATGTTCTATAAAATTTAGAAGATCAATTCAGCATAATTCAGAATTCCGTAAAATAAGAAAATGAATATTATATATTTATGGAAACCAAATATTTATTAAATCTCTATTATACTACAAAATTTTCATTTTGCGACAAGTTACATTTGCTAGTTTTCTATGTTTAAGTTTGAGAATTGAGACAATTGTGTGACAGTGAGTACTCATTCTTTTGTGTTTGCTATGGAATCAAGGAATTTTCAAAAATCAGTTAAGGAAATTCAAGGAATTTTACCGCTTGAAGATTTCTGCAATTTGGTACTTTTATCCATTATTGATTGAGTCTGCTCTACTCAACTTAGGATTCGTCTTTGAATTAGTTTAAGTTATCAACAAAGATGAGAATCCCCTGTTACATCTACCTTCTTCTTCATACCTAGGCCTACCAAAAAAGTCAAAACCAAATATATCATTCATAAGACGACATCGGCACATATAGTTTTGACGAGTTTTGGTCTGGACTTTAGCAACTCATAAGTCCTTCTTTCCATGTACTTCTCGAAGCTAGGCACGAGAACTGCTTGTGCCCATTATGCAAATTCTCTTAGTCAAGCTTGCTTAAACTACTAGATCTTAAATCATGTTATATTTATATAGTTTCAAAATGAAGAGAGAGTTGAGTGTGTGGCCAAAAGGACAAAAAATACACAAAGCTCATTACTAGGGACTACAGAGTTGAAGTAGACAAGTAACTTGTTGTCTAAGTTACTACAGCTCATTATGTTACGTTCTTAATTTATTATGTTACAGCTCAGGATAAATAACGAAGAAAAACAAAACCATGTAGTTATTTTAATTTTTTCTTTTTGCTTATTTTCTTTTTTAAACTAATTAATGATTATTTTATATTTTTATTAAATCATATATTCAAGGGTATTTTTGGATTTAGATTATTTGAAAAGTGTAGTTAGACAATGTTAAACAAAAATATATATATGGATAAACTAAAAAAAAAATATCCTCTATCTTCAGTTTTCTTAAAAAGAAAAAAAAATTTGCATTTTCAGTCACTAGTTGCATTGGTGATTCAAAAAATAAAATAATCCAATACTGTGCAATCCCAATGTCAAAAATTTAGATATACATTTTACTCAAGAATAAGAGGTTGATTATGTAAGTTCAGATTAAATTTAGATATGCAAATACATTTACTGGATTTTGATTGGTAATGGATATAATAGTGACACAAAAAGAATTAAGCAAAATGACTAACTGCAATGAAACATCACATAGACTCAGTCATTGACTTTAATTGACCCTACACATTAGGGGTTAGGTTTGAGACGCATCACCCAATCTGGTCCCATCTATACATCACGACAAAGCAATTTCTTGGGACACTTTTTTTTTGGATTTATTTTGGTTAGATGCCTACAGCTACTATCCGACTGAAACCACATCACGCACTTGATTTCCTGACTCTAGAGAGATTTCTATGTATGGGTAAATCCTGTTTGGTTTTGAGTTCCTTTGTTTTTTTTGGGTTTTATTGGTTTTATAGAAATTGAAACCAAAACCAATTTATAGAAACTAAGTGATAGTAGAATATTTGTTCCACCTTGAGAAGGAATTGTTTTGTAGATTTTAGGTTAGAGATTGATTTTTTTCAAACATAAAATTATTTAAATCACTTTCATTGACAAATCGAAATAGTGACATATTTTAGATCCATTAGAAAATTCGATAAATGACCATTCGTCGGAGGATTAGTCGGATAGTAAAAAACCCAAATCACCACCTAATTATCAAAAAGAAAAGAAAAAAAAACTCTCAATTTATATTTCGATTTGGTTTCAGTTCAGTTTGATGTAATTTTGATTTCGTTAGTTTTTTCTTGTTGTTACATTTTTTTAGGTCCACCTGTGTGTATGCATGTCAATTGTCAACTACACAAGCAAATGGTGGAAAGCAATAATGAAGAAGAAACACCGGAGTGGGATTAATAAATTTGGACAAAGACTTTTAATGAGACGGTACGTGCGATGCCAAACCATCAGGCCCTACTTTTAAAAGCCCACTTCTTTTGTTTTTTTGTATATGTATGAAGAAATGGAAATTTAATTAATTTTGTTGACCAAAAAGCAAATTTAATTAATTTATACATTCATATAATCTACAAAAATTATATATTATCAGACTATTATATCAGAAAATGTTAAAACCAGACATAATAAACGTCAGAGAAACTTAAAGAGTGTCCACTCTTTTATATATGGAGCACTTTAAAGTGATAATATGAAAAGAAAGAAAAGAAAAAGACAAAGAGAAATAAGAGAATAAAAGAAAAGGAAAAAAATTTAGGTTTATAAAGCTATCCACCAATTTTTTATTGAAAGTGTGTACATAATATCACATAACTAAAAATATGTTGAATGTCTTTAATCTTCCAAAATGATTCATCGATTTCTTTTATTCCTTAGTACGGTAACAATGATAAATAGTTTTCCAAATGTACATTAGATTCATGGGGAGTGAATAAAGAATATTAACTTTTATGCTGTTGAATCTGGATGTAATTTTGATAGCTAATTGTCGGGCAACTGAAACTTGTAATTTACTTTATACTAATTATTTTGTTGTGTTATTGTTAAGTTTTGCGCGGTTTCATTTTAAAACTAGTTGATAATGAGTAGAGTGGTTTATATTTTTTATATTTAAGTACTAATTGTTTTAAATTTTTTGATATGAAATCCTAAGATGTTTTTTCGAGATGATAATTTTTATTGATCTATTTCGAACCAAATTCCACTTTAAAAGCGGTAATAAATCATTTTTTGACTATCCTACTTGAGTCAAAGAATGAGATATTGATATTATGTTAAGTTTTATAGATTTCCATCTTAAAAGCAATTGTTACTGAATAAATTCGCCATATTCTTTATATATAATGACATTAGTTTAACATCCGATGTTTATTTCTAACAACTATCAACATGAATTTATTATTCGATAGTATTTGTGTGCAAGAGATTGACATTAACTAATGTCATTTGAAGATATTTAATGATATATTGCGTATTTACGTTTTCTAACCATAGTTTTTATAAGGGTTTTAGAATATTTTCTATCTTTAGGTTGTATCGTGTCTAAATGGAATGTAAGGCATTAGAAATATGGAACAAGAGTAAAAAAGCGAAAAGTGGTGATTTTTGGAGTTGAGATCGATCGATTGATCCCAAATCACCAAAGAAGTCTTCACATCTCAGATCGACCAGAAATCACGGATCTATCGTTCCACCTCGGATCGATCGATCCACCATCCGACCGATCGATCTCATTTGCTGTGAAGTTTCAGATCGATCGATCTACTCTTGGTTGTTTCTCTGCATCCATATATGAATAGTCTCATAGTTCGGTTTCGGGGTTTAAGGGAATTTATGTATCATTAATTAGACATAGATAGGAAATTATCTTATTATATCTTCATCTATTGTTGATCTCATTGTTGGAACTTGATTAGCTACCTAGTTTCTAATATTAAAATTTTTAACGCATCAAAAGTGTTTGATTAAAATCATGAAGGAACATTAGATGAGCGGATTGTCTTTATCCAAGGAAAGTTGATGCTAAGGCGATACATTAACAAATTGAACTTGCTCATTAATGCTTGTTTAGAATTCTAAGTTCAAACAACAATTTTAAATCTTAGGTTGGTAGATAAAGTGATTGATACCACGACTGTGAATTGATTATACATTCATGTTTGAGTTTTAAGATTGTGATTATCTATTTTCTTGAATAATTGTATGATTCATGATCTTTGAATTCTTACGAATTATCTTTGACTTAGCGCTCGTTTAATTGATATTTACATCGTTTTAATTGCTTTGTTTCTATTACATCATGTTGAGATTTTGAGTTCGATTATAGCTTAGGTTAGTTTCGGTTTATGCTTTGTTATGTTAACCAAGAAAAAGAATTAACGAGTTCCTCTCAAACTAGAGAGTACGTCTCGAGTAAGCCTAGCTTACTAACTCCACTAAAATAACTTGTAAGTTTCTTTTGATTACACTTAGTCTTTGGTCTCTCTCTCACACTACTCTCTTGCTTTCTTGTGATAGGTACCTCACCAAGAAAAGCTCCAATGTGATGCTATGCCTAGGAAGTATGACACCTACTCCTAATCCCGACCCCAAGACAAAGAACAAGAAGAAACTTAAGAAGAAAACACTCACCGAAGACCCCTAGGAGCTAGACTCTCTTTACCGAAAGACTAGCTCTCTCTTGTCTTCTTTTCTTCTCTCTCTTTTGTGGATGGATTATTGTGATGACCCTGTGCCTCTATTTATAGTTGTTGGAACCTCTATTTCCTACTAGGAAAACCGCTTATCAACTCCTTTTCCTACTTGAAATAGGATAACTTCCATGCCAAGAAACACACACACACATCTAATCCCATTAGGAATTGGATCTTTAATTCCTTTAAACTTAAGCCTACTAATGTTGACCCATTAGTGCTATTTCCGTGGCCCAGCTTGAGCCCACCCGAGATGAGAGCCGTTGGAGGTCACTCGGCTCGACACTCCTCACACATCACAACCATATTATTGTCTTAACTTCATTTCATTTCTAAAAAAGCGTAATGTAATCTTGGTCTCTGTGAATTTGATCTCATCATTATTATTGCGTTTGTTTGTGCATCTGCAATTTTATTTAGATTAAAACCTCTGTATATCATTTAACTTGTGCTCACGAAAGAAAAAAGAAAAGAAAAAAAACACAACCATAATCAATATTCTTGTTTGTGATAATGAGATTTGGGACCAAAATCTATACTAATTCTTGTAACTACTGGAAGGACCACAATGACAAACAAATATGTAACTAATTTTATTTATTTAGGCACAACAACGACGAGCGGAACGTCTATGTTTCAGTCATTTCTTCCTCGGACATAGTCGCTTTAGCCGCTTGTGGCGTGGTCTTGCTGTTAAAAGTATTTTCTTCGACATTCCTATTGATCAGCATAATGGTCGCGTCTCAAAAGGTGAGAACGCTGCAAATTTGCCGGAAGCCTAAGACAACATCAAGACGTTGAAATCAATCTTGATCATCCAGATGGGAAGGTAGATTCATTTAAATTACAAGTCGCTCTTTGTGTTCGTAATTTTCAACCGCGGGCTTACTCTGTCTGAAGTTTCATGACCGCTTATATTGAATATTGAACGTGTAAAGCAAACATAGTCTTTCACCATTGATCGTTTATTCATGTATATTCGTAGCCCAAAATATATAAGATAAAGTCACAATTATAAATTTTTAGTCTAAGTTATATTTTTTGTATACTTGGTAATTAGTAAAAATTTTGTTTTGATATCTTAAATTTGAACATATATTTTTATCTTTCTTGTTTTTTTTTCTTATATTTTGCTTACGTTTTGTATATGTTTTGCTTATTTTTTCTAAAGTTTGTTCTTCTTGTCAATATATTTTCTTTATTTTTGTTTTAAAATTTTCAATAACTGGAATTCATTGGTATAGTTGTAGTTAAAAATATTTTATCAATGGATTTGTTTAGAGAAACAAACTTAATATATCAAAGCATATATGATCAAAGACCTCATCCTGCTTAGCGCCGGTAATCATTGTCGTCTCGTCTTCAATTGGTTTAAATATGGATTATTTAGTTAATAAAATGTGGTTATGATATTATGTTAAGTCTTATAGACTTCCATCTTAAAAGCAATTGTTAGTGAATAAATTGGCCATATCTTTTTTATATACTAATGATGATCTTTTTAAACATCGATGCACATTAACAGTTATCAACATGAATTTATATTCGACAGTATTTGTGTGCAAAATATTGACATTAACTAATGTCACTTGAAGATATTTAACATGCTCACAAAAGAAAACTTCAATATTCAGATTTTATTTAGTAACCTCTTTAAAGCGTAAACAAGTTAACTTATCTCAACCATAATTAATATTCTTGTTTGTGATAATGGGATCCAGGACCAAAATCTATACTAATTCTTGTAACTATTGGAAGAATCATAATGACAAACATATACACTAAAACCTCTATGAATTAATAACGTTGAAACTATGATATTTTATTAATTTATCGTATTTATTAATTTATAAAAGTGATTTTTAGATCAAAATATTAATATGGGGTTGGAAAAATTATTGATTTATCGAATATTAATTTATAGAGGTTTCAATGATATGTAACTAATTTTAAATTTCAAAAATAAATAAATAACAATAATTTTATTTATTCAGGCATTAATCCATGGATAACCACCAAGCTTAAATAGGTTAATAGACTAGTGTGAGTGTTAAATAATTTCTCACTTTCAATATTTGATTCCTAATGTTAGTCCACTACTAACCTATAAGCCTATCAATATGAGTTCACTAAACTCGTTAAAAATATATGAATCGAAAATTTGGTTTTAAATTGTTGATTAAAAAACAGAAAAATGGGTGTCGTTACTGCCAGATATAAAAAATAAGGGAATTGATTTAGTATGTACACAGCCAAAACAGCATCCCAGATTGGTAACCAAAAAACGACGTGCAGTTTTTCCTCTATCTCTATTTCTACTCTCTACACAAAATACATTCTCCTATATATACTTAACCAATACATTACAAAGAGACAGAGTCCTGTAAATCAAAACCCTTATCAAAGGACCACTTAAAATCTTTTTCATCTAACAAGTTCTCTGGCTATCAAATACCGAAACACGAAACTATGAGGCGTCCATTCAACTATGCTCTTTCGCGATTTTCCCGAGTTAAGTTTCTTTATAGTTTTCTTTATTGTCTTGGGAAGACATTCTTGAATCAGCTCCACCAATGCCGCTTGACTCAAACTTGAGTCTTTGCTAAAAGATTCAATGATCTTTGGTAAGACTAGTTTATGGTCTTTCTTTACCCCAAATGTTGCGCGAATGTACTCTTCTTTTGCGGTTTCTAGCTCTTGGTATATTCCCTTGGGAGTATAAACACGAATCTACATCCAAAGAAAACACATTCAAGATCTCTCATTTTTAAAGAAGATAACAAAAGTGTAAGCTATCTCTACTTACCGCAGGGTCAGAATGGTTCCCTGAACAAAGGGCAAAGTATAAGAGAGGCTCAGAATGGTCGATGGAATATTCTTGATGCTCATCTTCAGTTCTGAACTTTCTCGGAATCATTAATAACTTCAGCCACTACAAATAGAAAAGAGAAGCTTTAGACAAAGTCACATTGACAATTTGTAGTTCTGAGAAACGCAAGAAGTCAGTCCAGTCTGTACCTGGCCAGGACGAGGCGTTCTGATGCGAAGAATATAACTTTGTATTGCTTCTACGCTTACCATGCGACCTCCTATGTTATAAGATGGCTGGAAAATGTCACAAAAGAGACCAACAATTTTCAGTAATTCTTAAACGTTTGGGTTTTTAATATATTTTCTTGAAGCAAACCAAGAAAAGTGTTGAATAATATTAGTGTATTACCTTAGAGAGCAGTAAAAACCGCTTCCCGTTGTTCTGTGGAATCCCATTTGCCAGAAATGTCTGCAATGGTGAAAACAAAGTATAAGTTGATCTATAAGAGTGCAGAGAAGACAGAGGATAGATCAAAGGAACAGTGAGAAAACTGCGTACATGCATCACAAGAGCGTTATGTATGTTAATCCAGAACGCTAATTTCTCTTGATGAGTCAGTTTTCTCGGATCAACACTTTCCATTTGCTTAATAAGCAAGCTGTATAAGTATAAAGCAATGACTACTATCAGCATTAAAACTGAGTGAACAAACAGAAGGAAAACTCGGATATTTGCTGTCCAAAGGCTGACCTGAAGTTTCGATTCATCAGGTCAAGGTCGCGTCCTTTCCCATGGTTTCGATGAATGTATGACACTTCTATCATTGAGTTATAAGGTCCACTGAATTCATATTGGTCATCAAAAGACGAGTTTTTCCTGAAGCTTGGACTCCACATATCATACTGTTCTTGAGGCGAAAACTCGCTTGTTGATGATGGAGATGAACTTGGGGACGAGAAACCATGGTTTATAGATGGCGGATCAGCGAGCTTGGAGTATATAACTGATGCACACTTTATCATTTCCTCGGATAACTTGTTTGGAGTCATAAATATATGATCGGATATTCGAGTTCCCATGTGTTCTGCAAGGCTTGCAGTATTTGATCCATTTTGTATGTACTGTTGCATCAAAAGTGAGTAAAGTTACAGACTTTCTAAACTTTAATGTAAACACAAGTCATTGCAGTGAGACTTACTGCCTTTATGGACAATGGCTGAGAGTGGCAAGCGAATACCGAGTCTTCTGGTGGAGATATCTGATTATTGAAGGTGGAACGTTGATTAAGAGAGGATTGACAACAACGAACACATGAACCGATGTCCTCTTTTTTGGAAAAACATTGATCTTTCAGTCTATTGTCGAAGGAGAAACACCGAGAATCAATAGTTGAGTTTTCTTGATTGAACTGCCGAGCAGCAGAACCAGGTTCCTTCAGTCTATTGTCAAAGGAGAAACATCGAGGTTGCGTGGCCAAGCTTTCTTGTCTACATCTAATGTTAGGAGACTCAAGTTCCTTCTCTACCAAACATGGAGGACTCTTCAATCTCTTATCAAAGGAGAAACACCGAGATTCAGATGTTCTTGAGAAGTCTAGTCGTTTTCCTCTGAGAGGGGATTTAGGTGAACTCGAGCGCTGTTGTTTCAATGTTGGAGATACATAAGATGTTTGTTGATCAAATGCTTTACGATACAAAGATAGAAGGTACTGTTCCAAATGTGAAACTTCTAACTCTAGCACCGCGATTTCTTTGATCATATCTGTTGCAGGCTGCAAAATATAAAAACCATACATAAGCTACACAACATCAACATTGCATCACATATTTACATAAGCAACTGATTAATTCACCTTTGGAGTAGAGTCAGCCTTTGTGTTGATGTCTCGAGAAGGTGTTTTATAGCCTAATGCTTTCTCTAAAGCAGGACGGACATTAAACTGGTTCTGTAATATTTTCTCAAGCTCTAGAATCTGAATGTAACCAAAGATCATATGTGAGTATAAAAGTGATCTTGGAGTATAGAGAGCTACACATAGGTTCAATTACATACCTCTTGCTTCAGAGAGCTCTGGACTTTTACATCTGGTGAATGATTCTTCTTTGTTTCCACGGATTTATCGCAGCACCGAGGTAAGTCCTGCGAAAAAACAAGTTAAAAGAAACTATAAACCAGTTGTTTCTAAAGATTTGAAAATCATAAATCAATAAGGAGCTTGTTGGGTTTTTTTAACTCACCAGCTTGAGGCGTTGAGAAGCATTCAGAGAACAATCAATGCTATTCTCATCTTCAAGCTTTTTCTTTTCAGGAACAGTACAGCTAAAACAAATGAATCAAGATGACAAGAATCAATTAAAACAGTTGAAACCCATAATAGATAAAACAAAGATTCTGACCAAAATTAAAACAGAAACAAACCACATTCTATGACAAAGTACACAAAGCTTCAATCTTTTCGTCCTAAACCAACAAAGATCCGAACTTTGACCCATCTAACAACGAAATTACTTTGAATCTGGGCAAATTTTAGTTACCTAAATTGTCAATGAGAATCATTCATCATAACCAGCAACAAGTAACATTGAAGCTAAAACCAGATTCTATGAGAAAAGTACACAAAAGCTTCAATCTTTTAGTCCTAAAACCTAAATTCTTTAACAAAAGACTCAAACTTTGCATCTGGGCAAATTTTAACTACCCAAGTTACCAAATTTGAGAACAACCCAAAACATGAAACAGAGAGCTAAAGAAGAAAAGTCTTAAAATTGTCAAACCTCTTGGAACGCTTATGTCTCTGTGCCTGCATTTTCTTGTCTTCAAATCCCATCTCTAAGAATCTCTTGAACCAAAATTAAGTTCTTGATTGATTGAACTTATATGTAGCAACCAGAACTTAGAAACAAAGCTCACTTGTGTAATGATCTCAAATTGAGAACCAGAATAAGAAAAATCTGTAAATGGGTTTTGACTTGAGAGACAGAGAAAGAAACAGATTTGATGTGAAACTCCTCAGATTTTTGAAGAAACTAAAGTCCAAGAAACTTGTCTTCTTCTTCAACCATTGAAAAACAAATTTGAGTTTCTGAAAGCGATTATTTTTACTTTCTGCTATAAGAAGAATATATTTACGGATACGGCCAAAGACATGTAGCAAAGATTTGATGTTTTTTTTCTTTTTTTCTGCTCACTCACGCGCGCTTACAAAGAGAAATACACAGCACACAGAAGATCAAAAAGAGTGTGAGAGTTTACTTTTTGCCCTATGAGAGAGGAATTTAACATCATTCACCTCTCTTAGCCTTTATCTATCTTCTAAGCTTTTTGTATTAGAATCTTTCTCTTTTGCATTGGAAGCATAACATTTTACGTGGGATATCGTTATACGTAAAATTATTAGAACTCTTTTTTTTTTTTAAGTTGTTAAAACTTTTTTTTTTTCACGAAGTGGTAGATAATTGATAGTGTTTTGACTTTTGGGTGAATTTCCTAATATATTGTAATTTGTGGAGGCTTGTTAATAATAATAAAAAAATAGTGTGATGGTAAAATCTTAAGAAATAGAATGTGATTTTGCGCTTATTTAAACAAAAATTTCATATATTTTTAAAAATGGAATTCGAATACGGAGCTAATGGCTAATCGGTTAATTCAATGGAACTAAGCGCAAAAATCACATTATATATCTGTATTAAGATTTTTAAAACTGACATATTTTGAGTTTTACACTATTTTTAGAAAGTACACGTGAAATTACATTTCTTCATTTATTTATTAGTTTTATCCTGTCATTTAAAGAAAATATAGTCATTTAAACCTCCTTTAATTTATAAAATATTTTGGTTGATGTAAACAGATGTTGTGGTTGAATGTGCATGAACTACTTTAAACAGAAAATAATTTATCAAAAAAAGAAAAGTATATTCATGCATTAAAATATAATTAAAGCTTAATATTTTAAATATTAAAAACAGTTAAATTATTTATTTAGTACTTACTACTACAAATAACATTAGAAAATATAGGTGTAAATTTAGAAAATATATCATTTCTTAAATTGAAACTATATAAGTACTATAGTTTAAAACAAAAGAAATAATGTTGAAACATATAGAATGCTATTGGGGTTTTCTTTTCCGTAGGGTTTGTACATGTTTAGATTGGAAAACTACGTAAGGATGTTTTTGGTACCCATCCGAGGATTTCATTGATACTAAAGGATGAGATCCATAACTCGAAAAGATCATAATCTTTCGAGAGCAGAACTAACTTATAACATTTTGAAATTCAAAGCCAAAAGCCCTAACATGGGGAGATTTATAAACGATAAGATTTTAGGGAAAAAAAACGGATAAGGAAAGGTAAGACCAATAGAAGCCAAGACTTTGAGACTGAAATTTTGAAACCAAATGAGTGATGACCTCTTCTATTGAAACGGTTGACCCCAGAGCTGAAATACCAACCCGGCAAAACTACGTAAGGATATTACTATCAGATTTTTCTAAAGATGTTTCTGATAAAACAATTTTGTATAATTGTTGTTTCTTTTTTTTTAGTCATTTTGCAAAGAAAAAAAAACACACACACACATAAATATATCGATTATTCTGCGGTTTTTTCTTCTTTTTCATAATTAAATTAAAAAAACTTTCTATCTGATAATTTCAAAATTTATTCGAGTACTTTTAGTAGTTTAATATGATAATATATTAATATCACCAAGCAGAACCACAGAAAAACGAAACTGTATTTTTATAACAATTTTAAAATTTGGATAATATGCTGATAAAAGTATTTCAGAGGAACTATAAATAATGTTAAAATATACTTAATTTCTGGTCGTATATTTTACAAAACTGAGAAAATCAACTTCCAAGGTGGTGAAACGTAAGAAAGAGTCTTTAAGAATCGAATAAAAATGTCAACAATGAAATGCATAAAGACTAGCCAGAGGGTAAAACAATCTTCGGTTACCATTATTTTCTCTGATAAAGGGTTTTCGGTTACTAATTTTGTGACGAAACAAGAAACACGAGAACAAAAGGAGAAAAAAACTATATAATTTTTTTTTTGACAGGAGAAAAAAACTATATATGTATTACGTATATATATCTATTCTGATGTATATAATATATATATATATATATTGCTGATGACCTATCAACGACGAGCTACTAAAAAAAGTGAAAAATATTGTATGAGCTTGTTGGAATCTAAGTGGGAGTCGTTGAACCATCGCATTGCACATCGTCCCGTTCTGTTTCTTCTACACTCATAGGATTATTAGGATACTACGTTTTGTTTTTCCTTTCTTGTTAGTTGTTACATTCTCTTAACTTTTGTACTCATTCCTAATGCCTAATTACTGCTACAAATACATATTCTACTTTCTTTCTTTTTTAATTTCTTTTCTATAATATATAGTATATTTTTATTTCTTACTCCAGTATGGTCGATCCAAACTCTAAAGTATCATATAGCAGTTTATTTGAATTTCATCATACATGCGTAATGTGTTGCCGAAGTTATATGTATATGAAAACATGCTTTCAATCCACTAATTTCAACTTTTAAATAGATGATAGATATCTCACTCGAGTTGTTGCCTTGTTGGTGCATTAGGCCAACTAGTGAAGATGAGATCGGTTATTAAACACTAACCAATACATCAATAAAAATATTTAGACTTGTATATAGTTTGTCAGACTAACCAACACAACCACAATTCTACATTTTTCTAAATGATTTGACGTTTTAATATTTCCTGGTCTCAATATATATAATAATTGACAAATTTTTGCCCATACACTTGGTTTGACAAATTAATGTGCTCACTATTTCGTAACCATAAGATTTTTTTTTTTGTCTTCAATTATTGTACTGTAAAAGTTGTGTTGTAATTTCAAGAGTTATCCACGGCCAAAATAGATGAAAACATTTAATAGCTATTTTTGTTAACCCATTTTTTGTGGTGAAATTTGATATAACTTTTGGTTATATGATCATACAAATTTGAAATAACCAAATATATCTATAAACATTAGAGTTTTTAGCACGATATAATTTATATGTATATAAATATATTTAATTATTGTTTCGATTCAATATCTACAAACAGCGAAACTAGACTAAAATTTTCAAAAAATATTATTTTCACATAGTGTAGTTAATTAAACATCTACATCAAATATATTTCCTCTTTTAATTGACAATTTTCCCTCCAAAAATTGTTGTCTCCAAGACATATAAGAAAGAGACATAGGATGCTGTAAAGGGAAAACTTCGCAATGTGGCGAAGTTACTTTCCTTTTCTCCTTTTTTCATTTCACTTTATATTTTAATTATTTTATATAAACCTCAAATAGAATTGTCTCCCAGTTCCAAGAAGACTTACGTTTGTCAAAGAATCCCAGGAAAAAATAACCAAAAAGTAACATCTATGTAGTTAAAAGTAAGAATCGGGGTTTATTAATAGTGTTGTGTTTAATTGTTGATATAATTAATCAGGCAGGTCTTGCTACTTTTTATCTCGATCTTCACCTGCTCTTGAAAATGATAGAATCCCTAATTTTAAAACATTTAGCCCAAACCAAAGCAAATAATTTGATTTTATTTTATAGCAGTATTATATATCTACTAAACTTAAAATATTAAGTAAGTGACCACTTTTGCAGTATATTATTCGAAAATAAATATAAATTTTGTAATATCGAATTTTCAAAGTACAGATTTTTAGAATATTGAAACTAAATAGAGCATTATTTTATATAGTCATTGTTAATTTGTTATATATGACACAAAATGTCACATATATGTCTAACTCAACTATTATTTGAAGTGCAAAAAAATGATACATATATAAAATCGAATTCTATAACCACTACATTTTTTAATAGCATGCATTATGCGGTTTTGAATCCGAATGATGAACCACAACGACAACATTAGCATAATTACTAGATTACTTGTTCTTGTATACTACATTAACTACTAAAATTAAACACGGTAAATTATATACCATAAATAAATTAAAGTTCAATTGATCTAAATTTTACATTCGCAAAAAATAAATAAAAAGTTCAAGTTAAATGTCGTGTTGTAATACATGGTATCATTTTTATTGATTAATATATTAAAGTAGTAGAGATAAAAAAATTATTAAAATTCTACAATTAAAATATAAATTTATACTTATTTTGAGACAAAATTTAAATTGTAAAATGACATTAATATGAGATGGTAGGGGTATATATTTGTAATTGTATTTGATTATTTAGGTCATCTAGAGTATAAATAATTTAAATAAATTTTGAAACCAAATGGTTAAACGTTATTTTTTAATATGTGGACCAGATATATACTTTCCTGTCTTTCAGATATTGAATTAGGCAATTAATTTTAGTAAGTGACTCACTTAACAAACACTATTTTAGTGGAAAGATCCAAAACTTTTCTTACATTGAGATTGAGGAAAAGGCCAAAAGGCTTGTCGTTTACTTATTAAAAACAAATTGGACGCTAGTGAATTCAGAAGTAATCGTTAGATTGACCAATTTAAATTTTGATTGTTTATACTGTGATAATCTATGCAAGTTTTGAACTCGGTAATAGTGTTACAAGTTCTTATTTGCACGGTGTCGGGGACACAAATTACCGTAAAAATCAAGTTTCACCACTAACCATTGTTCCTTTTAATTAAAATGAAGTTTTAGATAATATAAATAAATATTGATTTATTTTTATCGAGTTATATATCAACAAGAAAATATGAGATTGGTGATTTTAGACTTGGTGGCATACGCATGTGGAGAGAGCAAAGTGTGAAGAGATTAGATCAAGATTTGTTCAGGTGAGAGAGACAAACATGCTTTAATAAATCTTAATCTAAAGATGCATTTTAGTTATGAAGGGCAATTAATTTGCAAAATTTATTACTCCTACAAAGTTGTCAAAAAAATATATTTATTACAGAATGTCTCAAAGAAATTAATGATGCACATTTGGGATTAAATAGTAAAAAGTGGTTGAATTTGGAATCATACAAATAAGACAGGAAAAAGCTGATGTTTACAATTACAAAGGCGTTTGGACAAGAGAGTCAATGCCAATCATAACTACCAAAAACAGGCATCACTTTAAATTCACTTTAAATCCTAAATTTTTCGTGTTGTTTTGTAGTGCTAATCAGTCTATATAAATGGTGGTGGTAGTCCAAAGTTTAGACTAATCTTGAAGGTTATTATGTCTACTTAACGTACCTTATGACCAGGTCCAACCATGATCGAAGCCGTAATATGCATTTTTAAAAAGTTACAAAATAATTACTAAAATTTTGTATATTTTAATTAATCAGTAATTTGGTTTCTAACTTTTTCTTGGTATACTTTTTGAAAATTATCAGAAAAACGGATTTTTATCATTTATTTTGTTTATAAATGACCAACTACTGCAGCAAAAAAATTTTAAACGCTGTCATAAATCCATATGACGAAGGTTAGTTCATTTGTTATTGTGACAGCGTTTTATGCTACTTTAGTAACAACACATTGTGTTAATGATTTGTACGTTTATGTCTATTAATCGATTTTCGATCTAAAGTGTATATATCTTCCTAACTTTATATTGTGAAGTAACAAGTATTTTATTATTGGTTGTTTGAAATATAAGTAATCGCTTAATTCAGACGATTCTTCTGAAAAATGATTCAGGGTTTACTTTTATTTTTCGTAGATAAAATTTAGTTTTTACACTCTTTATTATATACAATCATCTATATGTACTTTTATGTATTTTTAAAAGATTTATGGTTATATACTCTGAAGTCAAAATGACTAGTACGTCAACTATTCAGAGTCAACTTTATCCTTACTGTCAAATATTTATACATATCAATTTTCAATGATTGGTGTTTGCCCAATATATTTATATAAGGAGACGATTATTTTTTATATTATACTATAATTTACCAAGTAATTTAAAACAAGAAGAAAATTCATACATCAACGAAACGAAAACATAAGATGCTAGAAACAAATGTTCTAAGTTGATTGTACGTAAATACGTCATAAAAATGGAAATTGGGATATTAATCTGGTTTGTTCCGCAATTCTAGCTCACTCTTAAGAAAAATATTAGAATCGTGAAAATAAAGTGAACATGGGTGATGGCCTGATGATGTGAATCAGTGAATCATGTGATGGGTCCATTTAAATATCTTATATATGATAACTTGTTTGGTAAACTATCCAACAAGAGCTGCGATTTGTCCCCCTAAATACACTTTCGATTTCATAAACTTTCCACAAATTTTCAGCATCAAACAAATTCTCCAAAATATGGTACGTGGAACATTACCTTTTTTTTATCTGTTTCTTATTAAGCAGCATCGCAAATTAATCCAAAGAAACGTTTTGACTCTCCATGATCCACTGGCCAATTAGATTTACAACTCTCTTCTCTTCTTAAACAAAACCCTATCTCATGACCCTCTTCCTTATCAGATAATTCCAATCAGATTAACAAACACCTCTTTCTGCTAGCATTATAGATGCAAATGGAGTTTCATTCATCACCGCAAGGAGCCCATCGAACGAGATTGTAGAGGTAAGGCCCTCACGCCCGTCTTCTTATTAGACAAATAACTTTTTCAGATTTACCAAAATTCGAGAAATTCAATCGTCCAAAGGTTAGATCATTAATCTTTGTCTTTTTCTTCTCCCTCTTAACTCCCAAGTTTTGAAAATATCAAAAGCTTCAATCAAGTAGCACCACTCTTCAAATCTCAAAAACTCATCGAGAAAATAAAGAAATCCCCCCCCCCCCAAAAAAAAAAACACCTCAAGGAGAAAGAGAGGTGTGTCCCTATGAAGAATAAGAAGAAGAAGAAGAAGAAGCCATGGAAAAGCAAAGAAATAAGTGCTCCAAATCATGAGGAATTTAAGGATCAGTAGAATATAATGATGTTGTATCTACAAGCTTCCATGTTTCCAACATGTACTATATCTTATTGTACATCGCTTCACACTGATTTACACGTTAAAGCTAATATTTTGAGATTGAGAACCAGAATTATTATATACATTTTAACCCTACATGTGTGGAACGTTGGGACTGGAAAGGGTGGCATATTGAAGTTCTGTTTGGTCGTCCTGAGAGCGGTCACGAGGAAAACGCTAGAAGAGAAGTCAGTGGGGAACCAGTTAAAGAAACTACAATGCATATCAATATCATTAACAGGTTAGTCAAATTAATGCCAATTTGAAAGAAAAAAAGACCTCTCTCACTTTATAAGGGTTTGCAGAATTTAAATGTTTGCTAGAATTCATATGGTATTTTCAATAATTTTTCAAAAATTTGAGCATCATAAAAATTTTCATCATGGCCTCTTGTGCGTTTCTTTTGCATATAAGAAAAGGATAAAGTATTCGTGTTAAAGTAAATGGGTGAGCATAGAAAATTGTGATTAAAAATAAAAGTATTAGAGCATCTAAAAGAATTCTTAAGATTAAAAAAATATAAATTGCATCGGTAAACGTGTTTTGAGAACTTCTTCTTAAGAACCGGTTACTAAGTAAGAGTTTTTAAAACCGGTTTTTTAAAAAAAAATTTTAAAACACATTTACCAATATAATTTATAATAAAAATGTTGGTAAGAACCCCGTAAAAAAATTTTAGGAATGGAGATGTCCTTATAGTTTTCATGTCCATATACTTTGTTTCTTTGTTATGTACTTATATGTAGTCTACCTTGGAACCTCAAGTAAATCTTATCATTGGAGATTACTAAATTTTTACCATGACATGTTATGAGGTATTCCTTCATTTTTCCTATCCAATATGCTCGATTAAATTTTTTCGATTATTCTTGGTATTTTCTCAACCGTGTTGCAATTAATCTGATTCAGCCTTGCTAATTTTGGGAACGTATATGGAAAATAAATTTAAAATATGTTCTATTTCACTAATTAAACTTTTGAATGGGATAATACGTTTTGCATTCTTAATTACCTCTCTGTTGCATTTTGGCATATAAACTTGCTTTAAGGCAAGCCTTCAATATGTATTGATCCAAGAATAAATTTGTTAAATAGTTTCACAGACCTTCCTATGATTTTGCAGGAATAATTGTGAGCAATGATGGCCGCCTGTAACTAACTGGAGTAGTAGAAGTCTTGATATAAAGAAATTTGCTGCGAATGGCGAGTTAGCTTTTACGAACAGATTACACAAGTATTATGTGAATGTTATCAAGCCATTATGCATTATGATGTCCCTTTAAACTTCTGAAAAATTTATTAGTTAACATGTGATAATAGAGGCGCTAAGCTGACCAAGGTGGTGTGGTGTCTACTGATAAAATGTTTGATTTATGTTTACCTTTATCTTCTTTCTCCCTGTTAAATTATCTTAGTTTATCCAAGCTAAATCATCCATGTCCCTTTTACTAACAATCACTTCTCTCTTTTTTTTGTAAAGTGACTACAAGTAACCAACAAAAACTATTTTCTATATCGATCGTCATGATTTTTTTTTGTTTTCTTATGCGTTCTACATTTGTTTCTACACTTTGTGATTCTTATGAAGAACTTTATAGTGCTTGGGGGAAAGTGATTTTGTAAGTTTGAATTTAGTTAGCAAATCATATTTCTACATTTTTGTCAGGTTCTTGTACTTAGTGCATGGAATGTTCTATCTAAATAGTTTCATTTTTTACCACGAATTTTAACTTATATTCTGAACCACTATATTATACACAAGTTATCCACCTATGTTTATATTTTTAATGAGTGTGAAGGACGAGGAGAGGAAAGAGGATAAGGAGATTCAAAAGATTAAGGATGTGTACGGGGGCAAAGCAAGAACAAACTACATATGGGAGAGGATCACATATTAATTCAACGACATAACAAAGGATTATTTCAAAGAAAATGCTTGGGATATTATGAATGGTTTGGTTGGTACATGGGTAAATTGCTTTCCATATATATAACAGTTTAGTCATTATGTGCTATCGACTGTAATAGTGCTATCGACTATAATACTGCAACCTTTTGGTGATTTATTAGTCAATCGAATACTCTATATTTCGCATGCCATGTAACTGGGAAGGATAATATGAGTTTAAAACAATGAAACAAAAGTGGTAAAACAAAAAGTCAATGCAAAAAACCAAATATGAGTTTTACAAAAATTGTATATTTATATAAAATATTTAAAATTCAAAAATCAATAAACTAAACATCATTTAAATAGTCAATGCAAAAAACCACACTTAAACAATATATTGTATATGAATAAAAGTAAGAGTGTGAGATCACGGGGATCTATATCTTTAAGAAATGTAAGTAAGAACAGTTCCACCATGACTCTCTCTAAAAAGGGTCGTTCACTGTTTACTTAATATATGAAGTTTTTCACGAAAAGAAAAAAAAATATGAATAAAAGTAAAACTATGGTTGAAACTGTACAAAAAATATATGTATATGAAAATAGCCAAAAATGAATTTAAATACGTTAACAGTGTTTTAAAAGAATTAATATTTAAAAACAAATTTTAGAAACAACCCGTGCGTAGCGTGGACTTACCCCTAATAATTTTAAAAGAGCATATTATAAATCTTACATTGGAAGTAAAATGAGACTTTTAATATATATGTCAATCAATTCATTACCAATGCCAAAATCTTATATCTTTTTCGTATTTTAAAAATCATTTCATTTTTCCTGAGGCTCATATATGAACAGTCCTTACATATTTTATTTTTTGGTATTTTGCGAACTACCTACTATTAATTTCAACAATTTTTTAAATTATAAAACTAAAATCTTACAATAGTTGAATTTAAGAATTTCAGATTAATTTCATGAAAATTTTAGTTGTTATATCTTATCAAAATGCAGTAAGGTAATGAATTAAAACACTATTGTTTAAGTTTATAGATCTGATACGATTACACTGGTAAAGTATATAAATTGTGATTACGTCTTGTATATATAAATTTTTTCCAGATATAGAAAAAGAAAAGTTCATAACTAATGTAACTATCTCTCGACTCTAATCCATGCATTAAGAAAAAAGTATGGAACTAGAAAAATACAAATTCTGTAAGTTTAGGTGTGGTGAATAATGGACCATATATGGGCCTCAAGAAAATACTTTGGATATGGTAAGTGGGCTTTGTACAAAGAGCAAACCAAACCCGCTGTTCTTAGACAGGAGTGATTTGATACCAAGTCTTGTAACGGCGTTCTTGGCTAGTCTGGTCGGTGGTTGGAGCCTCGGAGGTCACGAAGATTTTACTTTGATGCTTAGAAATGGTTTCATGAATCGATGGTTGGAGCCTCGGAGGTCACGAAGATTTTACTTTGATGCTTAGAAATGGTTTCATGAATCGATGGTTGGTACAAAACTCAAATCAATCATTGTACAAAACTTTCAAGTAGACTGGGATAGTTCTTTCTCTACTTTCATGCACACGATACCTTATAATATACTAGAAGAGCTTTACTATAAAATTGTTATGTTTATCATTTATAGAAATACCTAAATACTGTAAATTATCTGTGGACTGGATTGTAGAGTTGAACATCTAATAATATATTATCAAATTAACAAAAAAAACACAGCAGTATTAAGTATTGACATCTTTATAAAAAAGTATTAAGTATTGACATAATGTTTTTATCAAAAAAAAAGTATTGACATAATGTAACTGAATAGTCATACATATTCTATTTTTAAAAATAAATCATTTTCACATAATATAATACATTAATTTAAAAAATACTATGTTTTGTCATCATATTAAGTAACACGCTATTCTTGCGTTCAACTCCACGATTTTCTTCACTGTCAAATTTGTCATTTTCCATTCGATATTCAGTTTTTTTTGTAACCTATCATATCTAGTCACATTTATTAGAGCCAATTTTTATTTTATTTTTGTACTTTTGACTACTTTCTCAATTTTTGATATTTTATAAATAATTCACTTTATGTTGTTTTTTCTTGTTGTCCCCCACAACAATGTTTTCATATTTACGTTTTTAAAACAAATACTTATAATATAATCATTAAATTTTAAAATGTTGATAAGTTAACAATATAGGAACCTTTGAATATGGTTAAATCTTGGATGAGAGTGAATCAATGAGTGATACTCGACATTTATATTCGAATCACCATATAAATAAGAAAATATGACTAAGGCAGAAGACGATAAATACTAGACCGACGAGGAGGAGGCAAACCAACACCTAGGCAGCACTTGATATGACAGATTAGAAAAGTTAGTGCAAACCAACACATTAATAATGCCGATGCGACTAAATATTAAAAGAAAAAAAAATCAATTATATATCGATATTGGTAAATAATCCGATCCACACATAAAGGGTAAATGACCTATATATTCAAAGCGATTACAATATTTCTACTCTTAAAAGCTCGATGAAAATTATATGAAGCTAGAATTTTCTTTTAATTTTGTATTAGAAAAGCATTATATATATTTTTCGATCTTCGACTCATAACACTTGTTGTATAAACTAAGTTATGACTAACGACAATTCTTTTAGAAAGACATCAAACCAATGTTCCAGAAAGCTTTCATAATTTTATATAGATAATGAGACATCAAACCATTTTGTAGTCAAACATTGTGAAATATGAAACACAATTCCTTTCTAAAATATTTGAAATTCAAAAATATGATATTTCTTTGTATATCTATCATATTAGTGTCAAAACCACAAGAAAAGCAAACCAAACCATAGAAAATTGTGAAAAATAAGGAGGCAACGCAGATTAGGGTTAAAAAGATCGCACACATGCTGAAGAAAACGAGAGTATATTCATCATTTTGTATTTCATTAAAGGAAAATTGTGAGAAAAAGAAAAAAATGAGGCATGTTTTCAATTGAACTCGGGTTAAATGGGCAAATATAACGATGTGGACCACTAGATTATGATATAATATAGGCCTCATACCACATATACAATATATTATACTTAGATCTAGATAAAAACTTCTAAAGTTAATCGTTGATTAAACTCTTTGTAATCTCCACATTGTTGATTCAAAGTTAGACCCTCCTGCACCGTCTGATTAGTTTTTACCGAAATCTTGAACAAAAATTACATACATGGATGATAGATACGTGTACATTGTTTATCCTTTCCTAGATTATCTTTTATCTAATAATCCAATTTGTAACCACACAATATCTTGAAAACGAGAGTATATTCATCATTTGTATTTCATTAAAGGGAAATTGTGAGAAAAAATAAAAAATGAGACATGCATTCAATCGAACTCGGGTTAAATAGGCAAAATATAACGACGTGGACCACTATACTATGATATAAATATAAGTCTTATTTCGCATATACAATATATTATACTTAGATCTATATAAAAGCTCCTACCGCTAATCGTCGATTAACCTCTTTGTAGTCTCCGTCATAGTTGATTCAACGTTAAACCCTCCTGCACCGTCCAATTAGTTCTTAGCGAAATCTTGAACAAAGATTACATACATAGATAATAGATACGTGTACATTGTTTATTTTTTCCTAGATTATCTTTATCTAATACTCCAGTTTGTAACCACACAATAACAATTACACATAGCTAGAAATTTATCTTTCCTTTTCTTTTTAGTTTAATATTTTGGGATTCATACGGAAGTCTCGACCTATAAATCATCAAAATTCAGAAGATAAGAATCATAGTCTATTAGATCTGAAGTTCGTAGATCCAAAACCTCTTGTATTCTCTCTAAGTTGCATCCATCGCAGATCAAAAGGCATGACCTTGCATATCTTTATGCTAAAACCATTTGCTTTTGCTTCAACTCTTATATCATATACATGATGTGTTTCCACTTTATAATATCTTTTATATTCTTTTCTTTTTTTTGCTTATTCAGTATCGTTTGTTCCTCTTAACTATCTAATTTTTGATCAGTTAAGAGGAACAAATTTTTGATTCAGAATCATAATGGTTTATTCAGTATCTAACTTTTGATTATGTCATACATGTTACCATGTATCCAAACAAGTTATTGTGTTACATGACCTTTAGAGTTAAACATAAATCCCTTATCATCACTGACTCATATAGAGTTTTGGTCCCGAATTTCTTAGATATCCAAAAACAAAACAAAACAAAATAAAATTATTTGTGCATTTTAACTTTTTTTGGGCATCTGGGTTTGACCCAGTAAATAACTTTTCCAAATTTCATTATAGTCCTTCAAGTCTAATGATAAAGCACCAAATTCTTTTAGTTTATTTTACCCCAATTATACGTGTATTATATATTAGACTAAATTTATTGATGAAAGACATATTTATTATTTCCTAATCTTTTTTATTGTTGGTGAAGCGATATACTGCCATTTCATTCAATCTGAGTTAGAGTTTAGCCATTATTTTTCCTTTATTTCTTTTTGTATTTTCGACGTTTTGAAGCAGTTTTTGGTGTGTTTAATGTAGAATTTGCTTCAAAAAGAAACTAAACCAGTGTTCTGAAAAGCTTTCAATCGTTTACTATCTTAAGTAACTTTATTTTTTTTTAATAGTTATCATTTTATCAGTTTTTTTTGCATCGATTTAATAATATGAAAATATTTACTTTGAACAAAAAAGAAAAGAATAATACAGTACTACCAAACTGACATATTTTCTAAAATCCAAGTTACATTTATTCTTTAAAGGGTAACTATAAATTTTGTGGAAAGACATAAGCAAGCATTTAACTTGGGCTTCTTTACATTATTAACCTTCATATATACATACATAGATACATATACATTTTGTTTCTTTTCCTATATTATTTTTTATCTAATAATTCAATTTATAAACCACACAATAATAATAATCCCTAGCATAGAAAAATTATCTTCCTTTTTTCGACATTCTGGCCATGGTACATGCCCAAATACCGATGCCATCGACCTATAAAATCTTCAAAAATCCAGAAAAAGCATACTAAAAAACACTTATTTTATAATTCTAAAATTCTTAGATTCGATTCAACCTTCTCAATTCTCTGTAATTTGCCATCCCACCACGAATCAATAAGGTGTGTAAAAACCTTCCATGCCCAAAAAATCCAATCTTTAGTGGTAAAAAAACATTTGCTTTAGCTTCGAACTCTTATTATGTCACGTACATATGATGTGTGTTTACACTTTATAATTCTTTTTTTTTTTTTGGTTCCTTCTTCCGTGACCTAGCCTTTGATTCCGCCATGCCTGTTTCTATGTGTGTCCTAACAAGTTATATTGTGTTACCTGACCCTTTTTAAAGTTAATACCTAAATACCCAAATGTAAAAATACGATCTTTATTCCCAAAAATTGTTTCGTTTGTTTGCATTTTAACATTTTTAGGCACCTGGGTTTGTTGAATCGGTTATGTTATTCATCTTCAATTTTGGTATTTGTTTCTTTGATCTTTGGATTGGACCCACCTTTTTATATAATCCAATATTGGGTTTTATCAATTTAACTTCTTTGTAATGTAGGGTTTAGTCAATTGTTCATCTCAATTCATAAGATCTGAATTAGTAGTTTAACAATTCTGATTAGTTTCGTCTCTATTAACAGTGTTTCATGTAATAATTGTCGTCGTATGTCTGTAAATTTCTTACCTTTTTAGAAATTTCTTATGGTTAATGTTGATATTTTGATTCATATTGATTAGGAATACAATTTGATGTGTTCTGTGTTGGTTAATAATGATTATTAAGTTCTAAATTGAGTTTTTTTTTGTTGTTTTTTTATTTGAAGGTGTGGTTTTATCAAATCCTGGGTGATTTATGGAAGTTGAATCTTGTTCGAGTCCAGAACGCTGGAAACAAGTTGTAACTCCTGATAGTGTTACAATGGAAGTATTGCCACTTGACAAGGTTGATGTTGAGGCGTCAACAAGTAATGAAATGTTGGTGAAGTATGAACCGAATGATGTAAACGTAAAGAAGCATAGTACTGATATGGAAGAAACTGAAACTCTTGTACCGGATGATGTAAATGCGGAGAAGCATAGTACCGATATGGAAGTAACAGAAAATCTTGGTAATAATGGCGAAGGAGAGTTGTCTCCTTCTGAGCCCAAATGGCTGCAACATGATGAACCTATAGCTTTATGGGTGAAGGTAATAAGATGCATTATCTCTTTTAAGAATTTGGAATCTTTAAGTTCGATTAGAAAGTCTTTTTCGTTTGTTTAATGTTTTGGTGTCTTGTGTTTATAGTGGAGAGGGAAATGGCAAGCTGGAATCAGATGTGCGAAAGCGGATTGGCCATTGACGACTTTAAGAGCGAAACCGACTCATGATAGGAAAAAGTATTGTGTTATATTTTTCCCACATACGAAGAACTACTCGTGGGCGGATATGCAGCTTGTGCAATCCATTAATGAGTTCCCTGATCCTATTGCTTATAAGTCACATAAAATTGGACTTAAGTTTGTTAAAGATTTAACTGCTGCTCGATGCTATGTTATGCGGAAGCGTACAGTAGGGATGTTCAATATAGTTGACCAATTCTCCTTAGAGGTATAAGCTGGAATTAAGTATTTGATATACGATAGATTTAGATTGCATTTGGTTTTAACGCTTTTTGATGTTGGCATGTTGCAGGTTGTAACTGAAGCAGCTAAAGATATAATAATCTGGAAAGAATTGGCAATGGGGGCTACGAGAAGCACAAGTTATCATGATCTTGGAATGGTGCTTTTGAAGCTTCATGATGTAAGCTGCTCTCTTTGCTGTTAAGTTTAGAGTTTTTTTTTTCCGATTCTTCTGTAATCATGTCTCGGCTTTGTGTAATGTTGTTCAGTTGATTTTGCAACGATACATTGACCCGGTCTGGCTTGAAAACTCGTTTCTTTTGTGGATGCAAAAATGTAACGATGCATTGAATGCTGAGAGTATTGAATTGCTGACTGAGGTAATTGCTTACCTGAGGCAGATAGTGTAATTGAAATATATTGTTTAGACATTTGTTTTCTTAACGAAGTCCGCTTTATCTGGTTGTGTTTAGGAATATGAGAATTCTATCCAATGGAATGAAGTCAAAAAATCTATAGCTGATTCTCCAATGCAACCAATGGTGTTTTCAGAATGGAAAACGTGGAAGCATGACATTGCAAAATGGTTCTCGATATCTCGTCGTGGTGTAGGTGAAGTAGCACAGCAGAGTAGTGAAAGCGTGTTTAACTCAGATGTCCAGGCTAGCCATAAAAGACAAAAACTTGAGATTCGACGTGCAGAGACAACAAACGTGTCACAGATGGAATCTGATACTTCGCATCAAGGATTGACTACAATTGACTCAGAATTTTTTAGCTCTCAAGACAACACAAATACTCCTGAGGTGGTGAAAGATGAGAATCCGATAATGAAAACACCAGAGGATGTTTTGGACCTATGGGATGGCATTGTTGTTGAAGCTGGTGGTTCACAGCTCATGAAGACAAAAGAAGCTAATGAATTGTCTTACCCACAAGTCCCGATCTTTAACGAATCTGTTGTGAGGAAACCATTTGGTTCGGGAAATAAGAGTCAGCAATGCATAGCTTTCATTGAATCGAAAGGAAGACAATGTGTTAGGTGGGCGAATGAAGGTGATGTTTATTGTTGTGTGCATTTAGCTTCTCGTTTCACCACCAAATCTGCAAAGAACGAGGGCTCTCCTGTGGCTGAAGCGCCAATGTGCGGAGGAATTACTGTTCTTGGTACCAAATGCAAGCACCGATCTCTCCCCGGATTATTGTTCTGTAAGAAACACCGCCCTCAAACAGGGATGGAGAAACCTGATAATTCTTCGTTTCTTCTGGTGAAGAGGAAGGTAGCGGAAATTATGACACCCTTGGAAACAAATCAATCTCAAGATTTAGTGCTTGTTGGAGAACCAGAGGGTTCATCAGCTGTGCCCCATGGAACCTCAAGCTTCACTGAGATGGTTCAACATTGTAGCGAAGAGGATAACTTGTGTGTAGGTTCTTGCTCAGAAAACAGTTATGTTCCTTGCAACGAGTTCTCGACAAAGCACTCATTATACTGTGAAGGGCACCTTCCTAACTGGCTCAAGCGTGCGAGGAATGGTAAGAGTCGAATAATATCGAAGGAAGTATTTGTAGATCTCTTAAGGGGTTGTTCATCGCGTGAGGAAAAATTGTATCTACATCAAGCTTGTGATATTTTCTACAAGCTCTTCAAAAGTGTCTTATCTTTAAGAAACTCGGTCCCAATGGATGTACAGTTTGATTGGGCGGTAGCAGAAGCTTCAAGAGAAGCTGAGGCAGTTGGGGTATTCTTGTTCAAGTTAATACTCCATGAAAAGGAGAGATTGATGAGGATATGGGGTTTCCGTGCTGATGAAGAAGATGCTTCTTTTTCAGAATCTCCTAATCAACTGTGTGGCATCACCAATGGCTGTGATGATGATGATAAAGACGAAGAGAAGTGGTCGTTTAGAGGATTTGGTTGTGCTATTTGCTTAGATTCTTTTGTGAACAGAAAACATTTGAAAACTCATGTGGAGGAGAGACATCATGTGCAGTTTGCGGAAAAGTGTATGCTTCTTCAGTGTGTTCCTTGTGGCAGTCATTTTGGAGATAAAGAACAGTTGCTGTTACATATGCAAGCTTTGCATCCTTCTGAGTGTGAATCGCTAACAATAGCTTCTGAGTGCAATCTGACTAATGGTGAGTCTTCTCAGAAACCTGAAGGAGGCAATTCACAAATTGTTTTGAGTGAAAACAAAGAGAATACAAGCAGTGTACATAAATTTGTTTGCAAGTTCTGTGGGCTGAAATTCAACTTATTACCTGACCTTGGCCGTCACCATCAAGCAGAACACATGGGACCGCCGAATCTGGTTGGTTCTCGTGGTCCGAAGAAAGGGTTAAGGTTTAATACCTATAAGATGAAATCTGGTAGGCTTAGTCGTCCGAATAAATTCAAGAAAACTCTTGGAGCAGCCTCATATAGGATTAGAAACACGGCTGGTGTAAATATGAAGAGGAGGATGCAAGGCTCTAAATCAATAGTCACAGCAGGAAAAACTGGATTGTCGCCGCATCTGAGTGATAGTACAAACTTTGATGAATCAACAGATGCTCATTGCTCTGTGGTTTCGAATATATTGTTGTCAAAGGTTCAGAAAGCGAAACATCGCCCTAATAACCTCGATATCCTGTCTGCTGCTCGATCATCTTGCTGTAGGCTGAGCCTTCAGAGCTCGTTGGAGGCTAAGTTCGGGATTTTGCCTGACCGGATATATCTCAAGGCAGCAAAACTTTGCGGTGAGCATGGTGTACAAGTGCAATGGCATCAGGAAAGATACATATGCTCTAACGGATGTAAGCCTGTTATAGACCCAAATCATCTGCGTCCCTTGAATCCGCGAGAAGAGAATAATCGATTTCCGATAGCTATGGATGTTGGAGAACCTTCTAATAGCAAGTTGGAAGTGGATGAGTGTCATTGCATCATGGAGGCTCATCATTTTAGTAAGAGGCCTGAAAATATCGTGGTTTTGTTCAATGACATAAGCTTTGGTAAGGAACCAGTTCCAATATGTGTTGTGGAGGATGATCCTTTGGATTCCGAAAAGCAGTATGAGAAGTTTTGGGAAAGCTTTACTTATGTTACAAAACCAATGCTTGATCCGTCAATGAATCTTGCAACAGAGGTATCTTACTTGTTCAAGCTCCTCGTATCTTTGAAACAGAATTGTGACTCTGTTGTAACCTTGTTTTTTGTCCGCTGTTTATGATGCTGAATCAGGTACTCAGGTGTAACTGTCGCGGTTCAATGTGCTCGCCTTTAACTTGTGATCACGTATACCTTTTCGGTTGCGATTTTGAGGAAGCTAGAGACATATATGGAAAATCCATGAAGTGTAGATTCCCATATGATGACAAAAAACGGATCATCTTGGAGGTAAATTTTAGTTATACATCTCTGTTGAAATGATTTTCTGGTAATTTTTAGATCTTGTTACTACTTGACAACATATTTGTTTGATCCTCTTTTTCTGTTTAACTCGTGATTGTTGTCGTCAATTCTGAAAATATTGCAGGAGGGTTATCCTGTTTATGAATGCAATGAGCTCTGTGGATGCTCTAGAACATGTCAGAATCGGGTTTTGCAAAATGGAATCCGCGTGAAACTAGAAGTTTTTAGAACTGAGAGCAAGGTGTGATCCTTTTTGAGTGTCATTGTCTTTTATCTATTTGTCTTGTTTCAATTCCAATATCCATGACTGATTGATTCATAGGGATGGGGATTGCGAGCTTGTGAACATATACTGCGTGGCACATTTGTTTGCGAATACCTAGGCGAGATTCTTGATCTGGAAGAAGCAAACCAGAGGCGAAACCAGTACATAGCTTTGTTTTATTTTTTCGTCTTTTTGTCTTCCACTGTTTAAGATCTAGGGCAGAAGTTAAAATCTTGCTGTTGATTTCATAGGTATGGAAAAGAAGGTTGCAGCTACATACATGACATTGGTGCTAATATCAATGACATTGGTAGATTGATCGAAGGAGAGCCCGATTTTGCTATCGATGCTACTACTCACGGCAACATCTCTCGATTCATTAATCACAGGTGAGTTAAAAAAAAAACTAAACTCGGTCTTAAATTACCAAAACTTTGCATTATACTAACTACATGGACTGATGATTTCAATCTTGTTCGACTTTAGCTGCTCGCCAAATCTCATTCCTCACCAAGTTCTTTTGGAAAGCATGGAGTCCCGACTCGCTCATATCGGTTTCTACGCCAGTATGGATGTAAGAATCTTCTTCTCTAGTGCTTGAAAGATGTATCAAAGTGTTGGACTGAATCGATCGCTTTGTTATATGTCTAAAACAGATAGCTGCAGGAGAAGAGATCACCCGAGACTATGGACGCAGACCGGTAACATCTGGACAAGAAAATGAGCATAATCCATGCCATTGTAAAGCTACAAAATGCAGAGGAGTCTTTTAGCTTTTGGTTCTTAGGAACATTCTTTGCAGATTTGTTTCAATAAGTTTCTTTCAGGCATTTACCTTTTCTTTCCATTGAATCTTAGACAGCTTTGGATTATTCATTCTGTTAAGTTTCCTTCAAGATTTTACCTTTTTTCTCCATTGAATCGTAAGACAGCTTTGTACCATTGAAAATGATCAAATCTTGATTTCTCCTTTCTTAATTGTGAAGAACCAAAAGGGAAGTCCATAGCCAAAGACTACAATTGCAACCATCCCTGAAAGTCAATCAAGAAACTAATCAAAGTTTTGCAATTTGAAACTAAAGATTGAATCTTTGTTCTTCTTTTTCTTACCTAAGTCAATGGGTTTTAAAGAAGAAGCTTGTAGTTGCAAAAGCATTGAACCTATTACTAAACCACTTCCGATCTTTTCTCTAACTACTCTATGAGTTAGATCTAAAGACAAGACTCCAACTTTCTCTGTTATTATATTTTCTACAACTACTTTAACAAACAAGAACAGACCTAAGCTAAGAGCTGTTCTCGTCATTAGTTTGATTCTTCTTGATTTAGATATTCTTCTTCTGCTGTTAATTAAATTAACTACGCAGGCAAGTGTGTACAGAGGAAACCAAAAGTACCAATCTGCAGAAACACACAAATTTTGAAAATTTACATAATCTGTAAAGAGAGAATATAAGAAAAAGAAAAAAAATTTGAGTACCAGGATCATTAAGTTGGACAGATGCAGAGTAAGCAAACAAAAATGCCATTAGAAGAGAGCAAACCCTGAAAAGATTTCTTGGTTTTTCCATATGTTTACTTCAGATTTTTGAAACTTGGAAGGTTTTGAGATCTTTAAGCTCTATTGTAGTTATGGAGATCAAAGTCAAAGCCAGATCGCAGCAATTGATGATAATGATATGATGCGTCTGCTAAATCGAATTAATAACCGACCAAAATCTAAAACCTCGTTCTGTGGTATTTTCCGGTTATCGTTGATGATATTGGATAACGGGCTAGAGCTTGAAAGTCCAAAAGCCCAATTAGTTTTTTTTTGTCTTTTTCTTTTGTTTTCAAATTAGGTTTTGTTATCTTTTTGTTTTTGTAAATTTGTTTATTATTTTTTTCCAACAAGAATGCGGGTTTAATTCCAAATTATTACATAAAACGACAGGATAGACTAAAAACAAACATCTCATTTTTAATTTATTTATTTGAATACCTTGTGTTATTTTCTTGGGTGATTATATGATAAACGTAGAGAGTCACAACTCAATTTTAATAGCAATGGTTTTTATCCATTGGACTTGGACCAATACTACTCTATCGACAAGATATCCACTTTATGGCTATAAGTTTGATGAATTGTCTTTGTAATTTAACCCCGCATATTTGTAATAGATCAATATATCAAATAGCTCATCAAACATACTTTTTCAAGTCCACTCTTATGTTTCATGGCTAAACAGTTGTATTACTAGTTCACTACGATCTAGGACGGCCCTATGATTAGTGGAGCCATAAATAATGGTTTTGAGTCCGATGATTTATTGGAAATCCAATGATCTACATTTATCAACTCTTTAAATTTTGGAGACTAAAACGAATGTTTTATCCCATTCTCTTCGGGGCCGGCCTTGCTACGATCTTTCGTGGAGGACGATACGTCAGAAATGTTTTGTATTTAACGAAAAATAATCTGTTGAGTTTTTTTTTTCTTTAAATGTATTACTTATGTGAATATATGTTGATGCATTTATACGAGGCTACACTTCACATCACATGGAGATAAGACAATAAAAAGATACGGTTTATCCTCTAAAATTAATTATTCCAACGAGAGTGCAGCTTCACTGTACTCCAATCATTCTATTCTGTAACCCCAATGGCCAATACATTTAATGTATAGTTATTATTTATATCGATGCACACATATACCGTATTTATTCTGTCGACACATGTTAAGTATTTAATTATTTATGGTTTGAAACTTTCAATCATGGCAAAACAAACGATAATGATCATATGAACAGAATAATTTAATGTAGAACGTGTCTGTTGGTTATCAAAATGGACGATATTTAGTAAAATTCATTTAACTTTTCAATAATTAACACTCAATATAATTACTATCTCACTTTCATTTTACGTGTGTTTTTAGTGTTTTGTAATCATATTAAAAATTTATTTAAAATTTCTATCATACCGTAATTTTTATAAAAGTGAAATACCTTGTTTCGAATATTTTGATTGCGATTTTAATCATAGTCAATCATTCATTTTAAACGATAAAAATGCAGTATATGGTCGGTCATAGACTCTAAGATTTAGTCTAAGTTTTGGTTCCAGATCTTTTAGTTATAAAAAAAATAAAACCAACTAGAATGCTTTTGTTCAAAAAAAAAAACATCATTTATCTTAAACGCATTCTACTGTGGATATATTCTTTCTTTTTTTTTTTTTGGTGAAGACCGCGGATATATTCTTAAGAAAAAAATCATCCGATAAACAAATTTATATCATCAATGACGGGTAAAAAAAATTTATATCATCTACAAGTGTTTTAAGCAACTCTACTTATTAGGAATGATTTTGGAGAAAGAGTTGATGACAGATAATAAATAAAGTTAAACCAGCGGAGTGACCAGCTTTTTCAATCTATTTGGACGAACTCGAGAAGTACACAACTCTTTTTTTTTTCTTTGATTCTACGTAATTTAAACATCAAAACGGATAATTTGGCATAGAATGCTAGACTTTATCTAGTTGGTACTATTTATGTAGACTCTATAGTCTATACCTCCAATTTAGATTTCTAAACTATTTCAAATAATTAATATTTGTTTGGAAAAAAATGTATTTGGAGAAATTTTCAAAAATGTTAAAAGTCCTTCCAAATGTAAACCTACCAGCTCAGGATAATTTTATTTTGAGATTTTAATTTCAAGTCACATGAAATTCTTTCATTTCTTGCCATAGAAATATAGCATCCACCAAAAAATATCAAAGAGATTTTTTGGTGTAAACTCAGTTAAAAACATACTATTTTAACATAGTTATTCAAGCATTACAATTAATAGCACGAAATTTTAAATACATGATTTCATAGCATGAAATTTAAAGAATTGGAATATATCAATTCTTTAAACTGACTGTGAAAACTCCTCTGATTCGTTCTAATTTTTGGAAAAAAAAACTTAAAAAATAGTTTTCTTCTTCTTTAATTAATAATATCGAAGAGGTTCAGTTCTTTGGACCAGAGATAAAAGCAGATTTAACTTTCCCGTTCCGTCGTTGAGATTCGAACCTGACACTTGTGCTTTTTCAATCACAGGATTTTACAAGTAGAACTATCAGTTCCGAGAAACATTTTATCAAAATATATTTTTTATTAACCTTAGGCTATGATTGTTGACCCTTGTCTTATATGATCCACATATTTAACAAGTGCTACGTTATATAGAATAAAATTCCCAAAAATAAACCAAGTTCAAGACTTAGCCATTCGTTCATATGTAATTATGTATGTGTGGTCGAATGTTTAGACAATTTTAATGATCCTGGTTTTAGTGAGGGGACCAATTTGGTCATTAAGTATGGTTGCGTGTGATGGGGTAGTCATCGGATTCAGTGATCGCTACATTTTGTGATGCCATGGCCCCAGGCCCAGTACTATTTACATGGAGCCCACTTCTCTTCCCATTCTATAGACCCAGAGAAAATCGTAGGACCCGCACAAGTTGGTTTTTTTCTTCCTCTACCCCATTCAATTCGAACATGATTAAGGGAGGTTATTGGTACATAGAATATTAAAGATTGTTGAAAATTTTAGATTTTATTGTTATTGGTTTACGAATTCTGATATTTTAATGATATCTATTGTTATTAGTTTATGGATTTTGATATTCTTTATAAATCTACGGTTATTATTTTGGATGATTTTAATTTTTATTCAAAAAAACCATTGTTATTCAATTTTTTTGTTTCATTGATTATAAAATTATACTATTAAAATCTCGTGTTATTAGGATATTGATTCTTAACAATTTAACTCATAAAACATAACTTTCAAAATACTATCTATGGATATCCCTTGAATTCTTAAAGCTTTTATAATGGAATTCTTTGATGGGTTTGTGAATACCCAAACTATCCACAAATTTATCAAATCTCTTAACTCAACCTAAATCCAACTTCTAGTAACTCTCTTTTTTAAGTAACCAAAGGTGTAAAGCCATAATTCTCTTAAGCCGGAGAACAAAGAATGTTACCTTAATCATTTTCTGTTGTTCGTATTCAATTTGTGATTTTGATGACTTCTTCTTTTTGTTGGTCAACTAGTACATCAATTGAGATACTGACATTGTTAAATTTCAAAGGATTCTAACATAAAACGTAATTATATATTTTTAAAATATATCTTGGATTCTTATTACAATAAAATTACTACAAGAATATTTGTTGTTTCGAATTTACGGGTTTCACATCATAATCAAGGTTTGACTGTCCATAATATTTCATTTGCAAAGATCTACATCTTACTTTTCAAATTATCTTTAATATTTTCTACACAAAAATATAGGACGCAAAATACAAAACAAAACATATATATTGTATACATCATGTCGAAGACATAACAAGTTAACAGTTCCATCGAATAAATTAGGCGTAAAGAAACAAATAGTTGGGGTCGAGATTAATGACTTGTACCACTTGTATAGCACAATAAAAAAATACAAATTTGAGAGATCATGTGGTATAAATATCAAAAAATAAATTGTTGAAACTTTATCTGTATGCTGTATGCATGGCAGAAAGCTCCATCATGCGTGTTAAAACCATGCAATTGCACTATATATACATATATTTGACAGCATATATATACGCTTGGGTAAGGATTATTAAAAGGCCGGCCCTCCAATATTAAAATCAAGAATCTAACACTCATGCCTATGGATTTTCTTGTCACGTTCATATCTCATTTAGTATTTTTTTCTCTGAACAAAAGATTAAAAAAAAACAATTGAGATTTTGTATGCCAGCCAAAAAATAATAATTAATCAAATCAGTATATGAATTTTCCATTTTTCTTTGTTTCCAAATATACGAATTTTTCCATTTAAATATTCTTTTATAAGAGTATGGTACCAAAAAGACAGTGGTCAGACGAGAAGGATTACAAAATGGACCACTACGATTGAAATAAATGTATTTTGTAAATTAATATCATTTCCATTTAATGAGTTTATAAGGTCAGGCTGCACTTTTAAATTTTCAGTCACAAAACTATTTTTCAGAAATAACTTTAAGACGGAAAATCTTTCAGAAAATCATTATATGTTTCTAGTGTAATTGCAGTCGAGTGACTCGTATCTATGATTTTTATGATTAAAAAAGGGAGAGAGAATTAGCCAAAATGCCCAAATTTGTTCGGTTGGCCTGGTATGGTTTGAACAGTTTTGTACGATAAAAATGTCTTGCTAGGCTTAGTTGTAAGTTATATACTCACATGCTTCATGGCGAGACATACATTGTTTCATATAGATTAGATTGAAAATGAGTACAAATTCAGTATTGGGAGTTATTATAGTCATCGATGATTTCGTTGTCATGATTTTGAATCCTTGGTCCTTAAATTCGAATTTTGCTGAGGAAGAGAAATAATCAGAATCCGCCAGAATTCGGATCGAAGAAGATTATAAAGCATAGATTCATAAATTTTTTGCTACAAGCTTAAAGTTTAAATGCAATTAGTTTAATCCATACTTTAAAAAAAATAATTTCAGGGATTGGAAAAAAGAAAGAAAAATAATAATAATTTCAGGGACGTAACAGGTTGAGAGACTTTGAAGGCAATCTTTAAAATCCAGTTATTCTCAATCAAGCTTTAACCATCTTATACTACTAAAAATATTCCTAGAAGAACTCACAGCTCAAAATTGTTTTTATCTTTCTTTTTTTTCATTTTTATCTTCAAAACCAACAAGAAGATTTTAACTTTTTTTTTCAGTGACACTCTATTTTCTATAATCATAATTCGAACCAATCAACACTTTAATCATGTAAGAGTTGATTTGGATTACAACGTTACATTTGAAAAAAATATATGAAAAGGCAATCTCATAATATGTGATTTGAAAACTTAGAGAATAATAACTTTAAAAAATGATGAACTAGTAAGTATTTTTCTGTTGACATGTTATTGTTGAAATTTTTTTTTTTCTTTGAAATATTACTTTTAAAACTAATTTTTCATAAGATATTTATACTTGTAAAATTATACCTAATATTAAATATAAATTAAAATCTTAATTTCTTTATATTTTTATTTTAAGATAATTTAATACGATTCTTATATGTAGAAATTATTTTGTTAACGAAAAAATCTATATACAAATATATACCAATGAAAACTTTACACTATACATTGATTTTACTTAAAATCTTACAAGCTTATATAATCAGAACTAGTCAAAACGTAGAAAATTTTAGTATAAAATCCATTTTATCTTTTTAATATACTAATTGTTCATAAGATGTTTTTCATTTACATTCTATGCTTGCTCAAGATGATCATTAAGTAAATAAACCTACCAATTTTTCACTATATGTGTGATAGGATATGCTTGCTTCTCGTATGCTTTCTAGTTTCAAGGTTTTTTCGAGAAATATTGATTGTTTCAAGGTTTAAGGTTTTATCGAGAAATATTGATTGATGTGGGAGATCAATCTTTGTGAGACACTCTATCGATGTGAGACACTCTATCGATATGAGACCAATCATGTGATATATTACATATGTAGCAAAATTTGGAGCAAAAGAGTAAGATGTAGATTGACATGATGATCTTAAATCGATCGATCTTCATTAGGACCGATCGATCTATCATACGAAGGTTTTACTGTGAAGTTTTGAATCGATCATACAAGCTTAGATAGATCGATCCACCATCAGAACGACTGATCCAGTTTGACGTGAGATTTCAGATCGATCGATCTAACCTTGGCTCGATCGATACGACCTAGACCGACATGCCCGAGAAAAAATAAAATCTTACATATTTTCTTATCGTGATTAGAATTTCGACCTAAACGAGTTTTAGGGTATAAAGACTAGTTTTTATCCATTGTTTAGGCTACACATTATTTTATTTCAAACTTTTGGTTTTTGGCAAATTTTTAAGTTTGGGGAAAAGAATCTATGACTTTACATTTCTTGATAAGATTTATGAACTCCTTTGGATATCTTATTTTTATGATTATAATTTTTTATTCATCTCTCAATTGTTTCTTTTAATTCATGGTTGAGTAGTCCATTAGTTAGGGTTTATAGTTTTCAAAGGAATCATGAATCATTGAATCAGACATAGATAAAGTTTTATATTCTGTTATTTTCATATATAGTTGTTCTTATTACTTAGGCTAAACTGATCACTTACTCTATGATTTAAGGTTTTAATTTATTCATCAAAAGTGTTATAGGTTGATGGATTAAATATAGGTGGATGGATTTTCCTTAGCCAATGAAAGTTGATGATAAAGCGATCCGTGAACAAATCGAAGTCGCATGGTAATGATTGACTAAGATTTAGTTCAAACGACAGTTTATAATCTTAGGTTGCTAGATAAAGTAATTGATAACACGACAGTATATTCATTATAAATCTATGATCAAGTTCTAGAGATTACTTATTAGTGCCATGAATAGTTATCTGGTTCATAATCTTTGATTTACTACGAATATTTTTAAAACCTAACGCTTTTAATCCATAAATTACATCGTTCAACTATTTTTCTCGTTTACATTATTGCATTCGCAAACAACTTCATATTTTGTTCTTAATTTAGTTTCATTCATTAAGATTTGTAGTATAACACTTGATATTTGTAAATTCGATTTCTACATTACTACAATTGATGTGCATTTGCAATAGTTTTTATAGAGTTAAAACTCTGAATAATATAATTTCATGATGCAAAACGTAGACACCTGATACCGGTACATTGACATCTAAAAGTACAAATCTAAAAAGACCAAAATCATATATGGAGTGACCTGAGCGGATTATGTGATTTTTTTGTTAATAATCTATTATCCATTATATAACACGACCATGATGATGTTCCCTATACACTATTTCGAGTTATTTGTTGCACCAAATACATCTATGAAAATGTGAAATGTCAAATAATCGTATATTAATTATATTGCACATATTAGGGTCTTCTCCCAATGGAGTATATATACTTAAAAATAGAAATTCATAATCTATATGGAGTTAGGTGAAACGTAAATGTTATTCTTTACTAAAATTATTGAAGTGACTTTTAAGGAATCCGTTTTATAAGCAAATTAAGTAATGAATCTCTTTTATAAACAAAGTAATGAGTAGCACCATGGCAACGAGCTTAGTACCCTTTCGAGGGATTAAAACGTCACCGTCTCGATTGAGATATCCCAATATGACATGTAGCCAAACCTCTGAAGTTTAAGGGAAGCTGTTTTGTTAGAGAAAAAAAAACTTAACAATATATTAATCGAACAAGAATTATTTTTCTTAAACAAAAGCTTCACGTTTAGAAATACTTTACTATAAATTGAAAATAATACAGTTGGTAATTAGTCGATAAATCCAGTTACCCAAAATATATTTTGTTGCCATTACTAAATTAATTAAGTAGAACATAGTTGTAGTAAGTAGAGATTAGTTGAGGTAATTAATTTTATAACACAAGCAAAGTGATGTGACTTAATTGAACATTGGCGCTTTCCTAGTACTGTTGTCGTTTATTAGTAAAATCAAATGGAAGAGATGTCAAAAAGGTTCTAACAAATGGAAAAGTCCTTAAGTGCTAGACACAATTTTAATTTCGAGATATGTATATAATCATAATGTAAAGCAAACCAAAAACCAAATTGTATCAATTCAAACAATTTTTTACACAAATTTAGTAAAGATGTCAATTTGGAAAAAAAGAAACAAACCAAATAACCAAATTCTATAATCTTTTCGGAAAAAAAGAAGACGAATGCAAAATCGTAAACAACTTGGATTTTTCATAACGTGTATTTTATAAATAAATATATGTTACATGTAGTTTTTAATAAATAATATGTTACTTATCCGGTAAGTGGTAACATACTAACATGCAATGTTATATCATATCATTTTACCGTATTTGGTTAAATCACATACGGAAGAAAAGACACCCAATTTCTTTATGTTTTGTCATCACATTTCTTTTACCAACTTGCTACAAACTTGGTTATCTAGAAATTAACCTCATAAAAACCAATAATATGTGCATAATTATATGTAGAACTTTGGTAGCTAGGGATATCAAATTATATATGTATCTCTCTTCTTCTTACGACAGAAAAGATAGACAAAAAAAGAAAAAAGGAAAACTTAAATGTATCTGAAGATACTAAAAACATATATATCGATCTACAAACCAAAAAAATCCCACTCTAATAATAAATTGATTAATAAATGAAGAAACGACGAAGAAGACAGGCAGCTAAAACCCTCCAAAGTCTCTAACAGTGAAAGAAGGATTCTTATCAGGCATATTGCCAGCATGGCGTAGACCAAGCGTAAGTGACACGTCACCTACCTGTTTGGTCCCGAATCTTATGACGTTCACGCCATCGTCGACGTGGAAGTCACTGACGTCTTGCTGACACGTGGTGAACGCGTCTGAGACGCCGTGTGGTGCGGCGGCGACGACAGTGGAGGAGGAAGAAGGGAGGAATGAAGAGTTGCTTTCATGAGGTGTCGACGTCATCGTCGTTGGAGTTTGTGCGGTTATGACAGTTAAGTTGTTTTCATTGTTGTTGTTGGGTTTCGTGTCATTGTTGTTTGTTTGTTGCTGTCTTCTTTGTTGTTGATAATCTTCTTTTTCATTTTCGTTTTCTTCTTCTTCTCTTTCTTTTGCTTCTTGTTGATACATCTCTTCCACCATTGGTTTCCATAGACGAACCCTAGCATTTATGAACCAATTCGATACCTGAAAATGGACCAAAATTAATCAAATTTACTACTTTCAACAAATTTTTTGATATAATATTTTCAGAGATATTTTAATTTTCTAAAATTATTATGGATAAGATTCAAAATTTATCTTCTATTCAAAGCTAATAAAATTTGAATTTAATTTTATTGAACTACTTAGTAATATCTTGAATATGAGTACATTATCACCATTTAATTAGTCGTATACTGAATATGAGTATATTTCATATTTTTTATATAAAAAATTCTTACGGATATGTGATAAAACTATTTTCCATTGTGTCTCATGATAAATGTTGTTTTGCATACAAATAGAAAAACATGTAATAAAGTTAATTATATTCCTAAAAAGCAAAATGATATTTGGTACCTATTTCTTTTTATTTATTTAATTTTGAATAGGTTAAATCAAATATTTTGTGCCAAATTCTAAACAACAATTACTTTAAAATATAAAAAAAAATTTAAACGAAAATTAATTCGAAAATACTATCGATATAGAAGCTAAGTGTATTAAATTTGTGGTGTACACAAGAATTTGAGGTCTATAGTTATAATTGAAATTAAAGCTTCAAACTTTCATGTACTTGAGAAATACTGTCCTTTTAGTTGAGTACTTACGTCTCTCTCTCTCTCTCTTTCACCTATGTTATGTATACTTGTGTGTATGTGTGTCTAATGCATTTAATAAGAAAATGAACCCCAAGAAAAAATGATTTCGTATTCAAAATCCATGCAACATGAGCATCGACATGAAGCCACTCCTGTCAGGTTTTGCATGGTGAAATGATTGATATAGATAGTAAATTGTAAAATTAAGTACATCTGAGTAATTAAAAGGTTTCTTGTATGATCACTTTGAAAACATGTAATTTATATAATATATATATATATATATATATATATATGCATATGCGTGTGTATATATAAAGGCTGACCTGATTTCTGGATAAACCAGTCTGTCGAGCCAAGAGGTGCTTATCAGCATCGCTTGGGTACCTGATAAAGAGACCAGAAAATGACTTCACAATCTTTAGAACCCTAAACCCAATAATTATTATTTTTGTGTAAATGTTTATATATAGAGAGAGGAAAAACACAATCAAGTAGATGCAAGAAAAGGTACAAACTTTCTTCTTACAAGGGCGTGAGAATCTAAGGGACAAAAGAAAAAGCTGATTACAGAATAGAAGCATTTGATTTTTATTTTTGTATCTTCACTTATTTTTCACCATAAAGCAATATTTTATCTGTACAACTCTTCTCTTCTTTACTTCACTAACAACAAAATAGTAAAATTCTGCAGACATTAAATAGTGAAAGTACTGATGAATAATGAAAGAAGAAATTACTTTTCTCAGCTTTTAGTTTGTTTGTTTTTTTCTCTTTTAACTTCTGTCTTTCTTATGAGACGATATACCAATGATACTGCACCACTGACAAATCTGAGACCTATTTTTTGTAATTATGTTTATGGCATTGTTACTTCTTTGATAATAGTATGTGAAAAAATTAAAAGTAAATTAAAAAAGAAAACTATAACGAAACGGTTAGATAGAGACAGTGAAACCCTTAGGATGCTATTATGATCCCAAAGCATAAAAGTTTGTGATCTCATTCTGCAAACTTCTTTTGTTATATTAATTATTTAATCCATTGGACATGCAATAACACCTTACATCTGTATAAACATAGACACACAATATGCACAACACACACAATTTTCTTGAAAATCTCAAGGTCAATGCACTGTTAAACTTGTTAATTTGGACTCTTAACTGATAGTTTTATTGGAGGCATTAAGGAAAAAGTGAAAAAAAATTGGTATTGAAATTTTGATTAGTGGAATAAACAAAAACTAGTGATTGGAATATTTTTCCCGCAAAATCAATATCATTTTTAAAGTAAAACAATTTGTCATTTCCATTACTTAATTTTTTTTTTCAACATTTCCATTATTTAATTTTAATCAAACAGATCACCAGTTAAAGTCTTGGTTTAAATGCATTAGTGGTAGTCTATGTTTTTAATTATAGTATATGGTCAAGATTCAAGAGGAACAATTATATTTGTATAGAAGAACGAATAAGAGTAGGTATGTAATAAATATTTGAGCAAGGGATGAGGAAATGGACTTACGGATTAAGAAAATGTTCGAAAAGCCAAGCTCTAAGGATATTAACGGAGCGTTCAGGCAAACCACGTTGCGGTCTCCATGCCTCTTGCTCCATCATACCCATATGATGAAACGCTCGTTGCTGACGCAAACTCTGCTCTAGCATACGCAATCGCGGTGTTTCGCCTTTGGTTAACCCCGATGACGCAGCCCCTGCGGCCTCTTTGTCTCCTAATAGCTCACAACTGCATTTAAGCTGGACCGCTACTGCATCTTTCAAACACCGGAAGTGCCTAGACATTGCCTTTTGAGCCAATGTTGTGTAAGGAACTGCCGCACCGTAGCCCATTACTTGGTCGAATGAGTTCACTACCATTTGCATTTGTTGGCAGTAGTGGTTGTACCGTCGGTCCACCTACAAATTCAATTTTGAAAAAGAAATATAAATCGATATTAGTTTTTGTTATGTAAACTCGAAGAGATTATTAATTACATTTACATAAGATTATTATGCATATAATATTCCACCGTGATTTGGTTTCCTAGTAATTTATGGCATCTTAGATCATAAACTAAAATCTCGAGATAGGATAAATAATGAAGTAACTTCATGGACTAGTTTTGGTTACGTAATGAAGGTAGCTTATATGGAGAAGGAACCACTTACTTAAAATTTCTGGTAGAAGACCAAATCACTTAATTAATCATAATTTAATTTCGTATGTTAACTTGATTAAGCGATGCCACCAAACGCGTCACTCAAAATATGCATTAATATATCAAATTAGACTATAACATCAGTATAATGATATTAGTTAGAAAAATTAGACAAGCTAGTGATGGTAGGATTGCGTAATCAAGCTCTACCAACTAGAGCATGTGTCGTGCTCTTGTACCAGTCGGTCTTTCTTTATACATTTAATATTTAAAATATAACATATATAGAGTTGATCAAATATTGGTTAATTTAAATTATATAAGAAAAACAGGAAGAACAAAATCACGAAGAAATAAAAATTTCTAGAGATTGATATGAAAGTGGCTATTTGATCAGTTCAATCATTAGAACGGTTCATTTTATTTTAATCAAAAGTTTAATGGAAAAATAATTATTTCGTTGGTTAGAGAAAAAATAGTGTGAAAACGTTACCTCTTCAAGCATACTGAGTAGCTTGACCTTTCTTCTTTGATGTTCAATCCTATCAGCCGGCGACAAAGGAGGATTATCATTGGCTGCTCCGGCCGGCGTAGACGACCCTCCACCACCTCCGCCTCCTCCACCAGCGCCGCTAGTATTAGGGTTTGAATTGTTCCTACCACTACCACTAAGTTTATTCTTCTTGAGATGTCCTCTTCCAACACTACAAAACTCTTCCAACAACTCTTGTGCCGGTTTTGTATATTTCGAGTTCCTCAACGTATAGATCCCACCAAGGGATGAAGAAGCCGCCATAAGAGATGATGAAGACCCAAAATGTCCCACAACTTGATGATGATGATGAGAGTTATTATCAAGAAGAAGAGTCTTAAATTGATTGAATTGATGATGATGAGCCGATGCGTTAGAAGAAGAAGAAGTTCCATCAACAGCTGCGCAATAAATACTTCTATATTCCTCAGCTTTAGCTGCGGCTAATGAAGATGAAAGAGATAAAGATAAACCCTTTCCTCCTTCCACGTGGACCGTCCCGATCATATCTCCTTGACTATGGTTGTTATGATGATGATTGGAGGAAGAAGATGGCCATGTGAAGTGATGTTGTTGTTGCTGCATAGTGTTTTCATCGGTGAAAGCAAAACCTTGTTGTTGTTGATGATGATTTGGTAGTAACATATGAAGAGTTGAGTTGTTGTTATTGTGGTGACGGTTTTGTTGCTCTAACAATTGTTTAGTAGACTCATCAAGAATCTCTCCACCAGAGCCACCTCCACCACCACCGGGGAAACTAAACATTTCAGACAACATTCCGTCCGTTTCATAAACCGGAATAGGAGCTCCGGAAACGGCGGATTCCTCAACTTCTTCTTGATGTGTGGTTGATGATGATCGGTGGAATCCATTAGAGAAGGAAAAGATTCCTTGGTGATGATGATAATCTTGTGACATAGAAGTTGTAGTAGCTAGACCCATAACAATTCTTGATTCTTGTTATTCATTATATCTCTCTCTTTCTCTCCAAAGCTCTTGGATCCTGTAAGGATTCAGACACAAACACAAGAGAGAATCTTATATAACAAAAATAAAAACAAAAAATTAAGCAAAAGAAAGGAAAAAAAAAGAGAAAGAGAGAGAGAGAGGAGTCAACAAGGTGTTATAGAGTTTTTTTCTTTTCTTCTCCATCTCTTTCTTATAACTCTTTTAAGGTTCTCACTTTCAGCTTCGGTCATCATCTACATATATGGTATATAGAGAAAGAAAGAGAGAAGAGATTACCTTGGAGTTGCAGAGAATTAAAGAAAGAGATGATTGAGCTTTAGCTGTCGTTTTCTATCTATCTTTATCTTTCTTGTGGCTATTTTATTTTATTTTTTTCTCTGTTAGAGAGATTATTCAGCAAATTCTGGAAAACAAAAAAAACTTATAAAAATCTGTACCAAAGAGAAAGGAAGAGAGAAGAGAGAAGAGAGAAGAAGAGGTGATTGTTCTTTCTTCCTTGCCTCCCTTTTTAACCCACCAATCTTCTTTATTATTATCATTATTATTTTTGATAAATAAATTATTCATGATTAATATTCTTTTAAAGTAAGTGGTTTTATTATAACTTTTTTTTTCTTTTTCATATCAATAGTGATGAAGAAGAAAGACGACAAAGCTTCTGTATATACATTCGGCAATATTACGAAACTGTCCCTGTCAATTTTTTCTTATTTCTTTTTGTCAACGAAATTTATTTATAAATGCAAAGAAAAGTATTTAACTTTTTATCACGGAAATGTCGGCTGATATCAACATTTTAAAGGAGTTAATTTGGAAATTAATTTTTTTTAAAGCAAACTAAAAAGAGTACAAAGATAAGGTGAGTCCAAGGTCATATCTCAATGACCCAAACTACCACAATAAATACCTCCACATATTTTTGTACTTAAATAATATTATTCTCATTTGAGGAAAAAAATAATTTATATCCCCATAATGGCCTCTCTGTTATTCGACAATTTCACTACATTTTTTTTGACGTGACTACCTTTTCAATTGACGCATACTAGTTAGCTCATACTTTCCGTTTTAAATGTACCAATATAAAAACTATAAATTGTCTATCAAATAATAAACTTGGTAATTATTTGGTAACATATTTTCGTAAACAACAAATTTGTCTGAAAGTTCTATTTTAATTTAAAAATTAAAATATAATTAACGGTTAACTCGCTAATTTACCACAACAATTTTAGAGTTTTGGATGAGTAGTCAAGATGATAGAGGCTGGACCCATCTATTTTGATTAAGCCAGACATTGGTCGAGCTCAAACTCCATTCTTCAAGTGATCAACGTTTGTGTGGAGTTTAAATTCCGTGGATACAACCTAAAATGTAGTAGAGATCCTAAATGTACTCAAAATATATCCTTATGACATCCAAACATACTGAATATGCGTAAATTCATAATAACCTAAGATTTACATGCGTATAAAAGATAAAAATCACGTAAATTCACGTATTTGGCGGTTTAAGTTTCCAATGTGTAGACAAACACAATTATTTTCTGCTGAAATTAACGATCAATTAGAGATATCTTGACGTGCGTATCCATCCCACGAACGGTTAGAGGATATCATATATTAAAAAAAAGAGATATTTCCAAAATCGATTTGACGTGCGTATCCATCCCACGAACGGTTAGAGACATCTTGGATATATGCATTGTAGGTTATAAATCCACAATGGGATAAATAATTGATGGAAGGCTCGAAAGCAAAAGTGTAAAGCCCACTTATAATATATCTATGGAGATTTCTGTTGGAATCTATAATGTCAGAATCAGATACCATGATCAATAATTTTGTAGCACCCACAATTTGGTTTAAACTTTTTACTTAAATCTAAATTAATTCAAGTGGTTCCTCAAGAATATTAATTTTTGCCAAGGATTAGTTGTCTATAAAAAATGGATTATTTCCTAAGTACAAAACTGTTTTAGTTTATTTTTACCAGTTTCCTCTATTTTATAGTTGAAATTTTTTTTTCCTCTGATCCCAATTATATACATGTTCTATAAATTATGACAAAATATTCAGTGGTGCGTTATTATTCTCTTGTATTTTTACATTTACTATAAGAATCGTGATTCATGGGCAGCCAATAAAATGGTTAAGATTTCACTAGAGTAACTCAAAATTTATGAAATTTTAGTCTGTTTGTAATCAAAATCATTAATATTTCTTCAGCCACCTAAAATCTCATTTTCAACGCTCATGTCCTAAAGAATGGCAGAAAATTAAAACAGAAAACAAAGAAAGAAGTTACATTCAAATTCATCAAATATACTTTATGATTTTTAGTTTTAATCTTTATGTTTTGGTTCCAACTGCAAATTGGATTGACAACTGACAGTCCAACCTTGTTCACTCCTACCAGTAACTTTCTCTTTTCGAAATTTTTTATATTTTTGGAACATAAATTTTGTTTCGAAAAATAGTTATTGGTCGGGTGAATCTCTCACGTGAATCCCACCCTCTACTCACACGTATGCACAACCATTCATCACGTGCGGAACCTCCTTTTCGCACGTGTTCTGTGTCCTTTATCCTCCTTTACGTATTAAATAGATAAGTAACTCAAACATGCAAGTCTCTTCAATGGTGGTTGCATAATCTTCCAAAAATGGTGGTTGCAAATTCTTTCAAATATCTCTTTGAACCTTCGTGATATCTTTAATATATGATACAACATAAAGTCTATAATTTTTTATGAGTTGAAGAGCTTAGGTTCTAAAGGTGTTAATCTTGTAAATAAATTGCTTAAATTTGATACATTTAGAACTAGCAAGTAAAAAAAGAAAGTGAACTTAGTATAAGTAAGAAAACTAGTTCACTTTTTTTTTGACATCAACTTCTCCATATTATTAAGCTTGTTCGAAAATGGTAGTCTCGTGAGCCACCCACTCTGGAACTCTGTAGCTTACATTGGAAACCAAACCTTCTCGTATCGAGCTCTTTTTAGCAAGGGCATACGCACATACATTATTCAAATGAGAGATAAAAATAATCAAAAAATCAAAGAATTTCAAACGACATGACTTAATAATTTCCAATTCCATGGCAAATGCAGGCCAATCCTCCGTTTCATCCATGATCTTGATAAGCTCCGATCAATATGATTCAAAGCACACCGATGTATAACCTCGTGTAACTGCAATCTCCATCGCCCAAGATAAGGCATCGAATTCCACATGAAGGGGGGACAGGGTTCGGGCCATCGTCTTCAAGCCCAACAAAGGGCTGCCGAGTCATATATGCAAAATCCAATACATGAAACTAGGTCCTCTTCACGCCATGATGCATCGACTTGGCATCGTACTGGTTGTCCGATTGGGTTCCCCAATACTGGTACTATGCCCTGAACACTACATTGATCGATATCATCGGTTTGCTCCATAGCCTCTTCAACTAGCTACGCTACTTTCCAGCTAGCGCACTCTGAGGATGCTAATCCAATTGTGTATGTGGGAGAGATTTCATTTCCATTGAAAGCTTCTTCACTTCTAGCCTTCCATATATACCATAGGATCCACAATATTGCTTCCAATTGCATCTCTAGAGCTCCAAACTCCTTGGCTCGCCAGAATATATGATCAATATTTGAGAATATAGCCTTACACGGGAACACACATGGAATGTTAGGGACACTCAAAATAGCCCATGTTTGAATGGCTGGAGGAAATCGAACAAGAGATGGTTAATTGACTCATCATCTCCTCCGCATCTAGGGCACGCCCGATCCAAACCACAATGTCTCTCCACTAACCTACCACAAGTAGCTAAGCTTCCGGAGATGGCTTGCCACATAAAATGCTTAATCTTCCTTGGAGCTTTTAACTTCCAAACATGCACTTTTAACTTTGTGGTGCTCGGTTCTAAAACCTCTAAAACTTCTAAAGCCGCCACCTTCATTTTTCTTGTTATTTTATACCCCGATCAAACCGAGTATTGACCTTATTTATTGAAACATCAGTAATAATTATCCACCTGGAAAGATCTACTCGGTTTCAATCCCAAAATAAGTGGTATATCGTTTGGCTCGATCAGATCCTGAATAAGATATGATTTTCATTCTTTTGAATCAAAGTCAATAAGATGGTTCACATACATATGGAGATGTCGATATACACCATTATCATTTGCCGATTTCGGAGGAATTGATGGAATCCATGGATCCGTCCAAAATCTTGTACTAAATCATGATCGTACATTTTTCCGTAAACCTTCTAACAACAACGGCCTTTGAGGCCATGATATTTCTCCATCCAAAAGAAGGAGAGTTTGCTGGACTGATATCCATAGGTGGTGATTCAAATATTTTATATTTTATTTAATAAAAAACTTCTGCTTTGAACGAAGTTCTAGTTCTATTTTTGCTTGGACCTCATAAATTTTAGAGCTGGCTTTGAATTTATACAGACTAAGATCCTCATGTTAAATATTACTGAATGGAATTATTTTATACTTTAGTAGATATAAAATTAGTGGAAAATAAAAGGATAGAAAATTAGAGTCACTCGTTCACGTATGGTTTTTAATATAGATATATCCATATACACACGTTTCATAGATCATTAAAAGTTCTTTAATATGCCATGTGTATTGAAGAAACTCTCAAGTTCATCCGGACAAAGATATTAAGGGGCTGATCTATGTAGAGTTTTAATGATTATAATAATTATAGAATCTTGTGATTTTTTAAATATTCTTTTTTAACTTCACAGATTTTAAAATAATAGCATTGTAAAGTTTTATTAATTTTTTAATTATTATATCATTTTACGCAGATTACTGAATTTAATTGCAGTCATATTTTCACTTGCAGGTAATAAAATACATTGCTTTGTAAAATTGAAGTATAAGTTACTGATTTATCGTATATTTTATGTTTTATAAATTCTATATATTAATTTATAGTATTATTTTTTTAACTTGACATTAGTGATTTTTCTTTAATCGAGAAATACAGTTAATGGAGGAGTAATTATTTTTGTTGTCAACAATGGAGGAATACTTCTACAAAATATTTGTGTATATGAATTTTAATTTTGCAAACTGTACCCATAGTTTTGTTTGAAAAAATATCTTTGCAGTTAAAAAGAAATGTAATGATTTATACTTTAATTCAAGTCAAAGTAGATATACGCTAAATAAAAGAAATGTATATACAATATATTAGGCCTAAGACCTATTATTCGGGATCCGCTTTGATCTGGTCCGGAAAACATGATATCTGGATGGGCCGGATCTGGATAATCGAATTGCAGATTCGGATAATAGAGAAAAAATGAATCTACATCCATGATATTTATATTAGAATAATGTTTTATTATTATTTATATTATATTAATATTTATTTTTTATTTTTTCCCTCCGATTTTGTATTATCATAATATTGTAATAATATTTTAATTATTTATATTATTTGAATTTTTTTTGTTTAATTTAGATTTTATATAATACTAATAATTATTTAAAATAAAAATGAATTCGAATATCCGTGGATATCCGGGTTTTTTTTCGAATATTCGAAACCCGGATATTCAGAGTAACTGGATCCAGATCCAAATATCAAAATTACGGATCCAGCCGGATCCGAATCCAGATCCATATACCTCCAAAAACCCTAAATATCCGGATCCGGTCCATATCTATATTTTATGTTATCTCTGCTCAAATATTAGATGTAGAGAGCTTTTGTAAAATTTTTGAAAATATCATAGTAACATAAAGTATTTTAAAAAAGTTTTTATATGAACAAAAAATTTAAACTTTATCAACCAATAACACTAAACTTTAACATGACCATAAAATTTATTAAAATCATTTTATTTGAATAACACATGATTTTAATGAAAATTTTAAAATTTTCAACCAATAACTATGATTTAAATGATTGTGAACAAAATTTTAAAACTAGGAAACCCAATAACACATAACTTTAATAAAGTTTTGACAAATCAATAACAGTAAAGTGTTTAAGAATTTTAATTCTTTAAAAATCATAGAACGAATAAACCTCCTAAATAATTAAACAACAAATACGTGTAATTATCAAATCACTAATATATATCCGCTTATTAAAAGAATAATATCACTATTAATCCATTAATTAGTTCTTGTGTTCATTATCCAAACACTTGTTTCTTTGTCAAAACCAACCTTTACAACACAAACATATTGGATCGTAGGGGTATTGATTTTAAGAGAGAGCCTCGATCAGTATTTGAAAAATCTTAAGCATAATGATGTCCGGTATATTGTCTTTTGGGAAATTTTGTGAGAATAGATAAATATTCCGAATAATCCCAGGCTGCACAGAAGATCGGACTAGGCACGAGCAAAGAAAAAATATTGGAAAACTAGGAAGTTGACAGGCAAAAACATTTTAGAATTATAGAAAATGAAAAGCAAAATTTGTAATACAGAAGAAGGGAAAATATAATAAAATGAGAAGATAGTTCGCGCAGCGGAAAGCTTGTCCGAGGAATCATGAACCCTCAACGACACTCTCTTTCTCTTGTTTTCTTTTCTATCTTTTTTTTTTTGTGTTTGGCACGAAGGAATTGGACAAGTACTATGAATAATTTTATTATAATTCTGGAATAAAGAAAGGAGTAAAGCTTAAAAAAGAAAGTAAATCCTCAACCTAATTTTTTTTTTGTAGTCTGGTATACCATTATTGTTAAAGAAAATTGATCTAATTCTATTATGATGATATTCGACTATAGGTAAAAAAATTTTGACATATGGTTTTGTATGTATGATATTTTTATGATGGACATGTTTCTATATGCAATACTCAGATATACGACGCATAGTTTTGCATGTACGACATCTTTATGATGGATAGATTTTCCCTGCAACATACGAGATCAAAATAAATGACTCTATATCTAGTACTTTGTAACTTCTAAAAAGTTTTGCATCCTCTAATCTACACAAATTTGAGCTATATAAAAATCAAACCCCATATTTAGGTGTACAAACCGTTAAATCTTTGACCAACGAAGCAAGGGTGCTTCCACTTCCTCAACCTAATCAAACTTCCAAGAATCCCATATATTGTGTAACTTAGATAAACCTTGTATCTAAAACTATATATCTATATATATATATATATATATAATATCTCTAAAACCGTAATTTAGTAAAAATAAATAAAAATAGAAACCCTGATGGTAAAAAGAACATTAGCTAATAATGTTTTGGGAATTGGTAGGACTTTTTTATAATACAAAATTTATTCAACAAAAAGCCTTTTACAAAAAAATTGCAACGGTTTTGAATCTAAGACTAAAGATTTTAAACTAATATAAAACTGAAAGAGATTGCATAGAATTCGAATGTCAGCTCTCTATGGCAAACCAGCGGATGAGTAAACCGTCGTACCGATGATTTCCGATAAATCGAATGGCTATCAATTTACCGAGGACTATATTGTCGATGGTGGAAACTATTCATTGAGGAGGGAAGATCCCCATATGGCACGATTATTCCTTTTACTCCAAATGTGATAGGACTTTCTCATTGGTTCTTACAGAAAGGTATTTGAATCATTTTTATGAATGTAAAATGTGGTATATTCGGTAATAAACAACAAGCAATTAACTTGGATATTAAATTAAGGGTGTGAGTGATATTAAAAGACTTAAGGAAATGGAGGCAATGGTCCCTTCGTATTCCACGTTTTGTTCATTCGGTGTCAATCAAATTGTTCCTTTCCCCTTTATTTATTTTTCTGATCTCCTCATTTTAGCTCTTTGATATATATATATATATACTTTTGTTTTGTAAATAAAATTGTATAATGATTTTCTAGCTTGTTCTTTTTGTTTTCTTTTTAGATGGAGGAGATGATTTTCTCTTAAATATGGATCTTTTTGGTATAAAATTTTCTAGCTTTGGTGTTGTTAGATGCTTTTGTTTTGTTTTATTCCCGCCTTTTAAGCACACTCATTTTTGCAACTTAAGAGTGCTTTGTATAGTGGTGTGACCACAAGCTCACTATATATCTTCTGTTTTCTCATTAATTTGTGTATCAATATGAATATTATAATACTTATATTATTCAACTGTGCATGGAAACTTTCAAAATCTAGGCATGATATGCTTTAAAATTTGTTTACTAATATCCTCTTGTATTTGTCCTTTCAAGACATGGAATAGCTTTACTTTAGACTATTCTAGGTTAAAGTTTAGAGATTTGATCCTTAAATATTAAAAATCATATACATCTTGTGTGCATAAAACACCACTTCGACATCAATACATATAACGAATTACTGTACCGTTTCTTACACGATATTGTAGTTCAAATTGACTCTTATAATTATTATTTATAAATATGCTATAATGATGTCTCTGTCAATATTTAAAAGAAATGGTTCAAAGTTCTAGCTAATAAAAAATGGTCCATATCTATAAAGAAGTGCAATTTTGACTTTGAATATATCAAGATCCAAAGTGGTTAAATTCAGGTGAATAAGATAGAAAATATATACAATGAGTGAAAAGAAAAACCTCAAATTGGGATGTCTCATAATCGATTATTACATAATCATGCAATGTGAAGTGTTTATAGCCATAGAAATATTTCAAAAATAAATTATACAAAGAAGATTTGATTTTTTTGTAGATGGTACGAAGAAAGTTAAGTACAATTAATGAATTTAAAAGAAAATTGCAAAATTCGTTAACTGATATCATGGTTTATGATATAAGAAAGATCAAAATACTATATTACCTGAAATGTTAACCCCTAACCGCTAGCAAACACTAATAATATGTGCTATAGTTAACAAATATACAGCCACACAGACAAATACGATTGCGCATAAATCCAAGGGAAAAATCATTTCTTTCTGGAAACTCAATGATTTTAAAACATTGGTTCATCCGGAAGATATCCCATATTCCCATTGATCCTAAGTCGAAAACCAAGTGGTCAATGCAAATATGATAATTTATTTTGGAATTTTATAAAATCTGGCAACTGTACGATTAAATTTAATCATAAAAATTATACATGCAGATAGATGAGGACACTCACTTCCTTATGCAAAAAGAGAAGGTTAAAACTTCAAATAAAATCACATTTTATGTGGGAAGTTTCTCCACGCACGATAAGACTAATGAAAAGTTTAACAGTTTAGATCTCAAATCCAGATCTTATTACACTATTTAATCGAAACAATAAAAATAAATACAATTTATAGTAATTCTTCTTTAATGTAAGAGCTATGTCTATTGTTGCTACAAATTTTACTATGATCAAAAACAAAATTTAAAGCTATAAGTTTTTTTTTTGGTCTTCTTTTAATAACCTGGAAAAAACGACAGAATAAATATACGAAAGAAACTTTAAAAAGAGCATAAATCTAAAGTATTTGAGATATTTTTAATAGAAAATGAACATTTTTGACTAGTACTCAACAATAGTTTCGTACCAATTACCAAAAGGCCTATTTGGGCTCATTTTATTTGAAAATAATATTGAAATAAATTTCCACTTGTTATTTGAAATAACAACGATAGTATTTCTTTTATAATTTAATAATGGAAATATTAACATAATATATTGCGATCTTTTACCACTCCTCTTTTATTTTAATATTCAAAAGAAAATTTACATAATAATACAAAACGCCGTGTGTATTATGTAATGTGTTTATGTGGAGGACTCGATGCCTGCATTTCTATCATAAAACAAAGTGGTCCTAGGAACACAAACACAAACTCACTTTAACTGAGTCCACGTGTCAAAGCCAGGCAAAGGATGGTCATGGCCACGTGGGATATGTGGTCCATGCCGGAATCAATGTGTCTTAAAGTGCCACGTGTATTCGCCACCAATCGTGACAGCCTGTTCTTCTATCATTAAGCTTCGAGCTTCAAATCGTTTCCATTCTTAACTTTTATTTTCAAATGTTATGCATTCATTCATTATCCGGAAAATGAAATAAAAGGAAGATATTCTTGCAAATATTTAGAAAACAATTTATATTTTATTGAGTTTCTTCCCTAGATAGCTAAAGTTTTGGTCAAAATGACCAAAAAGTTATAACGGTGAAACTGAATAAATACTATGGTGCAATTTTCTATCGTTGTAAAACAAAATAACATAAGATTTGTGATATCTGATAGTATGTTATAGCGAGTTATAAAATACTATAACATGATATTTGTTAAAAAAATATTTGTATATTACATGTTATTTAGAAAACACATACATGATAACTAAACTAGTTAATATAATTTTCATATACTTTTGCAAATAAAATGGTAATATTTTGACATTTTATACATATTTTGTTATATTTCTTCAAAAATATATTTAGAAAGTCATAATCTAAATATTTCATTTAAATATGATATTCATTTTCTAACTAACATTGTATTTTTTTTTTTATCACCAACCGATAATAATAGTTATGAATGTTTTTTTTCTTTCTTTTTATGTTATTTGGATCGATAAAACCGGTAATACCCTAATAAACCCTAACCGCTAGAAGCTGAAACCGAATTCCAGTGAGAAAAATCACAAATGTGGACAATGTAACCACTTTAAATGCACTCTTTAAATATGAACTTTTTTCAAATATAAATATTAACTAATAAACATACAAAACTTAAAACTATCTACAATTAATCGCCGAGCAAGAATGATATTATAGCTCCAAATTAAATTGTTTACATCATTGCCATTGCATAAATCGATTATTAGCATAGATTAATCTAATTTTAAAAGGGTAATTATGTCAAGTCGTTCACAACCAAACATGCATAGCCGGATCATTTTAAATCAGATGTAACTTTAGCTTATTTGGATTCGGAATAGAGGAATCAGATCTTATGGTGAATTATGAGTGGGTCGAAACAAAGACCCGGATTTGACACGGTTTGTTTCAAAACTAAAAATTTAAATGGTCAAATTTTTGGAATATCTTTTGAATCAAGTAATCGAATTTACAAAATCTTTATCAAATTTTCTTTTTAAAAATATTCATTTATAACAATCAGCATAATTATATCAGTAATAATTTAAACAATAAATTTCAGTTTTAAAAGATACCAAATCTCCATTTAGATATATTTATGGTATTATTTTAAAATTTTGAAAAGAATTTATTAGTTAGTAATTAAATTGTTTCCAAATAAAATCATAACAATCAACTTAATCTTTACTAATTAAATTATTGAAATTTTTGCTTTATCCATAACCGTATTTCTCTATAAATAAAATGGAGAGTTTTATCTTTAATCTCTCGTCATGTTTTTTATTTATTTTCTAACTTTTTTTATCTTTTAAAATTTTTATTGTTTCTATATTTATAATAAATTATTTTTGGATATTTATTGTTGATAATAACTAATACAACTATAGTGGTGGTAATTCTTCGATGATGATTTGAGTATAGTCCTTAGCACATGTACGTACTTACATGTATATCTAAGAGGTGAATTTTATATTTTTTTGGATTTATTTCTTTTGATTTTGATTTGTCCTAACCTTATTGGTATCCAGCCTTGAAAAATGTCATGACTTCACGAAAAAGAACATGATATAAAAATATATTTTGATGGTCGAAGACACATAAGGTGATTATTTGTTCTTTCACAAAAAGGTGATTATTTGTTACTTGAGTTTCTATTCTCTGTTATTTATTTTTAATTACTTTTTCATTATATTTTTTTCTTCTTTAAACAGTTTTGGTTCAGGCGGTGAAACACAATCACTCACTGGTTTGTTGGAAGGAATCATTTACGTGCGACGTATAAACTTCTCCATCGTAATGCTGTTAACAAAGGAAGTCATAGTGGAAGTGTCAAACTAAATAAAGATGATGATTCTAATAGAAGTTTGTAAATCGAAATTGTATGGTCCAACTAGTCATTTTAATATTCATAAAACTGTTGTAGTTATTGTTAAATCATGTTATTACATGGTGAATAAATTGTGTATATATCTAATATAAATAGAAGTTTATAGTTATATTCTTATTCTTCTCTTATTGTTTCGTGATATGTAGGGTATTGTATTTTTTTATTTTTTGATAAAGGGTATTCTATTAAATGCAACGGGATGAGTACAAGATGGTAACATACAAAATAAGATGAACATAAAATAACAAGAGATCATATAGCATAATTAAGATGACGGGAAAGGATACTAAGGATCTCCATCAATGATGAGCCGTGAGCTAGGGTCTTCTACTTAACTACATAACTTTATGGTTTTACACGGTATTTGTTTTTAATAGTTTTTATGTTATTTTTTTTTTCTTCACGAGAGAGAGCGAGGCAAAATAAGAAAAAATTATCATATTTAAAGTCTAAAGTTATTAATCGGTTAGGTGTTCTTACATCATTTTTTATTTTGTTTTCAGTTAAAAAAAAAAACTAAATGAATTTAATCATTCAAAACCAAAAACCTTTTTATTTGAAATTTTCCAATAGTACAAATCGTATCCCATTAATTATTTACCTAAATCACTTACTAAATCTTCTATAACTATTATCAAGATTTTAGGAAACTAAAATACCTGCAGTAAATAGTAAAATTCAACAAATCAACTTATAATATAACATTGTACATTTAATAAAAGTACAAATAGATATGTATACCTTTCAAAAGTCGAATTTTAAATGCCCACTTTTATTAAATACGAATTTTTATATTAGAAATATACTTAATTATTCAATGAAACTATTCGAATATTCTCAAAATATCAAGTTGGAAGATCCTCAAAATATTCGAATATTTTAATTACTAATTATTGATTTTATTGTAATCACAGGTTAGATATGAAGAATTTTTAAAACCTATCATTGTTTATAATAATACATGATCATAAATTTTTAGGTCCAATATAAGAATTTACAATTAATCGAATAATCTAATACTAAAAAACTCATTCCTAACTAAAACTAAATTCATAAAAATGTTATATCGTTACATATTACATTCTATTCTTTTATAAATTTAAATTACAAAAACTAAATAAAATCTCAACAAATTGTTTGATACTTAACAGTAATATTCTTATACGACGAATATTATTACAAATTTTAACCCGTTCAAGACAAGACCTAATACTAAAAATATATTCTTAAGCAAAACTATACTCAATACAAACTCTATATCGTTAAACCATTCCATTGTCGATATTTAAAATTATATCCACACATGATTAAATTTTTTTATAAATTTAATCCTTTCGCGACTAAACCTAATATTAAAAACTTATTTTTAAGCAAAACTAAACTCATACAAATACTATTTACTTACAACATTTTACTCTTTTATAAATCAAAATTACAAAAGAAAAACTGTTGATACTTAAAATTATATCGATTTACAATTAATTTTTAAAAAAAATTTAACCCGTTTCGAGACGAACATGTACTCTTCTCTAGTTAATTTTTATTACTGCAGTTTTTCAGCGACATTTCTCACAACAAATAATCCACACAACCACAATTAAAAATATATTTAACAGCTTTAACCAATCAACATTTCTATGACCAAATCCAACACAATATCATAATCATCAAACATCTAAAATCCTTATGAATTTATATACAAAACAAAAGGGTATTCAAGTTCGTTTAATGGGCTTCTAGACCCAAACTAAATTGGGCCATAAACTTAGTACGATGATTCTTCCCAGCTCTTCGAAGCTTGCAAGATCTTGGACAAAGACAAAACAATCTCATCCATTGATGGACGATTCAAATGATCTTTCTTCAAACAATCCAACACCAACCTCACAACGAAACTCTCTAATCCTTCAGGTAACAATCTTCCACGAATCAAAATCTCTTCAATCTCATTACCTTCATCGATCTCTTTCTTCAACTCAAAAGCTTCTTTACCAGTAACAATCTCCAACAACACAACTCCAAAAGCATAAACATCAAGCTTAGTTGAAACTAACCCATGTTCCAAATACTCAGGAGCTAAGTAGCCTCTTGTTCCTTCCACGTGTCTTGTCAACACGAAATCTTCACTCGTTGATCTTGCTAACCCTAAATTACCAATCTTTGCTCGCATCTCAATGTCAAGAAACACATTGTTACTGTTCAAATCTCTATGAACGTATGGAGGATCAACGAAGTTGTGTAGATAGTTAAGCCCTGTTGCTATATCTAAACCGATTTGTAACTTCTGTGTCAAGCTTAATAACGATTTCGTCGTGTGAATCCAATCACTTAAGCTGCCGTTTGAGGCGTGCTCGTAGACTAAGTACCAATCTCCTTCATGCAAACAGAATCCAGAGAGACGAATGATGTTGAAATGGTTTAGTTTTGATAATAAGTTTATCTCTTCCCATGCGCTTCCTTCGATTTTCTTGATCATTGCTCCATCTCCGTTGATTTTTCCTATATACCCTGATCCTCCGATTGAACTAGACGAATTGAAATCGCTCGTTGCTGATTGGAGCTCATGAAATTTGTAAAATTTTAACGATTCCACCACAATTTTCGATAAACCATCCAGCGGATCAAATTCTTGATCGGAAATCGATGGTTTCTTGCCTGTGAAGCTGTCGAGATTTCGCGTTTCCTCTTGCGTTTTCGATTCCTTCTTAACCATACAGAAAATGGCTGTACCAATCACACTCAAAACCAATGCTCCTCCTAGAACCCCGGCGAGAATATAGACCCACGTTTTCTTCGATTTCCCGCTATCCGGCGACAATGGAGGAGGAGAAACCGATTGAGACGGAGGGGGAGGCTGAGGAGAAGGTGGAATGAGAGAAGAGTTGGGAGGATTCTGTAAAGGAATCAGAATTGTAGTGAACGGGAAAACTCCAGGATTCTCAAAAGATAACCCATTAGCTTCTAATGTCTTGCTCGTCTCAACGCCAAATCGTTGACTAATGATATCTATTGTATCTCCAAAAACAACAGTATAGCTCATAAGATACTTAAAACCATCTTCTCTAACCTGTTTAGCAGTGGGACACGCGCAACGAACAGGAACAATGATTCTCATACCAGGTAACAAAGATTGAGAAGAAACATTGTTCTGTTTCTCCAAAGCTTGACATGTTGAGAGTCCTTGAACAGTATTGTTCGCAATGAAGAAATACGAATCATTTTGTTGGATTGTGTAAGTTAGATTGGCTTGAGAATAGTCGCCGGCGCAAGAACAAGTTATAGGGATTATAGCTTGTTGATTGGTTAAGGAAATGAGAGACGGGTCAACGGAGAAGAGGGAAGAGATGGAGGAGATGGTGGAGAAAGGAGGAGTAGATCGGAATATGATGTAAGAGAGACAAGTTTTGTTGAGACCGTTACAAGAGTAGCCGAGAACAGAGGTTGAATTGTCGGAAACAGAGCAGTCTGTTGTTGATATGCCGACGTAAGGCTGTTGTGCGGTTGTGGAAGAGATGAGATGTAGAAGGAAGAAGAGGAGATGAAGTGGAAGAGAGATCATCGTGTTGTGATGATTCTTCAAGATTTTGTTGTTAGGTTTTGGATTGGATTTATAGGAATCGTGAGGAAATGTCAACTGTTTATGAAAAGTGGGAAATGGTCTCTTTATGGAGGTATTGAATATTTTTTAAGTATTGAATATTATTGGTGTTGATAACTTATTATCTGATTTGTATTCATACCATTGATTTTTCTTGTGTTTGAAAAACGTCAAAGATGACATGAGAGAATCACACAAGGATTTGGTTTGTTATCTCTTCGGGTCTTATTCCGACAGTAACTAATCAACTCTGTCTCGTAGTCGTAGCCAATCATTTTCAGCGAGTCAGAAATATGTTGACGAAATAAAGTCGTCCTCCCCAATTGCAGCCACCATTCGAAGCTTTCATACAATAAAATCAAAGGCAAAACTTAAATCAGAAGAGCATGAGACAGGAAAAAAGACGATTATGAAGTTTTTAAGAGTTATTATGACACATCAGCACATTAGTCATTAGGAATGGTAATAATAGAACATGTATAAGGTTTAGAGAAGTTTTTTAGAGAGAGGTATTTGAGACTATTTTTAAGACATGGAAGAGTAAGTGATGCTTTAGAAATCCCTAGGGTAGCTGTTGCGATGATCTTAGCATCAATCGTCAACTATTATGTATCTAATACCTATCGAACTATGAGAGATCGATAGATACAAAGAAAACACGATTAACAAGTTAAGGAATAACGCTGTGTGATTCTCTATTCTCGGCCAGGCTCAGTCCTAACACTCCACTACTTGAATCAACTCATACAAACAAACTTAGTCTCGCACAAGAATGCTCTCACGAAACAATCAAACCGACACTAACCAGCAAAGCAAAAAACTATTAAGCTCTTAATCAAGAGCTCTGAACCAGCCGACAAAGTAGAAACCAGTTTCAAAACTTATCAGTCTATACGGAAGCAAGCATCTATTTGTATAAAATCATAGAAAACAGTGATCTATCATGTATTATGTTTATTATATAATCACAATTATATCCTCATCTAAATGCACCATTTATTCCACAACTAGTTTTCACAAGGTACAGAGACAAATCACAAAAGCAAAACAAAACAAAAATAAAAGAGTTGTTTAATAAAACCTTATAAGACCGAAAGCAGACACAAGTACTCAGCTATTACAATATTTACAGACGCAGCTTGAACCAAATAAGAGAGTCTGATCATTACCTGGAAATAAAACCAAATGTGTTTTGATTTCATAAGAGAAGAAATAGTACCACGCAAATTCCAACAAACAAGAAGATATTCTTCAGAGTTGCATCGAATTGGTTTCCTTCACGAGCCATCGGACGCTCTTGTCCATGAGGAGGAACTCCACGGAAACCATTATGATAACCACCGTAAGGGTAACCCGGTGCTGAACCATAAAGCGTTGCATCGGGAAATCCATGAAACTGAAAGTTAAATAAAGAAGGCAACAAACCACCAAACCCCATACTGAAATTCCCAATCCTAGTAGTCGCCATTGGCATAAACCCGCCCATTAAACCAAAACCGAAATTGAAAAGATTACTCGCTGCTTCAGGCTGAGGAGGAGGACCCGCGGTTTCAGGTCTTTGACCTGTTGGTCTTTCTGGAATCCGTAAACCCGGATAACGTTTTGATCTCGGGTCAGTCTGGTTCTTGCCTCTACCGTAAAGAGGAACGAGCTTATCGTCTTGAACCACGGCTTTACAAACCGGACATTCTTGAGAATGTGAATGATGGTGAAGCCAACGGTATAAACAAGGCCAACAAAAGAGATGACCACAGAGAGTAACAATTGGATCTTGAGCTAAGTCAAAACAAATGTTACATTCAAAGTCTCCTTGATCATTATTACCACCATTGTTATTATCCCAGTAAGATGTGCTTGTTGATTCTCCATTTACCATCTCAAATCCCTAAAATCAAAACCAAAATTATGAGATCAAATAAAAAACCCTAAAAAATCTAAAATTTGAGTCAATCAAAAGCCCTAAATCACGAGATTAGACAACCCCACGATCAAAACCCTAATCGAATAAAGACAAATTGAATCGTTAGTGTACAACATTGTGAATCATACAAACATATCTGATCTAGGGATTACACAATTGAAATCAAATTGAAGAGCAAAAACTTACCCTTTTCGCTTCGAAATTGATCAAATTTGAAGGGTTTTAATCAGCACAAAACGAGAAAGACAAGATCCCTAAAACGTAGAGATTCGGACGAAACTAAAGAGGAAGCCTGACATCGTGGGAAAACAGAGTCTTACTGTTGGAAAAGAACGTTCCACGCTATTTCTGACTTTTTGCTTTTTTCTTTTCTCTTTTGCATTTTATATTTTCTTTTCTTTTTGATTAATTGTAGCCCAATTTTATTGAATTGACATTGGGCCTGAATTATCTACAACTTCAGATCCAAAAAGCTCGTTTTACACATGTTTTAGAATTTTCTTGGTTACAAAAAAAAAACAGAATTTCAAGTTGAAAAAATATTTACACGATGTTAAATTTTAGATTAGGTCAAAATAAAATAAACTCGAAAACAAAAACATATAACTTCTTCACTGATGTTAACATAAGCCGCAACAATAAGAACAACTCTTTGTTTTTTTGTTTAGAAAACTGAAAACTGAGAATACAACCTTGTTCTGTGTGGGTAGAATTCTCTAGTTAGGAAAAATCAGACACCATTTTGTGACAACAACATTGAATATAAACAATTTTCCCTAATCAAAATCTAACTCTTGATAGCTCCAAGAATCTTGGAAACATGAGCTGAAGGCTTAGATCAAAACAGCTTCTTCAGTTCATCGTACCTCTCAACATCAAACTCATAATGATTCATCAGTTTCCTCTGTTTAGCCTCAAACCTGCTTTGATAAAAGCCTTCAAAAGAAGGCTCTTTCGATGTCCTGAGGAAAAACGTGTAACCAGCCATAAAGTATATGGACGTAACATAGAAACAGATTGGTTCCATCACATCCCACGAGAGTTCCCAAAACGTTAGCCTCATGAACCCTGCAGTCTGTAAAATCAAGTAACCAAGACCAGCCCAAAGCTCTCTACGCACCAAACAGTGCGCTTTCACATCAATCACTGCCTTTTCTGCTTCGAGCTCTTTAAACTCGATCCTTCGTCGATCATTTGGCTTATGAATCTTTGGCAAAGGAAGCAGTCCTTCGATCGAATTCGTAACCTGATCATACACAAGGACAAAGGACAAAAACAGAAAACGTCTGGGTAAAACAAAACCTCCACCACCTTCTTTTGTGACACAATTAGCACTCAAAAACCACACAACAAAAACAGAGCTTTTATGAATCAATGACTAAGTTAAAAGTCAACTAATCCATCCCTATTTCTAGTTAAAGATCTTTCACCATTGACCTAATCTCTCCACATAAACCCAACCCGTAGTCACTTTTTCTTTGGATTGTCCTAATACCCCCCAAGAACCTTGTTAGTACTATAACAACCTAAGCTTCTCCAACTCTCTCTCTTTTGAAAAATTTCATTTTAGGTTTTGGTATCAAAATCACCAAAGGGTCTTGAATCAATTTGATCCAATGGTTTTTGTTTTAGGGACAAAAAAAAGTTGTGGTCTCTGTAGAAACTGTTCCTCTTTATTACCATCTCTCAAACTTGGGAACCTCCTATGAAACTCTCTGATAACAGAGGTTTTTGAATATCCTGTTGAATTGGAAAGCAAAAAGAAAGAGATAACACCGATGAAAATGGTATCAGTTTTCGGTAGCTTCCAAAATCAAAATCGAACGAAGAAACATACTCAAAAACCTAATTCGTTTTTTTCAGAGATTTCAAATCTCTCTCTATCTCTCCCACAATCAATAACCAAACAGCTGCATATACTCAGAGATCTCAGAGATGAACAATTCAATTCAATGATTTCAAATTCTAAATCAAAGAAGTACCTGATCAGGTCTAAGACAAACGGAATCTCCCAAAACGATGACGTTTGCTGAATCATCAAGCATCTTCGCAATTCTAGATCCAGAATCTGGATCTGATGAAGCTTCACCACAAACGTTAACATACTCCGAATACGGAATCCAGCTTTTTCCAGTCTCTCTAAGCCTCGATTTCACGATTTCGATCTGCGCTGCTCTAAACAGCTTCTTCGTATCATCCACCGTAAGACTCGGCGTTGTCTCCGTCTCCGTCTCCATCTTAATCGGCGGCGCAAGTCCGTCTAATCGAATTCGATCCTTGCTTCCATCAATTTCACGGAGTTTCTCAATCAAACTCTCTCCGATCAGCAACTGCATAATCTCTGGCCGAAACATAGCGGAATTCTGCAAAAAAATCCGTGAATCTCCAGGCTCCGGTGCGATTTTGGTCGTATCACCGGAATCTTTAGGAACTCTGGTTCGTACGGCTAATGAAGAAGATGAGATTCGACAATTCATAAGACTCTGTGAAGCAACATTTGAGATGTTGAAGATACGTTTCGATAAAAGCTTCCTCATCGCCATTGCAGCAAGAACAAAATTTTCTCCCCCAAGAAATTTTGAGAGAGGAGAGAAAATAAAATAAATTAATAATTAAAAGTAAAAATCGTTTTATTTTACGACTGATTATGAAACAGAGAGACTAAAAGGGTTTATATATTGCAATAATAAAAATTAAAAATAGAATAATGACTCGTACACGTCAGCGTATATCGGAACGTCACACGAGAATTCATTATACATAAGTACAATTACAACTCGAATATTCGATTTCGAAACTATTTAGTTTCTCGCGAGAAATGTGGAGATATTGATAGATACAGCCGTCCACGTGTTCGGGTTGGTAGTGGTGATAGCTTGCGATGGTATTGTAGCCGTTCGATTATATCAATTTCCCAAAAATAATTTATATTGTTTTATACCTAAATTTGTTCACAACGGGCAACAGAGCAGAAGAACTAGGAAACGAAAAGTCTTTTACGTGTACGCAAGCAGACGTGACTCCACATATTATTTCATTTTTTCTTTACTTTAACTAATTTATTAGATTAAATTAATAAATATTCTTTTCTTTTACTTGGTGGATCCGAATTCACACCCGATTTCTACTACCATTCTTTCTTTTTTGGTTCCAAATATTATATTAATAATTAGGAATTATATCACGTAATAGAAACGGATATAAAAGAATTAGATATGAATAAAGAATTATTGAAATATAGTCAGACATAATCGCAAAAGTTAAATAATCTGCACATATATTTTATTTACGAGATTTAAAACTAAATTTAATCTTATGAAACATATTTTTTCAAAGATGAACCGTTTCTATATAAACTATTATTCTTATTTTTATAATTAGTACTTTAAAAATATAATTTTTAAACAAAATGCCAATTTATTTTTGGAAAATTAAAAATATTAGATTATTTATTTAAATATTAAGTGCCGTAGAAGAAATGTTAACGATACTTTTCTTTTGTTTTAGTGTTAAAATTTTATTACCAAAAAGAAAAGTAACTTACAAATAAATCATATATCTAACGGGGAAACTCCACTTATAAAGAGTTTTATGGAATAAAAAAAGAATGAACCGTGATAGAGATTGATTTCAATGCAAAGATTCTGCTGTTACGCTCCTTCCATATGAAAACTTTATAATTTTACTAGCAAACTTTTCCAGCAAAAATGTACCGTAATAACTCATGAAGCAGGCGAAATAAGAGATCATGGTGGGTTTGGAACGATTCTGGATGCAAAATTACCCCAAATCACTTGCAAGTAAGAGCAGTCACATAATAGATGAGAGTGTGAGTCATGGCCGGAGTTACAAAGTACGCATGACTGAGGCACATTCATCCCCCACGAACCTGTCCCGGATTATGTGGCATTCCTTTGAAGCTAGCCAATGAATAAAATAAAACCAAAGAACCACCTCTTTGAACCAAACATATTTATTCTAAGAAACCAATGGAGAAGGGGATCATATCTACTTTCAAGTAGCTAAAGAAGAAAACTTATCCAAATTAACACCCAATGGTTGTCGCTAAAGGAACATATCAATACCTCGTTCAGGAGTTAAGATTGAAAATGAACAATAGAGAGCTTGGAAACTTTATGCTTGTGGTGATCTAGCACTTGGCAGCAGTTAGAGTTGTCAAAATAAGTAGCTTGTCTATGGTTTGTCTGTCTTAAACATTATGGATTGGTCATGGACAAGTTCATATACGGAACGGGTTTTAATTGGTTAGATCCAACTTCGTTCATGGATAAAAACAGGTTAGACAATATGGACATTGGTCGGCTCATGATACATGAAAAGGTAGGTTAAAATGAATTTGAGAGAAAATCGGAACTCACTATCAGTTTCTTAAAATCGAAATTATAAAGCTTTTTCCAGCTATTTTTCCGGCGATTTCCTCTGTTTTCTTTCAATATCTTTACTTGTTTTCATGGCTTCATCGCAACACATTTTTCCACCAAAAAAGGGAAACACAATATCCCGCCAAAAACGTAAAAAACACATTTTTCTGTCAAAACACGAAAAAATATTTTCCTTCCAAAAACTCTAAAATCACGGAAACACATTTTTCCGCTAAAAACGTAGAAATATGTTTTTCCGTCTAAAACACGTAAACACGTTTTTCTACCAAAAACTTTAAAAACAGAGAAACACATTTTTCCACTAAAAACGGGAAAACACATTATTCTGCCAAAAATGGGGAAACATATTTTTCTGCAAAAAATTCTAAAAACACGAAAACATGTTTTCCTCCCCAAAACGCAAAAACACATTTTCCCGTAAACAATACATTTTGTGTCTTTGGATATTTGCTTTCGACATTTGTATTCAAATTTGTGTTTGGATTTTTATGTTTAGACATTTGTGTTTAATTCTTTTTACTTTTTACACAATATGTTATATTCTCCTCACTAATAGACAGTCCATTTGGACATGCTCGTTAATGGACATGATCACTAATGGATATTGTCACTATTTACCCACAATCAAAATGGTCAATATTAAATGGTTTCAAATAGGCGTTGCCATGCTATTTTGACAGCTCTAGCAAGCAGCCAATGACTTGAGGCAGTAGCATCAGCTGCCTTATCACCCTTATTGATCCGTAATTCTCTTGCTCCAGACTCGCCAAAGAACTCAATCAAAGGACTTAATTCAGTCAAAGCATCAAACCAGAAATAAGCCTTTTTACCATCTCCCACTTGACATCGAATAAAACTCTTTAGAATATGCTTGAATTATAACATCTTTCTTAAATTTCAAGATAGTGTAGGTGAGTTATCCATTAACCAATAAATTATTCTCTCAAATACAATGTGATCAAGCCATGCAACCCATAGAGACTATGTCCTTGAGAATAAGTGCCACACTTGTTAAGCCAAAACATTTACGCAAATTCTTCAAGAGATCGAATGCCAAAGCCTCCTTTCTTTGTTTTACATATGTTTTTCTGGGCCACTCTTGCTCTTCTTGCTGAAGATATTGCATTCTTCCATAGAAAGGTTGAAAATAAGGAGTTTATTTTTGCATAAAACTCTTTGGGCTGCACAAACACTTGGCTCCAGACAGATCCGGTCTTGAGATCAAACCCAACAAGTAAGGGTTTTAGGCACCAAAATTATTATAGAATTTTAGGGGCATCAATTTTGTAAAATCTCTTAGCAGTGTAGTGGTTAATGATTGTGTCATTAAGTTTAGATGTGTTAGGTTTGATTCCCTATGATATCATTAATTTTTTTTTAATGGGCCAAATTTTTTTCTTTTGCCTTAGGCAGCCCATAACATTGAGCCGGTCCTGGCTCTAAAAGTTAATTTTGTCGTAAATGACTAAAACAATAAGTCTAATCTTGTATGCATAAGAGAGAAATTTGCTTGTCCATGAATGCAACTTGCTAGTGATTTGCTCAGTGAAAGGTTGGAGCGTGGCAAGAGAAAGCTTGGTCGAACAGTGGGAGACCAAGATATCTGGTTAAAAATGACCCTTTTTTTTTATCTCTAAGTGATAAGCCAATAACTCAGCTTCATCATCCATATATCCATCAAAGAATAGCTCAGACTTTGCAGCATTCATGTCAAGTAGAGTATGATAGAAACTTGTGAAGTATCTGAGTAATACCTGACAATGATTGTTGAGAACCATCTGAAATCACCAATACATCATATGTGAATGCTAAGTGAATTAAACAAGGAGAGTGACTGAGAGAATTAAACCACCTTGCTCAACCCCCAGATCCAACATGCGAGAGAGAACCGACATTATTATAAGAAACACGTAAGGAGACGGTGAATCTCACTGCTTTAGACCTTTTCTTCCTCGAAAAGAAACTGCTAACTCACCATTCTATGTTAACCACTTTACAGAAGAATTAAGAATTTGATTTACAGTATAAAGGTAACTTTCACTTATCATCTGTGATTCAAGCATCACGATACAGTAATATCAAACTTGTAAAATCATTTTTGATGATCAATTTCATATGCCAATTTTACCTAAAAATTTTTATCCCAAAAATTGTAAAACTACTAGTGCTTATAGCATTTCCATCCCCATTCTATTTTCTCCTCCAAACTCTATTATGGAGTAAAACTTTCTCCAGACTCGCTCTATCCCACTCTAAAATAGAGTAACGAAAACATTATTTTATATTTGGAGTAATACTATTCATTACTCTATTATAGAGTAAATTTTTTTTTTATTTATAAAGTAGTCTTTTAAAATTTAATATCTTTTTATTATGTACTTAAACAGTATTATTAAATATTTTTTGGTTATTTGTAATAAACTAAATATAGATAATTTAGTTTATATTAGCTCATAAACAATATTAGTAAACAATATTAAAAAACAATATTAGCTCATTTTAGAATTTAAAATGCGTTAATTGATCATTTGTGGGAGAAATAGTAACGATTATATCTAAAAATTTTATTATCTTTTGTTGTGTTTGTTATTTTTTTTATATTGTGTAACTAATTTTATTTCTGTAATCAATTTTTTATTTTAATGATATTATAATTTTATTGGATTTTGGCTTAAAATAAAATATATGAGTTAAAATTTATAATTTTGATAAATAGTAGATGTTTTTTTAAAATAATAATTAACTAGCAAAAGAATATATTTGGTATATTTTTAAAAATAAAAAATAGAAAAACAGATTGGAGGAAAACTCAACTCTATTTTAGTATTTTTTTTATTTTTGAGGAGAAAATAGAAGAATGGATTGGAAATGCTCTTAATATCATTTATATTTCATCATCATTTTGATTTAATAGGTTTACTGCTGAATCACGAACCATGCAGAATCTACTCCCTCTTATCATGATAAGTTTACAACTATAGATCCCTCCACCTAAAAATCGAATAATCCATCCAAAAGAGATAATTTTTACTTCACCAAATTGAGTTTATGAAAATCAAACTCCAAAATATAGATGCCAAAATTCTTTTATAAGATAAACTCATTAATCTGTTGAAAAGTTTATATAAACGTCCGTGTTAAAAAAAAGAGAAGAAAGGATACATTATTTCTTGTTTCAGCCAAACAAAACAAAAATTACATCTTTTATATAACGCGAGTCAATCGTTTTAATATAAATTTGTAATTTATTTATTTATTTAATATTTATAAATATTTGTATTTTCTTCGTATAATTTTAATTTGTTATTTGTTTTGTTTTTTACTGTTTTGTAGTTTTTTTGGTTGTTTAATATATATATATATATATATATATGCTTTATAATATATTTAACGTGATTTAATCATCGAATTGCAAAGTTTTTAATCTTTGAAATTAGATAAAAAATTTTGCAGTTTTAATATTAAATTTCAACATGGATAATTATGATTTAAGGTCCTTCCTAAACAAAACTTTTCAGGTATTTTTCGGCTAAATGATCATTCAACCATGATCAAAAGATTTTTAATACCTTCATATACATAAAACAAAACGAAAAAACTATTTTAACCTTATTTAGGAAGCGGAACGAAACATGCGGTTATCTGACCTATTAGGTTTAAGAACGACGACTTTCTAATCGGTGATGAAATCCTCGGAGGAGTCAAAAAGAGCGAAACCTTCAACATCAGAATCGACGCCGACTCTTTCACCATCTTCAGTGAAGAACTCATAAGTCTTTGTTTTGACATCCATGGGTAGTTTCTATTATAGTGTTTCTATTATACATCCTTGGTTAGTGTTCTTCCTTGACCAAATTCTTCATCTGGGTATCATTCACCTGAGATTTAACAGAAGATCCTGGAAAAAAGCATTAAGAGGCCTATTAGGTTTAAGAACGATGACTTTCTGATCGGTGATAAAATTCTCAGAAGAGTAAAAAAGAGCGAAACCCTCAACATCGGAATCGACACCGACTCTTTCACCATCTTCGGTGAAGAACTCATAAGTCTTGGTTTTGACATCCATGGCTAGTTTCATGTTTAGATAGGATGATAAAAATACTTATGTTATAATAGTGTTCGGATAATGATAAAAGTATTTTTTTTTAATAGTATAGAGATTAGATACACTGAAACCTCTATAAATTAATACTCGATAAATTTATAATTTTTGTCGATTTCAAATTGATCATGAATAAATTCTATAAATTAATAAAATATCGTAATCGCAATATTATTAATTTATAGAAGTTTTACTATATAGTTTTCTTAGAAGTTTATTTGTAATAATGACATGACTAAGAGCTATAAATAAGTGAATATTAATTTCGTGTGTTTTTTTAACCAAATAATGTATCAACAAATAAAATAACAAATAATGTTATCAACAAATAAAATAACAAATAATGTTATCAACAAATAAAATAACATGTTATTCTTTAAAAACATATCAAACAAAATAGCGTGTTATTTATATAAAACATATTTATTTATATAAAACATCTACAGAAAAAATTATTTATTACGATTTTTGGATGCTTTTTAAACGAGGAAATTAAAGACAGGTAAGATAAGAATGTAAAGACAGGTAAGATAAGAATTCCCCACATTGAAAGATATTTGTAACAACATTCCTTGTTTTTATGCAAATAAACTTTAAATTACAATATCTAGTACACACCATTGTTTTCTTTAGCGCAAAAAAGAAAACATTATTGTGTTTATTGCTTTATTTGTTTTCTCTAGCGCAACTAAAATTATCGCTAGTCATAGTTTATACTTTTGGCATTGAGAACAAAGTTATGGAATCATTGAGAACAACATCTAAGAATATCTAAATAAAAAGAAATTTGATGAATCTTTTAAAATAAAAAATTTGACCATTTCGTTAAATTTAGGTTCTTCGATTTAAGTTATAGGGATCAAGAATTGTGATTTACGGTTTACTTTTTATAGTTTACAATTTATTAATTGGAGATTAAGTTTTAGGTTTAAGACTATATTGTTGGTTTTTGAAGAACTAGACCATTTTCTTAATTTTGATATAGACTTTAGCCTATTTTCATAATCATTTTCGAAAGTAGTCATTTTTCCTGCCGTATAATGTGTGTGATATAGATAATTTTTTTGCAAACGTGATTATTACATGGTTATTTCGTTATATAGGTTTGAATGTTTATTCGAACTAATTTGTTTGTGTTCGTTATTCGAACCACAAGTATAATTGACCATTATTTTGTTACTTCTAATTTCTTTTCGCATCGCTGGGATATTTTTTTGGAAATAATAAAACTCTTTTTGCAACGAACATATTTTCATAAAACTGTTTCAATGCAAACAAAACCTGTTAATGATAAACGAGAAACAAAACTAATCTACACATTTATCATTTAAAATCAATAAACGGAACAAGTGCACTTGGACGTGTCTGGAATAGTCTATTGCGACAAATCAAGTCTAAAATAGCCTCAGAAAAGCATATTCTTCAGAGTGAATTACGACAAATTGTTCTGGTAAATATATAAAAAACAAAGAGAATATCCTTTGGCCTTTAGCATCAACATTCAACACCGTTAACTGTAATCAATTTGTTGTTTGTTTTTCAGTCGAATTCACTTCATTTTTTTAAATGGAGGTATACATCACTATAACGAACTACGTATATCGATAACAAAAACAAACATTATGAACATTAAAAATATACATCAAACAGATACCACATGAAATAAAGGACAATAATACATTATCTAAAGGTTCACATTATTGCTTGTACCATCACCCTAAGACACGGGAATTCCAAAACGGATGGATGCAATTAACCATATAATCGTAAACCATTAGTTATTTTTTTCCCCTTTTTTTGGTAACATATTAATTAATTTCTTATCTACAACAAATAAAAATGAGGACATATATGTTTAGGAGATTTGGTCACATACAAAGACAGCAAATGGATTATTGATCCTTAGAATCTTTGTACGAAGATTTCGTGTGGAACTATTTGATATTTTAAGAAGTTTGGTGTTATATTTTCAACTCTAACGGCGAAAGGGATGGCTCGGCCAATGGGTTGGTAGCAAAAAGATAACTTTCATGATTCCGGGTATGTATAAAGAAGGAATATAATGGTGATAACGATTGGAATATTCTACAATGTCTTGTTGTCATTCATGGCAAGACGTTCGAAATCCAATCAACTGTAAAATGATCAACTGTAACATGACACGTAGATTCTAGACTTGACCTGTGTTTGTAACTTAAATTATACATAGTTATTGAGTGTGGATAGTCATAAGTTTGGGCGGTTGCACAAAAAAAAAACAAAAAAAGGTTCTAGGTTTGGGCTAAATCGGGATTACTAATTGTGCATATGTTTCGGCTGGTACTTGGGTTAGTTAAAGAAGATAAGAATGATAGGGCCCGGGTTAGAAATAAGAAAGAGCATCGTGATCTGTTTGTCTCTCTCTCTTCTCACTACGTCTCATCATTTTCAATTTAGTTATACAAAATATTCGGAATATTTTATTAATTTATAGAAATTACTAATTTATTGATAAATTAATCATTATTAATTTATAGAGAGATTTATCTAATTTTTTAAAAAAAATTATATTTAAAATAAGAAAATAAAGATAATATTTTGATATCTTTATAGGCAGTCACATATAAGAAAAAAATTATCACATTAAAATTCTTAATAATTTTTTGATGTAAATTTAGAAGATAATACCATATATTTTTGATGTAGTAAGAAAAAAATATAGATGAATTCTAATAAAAATATAAATTTACGAATAAATAAACAACACTAAATCATATTTCATTAAATTATCTTAATTATATTTTATAAGTTTATATGATTATTAATTTATAATATTGATGGGACCATATATTTACATAGGATTTTCAAAAAAACTTAGGGAAATGTATTGGATATAATATTTGGTGTGATTTGAGTTTTAATGATATTTTAGATAATTTGATTGAATTTGATGAATTAAGAATTTTATTATCAAATTATCTGAACATATGCATCCAAATCAAGAACTAACCTCCTCTTCCTATGTCCCCAATTTCTCTATTTGCTGGCTTCTTCTTTTTTTGTTGTTGTTTATTATTTCTATTTGGATCTTGTACTTTGCTTTTTTTCTCTTCTTCGAGACTAAGCAAATAATGTTTTGCAGTTTTTGATGTTTTATTTTTAAATATATTGTCTTACATTTGTATTTTAAGCATTTATATGCTGGAACTTATGAGAAGTTTAAGATATGTTGTGTATTTGTGCATGATCTAGTTAACTCTAACTAACATTTGTGTGTCAAGCATATATCAATTATCAATAGTGAAATCTAATAACATGAAAATAGAAATATCATGTAACTTGATGTGTGGGTGTACTGATTCAATGCGGAGTGAGATTAATAGATTTTTATTCATTATACAAGTTTAATACTTTCGATATTCGCTTTCAAATAACTTTTCAAATTTATATATCATAATTTTCCAAAAACGTCAATATATCTAATACAAAAAATCATAATTTAGAATTTGGGTGCGAAATACCGTTATCCATGTTAAGCAAACATTAAAACTGTATTTAAGAGCCTTGTTTCATTTATTAGACGTTTACATGATACATCATAGTTGATTATTAATAATTATGTTTTGAAAATTTTCATATCATATATTTTTTTGTTAAAGGGTTTTCGTAATAATTTTTCTTGTAAGCTGATATTTTTCATATCGTAATACATATATTATATATACCTTTGATTTGACTTTATGCCTAGGACATTTCCTCTTATTCAACATCAAAGCTACTATTATATATTATCAATATCAATCCAAAAATCAGTTCACATGCCGACCTATATATCTACTTGTATGTTAGTCTTTTAATATACCAAGTTTTCAGAAAAAAAATGATTAAAATGAAACTCTAAGAGAAATTTAACAGACCTTGGTCAGTGATTCAGCAAATTTGGTGGCAGGGGTTGTGTTCATCATGGCTCGTATAACGTCTAAGACGAGATGAGGACTTCTGGTCCATAAATCCATCCAACGTTTCAACCAAACACTCATTTGCACTAGTTCTTCTTCAGACAGTCCCGCGATGATCATTTGCAGTAGTTCTTCCGGGAGTTTGCTTATTTGATCAGCGTTCTCGACATGATATTGGATTCTTTTACCTCTTCCATCATATAATGGTGATGAGGGTGACGACGACAACAGCGATGATTGTGTCTTCATGGTTTTGGATTGAAGAGAAATTAAAGCCAGGGAGATGTAAGAAGAGAATAGATTTGAGGGAGAGAGAGAGGGAGAGAGAGCAAAAGCGAGAGAGATGAAGTCGGGAGCTATGTCGGATAAGAGAAGCGAGAAATATCGGGGATCTTGGAGGCGTTGTTCTACAAAATGTTAAAATCCTAAATCAGGTGTGTTTTTAATAGTTATTTGGGCAATATATTTATTTATTTTATTTCCTCTTAAATTTCGAAATTTTGGTAATAAAATAATGAGGTTCCTTTATTGACATATATATATATATATATTAATTATGAAAAATAAACTGTTTATGTATCTTAAATTGAAAAAATGTATTAATGTCCAAAATAAATAAATAAATATATAAATAAAAAATTGTTGTAAAAAATATGTGGTTCTGATTATTAGTTACACGAACCAGAAATTATTATTAGGTGTGAGCTGTATAACCTTTTAAAAACTTACACATTGAGTGCTTTACTATTTATTTATGAGATAATCTCACAAAAATATAAATTAATAATTATTTAACTATTTAACAATTTTGAAAAATTTAAAGACTACCATTTTTAGATTTTTTCCCCCAAAGATAAATGACTAATTATTTGAGATTCTTGAAAAATCCCACACGAAAAAATAATTAATCTCAATTAAATATATAATAAGTCAGCCACCGTGTTTAATTAAAAATAAAAACTTAAAAAAATCTCAGTTTTGGCTTTAGTCCCCAAATTGTAAAGTTTACGAATTACGTACAACTTTTTTTCTTAAATTTTTCCCTTTTTTAGTTTAAAATTTTTAGTAATGGATTCATGTTTTTTGTTTCTCGGTTAATAGTTGTCATTAGTGTTATAAAAATACAGAAACAATGATTAATTTGTGTATTTAACTAAGATACAAATGGAACCACACTAATACGATGATTCGCTCCTTTAACAGTGACAAAGAAAACAGCTTCTCAGAAGCAATCATATCATACAATCCAATGGTTCAGAAGCATCAAGATCATTATCCATATCATGTATGTGAATCAAGACACTTTGGCTCCTTCAGAGTCTATCAAGAACAACAAAGTCAGGTTACATAGTCAAAATCATCGACTATCATTCAAGTCCATATGAAAATAGTTCTTGTCAGCGCGTGAGTCATGTTGGGCAAGTCGTATCTTTCTTAGGCTGGCTTAAATCCACAGTTAAAAATTTTGGTTGCCTATGTATAAAGAGGGGAAGTAGAATTGCACAATATTATTGTGTTAGAATCAGTAAACTAAAAAATATTTTTATTAACTAATAATTTGAATCTCAAATCTTAAATTTTAGTTTTGTGCAAAATGCTTTTGAGGTGAATGCCACATGTGATACATCAAATTTATGATGACGTGGATGCCATGTGTAAAAAGTTTTTTTTTAGTTTTTTTTTTCTTCTGATCATTGATTAATGTAAAGAAGAGGTGTTACAATTTAATACATCAGATATCACTGAAGGTACAAACTATATAAATATGATATCATTTTGATACAACATATGAAATTATGTCTTCTTCTTTAAAATACACTATTAAAAATCATTAAAAAAATGATATCCTTTTTTATTTAAATATATATATATATATATTTAGCGAAACCTTTTATTTCCCTTTCATAGCCTCTCGTCTTCAATTTTTATAGTTTTTGATTATGTGGTATTAATCTACTTGTATTTATTTTTATTTTATTTGTACTCACGTCGAAAAGGTATATAAATGTATATATCTTGACAGCTATAAAACATAAAATATATATCATACATTTGAAGAGAATCATACATCAAACAAAAATATCTATTTCTATACATGGTATCTACATCGTCGTGATTTTACGATTTTTAACATTATGATGATAAATGTATGATTTAGCAGATGTTTTGGAGACGGTGAAATTTTTTAAAAGGATAATTACAAGATTTTTTTGTTTTTACGAAGAAAGTTGAGAGAAAAGGTATAAGAGTTTCATAATATTTATCGAAAATATATATTATTTGTATATATATATATATATGTAAATTTACAAACTTGATAATATTTTGAAATTAAGAAACACAGAAAATTCTTAAAAAATAATTAAAAATTAAAAATTTACTCATATAACATCCACATCAGTAAAAATTTAATATATTAGTCATGTCGTATCACACGTTACACCCACGTCATAAGCATTTAACGATATAGTAACGATATGTTTGATTTCACACAAAACTAAAATTTAAAGTTTGAAATTCAAATTTATTAGTTAGTTGGAATATTTTAAAACTTACTTTAAAGCGTGTGTATGATTTCTAACACAATAATAGTAATATTATGCATGTATAAATAACCGACATTTTCCGTATAAAGAGAGAACCAAAATAATAACAAGCATATAATAAAACAATATCAAGATTTAGCCACAATGCATAACACACTAATAGTAAATTAGTAATATCATAAGAAAGCTGTACAAAGCACTAAGGCTCAAAACGCCAACGATAAAAACCATCAAACAATAGAAAAAAATAATCAAAGTCATGTGTAATAAAATCAACGAATCTATGTCCTAAGAAATGTTTAAGTATGTTCAAGGCTTATATCTATAGGTACTGCTATAACTATCATCTCTCTTGTTGTTTCTGAAAGTACAGCAACCAACAGAGTAGAGTATGATGAGGAAGACGATTTGACGACTGCAACTTTCTTCCACGCGCTCTTGACGTTATCGAATACACCCGCTTTGCAAGATTGACAATCGAAGCAGAGCTTATCTTTCGCATTGTCCCAGATTTGGCAGTCTGGATTGGCCTTTGTTTCAGCTGTCGCGTTCTTGATCCAGTTTGTGGCGCTTAAGTATTCGAATCCGCATTCATCTGCGGGTGTGCAAACCAGAGACCGTAACATAAAATAATGGCGTTCAAAGATTCGTTAGTTACTTATAGCCTCAGAAACTATCACAATAACTACTCAAACGAACAAAGCAGAGAAAAATGCTTGCATCTAAGTAAGAACCTGATGCCTATGCATGGTTCAGATTCATAGGCATGATGCGTAGAACCAAAAGTTTCGACACCAAAAAAAGAGACTTTAGTGATCAAAAGGTCAAAATTCCTTTCCAAGACTTTGATCACAATTTTAGCAACTCAACAAACTTTTGAAGGTAAATTCACTAAAAGCAGACTAACTTTAAAACACAGATTTAAATCAAGGTTAAAAATTAGTTAATAGCCTTATGACAAAGCAACATTCACACAGATGCAGCTTCATAAACTATCACAATCTCTACTCAACCAAGCGAAATACAAAAAAAACTGCTAAGAATAGAGCAGAACCAATGGAAGCTTAAGATTTCATCTTGATTATTTTCATATACAGAAAGGAGTATGTTTAACAAACGTCTTAATGGATGTCACGCGTTCGAAGAATTAGTCTTGGTTAATTTAATGTTTGATGTTTGACTCTTGGGAATCTGAACCTTGTCATGTGACTGTGTCTATCCCAACCCTCAAGAGACAGATTTGTAATTTTTATTTATTTTTAATTGTTATTATTTTTTAAAAAATTATTAGATTGAATTATGTTATTTTTAAATTGTTAGATTGAATTTTGTTATTTTTATTTTTTTTATAAATTATTATTAAATTGATTTTAAATCATTATAAATTGTTAGATTGAACTTTGTTATTTTTAATTTATTATAAATTTTTATTAAATTAATTTTTATTTTCTGAAAATTTAATTTAATTTTAATTTATTTTCATATTAATTTGAATTTTATTTGTATTTAAAATTAATTTTTTTAAAAACGTTTTCGTGGAAAAAAGTTCGTCGGAAATTCATGCGTCAAAAATCCGTTGGAAACACGTCCGCCAAAAATCCATCGAAAAAAATGTTCATCAGAAAACCGTCGGATTAACCTCGTCGAAACTCTATTGGTTCTAATACGACAAATATCTTGATATCAGAAATCCATTGGAAATACCAACAGATTTCCGATAATTACTTTGTTTCCGATTATTTAAAACAGACGGAATTATCCGTCGGAAATTCATAGAAAATAACCATTTTCAACGGATTTCTGACGAATATAACAATAAGTTTTATGTTTTTTTGTAGTGATTATGCAACTTGATGTTTGTGGTGTAATTATTCTGTGTTGATTGAAACGTAAGAGAATATAGATTCTTATTCACTATACAAGTTTGATACATTAAATACTCGCTTTCAAATCACTTTCCAAATCTATTGATCTTTATTTTCCAAAATCGTCAATACTTTTTGCACGAAAAGCCGTTATCGATCTAATACAAAAGATTATAATTTAGAGTTTTGGCGCGAAATATTGTTATCTATGTGTAGCAAACATTCAAAAGTCTATCTAAGATGCTCTTTCATCTATTAGATGGTTAATCTATAGTTATGTTTTGCATTGGGTTATCAGTAAATCTTAAACTTTCATATTGTAATACATATAAAATACCTTTGGATTTCATTTTATACTTGAACCCTTTCTTCTAATTAATTCTAGTCCAAAGGTACTAATATATATTATCAATATCAATCCAAACATCAGTTTACCTGCCGACCTATTTATTTGTGTATTAATCTTTTAATATACCAAATTTTAAGAAAGAAAATGAGTAAAATGAAACTCTAATTAAGAGAAAAGGATTGAGAAAAAGAAATTTAACAAACCTTGGTCAGTGATTCAGCAAATTTGGTGACGGGGTTGTATTCATCATGGCTCGTCTAATGTCTAATATACCTACAAAGTTTCGACCAAATAGTCATTTGCAGTAGATCTTGTTTAGACAATATCGTGTTGATCACCGTTCCCGACGTGAAGTTGGACTCTTTGCTTCTTCCATCATATGATGATGATGATTGGGTCTTCATGGTGTTTGGATAGAAGAGAAACTAACGCGAGGGAGAAGTCATAAGAGAATAGACTTGAGGGAGAGGGAGAGGGAGAGGGAGAGGGAGAGGGAGAGATGGAGTCGGAGGCGGAGGCTGTGTCGAATAAGCGAAATAAATAGGAGGTGTTGTTCAACAAAATGCTAAAAACCCTAAATCAGGTTTTTATTTTAATAGAAAAACATTTTGCAGCCATTTTCATAGTTTTAATTATTTGGGCAATTTATTTATTTATTTTATTTCCCTTGACTTTAATTATGGAAAATAAAATAAAATAGTGCATTATGTATTTATTTATTTTATTTTATTCCCTTAATTGACACATATATTAGCTACGCAAAAAAAAATTATGTATCTTCAGTTGAAAGAATATTTTCCTGTGCAAAATTTATAAATAAAATTAAAACTTATTGATTGTAATTATTAGTCCACGGTAGAATCATCCGGTATGAGCTTTCTTTCAAGTAGTCAGTGTTAAAATTTGTGGAATAAAATTAGAAAGAATAGAGATTTCAGAATAATTCTTCTTATTTGATATTTTTTGTACAAATACATTTTAACACACAAAAAATTTGCATGAATAGCATATGAAATCGTCACTGAATAAAAAAGAGAGAAGAATTGATAAATAAGGACCGATGCATCTTGAGCATTAAAGGAAATAACTCCTCCTTGGTTTAAATGCAACAACTTTTCTTTCCTTAGTCAAACCAATTTAATCCACAAACTTTGTTGGTGAGAATCAAGAGACAAAGTTTGCCATGAATTTGATGACAATCCATCTAGTTATACATTAGAATGTTGCCTTATTAAATCTTTAGCAAAGAAAATCCATTGGAACAAAACTTTGGTAAAGAAAAAAGAGTGCAACACCACCGGTGTATTTTCCCTCAATCTTGGCCGCAAAGACATCCAAGGGTAAGTTTGGAACCCTGTGAAGCATCACCCACGGAGAAAGGACATGAGATCAAAGGTGTGAAGAGTCTTCAAGCCCAAGTTTTTTATGGATGTGGGAGCAAAATTTAAGACTTGCATCCTTGGTGAATATATCCGCTAATTGATTTTCACTCCGGGTGTAACATGGTAGAATCATGTTTTCTTCAATATTTTCTCAGATCTTCTGACAGTCCACTTTGACTTGATTTTTTCATGAAAAATTAAGTTGATTGCAATGTACATGGTCGTTTTGATTATCGCGATGAAAGGTGATAGGATCATAGGACTGGAAGACAAAATATCAAAATCTTTAAGAAGAATTTTAAGCCAAATAAATTCATTTGTTAACTTTTTCATTGCTCAGTATTCCGGTGGCTAACTAGCTACGAATAGCGACAAAACCCCCAGTGGCTAACTAGCTACAAACTATCAGCGTTTATCTCGTGGCTATATAGTTACAACCTAACGTTTGTTGGAATTTGTGGCTATAGCCACATAATAATTTGTTTTTATTCATATCTATATTTTAAATTTTAGAATTTGTGGTTATTCCGTAGTTTTTCGTGGCTATTCTACATATTCTCTAAATCTAAATTCTAAACTCTTAAACCTTAAATCTAAACCCTACATTCTAAACACAAACCTTAAACCCTAATAATAAACTTTAAATATTAAATTTTAAACTCATAAATATAAATATTAAATCATAAACCACAAAAAAAATTCTAAAAAACTTCAAACCCTTATATCTAAACCCCAACCCTAACTCTACACCCTAAATCATAACCCTCAAACCTCAAATCTCAAACTTCAAACCTTAAATTTTAAACTCTTATATAACATAAAGATTAAATATTAAACCCTTAACCACAATCATTATATATATATAGCCAATAATCTAAATTCAACACAATAATTGTATGATATATGTTAATTTTGTGTATTTAATAAAAGCATAAGAGAATACAATTTTGTAACATTCAAGTTAATGAATTATGCAACAACTAACAAAGAATCGTTATTTTAAAAAAAAATTTACATGCATTTGTATTTCAATATTTAATAGAGATTAGAGAGATTTAAAATTTTCTATCATAGGTATAATGTATTTAATACTTACATTTATTACAATTTTTTACAAACAAGCTTACGATAAGACTAAAATGGTTTCATGGCTATCGAAAATTAAAAAATTTAATCCCAGGTAAACATTTTGGTGAAAATTAAATAAATATCCACCACCAAATTATTCGTGGTGCATAATTTATCCAAAGAATTAAAAAAATTTAATTTCCAAAAAAATATTTTAGTGAAAATTAAATAAAATACTTACGTTTTGTCACAAAAGTATTTGTGCCTGTAATTTAGAACAAAAACCTAGAGTTTTCGGTATAAATTACACATAGCCACAAATACTTTTGTGACTATATGGCTATATTATTTACTTTCACCAAAATATTTACCTAGAAAATATTTTTTATTTTATTTTTTTAGATAAATTATGCATAGCCACGAAATTTTTTGTGGCTATACGTGATTATCTTATTTAATTTTCACCAAAATGTTTACCCAAAAATTAAAATTTTCAATTTAACTCTATTAACGTGGCTATCAAATAAATCATGGCAAGACAGTTTCAACTGTAAATTGCCGTGCTCGATCTTCAATACACCATGTTGGTTGAGGTATGGGATTTGTAACACAAGCACCCCGACGAAGGGGCACGCTGCCAAAACTTAATCAACCACCAAAAAAAGGCAAAACATACATCCAGATCTTTGTTGCAATCAAAATTCATAAAAACTAGTAGATGTCCAACAAAACTTGACAATATTAAAACTTTGGAAAATAATCATATATATATATATATATGAAAATAATTATATATATTATTTCTTGTTATATTATATGTATGCGTCAAATTATGTATATATTCTATTTATGTGTATTGTTTCTTTTGTTATGTGTATGTGTAGACGTTATTGGGTTCTTGAACCAAAGAAACACATTAATGGCAGACAAATATATATGTTAAATTTGGTAGGAAACAAAATTACATAAGACATTAGCAATGGGTGGCAGTCAAGTTTATTTTTTTTCTTTCTTTCACTACAGTTTGGACTTTTTGGTGTATCTGGTTCAAAAAAATTCTTTTTACCAAACTAGAAATTATTTGTTTTAAAAGTATTCCTTAAAGGTTAGACCTTCGTATCTCAGCCCCAAATTTATATTCCTCATATAAGTCTATGTACTTAATATTGATTGGAAGCTTAAAATTTTCCATCTTGGTTATTTTCAAAAAGAATAGATTATGTTTAACAACCTTTTTTCTAGATGCTACACACTTGAAGAATTAATGCTGGTTAATTGATGTTGATGTGAGACTCTTGGGAATCTGAACCTTGATCGTGTCTACCCCAATCCTCATGAGACTAAAGTTTTGTCGTTTTGAAGATTTTTGTGAGGGTGTGACACTGTCATTTGATAATCCAAATCTTGTTTACCTAGAATATTCTGGTACTATGTATTTTGTAGAGTAATTTTTTGTGATAACGTCTCAAATAGATACGACGAGTGCGACGGAGATTGTGGAAACGACAATACGTATAAGCCTGAAACGAGTCAAAATTGAAAATTATTGATGATGAATTGGTGGTTTTAGGCTATGATGCAGTAGTATGCAAATCTCGCTGGAAGAAAACAAAACAAAAGTATGTACTTGTTTTGCTAGTACGTTTCTCTAATCTAAGTTGATCTGATCCTTTTTTAAGTTACAATTTTTTATACATGATCATTTGTCCAAAATGGTAACATGGGAATATGAGTATTTTGATGTGATGATCAGAAGAGAAAAAGTGTTGATCGACATTGATTTTCAATCGAAGTTTGAGATTGCTCTTCTGACCATGACCTACAAGACGACATCACAAACATTGTCATTTATGGGACAGGTGAATCGATTGAGAAGATTGTCATTGTTGTGTCTAAAGCTGCAAAACAAAGTTTGGAAATGATTTTCAATCAAACTCTGGTCTCCTCCATGGCGGCACTGAAATCCTTTTCTTCTTTAAACTTTCATTTGGAGCTTTAGACACAAACAATAACAATATTCTTCAACCGGTCCACTTGTCCCATAATTGACAGTGATTGTGATATCATTTTGTAGGTCTTGGTCAGACGAGCAACCTCAAACTTTGATTGAACATCAATGTGGATCAACACTTTTTCTCCTCCGATCATCACATTCAAATATTCATATTCCCCTTTTACCGTTTTGCACATATTATCATGTCTAACAAATTGCAACTTAAAAAAGAATCTTATCAACTTAGATTAAAGAAACCTACCAAACAAAACAAGTACTTGATTTTGTTTCCGTTTTCTTTCAACGAGATTTTAATATTGTTGCATCGTAGCCAAAAGCCACAAATTCATCAGCAATAATCTTCAATCTTGATTCGTCTCGAGGCGTATACATATTATCGTTTTCCACAATCTCTGTCGCACTCGTCATAAGATCTCTCTCTAAGACGTTAGCACTACAAGAATAAGTGCAAATTCCGACAATCATTTTAGTCGGAATTTCATGGTCAAAACTTGGTTGGAAATTTATGACAAAAAAATTGGTCCAAAATATTTATCGAAATCTCGTCAGAAAATTTCCGACTATATATGTCATTTAAAATTTTAATTAAAAAACTAAATAAGTCAGAAATTGGTCAAAAACTTCTGACTAATTTCCAACAAACTATGAAAATTTGGTAGGAAATTATTCGGTAATTCAATATATTTTTTAAAAAAATTTCTAAAAATTATTAAATTTCAATATATATATATATATATCTTACATATTTCCTTCGTAATTACATTACAACATTAAAAAAGAATTAATAAATATACAAAATAACAATATATAAACAAATAATCAAGTATGAAAATATTTTAAGATTTTTTTGAAATGATACCTAAATTGGTTAGGATAATTGAAAATTTTGGAGAGATTTTATAAATTTTGTAAGATTTGGAATCTTTAGAAAATTTAGAGAGATTTTAGAGAGAATATAGAGAGATATTTAAAAATGAAAGTGATTTGGGAAGAAAAAAGACGTAATAGTTATATAGAAAAATGCATCGGTTAGAAATTGGTAGAAAGAAATTTTTATGCAAGATTCGACACATTTAAATACTTTCTTACCAATTTCCGACCAATTCCGATAATTGATCAACAATTGGTTGGAAATGGTTAAAAATTTTCTGATCAAGTAGGAAATTGTTTGAATCGCGCATAATAGTTTCCATCTAATTCTGGGAATTGGTCAGAAATATTTTAGTTTTTCTTGACTTAAGGATCAACAACATATGCATTTATATTAGGTTTTCGACCAATTTCTGACAAAAAAAAAAAAGATGAAATTTTTTTTTAACAAACTTTGGTCAGTGATTCAACCATTTTGCCCTAAGATATTTCTTTTGCCTAATCAAAAGGACTTTCAGAAAAGGACCAATTTTAAGCATACCCCTTTTGACATAATAGATGCAACAACTACATTTAATAAGAAAAACATAAGAAGGCATCCTTACTTTTTGTACGTCCATTTTCCAACTCCTCTTCGTCTCTCTATCTTCATCACTTTCAGATCCACACTCTATAAGCCAAAGTAACTCAGATTGAAACGGAAGCATAGCAAAGAATTGGAGAAAAAGATGTCTAGAAACATAAGCCAAAAACAACCTTTGAATCAAAAACTGGTTGCAAGTCATCTTCATCGGATTCATCAGTATCATCCTTATTATCCAAGGGAACAATATATGTCTGCTTATGAACTGTGGACAAAAACCAAACATCATAAGAATCATAATCTCCAGTCAAAAAGATATAAACTTATTAAATTCAAAAGAATTGCTGAAATCTCAAGCAATGAGCAATCAATCACACACATCCCACTGAACGAAGCTGATAAGCAACTAAAAGTGGGGATCTAGTCATTCCAATAATTGATTAAGCTTCAGGAAAAAAACAAAAAGACAAATTTTTCATGTCTACAGAAAATTACAGGCGTCAATCTCGTCATGGTATTCGTCTTCGACGATAACTTTCCTGGTTTTTGTGCTTTTAACGTTTCGACCAAATACTCATTTGCAGTAGATCTTCATCAGACAATCTCGGGATGATCAGCGTTCTCGACATGATGTTGGACTCTTTTACCTCTTCCATATAATGATGATGATGACGACGATTGTGTCTCCATGGTTTTTGTGTAGAAGAGAGACTAAAGGGACAGGGAAAAGTAGAGAGGACCAGAGAGATGGAGTTGGAGGCCGTGTCGGATAAGAGAAGCAATATATAAATATATATATATCCGGGAAGCGTTGGTCTAACCCTAAATCAGGTTTTTGTTTTTATTTTTAGTTTAATTTATTTTAACTGTTTTATTTTATTGAGAAATTTAATTTTTAATTTATTTTCTCTTGACTTTATTTTTGGAAATGAAATAAAAATAATGCGTCCATTTATGCAACATAAAACTTTTATGTATTTTCAATTGAAAATAGATTTTTTTAATGTGAAAAATAAATAACTAAAAATTATATGGTTCTGATTATTACTAATAATTTACTAGTCATAAGAACCAAAAATTATTATTAGGTGTGAGATGTGAAAAGTTATAAGCACTGATATTTTAGAATGATTTGAGTTAAAATAATAAATGTTATGTTATTAAAAAATTAATTAAAAAATCTAGTGTTATTAGATATAGGATTTGTAAATATCTCTTAAAATTTTGTGTTATTGAATAAGTAACAGATTCTCTATGAATATCTCAGTAATATAAAATTTATAAGGAGAGAAACGCTTCTTAATTAATACCTTCATGATATATTCCCAATGCCCTTTGTCTTTTTTTTACTGGTTCACTTTACCTTTTCCCCTTAAATTAAGCCCTTTTTAGTTAAGTGGAGGATTCATATTTTTTTTTAATCTCGGTTAACAGTTGTCGGTTGTCTTATAAAAACACTGCAACACAATGATTAATTTGTGTTTAACTAAAAATTACAAATGGAATCACACTAACATTCGCTCCTTTAACAATGAACAAAGAAAATATCTTCTCAAAAGTAGTTAATATTATAAAGCTTTAAAAAACGCAGTTATATTATACAATGGTTCAGAAGCATCATGATCATTATGGATAATGGTTCAAGACACTCTAACTCACAAGAATTACAAAATCGATGCTTAAAAGAATATGCAGGAGACAAAGTCAATATCATCAACTATGAAGTCCATATCAAAACAATTGTCATCAGCACATGAGGTCTTATTGACCAAGTCGTATTTATTTATGCTGGTTTAAAATCCCACAATTAAAAATTTTTGTTTGCTATATCTAAAGAGAGAACAAAAAACTAATAAAAACATATAATAAAACAAGATATCAAGGTTTAGCCAGAAGGCGTAACACACTAATAGTAATATCATAAGGGAGCTGTACAAGTAATAGAACTCAAAACACCAAACATACAAAAAAAAAAGAAGCAAACTCCAATGTCTAATAAGATCAACGAATCTCTGTCCTAAGAACTCTGTTTAAATACAAGGCTTATATCCATAGGTACGGCTATAACTGTCATCTCTCTTGTTGTTTCTGAAAGCACAGCAACAAACAGAGTAAACAATGATGAGGAAGACGAGGAAGACGATGTTGACGACTGCAACTTTCTTCCACGCGCTCTTGACATTGTCGAGTAGACCCGCTTTGCAAGATTGACAATCGAAGCAGAGCTTGTCTTTCGCATTGTCCCAGCTTTGACAGTCTGGATTGGTCTGTCCCACTGTCGAGTTCTTGATCCAGTTTGTGGCCCTTTTGTATTCAAATCCACATTCATCTGAGGGTTTGCAGCAACCAGACTGTAACATAAAACAATGGCATTCAGAGATTCGTTAGTTAGTTATAGCCTTAAGACAGAGCAACGTTCACAGAGATTTTTTATCAAAAATAAAATAAAACATTCACAGAGATTCAACTTCAGAAACTATCAGAATCTCTACTCAAACATGTGAATAGAACAGAACAGAACTCATATACAAAGTTGCTTGCATCTTAAGTAAGATTCTGGTCCTGAATATGATGTCTATGGTTCAGATTCATAGATCATGATTCTCACTTTAAAAAGGATGAAACTTTGAATTAAAAAGTAAAGTTTTGCAAAATGTAAAATAAAGATATTTATAAATATGGATTTGAGGTTTTGTTGTTGGAGCAAGGTCATCTCAGAACCTCATTTTAAATATCCTAAAATGAGGTTCTTTATTGGAGATGCCCTAAGCTTTCAAAGTTGGAAGGGCTTTTAATCCTTTTTGAAGTCTTAACAATTATATATTTTCCAATCACACTTTCGCACTAACCGTTTTAAAAGCCTCCCTAATTATTTCACACTCTATTTTCTCTCTTTTTGTTTTTTTAAAGGTTAGGCTTTCAACTTTTTTTTAATGTGACAACCATTAAAGTTTTACCAGAAATAATCATATACATATATATATATGAAAAAAGCAACCGAGAAACCGACACTTGTCTTAGATAAATGAATGCATAATTAATTATAGATTGATCTTTTCATATTTTTTCGCAATGATATTCCCCTAATACGTAATATATTCTTTTAAAATCTTGGATCTCAATTCTTATAAGATATTTACATGAATTCTCAATTTTGTGTTATGCTCATGATCTGACATAATAATTTTCTTATATTATAATTAATTCCTAAATCTTATAATACTTTGGGATTATATACGTTTAAACTCGTAACTTAATTCGATCACAAAGAAAATCCCCATGCATATCACAGAGAAAGCCTGCACATATGCGCAGGTATTAATCAAATTCTTTTAAAAGTTGTACAATAAAAATGGTATCCAATCAGCCCCATAAAAATTATTATATTGGACTTCGGCCCGGACATATATCTTTGTCATTATGCCTTAGATTTTTGCTAAATCTGCCCTGCACTGACACTTAGATCATGAATGAATAGATAATTAGTAAACATCAATTTGGGGGAAGAATACCAAAATTAACATCTGTAAGACAAAGTTATGAAACTGAACTCATAACCTTTTAGAATCAAATTTAATTACCATATATTTGTAATTTATCAACAAAAAATATTTCTATAATTCTTAAATTATAACAAAGAAAAATATTCATGTATTCTTTCCGAAAGTAGGTTCATATTCATATTTTGATGATTAAAAGTCGGACTTGTATTCATAATAGATTACCTTATCAGGTTATAAAAAAGATGTGGTATATGGTTTGTGTATCTATTATCGGCTTTCCGTATGAATCACATGCATGTACTGTAGGTTTGGTGGGTTAGTCGTCTTTCGTAACACGCCACTGAATATATGCGTATGAGTAGATTGACACAACGATATTTCTTGTACTCACTTCTCATATGCTTGTCACATCCTATCGCTAATATGGGAGACTACGTCTTCGGATATTTTTTGCAGACGTTTGAATGCCATGTGCCAAGTTGTAAATTGCAATGGGCCAGTTTCTGATCACTTGAAATTGATAACAACAACAATCTCTTCAAAGGAATATTGATATTGAAACAGTTAGGCTAATGGTAATTCTTTTTGTATCAGAGTTGAAAAAAGATCTGTTCTTCGAAGAATAATTAGTTTAGTCTAATCTGCTCCTGTCTAGAAGGATTAGAGATACATCGACTCTAAACTCCTAATTATCCAAAAAAGAAAAAAAAAATATTGATATTGAAAGATAAGTATTAGGCAAACATAACAATAGAATTTGTTTATATTTTCATTGGGATGGTACAAACGTTTTACATGATTTTCATTCAATACATTTTTTATACTAGTATTAAAATTTAAACATTCTTTTAGTCATAAAAGGGTTGACTTAACTATATGCAGTCAAACCTAACAAATTTACTGCATTTGAATTTTTTCTTTTACTGAAAAATAAATGAAAATTTTGCAAATATTAGTTTTATCAACCTTAAAAGTTCAAATAAAAACTGTTTCGGTTACTTAAAGGATAGTAAAAAAACTCATCAAATTTGATACTTATTACAACGTTTAAGTCATGATTTAGTTTGCCCCTTCGTCAGCTTTGTTTGCTTCATTCATATCGCACATTCATCTGTTTGGTCTTTGCCGGCTTCTATTCTATTATTTCCCTTCCTAACTTTCGTATGTTATCAAAAAAGAAACTTTTGTATACATTATTCAAGAATAAAAAAGAGAAGAGAGCATATTTAGCTAAAATTGACCATTATTTTCGGATTACTGAACTGCCTTATCGGGGAGCTAAAGTATTATCACGTACGTCTTTTGGTACCGAGAAATAATTCTTTAAAAGGTACATTTCCATATAAAAATGATATTGGATTAAATATAGCAACCCAAAATGAATTGCTCGTGTAAATTTTAATCGCCTGCAATTTGCCTTACTTCTTGTAATTTGAATTTTAATTTCTGTTAAATTTGACCAATATACTATTGTTTTGTGTAAAATATTTTATTAATGCTATGTAATATGTTTTTTATATTAATAATTTTGATTTTATTTTAATGTATTTATTTTTATATGTCATAATTAAATTTATAAAGATATATTTGAAATTATTAAAGTTAATAGGATGATTTAGAAGAGGTGCAAATTGTAAGAACTAAAATAAAATATATAGAAAAGATTTTAGGTTGCACTATTCAAAACCTCAAAAAATAAAATTTTGAGGATTTGTTGGAGTTGAAAAAACTTTAAATTTTAAGGGTTTAAGGGTCTGTTGGAGAAGCCCTAAAAAACAATCGGCCCCTATAATTTGAACCAAGGAACTATCGAAATAGTTAAGGGCGTAACACGATTACCAAAACAATTACGGGATACAAATCGATGCGATCGACAAGTTAGAAGAATCGCGATGGTTTACCGACAAACCTGATCTTCAGATAAGCAATTATTGACGGTTTTGAGTTCGTAGACACTCATATATTTTTTGACGAACTACGGACAAATACATTTACCAATAATAACTCAATTTTCCCGTATTGTTGGATTTATGCAAATCCAAGTCAGGTCTCTTATTAATATAATATTGTTCATTTTAGACTAATTAGGCAAGTACGTATGAATTTGTGTTTTGGACTCTTTTCTAAAATGTCTCATACTAATTAAAATTTGTCTTCATTTATGTATTAGATCGTTTTGTTCTAATCTTCGAAGATGTGGGATGGTGGTTCATAAGAATCATAACTTTATATCCCAACACATATGTAGGCATTTTAACTTTGGTTTGGATTTCAAACCCTTTAATTAGTGAAATTAACATTGTTGGGGAAAAATACAGTCACAATGAGAGGTTTAAACTGGAATTCCCTTACAAAAGCTAGATTTTCTTTTAATAATAATAGTTAATTGAGAAAGTAATATGCATTAAGAAGAAAAAAAAAGCAACAAAGATAGTAAATTACAGCTTTCCTTATAATTTGAAACAACATAACTTACTTGCAAGGGGAAAAAAAAAAGAAGAAGCAAACTTAGTTACATGAACAGTTTGTTCAATCCATACAATTTTAGCAAACTAAAACCACCAGACAACTAATTTTTATACAATTCTAGCATACAACGAACCAGCATCACATATAATAAAAATCTTACATTCATTCAGTTTCACTATTTGTTTGGAACAAACATAACTTCAAGATTTAGTTACCCGATCCCGATCCAGCCCTAGATCCAGCAAAAGAACCAGCAGACGATCCAGCCGAACCACCAGAACCACCAGAACTTGAACTCGATGACGAACTTGAGCTAGATGATGAACTGGAACGCGAGCCTGCACCAGACCCTGCACCAGCACCAGAGCCCGAGCCCGAACCACCAACACCAATACCAATTCCCAACCCAACACCCAAACCTATCCCCAAGTCCTTTCTTGCAACTCGACTCTCGGTTAATATAACCAAACTCGAAATAACCAATAAACTAAGAAGAACCAGACCGTTGATCCTAGCCATTTTGAAATACCTTTATGTTTAAGAATTATCGGTTTGTGCTTTAGTTTTCTAAGGATCGTTTGGATATATAAGAGGGAGTATATGTTAGTGTATTTATAGAAGATCTGAGGTGGAGTGAGCGCTGAAGTGTATGCCACTAAGTTCAATAATTAACGTTGGATTAACTAGCTTTGATCATTTTCTTATCTTATTGACTTGTACACTCACAGAAAGAAACAATTATACAAACATTAGAAAAATTAATAAACAAATTTATCATCGTATTTTCAGTCTTCAAAAATATTAAAAATTAATTATTGTAAAGGCTTTAAAATTTTAACTTCAGTGAATCATAAACGAAAAATTTTATCACTATTTTTCTCCAGAATCGATTTACATAATTGTTAAGTCCCTCGTTTCACGTAATGTTATGTTAATAAAATGTATAGTGATAATATAATTTCCATGGTATGGAATTAAATGGAAATGAAATTTCAACCACAAGAAAATTATTAGTGCATATTAACGCGTGTGATATTAGTGTGAATTTAATAGTTTAATATGATTTTATTTGCGTCTACCGTCCCACTAACGACGGTTAGTGGAGGAATGGTAGTGGATTTTACTCGGTGAAATCAATCACTAATATTAGAAAATTTTAACAAATAATTCCACTTTTTTTTTTCTTTCACGTGCTTAAATCGGAACTTCGAGATATAAGGACAATTTGGAGCAAATGTGACTCGGTTCTTTATGCCTAGCTCCAGCTAGTTGAAAACATTTCTGAAAAAAATAATATAGTAATGATGATCTCCGAGAAAAACAAAAATATAACTGTTTTCTGGAATATTTTCCAAAATTCAAGTAAAATCAAGATAATGTGAGTAGGCGGAAAAGTGAAAAATCAGAGGAAGATTTAACGTATTTATATAACAAATAATTTGAAATATTATATACTAACATGTTAAAAATCTATATAAATTAATAATACATGACCCTAAACTATTTATAAACACATATGCGCACACAAATTTACATGAATATTAAAAATAAAATTACATGAATATCATTAGATTTATATATTTGATCTTCGTTATAATTAAAAATAATGTTCATAAATAAAAATATTTTCTAAATTTTCATAATTGTTTTTTGTGCTACAAATATTATCAGGAATTCTGAATTCATGAAAGTGTGCACTTTAACTAGTTATTTTATTCACGACCCATTACACTATTGGGTCTTCATACTATAAGGCCCAATTTAAATAAGATAGTGAAGCAAACTACTGAAACAGTTAAGGGAAGAAACAACAACTCGAAAGATAAAGGAAAAGAAAAATGAAGAATGTGAATCGAGTCTTCTTCTGCAAATCACTCTCTCTCGTCTTCCTCGTTCCTTCTTTCACTCGTTCCAATCTCCGATTCACCTACTCCGCCGTCGCAGCCTCGTCTCCTAATCGAGCAGCAATTCACTGCATGGCCTCCGATTCTCCTCAATCGACTCCGTTGGGAGATAGTTCCGTCTCTCCCCTTGGTATCGCGGCGGTTCCGACTTCTTCTTCTTCGTCTGCTTCATCCGCCATTGATTTTCTCTCTCTCTGTACTCGCCTCAAGGTAAGCTTTGAATGATTGGATCCGCCTTGTGTTTTCCGCTAAGATCCGGCGCTTTCTCTCAATTCTCATTTACTGAATCTCCGAGATAGGAAAATTTGATTCATGTTTCGGTTAATGTAATGTGTATAAGATGATGCGTTTTTCATATTGATGTGCATGTTTGTTATTAATGTTAGATGGATCTGTGCGGAGAATGATCATACTGTTGATTGATTGTATTGGAATTTATAAATTCGTTAGGGCAATGAAAAAAAAACGATTTCAATCTATGTTGTTACTTTGAGGATCCTCAAATCCTTATAGATTTGGATTGTGTTGAGTATATGTTTCATGTTTCATCAATCATAATTTTTTGAATCTATAATGTGAGTTTTTGGTGTTGTATTTGGTCACATTGATCTGTTTTTATGTGAAGCTATAATGTAAGTTCTTGTTTCCTGCTTAATCGATCAAAATTTGATAGGGGAATGAAACGATTTTAAGCTATGTGGTTACTTTGATGTTCTGTGAATCTATAATTTGAGTTTTTGGTGTATGTATTTGGTCCCATTGATCTGTTTTATGTGAATCTATAATGTAAGTTCTTGTTTCCTGCTTATTCGATTAGAATTTGATAGGGGAATGATACAATTTCAAGCTATGTGGCTATTTTGATGATTTGTGAAGTTTCTTTTTGTGTGTGTTTATGTGAATCTTAGTGAGTATTTGTTTCCTGTTTTATCTATCATAGTTTGTGAATCTATAATGTGAGTTTTTGGTGTTTTAATTTGACTCACGTTTATCTGCTTTTATGTGAATCTATAATGTGAGTTCTTGTTTCCTGCTTGATCTGTGAAGTTTCTTTTTATGTGTATTTATGTGAATCTTGGTGAGTTTTTGTTTCCTGTTTCGTCGATCAAAATATTTGTGTTGTACCATATGGTAATCATGTCCATATATGAAATAGACAACTCCAAGAGCTGGATGGATTAAAAGAGATGTAAAAGATCCAGAATCGATAGCAGATCACATGTATCGGATGGGTCTTATGGCTCTTATTTCTTCAGATATCCCTGGTGTTAACAGAGACAAGTAAGATTCTTTCTTGGTTTTGTTATATACTCACAAGTTTCAACTGGTGGAGAAAAACTCTTCATATTCATGCTTTCAATCTACAGATGCATGAAAATGGCAATTGTTCATGACATTGCAGAAGGTTAGTTCTTTCACTTTATAAAGAATATAATCACAAATCACGAGGTATTTAGTAATCGAATTCGAGAATTTGTTGTTGAGCAGCCATTGTAGGAGACATTACACCTTCTTGTGGGATCTCTAAAGAAGAGAAAAACCGAAGAGAAAGTGAAGCACTGGAACACATGTGCAAACTCTTAGGTGGTGGAGAAAGAGGTCTGTTCTCATCTATTCTTGAAATACATTATATCTTCAATCTTCTTGTACTCATTTGCATGGTGGTTGGTTGCAGCCAAAGAAGTCGCTGAGCTTTGGAGAGAATACGAAGAAAACTCTTCACCTGAAGCTAAAGTTGTTAAAGATTTCGACAAGGTTGAGATGATACTACAAGCTTTGGAATATGAACAAGGTAATGACCTCAAAAAAAACCTTTGTAATGATTCCTGATTTGAGCAGAAACTAAATCTCATTTGTGTGTTTCCTATTTTACGCAGAGCAAGGGAAAGATGTAGAAGAGTTTTTTCAATCAACCGCAGGTATTTTTATGTTTTTGGGTTTAGGGTTTAGGGTTTTGAATCATAATCCAAATACATAATGTGTATCGTTGAAGGCTTTAATATTGTTAATGTTTGATTCAGGGAAGTTCCAGACTGATATAGGTAAGGCTTGGGCATCGGAGATTGCTTCAAGAAGAAGAAAGCAACAATAGTAGTTCTCCTTTGATTTTTTTTTTTTTTAAGTCTTCTTCTCACTGTAGTTGAATAAATACTCTTATATTCAAATTTTATCATTTTAAGATATTTAATTTTTTTTATATAATATTATATTTCTAGTTGTCTATGCTTGATTCAGGAAATATTTTTTAAAACATTTGATTTGATCATACGTTACTCAAAGTTTCACTATAATTGTTTTAATATACTAAATTTCTAATTATCAATGTAGCAAAACAATATTTTCCTTCTATTAAATCAGTTTATAACTAAATCTATTTATATTTTTATTATCTCCGCGCATAGCTAAAATTTAGCTAGTAAATACCACTTAGTTACTGTTTATAATTTAACTAATGACTATTTAAAAGTTACGTAAATGAGGTAATATCAAATGTAACTAAAAAGTATTATTGGGTTCATCAAGATTCATTTTCGGATCATTAGTAGAAGCAATTTAATGTGTTTATTTGAACGTTTTCTAATAAATAATGTTCCAATGTGTTATGGAGTACATTTTTTAACGAAATAAACTTTAATGGAATTATCAACACCTCCATCATGTAATCTTCATGTTTTGATTTGTTTCTTTTCATATGTTATGTTTCATAATATAATTATACTAAAATACGATATTTAAATATTTTTATTTTGGCCTTAATTTTCCAATAGTATTAATAATTTTTTTTGTTAATTAAGTGAATCTCAGACCGAAATCTATAATAATCTTCCGGCGTTCATAAAAATTTGAATTTTTGATTCACTAAAAATGTATACAGATGATCAAAGATAGTTAAAATTACACGTGTGAGGACTCAAACTTTACCAAAAAAAAATTGAACCAAACCAAACCACCTGATTTATCGATAAATTCTAGTTTTGGGATAAACTTCAATACAGACTCTCTTATTACTCGCTAACCAACTACATGAAAATCAACAAATACTTAAAAAGTAAGAAAATAAAAACAAATGACTAGTAAAATAGCCACACATGGCTCCGTCGAACTTTATTGTAAATCACATTATAAATACGAGGACAAATGAATGGAATACAAATACGAGGACAAATATGTTTCATAAAAGATTTTGATCCTGTGGAGATTCTTTTAATTCGAGGAATTCTGATTAGTAAGGAGTATACATGGATAAGATTGGATGGAGATGGACCTTAACAAAAAAAAAAAAACCAAATTGTTTTTAAATTTTAGAGTAAACAAGTAATTATGATATATAAATTTATATATACATATATATAATGATATGATGTAATAATTATATAAAATATTGATATAATAAACATTATTAGAATAAAATAACTTATTTATCTTATTTCCATATGCACAAATATGTAGTAAACATTATTTGACAAGTGCAAGGTAAGACAATTATCAAATGAGGAGAAAAATATGAAAAACAATTATTGGATGGTATGCCACATGTAGTCAAACAAAAAAAAATTAGAATACCTTTTATATTTGCAAAGTAATTTCATACTTCTTTACTTTAAATGGTGAAAAGATTATAGGAAAATATGTATCTAAGATCTCGTGTTTATTCTTTTGTAAACAATTTTAATTTTAAAAAACAAGTTGTAAACAATTTTTCACCTAATTGGACTATCAAGATGTGATTTTCTAATTAATGTAAGATGAGAAAAACAATCTCGTGTTTATTTGCCATTAATTGCATCAGATATTACGAACACGTAGTCAACAAATTTGAACTTCTTCTTTTTTTCATCACCATGCTCCATGACGACTCTCGCGTTCATTATAAATTAAGCTATAGCTTTTAACTCCCATTTTCAATTCAATACATTTACACGTTCTTAGATCTAATGGAAATCTATTTCCAAATTTTATCCCTCGCCTTCCTCTTTTTCATTTCTCTTAAACTTTTGTTTGGTAAACTTCATAGCAAGTTTAACCTACCACCAAGTCCGGCTTGGGCTCTTCCGTTGATTGGACACCTTCACTTTCTCAAGCAGCCGCTCCACCGCACATTCCTCTCGTTCTCTCAATCCTTAGGTGACACCCCGATTTACTGCCTCCTACTCTGGAAACTGTCTCACGTTTGTCGTCACCTCCTACACCATCACTGAAGAATGCTTTACAAAAAATGACATTGTTTTGGCCAATAGCCAGATCTCATTATTGGGAAACACATTGAATAATTGTCTAATGTGGAATTGGCGATATTAATGACGTGGATTATTTATAATTATAAATAACAATTGTTTAACAATTATAAATAATCCACGTCATTAATATCGCCAATTCCACATTATTTTCTGTCCACGTCATTTTCTAATTAACTAAATGTAGTGCTGTAAATTATTATTTTGTTTCCACAAATATGTCACATGAAGCTTACACTTTCATGTTTTGGCCAATAGGCCATATCTCATTATTGGGAAACACATTGAGTACAACTTCACCACTATGACCGATGCGCCTTATGGTGACTACTGGCGAAACCTGCGCCGTATTAGCACTCTTGAGATCTTCTCTTCACAAAAGCTCAACGACTTCTCATTCGTCCATAAGGACGAGATTCGTCACTTGTTACTACGCCTCTCCAGAAACTCGAAACATGTACGTGAACTTCTTTATATTAGAACTTTACATATTATTAACCAGAAAAATCTTATAATCTAATGGTTTGTGGTAGTGACGCTATTGTATCATTGCTTGGGTTTAAACCTGGCAATGTGCGTGTGCTAGTATACAGTGGTGGATCTAGAAATTATTTTGATCGGGGCCAAAATAATTAATTTTTCATTTTAGAAAAAAATTGTATGTAAAATACATATGAAATGATGGGTCATGAGAATGTTTAAACACATAGGAAATCTATATATTACAATATCCTTTGGATGAGAACTTACAACAAAAACTGTCAATATTGTGACCACAATCTATGAAAAATATTTATGTCATAATATTGTGACAATTTATATACGAAATTTTGATGAAAGTATATGGTTTGAAAATTATTACTATTGCATCACAATTTTGAGACGAAACAAAGAGTAGCAAATAACATCATTAACAATGCTGAATCTGGGACAAAAATTTATAATGTCGAATGGAAGTATGAAAAATGAAATTTTGTTATAATTTAATCATTTGTTTATGTGATTATAAAATCAGGGTTTTGCGAAGGTGGAGATGAGACAAATGTTCCTGGATATGCAGCTGGGAATGCAGCTGACTATTTACCAATCGTCTGTTGGATCACAGATTTTGAGAAACGGGTCAAGAAGGTAACGATTCGGGTCGATGAGTTTCTTCAGAGTCTATTTGATGAGAAACGTGCGGATAAAGAAAAGGGTAACACTGATGGATCACTTGCTTTCTCTCCAAGAAACTCAACCTGATTTTTATACAGATGTCACTCTTAAAGGAACCTTAGATGTAAGTAAAGAATCCATAATACTACATTTAAGAACATGATTAATCTTTATGATGCCTAGTTATTTGTTTTGATTTTATAGGTTATGATACTAGAATGGGCAATGCTGAATTTGTTGAACCATCCAGAAATATTAAAGAAAGCAAGGAATGAAATCGATAGGAAAATCGGTTTTGACCGGTTAATAGATGAACCGGATATTAAAAGTCTCCCTTATCTCCAATGGATTGTGTCGGAGACCTTTCGTCTTTACCCATCAGCTCCAACACTTACTCCACATATGTCGTCAGATGATTGCATGTTGGCAGGATACTACGTTCCACGTGGTGAACGTTGGGCCATGCATAGAGAGCCATCTATATGGGAAGATCCAGAAATGTTTAAGACTGAGAGGTTTGAAAATGGAAAGGAAAATCAAAAGTTGTTGTCGTTTGGGACAGGAAGACGTTCTTGTCCTGGGTCTGGTCTAAGTCACCGGCTAGTGACTTTGGTTCTTGGATCGATGGTTCAGAGTTTTGAATGGGAGAGAATTGGAGAAGAATATATTGACACTAGAGAAACAGATTTGGCTCTTTTATGTCCTGCGATACCTTTGGTAGCCATGTGTAAAGCTCGTCCCATTGTTCATAAGATTCTCGATGCTAATTGTAGTTGAAGTGTAACTCTCCTTTGTTTGTTTTTTTTCCTCTTATGATTTAGAAGATACGAATGAGGTATGTGATATGTTTGGTTTTTATCGTATTTTAGTATGTGTTTTAGAGTCATTCTATGTGATTTTAGATTTTTATCAGGGAATTATAATGTTTCTGAGAATAAAATTTGAAACAAAAGATACATGATCATGCAAATACGTTTGAAATTTGCTTTTATTTGAGAAATTTTCTACGGATGGATTAAACTCAATTTTAGACACAAGATAGATATTTGAGAGTATGATTGTATATTTTGTTCTTCTACAAATCGATAAGTGAGCTCGGTATATGATTTATGTTACTTAAAAATTTTATAAACTGTTATGGAGTAAACAAGTGCTTTTATTCAAATGGTTAAAACTTTATATTTTTGGCTTTCCCCATGAAAATTCGATTTTGAATATTCGCGTTATCCCACATTATAGGATTTTGTTTGATTTTGTAGATCCAAATGATATTAAAAAAATTAGGCAATACATCTAATGGGAAATTAAAAAAAAAATTGTTAAAAAAAAAATCTTATAGTAGTTTCACCTGAGAAAACAAATTTGAGATTTCATTTAAAACTTACCCTACTTGAAACATTGATCAGGATGAATGGCCCACGATTAAAATTACAAAAACACCTGGCCCATAAGGCCCAATAATAATTTCATCAGAAAATCTCTTTCCCGGAATGATCTCACTCATCGACGGCGTCGACGATAAACCCTAACCGCCATTATCTACTAATGACGTCATCATCCTCATCTCCTCAACACCAACTTCACAAGTCGACTCTAAAAAAAAAGTGAAGAAAAGATACAAAATCCTCCTTCCATGAAAAGCTGACTTTCTCCACCAATCAATCATTATGACTTCATCTCGCCGTCTTCTTCTTCCTCTTGGAGCATCACTCACTGTAAAAAATCTCTCTCCCTCTTCCTCAAACACAAGAATCATTTCTATTTAGTATAAGGTCATGATCGAGTTCGTTGTAATTACAGAGAGGAAGATTCTCATCATATCAAATCAAAAATGGTAAGTTTCATTTGAAATGCTTTAAACAACCAAATTCTCTTAATCCAAGAATTAAGATCCGAAAATCTGAGATTTCCTAGGATTAAGTTCCGTCACTTCGTCGGAGCCAGCGTTAGCCAAACTAGAAGCAAAATACGCCGTAGCTTTACCGGAATGTTGTACAGGAGAAGACGAGATCGTAAAGATCCGTCACGAATTCGAATTAGCGAAACAGAGGTTTCTTAATATTCCTGCAACAATAAATTCTATGCCTAAGATGAATCCTCAAGGTAATTTGAATTTGATTTTGTATGAAATTTGATTTGATTTTTATTTGTTGTGATTGATTTTGGATTTGATGATACTCTTTGTAGGGATTTATGTTAATAAGAATCTGAGATTGGATAATATACAAGTTTATGGATTTGATTATGATTACACATTGGCACATTATTCATCTCATTTGCAGAGTTTGATCTATGATCTTGCTAAGCAACATATGGTTAATGAGGTAACTCTAATCTTGGGAATGACACTTTTTAATAAATATATACCAAATTGGGTTTGAGTTTGCTGTATGATTTTTGTTGTTGCAGTTTAGGTATCCTGATATGTGTATGAACTTTAACTATGATCCTACTTTTCCGATCCGGGGGTTGTATTACGATAAACAAAAAGGATGTCTCATGAAATTGGATTTCTTTGGTTCTATTGAGCCTGATGGGTGTTATTTTGGTCGTCGTAAGGTATATATAGTCTCTTCATTGTCCTTTTGAAACTGTTGCTTTGGGTTTGAGTCGTCAAGCGTCTTTTATTACTGTGCAGCTTAGTAGGAAGGAAATAGAAAGTATGTATGGAACGCGACACATAGGTCGTGATCAAGCGAGAGGTTTGGTGGGATTGATGGACTTCTTCTGTTTCAGCGAGGTGAGTTTAATTGTACAATGGAACTGTGATATAGTCATATCTGATTTGTCTGATTGCAGCATTTCTTTTGACGGTTTTTTTTCAGGCATGTCTTATTGCAGACATGGTCCAATATTTTGTCGACGCTAAACTTGAGTTTGATGCCTCTAACATCTACAACGATGTAAATCGTGCTATACAACATGTCCATAGAAGTGGTTTGGTCCATAGAGGAATTCTTGCTGATCCTAATAGATATTTGCTAAAAAATGCAAGTGAATGTCCTTAAGTTTTCTTTTTAATTACGAATAAGTTTACTTTTGATTGATATATTACTGAACAGCGAGTTACTACTTCTCAGAGTCAGCTACTACGTTTCCTGAGAATGCTAAAAGATAAAGGAAAGAAGCTTTTCTTGCTGACCAACTCTCCGTATCATTTTGTCGATGGCGGAATGCGCTTTCTGATGGAGGTGATTCACATTATTGAATAGCTTCAATCCTAATTTCAACATCCTCTGATTTTAATTAGTTTGTCCATAATGTTCTTAGGGCCAGTTCTGGTTTTTCGTTTTGCTTGAGTTAGGTTTTGATCTCTATTTGTTTACGCTTGTTGTTCGTTAGGACTCTTGTTGCCTCAGAGACTCATGGCGAGATCTTTTCGATGTTGTGATTGCTAAAGCAAATAAACCAGACTTTTACACATCTGAGCACCCTTTTCGGTTTGTTTTCCTGGTCGATGTTCTTGTGTAGAATTTTCTTATATCATGGAATTTAATCACTTGAATCTTATAGTGCTATGAATCCTTGTAGTTGCTATGATTCCGAGAGGGATAATTTGGCGTTTACAAAAGTGGATGCATTTGACCCAAATAAAATTTACTACCATGGCTGTCTTAAATCCTTCCTTCAAATCACAAAGTGGCATGGCCCTGAGGTACTCTATACAACAAGTTTATGTATATATATATATTACATTTTGTAACTTAATGTTTCTGAATGTTTTACAAGTTTACTACCATTTTATAACTTATTTCATAGGTGATTTATTTCGGAGATCACTTATTTAGTGACCTAAGAGGGCCTTCAAAAGCTGGTTGGCGAACTGCTGCCATAATTCATGAGCTTGAGGTTAGTTTACCATACTTATTGTTATATAGCCTTTTAGATTATTGTATTCTCAAATGTTTATGTACATCATTTAAAGCCCAACCTTGTACACTGAGTTCTCTTTGTGACGTTTTCTTGGTTCAGCGAGAGATACAGATACAAAATGATGATAGCTACCGGTTTGAGCAGGTATAGTCACAGCTTTCTTCTTTTACTTCTGAAGAATGGCTTTTTACTTATATGATTTATAGATTGCTGTACCATCAGTAGTAAGAGACGTGTATGTGTTACTTCGTCTAAATAAGACCATTTCTTGTCCTAAATTCAGGCAAAGTTCCATATTATCCAAGAGTTGCTCGGTAGATTTCACGCGACTGTATCAAACAATCAGAGAAGCGAAGCATGCCAATCTCTTTTGGATGAGCTGAATAATGCGAGACAGAGAGCAAGAGACGCAATGAAACAAATGTTCAACAGATCGTTCGGAGCTACATTTGTCACAGACACTGGTCAAGAATCAGCATTCTCTTATCACATCCACCAATACGCAGACGTTTACACCAGTAAACCTGAGAACTTCTTGTTATACCGCCCCGAAGCTTGGCTTCATGTTCCTTACGATATCAAGATCATGCCACATCATGTCAAGGTATACAAACCCATGACCATAAAAGAGCCACATTTTCGATTGAGATTCAACTAATATCGGAATTAAGGAGCTTAACCAAACTTTTGTATACTTTTTCTATTGAACCATTTCTTTTCAGGTTGCTTCAAGCCTTTTCAGAACCTGAGATAGGTTTGATACATATGATTTCCCGATACATGATCGACAAAGTTTGATTCAAAGAAGAAAGCAATCATCTTTTCAATTGCCAGAGTACAACAAAAGTGTTCGCAAATTCAATCTCAGATTCTGGCTGCTGCTGATGATTCTTATGGGGTCAAATCAATGTTAGATCATTGATTTGCATTTGGCTAACACTTGGAAATAAAGGAGCTTATAGTAAGATATTATGGATTATATTTCTGTTAATTTTTTTTGGTCATTTAAGTATTTTTTTATACATCTAACTTACTCACAAAAGTAATAGGGAAAATGCCAAAAAAAAACTCAAATTTCAAATTTCGGTCAAACAAAGCATCATTTATCCGTGAACAAAAAAACTCTCAACTGGTGTTAACCAGCCTATTTTAATCCCCAATTTCTGTTGAACAATCCAAGTCTAAACGTTAGTCAACTATAATTGTTGACTAGTGAAATGCCTAAAGACTTGGTCAACCAAAGTTAGTGATTAAAGTGGTTTGATCAACAAATTTAAGGGTGTTTTTAGTTAATTAAAATTTGAAACTTTTTAAGTAAGATTGGGGAGTAGTAGAAACGATTTAAAATAAAAAATATTTAAAATAAAAAAATCTAATTTGGTTTTGAGAAAAAATAGAGATATCAAAAGATGAAATCAAATTTTTATTTTTCAACTAAAATCTATTTAAAATTTTTTAATTAAAAGATAAATCATAAAATCTGTGAATCTTGGATACTAAAATCAATGTTTTCGAAAGATTATCCAAATACGATTATTTTTTTATTGGTAGGATTTGTCAAAAGTTAATTTATAATTGTTTGTATAATTATTAAAAATTCATTTATAATAGCTTTTGTAAACAAAGTTTTGTTTGACAAGAAACTAATGTTTTACTTGGCCGAAATTTGAAAATTGAAGATTTTTTTTTTGTTTTTTTCCCAAAAAGTAATGGTTATATGGGTTATATAATAGGGGAACCATTAACACATCAATTTTTCCTATAACTAAATAAAATCAAAATAAATGTTATTTGTTTGTTTATTTTTATCATCATATATATATATATATATATGATATATCTAAGAAATAAAAATTTGAGTAAGAATCAGTTCACAGACTCACCAAAGTGATAATGACCAACCAAATCTTGCTCTGACATGGCATCTTTGCAGTCCATTATCACTATATATAGGTTGAACAAATGGTTTGAGATAGATGTCGTTATTGCCAATCATAAAGTTTGAACGGAAGAAGAAAGCAAGCATCTTTTATGTTTTTCAACTGCCAGAGGACAACACGAAGGTTCGCAAATTCAATCTCATATTCTGGCTGCAAATTCATCTGCATATATATTTTTTTGTTCACCAAGTATTTTTTATATCAACATTATGTAAACATTAATGGAAAAAATGCCAAAAAATCCTCAAATTTCAATTTTTGGCCAAACAAAACATCATGTTTTCTTTAAAAAAAGTTTTAACTTTTGTTAACTAACACATTTTAATCCCCAATTTTTGTTGACATGCCTAAACAGGCTTGGTCAACAAAAGTTGGTGCTTAAAATGGTTTGGTCAACAAAAATTAAGAGTTTTTTTTAGTTAATTAAAATTTGAAACTTTTTTAGTTAATTGTTTCTTCAAACTTTTGAATTAAAATTGTTAGATGATTATAGCATTAAGTAAGATTTTGGAGCAGTAAAAACGAATTAAAATAAGAAATCAAAATATCTAATTCGTTGGTTTTGAGAAAAAAAAATAGAGATATAAAAAGATGAAATCAAAGTTTTAATTTCAACCAAAATCTATTTTGAACTTTTTAATTAAAAGATAAATTCATAAAATTGGTGAATCTTCAATAATAAAATCAATGTTTGCGAAAGAATACCCAGATACGATTTATTGGTAAGATTTGTGAAAAGTTTATTTATAATTGTTTGTAAATAATTGATCATAATTGTTTGTATGTAATTATTAAATTTTGATTCATAATATTCTTTATAAACAAAGCTTTGTTGACGAGAAAATTAATTTTTTGTCTAGCTGAAATTTGAAATTTGAAAATTCTTTTGCATTTTTCCCAAAAATAATGGGTACATGGTTTATATAGGTGAACCATTAACCCATCAATTTTTCTGTAACTAAATAAAATCAAATAAATGTTATTTGTTTTTTTAGTTTTATCATCATATAAATAAATGTGATATATCTAAAACATAAAAATTTACGTACGAATCTATTTACAGTTTCACTGTGATGATATTGACCAATCAAATATAGTTCTGACGTGAAATCTTTGCGGTCCTTTATAAATGTGCATATATATGTTAAACAAGTGGTCAACATTGAGATAGATGTAAGTCATTGACTATCTCAACTATCGCAATCAAGCATGTCGGAGCTACTTAAGTTCTATAAACGACTGATGGACTTGATGGATGGGATTAGTAAGAAAAATTCGACTATGTAAAGTTATTTGGAAAAAAAATTGTGAGTGAGACTTCTTATTTTGTTAGCAGTAATAACCCTAATAAATTTGCAAAATCTAATTAATTTCCAAATGTATGTGCTGATTGTATGAACACATTGAAAGCCATACAAAAGAGCTTGATGCTAAAATATCACTGAAGCTTGTGGATTTTGAGGATTTTTTATGGAGTGCTCTAAGTTCTTAGTTACTTTCTTTTCCGAAAAAATTAGATTGTTGCCCTATCACATCCAAATTAAAACAATAACAAAAATGTCAATACTCAACTATCAAAATGAAAACAAACATATTGTATCGAACTTGTCTCAATAGTGCAATTTCCAAAAGAATAACATGATTTCTCCAATTTTTCAACAAAATTGGTTTGATTCAAATAATTTTTTTTTTATTTCTTTTATTTCTCGTTCATGTAATATTCAGCCCGACTATTTATCCTAAATTTCTAGAGTTTTAGGTTCAGAAATTTCTTTTGTAAATATTTTTTCTCCCGATTGGGATAGCAATCAAAGTATGAACTTCTAATTAAAGTATGGTTGATATATATAAAAAAAAAACTAAACACAAACAAAAAAGGTCAAAGCTTTATCGATGATATCTTTTCATTTCTCCACTCCGTCGTTATCTCCTTTTACATCTGAATCCAATTCATATATTTTCTTAAGAACCCTAATATTATGCATGCCCATTTCATCCCAAATTTTCAATTTGTTTCTTGCTGTCTTAAAGAAATTGTACTGATTTATAACGATATATAAAATTTAAATCTATAAATTATAATCTCAAGAACCATGCAAACAAAAAATGCATAAGAATCGTACTTATATATATGAAATATTTGGAGCCAATTTTGTCTGCATACGTTTTACAAAAAGTACTTGACGTAAAAAACAAAGTGTAACATCAATGATTAAAATTGTTACCAAAAAAAGCCCATCAATGATCAAACTCAAATTACATACAGGGTCGGTAACAAGGGAAGGCATTGAGTGCGACGGCCAGCCAATAACTAAATATTTAAAAGTGTAATTTTTTTTTTGTTATCTTAAAGAAATCTTAGAAAGACAAAAAAGTAAAAAGTTAAAAAAAAAGAGAGAAAGAAAGGGCCATGACATATTTTTTAGTTGTAATTTTTTTGTTCGTTTTCAGAATTAAATCTACAAATACTTAAAACAAAAAGCTATAAAATATGTTTATTTAGAAAATGGCCAAAATCAAATTTTAAATGTATTGATATTTATCTATTATATACATTTTTATATATTATATATGATATATTTTTATTCAATTTCGAAAGAAAGTGAGTCAATCCAGAACCTAATTTATCTGGTTTTATGAGAGCATTGACTTTTTTTATCTTTCAGTTCATAATGAAAAATTCCTTGTTTGGAATGACTATGCATAAATTCCTTGTAAGAGCAGCAATGAACCGCAGCGAACCAGGACTTAGAGCTCCTCTTCCATCGATAGATACTCCCACCACGTCGACCACACGCCCTAGCATAGCCTTTCCCGCACGAACATCCAACCCTGTAATTCAAGCCACATCTAATTACATATGATGGCGTTTACAATTGTAGTCTTCACTTTCTAACTAGAAATTTGTAAGACCACAAACACAAAGGCTACGAGATTCGCTTATAGTCCGTATATGTTGTTCCAATTGACATACCAATTTTCTTCAGTCAACTATCTAATTTAAGATCTACAATTTCAAAATTTGGACTATTTTCTACTAAAACGGGCAATGTTGGTCTTTATCTACATTTTAATGGAGCCTCTAAACAGAAATAAAAGAAGATAGGTACATGATACTACGCCCTTTTTTTATCGCTACTTATTTTGGTATATGGGATTCAATGCCTAGAATTAGATCAAGTTTGCATGTTTTTCTTTTTTTACTAATTTATTCTTCTATAAATTACTCTGTTTTAAGACAAATAAAAATCAAACACAACTACAAAAACACAAGTCGGAAGAATTATCAAATGGAGTTCTCTCTTAAACCTTCAACTCTAAAGGTAATGTTGTTTTAAACAATGACATCCTTCTCTATATTGTAAGGAGTATAAGTTGAGAGAAACTCTAAATATGATTTTTTCTTTTCTTTCCCACAGATGATTCGGACAAGTTTTTGTATATTAGTAGTTTTCGCAATTAGTAGTTTCCCGATGATGGAGTCCCGAGATTTAAATAGCAAGGGACAGGCAAATCTTGAATATATGGCATTGAGTTGTCGAAAACATACCGCGGTTTTAACAGAATTCGGTAGCAGTAGGTGATGGAAAAACCTCAAACACCAAAGCGTTTAAAGAAGCTATAACCAAGCTTGCACCTAAGGCTATTGACGGTGGAGTTCAACTCATTGTTCCACCGGGAAAATGGCTAACCGGAAGTTTCAACCTCACTAGCCATTTTACTTTTTTCATTCAAAAAGGAGCAACTATTCTTGCTTCTCAGGTATGAATATATATTACATGTTTTTCATTTTTATTTTGTGGTTTGAACATATAGGATGAATCTGAATATCCAGTGGTTGCACCTTTGCCATCATACGGACAAGGAAGAGATGCAGCAGGACCAACGTTTGCTAGTTTAATCTCTGGCGCAAACCTAACTGATGTTGTTATCACCAGTAAAGATTACCAAAAACATTTAAAAAAATACATACAATGATACATTAAATAAATTAGAAACGAGTTGAGCATAGATTATAGTTTCTAAGATTTGGGAGCTAACAATTTTTAACGAGCAAGAATTAATCAATGCTCTAAGATCTTGAATACTAGGTTTTAGTGAAAAGACTATACAATTGATCTAATTTTGTTTGGTTAGGTAACAATGGAACGATCAACGGACAAGGCAAATACTGGTGGGTGAAGTATCGAAGTGGTGGATTTAAGTCGATCACGAGACCTTACACAATCGAGATCATGTTCTCTCAAAACGTTCAGATCTCCAATATCACGATCATTGATTCGCCTGCATGGAATATTCATCCCGTGTACTGCAACAACGTTATCGTTAAGGGCGTTACCATTCTTGCTCCTATCGATTCTCCTAATACCGATGGAATCAACCCGGGTACGTAGGTCCATTTCTTACGCCCTATATATTATATAGGGATCATATAGTTTTTACTGTTTTTTTTTTCTTTTTAATAAATGTTTTCGTGTTATAATATTCTAATCTTTTTAACATAAAAACAAAACAAAAAATCTATTGGAAAATGTCTTTAGTTAAATGGTTAACACTACATTTTTCCGACTTTCCTACCGGAGTTTGACTCCAACTTATCGATACAAGTAGTGTAAAAATAAAATAAAAAATATCTCGTATCGACATGACTTTATATAACCACGTGGCATTGTTTTTCTTTGGTTTTCACATACTTTTTTTTCTTCTTTATTAGATTCTTGCACCAACACATTGATTGAAGACTGTTATGTAGTCTCCGGCGACGATTACATCGGCGTGAAGAGTGGTTGGGATCAGTTCGGTATCAAAGTCGGCATGCCAACTCAACAACTCTCAATCCGAAGGCTCACATGCATATCTCCCGACAGCGCCGGAATAGCACTAGGAAGTGAAATGTCCGGTGGAATCAAAGACGTTAGAATTGAAGACATTACCTTACTCCAAACACAATCTGCTATCCGAATCAAAACCGCGGTTGGTCGTGGTGGTTACGTTAAGGACATTTTCGCTAGGAGGTTTACAATGAAAACCATGAAATACGTTTTCTGGATGAGCGGTGCTTATAGCCAACATCCCGTTTCGGGTTATGATCCTAAAGCTATGCCCGAGATTACGAATATTAACTACCGTGACATGACCGCGGATAATGTCACACAACCCGCAAGGCTCGATGGGCTCCAGAACGATCCTTTCACAAAGATATGTATGTCCAATATTAACATTGCTTTGGCTGCTGAACCAAAGAAGTTGCTTTGGAATTGTACGAATATCTCTGGAGTTTCGAGCAAGGTGACGCCGAAACCGTGTAGTTTGTTGCCGGATAAAGCTCCGGTGGACTGTGCTTTCCCAGTTGATAAGATTCCTATTGCGAGAGCTGAAAAGGTGATCTAAACATCGCTAGACCCTTAACATCAATAAATTATATATATATATATATATATAGTGATTTATATATATATAGATATTAAGATGAAAAGGTGATTTAAAAATGATATGTATCTTTTATGTAGATATATAGTATGGAAAATTCACATATCCAATTTTATATAGATTTAAAATGTAATCGAACTCGTTATCAAAAGAGGCGTGTTCGATTATTTGGTGACTTGGTGTAATTGACTCCTTCCATATTTTTTTGTCTTTCTTTTTTGTTCTTTGTAACTTTCTTCCATATTTCTTCGGAAGTAGCGTATTTGATTTGTTCCATCGACGTTTATCTTATGTTTGATGGCGAGATGTGCGAACTCCTCTATCGATTGTTTATGACAATCTGTGCTACCACACCTTGTAGTTGTCGTAGAAGTAGTTTTTCTAGTGATCTAAAGATAATTCACGGGCCACGAAGTAATTAACTGATGCATAATTTACAAAATTCTCCCTATCTAACACATATTTATGATTGTTTTTATTTTTAACATTGTTTTTCTTTCCTCTCATGTAGTTTTTATAAATCAGCAATCGTTTTAAGAAACTAAATGTTTTAACTAAATTTTGGAGGTTGGAGGTTGGAAGTACCTACGATTTTACCTATGCTACTTGTGAGACCACTTGTCAGTATTTAGAATCAACGATGAAGCTCACTGACAATGTCATCATAAATTAGCTTTGTCATCACAGGCCCTACCTACTAACTTCTAGCTACTTTAGTCAACTTCTAATATGTCATCGTACTCTTTTTTTTTAGTGTGCGCTTAAGGTTTTTTCTTTTCTTTTTTTGGGTGCAAAGTTGTGTGCTTTAGTAATTATCCTCTTCTTCTTTTTTTTTTTTTTTTTTTAAATAAAACTATTTTCTTCTAGTATACACTCTTTGAATATGATAATGATTTTGTATATTTACTTTTTCATAAATATATATTTTTTGGTTTTCTACATATAACTACTAAAAATATACATTTACGAAAGATAAATTCTTTTGTTAACAAAATTTATTAATTTTAAAAAGTTCAGAAATCAAATTACAAAAAAATTACAGTATTCAAAATATTACTGTTAAATAATATAAAATTTTCTAACTATTATCCTTCTTAATTCTCACAAAAATGTCTTTCCATGAAAACACTTTAAACTTTTTTAAAATTAATACATTAATTTATCGAGAAATTTATACCTCTACAAATTAATAAAATATCAGAATAGTAACATAATTAATTTAAAATGATTTTATTGTGTACGCCCAAAAACGATACCTACTTTCTATGTGAAATTTTTTTAGTCATGTTTAATTTTTCTAGATGTATTAAATAGCAAGTCCACATAATTTTTCTAGTACTATTTCCATTACATATTACTTGTCGCTCTATATTGTTTTACATAGATTAAGAAAATAATTAATTTTTATGTTTTATCCTTAGTTAATATTTGTTTGGTTTTATTTTATTTTATTAGTTAAAATATTAAAATAGTAGAGATAAATCTGAAAATTTTATCAAAATCTGTATTAAAAACACAAAACAATAAGTAATATGAAACGAATTTTAAGATAACTAATATGAAATGAAAGGAGTATGTATTTTGATTTTTGAGTCTTTGACTTCAGCTCTCTCATTTATGAAAATATAACCTTTAGAAAATACTAGTTGTAAATAATTAATATAAAAAATGAGCATTATTTTCAACCATTAATTCCGTTTTTTTCCACCGTTCAATGGATTTACCAATATACGAAATACACACAAACCATAATATAAAACAAAATGTGAAAGATGAGTAGTTGGGAGCGTGCAACATGAAATAGTTCACCCACCTTTCTCCTATTTATTACTTTCCTTCTCCTCACACGTCTCTTAGTGTATTTCATCTTTTCTTTGCTCATCTCTCACTTGTTTCCCAGATATTTTTAATATCAAAAAACCTCAAATTTTCAATTAGAACAAAACAAAGACGAAGTAACCGATGAATCAAGAAAAGCCCACTTGTTGTTGTTGTGTTCTTGATGCTTCCACTTATGTGGGTTTCTGGATTCTCAAGAGATTGCTCAATAGAGGTTACTCTGTTCATGCAGCCATCCGTAAAAATGGTAAAACTCTTTCGAATTCTCTAATGGGTTCAATCAAATTTTCGCTTCTTCTTCAATTGATTTCAAGGACTTTGAGGCAAAGGCTTCGTTTGGTACAATGAAGTTTCTAAGCTTTTTCTAGTTTTCTTCACTGATTTTAGGCAAAAGAGTACAATCAAGTTGTAAGCTTTTTTCCAATTGATTTGAGCATTTCGAGCTAATGGGTTGAAAATTCACTTATGGGTTAGATTTTAACCTAACAATAAAGTTTAGATTTTTCCCATTGATTTGAGAATCTCTGTAAAGTATTAACGTTTTTCTAGTTTCCTTCATTGATTATAATAAAATTTTGAGACTTTTCCCTGATTTATTTGAGCAATTCGAGGCAATGTGTTGAAATTCGTTTATGGGTTCAATCAAGTTTAGACTTTTACAATTGATTTGAATCCTCTGTTTTTCTCTGTTTTTCCCATGATGATTTTGGTCATAGGAGAGAGTGTGATTGAGGAGAAGATTAGAAATATGGAAGCTACAGAAGAGAGGTTAGAGGTTTATGATGTGGATGTGTTAGATTACCAAAGCATCCTCGTTTCTCTCAACGACTGTAAAGCTGTGTTCTGTTGCTTGGACAATCCTGAAGGGTACGATGTGAGTTTTTTTGTATCTTCTATCACTTACCTCTGTAATCTCTCTCTGTTTGTTTATGGTTTGGGAAAATTGATATTTTGTTTATGAAATTAGGATGAGAAAGAAGTGAATTTGGAGGTAAGAGGAGCGATTAATGTGGTTGAAGCATGTGCAAGAACAGAGACTATCGAGAAGATTGTGTTTTCTTCTTCATTGACTGCTGCAATTTGGAGAGATAACATTGGAAATCAGAAAGATGTTGATGAGAAGTGTTGGAGTGATATTGACTTCTGTCTCAAAAAGAAGGTTCTTCTAATTCAACCCTTTGTTTTTTCTTCTATTTATTAGTACGACATTCAAATTAATTATCATTTTTCTGAAAAGTTCATGAGACTCAGATGAAACATATTGCACCCACAATTTATAGATATATGATAGTTTTGACCTGGAATCACCTATTATTTCATGTACTTTTCATCATTCAATCTAACATGTTTATTTAATTATTTTTTATTTGGTCTTATATAACATCTTTTAAACTTACTAAATAAAAGTTGTTGGTTGGATTACTATGATTTTTGAAATGACATCATACATAGAATTTGTTGAACCTTTTAATCTTGTGTCTTCATGAAATGTATTGTCTTTCGTCATGTGATATCTAGAAGACTAGAATAGTTTTGGTAAATATTCAATGTAAGGCTACGTTAAGAAATATTAAAGTGGTCAAACCCTCTAACTAAATCCAACCTAGATCATAATTTAAAATAGTACTTAATTAATTGTGTAATTACTTCTTAATCAAAATTGTGTGTGTGCGTATATATGTAGCTGTGGCATGCTCTTGCAAAGACACAATCTGAGAAGGCAGCTTGGGCACTAGCCATGGACCGTATGGTCAACATGGTCTCGGTTAACCCGGGCCTCATCGTTGGACCCTCAGTGGCTGAAAACAACCCTAGACCCACCATGTCTTACCTCAAAGGTACATTTATATAACATACTCATTAGTGTATTTAGTTATGTAGAATAATTAATGATCTTATTGTGGTGGCAATGTATGCGATTGCAGGAGCCCCACAAATGTATGAGAATGGTGTGTTAGCATATGTAGATGTAGAGTTTGTAGCAGATGTTCACATTCGAGCTTTCGCGGATACTTCTGCTTGTGGTAGATACTTTTGCTTCAACCAAATTGTGAATACGGAAGAAGAAGCTCTTAAGCTTGTGCAAACTCTATCTCCTTTAATACCTATGCCACCAAGGTAATTCGAATGTGAAAATATGATTGATTTATAAATTATGGTAGGACTTAAGAAAGAAATATTAGTGATACTTAATTATTGTTTATATATGATATATAATATATGATTTAGGTATGAGACAGAGATGCAAGGAAGTGAAGTTTATGAAGAGAGATTGAGAAACAAGAAACTAAACAAGCTGGTGGAAGCTGGCTTTGCTTGTTAATTAGAGAGGGAGATTGATGTTGATAAATTAAAGGGCAAGAAAATGTTATAATAAGAACAGTTTGGTTGACCAAAAATAAAAAAGAATAGTTTGTTTTTTTTTTTTCATATAAAATTCTACTAAGGAGCGAAGAAACAAAATATCAAAATCCAGAAAAACAGAACATAACCGTTTCGAGCATAACGAAAGCACTAAGAGTGATTCTTGTTTTCAATGATTGATTGGAACCACGCGGGACCTTCTAAAACCAAATAAGCCAATTCCATTTTCTTACTCTAATTTTTCGAGCCGCAACTAATTTCAGAAAACTTCAACCAAGTTTTATCTTCCAATATGCAAATTAAGGAACTTCCTGAATAATTGGCTCCAAAAACAATTGATTTCAAAAGTTCCAATAAAAGTAAACAACCTTAATTGCATTAATATAAACCAAAAACACCAACAACAAATCCAATACGCAACTTTGATCCGTTTTTAAGAAATAAAACGTTAAACTTGAAAAAAAAAACAAATCCTTTAAACAAAGAAGAATCAGAGAATTATGCAATCAGATCTATGAAGAAAAATACAATAAAAAAAAATAAACCGAAACAAATAAAATCGTTTAAAATTAAAAAATATAAAAGACGAACAAACTTCGGATCCAGAGCTAGATGAGACACCGAAAGTTGAAAGATGAAATTCTAAATCAAAATCAGCCACAACATCGCTAAAGAAACCGACACATGCTGGAAACAAGCTGATAAAACTTCGTAAAAACAAAACAGACGATTGTCGGAAAAGAGACCAACCAACCATCCCACGAGAATTCGATGGATGTTGGACTGAAAACCAATTAAAACAAACCGGACAACAGAAAACAAATCTAATATCAACTCTCTAAACACCCTTCCACAACTTTCGCCAGAAGAGGTGAAACAATTCCAGTTGTTTCCTTCTTTTTTAATAGTATAATCTCAATTTAGTATTTTATATATTTATTCGGTGTAACACTATAACATCACACTAAAATAATAAAAAATTTAACGTTTATTGAAGAGGTTTTGCGTAAAAAATATACTAAAATAGTGTTTTGGAGTTCATTGGAAATGGCCTAAGAAAACATAAATTCTAAAATGTCTTGATGTTACTGATGAGTTGTCAACTTTAACGTCTAGCTAACTTTTGATGAATGATTTGTCATTATTTAAAAAAAATCCAATATCTTTTCTAGAATGTGAGACGTGTAACAAATGATGAGCATATAATAATAGATACTAACACTCGTACGATCCACACCTTCTGGTTTATCCACTCTTCTCTTTTTGCAAGCTGTGATGTTAGACATGACGAATCACGCAAACAATGCAAAGTCTGATAATATGCGCGTTTCTTCCTTTTTTACTTTTTGTAAATGGATATATTACCTTAAATTAATTGTCGGAATCTTGTGTATAAGAGAGTTGATAGATTGTACTTATAGTATTTCTAAATCCAAAAGAATTAACTTTATGTTTACTTTGTTTTCAGAGTATTGTAAATTAACACTCAAGTTTCTTTAAAATATATAAATACATTATTCCCATAAACATTGAATTACCAAAACATATAAAACTAAAAATAGATAAATGTTTGAATGGTTAAAATTAATTCATAAACCTGAAAATCAAAAGTGAAAACATTTTACTGCCGGTTTAATCATAAACTAAATGCTAAAAATTTACATAAAATTTATATTATTTATGACATCTTTAATATCCAAAAAAAGAGAGGATTGCGTATCATATGTTCAGTTTGTTTTTACATTTTTATAGTCTTGTCTCTCTCTTTTTTTTTCTCTCAAAATCCGATGTTGCTCCAAAAAGAAAAGGACCGGATCTGAAAATTTATGGACTACAAAATTGGGCCTATTATTAGTGAATTAAAAAGAAGTAGTAATTTGACAAGTCTTGGTTCGGATTCGTTAGCTCTTAGACACTAAAATGTCGTGGATAACCAACTCTTCTACTAATGTTTCCTGTAATTTTCTGGCCGAAGATATATTTATTATGTGGCCGGCCGCAAGCATGGGTTTGGCCTGCTTGTACTCAGGACCGGCCCTGCAAAAGAGTAAAGTTTATCGTCTTTCGTTCTAATATCTCCGGCAGTCGACGCTTCTCTAACTGTTTATTTTATGTTTTTGTTGTCATGATTTCAGTTTACATCGGTGAATCTATAGGTGAAGAAGAAGAAGAAGTTTGTAGTTGTGACAATGCCATCGGCAGTTAGGGACCTTAACGAGTTGCAGAGGTGCAACAATAGGTTTCGCGGAGTGAGGAGGCGGATCTGTTTGGGGTGAGATCCACGATGGTGACTCTGGCTATCGGTATGTTGAGCCGACGGATCTGTTTTGCTCCTTGTCAGGCTTGGCTTGTTAGGCTTGTTCAGAGTTTTAGCTAGGATGGTTAAGTTCTGTTTTGACGGTATTTTCTGTGAATGGGCCGTCCCTCCTTTCTCTGTTTCGAGTGCATCATCTCTTTGGGGTGGTTGAGATGGTGTATGATTATGTGATATGTTCTAGTTCAAGTATGCTTCCTAATTTGTCAGTGTTTTTGCTTGGCTTCAACATCCTCAGTTTCTTTGAGGTAGGTTATGTTTCAGAGTTTCACAATTGTTAAATCAATTATAAACCGAGTAATTTATTTAATAGTGAAAATGAAATCGAGCAAGCTCATCACTAACTATTAAAAGATTGGATGTCATGATCTGTTTATTTTCACTAATAAACAATTCATTTTTGGTTTGTAATTAATCTGATAAAAGTATAATTTTCCAATTTATTTTTGTGATTTAATATTTTAGAGTAAAATTTTAGAAGGATTATGAATTTGGATAGATGAATAAAAATTTTAATTGTCAAATCAATTATATATCAAGTGATATTTGTTTATGTTCATGGTTTAAATAGATTAAATAGAAACGGTTCTATTTTGGAAAAAATGTCAAAAAAACCACGAACTTACATGTTTAGGCCATTTAAAACACGAATTTTGTTGTAAATCATTTAAATCATGAACTTGTGTTGACTAATATTTTGAGACATGAATTTTCGTTGATCCGGCCAAACAAGACACGACATTAAATCTGATAACAGATCAACTAACGGACGTTAATTTGTCGTTAAATACTCTCCGTTAGTCACAAAACGACGTCGTTTTGAAAAAGGAAAAAATGTCAATAAAATCACAAACTTTCAAATTTAGGCCATTTAAAACATGAAATTGTTGTAAGCTATTTAAATCATCAATTTTTGTTGCCTACGTTTTATTTTCTTCGGTTTATGGTTTTAACAGTTTTAACCGTAATTAATTGGATTCAATTTTTGTAAATTATTTCATGATTGTATAGATATAATGATTAAAGACACTCTTTTATAAAAAAAATACAAACAATACATATTAAGAAAGAAAACAATACATATTTAACGGTTTTCGGTTTTATAAAAAATTAAACAATTTTGGAAACCGATTGAAATACAGTTTGATATGGTTTAATTTTCTTCAGTTTATGGTTTTAACCGTAATTAATTAGATTCAATTTTTGTAAATTATTTTCTTATTGTATGATTTAAATGACTTACAACAAGTTCATGTTTTAAATGATCTAAATTTGAAAGTTTGTGATTTTATTTACATTTTTTCTTTGTTACCAACAGAAAGTAGTTAACGTCTGTTAGTTGATTTGTTATCGGATTTAACGGTGTGTCTTGTTTGGCCAGATCAACCAAAATTTATGTCTCAAAATATTAGTCAACGCAAATTCATGATTTAAATGACTTACAACAAAATTCATATTTTAAATGGCCTAAATATGTAAGTCTGTGGTTTTTTTACATTTTTTCTGTTCTATTTTTTTTTAAATGTGAATTATGACCAAAAAAAAATTATTTAATAGTAAAAATGAAATCGAACACGAACGCACTCATAAAAGATTGGTATTTGTAACGATCATCACTAACTATCCATGTTCATTTATGGATTTTTAATTTTCCCGTTTACTTTTATGGTTTAATATTTTAGAGCTGTTATGACTTATGAAGCACTTAAACCCATTTTTTAATTAATTAAATTAGTTAACTTAATTATCTTAAAACAAACATTTATGGGGTCGGTACTGGGCCTAATAGTATCTAGCCCAGCTGAAAACAACTAAAACCAAATACGATTATCGTTTTGAGGGAAATATCTTGAACCTTCTGCAGATTCTGATTTCTGAAGCTAGATCGTCGTCGATCGATCAATCACTGAATCTTTTGCTAAGTTCCTGAGTTGAAGATGGTGTTGATCGAATCTGATGAAAGCGATACTGAAATCACCGTTAAAGAAGAAGAACCAATTCCATCACGTTCTTCCTCGTCGCATCCCGAAACAACGGCAACGACGGAGTCAAAACTCGTCGGCGGAGATGATTCCGATGGATTCGAAACTGCTAGCGAACGTGAAGTAAGCGATAACGAAGAAGATGAAAGTGATAAGAAATCACAACAATCAGATAAGCCTGAGAAGAAAGATGACGAATCAAAACAAGTAAATCTACATAAATCCCTCTGTAATTGAGCTTCGATTTCACTCTAATGGTTTGAAAATTTTGGATGTAGCTTCGATTTCACCATTTCAATTTTTGTTAATTTAGCTTAAGGCTTTTGGTGTTTTGTGTTTATGGAAGAAGAAAGCATTGGAAGATGCAAACGAAGCTAAATTGGAAGGAAACAAACTATTTGGAAATGGTTTATACGAAGAGGCATTATCAAAATATGAGATTGCTTTACAATTTTCTCAGGAGTTTCCAGAATCTGAGGATCTTCGATCCATTTGCTATTCGAACAGAGCTATATGCTATCTTAAATTGGTATGATCTGAAGTTGTGTTACATTCTTTTGATAGTAGTCAAGATTTGTGATGTTGATCTCTGTAATGTGATGTTTCTTAGGGTAAATATGCAGAAGCTATTAAGGAATGTACAAAAGCTATAGAGTTGAATCCGAGCTATACCAAAGCTTTTGTTCGTCGTGCAGAAGCTCATGAGAAGCTTGAACATTTCGAAGAGGCTCTCACGGGTGAGTTGTTGCACGCGTTTCCTAATAGAATTGAGGAATTATTTGTTAGTGTTATAGTACAAAGAGTGAGTTTGATTGGAATGGTAATGCTTTGTCTATAGACTTGAAGAAGATAATAGAACTGGATCCTTCAAACGATCAGGCTAGAAAAAGGATTCGACGGTTGGAACCTATAGCGGCTGAAAAGCGAGAAAAGATGAAAGAAGAAGCCATTGGTAAAGAGACGTTGTTATATTTCTGATTAAGTGTATTGAATCTTGAGTCTTGATAATCTGAAATAATGTTTTTGGCTTGTAACAGCAAAGCTGAAGGAGATGGGAAACTCGATCTTGGGTCGATTTGGGATGAGTGTAGACAACTTTAAGGCTGTTAAAGATCCCAACACTGGCTCTTATTCCTTTTCTTTTCAAAACTAGTCACCACATTCTCATGCCCAACGTATTCATAGTGGCTCTTTCAATGTTTTGCATCAACCAGTATATGTTCACTGCGGTGCGTTGTTTTGTGACTTGGTATAATAACTTTTGTGGTTTAAGTGGACGCTTAATCAGTGGAAAACTCACGATTGATATTTTATAATTTTAACTTCTTATATAAAATGGTCAAAATGGAAAATTTTTATAGGTAGTGCCAACATTAACATTTTCTTAATAAATAAATAATATATATATATATATTTTAGTACGGAATTTTAAATTTTAAATTTGTGTTAATATTAGTCAACATATATTTGGTGTTGGGTAATAATAATTAAAGTTATGTTATGTGGTATTCTCAACTCTAAAACTCACCAAATTAATTAAAGTATTTAATCCACTACACATTCATTTGTTCAGGGAAAACAATAGTAAAAATTGTTGCCGATAGTGCAAAATAGTCCAAGTGATGAAGTTAATATCAACAAATTTTGATAAATTTACTTGTGAAAATGACATTCACAAATTTAATCCGAATAAAATTTTCTTTGTATTTTAATATGGTGTGAGTTTTTTTAACACATTAATATTTTATATCTGACTTTATATAGCATACATTTTTAATAGATACATAATTCAACTTGAAAGGCTTCTATTCATTATCCATAATTGAGTTGATCTCTAGGTTGTAATTAAGTTTTTTTCGAATTGAATCACTTTCACCTTAAATCTACTTATATTTCCTAAAGAATTCTTGTTATTTGAATATCATCACATGTAATCTTCAGAAATTTAAACTCATTCTCTTGAATATACTTTTCAAATAATATTAGTCGATAAATAATATTAAGTTCATTATAACGTTTATGTATCTTCTATACTATTAAATGATAGATAGTTTGGTTGAATCCAAACCATACCTCTAGTGCAGATGTTTGGGCAGATGAGCAGCTCAAAGAGTATATGGTCCACAAATCTTCAGATAATTCAAACTCTACCATAACAGATGAGCAATAGCTACAATAGCTAGAAATGGTAAGATTCTCTTCACGATATTGTTCATATATCCATTTCGCATCTATCTACACATTTATCTACGAATATTGTTCGTATATTTCTTCCAGATCACTTAATTAACTTTTAAAGTCTCGTGGTTAGTTATAGAGGGAAATGTTACAATGATAGTAAAACAATAGTAAATTTTTGATAGTTCACAATTTGTCTAGTACATTCATTTAACATCAACAATTTTTGATGATTTCACTTATGGAAACTATATTGACAAAGTTAGTCAGAATGTACTTTTCTTTATCTTTTAATTAGAAAATGTCTCACGTCTTGCTTGGATATAAAATTAATATAGTAAATCCCATTAGAATAAAAATTTTAAAAATATAATAAATAGGTATATTTGATTTTCTAAAAGATCTTAAATCTTTTTTTGTTTATTTCCTTTATTGTTTTTAATATATATATATATATATACTACATCATGTTAAATTTATAATTAAGCTAATCTAAATACAATATTTATAGAGAATAATATGTAGTCTTGCTATTTATGTTAGTACTGTTAACGTGACACCATTCATATTTAACTCAAATATAATTAGGTAAGACCCACATTATACGCGTGACGATATTACGATGAAAAATATAGTTTTATTTATGTAATATTTTGTAAAGATTAATATATGTAATGGTTACAAATTTGAATTTATTTTATTTGAATTAATAATTATTTTGTTTACGAATGTAATTGATGAAAATATGCCAAATGATAGATTGAGCAATTTATATTTGTTTTGAAAATTTTGAAATCATAGCATGTGGAAAATAATCTAGTTTTTATTATTAATATGGATTATATATGATTTAGTTTTACACAAAAACTGAATGAAATAAAGATGAGAGATAAAGTATAATGATTAAAAATTAAATAATATAATATTATTTGATATCAGATTTTTTAAATTCAATTTCATTGGCTATTAAACATTTTTATAAGATTTAAAAATATTTTTCTTTTTGAAAACTAATTAAATTGTAGAGATTTTCATTTGACATTTATATATCCTTAATAATTTTATTTTAATTTTTCTTTAAATGATATTTTGATAAGGACATTTAATGTAAACTTTTACAAATTCTTAGTTGTTTTTATAAATGTACTTTCCAAATATTAGTATAGATATATATTTTGACCATAAAAGAAAATTATATGTAATATCATTAGGCCAAGGAATATTGTTGCAATTTTATAATTTATGAAATTTTGATTGATTGGTAACGGTAGAGCTGTCAATTAGGGTTTAAAATCGTGGGTTGTAACCCAATCCGCCTTGTAATAAAACGGTTTAGGGCATTAGTTTTTACGTTCGCGGTTTTGGGGACTGAGTTTGCCACGGTCTAAAATGTTTAGCGGGCTAATTGTTGCGGTTAGCGGGTTTAACCGTGGGCCAAAGAAAACTAACTATCGAAACACAATATTGAGAGTTCTCTGTAATAGAAACGATTGTGTCGCTAATCAGTTTTTAAAGAAGTCGTTTGAATAAGCTAAAATGAGATGAATCGGAGAAAAGTAAGGAAAGAAAAAAAGAAAAAAAAAAAGAATTCAACTAAAAGAGATGTATGTTGGTGAGAGATATGAACTTGATTCATTGTGTAAATGACTTAAAAGTATGATTTTCGAGTTTTGTGGCTGAATTATAATTTTAAAAAAGTTCAAGAGAACTGTTAGTTGTTACGAGGTTATATTCGTTGATTCTTTTATTAGACTTGTTCATAAATAGAAGTCTTATTTGTTTGAAGAATTTGAAGATTTTCTCCAATACTTTTAGTGCGGAGTTTTAATAAAATTTACAGTTTTATCTCTAATATTTTAATATATTAATGTAAAAAACAAAAAAATATGGAAAAGCCGGCTATCAGAATCGAACCGATGACCATCGCATTACAAATGTGATGCTCTAACCTCTGAGCTAAATGGGCTCAAATAAATAGTGACTATCATTAAATAAATAAAACATAACCTTAATTAATAGAATATAGCAGTATATCGACTTTCTAATTTTAATTTTATTAGTTTCTAAATCAATTACAAAATTATATAATATATTAATAAGAGTTAAAATATTTTTATTTTTAATCAGATTATTAGATTTTGTTTATGCTTTTCTATGACTTGTGAGACAGGTTTTCATTTCTAGAAAACTACTATGATTTTTAAAAAACTATATCTTTGGTAGATGAGTGTTTTGGTTGAACTTTAATTTGCACTATATATTTTTCTTCTTATGAAATTATTAATATGCCAAATAAAATATAATATACAAACAACATAGGTTTATTTTGTAATGCAATAACAATGACGGAAAACAAGAGAATATTTCTATTTTTTTGTTTAAATATAGACTGCGGGCTGATTCGCATATCCACAAACATTTAGCGGTTTGGGTTAGGATTTTAATTTCATAACCGCAGTTTTCGCGGGCTACCCCACCACAACCCGTCCAAAAAAAATCCTGAGATGGATAGGGCGAAAATCCGCGGACTAGCCCTAATTGACAGCTCTAGTCAACGGCTAGAGAATTAGTTGTTTGTGACACTTGTAACCTGTTGAAAAGAAAAAAAGAACCTCATAATCATATATTAATGGGCTCTACAATTGATTGGGCTTATAAGGAAGAGACTAAATACTTGAGTTCCAAAAATCAAAACTTTTAGGGTTTCAGTGAAAATCCGTTCTTCTTATAGCCGATAACGAAAACCTTAAGCTCAATTCCTATTCTGCAGCCATGAGTCGCTCAGGTCAGCCTCCGGATCTCAAGAAGTAAGCCTTTATTCTTGTTTCCCTCTTTCTGTTTCTGTAATCTTTGTGTTTCTAATTTAATTTTGGTATAATCTGTGTTTGTTTTGGTGCAGGTACATGGATAAGAAGCTCCAAAGTAAGTTCACTATCTTCATCCTCGTTTCTCTAATCTTTAGCTGAGATTTGATTACAAATTTTGCACATATCTCTGAAGATTTAGAGACGAACGATTTAATCTTCTAATTTTAGGGTTTTATTCTAACGCTTTTAGTTATATATTCTAAAAAAAATCTCCTTTTTTTGTCGTCATCTTGATTAGATTTTTAGCAAGATTACTTTGTAATCGGAGTTTCTTGTTCTTGGTCTGAGATTGTTGTATTTGAATTGCAGTTAAGCTTAATGCTAACCGAATGGTTACTGGAACTCTTCGTGGATTCGACCAGTTCATGAATCTTGTTGTGGATAACACCGTTGAGGTGAACGGTAATGACAAAACCGACATAGGAATGGTGGTAAGTCTCTTTAGTGATATATCATCTGTTGCTCTTGACCGATTTTAACTTTGATTTTTTTTGGGTGTAGGTGATTAGAGGAAACAGCATTGTCACTGTTGAAGCTCTTGAACCAGTCGGCAGATCTTCTTAGCTTGGTAAATGCATTGGTAATGATCTTTTTTTTGTACTAAGCATTAGTTTTGAGAAGACTTGGTCGCGGTTACTGTGAACTGATTCAGTAAGAAGACTACATGAATACTCTTTCTTGTACTAAAATGATTGTGATGAACCCATCCGGTATGATGGCTTGTGCTTTTATCTCAAATCTTCACTTCTTAGCTTGGTTAATGCTCATCTGCTTTTGGTTTTACTCTCTGTTTGATAAACAAATCCAAAGCCAAGGCAGTGAGTGTTCTCTGATTTACGTATACTACTCAATATCAGTCCATAGGTAAGTAAATGCGTAAGGTTGCCATCTATTTTCAACCATTCAATCAAGTAAAACCACTATTTCAAACACTATCTTAGACAAACTCCATCTGATCAGAGTGTTCATGATCACCTAACGCCACAACTTCAGAGACACAATACGATTATCAAAGTTGATAATGTGATTGTGTGAAGGCTCATAGCCAAGTTCCACTAAAAGCAGAACAGAGTTTACAAAGCCAGCAAGAGCAATTGATCATAATACTCTCGGTGTAGAGATCGTAACTGCTTTGTTTTCTCAATGAAACTAAACAATCTCTCTTACGTCTCCTTATAAGAACCAAACATCTGCCATATGAAGGTACACCTAATGGGCCTGGGCCTTATACTACAAAAGTTGGGGCCTAGGTCCACTAAACGTGTTAGACTTCAGTTTTTCTCTTTGATTCATCGGAAGCTAAACGTCAGCTTCGCCGGGAAAATAAACGGAGATTTAAGAATGGCGAATCAAGGAGCGAAAAAGCGAAAGGAAGAAAACGCTCGACACATGGAGAAACTCCGTCGTCTCATCATTGCTTCCAATGTACTTCTTCTTCCATCTCTGCGTTTCCCAGATTTTCAGCATAACTTTTGAAATTTCTATAGATTTAGAATTGGATTTGGTAAACTCGGTGATCACAGGTTGTATACTTGGTTGTGAGGATGCTAATTTTCCATTCAAGCTTTACTTGGAAACATTGGATCGGTTTAGTGATAACTTCGCTGGCTTACGCATTTCCATATAAGCAGCTGAATCAAATGGCGAAACCTAGTGTTACAGATGATGGTGAGCTTATTGATGGTGGTTTTGACATGAACACTGGTGGAATTTGCGGGTACGCTGTATATTGGATTTGAATATTATGATGTTTGATTGTGTAATTTTGATATCGTAATTTTGTGATGATCTTTGCAGATACTTGCATGATGTAATCTATATCACCTGCTTTGTTCAGCTGGCATCAATCATCTCTGGCAAGTTTTGGTACACGTATCTAGTGGTATACGTCACACATCTTTAGTTTTTGCTTTTTTGATTACCTTGAATTGATGTAATAGTTTGATTGAAATGATACAATCTTTTGTTTTGGTGTGGAATGTTTAGATTCCTGCGTTTGGAGCGTATAAAGCTTCTGGTCTTATTCGAGGATTCATGTCACAAGGTTCAGATGTAAGTAAAAGTCACTTACTTTGAGTACTATTGAACTGCTTTGAAAAGGTTAAAGCTTTATTTTTGTGCTTTGAATTATAGGGAGGTGTGGAAGATGAGAAGTCACGTAAAAAGCGAGAGAAGATGGAGAGGAAAGCTTCTAGAGGGCAAGTCGTCAAGACGAGAAGATGAGTGTGTGTTTTTGTAGAATAAAACTTGAATTTCTGGAATGTTCTTCAAAATATACTAATGTGTTCAAGAGGTAAACTCTCTAGGCTCTGCGAAATCTATTACATGGATGTGTTTGCGCATACAGTATTTACTTTAAATGTATCATGGTGGGGAATAGTCATCGAGTAGAGCACAGTCGATTCTCTGGAGATGGACCTTTTTTTCTTTGAGGTCGTAAGCGATGTTGTAGTATTGTTGAGCCATTAGCCCAATAGCTGTGAACTCTTTGTATTGCTCTCTGTGTTCTGTGGTTGACCTCACTGACATACAAAACACGTTATGATACATATCCGACTCTTGCAGCGGATAAAACATGCTTGCAGCCTCCATAGCTAGCTCAGCTCCGCCTGCGAAACGAAATGTCACCACGGGGAATCCTATTAGCTCTTCGCTTATTTTCCCATGGTAGCACAAGAAGTCCCTATTCCAGAATCTCTCTAATTGTGGATCCAGAATTGATTTTATTTCCTCGTAGAGTTCTCTGTATGCTAGATCTGCTAGCCAGGTGAAGATCGTGCCCGAGTCGACTATGACCCCTGTTCTTGGCCCTCTTCTTCTGAATACCACCGGTTCTCGATATTGAGTTGTGTATTGCCAACACTAATCCCTTCAAGATTTATATAGTAGACACCAGCCTCTGTTTCAATGGGTGTTGGATCCCCAGAGGATATCGGCGTCCTCACCCAGAACCAGCTGATTGTAACTGTAGTTTTTGTTAGCTAAATTGCCGATGCAGTAGGAGAATTTAGGGCCGAGCTGTACTGCAAGCGATGTGGGTTTAGCTCCTAAACCCATAATACCAGTGACTATACTCTCCAACTGTTCTCCATTCTCATAGCCACACCCAAAGGCAACAGGTCGGGTCACAACAGTATTTCCGTTGGGTATTGTGAAGGTCAGTCGTTCTTTAGCTAGAACGCCTTTTGAGCCAGCACCATATATATATACCTGTTTGTAAAGGCACTTGTTTGTGGAGCCACAACGGCCGGTTGGTGCGTACCGACAATACGGATCATTGCAGGAATACTCTACAAATGTTGCAGACAATGCAGGATTGAAGACAGGATGGATCATATGATGTGATGAGCAGTGTTTGCAGGGAAGACATTGGATCCGTAAAAGTGAGCTTCCAGTATCCATGATTGTGAACTGTAGTACCGGCGGCTGTCCGACCGAGAAATTCACTAAAAACATCGATGTCTTGGTTGATTGTTGCACATCGACTTGGAAATCGCTGTTGCTTAGCTCTTTATCAATCGAATTCTGTAGATGCATAAACCGAGCTGATGAAATATCTGTCAAGTGTTGGAAATGGTCTTCTGGACTGACCGGAGCTAGAGCCTTTGCCACTAATTCACGGTGTATCAGCTTCATCGCCATTCGGTTAGGTTTAACTGATTCGATAACTATGAAGGATGAGACAATGATGAAGAGTAAGAGTGAAAAACATCCCATTGTTGTTTAGATAGAACAGAGACATGGACTTAGGAACATACAGAGACCATTTTGTAACACAAATTAAGATTAAGATACGCTCATACCATCAAGAATGTGTTATGAATAAGGATAAAAAATATCAAACCGTTATATCATGACAACATTAAAATGAAATTAGATATCCAAGTAGAACAACCAAAGATCATGAGACTGTAAATAGCAAAAGTTTGTTGAAGTTTATATATATAAGCCATCTTAACTTTTGAGATTACTTCTCTAATATTTTTTTGTGTTTATAAAAACAATTAGAATTTCAAGTAAACAATATATCACTAAATTATTGGTCTGAACAAATTTTAAAAATTTATAGCACATGAAGCTCAGATTTGACTTTGACCAAACATTACTTTCACAGGACCACAAGTTTTACGACACATGTTAGATAAGATAACAAAAAATCTCCAAGTTAACGAGTTTGAGAGAGACATAAACCAAAACAAACACTGCCAAAAAAGAAAAAGTAAATAATATATACATCCGAAACATTAAACATTAAACAGTAAACCCAGAATCTCAATTTTAGAAGATTGATAATCATTTACATGTCTATATTATCTCCAAAAATATGAAGTCATGGGGATATTTTATATCTTTCTTTATCTTTGTCCAAGATTTTGCTACCTTGGACCAGATAGTTCCATAACGAATGAATCTAAGGCCTGATTATCATCTTCATCATCAAATCCTGAGGAGCCAAACAGATGTATGGTTTGGTTGTTGCCATTAGCATCTGTAGAGGTAATAGTCCTATAAGACATGTTGGCATGGTAGATATGTGAATGGTTATGTGAAGCAGCCCATCTCTCTGCTAATCCATCTCCTTCTAGCATTTGAACTACTTCAGACATTTTCGGTCTATGAGCTGGAAGAAACTGAGTACAGAGCAAAGCCACTTGCAACATCTCTCCAACTTCTATTCTATCGTAGCTTGTCCCAAGTTCTCGGTCTACTAGCTCCTCTACTTTCATTTCTTTGTGTAGCTTTCTCACCTATGCAAACCCAAAAGTGTTTAATAAGACATCTTTTAATATATACTTTGGGTTAAGTTTATAGTATAATTTGCTTACCCATTCAAGCATAGCTCCTTTCTGGCTAACGGTTTTGCCAAACTCGAGAGCTCTCATTCCTGTGATGAGCTCTAACAAGAGTACACCGAACCCAAAGACATCGGTTTTCTCAGATGACTGACCAGTGGAAAGATACTCAGGTGCAATGTGACCAACCGTGCCTCTAACCGCAGTTGTAACATGTGAATCCTCGTGGTTGAGGAGCTTTGCTAGTCCAAAATCCCCAACGACCGCTTCAAAATACTCGTCTAGGAGAATGTTTGCTGCCTTGACATCTCGGTGAATGATCTTGGGATCGCATTGTTCATGTAGATAAAACAAACCTCTTGCAGCTCCTATCGCTATCTTCTTCCTTGTGTTCCAGTCCAATGCTGGTTTAGCTGTAACAGTATCAAAAATCAGTTTAAGTAGTTTCAGTTTTGTGACTAAACCATAGCATAGAATAAGCCGGTTTCTATAGATAACCTTTAAGCCTAGAGGCGACGCTGCCATTGGACATGTAAGGGTAAACAAGAAGTCTTTCACTAGAACTTGCGCAATAACCGATTAACCGAAGCAGATTCCTATGAACAGCTAAGCTAATTATCTCAAGCTCGGTACGAAACTGTGAATTCCCAGAGGTTCCATTCACATCTTTCAATCGTTTCACAGCAACCAGTGTCCCATCCCCAAGCTTTCCTCTGTAGACATTACCAAACCCACCAGCACCAAGAATGCTCTTGGAACTAAAACCATCCGTAGCTACATGGAGTTCTCTGAATGTAAAGCTTCTTAGATTTCCCAATCCTAGTAGCCCTTCCTCGTGCTTGTCTGCATTCAGAACCAAAACACAAATTTTACTTTAGACAACAAACAAAATCTTCTTGAAATTAAATTACACAAAACCACAAGCTTGCTCGAGAAGACGAACCACTTATGCGAAGAATCATTAGCCTTCTTTGTTTCTTTCGATACCAAATGAACCCGAGAGAGAGGATTACACTAACAGCAAAGCCAAGGCTTACACCAAGTGCAACCGCCAATATATTAGTCCTTCGTCCTACAAATCCCAAATGTTAAAAACTCATAACAAATGTATAAATTGAACGAAAAAGCGAGCGAGATTACTGGAGGATTTTACCGGATGAGGAGCGTAAAGAAACAGAAAGAGGGCTTGCATTGATTGATCCTGAACAAATCTCAGGTGGACTGTTTCTACAAATCAAAGGGTTCCCAGCAACACTACATTTCAACAGTTAAAACAATTAGAAACAAAAAAAACACTCAATCTTGAATCTTGACAAGACCAAGAAATGTATTGACAAATGCTTAAAACCAAAATTAAAGTTTTACTTGAATGTTTTTGCAGGGAACTTAGGAACAGGACCTCTGAGATTGTTATAAGACAAGTCTCTGAAACCAAAAACATCAAAAAAAAACATGAGTCTTTAAGTTCAAAAAGTAAGAAAAATTCAAACTTTAAATCTGTAAATACTCACAAGAACGAAAGGTGAGGGATTTGAGACAAAGAAGCAGGAAGGGACCCAGATAATGAGTTATTATTCAACCTCCTAATTAAATCATTACAGAGAAGAAACGTACGAGGTTAAGAAAAACGAAGCTTTGATTGATTTAAAGAACATCTACTAAAGAGACTTACAGATATTGGAGACAACTCAATTGGTTAACCGAACCGGGAATTTCACCGGAGAACCGGTTATTAGAAAAATCCAAAGTCTGTAATTTGGTAAGAGAACAAAGCTCCGGTGGGATTTTGCCTGAGATGTTATTGTTCTGTAATAACCTTCAAAAATCCAAAAAAAAAACAAAAAAAAAAACAAAAAAAAAAGTTGAAGAAACAAACAAAAGGAGAGATTTTTATATGAACGAAAAAAACAAATAAGCTTACACTTGTCTAAGATTAGTGAGATTTCCAATTGAACCAGATAAAGTTCCTGAAAGAGACTGACTTGGAGCTCCTCTGTAATTGTAGAAACAGAGATAATTCAGATTCTTCACCATAAATGTCATTGAAACAAAACTCTGAATAAACAAAACAAAACACTTACAAGCCAGTTACGAGGTTGTCTGTAGAGCAAGTAATCATAGTCCAGCTACAAGGATCAACAGAAAACTCATCCCAGTTGTTCAAAACACCATGAGGGTCATGTAACTCGTTCTTTATGTTTATCAACGCTTCCACTGTAAAACAAAATCATAAATTTTGAAACTTTAGTATACACATAAATTAAAAAAAAAAGAGTCTTTTTGGGGTTTGACGTTGTTTTAACCTTCAGGGTTTCTGGGTTCAGAAGAGAGACAACAAGTAGAGAAGAAACAGAGTAACAAGAAAGAGAAGAGAAGCTTCATTGTTATTATCTTCCTCTTCATCATCATAATGAAAAGCTTTTAGTTTAGTTTACCAGAAGAAGGAAAAAAACTGAAGAAGAAGCATAAAAATCATTACTTTGTTGATGTTTTGTGCCCACAAAAACAGAAAAAGAGAAAGCAAAAGCAACAAAAGAAGAAAAAAGAATGCTATGATTGTTGGGTCTATTAAAAAACTCTTTCTTTCTTCTGTTCACTGTCTCTTCCACGCACTGAATTAGGTAAGTATTGTTATGAATTTAAGGAGATGATAAACACAAGGAGAGTGAGAGAGAAAGCTAAAAAACCAGAGAGGAGCTTCTGGGTTTTGAGAGAGAGGTTGTGTTGTGGTTTGTAGGGAAGTGGGAATCAGGTAGGAAAGCTGATACGGACCCGTATGGTGGATTGCTCTTTTTTTTTAGTTTTTTTTTTGTTTCTTTTTAATTTTATTTTTATGCCAATTTTGTGAAAACTTGTTCTAACATAAATAAGGGTTGGCAAATGCAATGTAGACAACTAGATGGGGATGAGAACATAACGGAAATAAAGTAAAAGTAAATAAACAAGTTTTATTTTATTTTTGTACAAAGAATGATAACTATCGAAATTATTTTTCTATGTTTGAGAAAAGAGATAAAATAGAGCATATTATCAACAAATTAGTCTTCTGTCGTTTTTATTTGGTTATTGTATAAAAGAATGAGAAGCATCACTACGGAAATTTTTTTTTTAGTGCTTGAGAAAAGAGATAAAATATAGTGTATTTTATATTAGAAAATTGCAGAATTCTCAAAAGATACCATATTATGTTTTATTTTATTTAGAGTAATAGTCATATATGAACTTGAAACAAAATCAATTAAGAATATAACCATCGTTTGATTATAAAAATTGCATAGTATTCGAGAAAAATCATCGATGATTATAAAACATTAGAAACTAAACATCGTTTGCAATAACCTGAAAACTCCACTAATCTTATTTATCATCCCAAACATCTGAATAAGTTTTAACAAAAAAAAACATCTGAATAAGTTTTTTACCCAAGACTAGTAGATTACTTACTAATCAATATATATTCTTGTCACTAAAATAATAACCAAAATTACAATATTGTTATAGTTTAAATAATATGTATTTTTGTCTCCAGTAAAAAAGTTTTTTTTTTCCTTTTTTCATAAAGCACAGAATTGACGTGTGTAGTGTACTCCTACTACGACCAGTTGTAGCCTACGGTGGGTACGAGACTGATTCGTGCTAACATGCGCCTCTGCTCTCTTCCTTTTGTCTTTTTTCTATTATTTTTACATTGTAATCTTCTGATTGAAAATCTTACTTCCAGAGGTTAAAACGTTATTTTTGTGACCTCTTGTTAAAAATTTATATTTATATAAGAACATATGAAATGAAGTACGAAGAGAAAATAGTCAGAAAAAGGCTGGATATTGCCTGATGTGGTGTGATTTCTGATGTTACATTTTTCTGACAAGTCCCTCTACTTTTGTTTTCTTTCCTTTTCCGTTGTAATTAATAATTAATACATATGTTCATAATTACATAATTACATTTTTCTTATTCTATGATTTTTAGTCTTCCTTTCTTGTCACATTATACTTTTCTAAAGTTGAGTTTTTATGCATCGATCATATAAAGATGATTCTCAAACTCATAGCGAATAAACCTTTTTTCCATTTGTCATCCTTTGATCATAACATAAAAATTGAACATGAATTAAAAAAAACATGGAAAACTTTGGTAGTCTAGTTATTAATTTTTTTCTTGGTCTAAAAATCAAATCTTACTCGTGATAAGTTTATATTTGGTCTTTGTCAACATTTTAAGTGGAAAAATACAGTTTTTCTACATGCTTAAAATAAGATTTAAAATAAGATTTTATGGTGACAAGAAAAAACATGAACTATGTTACATATCACTTGTAACCAGCATGAACTTTGTTTATGTGAAACACATTCACTTGGATTAATATATATATCAAGTTATATGAAAAACGAACCAAACACATTCAGGTAGACGTCAAAGATCTAAATAAAACGATGGTTAGGTAACTTTGATGTTATCCAGTATAAGAGATCTTGGAAATATCTTCGTTCATGATTTGGAATTGACATTTTACTTTGTTTATAAGCCACTGTCTACCGTTGTATAGGCTAGAGTTTTAAATTTTAATTCCCTTGGAAACTAGGGCTTTTTTTTGCTCACCATTTAAATTTTATTGCAGATATTTAAAAAATAGACCAAATCAAACAAACTGTTTCTATAAAAAAAATAAAAAAATTGGTGTGCAACATATTATTGTCTGTCCCAAAACTATATAACAATCCATTTTGCAAGTTTGGTCTGCAACATGTTATCGCCTCTTAGTTTGTCCCATCCGCTATAACTATTCAAAACCTAGAAATTAGAAACTCACACATTATATTCCATAACAATCTATATATATATATATATATATATCATAGTACAAGAATAAAACATGCAAATGGATGATCATATAAGTTTGAGTATGAAATTTTCTGACTGTAATAAAACTGTTCATCACATATAGTTTTTCGAAATAGTATCTGCGATGAAATAAAGTTATTGCTTTTATATCCCGACCAAATGTATATATTTCAGTTTGATTTTGCTAAGCTACCATGGGAAATTTTAAATTTAGGACAGTATATTGAACCAAACATTTGAAGTGATTTGAGTTTTAATAAAATTTTAGATGATTTGTAAGAAATTGAGAAAGTTGTTATGATTTTATTTAAAATTTTCTGAAATCTTACCTAAAACCATAAGATTTGAGTCTTTGTATTTTTAACTAAGAATATTTTCTAAAATCCATAAAGTTATTAAAATCTCACTACTTAAAACGTTTCCAATAACATTGGATTTGAAACAATTGTTTAAAATAACATATTTAATAATACATGATTTTAAGATATATTTATAAATCATATATCTAATAACAATGGATTTTAAATATTTTTTTAAATTCATGTTTCAATAACATAAAATTTACCATTTAAACTCAAATCATGTCAAATGATCATTTCAATACACCCATAAAATGACATCACCAGCAAGATGCTATGCAAACAATCTCCCTATTTTCCTTCTCACTCATTTTCAGTGATCACTACATAATGCTTCTTTGTCCGTTTCACTATGTTTTCCATATATTTCCAAAATAGTTATGAGTAAAAGTTTATATATATATATATATAATTTGGTAACAGAAATATAATAAATTGATATTTGTGCATAAAATTGTATGTATACATGAACCGATTAGTGATACAAAACGTTAAAAACTTAAGTTTCTAGGAAAAAACGGTAACTATAAAATATTTTTAAAAAATATGAGATAGTAAAATAGGTTTGTGTTTTTTTTTGCCTATAAAAAACTTACTTGGCGTATTTTCGATTTTTTTCCAGAAATAAGAAAAGATAAAATGTTATACTATTTTTGGCACTATTGCCAATTATTCTAAATATTATAATTAATAACCATCAAATTTTTATATATTTTGTCATTGTTATTAGGGATTATCAAAACTAAATCATTTATTTTGAGTAAAACAAAAAAAACTACATTTTCAAATGATATCATGATTTCAGTATTTCTACTGTGATTTTATCTTTAAGTATGATTCGTCACTATAAAAGTTTCAAATGATAAATAATCAGATTTTCTTATATTTTAAATTAGTAGGAACTTTCAATTTGGAATTTTCTAGTTATTTAAATATATATATATATATATCAAATCATTGTTGTGTTATATACAAATCGTTCTTGCAGAAATTAATTACCATGAATTTTAATTAAAAATTAATAGAAAATACTATCACAATCATACCTGTCATAACATACTAGTCGATCATATTCTAATCCTATCATTTAGAACCATTATAAGAAGCATAATCATCTTTCTCAATAATTTGCGCCACATGAAATTTAAAGTGGCCGAACTAAAACGTTGATATATGCCTTTACCGAAAAGGTTGATGTTTGCCTCTCTTTTTTTGTAAAGCATGCTTATATATATATATATATATATATTTTGAACCGTTAAAAAAAGAATGAAATGTATAATACATTTTCCGTGGGCCAATATTTTCACAAACACAAATTACACCAATGGCATATGCTTCAAATTCGTAAGCTACACATTTGTATATTATTGTGATCGTCCACCGAACTTGTTCCTTCTGCTTTTAATTGAATAAGTACTCTTCTTCTGCAGAAATTCGATAAAAAGAAAGATCGAATCTAGCACATTCGAAGTTATTGGAAAACATCACTTTAATTCGATCCATTATTCGATTATAATTAGTACTATCCGTTATACGAAAATATTATGTATTGTTTTACGTCACTTTTTTTTGGTTTAACTTTACTAGACAAACATATAGAATTCACCACTGATTCAATATCGACTAAAATATGAAAATTGTCTCTTTAGATAAAATATTTTAGATGGGTTATTTATTGAAAAATCCAAGTCCATGTATATGAATAGCTATAGCTGGAATCATAACACATTAAAATACAAAATGTCTGGATGGTGATATAAAATAGTGAAAATTTTGAGTGGTACTAGAGAATGGTACACAATCGCAAATATAGTTAAAAGACGAATGATATGATATAACAGAATAATAGTAATATCATTTGCGGTATCATTTATTTTTCCATATTTGTAATTGGTAACAACACAACTACCAATCAAAACTAAGAGTTTTCTCTATTATGTGAGTGAACTATCACTATTCATACACGATAAACTAAAATATATAAAAAATTGATCAATAAGACCACATGCAAAATTATTTTAGGTACATATAGAATATCAGATTGACAACTTAGTAAGACTGAAAGCAGCCATCTTGGACATCAACCACCAATTCTTTGAAGTTTTTCGCACTTTGAAAGTAAACTCTGCAAAATGCATATTTCAATAGATTGTAGATTTATGGAGTTTGTAGAATCGCTATGTTTAGATCCTTTTATTTTGTAGTTATTATTTGGTTGATAAGAAAATATAAGATATCTTTGATCCGTACAATCCATTGGCTCTTCGGACCAACCTGTTATTGTTGTCCAAACAATTGCTGCATTTATTATTTGATCTAAAGAGTTCATAAAGTTTGAACTAAAAAGTATTTTATTGAAGCAGGATGTCGAGTTTTATATGGCCAAATATTCATGAGTACCAAATATGTTACTTGATAGTACCCCAAAATACTATTGTTAATAACTGTTTTAAATTTTAAAAGGACTTTAAGGGAAACCTCTCAAATATATGAAATCTTCCTACGCATCTTAATGAAACAATTCGTTCAAAAGTGTATAAAGCTTAAATCAAAACTTCGATTGGAACAAATATAACTTTTAAAAATCTCGAGATATTAAGCCTTTTAACCAAAAAAAAGTCTCGAGATATTAGAAGGCTTTTTATAATGAAATAAAAAGACACACCATTCATGGTGACAAGACATTCACATTTCTCACACAGTGACACTCACACTTGCAAAGAAAAGAAAAGAGAAAGGGGAAGAAAAAGCTTAAAAGCTATTATATAAAGAAAGATTTGCCTATTAAAAATCCACAAAAACCCATCAACTGATTTGTTTTTGTAGAAATGCGTGAAGAAGAAGAACTCACCCCACAAGCAACACTCGCGTTTTGGCTTTGGAATTCTACAAAACCCACAAAAAATATTTCAAAGTAAAAGAAAGTACACATGCAAAAGTAAAAGGTTAAAGTAAAAGTATAAACGTAAAAGAAAAGAGAGGCAGAGGCGGCAAATCTTCGTCGGAGTGCGTTTATTCTTGTGCGATTTCCCCATTAATCATGTGGACAACCTCAGTTATTTAACTCCCGTTATCTCCTCCTGCTCTTCATTATAATGAAAAATAGTCATATATACAATATTTATACATCATACAAATATTACCTTTTATACAAACATCTTATACATTATATATATATATATTTTCGTTTATAATTTATTTTCTAAAAAATGATTTCTTTAAAAACGTCTGCGTATATATATATATATATATCCAATGTTTTGTCATATGACGTAGCATATAACATTTTAAAACATTACTTCTTAACAACAAAAGAAGTATATTAGTTCTCTTTTTCACTCCAAAGCATACTATTACTTTGTTTAAATACTTTTGCGAACTGACACATCACCGAATTCAGTGTATTTCTATTTTGTAAAATCGAAAAAGGTGAGGTTAATGGCCCGACCGAGTAAGACTGGAAAAGTGTTTATTTATTCGTGGATTTGCGGGTTTTATCTCTTGCCGGATGAGTTCGGATATGAAAAAATGAGATCATATTGCAGATCTGGCGGAGCGGGTAAAAAAATGTTACGAATTTGGTGGATTTTGACCGTGGGATCCGCAGAGCTCACATTTGTGGCTTTTATGCCAACATTTATCTCGGTCCAATAAAACTTTGGTCGTGGCCTAATCTAAAGTGCCCCTAACGGGTTTGTGGATTTTTGCATACTTGTTTTTGTTTTGTGGGTTTGTGGATTTTTGAGTACTCGTTTTTTATTTGCTGTCTACCCACGGATTTTGTAGAATTTAATAGGGCTGTCGCAAATTTACTAATTTATATCCGCTGTTTTGTAGGATGGATTCGGATATTTGAAATTTTCTTCAAAATCCGCGGGTTGCGAGTCGCGGATAAACCTGCTTCCCAACTATAAAACCGAGCAGGCGAACTGCAACCATGGTACCTTTATATATGTTCGCACGTGCCCACGATATGGCATGTTTGGTAACGGACAGTGTTGGTTGTAGTTTCACTCTTGTTCGATAGTCCTATTTTACGTATTACGTGAAGTTGAAGTTGGAATATCTCTGGGCTTATTATACTACCACTATGACTTTCAAAGCCCAAACCCACCATCACTAATTTATATGAAAGTTGGATAGTTTTTTGTCAACTAAAAGAGACTCCAAAACACAAACAGATAACTGGAGAATTTTTTTTTGAAGCAGAAAATGTAAAATTTAAATCTAAAAGAAAAGAAAGTCTATGAAAATGTAAAATGAAATTGAAAACAATGATAATCAAGATTGGAGAAAAATTGTTGACATGAATAAAGTGAGTAATGAGCATTCGAATTTTAGAAGTGGGCCTATAGATTTAAAACATGTAGGCCAGCTTTTGAGCCAGTTTCGCCCCTCTCTACGCACACTAATTGAGAAAGAAACATGATTTTAGTTATAATAACGAGAATATATAGTCCAATTAATTTATTACATGACCGAATCTGAAAATATATAATATAATCTAATTGTTGCATAGTTTCATTTGGTTAGATAACTGCATTCGTTTCCATTTGTGCGGTTAGGGGTGGCAAAATTACCAAACCATACCGAATAGTACCAAACCGTACCAAACCGGATTGTTCAAATAATCTAATAAGACATTTATAAATTTATTTGGTATTCGGTTCGGTTTGGTATTTTTACCAAAACCCAATTGCTTAACCGGTTAACTAAAATTAAATTCAAAATATGATTTATAAATTTTAATATTTATTTGATAAATAATTTATAACAAGATTTTGTATATATTTTTGTAACCTTAGCCATTCGAACTAAAGAAAAACAATCTCTATTTCCGATTTCTAATAAAAAAACTATTTCTATATCTTTTTATAATAGAATTTTCTATATATTTTTGTTTCATTTTAGGATTCATAATGAGTTTTTGATGAATTGTTTATATTTTATGATGTTGAGTTTTTCTAATCAGATTCAATAAAAACATAATTGCACAATTCACTGAAATTGTGTTAAAATTAAAAAAAATTTAATTGAAAATTTATCTGAATAATCCGAAATAACCAAATTTCAAACCGAACTGAATTAAGTTTGGTTCTTATTCATAAATAATATTTGTATAACTGATTTATCCTAATCCCAAACTTCCTTAACCAAAATTTATTATTTAAAATAATTTTTTTTTTAATAATCAAACTGAAATAAAAGAAACCGGAAAAAATTAGCAAAAAAACATTAAACAATGAGACAAGAAGTTTTTCGAAGGAGTTCAGATGAATGGTGAACGTCAATGCCGCCACCACCACCACCTTTATAAATATATCCACACTTTATCTCTGTTAATACATAAAAAAATTAGACAATAAGTTTTCTTTCAAACTCTTTATCTCTGTTTCTTTCTCAGTCTCTTAAATTCCGATCAATGGTTGCGCAGAAGAAGTTCCTATTGTTTCTGGCAACACCGGATTCAGAGTTTGCGAAGAAGGCGTACGGAGGATACCATAATGTGTTTATGGCCAAAATTTGGACGAGACATTAGTCAACTAGCTTGGTTTATAGGAAAAACAAATACTATTTAGGAAGACAAGATTCAAGTTCAAAAGAAAATTTCGGACTTGAACATTGAGGACGATTTCTTCTTTTTGTTTGGCGACTCACCAATCAGTGCAATATCATTCAGCTGCTTCTTGCTTTTTCCTCAAGACTCAACTATATCCATTTCCTTTAGCATCCTCCGAATAAAGTTTCTCAAAAATATGTATCAATAACAAATTTGTAATTTATTTGGTGAGACGTTATAAAAGGTTTACCTGTGAACGATACTCAAGTTCCTTCATAAGAGAATCGGAGCCTGTAAACCAGAGAGTAAATTTTGTGGATGCTAAGACTACCTCCATTGACGAAGAGTTTCTTATTTTATCAAGAATTAATTCTAAAAGCTCTTAATTAAGAGATGTTTCTTATTTCAAAACATTTTTAGCATTTAATTTTTTATTTTAAGAACTCCTATCAAGATTGGGAAAAATATAGATTTTTGGCGAAATGGAACTGGGCTTCACGGAGGCGATAAAAATTTATGCTATTTAATTTTATTATAATTTTATTTATAATAGGATATATATATATATTTTAATTAATATATTATATTGTATGTTTAACGATAACAAAGTTTTTGTTTGGCTTTATTAGACTAAAATTAACAATATATTCATTTAATTATTATATACATGAAAATGTGTTTTTGATTTTATATGTTATGTAATTAAAATATTAATTGTTAGTGTTTGGAATATAGAATAAGACTAATCTAATAAGCAATTAATGATGATATTAATGTTTCGTAAATAGAATAAGTATGTTAAAATTAATTAAATAGAAAATATTGAAAGATATTATAGGCTTGACACGTCAGGACCTATGTTTTTTACTATGTAGAATAGAAGATCGAAGATGGTGATTTCTAAAAAAAATCTTTGACTGGGAGATTTACCATAAATTAGAAAATCAAATTATACCATAGCAATAAAACACTTTCCATTTGTGCTTTTTATGTCATAAATTCGTGGTCAAACACTCATTTATAGATATGTATAAATAATTATACGTTGGAAAATCTGTTCTTTCTTTTTATGAAAATATTTACCAGCTTAACAATATCCAATAATATTATTTATATTGAGTATTATCTTCAGTTTGTTACTCCATCACAACTGATACGCAACAAAAACTCTCAAGTTGGCCTCTGTTCGGTTTTTTCGCCGTCTTAAAAACAGACAAATCTTTTCGGCTAAACACTCTATCTTTCTCCGACATTCTCGTAACAAAAATGCTTAATGAGCAAAAGAGATTCGCTTTGTTTCTGGCCACATGCGATTCAACGTTCGTGAAGAAGACTTACGGTGGCTATTTCAACGTGTTCGTTGATACGTTTGGTGAAGATGGTGAGCAATGGGATCTCTTCCGAGTGATCGACGGCAAATTTCCCGATGATAAGGATCTGGACAAGTACGATGGGTTTGTTATCAGTGGAAGCCTCCATGATGCTTTTGGAAACGAGGATTGGATCCTTAAGCTTTGTTCTCTTTGCCAGAGACTTGACGACATGAAGAAGAAGGTTCTTGGCATTTGCTTCGGCCACCAGGTTTGATCTGATCCGTTGAGGTTTATGGTTTGATTTGATCCGTTGAATCGAACTTAATTAGGGTTTTTACAAAAACAAAAACACCCATTTGCTCAATACTCACTCAGATTTATTAACAGATTTATCATAATCACAGAAGATATTGTAGTTGATTTGAATATGAATGTAATTAAGAAATTTATGTGTGTTGTCAATTGTTTGTGTTTTCATTTGCATTCTGATTGCATTTATCTCCTAATGAATCCACAACCTTATCATTTTTAAATCCTTTAACAAAAAAAACCGTATCATTTTAAAATATAATTTTTGGTTAATTGTAAATACAAAACTATTTTATGGATTTTTTTTTCAAATGTTTTATATTTCATAAACTTGAATTTTTATTGGAATTTTCAGCAAGTTAGCATGCCCAAATGACATTTGAAATTCACATCCAAATGAAGTTCCTTTCTTCATGATTGTGAAGTTGGTCTTGCAATCTCTTGAGGTTGAGATTGTAATGAGGAAAGTTTAGATTCTTGGCGTTGTGGATTGGCTAGTTAATATCTGTGAATCTGAAATAGTTTCAACCAATGATACATTCAAAACCATTGTTTTATCGTGCAATAGTTTGATTTGAAAGATTCATAATTAATATGATGCATTCTCTTTGTTGTTAAAACCAGATACTAAGTAGGATCAAAGGAGGAAAAATCGGAAGAGCGAGTCAAGGTTTGGTCATGGGACTAAGAACCATAACAATTGCTACAGATGCAATCAAACTAGATGGCTACTTTGGAAGCCAGATTCCAAAATCTTTAGCCATTATAAAATGTCATCAAGATGAAGTTTGGGAACTACCCAAATCCGCCACATTGCTTGCTTATTCAGACAAATGCAATGTCGAAATGGTCTCCATTGGAAATCATTTCCTTGGCATTCAAGGCCATCCTGAGTACAACAAAGAGATACTTTTCGAAATCATCGATCGCTTAGTCAATATGAAGCTGATGGAGGTTTGCTTATTTTATATATATATCTTCTTATGTTCATTGTATTTAAATGTTGCAAGTTTGAAGGTTTTGAACGTTTCTTGTTTTCTTCAGCAAGATTTTGCGGATAAGGCAAAGGACACTATGGAAGACACGGAACCAGACCGGAAGCAATGGCAGACTATCTGCAAAAACTTTTTGAAAGGACGATCCGAGCAAGTTTAAGAGAGGATGATCCGAGCAAGTTTAACGTCAGTTAAACGAGGTTGACAAATAAAACTGTAGAATTGTTTTTTTTTGGAATAAAAAACATGTAATCCTTTATATTACAATATTTGGTTTATAAATGTCTTTAAAAAACAAAAATGAATCTTTGTGTTGTGTAATGTTTTTATAGATTTGTGTACAAGTAATAAAGAAGACTTCTTGCAGGTTTAAGGATCTTCAACAGAGAAATCTGGTTCTGGAGGTTTTTGAAATTTCACCAATTCTATAATCGGCGGGGCAGACAATGCGGATTTTGCAGTCCGGTTCTTGTGAACGCTACGAAGTGCATTCGTCGCAAACTTTGAAGCCAAGAACGTCGCTCTTATGCTATACGGACTTCCTCCTGCAATAACTGATGCAGTCGCTGCTTCTTCTTCCTCTTCTTTTCGAAGTTGCTCCAACTTCTTTCTCTTTGTGTACCGTCGCCACGCGGCTTGGATAAAGCAAGCGGCCCAAGTCCTCCATCGTTGTGAATAGAATCTGAAAGTATGTTGCACTTGTCTGCTATGGAGTCTCCTGAACTGGCTCGCCACGAATTTTAGCTCATCAGCTATCAAAGCGAAAGCTTCTACTTCGGTTAAGGCCTTCACGGTTCTTGTTGAGGACGGGAGGTTAGAACCGGATTTGGGATCTAGTGCCCATGTCAAAAGCTCGTCACCACAGAAATCTCCTTCTTTCAGTACACTCCGGTTGAAGAATCCGCTTCTACCACCATCAGTGGTAACACTATCAAGCCTACCACGGATTATGAAGAGCATCTCGTTCACCGGATCTCCCTCACGAACTAAGAAAGACTTCTCGGTGTATAGACACGGCTTAAGCCTCTCACAGATGGCATCTAGCAGCCTCTCATCCATATTCTCAAACAATGGAACCTTTTCCAACAAAAGAAAACAAATTAAAGACTTTCAAGAAGATGTTAATGGAGTGAATTAAGAAGACAAGAAAACTTACTCTTCGGACTAAGGCGAGACAGAGATGCCGTTTGATATCTCTTCTCAGATCCTTTGGAAGGTTTTGAACAAGATTCTCTTCATCAACTCCACGCGTCTCCAACCACTTATACTGATCATATCGTCTGACCCGTTCCCGCAGTTCTGGTGGAAGCATTCGATGATGCATCCACTGTTCTGAGTCACGTCTTTTGACTCGCATTTCTTCTAACCGGATAGTAAGCGATTGAAGATAAGTCTGTCACAAATTTGTCAAGAACATCAATGATCATATCATTTTTCATACACATTCGCTAAAACCAAACAAGCTTGTTCTTTACCTGCATGTTTCCAATGAGAAGGGCAAAGAGAAGAAGTCCAGCAATAGCAAGTGTTATAGAGAATATAACCTCTCCAGGATATGTACTGGTTTCAAGCCCTTGACCAAGTGTACTGCAAATGAGAATCGATGTTACTAATGCAGACAAGACTTGTCGTAATGACACTATTAGCAAATGGATTTCTGCATATTACCTAAGATTCTGAAGTCCCCACCACAAACAGAAGAAGTACTTCGAGATAAAGTTCTTAGATGAGACAATGCCAGAGGAGAGAGCTCTTTGGTAGATACCAAAATCAAAGGGTGGTTCTTCATCCTCAGTGACATTAACAGAGCAATTTAGCTGAAGAACCAAATCTTTGATATTGTCCCAAGCAGGATAATCTTTCATATCTTGATTACCACAAAACAAGAAGTTTCTGGTACAGTTCTGGTTATCGTGGCAAGCCTTACTCCAGCAGTCATTATTGCGTTCTAATGCAAGCAAATACCATAATGCCCCAACAATCTGCATACACATACGCTTATGAGAACAGATCGCTTCAACGATATAGAATGGACACACACAATTGGATAAGAAATGGTACTGACATGACTAGCAAGCATGTAAAGTAGCAAGTAATAAGCTGCACCAGCCCAAGCAGTTTCAGCGAAAACGCCAGCTGTTCTCTTCAATTCTGAACTTATAGGATACATACGAAGAAAACGCGGGATATATTGAACTAACACGATATATCGAAGTGCTTGTTTTGTTGCCAATACATTCGCACCACTCGAAGTATAGAGGAACCTCCAAACTATAATCTGAATAAATAGACAAAATGATCGTAAACAAAGTAAATATGGACATTCAGAGAAGTTTGGGGTTAAATTATGTAGTTATACCTGTGGAACGGGAAGCACGGAAAGTAAATCGATGATGAAATACTGTTGTAGATACCGCTTAGCTATCTGCACAGGGTCTATAACAAGTTCTCCTCGACCAAAAACCCGTGACGAGGGAGCAACATAAGCTGTTCTAAACTGTAGAGCCATATGAAAGAGATAAAACGAATCTATAAATGTCCTTAACGTAGTAGCTATGACTGCTAGTTTCTGATCTATACCAACACATTTCGCTTTATCATTAACAAACGGGAGATACAAGAAGAGTGGATCCACGGATACAGCGATAATGCAAGAAGCGACAAACAACTTGTTGCAGAGTAAAAGAAACTTGTCTTGGGGATCAAATATCTTCTTCTCTGAGACTTTAAGATCTTCTGGAAACACAGCACGCGAAACACCGAGTCCTATTGATCGACCTATAGACCAAAGTCCTTCAGATCCTTTTCTAAATCCTTTCTTAAATGATCCAGATGATGTTTTGCTTCCTTGAGCAAAACGTTTTGGTCTTTGTATATTCAATGTGCATTTGTTTAGACCCGTTTCAGAACTTTGAGAGAATCTTGAGTCCATACTATCTAACCTATTAAAATCAAGAAAACCTTAAAAACATCAAAACTTTCATACAGTTTCATCAGATATAAACTGAGATTTCACAGATTGATGAATTCATCAAACCTCACAAACTTCTCACGTTGACCACTGATGACTTAAGATTTGACTCCTTTTGGGCCACAAGTATCGAACATACTCTTCAACTCATGAATCCCAAAATCTGTAATTAGCATCAAGATTATGTAAAACAGAGTCATTAGTGAACCTTTTTAAAGCTATAATTACAGGAGTTACCTAATTGGCAAAAAGAATAATCTTTTTATAAATCAAGCGATTGGATTCTAAAATTAGGTTACTTGAGCTAATTAAATCCATTATTATCATTGGACTAGTATTCAAAAAGAAGGAAAAAATTTCAACCCAGAAACCAAAATCGAAACTTTAGCTACACAAATTGGACCAAACACATTTCTAAATTAGACAAAATCAAATCCACAATTTGTAAACTCCAATCAAGTTCAGCAACTGAGATCAAGAAGAAGAAGAAGAAGAAGAGGACGAAGAACTTACAGTCGAATCTGACGGCGATAAAGAAGAATAAGAAGAAGAAGAAGACACAGAAGCTGAAGAAGAAGAGCAAGTTGTGAAAAAAACGGGCAGAGTCAGAGAAGAGAAGAAGAAAGTGAAGGTGTCTTGTCTTCTGACGAAAAATTGACTTTTTCTTCGTGCTGTCCGGGTCGGGTCCCACCCGCTTCCTCTGCTGTCTTTTTTTCTCATTTAAATGTAACTATATATACAAATAAATTAGTTTTAGGTTTACTTTGATTGATGAAAAAAAAGGTTTACTTTGATTGATGAAAAAAAGTTTACTTTGATTTCATTTAGTAATTAAATTTTTTCTTGATGATTCTAATATTTTTTTTGTTATGGAAATACATTTGAAAATATAACATAAAAATCTAATAAAAATTACTCTCATATATTGTGTGAATTAGAATCTAGTTATATGTATATTAAATGCATGCATGAGATTAAATATTTTTTAAAATATCAAAAAGTGAGAAAATGTCATTTTATAGTTGAAGATTTCTAATATTATTCAATCAGGATTTCACTTTAGTTCAGATTTTTTGGTTTATGAATATATGGTACAATATAAAACATAATCTAATATAAATAATTTGTTATGGTTTAATATTTTGGTTCGGATTCGATATGTGTGAGTTTCTTTAATCTGAGATTCATTCTTCATCAAGAAGCATTGTTAAATAGAACCATAAACCTTTTTTGTATGAGTTGTCAGTAGAATTAAAAACTTGTACATACATGGTCGTTTTTATCTAACATATATTTTTACTAATATTTTATTCTTGTTTACACTTCTTCTTTTTTTTTGTTTTTTCTTTTAAAAGTCTAGATTACAATGTTCTTTGAAAGCAAGTAAATGTATTTGATATTTAGGCATTAATGAATATTATACCATCACATTTCTTTCAAGAAAATGATCTCTTTATTAGATTGTAGATTGTTTATATAGATTCCTTTATTGCCAAATTACATTCCACCATGTAAAGATTCAATTGTAAACAACTAAATCACAAGATGAAAAATATAGCAAAAGCAACAAGTCTAGGACCCATGAATCTCAAATCACTCTTGAGGATGCAGGACCGTCAGTGACAACGTTCCTTACAACGTTGTTCACAATTTTTGTCATTACCACAAGGTCCAGAACAAACATAATAACACATTCTCTGGTTGTACATTCCATTTGCCCCTGTAAATATCATTAATCAGAAGTTATGAAGACCGTCGAATTCACATGGTAACTATAGGTTTCAAAATTAGTCTTTAACTTTAAGCCAAGAGATCCGATTATAGGGGATGAGAGTTTTGCTAATTACTTGTATCCAACATCCTCTTCGTTTTGTGTTTTTTTTTTAATGTTGGTCTTTTTTTTTCTTGTGTGTGGAGGTTATCAACTTTTGATTTAATATACTTCTATTATATAGATTTATGTAAAATGCATCTCATGACAGTTGGACAAAACCTCGACTAGTGTCAAAGTACATATATTCTACAATATCTGTAAGGATTTAACATACTTTAACATTTTAAAACAATAATTTAAGAGTAACAAAGATGGTTATATTATTTACTAACTTTGTAAATATTTCTATCTTTTAGAGGATCTCCAACCTATTATTCTAAAATAGAGTTATTCCATTTGGAGTTGGTTTTATCTCCAATCCATTACTCCATTTGTTACTCATTTCTAAATATGAAATTAAAAATGAAGATATCTATTTTAAAGGTGGAAATGGAAGTGAATTGGAGATGATTTTATTCCAAAATAAAGTTTGGAGGAGAAAATATAGGTGAGTTGGAGATAGTTTTATTCCAAAATAAAGATTGAAAGAGAAAATGGAGGTGAGTTGGAGATAGTTTTAAAAGTCTAACGTAGAGATAATAATTTAAGTAAAATATAGAAATATGTAAAATTAAGCACAAAATAAAAATTTGAACACATAATATATATTGTGTAGATATATATATATACATCCAAGTGAGTAGGGCCTAAGTTGATTGAGGTGGACTTAAAAATGTTGTACAAACTAAACTTTGAATAAAAATATTTGAAAATAGTAGCAAAAATCTGTAAACTAATTTTAAAATGAAAACTTTGTAGAGTTAATATAGAAAACTTAACAACAAATTGTGTGTCACCAGAAGACACAAATTTACAATTTTTGCTTAAGTATCGACTAGGAAACCTAAAATTGAAGTAAACCTTACGATTATCGAGTTGAAATTACACAAAAGTTTATCAAAAAAAATTTACATAAAATTTATTCATATGAAACTATTTGAGATTGACGGCTCATTTGTTAGAGCATCTCCATCGGGAGATACTCTCACTAAGGTATCTTATTATTATAAATATTAATATTTTCAATATAATTTAGTTATTTAATTGAATTAAAGAGATTAAAAATTGTGCCAAAATAGTGAGACATGTGTTGTCAAAGTCACTCATGAATCTCTCATTTGAGTAACGGTTCTACTTTATTCCTCTCTCATCAGAACCCACTGATGGAGATGCTCTGAGTCTTCCACATGAGTCACGTCTTGGTTAGGTTTTCTGTGACTAGTGCCCTAAAATAGGTTATCAAAGCAAGCGTGCTTGGCATGATTAGTTTCATCACCAGCTGCTTTTATGCATGATGACGAGATGCACAAGTTCCTCATTCTTTCAGTAATGCCTATTTAGTATTTATGTTTAGGATTGATCCGCAAAGCAAGTTCTTGATGGACCTCTAATATGTAGAAGCCCAAATGACTTTAGTCAGTTTACACATTCATTAGTTCAAATACATATAAATGTTTCGACTAAAATATATATCTTTTTAGTCGCAAATCTCTCTGGAATCTAGCAAATCCACTATTTTATGCCAAATGTGAGACAACCAGATCAAAATCTAAGCGATAGTATTGTGGTGGTGGCTTCATTAACAAATCACAAAACTATTAATCAAACGATCCATAAACTTGATTATAAGAATTGATCTACAAATGTTTTCTAATAAAATATCTTCTTTTCGTTTAAGCGAAAATCACAAAACGATAGCTATATGATAAATCAAACCATCCATCATCCAATTAAATAAATAATGAAACATCTATATGATATTTTTAGGTACCAAGAAGATTAGACATTGCTAGAAAACTAAAACATTTTGTATTTGTAGAAATAATTTGTTGACAACAACAAAAGAATTGTAAATTAATTTATTAGTAATGCCAAATATGACATAAACTTAGATGCTAATTGTTCTCCCAAACATAGATTCTGGATGTATAACATAGATTTTAAACTTCAAAAAAAGCCTTAAACGAAAAGAAGCCCAATGACAGCAGCAAGAGCTGAGGCCCAGACGATGCCATTTCCATCGACCAACCCAACGGCGGTGTTGTTGGCCGGAGCTGGCGCAGGAGAAGTAGATGGCTTGGTAGAAGGGGTGGGTAGAGCTGGCGCTGGAGCCGTTGGAGAAGGAGTGGTTGGAGTAGAAGCGGGTCCGGGCTTGTGGTTAGGTGACGGAACAACGATAGTCACTTTCTCGCCTTTACCACAATTACCGGTCGCTCCACTAATGAAAAAGTAAGGACCTGAGACAGTGAGATGCACTTTTGTGTCTCCGTCTTTGTGTTCTTTCCAAGGCTTCTCTGTGTTGCAGCTGTCGTAGTTTTCTTGTGTTACTTGTAACACCGAATCAATCTTGGAATCGTATTTAAACACTGTCACGTGGTAAAACAATGTTTATTAGTTGGGTATCTTATACGTGTGTATTTGTATTAGACAAAAGAAGATTATATATATATATATATATGTGTGTGTGTTCCCATATCAAATTTGATTTGGACTAGTTACATATCAAATTGGATTTGAACTAATAGTCAAAATATCGACTTATACCAAAATTGTTTTACCAAAAACATATTTATTTCAGATGTGGATCGAAAATAACTTATTTCAAATAAGCAAATCCAAAAACGCTCATATAACAAAAAGATATCAACGCGACGCAAAACATATACAATTCAACGCAAAATCCCTAATTGACTAAAAGTGGATCCAATCTCTCGACCACCATGATAAAACTATGCTATCATAAAAATTTTATATAAAATGTAAGTAAAAATTTGGTGTCATTTGTTAAAAAGATCATATACGGATAAAAATAAATAATAATGTAAAGAAAGAAATAGATCTGTACGTACAGACAGTGACTCCGACTTGGAACCGGACGGTCCCAGCCCAATGGTTGAGAGTGTTGGACGATTTTGGAACCTTGCATATGTCCGGTGATCCGCACACAGCTGGTTCTAGCCTCACCAAAGTGGTAGAATGTGGTAAATAGGAGAAACATTAGTGGCAAATTGGGAATCAAAGACGCCAAAATTTATCTTCTTCTCTTACAAGCTACGACCAATTCTCAAATGTTATTTTTCTCCTTAGAAGAGAAAATGTTTGGCCGTTATAGTTTGCGGCAATGGGTGTTGTAGAATGAGGTGCGGAGTATATGAACCAGATTTAAAGTCAAATATGGTCTTCTAAAAATGTAATGTAATCTCCCAATCAGCCAAGTAATTACAATTTCAATTTCTTTTGGATTATTTTCTTCTACTACTCAGAAATAAAAATATTCTCTATTTTTAAGTAGAAAGCAAATTAAAAATAAGATGCTAGAGTTTAAAAAAAAAAAAACTTTGCAGTAAATTTTACCTTTTTGGAATTAAATCAGGTTTTAAAGACAAGATAATTTGTTGACATATAGAACAATTAATCTTGAAATATATTCAGTAAAGTAAAATCATAAAATTTTGAATGTATAAAATATAAGTAATATGATATTATTAATATTAATAAACTAAACGGGTTTGAACCTAAAAATTGAATAGTTTGACTTTAAATGGTAACAACAGATTACGCGATGCAAAACAAGTGGATCAGCAAGATTAAGTAGAGACTAAATGTTCGCTCAGAACAAAAAGATCATACGGAACAAACAATAAGAAATGAGCGATCAAAAGTTGAATGATTATCCTAATAAGTTGGTACGCGTAAAATAGTTATCAAATTTTGACTAAAATTTTCTAATGCTTTCAGTGCTTGTAATATTTTGTTAAATGCCTTTTATTTTTCTCAAGAAAATATAAACCACACTTGAAACGTCTTAATTTGAAGGTTAGTACGGTCCAAGTGCGATTTAAAAAATCAAATTGGGAGTGATTTCGCCCCACCCCAAAAAAAAGGTTTATATTAGGAAAGAAAATAAAGAAATAACTACATCAAATATTATTTTTGTTTGTAGAGTTTGTAAATATTTTTTCGTCTTTTATTATTTATACATATATGTTGAGGATGATTTCCGACTGCCAACCAAACCGCAAGGCATGAACAAAATATTTCATCACTCGGACGATCAGTACGTAAGAGGCCCGAAGCTCCAACCAGCAGAAATTTTTTTTTAACTCTGGAGACCGCGATATTGAATTATCATCATAGACAAAGTTTTGCAGGCAACAATCTATCATCCGGCATCAGGAGCTTTGCATGTATAACGACATCCTTGGGCTCCGGGAACTTCGTCCCCCGCCCACTCATCGTACGTCCTTGTAGTTTTTCAGAATGCACCACACAAAGCCAACCAAGCATTAAGTACACATTAATTATATGGATAAACACGGCTGCCTCATTTGTGCCTAACATATTCACTGACATAAGTGATCATCTCTTCTAATATACATGGATGCGATAAAACTATTACATCAAATCACTGCTGGCAAAAATCATATTGTAGTCAATCACCTAGATTTGAATTCGACCTTCTAAAGGCTCATATCTACACCGATTGTATTTCCGAAGTAATGAATAGTGTTCGGCTTCTTCTGAAGTCAATTGCCCATGTATCTCACTCATCACACTTCCTAGGAAGTCACCTTTCTCACCATGCAACCGCTTTATTAATATCATCATATATACCCTTTGGTATTTGAAGGTAGTTCGTAGAGTAGTGGCATTGCAAAGGCCACAACATTAAGCATGGTGCTATTAGAAGCCGATCGAGTGGGCCAACTATGGATTTTCTGTTGAAAATGCTCCACAATATAACGCAATACATATCTTTCTTTTTCTTGCTATATAGTTCTAGCAAATCCAAGATATTTATTTTCTAGTCATACATTTGTAGTTTGAAGTATTTGTTGTAGATACATCCTTGTATCCTCAAAGACCTTTGATCCAAATATGATTGACGATTTTTCCAAATTGATGATCTCATCAGATATGTCTATATTCATTGAATATATTCAATATATGTTTAACATTCTTTAAACTGATGTTTTAGTTATTTTTCCAAATTGGACATTCCAATACATAGCTTTGACCAAACTACGATGCTAAAAACACTAATGTGATGACATAAAAAAAACGCTAATGCAAAATACCCTTTTAGTAAAATATTAGTGAGGATTTCCCATTAGCAACAAAATGATAACTTTTAAATAAAAACCACTAAGTTATTTTAATATTTTACAATATTTAAAATTATCATTTCAATGCCATTGAGTTTTTTGTTTCTTTATTAATATCTCATCGTTTGAAAAATAAATGCTTTTTTCTTTGAAAGATATAGATGTATAGTGCATTTTCTTACTTCTAAATGTTGGAGTCTATAATTGTAGCACCTACCATATTTTAGGTCAATTATATTGAAAGAAAGACGATGCACATGATTAAATTTGGTATACTTTTTCTGAAAAATAATTGGTATATTTGAATTTAGAAAATCTTAAATTGGTCAAAATGTTCTTTCTGTAATGAATGACTCAGCAAAACATGTTACATGAGAACCCCCAAACCCCATCCATCAATTCTTATGTCTCTCCCACACATGACATATATATATATATCCACACCATATATATGTATAAATATTGGTGGTTGTAACACGTCCTTCTCATTCTATTGACCCAACAAAACCCATTTAAGAAAAGGAGAGTGGCTATATTGAAAAAGAGAGAGAGAGAGAGAGCGACAGAGGCAGAGAAATGGCAATAACCCACTTAATATTTTTTCTACTAGTGCTCTCATCATCAACATCAACATCATTAACATCAACATCATCAAGAGAGCAAGAGAAGGACAGGATCAAAGCACTTCCAGGTCAACCAAAAGTAGGATTCTCACAGTTTTCGGGTTATGTGACAGTGAACGAGTCACATGGTCGATCACTCTTTTACTGGCTCACTGAGTCATCTTCTCATTCTCCTCAGAGTAAACCCCTTCTTCTTTGGCTCAATGGAGGTTAGATTCTTTTGTCTCCCCATATTATTCATATATGTATATCCACAGATGGATCTCTCTATGGTATCTTCAAATGTCTGGTGTTATATTTTGTTTGTGATAACTGACTCAATGCGAAGTATTCATTTGTTTTGGAAAAAATAAAGAGAGTTTAAACACTTTGAAACATATGGTCATATATCTAGTTGATATGCATGTTCTATCTTCTATGTATATATCTAGTGAAATATTTCTTTTGGGCTATGCAATAAATATCATATTTATTTAACAACAATTTTTCGAGCTATACAAAAAGGATCATATTTATTAAGTAGTATTTAATTTTACGTTTTATTTAGCTCACTGAGACTTGTATATTTTTTCTCTATGGTTTTCTATATTGGTTTAATTTTTTGGTTTTAATACTTTATATTTTTATGTCGTTACTTTAAAGTATAACTTTATTTCTTTCATTTATAGTTGATAAATGTTGATAATATATCAGAAAAAAATTAATCTCGCTTAACGCCTCGATCATTGGACCGGCCTATATGAAACATATGGGATCTACAAAAGAAAACAAAGATACCAAATAAGTTTGTAAATAATAAATATATAGAATCTAAAAAAATATAAGAAATTATAATTAATGGACCATATATAGAGATGCTTGCTTGTTTCCAAAATTAATTTAGTGCTAGGTACTCGAGATCTTATTAAGAGAATTGTTATTTATTTTATCTACGATTAATATCACAGAAATGATGATAATTATGTTATTTTACAATATATTATTTATAAAAAGAATTGATTATTGAAAATAAATCGAAACAATAGTTATATTAATGTAAATAATTTATGTTTCTAATTATAATAAGAGTGTATCATAATTCTTCTCAACACACATATATTCCTAAACTTTCATCAACAGCTGATATTGATCATATATAATTGAGTGGGTTGTACTCGTTAACACAATCAACACTATAAACCGGAAGACGTCAAATCTCATTGACATGAATATTCTTAAATAGACTAACTAAAAGTAAAATATAAAAAAATACATATACAAATGCTTTATGTCTTATTGTTATTTTAAATTGTGATTAAAGCAAATCAATGTCCACCAAAACAACATCAACAATCCAATATGACTCCATAAGTGAAACATGTAATTGTTGTTATAAAAACAAGCAAAAGGGAACATGCAACTATTTTTTTATTTAATATGAATTATTCCAATCCTGCGTGCATTTGAGCAAATGTCCACTTTCTCATTAAAATAGGCCTTAAGGAATAATAATTGGAATCACTGGAATATGCTGTTGGCTACATAACCTCATCATTTGAGCATGTACATGATAACGATATTAAAACAGTATTCACTATCTTTTTCACGATATACTATAAACTATAAGAAGAAATAAACATTACATGGGATTTTATAATATATATATGCAACTAAATCCGCAGGACCGGGCTGCTCGTCGATTGCTTATGGAGCTTCAGAGGAAATTGGACCGTTTCGGATCAACAAAACCGGCTCCAATCTCTATCTCAACAGCTTTGCTTGGAACACAGGTACTCACAAATTTAATTTCGATATGTTTATATTTTGTTCTTTATATATAGAATTAATGACTTCATTTAACAACTCCAACTATCAAAATTAGTTGTATGGAATATGTTTCTATATATATTATGTGTATTCAATATTGTAAAAGTTGGCTGCCTAAGCTGCCAAAAGACTTAGGTGTCCTGATTTTGATATTATCAGTCAAAAGAAAAGTTGCTAATTACTTTACAATAAAATAAAAAATAATCGGTGAAGAGAAAAGTTAGTAATTTTTTTGTCTATATGTCCGATTAATCAGTGTAGGACCTAATTAATATCCTTTTAGAAAATAAAAAATATAATTTTAACGTAATTTTTACATCAACGAAGGTTATATACATGAAAAAAATAATCGGTTCATCTCTGATTAATTGGCTTGGCTTTAGACCATTTTTGAACACTCGACTAACATTTATCAATGTGTAATAACAGAGGCAAACCTTTTGTTTCTGGAATCTCCCGTTGGAGTTGGATTTTCATACACTAACACAAGCTCCGATTTCAAAGAATCTGGAGACGAACGTACAGGTCAGATTCATTTTATATAGTTATGTTCTATCACAAGCTTAATGGATTTTTTTTTCCTTTTTCATAATTACTCTGGACATAAACGAAAGCTTAATGGAAATATATATTTGACTTCCACAAAATTCACATGGCGAAATATAAATCTCAAAATTACTCTGGACATCAACTATTAAGACTAGGGCCCATTTGTTATTTGTACAATTCAAAATTATTAGTTTTCTTTGTTGAGAGAAACTGATTCATTCAACTGTAATGCAGCTCAGGAAAATCTGATATTTCTAATTACTTGGATGTCAAGATTTCCTCAGTACCAATATAGAGATTTCTACATTGCTGGTGAAAGCTACGCCGGTAGGTCACCATATAACACAATATCTTGGAGCAATTCAGAATTGATTTGCTTTAATTGTTCTTAGTTAATCTTGTTTAACCAAATACAAACCAATATTCATGAGTTTTAAATTTTTAGTTAATATATTTTTTAAGAGCAATTCAGAATTGAATTAGTGTAATGATTTGTCGTTAACCTGTTTCAACCAAATTCCCATAGCATATAATTTGTAATGTCTATTTTCACAGGGCATTATGTTCCTCAGCTAGCAAAAATGATTCATGAGTACAGCAAAGGCTGCCAAAAACCAATAATCAATCTCAAAGGTTTCATGGTAAAACTAAGTTCTATTTATCACATTTCATAAACTATTACTCCATAATTCGTAATAACAAAAATTAGAAATTTATGTTCTTAATCACTCCTTGAAGGTTGGAAACCCAGAGATGGACAAAACCAACGACAAGTTAGGGACCATAACATATTGGTGGTCTCATGCGATGATCTCTGACTTTTCTTATAATTCCATCCTCAACAACTGCAATTTCACGGCGGAAAGATTCTCAAACGAGTGTGATTCCGCCATTTACAATGCTGCGGCCGACTTTGGTGATATCGATCAATACAGCATCTACACACCTAAATGTGTACCACAACAACAAACGAATGAGACTACCAAGTTTGTGCAGATGCACACAACTAGACGAGTTTTAGTAGAGTATGACCCTTGTATCGAGGACTACGCGGAGATATATTATAACCGTCCTGAGGTACAGCGAGCTATGCACGCGAACCACACCAACATTCCTTATAAATGGACTGCTTGCAGGTATCCTTATTGCTCATCGACATTGAATTAACGGTTGGCATTTTTAAATGAATCGAACCGAACTGAACTTAGAGGTTCCCAATGTTTTTAAAACCAGACCAGAAGCTGAACTAATAATAAGGTTTGGGTCATGATTCAATCTGGTCCGAACAGGGTTACAAAATTTTATTTTTTAACGGCTACATTTATGTTATAGTTTTAGTAGAAACTGAATTAACTGAACTAAACCAACCAACTTTAATTATATATAAATAAAATAAAAACAATTTCCACGGTGGAAATTTCAACTCGAATTGTTGTAAAAAAACAAACGTATGAGATATGACTCGAATTTGTATAAGGGATATAGGTTTAACAATTATGGTTAGTGATTCGACTTAATTTGGTCTAATTTTTGCATCGTCAAATTCATCTAAGTAATATCACTTGTTAATTATTTTTTATTTTATCAAATCAAGAAAAAAAAAGAAACAGCTGAACTGAACCGAAATTAAAAGTACCTGAAATAACATTTTTTGTTCTTCCTGTTTGGTGCAGTGACTTCATTTTTAAGAACTGGAACTGGAGAGATTCAGATAATTCAATGTTGCCAATATACAAGGAACTCATTGCTGCTGGTCTAAGGATTTGGGTCTTCAGGTACACTATGTTTCAGTACATTGAAATTAGTTTCAATGTATAGTAAAAGGTCCTAGTGATTAAACCACATTTTTATATGATGATTCAGTGGTGATACAGACTCGGTCATTCCAGTAACAGCGACTCGATTTACCCTTAGCAAACTCAATCTTCCGATTAAAACTCGCTGGTACCCTTGGTACTCCGGAAACCAGGTAGGAGGACGAACAGAAGTATATGAAGGGCTTACCTTTGTGACGGTAAGAGGAGCGGGCCACGAGGTCCCATTGTTCCAACCGCAAAGTGCACTAATTCTTTTAAGATCGTTCTTGGCTGGTAAAGAGCTTCCAAGATCTTATTAGTGACCCAACATTTGTATACCTTCCAAAGAAAGTGCACCTCAAGGTTACGAATTCAAATCTTGACCGAGGAAATTATGGGCCAAAGGCCTAAAGCCTCTTTGTATTAGAAAAAAAAACATCTTGTTTAGTGTGTTTCTTTCCTTTTTTTTTTATAGTTTTTCCTGTTTTAAAATAGAATAATTTCCGGAAATCCAAAGATGACTATAGGATTTGGATGCATTCTTGTATTCGAGGAAGAAATGGAAAAATTCCTTTAAAATAAAAAAAGTCAAAAACCTAAGAAAAGGGAAGAAACAGAGTTCTTGATTTCTTTAGGGTGTTGTTATATATTGTAAACTCTACATATTTTTTGTTTTCATAGTTTTTTATTTCAATCTGCAAATCCTTAAATTTCGTCTAACGATGGCTTTCCACAATCTTACCGAAAAAAACTAATGTTTTCAGAAAACTCAAAGTACAATCTGAGAACAAAAAATGCTTGGATTGTAGTGCGGAGAATCCGACATGGGCATCGGTTACATATGGGATTTTTCTCTGCAACAACTGTGCATATGCTCATCTAAATCTCGGTGTTCGTACCAGCTTGTGATGTCAACAACGACGATGATGTTTGGTGGCAACAAACGCGCTGACGTGTTCTTCTATCAATATGGATGGACCAACTGTGGATATACCACCGGCCCTCACGGAATCGAGGCTAATTACACTTCAAGATCTGCTGATTTGTATAGGCCAATTCTTGCTAAAGAAGTTGCTAAAGCAATGGAGGAAGAAACTACTACTAGTTCACAAGAAGCATCTATCAAGGAAGAGATACTGGTGCCACTACTTAGCCATGTTGCTCAACCAATGTCATCAAGCTTCTTTGAAGATTTCGGAATAGAAAGTGCCTTGCCCCCCAAGAAATCAAGCCTCTTCTTTGAAGAATCAGATGAAGCAAGAAAGAAGTTTTCAAACGCAAAGTGTATATCCTCTGCTCAGTTTTAAGGGATGATCGTAAATCAAAAGCTAACCTTAAGTTCTCATTGTTAGTGGGAAAAGAGAAGGAGAGGATCGAAACGTTGGCCTCTATTATCTTTGATGCTTTCCCCAAGAGATCAAGAACATATTTTCTTTATGTTCTTCTTAGGGAAGTGACAGAACTGATTCAGAAATTAAATGGCCAAGATGCTGATGATGCCATCCCTATTCAGTTTAAATTAGACCTTAGTTGAGTAGAATAATTGTTGATTAATTAACTAGGTTCGAGTTTAATTGAATAAAGCATCAACTTTAGCACGAATTACGGAATAAAGTAGGGGAAAGTTGATGCTTTATTCAATTAACTCGAACCTAGTTAATTAATCAACAATTATTCTACTCAACTAAGGTCTAATTAAATGGTTAATGAATCGGATCAACCCTTGGGTTAACTAGATCAAAGTAAACCGGACTCTGAGCAAAGCAAAGTGTTTTTAAGTGTGTTAGTCGACCGATGTTGTAATCTAAATTAGTTTTTAGTACATTTTGGGATGCTTCCAAGGGACGTAGGCCGACGTGCAAGTGTAGCGGTTGAACATGACTTCGATTTAAAAAGAATAATTCAAGCAAATTTTAAATATGTGTATAAACTGAGGCTTAAAATTTTAAGTTTTTCAAAAATATATACGTATATAGGAGCCTATAACTTTATTTTTTTAAGAAAATAAACATCTAAATGAACCTGTAATCTTTTGAAAACTATTTTAACTCATCATAAAATATATTTTTACTAATTTTTTTTAAGCGTGATATATTACAAAGAAGTTTGTGGTCATCACTATATGATCATCTCGCAACACATGCTGATATTTTAGTCCCTTATAGAAGTTTTAATATTTAAGTTTGGCATGAGTGGAACTTTACTAAACTTCTTAAAGGTGTCCTTCCAGAAGAATACAATGTGTCAATGTTCATAGGTACAACTCATATTTAGACAATGAGATGCATAAGACTAATTTGGAGAGGGATTGTGAAAGAGACTCGGTGATTCTAGTAATAAGCGACTCGATTTTCCTCAGCGAACTCAATCTCATGGTGAAAACTCGCTGGTATCCTTGGTACTTCGGGAACCAGGTAGGACGAGCAGAAGTATCTAAAGGGCTTACCTTTGTGACGGTAAAAGGAGGGGACCACGACCCGAGGTCCCATTGTTCCAACCACAGAGTGCGCTTATTCTTTTAAGATCGTCCTTTGTTGGAAAAGAGCTCCCAAGATCTTATTAGTGACTAGTTCGATTGGTGTAATAAGAGACCTTTCAAAGGAATTGCGTTTCATGACGAGTTTGATCAGTTTCAATATTGGGGAGAAAACTTATTTACAGGTTATTATTCTTCACCCGTCGGGATTATGAACCACAGGTACAAAAACCTCTTATAAAAAGAAAAAGAAAAAAAATCTTACTAATGTGTTCTTTTTTCCATTTTCCATTTTTTTAGTCCGTGTCATGCATAGAAAAAATCGTTGATATATATATATATATATATATATATTTTCTTATAGTTTATTTATAATAGAAAATATAAATTTATTGTAAGAAAATTGATTTATTATAGATATAGTTGTACCTTTAAATTGTTTATATGAAACGGTGGATGAAGATACAAATAAAACATTTGGTGCTGATGAAAAAAAAGAAGAGAATTTGTGAAGAGGAGATACTTAGTCGATGATTTTATTATATGGACGTTAAATTGAAAGCGTATTGATATTTATAGGAGGATGAATTTGATAATGTATATATTTTTTTATTAATTGAATAATTGAAGAATTAATTTTTTTATGAGTGGTAATTTCATAGATTAAAAAGATTTGACGAAAATTTGTTTTAGAAATGATATTTTGGATTCATTTACGAATAATAGCTAACACAGTAATTTAAAATAAAAATACAGTTTCTAGTTTTATGAAAATATTAATTAAATAATAGTTGGTGTTTGAAGGATAGACTAAGATTAATATCATAAGAGTGTTTGACTAGTGAAATAACTTTTTGAGGAAGTGAAGAGATTAAATTAAAAATATTAAAAATCTGTAAACTTGTCACGTCAACAATAATGTTTATCTTTTAATATCTAATGTTTATCTTTTAATATATTGATAATTCATTAGCAAAGATGACTATAGGATTTCGAAGTATTCTTGTATTACAAGAAAATACATTCTTACAAGGAGGAGACTTTTGATATTCTGATCACGAGTCATTGATAATTCATTTTTTGTCGTCAAGTCTTTGATAATTCAGCAAAGGCGGCCTTTGGTGATAGACTAACAATTAACCTTTTCTTATATACTCTTATATTATATTTATTGACCAATTAGAACACAAGAAAATTAGTCACCAAGTTATGCTTTGAGAAATTAGAACAAGAGAAGCATCAAATTCAATATTGTATCAAGACAAGATGTGTGGGTACCACGAATAAAAATATAATATATATATATATATATATATATATGCATGTATTAAATTTTTGAGAGTATTGTCAAACTGCCATTATAAAAACTCAATCTTCAGAATTTGCCACACAAAATTTGTGGATAGTTACTGTTAAATCAAAAATAGTTACTGTTCAATCAAAATCCATTGTTGATGACTTTTTTTTTTTTTATCATTTTAACACTGAGCAGAAATTTTTTTATGGATAAGACACATTATGTATTTATTTACGTAAATAGAAATAAAAACTCAAACATAAAACATAAATCATAAATTACAAATAAAAAATCCAAACATGAAAACTAAATTTTAAATTACAAATAGAAAACTAAACATTAAATTCTAAATATAAAACTCAATATATTATCTAATGTTATGTGAATAAAACATATTGCATGAATTTGTGCACGAAAATTTATGAAAAAAATATAAAATGAAAGGTAAAAATAGTCATTTCACAAAATTTGGAGTGGCAAATTTCAAACTAAAATTGGGAAAAGCAAATTTCGAATGCCATTTCACTTTTAATGGGGGTTTTTTAATTAACTCTAAATATTTTAGGGGCCATTAATTTACAAAAAATATTTCATATATAGGTCCATTGGTAATGGCATGGCAAAGTGTAGTAAAGGTGGGGGGGTGTTTGAATCTTTTGATAAGAAAATTATTTATTTTTCAAATAGAATGTCACATCAATTAATGGACCAGTTTATTTCTTTTGATTGGAGCCATGAAGAGCTGGGCTCTTATACTACGTAAAAGTATCAAGGCCAAATTTTAAAGATGTGTTTGGATTTATGTCTTTATATACGAAAGTATAATATAAAGTGTGGCAATTTACACAAAAAGATAGAATTGAGGTAACGAAAGAATTGTCCCCATATTAGAGTAATTCTACACAAAGATGGAATATTGGACCCGAAAAGTTTGTGTGCTCTTCTTTAATTTTTTTAATTGTGATATTATATCTCTTTCTATTTTGGCTTAGGCCATGTAATTGGTATTAGTCTTGTTGAAAAATCCAACGCTGGATCGGGTGATGTCAACGTTAGCAGCACCATACTTAGCTAGTAGCTTTGTTGTTGAAGTTTTTGTTAAAGGAATAGTGTAGTCATCGACTTTTTTAATTTTGATATTTTCGCTATCGATGGAATCCCAAAAATACTTATTATCGATACATTAAAGTTTAAACAGTATAAATAGATTTAAAAAAATGTAAATAAATGTGAAATCTGTGTCTGCGCAGGTGCTCGTCTACTATTTTACAAAACAAACGAAATTTTTTTTCTTTCACAAGTCAACAACCAACGAAATCTATGATATGAAGCTTCAAAATGTTACGCGATCGTTTTCAAAAGAGAGGGGTCCATATTGTGTAATTAATGACTCAGCAAAACACGTACAAAACGTCCAAAACCCCATCCATACATCCTTATACCTTTCTTAATTCTTACACATGCATATATGTCTAATATTTCTTTTTCTTTTTTTTTGTTAAAGTACATAATAAAAATGCATGCATATATCTTTATATATATGTATATTTATTAGTGATACCAACACATCCTTCTCCATTCCAACCCACTGAAGAAAAAGCAGAGACTAGTGAAAGAGTGAAAGAAAGAGAAATGGCTAGAACCCACTTAATCTTTCTTCTACTAGTGCTCTCATCATCGACATCATCATTATCATCATCATCTTCTTCATCATCATTATCATCATTAAGAGAGCAAGAGGAGGATAGGATCAAGGCACTTCCAGGTCAACCAAAAGTCGGATTCTCACAGTTTTCAGGTTATGTCTCAGTAAACGAGTCACACGGTCGATCGCTCTTCTACTGGCTCACTGAGGCATCTTCTTCGCCTCACACCAAACCACTTCTTCTTTGGCTCAATGGAGGTTAGCTTCTTTTGTCTCCCCACTTCCACTCAGATATAAAAAAATGTGCATCTCTAGATCTTGTGTATCTTCATAATCTCATTTCATTTTACTTGGTCTTATATATTTAATAGCTTGTTTGTGTGGGCTTAATTGTGTTATAGTTTTATTTTAATTTTAGGTTTACATGTAAATTATTATACTTGTCTTCGGAAACCCCAAAATTTTAGTGTGTTTTCTAATAATCAAATACCATTTCAAATTTTATAAATGAACACAGATGAAAAAAGAAATCTGATTTGAGTTGTGTACGACTTTTATACAATTTACAAAAGTTGATAAATTTAAATTTAGACTTTTGTACGACTTTGTTCTTACTCCGCTTTAAGTTACTTACTGCTTTACCGGTAACTTATGGAACAGTATATCACTGAGCGTTATCAGTAAAGATTTACCTACCGATCACACCGATATGACCAAACACAATGATTCGAAAAAATAAATTAAACAATATTTCTGTATTTAGCGAAAAAACATTTGTAAAACAAAAAAGGTGAAATCCACTAACATTACCTTTTGTACTTTTAACGTTTCAAGCCAACAAAGCGTACCACGAGTTTCCTATTATGTTATCTTAAAAACTTTAATCATTATTTTAGCTGTCAATAAAACAAATTATAATTAGTGTCCACCAAAATAACATCAACAACCCATTATGACTCTCATAAATGAAACATGCGGCTCTTTTCTCATCATCATTTTTTTCTTCTTCTTCTTTTTGATATATGGATTATTAGGGATTTGACTTGCTTTATGCAGATTTAATCAGATTAAAAAATTACGTTAAAGATTATTTTGTATTTTAAAAAGTTCAATCAAATTCTATAATCATGTTCAATCCTTAACCAACTTATCGCGTTGTGATAATTTAAATAAATTTGAAGTAAATGTATTTAGATAATGGAAAAATTTTAAGTGTAAAATGTAAACTATTTATATTTTACATAATATTTTGAATACATGTTGAGTTAAAAATAATGTTATGATTTGTTGATTACTAATCAGATACAAAAAGAAAAGAAAAAAAAAGTAAATGAGATATGTTGTTGGCTATTATTTAAGTAAAAATGAAGAGTAAGAATGGACAAACCAATTTGGGGTTCAATTATTTTTGGTTTCTTCTGGTTTTGCTCTTTTGGATTTATAGATCTTGAAACTATATTATAAAAATTTGTAGTATCAGTTTGGTTTTAGTTATTTTTATATAAATAATGTGTACTAATATAATATAATAAAACTTTAATATAATTTCCCTTTTAAAAATATCTGATAACTCTTTTTAAAACTCGTAGTATCTCGATATTATAATATCATATACTTATGTCATGATTTAGTTGTGGCGGAGATCACAACAATTTAAAATTTAAAATTCACTGATACAATTTTTTATTAGTTATGTTTCAGTTTTAATTTTAATTTTATAAATAACATAAATGTACTAATATAATATAGTAAATCTTTAATATAACGACGCCTTTTAAAATGACCAAACACAATGATTTGAAAAAATAAATTAGACAATATTTTTTTATTTAGCGGATAAAACATTTGTAAAAAAAGGTGAAATCCACTAACATTGCTTTTTGTAATTTTAACGTTTCAAGCCAACGAAGCGTACCACGAGTTTCATATTATGTCATCTTAAAAACTTTTAATCATTATTTTAGCGGTCAATAAAACAATTATAATTAGTGTCCACCAAAATAACATCAACAACCCATTATGGCTCTCAGAAATGAAACATGCGGCTCTTTTCTCGTCATCATTTTTTTTTCTTCTTCTTTTTGATATATGGATTCTTCGAAACAATTAATATTATAATATCTCCAAGATTTGCGGAGTTCGCCCTCTTGCCACCGCTTCAAGTCTTCGGTCTTCCACATTTCATTTCCCAGCGTGCATTTTAGCAAAATTCCCCCATTCCTCACTAAAATATGCCTAGTTAAAGGATGAACTGGAATATATTATACATAGTTATAAAGTATGATATACGTATGGCAAAAACACCATATAAACATATATACAATCGTCTATGTGGATATTATACGGTGCATATCTTTTTTGAAGAGAGTATTACGAAAACATGTATTTTGACAAAAGAATGTTCTAAATTAGGTATTTTGGATTTATGTCTTCTTATTGTAGCAAAAAAAAAGTGAAAAATTGGATAAATATAAAATACAATTTTGTCCATAAAACCACATATAACACATAAAGATTGTGTTAATTTTTTTCATATGAAACTACACATGTTTTGTTTTATTTACAATTAAAAAAGAGAACGTCAAACCGTAGTTAAAAATGGTGTACATAAACCGAACTAACAACACATAGAACAAACATTTTTTCTAGAAAAAAGCATGGATAAAATGCATAGTTGATAAAAAAAGAAATGAAATAGTAGATAAATTAACAATCAACAGTTTATTTATAAAATACAATGGACTAAAAAAACTTTTAAATTTTAAAATTTAATAATGATTTAAGTTTTAATTACCTTTTGAGAAGATAATAATTTAAACAAAAGAACACTAAATTCTAGTCATGGACTACTGAATCCAAATCTAATCGTACAAGTAACTCATCCACAAAAAAATATAATAAAAAGAAAATAAAACCTAAATCATAAATAAAGAATTCAAACATAATATTTTACCTACCTAATAAGATAGCAATAGTGTGAACGAGATAGCTCATAACCTTAATTAACGATTGCTAAACCCAAACCGTATAATTTACAAAAAAAATCCATATAAGACATCTAAACTAGGAAATACATAAACTCATAATATAAAACTAAAAAAAAATCAAACTTAAAAAAAATAAATTAATTTACTGTAAATAATTTTAAATTTAAACATTTATATGAAAACATATTTACGTAATTATGATACACACTTATCAACTAACTACTCTGAACTCTCATAGACAAACACCTAATAAATATATCGTCTATGAAATGTATGGCTAAAATATGAATTTACTACATAACGGGCAAATTCATCTTTTTAACATGCAAAATTGCCGAATTTAGAATATGCAATTGCCGAATCTTTTTAACAGTGAAGTGCCTGATTTGGAAGGGCTTTTCCAATTTAATGCCTTATTGTAGTTATCTCTTTTTTGAAATTGAAAAACAAAGTGATGGAGAACATAGAAACTTGGGTGAGCGAGAAAGGGTTGCTGAGTGTTGAAGTAGCCAATTATTTCTGTTTCATGCATGATAGTTATTTAAGTTTTGTTCCCACTGATTATAAATTAAAACCTTAAAATAAATAAAATCAAATCGTAGGACCGGGCTGCTCGTCGATTGCTTACGGAGCTTCGGAGGAAATTGGACCGTTTCGGATCAATAAAACCGGTTCCAATCTCTATCTCAACAAGTTTACTTGGAACACAGGTCAATTATGTTTCTTTTATCTTGTTTTTTTTTTCTTTCTCGAATCACATCGTTGAACAACATTACTTAAGTACTTTTGAAAATGTCATTTGCAATAAATAGAAGCAAACATTTTGTTTCTGGAATCGCCGGCTGGAGTTGGATTTTCGTATACTAACACAAGCTCCGATCTTAAGGATTCGGGGGACGAACGGACTGGTCAGCTTCTTTAAATTTATTTGTTTTGAAAAATTAAGTAAACGGTAATAAGTGGATTCCTAAGTTGAATAGAAAATGGATCGACGTAAATATTTTATTATATTGTCAAAAAATAAAGAAATTATTATATATGAATTTATCATTCATTTAACTCTTACGGGACATATGATTTTTTCATGTAACATGTTATTTTTGTTTCGACGTATCAAATATACTCCCAACAAAACTAAAACATAAATAAGATGCCTACATAGTTAGAACTTAGAAATAACATGTTATGGAAAATAATTATTTGCACCGGACGTAAAAAAAGTGAAAGGTAAAATCATCCACACCTGTCCAAAAATATAACCAACAATATTTTTCTAGCCCCATTGCTATTTTTTAAAATACCACTCAACCTTTTGCCACTAAAAATAAACAAATACTTTTGTGTACATTATTAATTCCGATTATTGAATTTTTTTTTATTCTGCAGCTCAGGAAAATTTGATATTTTTAATTAAATGGATGTCAAGATTTCCTCAATACCAATATAGAGATTTCTACATTGCTGGTGAAAGCTACGCCGGTATGTCACATCACCATATACACATTCTTGGAGCAATTCAGAATTGATTTGCTTTAATTGTTCTTAGTTAAGTCATTGTTTAGACTATAGACTTATATGATTAATTTGATTATATCTAATATCTTATAGGCCATTATGTTCCTCAGCTTGCCAAAAAGATCTATCACTACAATAAAGCTTTCAACAACACACCCATCATTAATCTCAAAGGATTCATGGTAAAATTAAGGTTCTATCTATTACATTTCCAAAAAACCTTTACTCCAAATTTGTAATAACAGAACAAGAAAACAGTTTCACATCCATCCTTAACGCTGCATATACTTTTACACAGGTTGGAAATGGAGATATGGATACGCATTACGACAGATTAGGAGCTGTTATGTATGCGTGGTCACACGCAATGATCTCAGACAGATCTTACAAGTCTATCCTCAAACACTGCAGCTTCACGACGGGTAAAAGCTCGAAGGCGTGTAATTCAGCACTCTACTTGGGTTTGGTTGTTGAGTTTGGCCAAGTCAATGGGTATAGTATCTACTCACCTTCATGTGTACCACAAACAAACCAGACTAAGTTCCTTCATGGACGGATTTTGGCTGAGGACGACCCTTGTACAGTGAACTACGCGGAAATATATTATAACCGTCCTGATGTGCAACGAGCTATGCACGCTAATGTTACCTCCATTCCTTATAAATGGACCGCTTGCAATGAAGATTTGTTTATGAACTGGGGAGATTCCGAGTATTCGATGTTGCCGATATACAAAGAACTCATTGCTGCTGGTCTTAGGATCTGGGTCTTTAGGTAAACCATGAATATAGCTTCAAGTAAAGTACATATTTGTGTTCTTTAATACATTTTGTGGATGCAGTGGCGATACTGACGCGGTGGTTCCAGTGACTGGTACTCGACTTGCGCTCAACAAACTCAATCTTCCGGTTAAAACTCGCTGGTACCCTTGGTACTCCGGGAACCAGGTAATTTTAGCCACATTTATAAATTTATACTTCTTATGCAGAGCCCGTGGTTTTACATGGTGGTGGTGATAGGTTGGAGGATGGACAGAAGTATACAAAGGGCTTACCTTTGCGACAGTAAGAGGAGCGGGCCACGAAGTGCCGGTATTGCAACCGGAGCGTGCTCTCATTCTTTTAAGATCGTTCTTGGCCGACAAAGAGCTTCCAAGATCTTATTAGTTGCACACAGAAGAGAGAAGACTCCCTGCGAAACCCGAGTAAACTCAGTGTTTTCTTTTCCTATTTTATCTGTTTAAAATCAATTTCGTGTATTCGACGAAAATATTTCAATAGAATAAGGATTGTGTTGGTATAAGATTGCAAAATGACGAAAGTTTATATCCGATTCCATAAGAGTAAAGTACAAATCTCTTTGCTTCTTCTGCCTGACTGATATACAAAAAAAGCTGACCTCTCATATCTGAAAGTCGAGTGAGACAACAAAAACAGTCTTTTGACTTCAGTCCTTCGCTGAGACCTGGTGGCATACCTAAGCTCTGCGCAAGGTCGCTCATTCTTTCTTTCATAGCCTGTAAAATTCACAAAGATAAATTAGAAGAGCTGAAGAGAAACAAATAATTTAGTTAAATGGTCTGTGATTGCTTTACCACAACGCTCTTTGCGTGTGCGTCCTTGTATGCTTCTGTGACAAGTTGTGATAGTTTCTGCCGAAGGGAAAAAACACACACAACATAAGTAACCATTCTGATTAACACAGTAGAAACAAATGAAATAGCTTTGATTGTTCTATAACAAGGTAAGTATGGTTTACTCACTTCTGAACCTAATTCCATTGCTGCCTCAGTTATATCAGTACGGATTGGTTGCTGGTTACCTGATAATGAAACCTGATACGAATTCAAAATGGTTTCAGGTCATCCGAATTTGTAACGGAAACAACAAAGATTAAACTAAGTTTTGTGAATATCAGCCAATACAGTTCCTATACATCCATCAAGGGTCAAAAAGTGGAGGACGAAGTATGTTTTAAGGAAACAGAATCGACGATGACGAGTTCTTGATAGACTAATAGTTAACTTATTGTTATAAAATCAGTTCTAGACTTACATTATGTGCACTGATTGATCTATTTAGAACAAAACAAGATCTACAACTGACCTTGACAAGCTCGCCTTGTCAATAACCATCAAACTCTGCGCTGCAAAATTGAAACAAGAGCAGCATGAAACTCAATACACATAGAAGAAACTTGAAATTTATTGTAAATGCGACTTACACAGCTAACTCTTTTTGCACACGTACAGCTTCCACTTGAACAACCATTTGAGCTTTCTTCACAGTTTCATACATATTCTGCATATTACCAAATATTCCTGCCTAGGAAACATCACAAGAAGAAACATAAACTCATCTAAGTTCCAAAAGCCGGATTTTGCAACTAACACTTGTCATATTCTAAACATATGTACCTTTGATTGTCCATCTATTATCTTTGTTTCCACCTCCGAATAAACCATTCACACGAAGAGACTTGTAGCCATTTTTAGACTTTTGCTGATTTAGCCATCTCCTATTGCTACTACCTTTCTGTGAATTCAACTTCACATTTCCTGAAATTGAATCAAGAATATTCCTAATTCCCCCCCCCCCCTCCCAAAGAATCAAATTGGCAATCTACAAAATACTCGGAGATACTGAAACGATAAAGCAGCAATAAGTGAAGATAAAAAATTACACTCAAAATCCAATGTTACGAACCTAAATCGAGAGAGATAGAAGTAAGGATTAAGAGAAGACTGACCATGGGAGAAAGGAGATAGCAAAGATCTGGTGAAATCGGTGGTTGTAGCCACCGACGCCATGGTTCTACGAGAAGATAGATAACAGAGAAGTGCTACTGAGTTTCGACAAGATAAAACCGGAAGCTCAATTTTTTCCGGTCTTTCTTTTTCGTAGCTTCTGTGTTGTTTGTAGCTCTAAACCAATGATTTAGTGCCACGTCAGTGAACTCTTTTAGCTTGAGTAAAATTTTGCCGATCGGGTGCCAATGTTGATCAAAATTTTGGATTGCAAGGTGTATGCGTATAGGATTAAAATTTGTAGATTAGTGGGTAATCCGCAAATATATTTTTTTTTAATATTTATTTTGTGGGTTTGACGGATTGGTGGGTTGTAGATACGAGTTAGCAGGTTAGCGGATTGAAAATCTTTAACAAAAAAATATACAGGTTAGCAGATTATTGGGTAGTATGTTACTTGCAAGTCTTGCAGATTTTGGGCGGGGTAGATACAGATCAATAGTTTATAACGCATGAATTAAGCGGTTTCAAATTTTGCGGGTAAATTTTTAACTAACCTGTAAATTGACCTGTTTGACAGTCCTAATGCTTAGTGATCTATCAAACTATGATTTATTTATCAATTTCAAAATTGAAGTGACTGAAAATGCCATGGAAAATTCAACTTTAGTTGATCCGTTTAAATATATGCGGATCCCCGATTTAATTTCTATATCTTTTTTATTCCAAATTTTGTTTTATATGAGATTATACCTCTCATGGTATAATTGATAATATAACCTCATTTATAATTGACAGTACAAATTATACTATCAATTATACCAATCACAAAAATGGCATTCTTAGTTGTAGTTTTTCAAAGTCGGAAGACACTAACATATAAATATAAATTTACCATAAATGTTAGATTTTTTGATGATTTTCATAATAATAAAAGAAAATTACACTAACCTAAATTGTGAGACTCTAAAACATACAATTAGGAGTTGGAGACTACAAAATTTCATCAAGACATCTCTAACAGTGACTGACAATCCGCTAATCTATTGTTATCTAATTATTTTTTATTGATGACTATAATGTAATTGGGTTAAGTTATATAATTTTGAATCGTTGATATATGAGAGATCAATTTGATGTTTATCTTTTAACAATCATAAATTGTTTTAGTAAATATAAACTTTTATCCTAACCTTTGAATTTGTTATCTTCCATTTATACCTTTTTGCATTTTTTAAGAAATATACAATTATATATTAAAATTGATATGTATCAATGTTTATTTTGATTGGTCTTTTAAATTGAATATTTTATATGATGTGTTACTTTTTTCAAGCATAAAAATGTTAATGTGTCAACTATGGAGGACATATATTTGATGTGTTTTAATATTAAATTTTGATTGGAAATTCAAAATAGTGATTTTAAATGGTGTAGTGGATCGACTTCTTATAATATGAAAATGCTTATGTGTCGTAATAGAGAGATTTTATTTTATTTTTATTGTATTGAGTAACTAATTTCGTATTCATCGGTTGACTAAACAAAAAAAAGAATTGTAGAAAAATACTATAGATTTTCAATTCTAACCAGCTATCCAATTAAACTGGTTTCTTTATTCTTGTACCCAATCTCTTCAGATATGAATTAAAGAAGATATTGTCGCTATTCAACAAAGTCCAAACAAAGGCTAAACCAAAAGTCATCGGATCGATAAGTTTCAAACGTTTTTTTATCGATTATAATTAAAAAAAATTCTTAAAATTTTTTTTACGAAAATAATTGGTCCAATTTTTTCCAGTCTCTTTTTGTTTCTGAATTACTTTTTTGTTTACCATGTTAAAAAAATCATAATATTTTTCAGTTATCTAAAATATAATAACAAAATCATTAAAACGGTTACCTAAAGTGCTCATGTGTCATGGTTGTTTCTAGTGAATAGTGACACATCTTTCTTTCGGAACAAGTAAGTGTTAATAAGTTGAAACGACATTAAAACTGAAAGTAAATTGTCTATTAATATTTAAATTACTTTGTTTGAATCAATGGTTCTTTTTATAAACAGATCGTGAAAATCTCAAACATTACAAGATTACGAAACGATATCAGATTACAAAAAAATCCAACTGATGAAACTCTTTACTATATAGTACTGAACTACAGTAACGAAGATAGCTTTGAAGTCTCTTGATCCTTTTTCTAACAGCAAAATCTTGGAATTGGCACGTGTCTTGGCGACGGAGCAGCACCTTTTGTGACTGAACCAGAAAACAGTTCTCGCTCTTGATTATGAGACGGCACAGTCTTGATCGTTGTCGGAGCTTTAACCGGCTTCTCTTGAACCTCCGGTTTAGATTGAGATGGTTTTGAAAGTTTAAAAGGAATTTTTTGTGGGTAACAAAACTTCTTATGAACCTTTTGATGAACAAGTAAAACGGAGTTACGAGAGTAAAAGTGAAACCCAATTCCGTGTTTTGTAAGAAACGGAACGGCATGGACATCTCTGACTAGGTAATGGTGTGTTAACGTAAACGACATCTTCAAGAGATGTTTTATGATCGATCAGAGAATTGTAGACTCTTAGATGAATTCTTGAGAGCTTAATCGAGTGATTGTGAAGAATAATGAGAGGCTTGCACGTTATTTATAGTGTTTGAGTTCTTTTTACTTGGAATCCAATTAAGAAAAAAATTACAAATAAGGAAATAGTATGTACTTTTTCCTTCTTTTTTTTAACATTTTAACTTACGGATAGGACTGCGTTTATTGCTTTTTCCTTAATTTATTCTACCTGAATTATGTTATCCTCTACGAAATAGAAAAGGTTTGGTATCTTATAAATTCAATACCAAAAAGTGAAAACAACAAACTTCGAAAATATTTTTCTACTATATACATTACAAACGACAACACTAGTTTATTTAATACATTTATTTCACCGTATTTGTGTGTTGTGTCTGCACATTCTTATCATATTATTTGAAAATAAATTTTCAAGAAACGATCAATAATAATTGTTCAACGCTTTTCTAGTATTAGCCTAAATATGGAAAAATATTGTGGATAGACAAGTTAATAGTTTCTTTGACATTAGGTAACATTTTAACAAGTTATAAGTTTTAAAGATAATATTTTAGGAAACTGGCTAGTTGAAAAAATTCTTATATAGACGATGCTATAATTTAAGAAAACAAATAATTGTTATTCTAAAAAAAAATCTTTATTTTCTACCATGTTCTCATGTTATTTAATTGTTTTTTCTCTGCAAAATCATAAAATAAATTAAATAAAAAACAACAAACCAAACCAAACCTAAAATAATTAAAACCGAACCGAACCAAAATGCATGATATTTATAGGAATTTAGTTTTTATAAAATCAATATATAAATCGTAAATCGAAAAAAACTAAACCCATATAAAACTGAATTAAATAAGATTTTATATGATTTCAGCTTTTTATAAGATAGATAAACATAAAACCAAAAAAAACAAACTGTAACAAAGCCATAATTAAATTATAATCAAACCGTAAATTGGAATGTCCACACCCAACAGCAAATGCTTACTTACCATTGTTGGAAACAGTTCGAAATCGAATTAACACATGGACAGCACAATACTTATCAACTGCGAGAAGGCTCCGATTAATTAACTCTAATCTTATGAGCATTGTGAACTTCTGACTCGTGGCATTTTGACTTCCCCGACCTTGTATTCATGAGGTAGAAAATTGTGCTCAGCGTTCCTTTGGTCATGGCCGGAATTGAATTAAAAAAAAACTAAGATGGTTTGGGAAGATATGTGTAAACCTAAACAAGAAGGAGGAATCAACATTAGACTTCTAAAGGAAGTCAATACCGTTTATTGCCTCAAGCTAATTTGGAGAGTCATCTCTTCTAAGCTGTCATTCTGGGTACAATGGATTCAAAACTATTTGATTCGAAAGCAATCATTCTGGTAAATTCGAGAGAATACAACCACGAGATCATGGATGTGGAAATGTTTTTTAAAGTATCGACCTCTTGCAAGGAAGTTTCATAAGGTAGATGTTAAAAATGACGAGGACACTTCTTTCTTATTCGATGTGTGGCCGGACCAAGGCTATTTTATGGAGAAGCTTGGACCAAGAGGTGTAGTTGATATGGACATTCCAACACACACCTCAGTGGCATTAGCCTGGAAAATTCAAAGACGAAGACACCACGTGAATGAAATTCTGCGTCAGATTGAGGAGTTGATAAAAAAAATAGAGAAACAAATCAGTGGCTGCAACGCATATTCATATGTGGCGTTTTAAAGAGGATCGATTTAAGCAAGACTTTAAATCAAAGAACACTTGGTTACTTACTCGTGAAGCTAACAACTGCAATCGATTGGCATAAAAGGATTTGGTTCACGCACTCCACTCCAAAATTCTTACTGTTTGCGTGGTTAGCAATTCACAATCGATTAAAAGCCGGGAGATCATATGTCGAATTGGAACATTGAGGCTAACACAACATGAATCTTTGGTGGTGATTAGGGATGTTAAATAGGGTTTTAAAACCCGGCCTTGCATAAAACCTTTGAAGCTCGGCCCTGTTTAAGTCCTAACCTTATATGAACCCTGTATATTTTCTAAAACCCTAAACCCTATACAAACCCTATATAAACCATGTATAAACCAAACAATTTAATTTGTTTCATGCTTATTAGACCATGTATTATTAACTTTATTTCATGATTTTTCGCCAAAAACAAAATTTCACGATTTTGACAAAAAATATAAATCCGAGATTTTACAGTTTTGGCAGAAAAATGTTATTTCCTTGATTTTGCGGTTTTGGCGGGAAAACATAGATCCGAGATTTTTACGGTTTTGGCGGAAAAATGTTATTCTGTGATTTTGCGGTTTTTGGTGGGAAAATATTATTCTGTGATTTGCGGAAAAATGTTATTCTGTGATTTTACGGTTTTTGGCGGGAAAATATTATTCCGTGATTTGCAGTTTTGGCGGAAAAATGTTATTTCATGATTTTGCGGTTTTGGCCGGAAAACATAAATCCAAGATTTTGCGGTTTTGGTGGAAAAACGTTATTCCGTGATTTTTGCGGTTGTGATGGAAAAATATTATTCCGTGATTTTTGCGGTTTTGACGAAAAAATATTATTCTGTGATTTTGCGATTTTGGCGAGAAAACGTAGATCTGAGATTTTGCGGTTTTGGCAGAAAAACATTATTCCGTGATTTTTGCGGTTTTGGTGGAAAATGTTATTCTGTGATTTTACGGTTTTTGGCGGAAAAATGTTATTCCGTAATTTTGCGGTTTTGGAAGGAAAATATAAATCCAAGATTTTACGGTTTTGGCAGGAAAATGTTATTCCGTGATTTCGCGGTTTCGGCAAGAAAACGTAGGTCCGAGATTTTATGCTTTTGACAGAAAAGTAAATCCGAGATTCTGCGATTTTGGCAGAAAAACGTAGATCCAAAATTTTGTAGTTTTGGCGGAAAACGTTATTCCGTGATTTTTTCAGTTTTGGCGGAAAAACGTTATTACATGATTTTGTGGTTTCTTACAAGAAAACATAGATCTGATATTTTTACGGTTTTGGCAGAAAAATATTATTTCGGGATTTTGTTGTTTTTGGCAAGAAAACATAGAACCGAGATTTTACGCTTTTGACAGAAAAATATAAATCCGAGATTTTGCGGTATTGCTTAAAGAAAAAAATAACGGCGTGGTTAAAGGTTGAAAAAAGATGAGGGCCAACCATGTTAAACCCTAACCCTTCAAAACCCAATCCTAAATGAACCCTAAAATATCAAATACAAAAAATAAGGGTTTAGAGTCACCATAAATTAAAAAGATTAGAGCCAACCTTGAAAATCTAAACCCTTATTAACATCCCTAGTGGTGATCCAAGGGGGACACGACACCATTTGTTTTTCTCCTGTGGATATACAGCCGAGGTATAGGGAAGATTAGTAAAAGAACTACTAAAGAATCGATCCGATTAAAAAAACGTTTGAAATTTATCGATCCGATGATTTTGGTTTAGCCTTTGTTTGGACTTTGTTGAATAGCGACAATATCTTCTTTAGCGGCTTAGAATTGAAAATCTATAGTATTTTTCTACAATTATTTTTTTGTTTAGTCAACCAATGAATACGAAATTTAGTTACTCAATACAATAAAAACAAATAAAATTTCTCTATTACGACACATAAGCATTTTCGTATTATAAGAAGTCGATACATCATTTAAAATCATTATTTTGAATTTTAAATCAAAATTTAATATTAAAAATCATCAAAAATTATGTCTCCATAGTTGACACATTAACATTTTTATGCTTGAAAAAAGTAACACATCATTTAAAATATTTAATTTAAAAGACCAATCAAAATTAAATATTGATACACATCAATCTTCTAATTGGATCATCATTTTCTAACTAAGTTTAGTTTTTATAAAACCGATATATAAATCGTAAATTGAAAAAACTGAACGCATATCAAACTGAATTAAATATAATTTTAATTTTGGTAATACAGATAAACATAAACCAAAAAAAGCGAAATGTAACCAAACTATAATTAAAGTATAATCAAACAGTAAACCGAAATGTCCACACCGAACTAGCTGCAATAATATAGCTATTTTGAGTAAGAAATCTGAATAAATATAATAGTGTGCAAAGCGTCCCAAAACTACGGTGAGTCCACCAATAAAAACACGCCATACGTCAAAATAATACAACGGTGAAGATCTCGCGGTACACTCTGTATCTTTATTATTTGATTCACGTTCGCTGGACCCCAACTACTAACCTATATTGATGGTTTGTTTGTTTCGTGAAGTTTCTTTCTTCTTCTTCTTCTTCAAGTCGTCAAGCTTATCTCATCCTTCTCTCTCTGTGAATTAATGGCGAGTAGTTGCGAGCTTTGCTGCGAGATCTTCATCGCGATCCTTCTTCCTCCTGTTGGAGTTTGCCTTAGACATGGCTGTTGCACTGTAAGTTCAACTATTTCTCTCTAGATCTCTCTCAAATTCATCGGATTAAGAATTTCAGATCTCAATTTCATCTGTAAAATTATATTACAAAAGTTGAGATTGATTTAATTACGATAATTGCGTTCCGGTTTACGCGAACCGATCAGTAAGCTGTTTGATGAGAAAAACTACTAAAAATAAAATTTTGGTGGTTTCCTAAAAAGAAACACTATTGAAGGGACTAGAAAAAAAACATTTGATCGGTAGATGATTGATTCTTGTTTAATTTGTAGGTTGAGTTCTTCATTTGTTTGGTTCTCACTTGCTTAGGCTATCTCCCGGGAATAATATACGCAATTTACGCTATTTTGTTCCTGCACCGTGATGAGTACTTTGATGAATACAGACGACCAATCTACTATGTTGCTTAACCTCGTTATTTATTGTTCTTGAGCAACATTTATATTGTTCTTTAAAGTGTGATTCCTTGTATCTTATAACATGGAGCTATATACATTTTTTTAATAAATGGAAAAAATGATATTGCGGTTTAAATTTGGTATATGTACTTTGATCAATGCAGAACCCCCAATGTTTTATGCTTGCTTGATTGAAACTATTTTTTCGACTAACTTTTGGTGTTTTATTGGTCTTGGGAACATATAATAATGATCTTGTTATGAACTATTTTATATGGTTTTTTTTTACTTCAATTATAACCATATCACAACCATATGAATGTTTTTTCTTCTAATCTGCTCTTAAACTTTTTGTTTCCTTTCAAACGGCATAAAACAATATAAAATGATATTTTAATTATTATCAAACTTTAGCAACCACAATCGCCTACAAATATATAATATTTACATTTGATTATGAAAAATTAATCAAGACCTATATAACATGGGACTCTTCCCGCTGAACATGTCATATTTTCTTCTGTTTTTATGGTTAACCAATAATAAGATAACAATCAATAAATGTATTTCTTTTTTTTCTCATCCTGAAATGTTCAAAACTCAAGACGAACGAAAAAAAATGTAACTAGAAAAAGTAAAACATAAATAGAGGTAACAAAACTCAACCAAATCTCCCAAGTAATATTTAACTCAAGAAAAATTGATTTGAACTACTCAAGAAAACGTTTTGAGACTTCACCGGCGAGAACCAATATACTTTTAGAGCAAACTCCGGCATGCCTCGACTTCCACAGCCTGCGAATCCAACACAGACTGACCTGACGGACTCTCGCTAACGCTCTTTATCACCGCATCAAGCATCGTTTTCCTGAACCACTCATCTTCCATCATCTTCATAACATCTCTGACCAGCTCGAAATCTAAGACTTTAGCTAAGACTAACTTCCCTAAGATATCTCCAAAGCTGTGTGGTGCTTTTGGCAGATCGATTGCGATGTCATCTAACATAGAACCATATAGTAAACAACCCGAGCCTAACTCTTTACATGTCAGAACACTCTTGGAGATCAGATGTTTGAAGAGTTTAGCAACTGGTTCAACGCACGGAGGGTTTTTCTCTAGACCGAGTGAGATGGTTTGGTTGACGAGCTCCGGATGGTAAGATGGAGATTTCAGTTCCTCAACGCATTGTAATGCCTCATCCAATAAGAGAACATTGAAATACTCCTCAAGAAGTGACTTTGTTTTCCTTCCGAGCTCTACTTCATTCAGGCTATTAGGCAGAGGAGCTGCTTGTGGCTGTGGCCGAGGCTGAGGAGACTGTGGCTTCTCAACAGTTGGAACGGGTTTAGGGGTTTGAGGAGCTGAGCTAGAACCATTACCTTTCAAAAGAGCGCTTGGCCTACTACCACCATTGAGAAGGCCTCCACTGCCCTGAGGAAGAAGCCTTGAGTTGACTGAGAATGACTTGTTAATAGCGGGAGGAGGTTGGACACGCGCACCAGGCTGCTGCATTGTTTGTCTATTGCCTCTGGGCATGGACCGGGTCCGTTGTATTTCCCAGCCACCTTCATCAATAGGCACCTTCCTAATTCCCGGCATGCCAGGCATCATTCCTCCAGTACCAGGACGGCCAAAGATGTTTCCAGAGCCAATACTGTCCGCACTTCGATTGTTGTTGCTGTTTCTCATACTTGCCATTGCACCCGGACGCAACCCAAGATTCTTCTGCCTCGGAATGAATTTCAGTGATTTTCTTGGCTTTCACCTACAGTAAGACAACACGTAAGCATGGATCAAAAACAGAATACTGGTATTAAAGATTTGAGACGAAAAAGATAAAATCCTACCTCTTCTCGCCTTGGTAGCCAATTGTTAGTTCGAAGATCAATAACACTTTGGACCAAAAACCTGAGACGCAGCTCTAGCTGAGGGTGCTTTGCTAGTTCATTCAACCGAAGGAAGTACATTTCATTTATACCTCGAGATCTTTGGTTCTCATAAAGTTGCTTCCCAACAGTTATAAAAATTTGGCAGAGAGCCTCTACATCTTCCTCTGGTGGGCAAGCTTTGCTGTCTGCTCCTAAAAGCTCCTGTGTTATGACATTTTAAGTTCAATAAACATAAACAAGGAAGCAATAATGTATATAGACCGTAACAAACAAGAAACATGGGTTATACATACTTGGATAATATGATGAACTATCTTCTCAGTCACCATCTTTTGCTTCAGAAGTTCTCCAATCAGACGGATATTTCCCAGTGTCCGACGCTTCGCCTGTTTCTCCTTATCCATTCGATCCATTTCTTGATCTGGACTGGTCATCTGTCTGATTTCTGTGTTTAATTCACGAGCACCCTCAAATGCTTCTTGACAAAAATTCAAAAGGATTCGTTTGAAAGTTATTTCTTTCCCACCGGGTTCTTCAGATGGAAACGAAGGGAGCTTGCTGTTAATATCAAAACACAGAAGAGCATACATCTCACAGAATGTAGGCTGCAGTACAGCATTCTCGAACATTAGCTGTATCACTCCCTGCAATCAAAGGTGTAAAGAACAAATCAATACCATAAAAAGAGAACTACAAAAACAGAAAACAAGAATTGAAACAAACCTTTAGAATATCAACAGAAGTGATGCCGGCGTCAATCAATTGACCTTTAAGAAGATCGTACTTCTCCGGGGTAAGCTTGTTCAGAATACTGCAGAGAATCATAGTTGTAACAAATCAGCTAGAAAATATACATCACAACTAACTCCAAGCACAAAAGCTAAAAGGATTATAAAAATGGTTGTTGACAATTACCCTTTCACGCTCTTGAGGACTCGGTCTTTATCTGAAAGAGCTCCTCGTTTAGCTGACCATGGGACCTCTGCTTTCAGCAACACAGGTGTAGGACCAGACTGTTTCACCAGATCATGATCATGTTAGCAACAAGAAGACAAGTCGTAAGACACAGATAACAATTGATGAACACTTACCCCTTGGTTAGACCCGATATGCGATGTATTTCTAGCTTCACGGGAATCGTCTCTTGACCATTCTTTCCCAGGGGTTGCAATCTGAGTACGACTATGCCAGTCGCGGTTATCACGCTCGGAATAACAAGTCTGAGGTTGAGTTGTTGGCTGAAAAGACACAAACAAAGAATGAGATTTAAAAAGACAGATTCTTAAGAATTATGAAACAATGCAAACACAGAAGGATTACACACACTCACTTTACTCTCAGCTGCACGATCCCCCCAACTCTGCTCTTCACCAAAAAGCTCAGCTGCGATTTCCTTAGAGCGACTCAGAATGTCCACAGAGACTTGGACTGACTGTGATTAAGAAACACAATGGTTAGTGATTTGGTTTACATAAGGACATAAATCAGGGCTCAAAAAGACAAAAGCAAAGCCATGTTAACATCAGAAATTCGAATTAAGTTTAATACCTCTTTGAAATGAAGCAACTCTTCTCGGGTGAAACGTACACGTTCACCAGAATCTTCTCTCTACATAAATCATAAAATTTGAAGAGATTAGATTCAATTACACAAAAAGGAAAAAAACAGAGTGAAGGCCCAATAAGACAAAACAAACATATCTCTGGGTTCTCTCACAAGTTTCAATCTTTGTCCATATTGAAATTAACAATCTAAACCTAAAAGCTCCAAACTTTCTTCAAAATTCGAATTTAAATCACGAAAACGCATCAAACCCTCAATTATACAGCTTGTTTTAAGTCGAAATAACGAAAAAAATTGCAATGAACCCATGAAACAGAGAGGGAGAAAACAGAGGAATTGATTTGGTGAATTTCAAAGTTTTTACCTTGACGGGAAAAGGAGTTTCTCCGGCACCGCCATTGGTAAGATCAAAAGAAGAAGAAGAGCTAAAGCGTGGGACGAAAAGCCTGCCTCTTCCGCCGCCGCCACCGCCGCCGCCGGGTCTCAAACTTATCACCGATGGTTCACCTTGTTGTTGCATTACTCGATTTCTTGTTTTTCACGATTAGGAGAATTGAATTGAAAAGTTAAAATTTAGCAGATAGATAGATAGAGAATTTATAAAGCAATCTGTGTGTTGGTATGTAATATAGTTTTAGGAGATTTGACGGTCGAGAAGATAAATAACTCGATTTCTCTTTTCTTTTCCTTTTTTTTTTTTTGTTTTTTCCCTGGGATTTGCAGTGTGTTTTTGGCTTTTTACCCTAGTTTCTTTTTTTTTAATGTGTAAATTACATTGTGAATAAAGGAAATATATCTATTTATTTCCAAAACCGAAACAAAATACTTTTACTTTTTGGTACATATTTAATGGAGAATATTTGTAGTTAATTACTTTGACTTTTGACCAAGAAAATATAATTAGAATAAACACGAAACGATATCTTAAATTTCGACGATATTCATATTTATTTTATCTGTCTGAATCTTTGATTTGTATTTGTTTTAAAGTTAACCAAATATTCAGCTATCCGGATATCCCACAAATTTAAATTATTTGTAGATATTCGATTCATTTCGTAATAATTTTATAATAATAATAAAGTAAAATAAAAATGAAAAAATGATCTCAAGATAGCAATAAAATACATATTTTCTTATTAATTTATTAAATTTTAATATTTACATAATTATTTTGATGAATAAAAAATATAATTTATATATAGATATAATACTATGCAATATATATCTAATTATCTATATATATATACATATATTTAGACATCTCGAACCGAATCAAATATCTTCGTCTTAAAATTTTAGTATTTGATATTTTATTTCGGTTTTAACGTATACTAATATTTAATATTTGTTTTATTTCGTAAAATTACGAATATTCAACTTTCGGAGCAAATCGAAGCGAATAGCGGATCGAAACAAATCTAACGAATATTTTGTTCACTCCTAAATATAATCTATGTAATTTGTACTAATATTATGTTATTTTATAAAAAAAAATTGTACATTACTATTTAAATTTAAATCTAGATAATGAATGTATCTTATGTCATTAAAGATATTTAGTCATGGGTTGTTGCATGTGTAAAATTCAATGAATTCAAAGATTACCTCTATTTTTATTAGTTATTTATTATTTTGATTTTTTTTCTTAAAACTTAACTTTTATTTCGATGTATTCTTATGTAAATTTGTAATGTTTTTCTACATAATAATAGTTTATTTATTGAAATATTGGTCTTTATAAAATTAAAATAATTTATTAAGATGTATGTTCTTTGAAACATTTATAGCTTTTCTAAAATAGATTAATGATCTTATTGCGATATTTTCCCTTTAAAACTAGGAACATGATCTTGCTAGTTTAAAAAAAAATGATCTTAATTGCTAGAAAGTTCTGAGAGGGTAGAATTGGAAATTTAAGGATGAAATTATCCATTAACGTCGCATATATTTGTCGTTAGTCGTTTGCAATTACAAAATACTTTCTCTTCCATTTTTCAGTGTCGTTTTAACGTTTTATTTTTGTTTCACAAAAATATTATTTTATATTTTTAATGTAAATTTTTAAACTAAATTTCAATTTTGTCCTTATTAGCTAGAAAAAATTGTGTTGATATAAAAAACCGGTTTATGATTCCAATTTTCAGGTTTGGTGTTAAACCAAAAGGAAATTGAAGATTAAGTTAATTATGGTTTGGCTTAATAATACAAAGAACCAAATTGAAGAAGGTTGGTGAGAATCTCCGGTTTAATATTAATGCTTTGGTTTAAGCATTAATAAAATATCTTCTTCTTCATTATTGTATGACGAAGCTTCATGTCTTGAAGTGAGAGAAAGTTGTGTTCTTCTTTCTTCCTTTTGTGTGTTTTTTGTAAGCTCATTTCTTGAGCAGATTTTTCATCATCATTTTAGTGGATTACCGGATTGAATCTGGCCCCAGATGTAGGTCTATCATATCGATAGATCGAACTGGGTAAACAAAGATTTTGTGTCCTTCTCTTTCTCTTATCTTTGAATGATCTTGAGTTGCATGTAAAATTGATCAAGATTGACAAAAGCTGAGTGTTTGTGAGCTGGGAACAAAGAGGTTTCAGGGTTGTTTCGTAACAAGAGTGGTATCAGAGCCGCGATGTCTACGGCGATGTCGAAGCAACGGGATGAAATTGAGAAATTTGATGGAGCATTTGACTTCTCTCTCTGGGAAATCCGGATGATGGCTCATTTGGGAATCTTGGGATGAAGAAGATTATTACTGATTTCGATCTGACTATGGAGATCCCATTGACGAAAGGTGAAGAGAAGAAAGTGAAGTTAGATGATGAAGCTCAAGATTCGTCACCAAGAATCTTGACGAAGACAGTTCCAGATCCAGCCAAGATAGACCAATCTAAGCAAGCAATGAACCTCATCATCTTGAATGTAGGTGACACGGTTCTCCGGAAGATAAATCACTGTCTGACGGCTGCAGAAATGTGGAGCACATTAAACAAGCAATACATGGAAACCTCTCTGCCTAATTGAGTGTATTTGCAGCTCAAGTTTTATTCATTCAAGATGAATGAGAGCAAGAACATCAATGAGAATGTGGACGACTTCTTGAAGATAGTTGCAGAGCTCGGCAGCTTGGAGATCGTTGTAGCAGAGGAAGTTCAGGTCATCCTGATATTGAATTCGCTTCCCCTAAACTACAATCAATTGAAGCATACTTTGAAATATGGTAATAAAACTCTATCAGTTCAAGATGTTGTGTCATCAGCTAAATCGCTGGAAAGAGAGATTACTGAGTCAAAGGAATTCTCAAAATCAACATCAACGACTTAATACACAAATGAGAGAGGAAGGTCTGGATTTAAGCATTAGAAGCCTCCTGGAAATCGAAATAGAAGTAGATCAAACTCGAAGACACGCTTAACTTGCTGGTTTTGTAAGAAGGAGGGTCACTTGAAAAGGATTGTTTCGCAAGGAAGAAGAAACTGGAAAGTGAGCATCAAGGTGAAGCCGGTGTCATCACAGAAAAGTTAGTGTTCTCCGAGGCTTTAAGCGTCAATAACCAGCTGATAAAGGACCTGTGGATCCTCGACTCTGGCTGCACATCTTACATGACGTCGAGAAAAGACTGGTTCTGCAGCTTCCAAGAAAATGAGTTCACGACAATCTTGCTTAGTGATGATCATTCCGTGAAGTCACAAGGACAAGGCTCAATAAAGATAAACAGTTTTGGTGGCTCCATCAAGGTATTGAATGATGTAAAATATGTGCCGAATCTTAGGAGAAATGATCTCCACAGGTACATTGGATCAGTTAGGATACCAACTTGAAGGTGGAGCAGGACATGTTAGGTATTTTAAGAATGGAAATACTGCACTGTCTGGAACATTACAAAATGGTCTGTATATTTTTGATGGGGAAACAGTCATGACAGAAGGATGCACTGCAGTGAATGCTACAGATAGTATAGTGCTATGGCACAGTCGACTTGGTCACATAGGTTTGAACAATATGAAGATCTTGACAAGTAAGGGATTGTTAAATAAAAAGGAGATCAGAGAACTAACCTTCTGTGAACATTGTGTGATGAGGAAGTCTAAGAAGCTTAGCTTCAATGTGGGAAGATATACCACAGAAGAAGCACTGGGATATGTTCATGCTGATCTATGGGGCTCTCCAAATGTCACTCCATCCATTTCAGGTAAACAATACTTCTTGTCTGTCATAGATGACAAGACAAGAAAGGTATGGCTTATGTTTCTTAGAACAAAGGATAAGACTTTTGATAGATTTTGTGAATGGAAAGAGCTTGTAGAAAATAAAATAGGAAATAAACTGAAAGTGTTAAGAACTGATAATGGCTTAGAATTATATAATGCTCGGTTTGATGAGTTTTGCAGAAAGCATGGCATTGACAGGCATAGAACATGCACATACACGCCACAACAAAATGGCGTTGCTGAAAGGATGAACAAAACCTTAATGGAGAAGGTAAGATGTCTCTTAAATGAGTCAGGTCTGGAGGAAAAGTTCTGGGCTGAGGCAGCCTCAACAACAGCTTACCTTATTAATCGATCACCAGCATCAGCCATTGATCATAATGTACCAGAACAGCTTTGGTTAGGTAAGAAACCAGGTTATAAACACCTTAGGAGGTTTGGTTGTGTTGCCTATGTTCATCAAGAATAGGGAAAGCTCAAGCCTAGAGCATTAAAAGGTATTTTTCTAGGTTATCCTAAGGGTACAAAGGGGTATAGAATATAGCTGCTTGATGATGAGAAATGTGTTATAAGTAGAAATGTTGTTGAGTGTGAGGTCTACAGGCAACTAAAGGAGAAAGATGAAATTCATGAACCAACCAATGTGAAGCAGGAAATAACAATCAAGACAGAGCTTCCTCAGAAATTAGAATCAGAGAAAATCACTAAAGACTTAGATGAAGATGGAGTTATCTCAGACAGCTCGAGTGACGGTGAGTCTGAGGATGCTGGAAACTTGACTTCAAATGCAACCGGTGATGACTTAAAGGATTATCAGCTAGCTAAGGACAAAGTTAGAAGAACCATCAATTCTCCAGAGAAGTTTTCAGACTACTCTCAATTCGCCTTTGCATTAATAGCAGCTGAAGATATTGATGTAAATGATAAGCCTAGCTGCTATCATGAGGCAAAGGAAAGTGAAGACTGGGAAAAGTGGAATGATGAAATGGCAGAGGAAATGAAATCATTGTGGAAGAATCAGACTTGGGACATTGTCAAGAGGCCTAAAGAACAGAAAGTCATAAGCTGCAGATGGTTGTATAAAAGGAAACCAGGAATTCCTGGAGTTGAACCAGTGAGATGTAAAGCAAGGCTGGTGGCCCGAGGCTTCTCTCAAAGAGAAGGAATAGACTATCAGGAAGTGTTTGCTCCTGTAGTTAAGCACATTTCCATTAGAATACTAATGTCTTTAGTTGTGAATGCATATATGGAGCTTGAATAAATGGATGTCAAGACAGCTTTTTTGCATGGTGATATTGACAGAGAATTGTACATGGAGCAGCCTGAAGGATATGAAGTAAACCCAGGTAAGGATCATGTTTGCTTACTGAAAAAATCCTTATATGATCTTAAACATGCTTCTAGGAAATGGAACAAGAAGTTCAATGCATTCATGCTGGATCAAGAGTTTAGAAGCAGTGGTTATGATAAACGTGTATATATAAGAAGATTTCATTTACTTGTTGATTTATGTCGATGATATGCTTCTAGCAGCAAAAAGCTTAGAGGAAATTAAGAAACTAAAAAGGATCTTAAGTCTAGAGTTTGAAATGAAGGATATGGGAGCTGCTAGTCGCATTCTAGGCATTGACATTGTTAGAAATAGGAAGGCTGGGACACTATTCTTATCACAGGAAAAATATGTTGATAAAGTGATTCATAGGTTTAGAATGAATGAGTCAAAGATAGTGAATACTCCCATTGGTGCTCATTTTAAATTGTCAATGGTCAAGGATGAAAATGAGTGCATAGATACAGAAGAAATCCCATATTCAAGTGATGTAGGTTCAGTGATGTATGCTATGATAGGAACCCGACCTGATGTTGCTTATGCACTTGGTTTGGTTTATGAGCCGCCCATGTAAGTTGCATTGGGAAGCAGTCAAATGGCTGCTAAGGTATTTGAAAGGATCTGTGAAGTTAAAATTGGTTTATACTAAAGCTAATGATTTTAAAGTTCATGGATATAGTGACTCAGACTTTGCAGCAGACTTGGATAAAAGGAGGTCAATAAGTGGATATTGTTTCACAGTTGGAGGCAACACAGTTAGCTGGAAGTCCAATCTGCAACATATAGTTACACTATCGACAACTGAAGCAGAATTCATTGCTCTTACTGAAGCTGTAAAAGAGGCCTTGTGGATTAGAGGTTTGTTGACAGACATGGAAATCAAACAGACTGAGGCTTCCTCTATTTGGTGTGATTCTCAGTTTGCTATATATCTATCTAAAAATAGTGCATTCCATGAGAGAACTAAACATGTTGCTGTTAAGTTCTATTTTATTAGGGATGTGATAGAAGCTGGTGATGTAGAGGTACTAAAGATACATACTTCAACCAATCCAGCTGACATGCTTACTAAAAGCATTCTGATTAGTAAGTTTGAAGCAGCTTTAGATTTTCTAAAGTTGCTCAGGTAAGTTTTTTTTTATGTGTAATGGTCAGAGGTTAAATCCAAGTTTAGTGCAATCTTACTTGAGGATGAATGATGAAAATTTGAATCAAGGTGGAGTGTTGATATAAATAACCGGTTTATGATTCTAATTTTCAGGTTTGGTGTTAAACCAAAAGGGAATTGAGGATTAAGTTGATTATGGTTTGGCTTAATAATACAAAGAACCAAATTGAAGAAGGTTGGTCGAGAGTCTCCGGTTTAATATTAATGCTTTGGTTTAAGCATTAATAAAATATCTTCTTCTTCATTATTGTACGATGAAGCTTCAGGTATTGAAGTGAGAGAAAATTGTGTTCTTCTTTCTTCCTTCTGTGTGTTTTTTGTAAGCTCATTTCTTGAGCAGATTTTTCATCATCATTTTAGTGGATTACCGGATTGAATCTGGCCCCAGATGTAGGTCTATCATATCGATAGATCGAACTGGGTAAACAAAGATTTTGTGTTCTTCTCTTTCTCTTATCTTTGAATGATCTTGAGTTGCATGTAAAATTGATCAAGATTGACAAAAGCTGAGTGTTTGTGAGCTGGGAACAAAGAGGTTTCAGGGTTGTTTCGTAATAAATTGTTTAGTTAATTATAAAATGTATAAAAAAAATTATTAGTTTTTTTCATATATAAGAAAAATGTTAGAGTGACTTTGAGAAACGGAAGGAGTAAAATTATTAGTTTATAATTATGTCCGATTGTCTCAACATAATTGGGCCATTTGTTATAAATCAGCCCAGTAAGCCCATAACCTAAAACGCTGTCGTTTAGTTCCAAGCACCAACTTTTGAAAATGACGTAGTTTTAAACTCCTTGCTGGATAAGAGCTTCGATTAGCTGGGAAGTTTTTGAAACCTCTGAGTGAAGAAGAAGAATAGCCATGGCTGGAATAACCAGCACCGTCGGATTCAACGCCGTTTTCGCCGGAATCACCAAAACCGCGTCGTCACATTCTCTATTCTCCGTTGATTCCAAGCTCTGTGGTCTTCGTCTCTCCAATCCCGAACTGTCCTTTGCTAATCCTACTCGCCGTGGCCTAACCGTCACTTGCCGTTACGGTGGCGGTGGTGGTGGTGGTGGAGGCGGAGGAGGTTATCGTTTCTCTGGTGATTCTAGACGAGGTAGACAGAAAGATTCCGAAGTTGATGATGCGCTTGATATCTCCGCAATTAGGTGAGGTTTCATAGTCGAATTTGAAGATTTTTTTGTAATTTGATATTTCTGGCCGATTCGAATTTTTGATGATATTGTAGGTCAGCTACTGTTAGGCTTATTGATGGACAACAGAACATGGTAAAATATTGACTCAATTTCTTGATTTCAGTAAGAAAATACAGCTTTGATTCTGCAAAATAGACCAATAAATTTCCAGTTTTTATGCTCTTTCTAGCTTGGTTTAGTGTCTAAAGACGAAGCTGTTCGAATGGCTGAAGATGCTGAGCTTGATTTGGTATGTGTTTCTGTTTCCATTGAACATACCAAATGGTACAAAATGCTGTATCTTGTGAATACATTATACAATGTTCATAGTAAATTTCATTTTCAGGTGATACTGTCGCCTGATGCAGATCCTCCGGTTGTTAAAATGATGGATTACAGGTGAGTTATCGAAATTTGTATTGCAATGGCTCCTTATGGACATACCAAACCGTGCAGAAGTCTCATTGATGATGTTTTGTTCTTTACTTATCAGTAAGTACAGATATGAACAACAAAAGAGGAAAAAAGATCAGCAAAAGAAAAGTATTTGACTGCTTCTCTCCTCTTAGTTTTAGAGTTGGAGATTCATATGTTAATGTATTGTACTTTGTGTTTCTTCATATCAGCCACTCGCATGGATTTAAAGGAGCTTAAAATGGGGTATGGCTCTCAGTGTTTTTGTGTGTGATGTTGCAAATGACTTCTTTAGAACTGAATTTTCTCTACGGTTATTAATTTTTCTTTATCGACAGTTATAACATTGATCAGCATGATTATTCAGTACGTCTAAAGGCTGCTCAAAAGTTTTTGCAAGATGGTGACAAGGTGGTTCCCAATTCATCATAAGCTTCGAGAGTTTTGTTCCATTATATGGTTTGCTTATGCACTACTTGTTATGCACTCAGGTTAAGGTGATTGTGAGCATGAAAGGACGAGAAAACGAGTTCAGAAATATCGCTATTGAACTCCTCAGACGTTTTCAAACCGAAATAGGGGAGGTAACATGTTCTTTCTCCTCTCTTTCTTATATATATCGGATTTAAATGTGGCCTGTGTTTGAAATTAATGGATCACTGAAAATTGTCCTCGATCTGTAGCTTGCGACTGAAGAGAGCAAAAACTTCAGGGACAGAAACTTGTTCATTATCATGGTGCCAAACAAGGAAATGATTCGGAAACCACAAGAACCAACCTCGAGAAAGAAGAAAAAACAATCGGAGAACGAAGTTTCAGCTGCAGAAATAACGGTCGAGCCTCAGCAAATCGAGTCTGGAGTTTAAATCATGTGGTAAAAGATTTTGAGAGCTAAAGTAAAGTTTTGTATATTTACTTTTCTACCATGTCTCAAGAGCTGTATAACAAATAGAATTAGTCCTATTTGAATTATGTTCTTCATTCGTAGATCTTTTCTCAAAACTTTTTTTTTGTAACTTCTCAGCTTAGTTGAATCTTACAGATTTGTATTTTTTACGTAACAGACCAAGCTTATAACTTTATTGCTTCCATGACAGAAATTGGATAAATTCTGATCGAATAATGTTCAATTTACTGTTTTGCCTGCAAAATGTAATGACTTGATGCTATAAAGTTTAGACCATTTTACAACCGATTGTTTCCTTTTTAGTTTTTACACTGCTCACTAAACTAATTGAGGTTACACATGTGAAAATTAAGTTGCATTTTCCTCGTTGTTTTAGATGAAACCCTCTAATTTCACATCTTCTTCCTATAAACATAACACAAAAGGGAAAAAGATCATGGCCATGGAAACTTGCTTAATGGCAACAATGGAGACTCTGCATTATCTCTTACTTCTTCTGAATTAGATGAGTCATGAGACTACTCTCTTCTATCTGGATTTTCAAACAATGAAAAACTCGGGTTAATGTGTTTGAACCATAAAGATTCTTGGATTTGGTGTGTTTGATGCGTTACCTCCATGACTGCAGTTGATGCCAAGAGATCTTCACATTTGTCAAGCAGAAAATCCTCTTGTTTAGCTATAACAGCGAGATCCGAAACAAGTTTATCTATCTCCTCCATCGGCGAGTGTAAAGACAAGATGGATGATCCCATACTCTGCATTACATCAAGAGCTGAGGACATAGCCAACTCCAAAGATCCGAGGTCTGCCTGTAATCACAAAAGCTTTTACTAAACCATAACTCCATTCTTGGTCTTCAATTTGCTCTCTATCAAAAGGTGAAACAATACCTTTGTTCCTTCGGTGAGTGGAAGCCGAAGAGTATTTGCTTCCAAGTCTCCAATAGCACCAGCTAAAGAACTTACGTGCTCTCTCTCGAGTATGGACCAATCTTCAAGGCAACTCATCTGCGGTTACACTTTAGCACTTAGATCACGAGGATGATACTTCGATGAACACAAATACGAGTAAAGACATATATACCTGATCATTTAAGATGGATTCCAGCTTCATTTCTAGCTTCAACTGTTGGAGACAAACTCTTTGGTTGGTCACAAGATCCCGTAGCTCAGATGTTGCACGCCAGACATTGTATATAGTTTCCTGTAACCTCAAGATTGTTAAAACAGAGGAAGATACACTTAATACAATGTCACAATTTGTCCAATGTTTCTATTTTGAATATTTTACCTCAGCAATTAAGCTTTGAATATCGCTTACTTCCTCAGCTCGAGCATTTGCAAACCGCCACTGCGAATATCTATTATAGAGCAAGCGAAGTTGATGAACATCTACTATATAAGTTGCCTTTTTTCCTTTCTTGACATCCGCGATGAAGCTGAGAACTGAAGTTGCGCTGCTACTGGATTGTGCGGTTTGTCTTATCCGCGAAGGACTTACACCTCTTGGTGGTGGTGTAGACGATCTCACACAAGGACTTAATCCTCTCAAGGGACTAACTCCTCTTGAAGGGCTCATACCTCGAGAATTAGACGATGATGACGAAAATGAAGATCTGCTTGGTGAAGCAGTGCGTGATCCAGGAGCAGACAACGGATGCAAGCTAGCTAAAGTTGTTCTATCTAATGAACTTGCAGACATAAGCTTAAGAGACTCAGAAGAACTACTACCATCTTCTGATGTTGTTGGAGACGCTCTTAGTCCACCATTTTCATAACATGACAACAACCTTGCTGTGTCACTAGAACACTTCTCCAATGGTTTAGACAAAGGCAATGACATTCTCCTGACCGCTTTATCGCCAAGATCCAAGCTTCTATTCATAGAATTTGAACTGATCTTTCCACTTATTCGACTAGGCCATCGATGATGTTCTATTAACTTACTATGAGAACTATCCACAGGTTTCGAATTCTCTGATTGACCTGAAGACACATTCTTCCCTTTCAATGGACTTCTTTTTCTCTCTGGTGTTTGTTTCCTCAACAAAGAGGTTGTCTCAACCTGCTGCTTATTAGAAGAAGGTCTCAATGTTCGATCAATCGAAGAAGTAACAAGCGGTTTCTCCTTCCTACTAACAGGAACTGTAACTGAATCAGACTGAAATGAAACACTGAGACTTCTCATAATTGAAGGCCATAAGCTTTCAGGTAAACGACCAGTAGATAATCTCCTAGAAGAAACCGGTAAATCTATAGATACATCACTAACCGGTGTGCACGGACTAGTTGGCGTTGAAGGACCTCGTTTTCTTTCCGCTGAAACCGCTCTTTTAGATACGGATTGAGAGGGTAAAGAAGACACAGTAGTCCTCATAACATTAGGTGAAGGACATCTCCTAGTTTTAGTAGGAGTCGGTGATCTATATCTTGAACTAACTTCCATTGTTCTAGCACGACGCGTAACAGCAACTACATTGTTCTTCTCAGCTGGAACAAGAGGTGGTCTTGTTGTATCTTCTGTTCTTGATTGTTGCTGCTTCGCCATTGTTGCTTTCTTGAAACCATATAAAACTTCCATTTCAAACTATCAAAAACAAAACATGCTCAGCTAATGTAGACAGCTCTCATTGTAGACACTTTTATTTCTGCCAAAAAAGTAAGATACCTTCCAGATGAGCAAGATAGAGCAAAAGCAGAGAATATTAATTCAACCCAGATGATAAAGATTATATCTTTACAACAGAGACACAGATCAAGAATCCTTTAAAGAGCAAATAAAGGTAAGATCTTTATGTGTTATTTTGATCAAGAAACCAAACAGATCAAGACATAGAGATTGAAAAGGACAAAGCCTTGGTCCATGGGACAAGCTGACTAATTTCAAATCACAATAAAGTTGAGTTAGGTCTCAAAAGAAAAAGTGACAACAAGAAGAGCTTGAGACCTATGTAGTGAAAAGAGATAAAGAAAAAAAGTTGAGCCTAGGACTAGTACTAGTACTACTAGTTTAATTACTGCAAGTTTCACAATTTTCAGAGATATTCTTAATTTCAATTAAAACTTCTGAGCAAACATAAATCTTTTTAACATTTGTGTCATTGTCACGGGTCTGCCATGGTCGGATGGGCTGGAGATATTAATGAAGATTTCACAGACTCACCTTTCTTCTTCAAAATCAAAACCATCAAAGTTAACAAAAAGAAGTTTCCTTTATTAGCTAAAAGATTTTAAATAATTCATTTGATTATAATAATGTTATGAGTTGTTTAACAATTAGCAAAAATGGAGATTTTTGCAGATTCATGTGTTTCTTGATGGGAAGAGACAAAGAGAACCACGTGCATAGAAGAATCAGTGTCAATGGTGTTAAAAAATATTTGCAGTAATAGTTACAATAATGGAGATTATTCAGCAAAAATTGATTAAAATATAGTTTATGTTTTGACCATTTGAGAAAAGAAAAAAACTTTCAATTTTTCTTGGGAAAATCGATTAAGCTCGTGAAACAATGAAATTTGGGATTCAAAAGCTATTTATTTTTGTTTAGTAGTGAAAATTAGAAGAATCAAAAAATCCAAAAATTGTCTGATACTAAGCACGACTTGTGTCTGTCATGAAGCAGACAAGTTTTATGGATCAAAATTATTTTTGGAATTTTATTATTTAATTAATTCTGCAAATTTAAACTGTGTTCTTCGACTCCTTCATTAAAATCTCTATAAACGCCAGAAATGGAAACAAGAATTGACATTGTCTTTATTATTTTTTTGATAATTAGGAATTGAATTGTCAACGCTCTTCTAATTTTGAATCAAATAAAATCTCAGATCGCTGTTATTAGATTGATTTTAGGGTTTATAATTTTGATCAAAACAGGGTTAAAAGAAATAACCCAAAAAAAAAATTAAACCTCGAGAATCTCACCTGGAAATTGAGAGACTGATGAAGAATCCTTCATTGCCAAGTAATCAAACCCGAGAAATTCGTCAGGGGATTTTTTTTTTTTTGACAAATTTGAATTTGAAGCTTGTTAGGACCACCGGAATAGAACAGAGGAAGAAAATTTGAATTTTCTTGTTAAAGCTGCATTGTATTTTAATCGTTGACAAGACTTTTCTCTTTTTTCAAAAATTCAATTCTGTTTATTATTTTTGGTTACCGTGAAGAGAAAATGTTAGATTTGTATATTAAATCATTACCCTACAAAACATCGTATGATGATACTGATGGTCGCTTTTCTAATGTTAATATTGAAATTAATTACTTTTTTTTCTGTTTCGTAAGTGTTTATAATACAAGTGATTAAAACAAATCCGGTGTATCTTTATGAAAAAATGATAAGCAACGTTTTCCTAATCGAGCATAATGCTGCACATAATTTTTTTTTCTTAATTGATATACATTGCTAGATTTTATGTACTGTATATTGGAATTTGTTGGGGTTGATCTTTTGGCTGCCAAAATCTATCTATGACACGGAAATAACGCTTTGTGGCCTAACGCATCCCCGCATCGCCTCACCGCTGCACTGTCGCGCCGCAACTCTTCTCACGACATCTTTCTTCGCTGAGTTTGCTCCTTGCTCGTCGTGTCTGTTTCTTGCTCGCTGCATCTTCTACTTGCTCGCCATCTATGCTCTTTGCTATATATTCATCCCGGCCTTTCTTCCTCTTCACTCGTGAATGTCAGTGTTCACGAGAGTTTAGTCGTCGTTAGTCTTCAGTTGTAGTTTAGTCGCGGTAAGTCTTCACTTCTCAATTTGATAACTTTTTCTAAATAAAATTCATGATTTATTCGTCTTTTGTTTCAAAATTAGAAGTTTGTTTTGTAGATCTTCGTGTGTACCCTCACCTCAAACCAGAACTTCACCGTCAACGAAGTTTTTCTCCATCCTTCAAATCTAAGTCTCAAAATTGGATTTATTTGTCAGAAGATGGCGAATTTTTGCAAATTTCAGCCACAACCATCGTCGCCTTTTTCATTTTCCGATAATTATCTAATTTTGTTTTAAAAATTGTCGCCTACATGTTTTATTGACTGCAGAATTTTCTTACTTTATGGCTTAGGAATGACTTTCTCTGTTGTAGAACAAAGTTTTGAACCCAAAGCATGATTGTTGATGTAGCGTTATTGCTTAGGAGCTGAATTGAAACCAAATCCTTTTTGGAAGACAATCATTCATTGTTCCACTGCGAAATTCACCTTGTTTCCTACCGCATGTGAAAATTGTATTCGTATTTTTGTGATCCGGCTTATTGGATGCACAGACAAAGTTTGTTCGTGGAGAAAAAAAGAAAGAAAAATTAACACAAAAAAGAAAGAAAAACTAGCTATCAATCTTAGTTTCTTGTGTTCTAGTGTATATACGATGTACGGTGGGAAGCCGTAATGTATTATATCTATACAGTTGTTCAATACAGTAAAAGGTCTATGATCCGTGTCTACGATGTTTATACGACAAAATTGACGAAAATAAAAGAGTACATTAAAAATAAAAGTCTGAAACTAGCTAGAGATAGCTAGTTGGTTTAGTGTGTTGTAATACATGCTAAAAAAATTAACAAGATATATATCACACATCTTTTTACAAATTATAAACAAACAAATTTTTTATCGAAATGCAACATTTAAATATAAAAAACAGTTTTAGAGTTAACAACATCAAGATCTTAAATCTTGATGGAGCATCATGAATGTTGAGACAAAAACGAATATGTCTAACAACCCAAAATATTTCGACGCTGAAGTTATGTTTTTTAAAATTTTTTTAATAATTTTATCATTAATTATAAAATATTAAGAAAATATGCAATGTCATTAAAATCTACAATAAGTCTCCGAACATTAAAAAGATTATTCTAATAAGATAAATGTGTATTGTAAGAGAATTGAAAAGTCTGTCGTAACCAAAGTTTGTTTTTAAAAAAAAATAATAACTCTGCAATAATTTAAAACAAATATGCGGTAACTACGAGTTAATCTAACAATTAAATTTTGGTAATCAAATTTACGGCCACTAGTAGGTGAAATAAAACTCTGATACAATTAAATTTTTAATCTACGATGAAAATATAAGTCTGTAAAAAAATCTGCGACAAAAAATTAAATATGTTGTAGAAATTCTGACAGTTTAGAGAAATAAAAAAAAATTATTGCCTCTATCACGATCTTTGAAAAATAAATCTACATATGTAAAAAATCTGCGATGAATTAGAAATCTGCCACCACTGAGATATGTAAATCTGCAGTACAAATTAAATTTACAAAATAAATCTGCGATAAAACTTTAAATCTGTCATACAAACCATTCTGTCACAACATAGAGCAGCAAATTTATTTCGCAGATTTATCTGTCAGCGCTGGCAGAGTCGTAAATATTTATCTTTTTCCTAAAAAATGAAAAAATTGCTGATGTGGTATTAATTGTTACTAACATTCTTGTAATTATTTTTTTCTAATAAATGATTTTAAGAGCATTTTTGCTATAAAAAAACTCACTTAACATTTATTTTTTTCTAAGTTAAGTTACTTTTAAATATTGTTCTAGTAATTTTCACTTTTAAACTTTTTTTTTACTTTATATCTGTCACGAATCAGACTGGTTAATTTTTTTAAGAAAACATGTAGGAATATATGATTAACAGATAAAATGTAAAATAGGGAAGAAAAAAAGAATTGAAAGTAATAGAAGTGTAAAAAATGGAAATTTAAGTAAACAAAATCAAGACACTAAACTACATTAGTATTACACGTAACAAACAGGTGTGTAACTAAACCACAAGTTTACCCAACCGCATTCACGAAAATGGGTAAGAGTATAATGACGTTATAATGTGTAACAAAGTAATGTACAATGTATTTAGCCGAAAAGACAAAGTAATGTATATAATACTTGTTGTAAAAAATGTATAGAAGATAGTACTAATTACTAATATTATTGTAACCATCAAAGATTTAAAATGCCGAAAGTGAAAGATAATTTAGATTACTCTTCTTTGTTTTTTGGCGTTAGGTGTTGTTAAGTATATAATCAAAAGACCAAATGATGAGCATTCATGTGCTTAGCATGATTATATTGTGACCACTATTTAGTTATTGCTTATGCCATGCTTCTCTTATGTTTCCATCCCTTTTCCCTTAAGTTATTGGATCTATGTATATCATCTAGTTTGTCCCATTCATAATATCATTCGAAATTAGATACAATAATCTATCCGTTTATCAGTATTTATCAAATCTGTTCCTATTTAATGGAACACTATTAGTACACTATATTTCATTCACTTGCTTCATTAATATATTAAAGTCAGAATAAATACACACAAATATATATATATATATAATATTTATACTTATCTATTTTAAATGCCTCTTATTATTTGTTTGTACTTATTATACCAAATTTTACTTTTGTTACGACTCAACATGAATTTCTCTTGATTTATTAAAAAACTATCTGCTAGATAACCAAATTTTCTAGCAAAACTAGCCAAAAAAATACAATGGCAAAATTATAAATAAAGTAGCGTGTGATCGAGATAATATTGTATGATGTTTATTAGAGACCTGAGCGAAATTCATGTTATTTAAAAAAAAACATGTGAGAATTGAACCAACTTATTTACAATTTTGGATCTGTCATATTTGCAAATAAGAGGGTAAAATTTAGCTATTTAATGTATATTCTCATATTCAATGATCAAGTTTAATAATATATTAATTAAAATGGATATAATGGGATTCTATGACCAATCAAAAGTTAGGGTTGTCCCTATAAAATGAAGAAATTGTGTTCCTCTTTTTTCATTTGAATAAAACTCAATATGTGTTAAAAATTAGTTCTCGTAAGTAAAATAAATTGAGATTGATACCATCTTTTAGTGTACAGAAGATGAAAACTTAGCAAAGATTTGTCCTGGATCAAGAGAAATATAAAATATAAGATCCAGAATTTGTCTTGTCATATTAAGTTGCTGCTTTTCCAATTATGCAGGTATTACTACAGCAACAAAAAATAATAATGCAAAGGTGACATGAGAACAAGGAACACACATAAGAGTATCACAGAACAAGGAACACACATAAGAGTATCACAGAACAAGGAACACATATAAGAGTGTCACTCTTAATTTAAACTCTAGTTCTGCACCCTTGTGTAACAAAAAATATTCAAGCCTATCACTTCATCACATGAGCATTTGCTTCAGCCAAAGGACTTCTCCCAAGACTTGTTCCTCGTGTTCTAACCAGGGAAAAAGGAGATAGGTTAGAAGAGCTTGAAGCTCTTGGAGATAGTTGAGCTTGCTCAAGAACCCTAAATTGAAGCTCTGGTGATGGGTAATCTCTCATACAACTGATTCTATGCCCTGCACCTGTACTCCATCTCGAATGTAACCTCTCAGCTAACTGGTAAGATTTTATTCCTTTGTGTGAATCTGTCCGTTTCATCATTTTCTCCTTTATGCGTCTCGTAATCTTCAATGTCTTCATCAAACAGATCTGATTTTGGGTATGTGAACTCTTCCTCAGCTATGAGTGTCTCTTCTGCTGTCTCATATCCTTGTTCTGAAGGGGTTTCAGGTTCTTCTTCATCATCCTCAATCCTGTCGTTCTCTTTGTTGGAAATCTCCGGGTTTGATAGTTTTGAATGGAACCTTGTTAATGTTTGTAGCTCTGGATGATTATTGGCTTTAGCGTTGGACTTTCACCAGTCTCAGCGTCCACAAAGTCACATGGTTCTTTCTCAGTCTCTCTAGTTCTTTAGGGCATCCTCTTGACCTTAGCAAGAGCTTCTCCACCTTCTTCATCTGGGACTCTTCTACAGAATTTGAAAAAAAATCTCTGTAATTGTGTGAATCATATCCTAAACACAAACCAGATAAAAAAGTGTGCTATGTTGATGACTTGAAACTCAGACCAGAATAGATTTACCTTTACACTGGTTAGGTCTACATTATTCTGTCTAAGAAACAACATAAACGCCTGAAAGTTCCCTTATATTGGAAGATAATGTCCACTGTGGGTGGACAAATACCAGCAGATCCGTGGGTTTTTATCGGCAACGGGTGGGTTTGAGTAAGAAAATAAAAATCACTTTTTTACGGATTTAAGAGAGTGGGTCTTACATTTTTGTGGGTTAACAGATTTAAAACCGTGGATTTTACAGGTTTTGCGGATCTCACATTTGAAGTTTATGGGGTAAATATTACTTTGACCCAATAAAAATTTGCGAGTGGTCCAATCTAAAATAGGCAGCCCTAACCCTAAAACTTTTAAATTTGGTCCTAAAAATATGCATGCGGGTATCTGGATTTACGAGTACTCACTTTTTTGTTTGCAGGTTATCTGCGGATTCCGCGGAGATTGACAGGACGGTCGCGGATTTAATGGTTTTTACCCACCAGTTTACGGGACGGGTTTGAACATTCACATATTTCATCAAAACCCACGGGTTGTGGATTTGCGGGTCCCGCATCCCAGCAATAACTGTGAGGCCAAACTGCCTGAAAAGATCAGCCAAAGAACTCAAACTTAACACAGATTTTTAAGTTAACAAAGTCTCAACGAAGAACAGCCAAGGAAAAGTTATTTCTTTCACCTTAAGAATATCATCGTCAACCACAATTCTTCAAGCAGATAATGTAGCTCCCCCGACTAGAAAACTCGAGTGTTTAAAGTTGCCCTTTTTCTTCATTGCCTACATGTCCAAAGTTGGAAGTTAGCTCGTAAAAATCATATGTACTCCTGATACTGTCGGAATTTTGTTTGTGTAATAGCAGCTTACCAATAAAAAAAAGTGTTTTTTACTGTCACAGTGGAGCCAAGCATGGTAATGAATTGCGGACTGTGGCCATAGAAAACTAAGATCAAATGGCTTTACACAAAACTTATAGCCACAGAAAAAGACAATTTGTAGAAGAATATTCTTACTGCTTTCCTAACTTTCTCGTCTTTTGATAAGCCTTTACCCACCTAACCTAAGGGATACAAGTTCTCAAATCATTAATTAAAGATTCGAGCAAAGGAAAACAATAGGTACAAACCATACTGTTCGATGGGCCTAATGTTACCTTCGCAGCTCTTGTTCTTGCTCTAGACCAGCGTGAAACTGCAGTCTCTTGCTTCTCAATTTCAAAAAACGATATACAACTTCTTTCAAGTTCAGCAAAGTCCCCCTGCAAATTCCATTTAGTCACTGAACAGTTAATTTTATTATCTCTGTATGTACAATGGCAACAAATTAAAGCTCTAACGAACCATCTTTGCTCAACGACTCATGTGACATCAAAGAAATACCCAAATCAATGAGCACAAACAATATTAAAGGATGTGTTTTACTCTAAGCAGACTCTTAAACTCAATATTAAAGGTTTGTTCTACCAAACAAACGTTTCATATTTTTTAATTAGAAGCATTTTTTTTCTAAATAGGGACAGATGTCAGGTTTTTGAGTGTCCATATGGCTTCCCCTGGAGAGATACTTTGATATAGTAGATTTTTGGCCAAATTGATTGCGAAGAGTTTTTTTCTACTCAAATAATAGCGGGAAAAAAAAAATTTGTTAAGATGTTTTGTCATCTTTGGTTATCATTGATTTATCCTTTGTGTAGTATAGCGGGATTGCCAATTTTTCAATTTGAGCAAAACCAACTATCCTGGTTTTTAAGATAATCGAATTCTCTAAACCAAATAAACCGGAAAAAACCAAGCTTGAGGTCGACGATCATCCGCATTTTCCTATTTCCCATCCAGAAAGGTTATCTTCTTCTTCATCATCTCTTCCTCAATCGTAGTGAGTGCAAAAGATCAAAACTTGCCGAGAGCACAAAAACCCTAATGGCGTCTCTCTCCATGGCTTCCGTTAACGTTAGCTTCTGTCATCCTTCACGCTCTTCTTCTTCAAGAGTTTCCCTTCGCGGTTCCGTTAAATTCGTGACGAAGCTTACCTCAACTCACTCAATTTCTGGTCTTCGCGTCGTTTTTCCTAAGAAGATTTATACAGTTGTTTCTCCCAATTCTCAAAGACTTCAATCTTTTACTGTTTTCGCTCATAAGGGCTACAAGTTGAAAACCCACAAGGTCCTTTTCCTCTACAAGTTGAGCTGAAATTGAAGTGACATGTTTCGAAAGTTCAGATTTATGAGAATTATTGGCGGAAATTGGCAACTTTAAACTTCGAAAGTTCTGATTTTGCTTCGGTTGATTTGACATTTAATGAATTTATGCAATTATCAAGGACTGTGATTGTAACCTATTGGTGTTATACTGATACACTTTATGTTATTTGGGATACCACAAGCTGTGAATTTTATGTTAGCTTCAGAAGTTTTTCATTGTTAAAGCAAAGCTGTTTGCTTTTTCTTGATTGGAGTTAGTCTTTGTTGTAATGGCGTAATGTATTTTTGTTGATAGGCCTCAGCGAAGCGGTTCAGGGTGACTGGTAGAGGGAAGATAGTGAGGAGGAGATCTGGAAAGCAGCATTTGCTAGCTAAGAAGAATAACAAGAGGAAATTGCGTCTTTCGAAAATGGTTGGTTTTTCTTTAACAAAGGATTGTTGATTATGCATTTTGTGATGGGTATAAAGTTTTGTGTGTGTGTGTGTAAAATGCATTTATATCTTTCAAGCTTTAGTGATTAGTTGTGCAGTGACTTTCGTGGATACATAAGGTGTGACTATGGTTGGAAAAGAACAAACTCTTAGCATAGAATGATGATATGGTAGAAGCGAAAGCTCATATTTTTCAAGCTAGTCATTATGTCTGAGACTTGGCTGCTAATCTCTTGGTAGTAAATGCACGGTTTCGTTTGTCGAAAACACACATTTTTGAACATTAAACCCAGTCTTTCCTTGTGCAAACGACTCCTTGTACCTCTTGTTGAATCTCTTTAAATGGAGTATTGAAGCTCTTAGCAGATCAATAGTGCTATATGAAAAAACCATGACATTGAGATTCACTTCATTGACTTCCATAAGAAAAATGTTATTTAGGAAGAAATTTCATGAACTGAGTCTGCCTAGTATATGATAACAAGTTCAAGATATTACTTGTTTTGGCTTTGTTTCATTAGCAACCTCATTGCTCTGTTCTTTCTCCTCTTCTTTCTTACATGTTTAGCTCTGTTTTTTGTCTTCTGTAATGCAGACTGAAGTGAACCGGAGCGACTATGACAACGTGATCGGCGCTCTACCGTACTTGAAAGTCAATCGAAAGGCGACTTAAGCAGAGCCAATTTGATCCTTTCCTTACCTGCATTTCTCATTTTGTTATCTAAGTTGTGATAATATCCGTTTGTATTGTGATAATTCGGTCAATGAGTTGATTTTGTTTCATATTTGTGTCTTCTTCTTTTTTTCGCATGAAAGAAACTATTCTAGGTATAAGTAACAGATACCTGGCGGAGCCAGAATATTCAACCAAGGGAATTATTTTTTTTTAATCAAAATTTGCATAAATTTTATCGAAATCTATTAAAAAATTATCACAAATATTCATCTTAAAATATACTCCACTTGCATTTATTTTTGAGAAATTTTTTTATCGCTTTCATTTTTTAGAGTGTCAATTAAGTACATGTTTTCAAACACAAACTAGCAATTACTTAAAAAAAATGTATCACCAGTATGATTACACAAGTCCATTTGCATTCATAAGAGATAGAATCAAAACTAGTTTCAAAATTCGATAAACCAAAAAATAATAATTATATATTTTAGTCTCCACCATCATTGAGGAAAACACGAAAATATTTTAGATTAGTAAACGTTTCATTTATCTTCATATTATTAAGATAGATGTCAAGAAAAAATAAAGTAAAAATATAGCTATAGCTAATTAAGTTTTGTGTTTGAAATTAATAATTAAGATTAATTCACTTTATATATTTGATGGGGTGTCAACAATACTTTAGCAAAGGGGTCAATTTTAAACACTAACAAAACATAAAACACTTTTTAAAAATTTCATGGGTTTTTAATAGACATCCCTAGTAGTATTAACATACTAACTCCACCCTCAACAAGGAATTTAGTAATAGATCAATGATTGGGCTGAACTGGTCATTTGGTTTGATTTAATTTAAAATAATAAATTATATGTTATTGAAATATGAATTAAAAAAAATATTTAAAATTTATTGTTATTGGATATATGATTTGTAAATGTCTCTTAAAATCATGTGTTACTGAATGAGTGATTTTAAAAATAGTTTTAAATCTACTATTATTGAAAATGTTTTAAGTATTGGGATTTGAATGACTTCGAGGGATTTTAGAGGAGATTCTTAGGGGGTTTATTCAAATCTTATTTAGGTAGAGTTTAATGACTATAATTTTTTGGAATTTTGAGAACTCTTATATATTCTGTCTAAATAAAAATATATATCAAATATTTTTACATATTTTCACAGATTTTAAGGAAATAGTATTATAAAGTTTGTTAACTTTGTAATTATTATATTACTTCTTTAACTTCTGAGTAACAATGAAAAATTACGGAATTTAACTGCAACTATATTTCAACGTGCAGTTAGTAAAATACGTTGTTTTTTTAAATTGTAAAATTGAAGTATACGTTAACTTATAGGTCAATGATTTATACAAAAAAATTTTAAAGAGTTTTTGTGTTATCGTATATTTGATATTTTATATATTCTATATATCAATTTATATTTTTCTGTTTCGTAAAGATTGATTTTGGTATTTTTTAAGTTTAATATGCGATTTTTTTTAATCGAGAAAGATAGTTAATGGATGAATATTTCTTTTTTTGTCAACCGTGGAGAAATAATTTTGAAAGACCTTTTCGTACATAAATTTTAAAGTTACAAACTACACTCATATTTATATTTGAAAATATCTCTGATGTTTGGAAAACTTCTAATGATTTATGCGTTAATTCAAATTAAGGTAGACATACGTTAAATAAAAATCTTTATAAATTATATATTGCATATGCTCAAATACTAGATGTAGAGAACTTTTGCAAAGTCTTTGAAAATATCATGGTAACATCTAGTATTTTGAAAAAGATTTTATATGAACAAAAAAGTTTAAACTCAATCAACCAATAACACTATACTTTAACATAACCATAAAGTCTATTAAATTCATTTTATTTAAATAACATATGATTTTAATTGATTTTTTAAAATCTTTAACCCAATAACTCATAACTTTAATTGATTGTAAGCAAAATTTTAAAACTAGCAAAACCAATAACACATAATTTTAATATAATTTTGAAAATTCAAGATTGAATAGCGTTAAAGTCTTTAAGATTTTTAACTCTTTTAAAATTTTAGAACCAATAAATCTCTCTTACTTAAAAATACAAAGGTCTAAATCTCATGATCTTATATGAAATTTCAGAAAATTTTAATATCAAATCATAATGAAAATTTTAAATTCTTGCAAATCATCATAATCATATAAATTTTTATTAAAACTCAAACCACTTCAATTTTTGTTGCTTTACTTCTGACCTCCTCGTATTTTTCTCGGGATTCTATAAATCTCTACTTGTAACACTTTCCATGTCAGCATGGTTTACCAAAACCCCCTCAAGGGTACAAGAGGATTTTGGTTCTCAGATAAAGCTACCATCAAGCCTATTACCTAACTCCACAAGGGAAAGAGGGTAAGGAGTTGTCAAGGAAGTCGCCGGTTTTATCCAACACAACGGAAGATTCAAAGGTACAAACATTGAAGATGTGGCTTTTGTTGCTCCCAAGCCTCGCCTGTGACTCCATTGTTTAGTGTTCAAAAATGTATGGACCATTTGGAAAGTGTTCGTGTTGATTGCCTCAAAGTGCCTTGAACACACTCATTCGGACACGATTCCAATGTCTCAATCTCTTTGCCCGTAACAAATAGGTTCATACTTTGATTCTCTGTTTTGACACCACACTTTTCCTTATAACACGTTTTAGCTATAATGTGGTTCTGATTCTTATATAATGTGGTTCTGATTCTTATATAATGGTATTCATTCATATGAGATTACGTTTTTAACACATAATGTTGCAGCTAACACAAATGAAAGACAAAGATTTATCCGCAAGGATATAACATACGAAAGCAAAAAGACTCTAAAGTCAGATCGATCCCAACAACTTAAGAAGTCTCTACATTCCAGTGAATGCTTTCTTCCCTATAGCAGAACTCCCAGCCGGAATGACCTTCAAGACGTTGAACCTCACGGTCTATGACAACGGTCTGAAACAACATTTAAACCGATAGTATCTCTCTTAGCACATAGATGAATATCACAGAGATTCTAATGAAAACATTATAAGACATTACTGTCATACTGACCTGCATTGCCCGATGATCACATGATCACCTTCTTTAACACGGAAACACGGTGAGACATGAGCAGGAATGTTCGAATGCCTTTTCTCATACCTTATGATAAAGTAGATGTTAAAGACTCAAACAGTGTGAAGTAGCAGCAGAATGAATTCAAAAAACCATAAAGTAAAGATCTTTTTCTTCACCTTTGATACTTCTTAACAAAATGAAGATAGTTTCTCCGAACAATGATCGTCCTCTGCATTTTCGCACTGTGACAAGTTCCTGCTAAGATACGACCTCTAATCGAAACCGTACCAGTAAATGGACATTTCTTATCAATGTAAGCACCTGACAAAAATTCACAAACATGAAACATTACTATATCACTCATTCTTATCAACTAGACAAAGCCCTTAGATCACATAATATGAATACAGAAACAGCATTTTATTACAAATAGAGATACTCAACAACAAACCTCAATAAGAATTTTAAAAATAGAAAACAATGTAAGAAGCAAACATGAGTACCTTCAATAGCATCTCTAGGAGTTTTGAAACCAAGACCAATGTTTTTCCAGAAGCGATTACCTCCTTTACCAGGTCTCTTACCTTTACCCGATTTCTTCGAGCTGAGATAACAATAATGATGAATTTTATTAAGAGAAGATACTTTAACAACTGTAGAAAACAAAACATTTTACCTTAAGAAGACCTTTGGTTGCTTTAAAAACGCCTTCTCCGTCTGCAACACATGAATTCAACATTATAATCAAAAACTGTAGAGATTTGGACAGTTTTCTGGAACTTTATAGAGAACAATGATAGAAAGTAGAAAATCAAAAGAGATTGCAGACCTGTTCCGCCATGGTTGAGGTTGCTAGAGACTAGAGAGTGTCGACAGAGATCCTAAAGGTGTTTGCGCGAGGAGAAGAGGAAAACCCTAATTGCGGAGCTTGCAGATTCGTGATTATAATAAGTGGGCTGAACCCATTGTTTTGTTTGAGCCCAAATAGATTTTTGTCTCGTTATTTCTGTTCGTTTTTTTTTCTTCCTGATTTTAGGTTGGGCTGTTAGAAAAGGGCTCAAAAATTTAAGACTGGCCCGACCCGTTACAATATAAGTAGACATGACGTTAATTTAATGTATATAAAGATTCCATGGTCAATTTAAGGCCACACTAGGTCAAGTAAGTATTATCCGGATCGTATTCGCATTTGAAATGGTGGATATCCGAGGTTACAGATTCAAATTTAGATTATAAGAAATTTTGAAACATATCGTCCAAATTAAAACAAAATATTGGATATATGTTTTTTATATCATATTCTTATAATATTTTTTATTATTTAGTTTGGATCTGATTATTCACGGATCCGTCCGGATTTAGATACAGATGTTAATATCTCATATATCACGGAGAGATATTACGGATACGGATACAAATCCAGATCCCAAAAACTTAAAAAGGTCTTGGGTTAACATCTTGTAGGCTATTGTAGTTTTGGAAATGTGTCACAGCTACATAACTGATTTATGGGCATTTAAGAAGATTTGTTTAATTGTTTGACAAAAAAGTTGGCTACAAGATCACACAGAAAGTTAACTTAGTACAACACTAGTGCCCTTCTGTTTTTATGTTCTTGTTTGTATATGATATGTCACTCTGTCTCTGTACAACATTACGAATGACAAATACAACAACTCTAATCCTAATCTCATCTCCAAACAAAAAAAAGCTTTATGCAATCCGTTATTCAAGATCGTCTAGGACCTACTTGCTGAGCTAGAAACTTCTTCAATGATGCCAAAAATTTCTCTGAGTGCCTCTTCTGTTGCAAGATGATTTGTGTCAAAATCTTAGTGTGTCTTTTGTGCTTCTCTCGATGTCGTTTTGAGGTGGTGGATGTTATTTACAGGCCACCAAGAAAGATCCCCGAGTCAAAACTTGCTCCTTATCCATATGGTTTAGTTGAAGAAGTACTGTGATTTGAGAACTTCCTTCAAATCGAAATCACCTCTCTTTGGTACTGGAGGAAACACGAGATTCGGGTACGATTCTTGGAAACTTTGAAGTAACTGGATCAAGAACAGAATGATGTCAACAAAACAGATGAGGAAGTAATTAACGCAAAAGCTTCAATCAAATCCTACATCCAATTGTAGAAACAAGTAAGAACTAGAGCATCATCATTAATGTTTTATATTCCATAAAAAAAGCTCCATTTGATGTTTTATAAGAGAATCCATGTCTCTGATTCAGTCAAGCTGGAAAAGAGTTTATATACGATTTGAAAATTGTCTGGTTGTTTTAAGATCTACTAGATTCTTTTGCTTTGGCAGATGTGCAGAAAAAGAAAGTCAGACGTTTAAGCCTACGCTTCTAACCAGAGAGTTATAGAAAACTTACATCTTCAAGGATCGGTGTGTTGTAAAGCTCAACAAATTTCTCTCTAAGTATTCTGTTCATTGTGTCAACGTCACATGCATGGGTCCAGTAGGAGTCATGCACACCTGCAATAAACCACAAACATCGAATAAGAAGATATTCTGATTTTTTTGTTGGCAAGCCATCAGTTGAATTAACAGGACTAACCAGCAAAGTTTAGGCCAGCCTCTCGACATGCGACTGCAGTCATCATCATGTGAGTGCCGTCCAGCGAGTGCACAAAGTTGGGAGGAAATGCAGTTCTTTGTTTCCTAACATCCACCTGAAAATTAAAAGTTTTTAAGCCTACGAAGATCATACAAGTGAAATCTTGCACAGTGTTCACAAAGGAAATAACAAATAGGCTTTACCGTGTTACCCTCTCGCTGCAGGGCCAAAACCTGAAGAGATGTTCTTATCTGCAATCATAGTGACCATATTTGATACCAATGGTCAAAATTATTGGCTCTCCGAGTGGGATGATTCATATCACATGAAGGATTCTTAATGGATAACAAACACTTACCAGATGTCTTTCACTTCTGCAATAGGGTTGCACAACAGGAAGTCCAAGAGGTGTGATCCATCGTACTGGATGATTATCGGAAGCAATTATCTGCAAAGTTGACATTCAGAAACAAAACACATCTCAATTAGGTCTCTCATCTACCAGTCATAAAAGAGCAGATTTAACAACATGCTACAAGACCGTACCTTTGCACAATCGCCAAGCCAACTCATAATGGCACGTGCCGCTTCAAATATCTCTCCAAGGGCTGCTAGTGTCACCTGCGGAGAAAAGTTTAATTTTTAAGTATAAAATTAACACAAAACTGGAAAGCAGAGAAGATTTGTACACGTGAATGCTATTACTCTTCTTACTTTTGCAGAATAGCAAGCCGCAGCAAATAACATTCTCTCGTCAGTGATAACACCTTTCTCTTCTAATCTTCTTTTTATTTGTTCACGCGCTCCAACATAGGTGACACCATATACTGACGTCATTACCGTCTGCTTTACCAGCTTCCTGTCGACCTGAAATTAGAAGAAAACTTAGCATCATCAGGAATAACTTTTTGATGTGGCATTATATTCAATCAAAAACCAATGAGACTCACTTGATTGATAAGGATCTTTGCCAATGCAGCGGTCGGGTTTGACTCAGGATCCTTACTGCTGTCTCTCTTCATAATTTCATGGACTCTATCTCAGCACAAGCAAAGAAGAGAGGAGAGAAAAAGAGAGGCAGAGAGGAAAACCATTAGAAACAAAGCTTGACGTGATTCTAACTCGAATAAATGAATTGATAGCCACTCCATTCAAAATTAATATGATACCTCCGCGAAATTTCAGAATAAACATCAGCTGGTTTTTCTCCTTCAACTAGATTAACTGCCGCAGCTTCAAACTGAGAGAAGCCAGTTTACGGAAGATAACTACATGAGTTTGCCTATGACTTTAAAAAAGAGAAAAACAGCAGAATTTAAATGTTCAAAAGAGAGCCTACACTATCTCTTCCTAAAGCTGCATAATGCTGTAGACCATTGCACGATCCATCCTGCACATACAAATGATTTAAGAAAGAAAGAGTTGATTAAGAACTAACGAATGACTAAAAAAAGTACACCATAGTTGATTCACAGCTCAATCGAAAGACCAATTCTGATTTAACCAATTAAACACTTATACGACAGGGGAAAAGCAACAGCATACTAAATTCCCCAACCTAGAATCTTCTACAGAAGGTAGGTGTCAAGTAACAAAAAAAAAGAGTAGGATAACTTCGGATATGAGTTCACGGTGCTGACCTGATGAATAGGTAAGTGGGAGATTACAGAATAAGGTGAAGGACTTTTCAAGGCTTGTGTCAGAATAACACAAGCAGCTAAACATTGAAAAGGATCCTCAGCCTTTAACCACCATCGTTTTCCATGAATAGGATTTTCAGCTGAATCCATTATATCATCCAAATGGTTTTCCACAAAAGCCAGACGCCCATCATGTGAAAGCTTTTCAACACCACCTGCATAGAGGTTTGCTAAATGTATTTTAAGCCAATGCAAGCCTGACTTTCCAAGTGGTCGTCCTTCAGCAAACTCCAGGGTTCCTCGGCAAAGATCAGAACTCAGATGATTCAGATGAGGATGCATTGGGTATGCACGGCCCCTGAAGTCAAGATTGTGAGGGTAGTAGAATCCTTCCTCGTCTTTCATTTTTCTAGCCACCTGAATTGATAATATTTAGTCCATATCTTTTGAGTTAAGTGAAGATGGAACAAATGTTGTAGACAATAAGAATGGATTTCTTACAGAAAGCTTGAGCTCAACATCACATCTTAAAGAATGCCTCTCTCTGTTAATCTTGTTGGCCTTTCGAACACTCCATTTCCAGGATTGGATTTCTTCTGGATCCTCAGAGGACGGTTTCTCTGGTATGGGAACCTAAACAAACAAACAAACAAAAGAGAATACAGACTACATCAGACACATACCATTAAAAACCTATAACGTTGTAGATGGGACTCGCAATGAAACCCTGAAAAATAAAAGTCCAGTTCTAGTTACTTACGTCTTCACGATTAACTAATCCGGCAATATTGCCTCCATCAGCCCAGAGCCTTTCCACCACATCAAGAATTTTCCTATTCACCCTCCACTTGGTGTTCCCAAGTGTATCCAATGCCTGTTCAAGTTAAATTTAAAAACATTAATGTATAACCTTACCACAGCAAGAACAAAACATAAACTACAAGAGCGAAGATATCGATGTACCTCAAATACTCTATGAGCAGTCTTGGAACTAATACCTCTTAGTGCATCTTGCTGCTTCTTGGATCCATGAGTACGCATGATATAAGAAGGCAAAAACAAGTAACCACCCTTGTCATATCTGAAGAAATTGTCGTAACATTTGCATACGTAAGTATGTGAAGACATGGCTAAAAATAATGTGTAGGCATGAGGTTCTAACAAATAAGGCTTGATTCATAAGTAAGGGAATAAAATCTGGAGCAAACAGAAGAGTTTATCAGAGCATACCCTTTCCATCTCTTTGGTGGTACTAGCATAGGAACATAAGGAATTAACATATGCTTAGCCTGCATGAGACAAGAACATTGAAAGATCACCTAAAAGCTCATGAATGGAATAACTTCTAAATCAGAAAAGACACGTCTTAACTCACAGATTTATCCAGTCCTGCAAGGAGGAGCGAATCACATTCAATAACTCCATATCTCCTCACTAGCTTTGACCTACAAAGTCCAACTTTCCAGAAATAAGTAAACTTACCACCGTAAATATATATTCCAGTTACGAAAACCAACCGAGTAGAAAGACAAAGAAAAAGAAGCAATAGGTACTCATCACATTAGTACAATGATGAGTATTCATTTCGTGGATTCTTTCTCACCCTGGATATTTGGTTACAGTTTTAAAGTTGTGTCTGAATGCAGGTCGAAACTCGGGTATAGAGTCTCCTGACTGGGTCAGGGGAGGTTGTACATAAGCTGCTTCGATCAATAATTCTAGCAGACGGCTTCCAAGCTGAGAATTGAAACGATTCCAACAATGAAGATGAAATTTTTCATTACCGAAGGCAAATATTATCAATTTCACTCAAAAAGGGTGTTAAAATGCCACAGACCTTAGCTTGTGTAGCTCGCCCCCATGGCTTAGTACCTTCACTTTTCACCACTTTTAGTGCATCAATAATCCTTTTCCTTCGAATCAAACTATTAACACGTTTCCTAAGCAATTGCTTATCCTTCAATTCCTCTTGTGTATCCCCTGCATTGTTCTTCCTAGTTCTCTTCAAAAAGTTATGAATCCTCACCTGAGAGATCAACCAAACCACAACTCAACACATCATTTCTTCATTCAAACAAACAAACTACTCAATTCATACCTCTTGTTCAATAGCTATGCCAATACTAACAGCGGCTTGAACAACTTGAATACACCCATCTTCATGTCCAGACATAACCAAACCCATCATCTTATGCATCACAATAACCGCCATTTTATCAGCAGGCAAAAGCTCAATATGAGGAGCATAAGCTGCTCTAACTTTCTTACTCTTATTCTTCTGCAATTCCTGTTCTCTCTCAATCACATCTTTCAAAGGCTGAAACCACCCTAAGAACATATGTTTCACATAAGGTAAATTCGGAGCTAGATTCTTCTCACACATCTCCTTCTCTAAATCTCTATACTCATCAACCATCCTCTCCCATGCTTCAGTCTCTTCCTTCACTTGACGTCTTCTCAAGGAATCAAATTTCCTCTTATCTATATCTTTATGCTCAATTTTCAAAGTCTGATCAACCATTTTACTCAAACCCTTTAGAAACAAAGCAGAGATCCATGGTGGGTCTTGCAAAAACAACCTCCTCCGACCAGAAATTCCATTCCTTTCTACTGGATTCTCAATTTCCTCAATCAAGCTTGCTCCTTTAATGGCTCCAGCATATGTAGAGTCATGATTCTCAAAGCTTTCAATGAGATTACCGTGAAAATGAACGGAATTTGAAATGGGTTTCTCGCTAATGGAAAGAGAAGTAGAAGAGGAAGAAGAAGAAGCTGAAATCGGAGGTGAGTGGCGTTGGAATAAAGGAAGGGTTTTGCGGCGGAAGAGAGCGGAGGAAGGAGGTTTAAGCCAGGTGATTAGAGAAGTTTGGTGTTGGAATTGAGAGGTTTGGTTTAAGGAGAGAGAAGGAGAAGCCGCCGCAGCGGAAGCCATGGAAGGAAGATGGAGATAGTAGAAGATAAGGTATTGGTCTTCTTATGAACATTTGAAGAAGAGAAAGAAATATTTTTGTGAGCAACAATCCAACAAACCTCTCTAAAACCTCTACTCTTTTGTTTTTTTTTCGCTTTAGATATTTTTGATATTTCCCTCAAATATATCAAAAATTTTGAAGAATATATCTTTTATTATATTTTCTAGAATTATTTAAAAACAATGAGCAAAAACAAATTGTAGTGGAAATGAAGTTAAATTAATGAACCATAATAGTTTCTGAAATAAATAATTGTCAGTGGTACACGGATTATGAATTCGTAGAAAACTATATTGGTTGGTATAATATACTTTTTGTCAACATATTAGTTGGTATATATAGTTATGCAAAATTTCATAAAATTTACTAAATAAAATAATATAACAATTCTCCCCAACTTTTCTTCCTAGCTAGTACATTTTTCATAAATATATTGAAGATTGCTTAATTATTATGATTTCTATGATAATTGATAACTATGCCTACAAGTAAAATTGTCAAAATGGGTGGTTGCATATGGTCTATCAAAGTCCAAAACATTATAAACCGGTCATGGACAAGCCCATATACAGAATGAGACAAAACGGGTTGGACAATATGGACATTGGTCGGTCCATAATATCTGAAAAACTATGTTAAAATCGAAATTCACTTTCAGTTTCTTAAAATCGAAATCAAAAGATTTTTTTGGCGATTTCATCCACTTTCCTTCAATTTCCTTCTTTGTTTTCATGGCTTCATCGCATTAATCTCATCTACTCTTTTCGAATCAAAATCATGTGAGATTTGAGCATTTGCGAGTTGAGCAATGGATTAGGCATTTGCGAGTTGAGCAATAGATTAGGCATTTGCGATTTTGAGAGAGAGAGAGACCCATATGTGATTTTGAGAGATACCCATTTACTCTTTTTGAGAGACAATCAATCATATCATCCACTTTTTTGAGCTTTTACGATTTTGAGAGACTCATTTGGCATTTGCATGTTGAGCTTTTTTGATTCTGTAATATCTTTTGTAATGTTGTAATGTTAGGTCGATTGATGAGCTTTTGTTATTGTTTTTTCATATGGATAACAAAGAGATTCTACACTTCGAAGATGACTATATGATTGGAGATGAGATAATGGATCAAGATGAAAAGAATCTAGATGAATTGGATCAGGTTAGAAGCAGGTTCACTGGTATCAATCTCTAAGTTGGATACAGTGCGCTCAAGTAAATATCAATTTCTAAGTATGTTAATCTAGATCAAGTAAGTTGTAGCGCTGTTAATCGATATGTATCCATTCAATTTCTCGATTAACTAAGTATCAATCTCTAAGTATTCATTCAATGTGATTTAGTGTGTTCTATTCTAATCAATGGACCGTCCATTTGAATATGGTCGTTAATTTTTATTTTTTTATTAACTTGGGAAATTTATGTTATGTTATTTTCTTTTCATTTTTCTTTTTTTTTGTCAACGCGTTATTTCTTTTTGAATATAGTAGCTAAGTTAAAAATTTGTGGAGAATTGTTATATTTCTAATTTTATAGCCTACAAGAATGCATGCATACCCATCTAATCAAACACTGGGTAGTGTCCTTACCACTAATTTCCTTTTTATAAAATATAAATTTTCTATTAATAAAGGGAAAAGGACCAAAATTAGTCCCTTTCAAAATTTTACTGTCAAATAATAATTTCCTAGTATTTTAAAAATACATTCTATGAATCTTTGTTTGACAATAAAAATTTTTAAAATTCTCTTTTAAAAATTGTCCCGTTAATAAAACATCATTAGAAAAAATGTGCCATATACACCGATCATCAAAACAAACAAACAGTAATACTAAAGCCCAGGCCCAATATCGTACTAAAACCGCCTCTTCAAGTGTTATAAGCTACTAGCATTACCCTAATTCTCCTTACTTCTTTATCGATCAGTTTGATTTTCGTCTCTACCGATTCCTTCATAACTTTTTCTCCTATCGATCAGTGTTATAAGCTAAGATGTTTCCTAGACCGAGAAGGAGGAATAAGGTGGCTATGGACCCCGATAAATGTCGTCGGAGACGGGAGTTAAATAACATGGTAGAGATTCGAAGGAAGAAGAGAGAAGAAAACTTGCAGAAGAAGTGGGTGACGTGCTCTGAATCTGCAACGTATTCTGATGGTTCTAAACATTCAAAACCCTTTTCAATTAGGATCCAAGGAATCGAGAAAGAACCGGTATAAATATTTTCCGAAATTCCAGATCTTTACCTTGCGGGGAAAGAAATATGCGCTAAATGTGTTTAGCGTGTTGTCCAAGGCAAAGATTCACAACTCGATCCGGAACCATATCGTTCTTAAACTATCCAAAGAATTGATTGCTTTAAATAATCTCCACAGAGATCATGGTTTCATTGTTAAACTTGATGTTGAAGCAGCTTTTAAAGAGACAAACTAATTAGGTGAAGAAGGTCCTGATGAAGATTGCATAATATGTGGAGAAGAGCTTTCATTTTATTTTACGTTGACCGAAACTGAAACTAGATTAGTTACGGTTAATGCTTACACAACTCCTTCTCCATCTGTTGGGCCTTTCAGCACAGTCATAATCAAGAGAGATCTTGAACGTGAGGAATGTATTGTAGACAAGTTGGATAGTAGTGTTTCGAGCATTAGATCTTACCCCGATCTTCCTGAAATCCGTCTAAGATTTCTTAACTTCACAACTGAGTACGTCCATCGAGTCATTCAATACCAATTTCGCGACCCTATTTTGTCTCACCAAATTTCGGATCAGGTCGTTCTTGAAGCCCAACGACACCAAAATGTTGACTTTCTACATCAAACCTTGTTCTTGGTAATTTTTGTAAAACTAACCGAGAAGGTTCAGAAACAAGACACTTTGGCAAGTATGTCGGGTGCAAAAGCTATCATACAAATGCATCGTTGTCGGTACGTGTTTCACAAATCATGTATGTGCAAGTGGTTGAAAGAACATAAATCATGTCCTCTTTGCTGCCGACCTTTTTGACAAGCATCTGAATGAAGCCGTGGACAACAATTTTTACTTATTATTGGAGTCTTTATTATGAGATGAAAGGCACAAAATTCTAGATATTTTGGATGCATAAAATTGCAGAGTTTGGATTCAGATTTTGCATTCAAACTTGATAAAAGATCAAAATATTCTTACAAAATTAATTAAAATTATTAGATAATTTTATTTCAAAATTCATGTTGTCATATTTACATCAATTCATAATTTTAATTCAAATTAGTTAAATCACGAATTTATGATAACATTACGGATTTGCAATTTGACGCCAAAACTATATAATCTTATTTCGGCACCAAAACCTCAGAATTTCGTATTACCACCAAAACCCCAAAATCGTAATTTGGCATCGAAGTCAGAAAATTTTGTTAAGACGCCAAATCGAGAAATTCCTTTCTGACGTCAAAGCTATAAAATTGTATTTAAGTGCAAACATTCTGGAATCACGTATCGTGTAATTATTAAGACTTTTAATATATTGTCTTCATAAATTTTTTTTTTTAAACTTAAAATTTATCGAAATAAATTAATCTGAGCATTAAAAGTTTATGAATATGATATGTTATTTTTAGTCATTTTGGAATAAACTGAATTCAAATAATTTTACAAACTCACAAATGTATCCAAATACAACACCTAAATACAAAAGCCGATTTTTAAAATGAACAAACATCCTATGAGTGTTTTGGCCCAAAATTTATAAGCTATAAATAGTGACATGAATAACTGCGGTGCGCGCAGTGCGGCGTGACTGCACGATCCGCACTTTGTCACTATTCGCGAATTGTTCTTTTCATGGTGCAATGCAAGACGATAAACGTGGTTCACTTTTTTTGTTTTGGTCATATTTTTTTTAACCACGTTGGATTGAACACCAACTTGGCAACTTCCAAACTATGACAGTTCACGCCATTCTTTTTATGAAATTGTTAAAATCGTACTAGTTAATTTTAACAAATAATACAATTTGAAGTAGGAAAAAAAACTTATTTGGAGCAATTTATTTTAGCAGCAGTTATTTGGAGCATTTAAAGTATTAGAAAAAATGAATTTTTCCGGAAAAAAACATTCTAAATCACTATTTTTACAATTTTATCATTTATCTTAAAAATACAGATCAATCTCGCAAACTCAAAAAGAATATGCAATATAATATTTATATGTATCTTCTAAGAATTTTTACGATCACTTACATTAAATGTGATATACCTTCATTGCGAAAGATTCAATTTGATATATTGTTTATCATAATTTTATAAACTTCAGGGTGATGATAAAGAATAATATTGGATATTATTTTTTATTTTGCAGGATTGACTTGCATTTTTTTAAAGTGAATGATAAACTTACAAAATATAGCGATTTAGAAGATTTTTTTGTAGAAAAATCTAAAAAAAATTGTTAGTCTATTATGATCAAAGTTTGATGTTAGCAATCTCTTCTTCAATGTTTATTTTGTTTGTCTCGCATCGCACTGTTTGTTACTCACTAAACATATTTCTCCCGTCTGTACCGTCCACGCCCAATACCCTAACTAAGATTTTAGTCAAACTTTAGTATATAATAAAAACTTTTTTTTTGCCTAAAAAGAATGTCAAACAAGAACAGTCTTAATGAAATGAGATAAAATATGACGGTGTCCGAGTGCGATACGGGCCAGATTGTGATGATTAACAAAATCACGAAAAACTAAAATTCGATTTTGGAGCAACAAGTTGCAACGACTTATTTAATGTATAAGGTAACACTTAGATATAAACAAGAAGGTGGTTGCATTGTGTGGTGGGCTAGGTTGATTACTTTATCTTATATAATCCCTAAACCACAGTGCTTAAGTACCCGATTATAAAGCCAACTGAGCCATCTTCGTAATTCTTAATTTCTGTATGGTCTAATAATCATCATGTATACCCATTTGATATATATTATGCTCTTTGTTTTATCATCGTGATAGATATAATAATTATCTTTTTGTTCTTATAGGAAACTGATCGGAAAAAGTATTTTTGGTTGAGTTTCAAGGCTAAGACAATTATGGTTGAATGACTAAGTAGTTGAGTTACTAGAGTAGTTGTCGGAACATGATTTAGTAGAGATCCTAGGATTTGAAGGAGATCGGCTCATAACTTTTCTAAATACACATACGAGATTCAATGTGAAAGGCATACATGTGTATGCGACGTCGTCACTATATATATTCAATTCCCCGTGATGCATAGTGTTGACGGAAAAAACGTATATAGTGGATGATTTTGAAATTAAATTAAGAGATTTGACCGTTTTGATATTATGATTTTACATGCAAAGAGTTTATCTTTTTCGAGTTTGTTTTTCATTATTTTCGCTTTCTTTAATTCTTCATCTTGTAAAGCATAATGTTTGATCTGGTTCTCAATATTTCGTTTGTAAACATTCGCTCCAAATTGAGCAACCAACACAATCTTCGGTTGATACAAAATTACAGCATCGAGGTCCTTGGAAACAAACTCGATGGCACGTCTCCCGATTCCTTGAGCTTCGTTTTGTTTTTATACTCTTTTCATTTCACAAAAAGTGTTCTAGCATTTTTACATAAGTTAATTAAAAAACAATATAAATTTCTATAATATCTATTTTCTAATATACTAAAAATATGTATCTCTTTAATTAATAAACAAAAATAATAAAGAGAAAATTGAGATTTAGATTAAAAATTCGCATTAAAAACAGAAGACAGATATTTTTTATGAAATAAAAATGACACCTTGAAACCATACTTTTTTGAAAAATGAAAGAAGTACTTAATAGAGTCTCGTTGGATTAGAGTTAAGTGAAATTTAATACAATAATCACCATCAAAGTTTAAATCCGCCTAATATATATAATTAAAAACAAATTGTGTCTAGTGGATGATTTGGTCGACATGGATGCCACATTGGACTTGTTGAGGATGCACCACCCCTGTAGATACAGATTAATTGCTATGATATTTCCGTATTATTTTAACGTATAATCCACTAATCTCACTCTCAAATCCAATTCCAAGCGTGACTATTGAGTCTAATCTAATCTACTAACATAAAAAAATTAATTAAAAACCAAAAACACATGATGGAGTTAGGCCTTATGCTAGTTCTTTTGCTGACATATACACCACTATACACAAATTAACACACTTCAACGCAAACAAAAAGTTAACTACACGGCATATATAACCGAATAAATGACGTGGCGGAGTCAAGTTGCACACGCGTTCACACTTCATTGGTTGACTTTGTAAGTCAAACATCATAGGTGCCAAACGTTAAACATAAACGTTTCATTTTCTTCTTCAAACGTTAGTTAGGCACAAACTATAAAAGAGACTGTCTCTCTTCGATTGTATAACTTATATACATATATATATATATATATTTATATAGTCAAACACCATTTTTGATTCTTTGTTGCCTCTAATAACCACATACATAAAAAAAATGGATTCTTGTTCTTTGTTGTTTTTCTCCTTCTTGATCACTTTTATGACCGTTCTTGCTTCTAAAGAGAATGATCATGAGTTAATAAAAGGTGACCAAATCTCTTTGCTTTCTTTGAAATCATCCATTGTTTCAGATCCTCACAATTCTCTAATCAATTGGGTTTCGATTTCTTCTTCTTCTACTTCTTCTTCTGTTGATGTTTGTAATTGGTCTGGTGTGAAGTGTAACAAAGAGAACACTCGAGTAATCGAGCTTGACATAAGCGGTAGAGATCTTCGCGGTGAAATTTCACCTTCAATCGCTAATCTAACCGCTTTAACCGTTCTTGATCTCTCAAGAAACTTCTTCACTGGAAAAATCCCACCTGAGATAGGTTCATTGTATAAAACTTTGAAGCAGTTAAGCCTCTCTGAGAATCTCTTACAAGGAAACATTCCACAAGAGCTCGGTTTGCTTAACCGTCTGGTGTACCTTGATCTTGGAAGCAACCGGTTAATAGGTCAAATCCCTGTTCAACTCTTTTGCAATGGTTCTTCTTCATCTCTCCAATACATAGACCTCTCTAACAATTCTTTAACCGGTGAAATCCCTCTAAAGAACCATTGTCACCTCAAAGAACTTCGGTTTCTTCTTCTCTGGTCCAACAAGCTCAACGGGACTGTCCCGTCTTCGCTCTCAAACTCTACAAATCTCAAATGGCTCGATTTGGAATCAAATCTGTTAACCGGAGAGTTACCTTCTCAAGTGATAAGCAACATGCCTCAACTTCAGTTTCTTTACCTTTCTTATAACCATTTTGTAAGCCACAAAAACAACACCAACCTCGAACCTTTTTTCGCCTCTCTCGCCAAGTCCTCTGACCTACAAGAGCTCGAGTTAGCTGGAAACAACCTTGGAGGAGAGATAACTTCATCCGTAAGGCACCTCTCTGTAAATCTTGTGCAAATTCATCTAGATCAAAACCATATCCATGGCTCTATACCTCCAGAAATATCAAACCTTTTGAACCTAACTCTTCTAAACTTGTCGAGTAACCTCTTGACCGGTCCAATCCCGCGAGAGCTCTGTCAGCTAAACAAGCTAGAAAGGGTTTATCTCTCAAACAACCTCTTCAGCGGTGAAATCCCCGTGGAACTCGGGGACATTCCTCGTCTAGGTCTTCTTGATTTGTCTAGAAACAAGCTCTCTGGTTCAATCCCGGATAGTTTTGCTAATCTTTCTCAGCTGAGAAGACTTCTTCTGTACGGAAACCATCTCTCTGGTACAGTCCCTCAAAGCCTCGGCAAATGCATCAATCTTGAGATTCTTGATCTCTCTCACAACAACCTCACTGGGAAGATTCCTGTTGAAGTTGTCGCCAATCTCAGAAATCTGAAGCTGTATCTTAACCTCTCTAGAAACCACTTAAGTGGAGCAATACCTTTGGAGCTAAGCAAAATGGATATGGTTCTATCCATTGATCTGTCTTCCAACGAACTCTCAGGGAAGATTCCGCCTCAGCTCGGAAGCTGCATTGCATTAGAGCATCTGAATCTTTCAAGAAACGGTTTCTTCGGTCTGCTTCCTGCTTCATTAGGCCAGTTGCCATATCTAAAAGAGCTAGATGTTTCTTTAAACAGATTAACCGGAGCTATACCGCCTGCTTTTCAACAGTCTTTGACACTCAAGCATTTGAACTTCTCCTTCAACTTGTTCTCTGGAAATGTATCTGACAAAGGATCATTCTCTAATCTGACAGTTGAGTCTTTTCTAGGAGATTCTCTCTTATGTGGCTCTGTAAAAGGGATGCAAGCCTGCAAGAAGAAACGCAAGTATCCTTCTGTTCTTTTACCGATTTTGTTATCGTTGATGGCTACTCCATTTCTGTGCGTTTGCGGGTATCCTTTGGTCCAAAGATCAAGATTTGGAAAGCATCTAACAGTGTATGACAAAGAAGAGGTGGTAGACGAGGAAAAACAGAACCGAAATGACCCGAAATACCCAAGAATATCGTATCAGCAGCTCATAGCAGCAACAGGAGGTTTCAATGCTTCTAGCTTGATTGGTTCAGGGAGATTTGGTCATGTTTACAAGGGAGTTCTCAGGAACAACACTAAGATAGCAGTTAAAGTACTCGATCCAAAGACTGCAGTGGAGTTCTCAGGCAGTTTCAAAAGAGAATGTCAGATCTTGAAGAGGACAAGGCACAGGAACTTGATCAGGATCATCACAACTTGCAGCGGACCTGGTTTCAAGGCTCTTGTTCTGCCATTAATGCCAAATGGAAGCTTGGAGAGACATTTGTACCCAGGAGAGTCTTCGAGCAGGAACTTGGATTTGATTCAGTTGGTTAATATCTGCAGTGATGTCGCGGAAGGAATAGCTTACTTGCATCACTATTCACCAGTCAAAGTCGTTCACTGTGACCTCAAACCAAGCAATATCCTTCTTGACGATGAAATGACCGCTCTGGTAACAGATTTCGGGATTTCAAGATTGGTTCAAGGCATTGAAGAAACGGTTTCTACAGATGATTCAGTGTCATTTGGCTCAGCAGATGGATTGTTATGTGGATCAGTCGGTTACATTGCGCCAGGTACACAATTTTCACAACATCCTTAAAGTTACACTAAATATCTCATTAGTCATTAGTCTCTAAACTCAATGGTTATTCATTTTTTCATCAGAATACGGGATGGGGAAACGAGCATCGACCCATGGAGATGTGTACAGTTTTGGGGTTCTCCTGCTAGAGATTGTAAGCGGAAGGCGACCAACAGATGTTCTTGTCAATGAAGGATCAAGCTTACATGAGTTTATGAAGTCACATTACCCGAATTCTCTCGAGGGAATCATCGAACAAGCATTAAGAAGATGGAAACCGCAGGGGAAATCAGAGAGATGTGACAAGCTTTGGAGAGAAGTCATATTGGAAATGATTGAGCTGGGGTTGGTATGTACTCAATACAGTCCTTCAACTAGGCCTAACATGCTCGATGTTGCGCACGAGATGGGTCGGCTTAAAGAGTATCTCTTTGCTTGTCATTTTTCACATCAAGAAACACAAGGAGAAGCTAGTGCATGAATCAATGTTTTAAGAGAGTTTTGATGATTGTAGTCATTATTTTTTTGTGAATTTTCTTGTATTCTTTAGTTGAATTGAATTGTTAACAAATTAAAAGTCATATTGTGTGGATTGAAGTCTCTTCCTTTGTTGACCCAAACAAAAGTCTCTTCCTTTGTGCAAACCCATTTCTTCATATCAAAAATCAACCAACCAAATCTTCTATTTCACATTCATTGATTAATTGTTTTAAATGAAAAGCTTTGGTGGGTTTTTCTGTAATCAGATCATATCTTATGTATGTACTATGAATCTATCAATGAAGCTTCTCCTAATCTTCTATTGCATTATAATCTTATCAATATATATCCTTTTTTGCCTAACTTTGGATTAAATAACAAAATTTGCAGCAGAGATTTATATTGCAAGTGGAAGCTGATGTCTGCTTAATGATCTCTCCACTGTTTTGATCATTAATCCTTTATTAATTAGTTTAATATTTCTAAATTGAGTATGAATTTTATGGGGGACATCAACATCTAACAAAGGTCAACAAGCCATCAGAACATTAATTGAAGCTTCATAATTTTCTTTTAGCTTGTCAAATTGTATGTTCTCTGTCTAATCTTCACTAAAGTAGTTGCAATAGAAACATAATCTTTGTCTTAACTATATTACTAAGCAAAAGAAGATGCTATAGCACAAGCTAGAAGTGATGATGAGGTAGGTGCAAAAGAGAAAAAGTTTATTTCCAAATGTTTAGCAAATCCGGATGCGCACACAAAGCGGAAGGTATAAACCCGTAAAAGAGAAGAGATTTGCTTCTTGAGAGTGACATCCAATAAGCTAAACATAGAGCAATTTTTTGAAAATGTTGCCTCCTTGATAGTGACAGAAAATAATTTTATAGAAGTAGTTGTGTTGTGCCAATGAAGAAAGGATTTTGAGATGGTGAAAGGAATAGTTTTTGGATTAGGCTTCAGAACGTGGAGAGCTATGATGATGAATAAGCATAAGAAAAGATGATATTAAGACAGAACTAGAAGGGTTTTGTCTGGTTAACATTGGTTCTAATTTCAGCCAATCAAACCAAAGACAATCTTAAGTTTTGTGATTGTGACATTTAAAACTTTCTCTAGTGCAGAAATGACAAAGCATCCATAATACTCTTCAGGTTGGTAAGTTTCACTTTCATGCTTCTGTTATTTCTTCTTCTTCTTTTTTTCCCCACCAAATTACCAAAACCATGAAAGATCTAGAAAACAGAAGAAGCTTTGTTTCTTAAAGGCTCAAATTATAAAGAAGATGTGTTTCTTACTTCAGTCGAACAAAAGTAATGCAAATTACAATCTTAATCACACACTTTAACTTATCTCTTGAACTATTCAATTCCTTTTACACTTTATTGACAAACTATAAGGTTCTCAAGGTTTTGTATACTTTTCAATCAAATCAAGATGTTCTTCCTATCTGTAGAAAACATTAGTTAGCTATATTCTTACTCGCTCTAACTCCATAGAGTCCAGACGAAAGGCGGGCTTCATAGCCAGAAGTAAAACATTGCCTGTTTCAATAGACATTCCAAGATTTGTTAGAGCTTAAAATCATTGTCAAACTTTATTGACAGAAGTTGATTTTACCATACCTCTTGAACAGAAACAATAGCTGAGTCATAACTAAACATTGCAGATTGCACAGAACTTAACTCTTCTTCTGGTTTCCTCTGCAGATTCATACTTAACTCTTCTTCTAGTTTCCTCTGCAGATTTATCTTTTCTTCCTTTACTCCACTAGTTTGAGCTGGCTCTGTGTTGCATCTCTCCCGCTCAAGCCGCTCTACTCGCTCTTTCAACCGCTGCAACTCGGTCTGATACTCTGCATCATTTGTAGAACAACTTCCTCGAGTATGATCTTTCTTCACACATCTTTCTCCTTTCTGTTTAGATGATCTCTTAGACATCGTTTTCACCAGTAACTCAGATTTACACAAACCCTTTTCTCCATTCTTAGTTTCAGACTCCTGCTTCAAACTCTTGTATTGATATTTTACAGAATCTCGAAAATCCGTAAGCTCTTTCGATCGCTCATCCAGCTTCTTGATCTGGTCTAAATTCTTCTCTTCATGTCTTCTTGAATCCAAGCTTTGCTCTATAACTCCCTTCTCCACAGGAACTGTATCAATCGTTTCAGGAGACGGTGTATGAGATCTATCACAAAATCCCATACAATCCTCATCAATTCCACTGCATCCCAAGCTCATAAGCTTGCATCTATAGGCATGTAATTTACACTCAAGATTCTTGATTTCAACTTCTTTTTGGTAATTCAAATCCTCCAAAAGCTCAAGTGACAACTCAAAGTGAGACATTCTCTCCTCAACCATTCTTCTGTATTGGCTAGCTTCCATAGCAAGCATCGCCTTCTCGCCTTGAAGCCTAAGTATCACAGACATGGCTTCGCTCGCTGATGAGGCAGTAGCTTCTCTCTCAGCATCCAACTCTTCCTCTAGTCTCTGCACATCTTCCTTCATTTCATAAAGAGCTATTCTAAGATCTGTGGACCCAACTCCACACGTATCTAAGCTATAGCTTCGTCCTACCATGTCTCTGCAATTGCAAAAACTATATATATATATATATATATATATATATAATCTTTCAATTACTATTTCAATTCAATAAATTTACAGTTCCTAATATCTGAAGTTTTACTAAACTTTGTACAGAAAATCTCAGTGTGACAGAAGTCTATAAGGATCTTATTGAACGTAAATTACAGCAAACACTTAGACAAAATTATACCAAACAAAGGAAACAAAAGACCAAAAAAGGGAAACTTATTCATTCAACACAAGCCACGCTTGACCAAGAATCATTATGATGCTTTGTCTGTATGACTATATATCATTAAAAGTAGTAAGTTTCTTAATTTTTGAATCGGCCATTCATGAAAAATCAGTTTTTTTTTCATACCAAACCACCGTGCGTGAACATATCCAAAAACATGAAAAATTAAATTTAGTACTAACTTTTAATTTTGCATGAAATTATACATTTAATGTAACAATATCAAACTGTCACTAAACCCCAATAAGGTTTTCAACATTACAAGACTAGGTCTTAGCTCCTGTGGGGCATATCAAATTATAGTGCATTCGGGTAAATTTAGATGAACGTAAACAAGAAAAAAAAAACGAAATTTTTTTATTTATAAAAGAAAACCAAGAATTAAATAAAAAAGACAACCAAACAAAACAAAAAGAAAATTGTAATCTCAAAATTCAAATCGATTCGTCGAAATGTTGAATTTTTTGAAAATAGTGGAAGATTATTATCCACAGTAAAAGAAACTATTTAAGAACCTAGATTATGAAAATTTGGTGAAACAATTTATTGAAATAGAATAAAAAAATTACGTTTTAGTCTTTTTAGATTATTTTTCTGTTCTGAATAATTTATATCTTTTCGAAAATACATTACATTTTATAAAAAAAATCTTATATTAGAAAAAACTTTATTTTTTAAATTCGCCTTACCTCATGTAAAGCTAGGCACGGCTCTGACTCCGGAGACCTCAAATATCACTAGATTGAGATGAACAAAAATGATTATCCGTGTTTAAGATCTTGCTGTAATTATAAACATCATTGCAACTTGTTTTTTATGGCTCAACGTAGAAAACCATAACATATCATATATACTGTTACATGGTTCATTTTGATACTCAAGAGTTTTGATTTTGTTTATACAAAGTAGCCTTGAGAAGGTTTCTATTGATATTTGATACCCATTCTAAGTTTTACATCTGACGTCCAGCAGACTCCAAAGTAACAGCTTGAATACACATTTTGTTTTGGGTTCTTCGATAGTTTATTTACATATGGACTTTGTTGGTCGATATGTTACAGATGTAGAAGAAAGGAGACAGCAAACTACTGTGTTCAATGATGACACCAAAGAAACCATATCTTCAGAGAGATCATTATTACTCCCTCCGTTTCAAATTGAGAGTCATTTTACTATTATACTTTTGTTTCAAATCAAGTATTTTTTAAGATTTTCAATACTAAATTTTCGGCTTTAACCCTATTTTTTTTAGTGTATTAATTACATAGATAAAACTATGTAGTGTATTAATAAATGGTATAGTAGATATTTTAATGTGTGAAATTAAAATATATACCTTACACTCTGCAGAAGGTTTTGGATCACACTGGAAATTTTGAAATTCAACTAAGATGAACAAAACCTCATATTCTTCAAAACCAGAAAGTCCTGAAACTAAACCATGGCCGTTGAACTTAAACCCTACACCATTGATTGACATATTCGTTAAGGTGGCTGCTTTTCTCTGTAATCAGCTTCTCTCATCCTTTTCATCTTCCAATGAATCGATATACATATACTCCGCTTAGTAATAAGATTCATTTCGATCTTAAAATGTGAGATAACAGAAAGTTTTCTAACAATGCCTGACGGCTAAACCCCACAAGAAGGGGAAGCGCGTCGAAAATCAATGATGAGAAGAGTGGCGACACAATGAGCAAGAGCACCAAAAACTACAAACACATGGAATATCTGATGGCTATGTCCTGCAATATCAAACGCTCCAGGCTTCCATCTCTCAGGCACACGGCTAACATAAAACACAGCTCCCAAAGCATAAGAAATGCCCGTGGCAACCTCGTAACCGAGAGCAATGAATACATTAGGGTGACCCCAGTAAAGGCAGAGCACATGTACAGCAGGTATCACAGCAGAAGATCCCATTGCAAGGAAAAGATTTGCTCTGAAATGTCTGAACCGCGGCGCAGAGAGAGCTGGAGATAGGAGAGTGATGATGGCGAGGAGACCGAGGAATGAGATCGAGGATAAGTAGAGGAAACGAAAGTAAGGGTTGCAGGAGAAAGCGTAGTAGATTGGTGCGAAGAACGAGGCTACGATCATGAGAGAGATCCCTGCGTAGTCTAAACGCCAGAAGAAGAGGTTGAAACGTTTTGAATAGCAAGCGAGGAGGTGTGAAACAGAGCTGCAAATCAAGCAACCCATTGCCCCAGCTAAGAATACGAGCCATGGCCATTTTGGAACTGCTTCTCCTTTAGTGTTAAGAAGTGAGATGTGTTGTATCACGTTAGAATCCTGCTAGAGACAATCTTTAAGTTAAGTAATGTGAACGAAACAAAGGATAAATTTTCTTTTTTGTTTTTTTATAACTCAAAAGTCAAAAGTTATGTAAATTTTTCAAAGGCTCAAAATACAAGAGAAGAAAAGGTCCAAGAAATACATCGAAAAGAACACATGGTGGGGGCAATTTACGACTATTCAAAAGTGACAAAGATGTGGTTCATTTGTTATGTGTATAATGACATTACTTCACTGCATCAGCATCGTGATAAAAACAAAAAATTTACACTAGATAACTCAATTCCAACCTAAGTTCATAATTCAAAATTATTAATAAGTTAGTTAATTTATTACGTGTATTTTGTAAATAACATGGAATTTTTTGCGAGTCTATAACAAATATCATTTTAATCCGATAACATGGTATTTTACATATATTCCGCTCTTTATATCACATGTAAAAAAAATACACACTTATCTATGGTTTTATCACCATGTGCTCTTTTGCCAATTTTGGCTTAAAGCTTTGGCTGTCTAAGAAATAAGCCCTATTACTTATTTACTAATTTTAAAATGTTTAAATTTTATGTTACTTAATGTTAGTTTTTCTTTTTAGTTACAAAACAAACACTCTTTATATTACAAAAAGTTTGGTTTGGACAAATTTCACTAATGATAATGATTTAAATTAGTTTAAATAAAAGGTAAATGATATTTTTTGTTTGAAAAGTCATATTGGAAATATAAACAAATTTTTTAAATACGAAAATACAAAATCTTAAATTAAAATTTTTTTATTAAGTGGAAGGAATATACATTTTAATCATAAAATGAGGTAAACGACACATAGGAAAAAAACAAAATCTTCAATCTTGTGTTAGGGGATATGTGTAGCAATTTTGTATTGAGCATGTGACAAGATAAGATAAGCCAGTAAATTAAAAAGAATACAAAAATCTTACATGATGAAACACAGTCTGATTGCTCGAGAGCCAAATCCTTGCTCTATCGCCGGGTCCCACACAAAAAGCCCGTTTTATTTTATTTTAAAAGTTTTCAACAGAAAACAAATAATTATTGAAATTACTATTTTAACCTTGACGTATCTTACCCGGACATGCCGTTGAAAAGGCCGGCGAGACCAAGCTCGGTCGTCTCCAATGAACTCACCACCGTCATCCACGCGAATATCAGAAATCCAATTAGGTGCCTAACGATAATCAAAATCCCAAACCAATGAATCAAATTCAAATTTCAAAAAAATCACGAAAAAACCCCCAAAATTTTCAAAATGTAATATCAGAGAATTTGAAATTGGATTAGATTGATTTTAACGTACGTCCAGATATTGAGAGTTTCGTTATGCCAAGAGAAAGCACTGAGAAAAGTATCTTTGAGAGACCATTGGCATCGATAATGATTGTGTATAAACTCGTTATCCTTCAAATATTCAGGCAAGTCTTCAAACTTCATCAACCTCCTTACGATTCTCGTTTCTTCGACGGAATCTAAACCTTTACAATCGATAACCGTCACCATCGCTGTAGATTTTCTCGCCGTTCTTCGTCTCCTCATGCTCCAGGTTAGGTTTTCCGGCGAGATTATCTCTCGATTGGAGGTTTATCGGCTCCGGTAAGGTTCCCGATGGATTCCGATTCTATCGGACCTCGCCGGAGAATCTGCGTCCGTCACTTCCTCTCATAAATCGGGATTTGATATTCGGTGGTCGTTGTCGCTTCCTCTTCTATTTATATATGAAGACGAAACCTCTCTGAATATAATTAGTTCTTACGTGTCGACATATGATTGGATAAAGAATTTGCTTGGTGTGAGGTCGACTACACCTGATTAATTGTTCCCTCGAATGTGCTAGTTTTTTGAATCATAAGACGAGTGGGACGATGAGAAATGCATATGGTGTGGTGCGTAAAACTGGAACTGTCTACTTTATTTGGGATTACAAGACAATGGAATGCTTTATGAAAATTTAGAGGAAATGAGATTCTTAAGTATTATTCTAATAAGAGTATTAATTTAGTGATTCATGTGATATTGGGATTAAAACTAGATTTTTCTGTAGTTTTTTGGAGGTTTCGGGAAATACCGATTTACATTATGAGTTTTATAAATTAATAGGCATCTCCTAAAATCATATAATTTAATGACTAGTCTTATATGGATTTTTAGGACTTTTGGTAGTTAATTATAAGGGTTTAGAGTTATCTAGTCGTATTTATCCTCAGTTAATGCTTCCTATGAAGTTAAGAAGTTCTGCCTAATGTTTAATCTCTTATTTCATAGGTAACTATTGACTTAAACTCTGTTGGTGAGCTATCAAGAAACATAGAACATAGAACAAGAGATGCTTTATTTCCTCAGATGATGAGAGTGGCAAATTTTGTCTTAATTCCTTGGAAACACAAAATTTACCATTGTCTCATAATATCTCATAATAACAGGGACTTGTCCCTGTTATTATGAGACAATTGTTGTGTACTACACTTAAGCTTTATGTATGTTTACAATAAAATCAAGTTTCTGTGTACATATCTCACAATCATCTCAAAATCTAAAGTTTTTGTACAAAGCCACTCAAGAATCGCAGGTCTAAAGAAGCCTGAATCAAAGCAGTGAAAACAGCTAAATGCCGAAAATGACACGATGATACAAGTCCACATATAGTACCTGAGTCAAGGTTTTTCTTTTGATTTTGGAGTTTGTTAAACTTATCAATATTCCCTAACAAAGGATAATTCTAAATAAATCCACGCATTATTCAGTATATAATCGTTACTGCAAAGCGAGGCATGCATGAGTAACGTGTGAGAGAAGAAAGGGTGTTTGGGGAATGCGACATGGAACACTCTCAGCCTCTATGGTTTAGAAGAAGCAAATTTCCATTGGACTTTTTGACTTAGTCTTCGTAAGGAAGATAAATGCGACGTGAATTAAGGGTTTCCAAGAATGCGACAAATAATAATCACAAAAAAAACATATCAAATTTTTCACTACCACGCACACCCTAGGATAAGTAGTTAATCTCATAGTTAACAATCACATCTAGTAATTTTGTTAGAAATAAGTTTTAAAATGCTTTTTTTGAGCCAATATATATCAAATACCACCAAAGACTTTATTACAAAACCATAAAATAGAAAATTACACCACAGAAAAGAGGTTTTGGAGAACACACCGTGTCAAATTATTACAAACCCATATGCTTGACAAATGCTTCGAAAGAGGACAATAGAAAGTGTTCAATGAGTGCTTCTGATGACTACACTGGGTTTGTTTCTACGAAACTTTTCCATAAACCACTCATTTTTGTTTGAAACGAAGATATGTCCAATCACCATTCCGCAAAAAACTCCAGGTCCATACGCTATTGCCGCTACTATCCAGTTAATCAATTGTTCTTCTTGCGCCGACACTTCCTCCAATTCGTGTGGTGTAAGATTCGGGACATGATATTTTCCACAGATTTCCTCGAGACCGTAAAGTTTTGGGTTGTCCTTGAATGAAGAACAATTTTGGCTTTGAAACTGTGTGCCACGTGGTATTGCACCTTCGAAATTGTTATGGGAGAAATTCATGGTTGATAAAAAGGAGAGGATCCCAAGATCTTGAGGAATCTGACCTAACAGTTGATTCATGGATAGGTCCAATGCTTCAAGTGATGTCAAATTTGCCAATGATTGAGGTATATTACTTGTGAATACATTATTTGACAGGTTGAGAAGACGCAATCCCTTCAACAATCCAATTGATTCAGGGATTTTTCCATGGAATTTGTTTCCTGAAAAGTCAATGGCTATGAAGTCTTTTCGGATCCCCTCAAATTTTGTATCTACTCCTTTATGCACCATTTCCATGGAATTACGGTAGGAAGCAGTAAAATCCATGAAATCTTCCATGTATCTGTCATCATATTCTGCGTTTAATGTGGTCATGTCACGCCAATTGGAAAAGTAGAAAGCTGGGAAAGTTCCACTGAAGTCATTTTGTGAGACATCAATGACTTTTAAAGTTTGAAACCCAATCGAGACGTGGTGGTGATATAGTGGCCCATAGAATTGATTTGATCGGAAGATGAGGACATTTAAAGATGGCAAAGAACCTAACCAAGATGGAAACTTGTCCTTGAAGTTGTTGCTTTCCATATTCAAAAGTTTCATAGCTTTGCAGTTGATCAAAGATTTTGGCAACTTCCCCTCCAACCGGTTACAGCTAATGTCAAGTGCATGTAAATTTGTAGCATTGACAAAAATATCCGGAAGAATCCAAGAGAAATCGTTGTTTTGCAGATTAAGCACTTGAAGAAGATTAGTAATATTCCTTAAACATGGAGGAATCGAGCCACTGAAGCTATTGTTGGACAAATCTAAGAGATTTAACGATCTAAACTTGCAGATCCAATTGGGAAATGGTCCTCGAAATGAATTCGAACCAAGACCCAACTCACGCATTTGTGCTCGATCAAAAACTTTTAATGATTTGCCAAAATTGCTAAAATAGTTGTTAGAAAGCTTCATCACCGCCAATCTCCACAAGAAACCTGGTATTTTGCCTTCCAACTTATTGCTGGAAAGATCAAGATAAGAGAGGTTGACTAACTATAATATAGATTTGGGGATTGACCCAATGAAATTGTTGTAACTAAGATCTAATGTAACAAGATTGAGAAATTTAGATATAGATTCAGGGATGTTATGAGCAGTGAATAGACCAAGAAGCCTATACGATGAGGATGTATTCCCAAACTCTATAGGTCCACTGAATTGGTTTCTCACAATACTGACCACTTGTAACGAAGGAATCGTGAGCAAGGATGTAGGGAAAGGCCCGAAAAATGAGTTCCCATACACAAAAAAATCCTCCAAGTTTTGGAGTCCACTCATGTCAGTTGGGAGCTCGGATTCAAAGTAATTATTATTAAGGTGAAGTGTGACCAATTTCGTTAAATTGGAAAATGAAACAGGAATATTCCCACTTAAGTTGTTTCTACCAAGGCTTAAGGAGCTTAGTTGGGTCAAGTTTCCAACCGAAGCTAGAACTTGACCTACTAATTTATTATATGAAAGGTCAATATAAGTGAGATGAGAAAGGTTTCCTAATGAAGAGGGAATCTCCCCATAGAGATTACAAGATAAAAGAGTTAGATGTTGAAGATACTAGAGTTTGAAAAGACCACTATTTGGTTTCAAAGAGTTGTTGAGAAAGATGTTATCAAGGTAAAGTGAAATCACCTCGCCTGATCTAGCATCGCACATGACACCCTTCCAAGAACAGCAATCACTGCTCTTGTTCCATGAACTCAGGTCATTAGCATTTGGGTCGGATTCATTTACCGGAAACTCGTGTTTGAACTCGAGAAGAGCATCCCTCTGGTCATGGCGGCAATAGTTGAGTCTAGGAGAAGCAAGAGTGTGTAGAACGAAAGAAAATAAGAAGAAGAAGTACAAGGTAACAACAATGCCAGAAAAGGAATAAGATTGGCTTGGAATCATAATTACCTTTTTCTTCTAATTTAGTTTGGGTGGTTTGTGATGTGTTATGATTATGGCTTCTGCATCTCTCTTTAAACAGAACGAAAACATAAAACATTAGTGGAGTCTTGACTAGCATCAACTCGTCGGTCTTCCTGTCGTCAACTGTGTCCCAAACTTCTTCAAAAAGACCACGACTCATAATTATCCATCACACACTCTATTTACTTGTTGACCTTTTCGATTTCCTTTATCTTTTTGACTATTTTCAAAACATGTTCCGGAAGAACGTGAGCTACCTAACTTCATGAATTTAAAAACAAAATTTATCTATATGAAACAGTCATGGAGAGATACTGAAACTGCTGAGAAATGGAGTGAGAGTGATAAGTCGCTGTTATTATGAAACAATTGTTGTACTAAACTTGAGATTTATGTATGTTTACAATAAAATCAAGTTTCTGTGTACATATCTCAAAATCATCAAAACTTTTAAAAGGAATAATAACTACAAAGATATTGTATAGAACAAAATGGGAAGGAGATTCAAGATAAATTTCTTAGAATGTTGATTAAAGATCAATTAATCTTAAAGGAAGAGTAGCTAAGTCTGGTGAAAGTAATAGAGGAAGTGATTATCAAAATGAAACCGACGATAATGAAGCTGATTGGCCTCTTGCAAACAGATTCTAACACTTATTGGCTTGTTTCAAACAGACTCATTTCTTCCACTACCTTATAATTAATTTTGTAGTTCTTGACTTTAGGAAAATCTAGCGTCAACTCCTCTATAAGTCTCTATATCAATGATTTGGTGTCACTTGCCACAAACTTCTCCACGTTGATCATTGATTCATTTCTTCCACCACCTTGTAATTATCCTTCACACACTCTATTGACTTGACCTTGACGAGTCCATTATCTTTTTGATAATTCTCAAAACATGTTCCGGAATATAACATGAGCTAACCAAATTTATCAGTTAATTGAAAATATTGATTATGTTGGGCCTGTTTCTTTTGTTGTTGTAGTTGGATCTAATGACTCTGAGACTGTCAAGCCAGTTTCACTTCCTTTAAGTTCTTCACCTCAGCCTCTTATTTTCTCTGATAAAGAAGATACGACTACATTGATTCCCTCTTCTCCATTGATTCCTCCCTCAATTCGGCTCCAATTAACGCAACTGTTTCTGCGAGCTCCGAATCGGTTTATAGCATTGCCAGGAAAACAAGTAAACAAAAGACGGTTTCAGGCTCTACTGCATAAGCATAGTATAGATCAATGTCTTATACGGTGAGTGAGATCATTTGGTTATAGGCGTTTCTATTGTCGTTTGGGATCTCTCATGACACTTCATTGGGGTAGCATGTTGTCCCACTCCCATTAGAAAATTAAATTTCTCATTTTGACTAAAACCAGTGTTTCATTGTTTTCGGTCTTGATTGTTTGTATTTATTTATAGGATCTACGAGAAGTGAGTATTGAAATTACTATTTGTTAGATTAGAAATTGTTATAATATTTTATTATACAGTACATTAAATGATGGTAAGATTTATAATAATTAGATCAGGTTAGAATGAAGGGGTTTACAGATATTTGATACATAATCTAGTATAAGAATTTTATGTTCAAACAAAACTAAATTTAAAAGACAAAAAAATTAAATCAAAACAGACAGCTCAATACTTCTGCTCAGGTAAACGACAAAAAAAAATCATTTTAGTCATGTACAAAAAAAACTATTTATCATACATTCAATCACTGAAACCTCTCTTTTACAATTTCTTTGTTATACAGTTCGAAAATCTAAAATCTTTTGATTCTTCCTTCTCATTACTTACTTCAATAATCTTAGAATCTATTCAATATTAATGCTTCATTGTTTTCGGTCTTAATTTCACATGTATGGTTTCATGCAAGGATCGATTCAATTACTTGATTTGTTACGTTTTGTTTTTCTCTTTTGATTGAGTTCATCAAATCCATGATTTTCGGGTATTGTTGTAATACAGAGACGGTTCTCTTTTCTAGTTTGACTAATATAGAATATCGGCTTAATGATTTTTATCTGAATTTGAAATTTTAGATTTGTCTGAAAGTTTCGATTGTTCTTTTATGAAATTTCTTGGGTTCAATCCTAGAATATTTATGGATTCAATCCTAGAAGTTTCGATAACAAGCAGATAAGATAATCCAATATATTTAATAAACGACGAAATCCTCAAGGTACCAATAAAGATTTATTTTATTTTATTTTTTGATAAAATTTGTTGCATTAAATAAAAGATAACACACCCCATTTAAGGAAGGATTGGTGATGTGACAGAGCAGAGGTTATTCCAAGATATTCTTCTCTGCTATAGAATTGGTTCGTGACATGACTCAGATAATAAGAGCGGAGAATGTTGGATATTTAGCATTAACGATGAGATTCTACATGTTGGTCTGAAAGGATTTTAACGCTGTGATACACGAGTTTTAAATACAAGTATAGCACTGCAAGTATACGGACAAGAGAAGTAGTATAGAAGGGATCAAATCCTTAGAAACCAAATTGCAATACGATTCTATCGAAAGAATGCTAAGGTAAGACAAAAAGAAGAATTGTTATGTAATTGTGAAACCAAAGAAAGCAATTAAAAGTAAATAGCGAAGTAAACTTATGGATTAAAAACGTTAGGCTTTAGGGAATTTTCTAGAAATCAGAAATCACGAACTAGACATCTATTTAAGGTATTAATTAAGAACTATCTCGAACTTGAACAGAAACGTCTAATCAATCCACTCCACTTTCGTGGCATCAATTACTATGTTTAACCACCTAAGTATCTAAACTTTTGCTTGAACTTAGAGTCCTAAACAAGCATTAACTATTGGATTTGATATGTTCACGTATCGCCTTAACATCAACTTTCATTGGCTAAAGACGATCCGCTCATTTATGTTCTATCAGATAATCTAGCATCATAAAACTAAGTAGGTAATTTAGTCTAAGCATTAATAATAACAATAGATGAAGATGACATAGATAAAAGCCCTATTTGTGTCTGATTAAATGGTTCTTCATTCTTTCAAAACCCTAAACTCTAACTAGAGAACTACTCAGCCATGGAAGCTGAGAAACAACCAATGTTTGATGAAGAACTCATGAAAAAATCAAATAAAAATCTAAAAGATATCTCTTAACAATATGTCTCTAAATAAAAGAAAATTTAGCCTAAAAATGGCTTAAAAACAAGTATTATAGGTTCAAAAAGTTCTAGGTCAAAATCCTAAACAAATTAGGAAAATAGCAATTTTTCCATTTTTCTCGGGTGGGTTTTGAGGCTCGGATCGATCGATCGATCTGGTCGCATGCAGGTCGATCTGGTCGCAGACAGGTCGATCTGGTCGACAGACCGGGTCTGGATCGATCGATTTGGAAACTTACGGTATTTTGGGATTGATCGATCTAGAGTCAGATCGATCGATCTAGTTCTTCCCGGCGTCTTCCCTCTGCGCATGCTTCATCTGCTTGCCAGACTGGACCGTCTTTACGAAAATCGTCATAACTTTTGATCGCATTGTTGGATCGACTTCAAACCTCTTTCAAATGAAAGATAACTCAACTATATATCTTGTGTCCAAAATTGAGATTAATCCATCGGTGAAAGTTCTTCAGATAAAAGAAAACTTCAGACGTATCTGTATAATCCTACATCTTTTGCTCCAAATCTTGCTCCCAAAAGTATATAACTCTTCCTAGCCTGATTTGACCTGATAAAAACACATAGAATAACTCTGAAACACATACTAAAATTCGATAAAAACCAAACATATCACGCTGCATTTCTCCTCTTCATATAGAGGTAGAGGCTCTTGTATGAGCGATGCAGAGTTTGGTAGAGATTCCTTTGTTAGACGTTACTTTTGTCGCAGATTGCTCAGATCTCATTAATACAACGACAAATCCGCGGGATTGGCCATCATTTGTATAAGAGTTAAAAGATTTTTTGATGTTTAGGAACTTATTTGTATATTTTAGGATTAGTACAAATCAACTAGTAAAATGTGAAAAAATATGTGATTTTTATTTTTTCCATGTAAATATATCGGTACCCAATTAACTTTCTTTAAAGAAAAGTTTCTAAATCGACAAGTTAATGTATGAAATTCGGATTAGGACCACTTTGATTAAACCGAGTTACAAAATAACCGATGGACGAAAGGAGGAAATTCATAATTAAATCAGAAAAAGAAAAACAATGAAGCTGTCGATGAAGCATCCCTTCTTCCAACCAAGCTCAGTGGTGGTCGCGAGCTAAGCCACCGACGACGGAGTTAAACCTGCAGACCGGAGGAACCGACTACTGCCCAAGACCAAAAATAGTAAAGGGCACCGCTGCAGGTAGAGCTCTTGGAAAAAGCATGGAGAACGAAACGCTTACCCCGACAACTCCAGTGCTTTTTTCTGCTCAATCCCAGCGGAATGTCAGCCAAACCATTGGACTCTTCGATCCGGACAAAGACAAATTTAAATCACCAAAGTAGCATAGCTGACGCCTCCGCTTTGGAGTTGCCGTTCACAGAGGCGTCAGCTATGCTACTTTGGTGATATAAATTTCCACCACAGAGAGGAACAGATTCTCAATCCCAATCCGAAAAGACCATCACCTTGAGCCACCGTCCTCAAGTAGTTCAGTGGAAGCTCATCCAAGAGGAAAACATGTTGCATTTTCCAGAAACTCATCCAAGAGGAAAAGAAAATAGTCTAAACAGGCTTGTAGCAAGAAAAAGCTGCTTAGTGACTGTAGAATTCTCCATGACAGGCTTAAAGAGAACAACAAAAATTTGTCAATGGATGAGCACTGTAACTTGAGAGAGGACTTAACTAAAGTATCAGATGCACCAACATCCGATAATCAGATTGAGGTAAGATATCGGTTCATCTCCTTTATTATCTATAGCAAGAAAAAACATAATCCAAATGCTATTTTCGCACATTATTTCTTATGAACCATGGTTCAAAAATGTCAAGCTGGATTCCTAAAATTTGAATGTGTAACATTTTCAGGCGCAACTAGTTTTAGGGTGTGATGAGACTGGTTGTGAGGAGGATGAGCTGAGGAAGATAATAGCAGATATATATGCGGAGAACATCAAAATGCAAAAAACAGGTGAATACGAGCTCTGTGAAAGATGAAAATGAAAAACAGGAAAGGTTAAGATAAATATTGAATAGAGATTTAAGGTATTGTAATTTGTACAAAGTAAAACTCAAAACCCATTTCTATGGAAGGAATGGTGGTTTTGTATAGAGAAAAAAAGTTGGTTAGTGATGTAATCCATTATTTGTGAGTTTGTGATCAGAGTCCTCTTTATGTAATTAATTAATGTATGTGAATACACAAGTTAACATGCAGATCTAATCCGTTGTAAATTCGAAACGATTTGTGTCTTGTTTCTTGTTAACCGGTAACACCTCCGACCATCCATAACTCATGGTCGATGATAAACTGAAATGTAAAGCTCGTAAACCAGGTTCGCTTTGAAGTGAAATTAGAGATCAATCGTTTGAAAAAGTGTAATTTTACCTCATTATACTGGTAACAGAGTGTTATATTATAGACTTCACAAAAAAGAAACAGAAAAGAGTCGTTTACCAAAAAAAAAAAAGAGTCAAAAGACTAAATTTTTTTTCATCAAACAAAAAGGACGAAATAACCACATCGGTTTACTAAACCGAAACAAACCACACATAACCAATTTAAAAAACTTGGTTTGGGGTTCTCTAATTCCAATTGTCTTCAACATCTCAAAGCATTAAACTTTAGGGCTTTAGTTAGTTTTAGGGTTCTTCTCTCAGTTCTGCTCTTGGTCTGTCTCCCTCCATTCTGCTGTTGTTGTTTGTTAGCGAAGAAATAAACAACATGGGTACTAAAGTTTCTAGCTCGCCGAGAAGCCTCACTGATCAGACTGTTGTGCGTATATTCTACAAAAATCTCTGTTTCTTTGGTTATCCTTTAGATTGGGATTATATTGATTTAAAAGAAAGCTTTGTGAGATGGGTTTCAGGTTCCAGGTGATGTTGTTCTTGATTTATCAAACATGACTAATCAAACAATCAAGCTCGGCAGTGGTCTCCGTCAGGTTTTTCTTTCTCTTTCTCAAATCACTTCTTAGAAAATTTTTGAATTTTAACATTTGGTAACCTGAGAGTCTGAAAAGTTTTTTTTTTCCCAATTCTGTGTTGAGGTAATGATTGATTTCTTATTTTTAGTCAAATTTTTTTTAGCTCCTTGAGTTTTGGATCTAAAATTGATCACAGTGGGAACGTGAAGAATAAACCTAATTTGAAAATCTACATTTGCGTTAGTGAGCTTGCAAGGCTATAAGATTGACATGTGATTTTGTGGTTGTTTCAGGATAATGATGTGATATCTGCTATGAGAGCTGGGAAGTTGAAGTACTCTAAACCAAATAAGTATTGGGTGGAAAGTTCTCATAAAAGGGTGAGCACAAAATAGTTAAAACCGTAGTTTCTCCCTGAGAATTCTCGAATTAGGATAAACAATTATGTTAGGACGGTTGTCTTTTGCAATATATTGATACTTTCTTAAGGTTTTGTGGAGCTTCTTCTTGATACCTCCTGGTTCTATTAGTTATTGATCCATAGATTGTTGCCGACTATGAAATCTGCGCCTAACTTGATGTGAAAAAGTGGTGGTTTGGCTGTAACACGATTTTGACTATGCTATTATGGTATTTGCAGTATGTACCTCGCCCTGAAGATCATGTTCTTGGCATCGTTGTGGATTCTAAAGCAGATGTAAGTACTCCAATCCTAAAATTTTGTTAGAGATCCTTCTCTCTTGGACCCTTTTCAGATTGGTCATCTCTGAAGCTCAAGCATTTATTCTCTATATACAGTTCATATGATGCAAACATCATGTATATAAAATTTTGACAGTTCATATGATGTTATAAAATTTTGACAGTTCACATGATGCAAACATCATGTATATAAAATTTTGATCCCTGTTTCATTGAAGAGGATAGTTTGCTCAGCACCAAAAGTAGGTGTAGAATTGTATGTTAGCTAGGCTTGGATGGGTTAATAAAGAGTTGAGAGCATGGAAATTAAAGTTATGATCAGAAGAAAACAAGTAGGCTGGAAAAAAAAAACGACATCAGCTTTTATCTAGGATGTTGTACCTAGACTTATCAGCCAAAGTTTAAGCATGTTGCATGTATCTACGTAGATCATCATATATTGAAAATCGTTTTTGACTCATGTTTCATTGCAGAATTTTTGGGTAGACATTAAAGGACCCCAATTGGCTCTTTTGCCCGTGCTTGCATTTCAAGGAGGAACAAGGAGAAATATACCCAAGTTTGAGGCAAGTATATTGTGAATATGCTTTATCAATCTGATCCGTCATCAAATTAGTCTCTAGCTGGCAACTGCATTTACTTGCTTAAGATGTTAGATTGGCCATTACAGTATCTTGGGAATCGCCCTGGAAATTCAATGGCTCGTGTGTAATTGGGGCATAATAGGCACTTTTTACTTTGTCTGGAGTTGAGCTCATCAACTCTATTTCGAGCAAATTTGCTGTATGAAGTGATAATATGGTGATCACCTGTTGTTGTAACAGGTAGGCACTCTGCTTTATCTTCGGGTTGTGAAGACAAACACAGGAATGAACCCGGAGCTGTCTTGTACTGACGGTTAGTCCATGCATCCTGTCTCACAAAGCTTGAAAGGCTAAATCATTTCCTTGGTTCTTTGCATTAACGGCATTGCTTCTTTTGACAATGTAATAGCAAGTGGAAATGCGGCACAATTTGGGCCCTTAAGAGATGGTCTCATGTTTGAAACATCAACTGGTCTATCACGAATGTGAGTCTCTTCTTCGTCTTCTTCCCTTATATAACTATCTCTAGATACACCTGCCTCGTCTTGAATCTTTTCTTCTTCTTATTAGGTTGTTGAGTTCACCAACTTGCCCGGTCCTTGAAGCTCTTGGGAAGAAACTCTCATTTGAGACAGCAATTGGCTTAAATGGGCGAGTCTGGGTATAAAAAAAACACAGCCATTGTTTCTTGAGACTCAAAACAATGTAACCGAAAATCGCAGGGTTTTTAATATTTTTGTCTGGTTTCAGGTGAACGCGGCTGCTCCTCGTACAGTGATTATCGTCGCCAATGCAATATTGAATTCTGAAACTTTAAGTGGGACACAGCAGAGAATCATGGTAGAGAAATTGTTGGAGAAAATATCAGACTAAAAAGCTTGTTGTATGCTTAACATTGTCACTACTTTACAAGAGACCAAATTGATTTCTCTATCTGTTTCTCTTTAGTAAATGATATTCAGTCAAGACATGTAGACATTTAAGTACTGTATCAAACCTTGACTAAATCATAATACAAAACTTTCGAAATGCAATCTATTACATAAGCAACATATATTGAAGACTAGAATGATAAAAGTGAAATAAAATGATGCTTTCTCTAATAAAGTTTTACTCGTGAATAGATTTTCATATCTTTATGTTCATTCTTTGTAATCGACATGCGAATTTTGGGCATTATCATTATTTTCGAAATGCAAACTCCACATTGGCATACATTTTTGTGATGTGTCACTCCCATAAAATTTTTTAGACTTTTTAATTTAACTATGATTAGTAATTGAAGAAGGTTTGTTCTGATGCCAAACACATTCAACTAACCTTATTCTAGTTGTTAAACCCATGAAAATAATTTATTCCAGTAACCATACACATTTCCATTTATTAACTACTTAATCTGGTTAATCTAATTCTAATTTCCAAACAATATCAAAACTGTATATTTAAAAATTTAATTACTTTAAACATGAAATTAATATGTATATATATATATAATTAAATAAAAATTGAGAAAATTGCATACATAAATACACGGCTAATATAAACTATGAATATGTATAATATAACCAAACATAAAAATTAAATAAACTATAAATATTAAAATTTTGAAGAAGTAAAAAAAATAATTAGAGAAAGTATTTGCAAAAAATTAAAAATATATACAATTCTATTTAAAATAAATATATTAAAAGATATTATATTTTGTGTATTACTTAGTTTAAAATCATTGACTCTCTTATCCATAATGAATTGATTAAAACTATCATTTTGTAATGGCATTCTTTGTAATATTTTAAAATTTTAATGTTATTTCTATAAATTTATTTCCCTAATATTAGTATAGAGATAGATTAAATTCTGAATTGATTTATATATGTATTATCTAAACTAAAGTATATTTATAATATAAAAATATTTTTGTATATAAAACATGTTTCAGACCTCTTACAAGAAATAATTTTAGTTAGTTATTCTAAAATTTATTTAAAATTAGATTTTTAGATTTTTATTATATTAAAAATTTGTTTTCTTAATAGAAATTATATATTGTAAATATGTTTGATATATTTTATTTGAAACCGTTATGGCAACCGCTATCAAACATTCAGAAAATTTCAGCAAATGCATATGTTCCATATAAATTACTTAATAACGCTTATAACCGCAATCGTCTGTTTTCACACATTCTTGCACTTGAACCCGTAACCCATGCATTTAAACCAGTAAGACCTTAGTGGAACTATGGTTTGTACAAGGAGAAAATTATTAGAGAAGCAAGATATGTATTTTACGGATCAAATATTATGTATAAGCCATCAAAAACAGTTTACCACATGATGTTGTTATTCCCTATACCAAGACCAAATACGAGTTAAAATTTCACCCTATTTCTAAGTTGAAGTTTAACTAGAATTGTCGAAAAATAATTTCTGATTCCGAAAAATCTGTTAACTTGTTTTGTTCGTTCTCGAAATGGTGTCCAAGACAAATGTGGTATGCTTAGTAATTGTATAGTTTGCATTATGATAAAATGAAAAATGAAATTTAGAGAAGTCATATCTCTGGCTGAATTGAATTCTTAAAACAAAGTTTAAACTTATCAGGAATCGTACATTTATAGTTTTACTAGCATCATAAATGCAAAAAAATAAATAAAGTAAAAATAAAAAGAAGGAATAGTATCATTCGCCGAAGGAAGATAACTTATTTGACAAACTTTTTTTTGGTAACATAACTTATTTGACAAACTTCTCAAGCACGCTTTTTAGTCTTCCGGTTTTCTCAAGACACGATCTAGACTTGAGTTCCAAAAGGGGGCGGGTGGATTCTGTAATAACCGAAGATATGACAAACCCTAAAGGAGAGAATTCTTCTATTCAAGTCGTCCAAACCAATTCTGCGGCAGCAAAATTTACGGATAATGACGTCTTCAGATTGTACTTCAAGGGTTTGTGGTAAGTGATGAAACGGTGGAGGACGGTGGGGTAAGGACCATGACGGCTGGATTTGGTGTTGCGATTTGTGGCCAGGAGGATAATTTGTTGTATGAGATAATGGAACCACTTAGCAACGGCGTGATTAGCCGCAAAGAGGTAGAGATGATGGCACTGATTCGTGGCTTAAGCAAATCCATAGCTGTGGGGATTAGGAATGTTGCGATGATAATCGGATTTACCAAATAGTAAGTGTTTATTTTCCTTTGTTATATATTGCTTTTGGTTTTATTCTGAATCATGAGGGTAAAATATTGTGCAATGGGTAAATGCAGAATTGGTTTGCTATCAATCATTTGAATAAACTCCATAAATTAGTGGTTTATTTGGCATGTTGATGTCACATTTTTGTAATTTTTGTGAAAAGATTGCTTGTAATTTAACTAGATCTCTAACTTCTCTCTAATTTCTTTATCTTTCAAATTTTTTTTTTCAAAAGTTCCTTCCAAACTAACTTTTATTCTTCGTTTTTCTGTAAATTCACTGGTCCGCGTCGGCTTTACTCTTTCTAATTATATTATAGAAATTATCTATAAAAAAAACTTCATTATTTGGAGAAGGCAAATTGGAAAGGCACGAGTGTGGATGATTTTTTGGATGATTCCCTTTCTCTTCTTCACGGTTTTGCCGGTCATGTTTCATTGGCGATCTGTCCGTGATCTCGCCTTTTGAGTATCGATATTTTTTTCACACCACACTTAGTTGGGTTGGTGTTTTTTCGACGTATCTCTTCAACACGTCGTGTCTGTTCATGTGTTTTGTTGACAATCTTACCATCTTTATCATGTATACAGTTTGATAGATTAGATTGGTGGAAAATAAGTCATGTCTCTCTTCGTAGAGTTTGATTCTGGTGAAGTTATTATTTGTGGTGTTTCTGCCGGTTATTTCTGTTGGTTTGTTAAAGTTTAGGCGAAAGACAAATTATATAGAGATAACCATTGATTGTGGAGTTGAAGTCTTAATGCAGTGATGTTTTAAAATTTGCGAAATTATTATAGTGTGTCATAGTAGAGTGATAGTCAAGAATCGCAATGGTTGAGTTCGAATACGGAGAAGGAATTTAATAGATTTGTTAATCTGTTAGCAAGTAATACTTTTAAAGTTGAAGCATCTTCAATTTCGTTTCTTATGTTGTATTGTTCTTCATCCTCTTCTTTTAGAGTGTATGTATATGAATATTATCTTTACAATTTTATAAACTCTTCATTGAAATGATAGTAATATTTAGACATTAAAAAAACATATATTATAAAAATATAGAACGTCAAAATCATTTATTTACTGTGGAATCTCAAAGAGTAGCTAAATGTTTATATTATTATGCACGTGCCACATTTTTACTGCTGCAAGTTATTAAATTGAGACTATGATGACTTTAACAGTGATGTTATAACATCTTGATTTTAAGGAGAATGAATCTGATTTACATAATCTGATATACATTTCAGACTATTAATAGAGGGAAGATTAATCAAAAGATTGTCCATCTCGTGGAAGAAGTCCAACGCCTTAGAGAAAAAATGGCTTCTAGTGAAGCTGTTTTGGTTCCGGGGAACAATGTTAAGTTTGCTTTAGACTTGCAAGAGAAGCAATAGTTTCTCAAAACAGTAACATCATTGATGTGAAGGCAACACAGGGACTTGCACCATTTGTCTTGAAGAAATCGATGCTGAGCGCATGTTCTTTACAGAAAATGCCTTCACCGTCATTGCTTTTCTTGTGTTAAACAGTTTGTGGAAGTGAAGCTGCTTAGCGGAAATGTTCCCACATGCCTTAATGATGAACGCAAGTTAGAGCTCACTCTTGAAACATGTAGCAAGGTTTTGACATCTAAGCTGATTGAGATGTGGAAACAAATGATGAAAGAGGACTCAATTCCCGCTGAAGAGAGAATCCATTGCCCTTATGCAAGCTGCTCGATGTTGATGTCCAAAACCGAGCTTTCCACTGAAGCTGACAAATCCAGTGTTCGAGGATGTGTCAAATGTTGTAAACTCTTTTGCATTGATTGCAAAGTACCATCACATTCTGATTTGTCTTGTGCTGATTACAAAAAACTTCACCCTGACCTTTTATTTGATGATATGAAGCTAAAGTATCTAGCTAGCGACAATATGTGTAGGCACTTGATTGAACTTTCTCATGGTTGCAACCATATGACTTGCATGTAACATATATACATACCTCGATTATCGGTTGATGTCGGTTGTACTCTTTCTAATTATATTATACATAATTTAGGTTTTCTATATCAAAATTCAATATTTTGGGGCATCAAATTGAAAAGACATGAATCTTACTGTATCTTCTTCTTCTATAGAGGAATTTCAGTGATCTTCATTATCGTTGTTATGTGTTTTGCAAACCCCGTGCTAAATCAGATTTTGTATAAATTTCGTGTAAAATTTGGTTTCTGTCAAATATGTGCAAAATTTATTGCGATTTCTGGCAAATATCGGATCAGATGTGATTTTGGGCTCCCAAAAATTTTTCTAAATATTTTTCTTTTCCGGCATTCCCATCAAAAGATTTCTGTTTTCGATGGAATTGGTGAATAGTTCATGATTTAAAACCTGCCATTCTTTACTTTGCGGGTGACGGTTGTTATGATCTCCAATGGTAGGGTAAGATTTTTTCCAAAATCAAGTATTTTGGGATTTGGAAGCGGTTAGAAGTTTGAGATTATGGATTAAGGAGTACAAAATTTATCGTATCTAATAGTTTGATAGATTAGATTGGGTGAAAAATGAGTCGTATTTTCCACTCTGAATTTTTCTTTGTTGTTAGTTATTTTATGTCTTTCTTCGTAGAGTTTGATTCCGGTGAAATTATCATTTGTGATGGTTATGCTAGTTTTTCTGTTGGCTAGTTAAAGTATAGGAGAAAGACAAATTCATACAGAGACAACCATTGTATGTGGAGTTTGGATTATTCATGCATTGATGTTTTGAGATTTGTGAAATTAATATGGTGCTTCATAGTCGAGTGATAGCCAAGAATCGTAATAGCTTAAATTCGAGTACGGAGAATCAACATAATATATTTATTTATCTGTTAGCGAGTAAGAAACTTTCGAAGAATAAGCATTGTCAATTTCACTTCTTACTTGTATCGTTCTTTAACATTTCTGTTTACAATATATATATGGATGATGTCTTTGTAATTTTGTAAACTCTTTATCAAAATGATAATAATAAATAGACGTTAAAAAAATTAATCATACGATTCAGGGTTTTTCCAATATTGTTCTGAATTACTAAATTACAAGAATAATTCTTGTTGAAAAATTGAAAGAACAAAATCACCATCATACAAAAATTAAGTGATCAGTCTTTCAAATTTATATATCAATCCTTGATATAATCAAACTTTAAGATAAAAATCATAAAAAAAAATTATTGAGGGAGATGAAAAAAATCAAAGCATTGAAATTCAACGTAATAACTTTTTTTTTCTTGTTTGAAAATTTCTCTCTAGCCATATATGGTAGATCGATGTTTGAAAGGCAAGACTAGTTAAGACATTGTCCTGTGCTGTTCTTTGGTTTTTTATTAACGATTGGAGAGTATGGTGCGAGTCTAGGGAGATTACTACAAAGGGAGTTTTTGATTAGCTTACTACAAAGGGAGGTCCAGCTCGTGAAAGTATATTGAAAGGCGTAGAACAAATTATCCCTAGACTCCTCAGGCTCAACACAAAACAAACAAGCTTCAGAAGTCCCATTGGTTTGTCCGAGAACCTGTGGAGAGCTTATCATGAACAGCAAGCTAAGTTATAAACGCATAACTGGGAATCGCAAGAGAGAACCCGACTACTTTGGACGAGGGTACTCGTGATGCTGCATCTCTAATAAGATCCCATGTTTCCTTTGAGGAGAAGTTACTTTTGTTTGCAGTTCCGCAGTTCCAAAAGACCTTATCCTCACCAACGTTAGAATTTGGAAGTGAAAGAGCACGAATCTTCTGCGTAAAGGCTTGATAAATTGGGCCTCTGCATCGACGTAAGTTCCAATCTCCATTTTTTACAATTTTGGAGATTTTTTCACTTCTTTGGATTCCCAAAGTACGAAAATGAGACTATCCTAGATCATCAATGGCCTATATTGAAGGTACTTACTCTATCAAACATAGCCTATATTGTAAATTAACAAGATGCTTCTAATTCTGATATGCTTATAATACTAACTATTTGACATGATTTAGTTCCAATGGGAAAGACTACTACAAAAAAGGACATGATGGAAATGACATTCATAAAACAAATGTGCCTCATATAAGGGTAGAGTGTCGTGACACGGTGTGGGAAGAAGTTTATATATGCTTCACACTGATTTATATTTTTTTATAGGAAAACAAATTAATTAATGAAGTTGATACAAATTTGGAAAAAGGAGATGCAACATGTTTATCTGAGAAAATTTGTTCTCTCAGATGAAATTGTTCCATAAAAACAGCAATGAGAAATAGAAATGTGTAAAAATCCAACATGTATGTGCAACAACTCAATGATCTTTACCACTTCTGTTTCAACATTTTCTTATGCCTCTGGATGATTAAATTTCAGGGGAACACAAAGAGCATCTTAAAAAGTATACGAAGCATGAACCTAGTAAAATAGGGTAATAATATGAATGGTTATGTTGTGCCCTGAGTAGAAAGAGATTTTGATATCAAATCATATTTTGTTTTAAAGTTTCTATAAATCTATTATCTTTTTTTATTTATTTATAAAGAGACATAAGAGCTCTACTTCTAGTTGAGAATCTGTTTTTATTAGAGTGGAAATGATGTTCACTTTGGTGTTCAATACAAGTTATGAATTCTTAATTTTCTGTTTTTTTGGATCTCACCTTTTAAGTTACTATACTCTTAATTTTGAGACCACATAGGTGCAACTATTAAGTTTAAGTACAACTATTTGTTTAATATTAATGTTTAATTATAAAATATTAATATTAATGTTTAAATATTCGTTATATATTTTTAATATAAAATATAAATTTAAATATATAAAATACCTAGGATTAAACAAAAGTACATAATATCCGACAAAAAATACATAGGATAAAACAAAAAGTACTTTTTGTCCAACAAAAAGTTTTGTCGGCTACTTGTACCAGAGTTGTACCAAAATTCTTAGTTGTACTCAGGCCATAACATAGTTGTATTTTGGTGATTTTACATATAATTAGTTGTACCATACTAATTTACAACATTTTTTAGTTGTACTAATGATATTAGAATAATAAAGTGTTTGTACTATAGTTTCATAAACATATAATTGGTAAATAAAAATTTTAAATTTTTTTGGCAAATTCAAGTGCTTCACATCTAAACAAACATTAAGGTTATATGATATTTGTAAGTAAGATATGATGTTATGTAACCAATAACCACAAATCTTGATTTTTGTCCTTCCTTTAATAGATGTTAATGATTTTATAAATGTTAATGGTTCTAGACGAACAAATATTGACACAAACATATCTTTCTATTACAAACTACCAAACTTAAAATCAAATTCAACATAGTTGCACCACTTAGTTTACCTAGTTGTACATTGGGAGAAATTAACACAAAATAGTATCATCCACAATTAACCAAATCAAACATAGAAATTAAGAGACATTTTTTTCAGCATTGCTACAATGAAACCAATTATACATGCCTCCGCCACTTTGAATCGATCCTCAGCCAATTTGAATCGATCCTCGACCACTTTGAATCGATCCTCGACCACTTTGAGTTGATTCTCGGCCATTTTGAGTCGATTTTTGGCCACTTTGAGTCGATTTTTGGCCACTTTGAGTCGATTTTCGGCCACTTTTAGTCGATTCTCGGCCACTTTTAGTCGATTCTCAGCCACTTTTAGTCGATTCTCAGCCACTTTTAGTCGATTCTCGGCCACTTTTAGTCGATTCTTGGCCACTTTGATGTTATGTAACCAATAAACAAAAACTTATTTTTTCTTCTTTTAATAGATGTTAATGATTCTAGACGAACATAGATAAACACGAACATGTCAAAATAATTTCAAATATGAATGAGCACAAATTTTGACTTATCATGCGTACAAATTTAAAAGTTTTGTTCAGTTTAATCCGGTTTTTTAATTGAATAAATTTAAACTTTTTTTTCAAACTCTATAAAAGTTTAAAATATTAATTATATTTAAACTCTTTAAAAACAAAAAATCCCTATATTATTAGGGATTTTTGAAAAATACCTTATCTATGTTTTTTTTATAATTTGAAGAATACACCCTTCATTTAAAAAATAAATTTCTAAATAATTACAATTATTATTAACGTTTAAAAGAATTTTTAAGATAAAGATGTTTTATTTTCTATATATAAAAATTCACTCATAGATAAGTCTCTAAAAATTAACTAAAAATAAAATAATTTAAATTTTATTATAGGCAAAATACTCCTACGTTTTTCATAATTTAGTTCCATGAAATAGGCATAAACTTCTCCATCACTTGATATATATGATGCTGTCGGAGGATCTAGGTGCAATGGAATGTAACTAAGTATCAACCTCGTAGTGGCTTCATCTACCATAATCTTTACGTGACCTTCTCGATTGATTTTTTTATCGGGTAAAATTTATCTTTGCTTCTAATCCATTTTGTTTCAACTCCGTTTTTAGAATAATATCCTCCATAATCTAAATGTATAATTGTGCATGGAATATTATTTATTTTTTAATAAAAAAATAAGAAAAAACCATTTTATTTTAGTCTTTCATTGTTCTTAGTTGTACCAAGTTTTACCAGTTTTACCAATAACACATAGTTGTATCATAGTTATATCAGTTTTACCTATAACACATAATTGTACCATAGTTATACCATTTTTACCAATAGCACATAGTTGTACTTAGTTTACACATTTCATCAGTCTCTTCTCCACCCCCGATTTTGATTTCTATCTACCTAAGATTCACTATGATTCCATCACCGTTACCCATAATTTCCCTAGGATTAACAATGTCACACTCTAATCGATCAAGATAACATGTTTCAAAAGCCATTGTGCATAACAACTGAGGCATTATTCAAGAAATATTTTAAATCTACAATATTCTTATTCAAATATCTATTTACATTTACTCAATATTCTTGGTTCTAAACCCCCACAAATAAACGAAAAATTATTAATAAAAAATAAAAAACATCGAAAATCACATCAAATGAAGCTTTGAAGAAAGTGAAGAAGAAGAATCTTTGTTGGTGAATGGAAGCCCCCCTATCAAGCAAAAAAGAAGCGGCCTCTCCCACTTGTTGTAGTTTTAGCTTGTATATGTGAAAAAACGAGATTTTTTCACCTTTCATAGGCTTTCCGCCTTCTTTTCGTTGGGATTAATCTTGTTTTCAATATGTAATCACATTTATTCTAGAACCTCCGTGCTTTGCACTAAGTGAGTAATCTTCTCCGTCATTGATTTAGCAGATGAGCTTCTATTGGTCATGATGAACATGACATCAATTTAATATGACATTTGATTTCTTTATTAGTCATATTAAATTGATGTCATTTAATTTTAAATCTGTGAAGTGTAATTTTGACACAAAAAAATGTTTCTGCGCATTAGATCCAAACAAATACCACTGTTTTTTTCTAAAAGTATTTGGAACCACAAACTCGATTTACAATACAAACTCTATTTTACAGAAAAATACGATCTACTAAAATCTAATTTGGACAAAAAAAATTGTGGAAATATATAGTTTTGTTGTTGAAGTTGAGATTGACTTTTTTTTCAAATCGATAAGTAAAAACACCACTGTTTTTTTCTGAAATTATTTGGAACCACAAACTCGATTTATAATACAAACTCTATTTTACAGAAAAACACGATCTACTAAAATTTAATTTTGACAAAAAAAAAATTGTGGAAATATATAGTTTTGTTGTTGAAGTTGAGATTGACTTTTTTTCAAATCGATAAGTAAGAGCACGTATCACACTCACTTAATTTTTTCGCTTCTGTCTTGGCCTTTCATTGCTTTCACCACACTGGACTCTGTCCATTAGCGGATTTAACGAAGACGACGATAAAGCTTTTTGCTGACTTGCAAAATTTTCATTCGTCTTCTTTCTCCAATCTCGATACAATTGAATCCATCTTCTCTACTTGCCGTTCCGTGTGATCAATCTCCTTCTCTCCTCTATTAAACCCTTAAAATCAGCTTCGTGTCGGTATCGCTACTTGAATTGATTTCTCAAGCTAAGATTTTTAAGGAAACTTTAGAAATCAAATGCTTGTTTGTTTCTTATCCTTGGTTCAACGATGATCTTAGACGAAACGAATCGGAAAAATCTCATCTTCTTGATCTTACAGTTCCTTTACGAAGAGGGCTATGAGAAAAGCTTACACTTGTACGGTGCATTGTTTCATATTTCCCTTTCTCTAATTTTGGTTTCTGCAGTTTGTTTGAATTAGGGTTTATGATTTACAATGCAAAGTTGCTTCCTTTCTTCTGTGTTTTCATGTATTTGATTTTTTTCTTTTTTGATTCAAGCTTTGGTTATACCTAATTTTTGTGTCATTTTTTCTTTTTCTTTTTTTCATTTCTCTGACTTTGGTTTCTGAAGCTTGTTTGATTTAGGGTTTATGATTTACAATGCAAAGTTGCTTTCTTTCTTCTGTGGGTTTATGGTTAGTTCTGCAGCTGAACTAGTTTGATTCAAGCTTTGGTTATATCTAATTTTATGTGTCTATTTGTATTTGTTATGAAGATTGGAGAAGGATTCAGGGATTTTCTTCAATTTTAGTTACTTCTCTAATGCTATCCATAATGGTAACTGGAAAGAAGCAGAGGACTATCTTTCAGCATTCACTGCTCCCGATGTTAATACATTTTCAAGGAATATGTTCCTTGACTTGTTCAAGTGGAAAGCTTCTGAAGCATCGGATAGGCAAGCATGCCCCTACTCTTCTTATAATTCATTTTATGATTTTTTTTGGTAAATCTTTTCTTAGGATCTCTGGTAGAAGGAATAGAAAGAATTGTTATTGATCCATCTTGATCCTGCTGGAGAGAAATAGTTTTGTTGTGTCATTAGCTGGGGATGCATGGACTTTGAAGTTTAATATTGTTGCATAGTGATCCATTGAGTTTCCAATGTCTGTTTAACTGAAGGGAAACATATTTCTTGTTATGTTTGTTTCTTTTATATGTTTGCTTATTCCTTTTTAGTTATGTTTGCAGAAGTGGTGGCTCTGAATCTGTGAACATTTTCTATAAGGATTTGAGACGGATTCCTATTTTAAAAGATGATAGCTTTGACGATTTGGTTGAGGTGATTGCTGTAGACGACATGAGGCAAGGATTAAGATTTATTAGCTATTAATAAATTTACCCAATGCAGATCTCATAGAGTTTAGTGGTGGCTTTTTTTGTAGAGTTCCTGAGCAAACTTGTTGCATGGACAAAGCATCGGTGAGAGTCAAATTGTGTGTTGATCTCCTTGAACTAGCAGACAACAATCCTTCTTTACGTGGCAAACTCGTTTTTCCGAAGTTGTATAAATCTGCACTCCTGTCACTTATCTCCCTCATTTGTCCAAACTGTAGTGGGGCAAAGGGAGGTTTGAAGGTAAAACTTTACATATATTCATATGAGCTTATTTTTGAAGTACCAGAAAAACTATGTTGAAGTTAGAAATGCAATGGACCAAGGTTTTAGTTCCTCGATGTTCTTTTGTTTCTGATCAGTGCATTTCTTGTAGGAAGATCTCATTTGCGTAATCCTTCAATTTCTCTATGAATCGAAGTACAAGAACACTTTACATAAGTAAGCTTCTGCAGGGATATGTATGTGATTTTGGATATATCGTTCTTTTTTATTGTTGATAACTTTTTCTTTCCGAAGATTAGAGCAAGAAGCAAAAGTCTTCTTCAATTTAAATTATCTAGGGGAAGTGATGAAGCTCGGCGAATTGGACAAAGCTGAAGAGTACCTGACAGCTTTTACAAACTCAGACAATAATAAATACTCAAAGGCTATGTTTCTTGAAATTCAGAAACTTAAATGCCTCGAATCTAGAAAATGGTTGGTTTAGATTTATTTATCTGCACTTACGTTTTTAGTGATATATGTCAACAGATGGGATATCATATGTGCGATTAATTTCATTATGAGATCCCAATTATTTGGTTAAGGACTTTTCATATGGTGGAAGCATGAACAAAAGTGCATGACAGTAGTTATACCCAATTCATATTGAAATTTTTTCAGCTTCAATTTGTATACCGATGAACTGTTAACTAATCTGTTTATTTCCTTGTAGAAAATGATTGAGCAATTCTAGACTTAGTTTTCTTTAGTAAATCCTGTTATTTATTTATTTGACCTGCTTTAGTAAATCCTTGTAGAAAATGATTGAGCAATTCTAGACTTAGCTTTCTTTAGTAAATTCTAGACTTAGCTTTCACTCTGATGAAGATTTTCTACTGCAGGGAGGTTACAACCCCATCTGGATCTCCTGATAATATGTCGTTGAAGATAAAGCTACATGCCTCTGTTGCCATTCTAGCTAAGAAGAATCCAGTACTGAAAGATAAACTCGAGTTTCCTAGCATGGAAAAGTCAAGGCTTTCAACACTGATGAAGCAAACGTAAGGCTGCCAAAGCGGTTGTTTTCTTCTAGTCTTGATTTTCTTTTAGTTCTGATTTTCTTCACCTCATGCAGTATGGACTGGTGGACTCCTCGTACATGCAACAATCCTAATTCTCTGGAAAATGTTCCAGTAGTACCATACCTTTGTCGCATACCTTCCTCTTTGAAAAACAAATTCAATAAAGCAGGCCCAAGGAAGAAGGTTGATGATTTCAAACCAAAGGAAATCAATGATCCATCGGAGTGCAATGCACTTGTTCTTCCTGATTATTGCTCAGAAGAAAGGGTAAGGTCACTTTTCCAGAATCTGCTAAAATTTGTAGTCCTAAAAGAGTATTGAATGAAAATGATGTTTGTTGATGCATATATTCAAAACTTGTTTTCTATATCTTCAACTATTGTAATCTCATTGATTTTGTTGACTTCGCTAGATTGTACGTTTGAGCTATTCCCCTTCTGGAGATTACATACTGGCTTTGGGAGAAGACGCCACACATAAACTTTGGACATGGTCGAGTAGCCAAAATGAATTCTGCAAGGTTTAGTCTCAGATGCCAAACTGATCTCTGCTATGTTTCAGCGCTGATGTCATGACTTCTTACCCTTTCCTCAAATTTACTGCTTATAGTATACTCCTCGAGTATTGAAGGAAAATGTATTTCCGAAGCCACGATTACATCAACCTCAAAGTGGGAAAACTATGGAAAACGAGGTAGCTACCTCTGTTCAGAATTCAACGCCGTGCTTTGCAATTAAGGGTTCCTATCTTTTCTCTACTTCAGGAGGAAAAATAGCAGTTTTTGATGTGAAGAGTTTTGAGGTAATAAGCATTGTAGTGTTACAAGCTTTCAACTTATGCCTTTGTGTCTGCATCATCAAATGACTCTGTTTGCACAAAACTGCAGAAGCTAGCTGCTTTTGGAAGCCATACACCTACGGCTACGTATTTTATATTTATTCCTGGTGATTTGCTTGCTGTCGGGCTAGATGATGGTTCTATCTTTATCCATTGTTTATCTTTGAGAAAGGTAAAGTCTTTGTTTTCATGGTAGTCATCTGAAACCATTAGCTGACTTTGTCTGCTGCTAAGATAATATGAAGCTGTAAATATATTAGGTTAAAGAAAAGCTGGAGGGCCACGATCAGAGAATAACCTGCCTAGCTTTTTCTAGCTGTTTTAATGTCCTCGTCTCATCTGGAGCTGATGGAGAGGTTTGTAGAGGCATCTGTATACAAAAAATGTTGCTTTCAAGATTTCTAAATTGTTTTCGTTTGCTTCAGCTCTGTGTTTGGAACACCAAAAGCTGGGTAAAGGTAACGAGAACTAAGACCACTCAGAAATTTTGCACCCAGCATAACCATGAGTCCTCCTCTGTAGTAACTCACATCCAGTTTGACCCGTATCAAATCGAGCTACTCGTGGTCCATGAGGAATGGATAGGTGTATACGAAGCTCAAACTCTTGACTGCCTTATGCAGGTAAAAGGCAAAGACTTTGAAGACTCTCTTCTCTGATAATATTCCATGGCCTCTAGTTATCTCATCGACTCCAAAATAAAAATGCTACGCAGTGGGTACCCGATGTATCTGATGGTTTAATAACTTCTGCTACATATTCTTCCGATGGTGAGAACATCTATGTTGGCTTTAGAAGTGGGTCTATAAAAATTGTGGACTCCAAGACCTTATTGACGATATGTCGAATCAATCTGACTGTTCTTACTCAACCCAGCTCAGGCAACATGAGGTACAGTTTCCTTCCCCACACTTCTATTTGATCGAATAAAAATAAAATCATAAATGATGTAATTGAATTGGCTACCAAACTTGGGGATGGCACAGGCTCGAGGTTTATCCGACTGTTGTAGCCGCTCATCCATCACATCCGAGTCAGATCTCTGCAGGGCTCAGCAATGGGAAGGTCATGGTCCTTCAGCCGTTGTGGAATGGAGGATGGGGTGAAGATGCTCCACCTGAAGACAATGGTGATTATTACGATAGCTCAGATCATAGTTACTGACCACTAAGGTTGTATTAGTTTTCTGTATGTCTATGTACCGTAATTCGTAATTAATATCTATCTTTTTGTTTATTATTCATCGAAAAGCATCTGTCAAAAAGCTACCAACTTACTCTGCACCTAATCTTGTAGTAAAATTTATGACTTGGTTATTAAATAGAGTTATTGCATTCTCTTTTTGTTCTCCAATAAGATTGGAATCTCTGCCATTTATCTTCCTGAAACATGATTTTGTTTTTGGTGTTTAGATAACTTTCAGCTATTTAGGTAACCGCCAAGTACAGTGCGACAAATGGATCCAAAACCTCTTAAGGATCTGAGAGTTGACCTCCCATGTCTATACGGAAGTTGTTTTTACTAGACCGGCGAGTTCACATTTTTATACTCCTGTTTTTCAAAGAGTGTTATTATGACATATTTCATACATATTAGGAAAATTAAGTATTTCGTCTATACCCTTTATAAATACACTAAACAAATTTTTTTCTAATTAATAAGTTGAAATAATAGGGACAAAAATGAGATTTTTTAAAAATCTGCAATAAAAACATTAAATGATATTTTTTGTAAAACAAAAATAAAATTTTAAAACGACACTCTTTGAAAAATAGAGGAGTATAATTTTAAATTGATAAGAGAATGTATATATGTTTTCTTATAACAACGGATATAAAAATATTATTAATATAAAATAATAATTTAAATATGACTTCTAAAAAGAAAATTTCTTTAGTGGATATTTTTCAAAATTGGTATTTAAAAAAAGTTCTTATTTTTCATTTTCATATATATATATATATATATATTGACATATTAGTTATAAAATGTATTTTGTAAAAAAGAATAAAACCATAAAATTTAATAACTTTCATCATTAAAAAATATAAAATTTTATATCATTTAATTAAATGATAAATGTATGTTATCTAATTTGTGTTTATGTTATCGTTGCATTTTCATTCGAATTTAAATCTATATTAATTATGTATAATACATCTTGGTAACAAAAAGGTCCCTTAAGTCATGAATCTCATGATAAATGGTTCATCTCATTTTTATGTCTCGTTTCATTTTTGTATAACATTCATGTATCTTTGGTGATTAATGTTATATAAGAGATTATGCTATTAATTGTCTTAATTATTTTTCGATTACAAAGAAAAGTATTGATTTTTGTTAAGCCACACAAACATCTTCAAATAGTTCAACATATTATTGAACTTTGGTCGATTGATTCCAATTTTTTTTATTGATAGATTTTCTTTGTCAATTGAGTGACAATTTGTAACTTTGCATGTGCTATTTTGTTTGAATAATGGTAAACAACTTGTCATATTTAATTCAGAATATATATATATATATATATATTATATCTATCTCAAAAATGTACAGTGTTTATCCATAAAGCAATTTGGAATGGATGATCTTTTATTTTATTTTTTGACATCAGCATGAGATTTTTCTCTTTAATTATGCTTATATAACATTAATCATAAATGAAAGAAAAGAATTTCATAATTTTAATTTGTGTAAAAATATCAGTATGACAATTTTTTTGAAAAACGGAAGAAATAATTTCTAGTGTTATCATCGCTCTAAAGTTTCCCAGGTTTATAAGTTGATTTCTCATGTTGTCTCTCTTTTTTATTAACGTTGATTTATTATTATTTTATTAAAAATTATGAAAACAGTTATAATGATGATATTACAACAGATAATTTTATTGTCTAATGTCATCTATGTCAACTGTTTATACTTCTTTAATTTCACCTTTATTAATTTGATAATTAATCATATTTTTTGGAATTTCCAACCCTCGACCTCCTGTCTCTTGACGTAAAAATATTAATTAAATATACATATATTAATGAACTCTTGATAACTCTCCCGGTGTCGTCTCTCGTTTAGAACCATTTTTTTTTGTTCACAAAGATTTTATTATGTAAATTATATTAAATAGGCCGTGCCAGCTCACACCATTGTAATGCCAACGTACTTTTAGGTAAACTAATATTTTCAAGGCCTTCCAACTTCGATTCTCCCCCAATTTAAAAACGTAGTAATATCTTTTGCTTCTTCGTAGAAACAAAAATATATTTCCTGTTTTTTACTTACATTTCAAAAAGCTATGGTTCATTTTTCCACTCAGAAACTACTATTATTACTGATTAGGTAAATACATCTTTTACCTTCCGACAAGCACACAGCTCCCGACAGTGCCGGTAAAAAAGAGCTTTAGCGCATCTCCTTCTCTCCACTATCAACGGCTGTAAAATTGCCACGTAAGCACGGATTCCAACTCTCCTCTTAAATTCACCTGTCTCTCTCTTCAGCCACCACCTTCTTTACTTCTTTGGCGAATCTCACACCGCCAAATTTTGTCTTCTCCTCCCTTCTTCACAGATCTAAGATCTCCGAAAGAGCTTCAACAATCCCGCACTGTTTTGACTCCGAGGCCAACGACGACTCTTCCTCCATAGATCTACCAAAGGAACCTCAACTAAATCTCCCAACGGTAACTTCTAAAAATAGATCAGTAAAAAATCGAAACTCATTTACAAATTACAAATCTTCCATCAATTTCAAATAAAATTTTGAATTATTGTTACTTTCTTAGAAAATTCGAAATCCTGATCGGAGATGGCGCCGAGTATTCGAAAAGCGATCGGTGCGGTTAAAGATCAAACAAGCATCGGAATCGCAAAAGTATCAAGCAACATGGCTCCAGATCTAGAAGTAGCAATCGTGAAAGCTACAAGTCACGACGACGATCCCGCAAGCGAGAAATACATACGCGAGATCTTAAATTTAACCTCTCTTTCCCGCGGCTACATCCTCGCTTGCGTTACATCAGTTTCACGGCGGTTGAGTAAGACTCGCGATTGGGTCGTTGCTCTCAAAGCTTTGATGCTTGTGCATAGACTTCTCAATGAAGGAGATCCACTTTTTCAAGAAGAGATTCTTTATTCGACTAGACGAGGTACTCGGATGTTGAATATGTCTGATTTTCGCGACGAAGCGCATTCGAGTTCTTGGGATCATTCGGCTTTTGTTAGGACTTATGCTGCTTATTTGGATCAGAGGTTGGAGTTAGCGTTGTTTGAGAGGAAGAGTGGTGTGTCGGTGAATAGTGGTGGTAATAGTAGTCACCATAGTAATGGTGATGATCGATATGGTAGAGGAAGAGATGATTTTAGATCTCCACCTCCGAGGTCTTATGATTATGAGAGTGGTGGTGGTGGTGATTTTAGGGGAGATACTAATGGTTATGGTGTGCCGAAGAGATCTCGGTCTTACGGAGATATGACTGAGATGGGAGGAAGAAGAGATGAGAAGAAGGCTATTACGCCGTTAAGGGAAATGACGCCGGAAAGGATTTTCGGAAAGATGGGTCATTTGCAGAGGTTGCTTGATTGGTTTTTGTCATTGAGACCTACTGGTTTAGCTAAGAACAGTAGGATGATATTGATCGCGTTGTATCCTGTTGTGAGGGAGAGTTTTAAGCTGTATGCTGATATTTGTGAGGTTTTGGCTGTTTTGTTGGATAAGTTTTTCGATATGGAGTATACGGATTGTGTTAAGGCGTTTGATGCGTATGCTAGTGCGGCTAAACAGATTGATGAGGTTATTGCATTTTATAATTGGTGTAAAGAAACGGGTGTGGCGAGATCGTCTGAGTATCCGGAAGTTCAGAGGATTACGAGTAAGTTGTTGGAGACGTTGGAAGAGTTTGTGAGAGATAGGGCAAAGAGAGGGAAGAGTCCCGAGAGGAAAGAGATTGAAGCTCCTCCTCCGCCAGTTCAAGAAGAGGAGCCTGAACTCGATATGAATGAGATCAAAGCGCTTCCTCCTCCGGAAAATTACACTCCTCCACCACCTGAACCAGAGCCTCAGCCCCAAACACCAAAATTTACCGAAGATTTAGTTAACTTGAGGGAGGATGAAGTGACAGCTGATGACCAAGGAAACAAGTTTGCACTTGCCCTCTTTGCGGGTCCACCAGATAATAACGGAAAATGGGAAGCTTTCTCCTCGGATGGTGTGACCTCAGCTTGGCAAAATCCTGCTGCAGAGCCCGGGAAAGCGGATTGGGAATTGGCATTGGTTGAAACAGCTAGCAATTTAGAAAAACAAAAAGCTGCTTTGGGCGGTGGGTTCGATTCTTTAGTGCTGAACGGGATGTACGATCAAGGAATGGTTAGACAACACGTAAGCACCTCGCAATTAACAGGTGGTAGCGCGAGCAGCGTAGCTTTACCATTACCGGGTAAAACCAACAATCAAGTATTAGCCTTACCTGCACCAGATGGAACGGTCGAGAAAGTGAACCAAGACCCATTCGCAGCTTCACTAACCATCCCGCCACCTTCATACGTACAAATGGCTGAGATGGAGAAGAAACAGTATCTGCTAAGCCAAGAGCAGCAGCTATGGCAACAATATCAGCGTGAAGGGATGAGAGGTCAAGCTAGTTTGGCAAAGATGAACGCTGGTCCAGTTCCGGCTTACGGAATGCCACCTGTCAACGGGATGGGACCGCCGCCGATGGGGTATTATTACAACAATCCTTACTGATTCATTCTTTTTGTGTTTGCCTCCATTTATATATGTGTAGATGACTCGTCTTCCACCTTCGATCTCGTGTGTTTTTATTATATTCTCGGATTGTCGTAAAACGATTCAATCTTCTTCCTTGTCTCTATGCTCGAGTTTGATTTATAGTTTATGTACACTTTCTTGAGAATCTGGATTCCTTTCTGTATAACATTTTGATACCTGCTTTGATGTTTCCACTGTTTAAACTTAAGAACACTTTTGTCGGTTTTTTTGAGAGTGTAATAGTTTGACTTGTAAAGTCTCCATAGGACTTAACATTAAAACCAAAAAAAGTGTTTTCATAGGGCTTGGTTGTGTTGTAAAAAACAGACAGGTGAAACTTAAGAAAATGATTGCTTACATTACATACTCTTCGAAGTTTGAAGCCATTGGTTCATTTGTAAATATTAGGTGAAACAGATTTGTCGCTTTCTTATTTTTATTTCTATCGTTCCAGGAGATATTTACCATAAATAAATTATTCTTTATATAGTTGAGTTTGGAAAATGAAAGCACGAGATGTATATGGAAGTCTCTGTTAAGACCAAAAGAGTTAAGTGACCCATTGTGTTTGGACAGCTAAGATGGGACCCTCCACTACCATCAAAAAGAAAAAGCTAAGCTGTAGTCTCTTCATGCCCAACTAAGGTATAAAGGTGTCTCATTTTATTAGCGTAGCCAGGTCAGGTTTTTGCAGGATAAATATTTTCTTTCTAATATATATATATATTTGAACCATATATGTGATATCTTATTATATAATAGTTTAACATGTGTCAAAATTCTAATTAACAAGATCACAACAAATAATGTTGGTTAATCAATTAGATTTTAACATATGTAAAAATTTGTGTTATGTTTTTCAGTTTAAAAGAAAAACCAACCAAAAAAAAGAAAAAAGATCTAAATAATAAAATACCTATTTTTTCCTAACCATTTTTCTAATATTTGTAAATGTTTTTTAAAAAGAAAAACCAAAAAAAGTAATAAATCCAAATTTTGTTGTATTAAGGCCCATATTATTCAGCCCACAACAATAAAGAACAAAAAGCTTAATTAACTTTGTAATGTATCAAGGCTAATATTATTCAGCCCACAAAAACTTCTAAGCCTAAATTAATACTCCGGAGATCCCACTAAAGCTCTAGTGTACTCGAAACACCAAATAAGAACTCTCTCTCTTACGCGACGTCGCGATGTGACAATGAAAAATCAGAAAGACTACATGATATTACACATACCAAAGAAAATTCCTTTCCCTTGCGCTAAGTGTGACACATGTAAGATCAACATCAATTTATGTCCTGGAATTTTCATTCATCTTCTCGATCGTGTTCTCATTCGGTTTAATGATATTTTGCTAGCTAAACCTACGTGATGACTTTGTTGCGCCCCCAACTTTGAACTTTGACAATCCATAATCACACAATAATCAATGCCCTTTTGTTCTTTGTGAAGCCCTAAGGGCTACAAACTTCTCCAAAGTCCAATCCACGTACGTAGCCAATGTGTCTGTCGTTATGCTAACTTGATTTCAGAAATCTTGAACTTTTGTTAGAAATTTCAAAATAGTGTATTTTTCTAATCCAAACTTTCAATGTTGTAAATTTCAAACTGATGTGATTTTACAATCCAAAATTTACGTTAGAGAAATTAATTAACGTTGATTTCACTTTATCATTATTTGATTGGCTCTTATATATAAATTTCCGCTAACCCCGATATAGAAATCTTAAAGCATGATTAGTGAGAGTCTTTTATTAAGTCTCTCACCAATTAAAAAAACAAAAAATAATAATAAGCAAGAAAGAGAATAAAAGGAATCTCTCATTTGATAAATTAATATAATTGGTTTTGTTTTCTTTTTACAATTTAAAGTTTAAATAAAAAAATAATTAGTTCTCCCCAATGCTGATGCTTTTATTTAGTTCTAACTTCTTTTTAAGTCAAGATGCATGTTCCCAGGAAAAAACAAATATTTATATATACCTAATATTTTTCTCTCACTTTTCTTAAACAAAATCATTCTTCTTAAAAAGATTTCATGACAACCATGTCGGAATCGCTTTTGCGTTTGAATATTCTCTCGCTGCTCTTACTCTGTTCTGTCTCCCCTGCAAGCTTTGTCATCATAAACTTCATTACTAATGATCATGTTGTTGGTCTTGTTCGTTGTCCTCCCCACAAAATTCAAGCCCTTATACAGTTCAAAAACGAGTTTGATACCCGCCATTGCAACCACAGTAGCCACTTTAATGGAATCTGGTGCGATAACTCCTCAGGTGCGGTCACGAAGCTACGACTCAGGTCCTGTCTCAGAGGATCTCTGAAGTCCAATAGTAGTCTCTTCCAGTTTCATCATCTTCGCTACCTTGATCTCTCTCACAACAACTTCACCTCTTCTTCACTACCTTCCGAGTTTGGCAATCTCAACAAATTAGAGGTTTTATCTCTTTCCTTTAATGGCTTCCTCGGCCAAGTTCCTTCCTCATTTAGTAACCTAAGCATGCTTTCTAAATTAGATCTTTCCCAAAACGATCTCACTGGTAGTTTCCCACTTCTGCGGAATCTAACCAAGCTCACAGTTTTAGACCTTTCTCATAATCACTTCTCTAAAACTCTGAATACCAACAGTAGCCTTTTTGAGTTGCACCAACTCCGTTACCTTAATCTTGCTGTCAACAACTTCACTTCCTCACTCCCTTCCGAATTTGGCTATCTCAATAACTTACAAGCCTTATCTCTTTCCTCTAGTGGCTTCTCCGGTCAAGTTCCTCCCACAATTAGTAATCTAACCCAGTTAACCCTACTGTACCTTGATCAAAACAAGCTCACCGGTAGTTTCCCTTTTGTACAAAACTTAACTAAGCTCTCCATTCTAAATCTTTATGAAAATCACTTCTCTGGTACCTTTCCTTCTTCTCTTTTCACTATTCCTTCTTTATCATATCTTGATATACGTGGAAACAATCTCAACGGTTCTATTGAAGTTCCTAACTCCTTTACCTCATCTAGGCTCGAGTACTTGTACCTTGGGTATAACCATTTTGATGGAAAAGTCCTAGAGCCTATCTCAAAGCTCATCAACCTCACCCATCTTGATCTTTCTTTCCTAAACACAAGGTACCCAATTGACCTAAGACTCTTCTCCTCACTCAAATCTTTGTTGCACCTTGATCTTTCTGGTAACAATATATCTCCAGCTAGTTTAAGTTCAGACTCATACATTCCATTAACCCTGGCAATGGTGTTCTTCAAGAATTGTGGCATCAAAGAGTTCCCAAACATATTAAAGACCCTTCAAAATTTGCAGTTTATAGACTTAGCCAACAATAATATCAATGGGAAAATCCCTGAGTGGTTATGGAGCATGCCTAGTCTGAATACATTGAATATTTTGAATAATTCTTTCACCGGCTTCGAAGGTTCAGCAGAAGTTTTAGTCAATTCATCGGTGCAGATATTAATGTTGGGGTCAAACCACATTCAAGGAGCACTTCCTAATCTACCACTATCTATCAACGTCTTCTCTGCAGGCAAAAATAATTTCAGTGGAAATATACCTCTTTCAGTCTGCACCAGAATCTCACTTGTTGTCCTTGATCTAAGCTACAACAACTTCATCGGTCCAATTCCTCAATGTCTACGTAACTTGACGTTTGTAAATCTTAGGAAAAACAATTTGGAAGGAAGTATTCTTGATGCATTCATTGTTGGTGCCTCTCTACGAACACTTGATGTTGGATACAATCGACTAACCGGAAAACTTCCAAGGTCTCTTATGAATTGTTCCTCTCTAGTGTTTCTAAGCGTTGACAACAACAGAATCAAAGACACATTTCCTTTTTGGCTCAAGGCTTTACCGAATTTACAAGTCCTTACCATCCGCTCAAACAAATTTTATGGTCCCATATCTCCTCCTCATCAAGGTCTTCTTGGGTTTCCAGGGCTGCGGATACTTGAGATATCTGATAATAAGTTTACTGGAAACTTGTCGCCAAGATACTTTGTGAACTGGAAAGCACCATCCACCATGATGAATGAAGATGGAGGTATATATATGGTATACAAGAAGAATCCTTATGGTTTAATTTCCTATACCTTTAGGGATCGTATAGATTTGCAATACAAAGGTCTACACACGGAGCAAGCAAACGTCCTCACTTCCTTCAGCGCCATTGATTTTTCTGGAAATTTACTTGAAGGAGAGATTCCTGAATCAATTGGCCTCTTGAAGTCATTAATTGCTCTCAACTTATCAAACAACGCTTTCACAGGCCATATTCCTCAGTCTTTGGCTAATCTTATGGAGCTCGAATCACTAGACATGGCAGGAAATCGACTCTACGGGACTATTCCTCAAGGATTAGGGAGCCTTTCGTTTTTGGCGTACATAAATGTGTCTCATAACCAACTCAAGGGTGAAATACCACAAGGAACACAAATCACTGGGCAACCTAAATCCTCTTTTGAAGGTAATGAAGGGCTTTGTGGTCTTCCTCTTGAGGAAAGTTGCTTCAGCACTAGTGGAACTCCAATACAACACCATAAGGAAGAAGAAGAAGAAGAAGAAGAAGAAGTGTTGGAATGGAAAGCTGTGGCGATAGGGTATGGATATGGAGTGTTGCTTGGATTGGCAATAGCACATGGTATTGCTTCATACAAACAAGATTAAATCGTAAAGTAGTTGGTCAAATAAGCGCATAATCCGTTAGGATTATCTCGGTTTTTAGTTTGATTCTTCCCTGTTTGTCAAATAGTTTTTGGTCTTGTATTGAATCATTTCCTTGTATATTATATGATGTTTTTGTTTTTACTTCTTTTTATAGAAAGTAAGAATGGCGAATTCGACGTAGCCATACTCATACATCTTGTTTTTTCTAACTAAAAATTAGCGGAGGCACTGAAGAGGATGAATGGAGATCAAATTGAAGACATAGGGTTTCTGGTTTAGTAATAAATGATTAGATTGATCCAATCAATACCAGTTCAGGTTAATGCTAGGAGCTAATTGTCTTAAGGTGAAGATTATACACAAAATACTCAATATTCTCTCACCCTTCCTAACAAATCTACACTAAGAAGTCACAAATCAATAGTCAGAAAAAAAAAAATCTCTTAACCATCACTAAGTCAACATAATATGATGCAAATCAATCTGAAGTTTCTCATGAAGAAGAGACACATCCACTACATTCCCTTTCTCCTCCTTTGCCACCAACTCCGCCACTGGAATCGCCGCCAAAAACCTCTTTATATACTCTCTACAACACTCTTTACCCTCATAAACCAGCTTCTCCGACGATTCCTCTTTCTCATACATCAAACTCGAATCATCAAACTTGAGAATGTAAGCTTGCTTGCAACCTTCAAACAATCTCTCCCCTAACGAATCAATTACACAATAACCATCTAAATCTGCCTTCACCACGAAGAAATGATCGTTCCAGCTAACTATATAAACCCTAGATTCACCATGACTTGAAGCTAACGCTACTTCTTTCTCTACCTCATCCCAAATCTGATCAAACGACATTAGACCTTCCAACGAACCAAATCTCTCCGGGCTGAAGAACCCTGTAAATGATTTATCAGTAAAAACCCTAATCGGCCGTAATTTAGCGGAAACGATCGTTTCGAGATCGAAATGTTTGTTTGGGAACAATCTTAGATACGATTCTTGGTCGCAAAGAGATTGCCATAAAGAAGAGCCTTTAGTGATTAACGAATCGAACTCTGTTCCTGAAGGATTGAGAAGCTTAGGATTCGCATGGAACCAATGAGCCACCACTACCGCCACCGCCGCGCACGCTGCTTCTCCGGCGGCTTGTTCGCTTCTTTGATCAATCGACGCCGAGTAAACTTCTGATTTCAGCTTTGATTTACCATCGCGGCTTACCAAATCCTTCGTCATCCATTTGTTTGTCCCGATTGATAAATTCGTCACCGTCGCCGACTTTTCTGGTTCCGTCTCCGACGGTTTTGTTGATATCTTTGTAACTTCATCATCTCTCTGTAAAAATAAACCGGTCCGGTTAGGGACTAAATTCGAACCCGATTTTGAAAATTCAGAAAACCAAATACGTACTAGTTCTCTTCTCCAGGTGTTTGAAAAGCTTAACCGTCGTCTCTTCCACCAATTAAACCCGGCTTTAAGACCCGGTTCAGACTGGTTCTCCTCTGGGCTTGAAGATAAACCGGTTTCCACAATGGGGCTACGTCCGCCTGAACTCGGTGCGGTGGCCGGCGACGAAGACGAATAAAAATCTCTGCCACCGCCGCGACGACTCGACATCTTTGTTGGAATTGCTGAGTCAACCGAGATCTGACCGAGTTGTATAAAGTCGTCTGGTTCGTTTCTAACTTCCGAAAAAGTCACGTTGACCTGATTTAAATAAACAACAGCGTGTCTTAATTAATTAAGGATTAGGATTAGATTAATAATTTACTTTTTTCATTGAATAAAAAGGGAAGTCTTTCAATGTATATTTAAAACCTTTCCTTCCATGTTGTTTCCGAGATTAATTTAATATCCAATGAGAACAGGAATAATTCTAATTCAAAATGACTTTTTGATTGATTAAAAAATGCAATTAAAATTTAATTGACCAACTTAATTACCAGAAGAGTTGCTTCCTTCGAAAGCACGGAACCTTTTGACCGAATCGGAAGCTTTCTCTCCACCGTTGATTCAAGCTTCGACGCTAACTCCGACAAATCCAATGACACTTTTCCGATCATAGACTTTTTGCTTTTCGCGTCCATAGTTTCCCCCTAGTATAAAAAATAGAATAATTCAACTAATTGAATTTAAACATTAATTAAATTAATTATCCAAAAACAAAACAAAAAACTCACGTAGAAGACATTGAAAGAGATGTTCCATGGGCCGACAAGGCAACAAACGCGTTCGAAATCTTCCTCCCATTCCACGTGGCTTACGCCCGAAGCAATCGGTTTAGAAGCTGTATGGTTAACAAGTCGGTTCGATCGGTAAAAAGGAACAAGTCCCAATCCAAAACCGGAGACAGGTCCTTTCCATTTCAACTCCACCATCGCGGAAAGACTCTTCACCGCCGCCGTTTCATCACCGGGAATAACCGGTAAACCATCAAGCCTAACCGGCTTCACCGTCACGTGAAGCTTCCTCACCTTCTTGGCCATTAATTTCAGAATTTATTCCTTCTTCTTTTTATTTGGGGGTTTTCTTCTTTTTTGTTTCTTTGGGATTTGATATTATATGTGCAGGAGGAGATATTTCGTTGTTACTATATATATGTATATGTATATGTAGAGGCGTATATGTCTTCTAAAGAAGGCGTTAGAAACGTAGAGAACATTAAAAAAGAATCAAAGACAGCAAAGAAAGAAACCCTCCAAGAAAAATACAAATAAAAAAGGCCAAAAAAAGAAGCGACTTGGTCGTATATGTGCAGCAAACGCAGCAAATCCGCGTTTGAGGTAAAGGGAGAAATAGAATAAAAAACATCACGTGTGACTCACATGGTCTGTTTTCCGCGGGCTTAAAGGTGACGTGGCTGTTTCTGATTGGATTAATGACGTTCGTACCTTGTTTTAATACAAGAGAAACTTGTTGCTGTCTCTCTCTGTACAACTTTTGCAAGAGGAGAACTTAGATTCGGACTGTTCGTCTGCTCCTTTTATCATTTTCTTTGGATTGTTGAATAAAGTTTTCATTTCATTAAAATATTCGGAAACATATATGAAAGTTCGTGGAAATATAATCTTTGTGTATATCTTTTTTTTATTATATGCTAGGAAATGGACTCGTTTAAAATCCTACATAATGCTTTTTCGAGAAAGCATCAAGAGGACCACTCAAAAGTTGCCACGTCAACACAGATAAAACTACAAAACGCACGTGAACACTTGTTTACTGCCAGCAAGTTATGTCCTTTGATCTTTCCTTCCATGGTACACGAGAACATAAGAATCTCCTGCCACGTGTTTCTCACGCTGTATTTCCTATACAAGCACGTGCTTTTTCTCCGTTTTAGAGCGTCCTTTGTACTAAACTTTTAGCTCGATAATTCAGAACATACTCCCAGTAATGTTTATGATGACCGTAATATAATTTCTCTTTGGAGTACGTTTAATTAAAAGACAGTGACGACAAAAAAATAAATAAATTAATAGACAGTATGTAGCAAGCAAATCAAATGGAATAATTAGGATAAAACTTCAGGGATGGGCAAAAACCGAACCTGAACATTTGATTTGAAATTAATTCGAAAAGTTTTACCTAAATCCGAATGTAAACACGATAAATTATTCTATCGAAATGTACATTCGTAATCTCGAAAGTCCGTACATAAACTTGAAGCGAACCCGATATCTGATAAAGTACTTGAAAATTCAAAAACACATAAATATTTATAAGAAAATATCCTAATTTGAAGATCATATATATTTTATAAATATGAGTTTTGTATGTGTAACATACACAAAATCGATTCGAATTCGAATAAAAAAACTCAAAAACCCGAAAAAACCTAAAAAGTCTCCAAAAAATTCGAATCTGAATCCGATCAAAACCCGATTTTTGGGTTTTTATAAGATTTTAACTCTAAGATCTAAACCCGAAAATTTCTACCCAAATTCGAATCGTAGCCGATAAATTATTCCACTGAAAATAAATTTCTAAATCCTAAAATATGAAGCCGATTAAATTTTACCCGTACCTTGATCCGAAATCCGAATGACCACCCCTATTTCAGACCCTACGATAAACATTTCGACGTAGTACACTTATGTTAATATGGGTTGTTGTAAATTTGGGATTGACGATGTTCAACTGTTACGCTCACGAAGTGCCTCCGGACAGTAAAAGGAGGAAGAAGACGAAGGAGACGTCTCCGTCATTGTCTGGGTTATCGTTGTTACCAGATGAGGTAGCTCTGAGATGCTTGGCTCGCGTTTCGAGAATTGACCACGCGGCCTTATCTCTTGTCCAAGAGCCACCGCTCTCTCGTAGCTTCCTCTGAGCTCTTCTACTTGAGATGGGAGATGGGTTGCACTGACGCATCACTTTACGTATGCATGCGTGTCTTTCCTAACCCAACTCCACACTGGTTCATCCTTAGCCCTAATCGACTGCTGAACCCCATCCCGTCCAACCCTAATCAGGCTCCGAATTCATCGATCTTCTTTTGTGGTAGTGGATGGGGGAATCTATGTAATCGGCGGACTCATAAACGGCATTCGCACTTCAGATGCCTCTTTCCTCGATTGTTACTCTCACACATGGTACCGCGTCCCATCCGTGAATATGTCTCGTGCTTCCGCATCTGTAAGCCTTGTAGACGGGAAGATATACGTGTTTGGAGGGTTCGGGCATTACTCTCATTACAATATGTGGGCAAAAGTGATAAACTTGGGCCCTCTCTTGTTTTTGCACCAAATTTGGGATATTGAGACACCACAAAATAAAAATATCCACCAAAGTGTGGTGATAGAGGGGAAGAATATTTTCGCTGTGGACGAGGAGGATCAAAGCTTCTACATCTTACCAAATGAATGCATATTATTGCTAACTGAAAAAAAAAAGATTCTAAGCTAGGAAACATAAACGATTGGTGTATCATTGAGAAACTGTTGTACTGTCGTGGTACTCGCGGGAGAATTCTGTGGTGTGAGCCTGATGAATTGGATTGGAAGGAAGTGAAAGGTTTGGAAGAGTTGCAACACTATCTCTCTGGTTCGAGACATTCTTTTAATATCAACAAATTCTGCTGGAAACATTGTTATCTTCTGGAACGCGTAGAGTTTGGACCTTTGGTCTGGCGAGATTTCCGTGGAGAGACGCGAGGGAGGCGAGATATGGGGGAAAATAACGAGGTGTTGTCTTTAAAGTAGATCCTTTCTCACACTCATCATATGGCGTTAAGGTCTTACATTCTGCTTCTGTTTATGCCTGAAATTCCAATATTCTCAGTCTTTGTTAACTACATCTGTTCCTGAAAAAATGATTATCTGGAATTTTCTCTGGTTCGTAAATATTTGCCTTTTTCATTTTAAAAATCGATAATATGCTGAAGTGTCATTAATATTTAATAACATTCTTTTAATTAGTTTTTTACTAACAAACGATTTAAAGGAACTTTTTAATCAAAATAACTCTATTACCTACATTTTAGTTAAGAAAATTTAGCAATTGAAACATTTTTATAAGTTATTCTAGTAATCCACATAATAAATATCATGTGTTGGTAAAAATGACCAAAAATAATCTCCAATTTTCTCAAAAAGTGTTCAGGTATGTTAAACTAAAAAAAAAAAAACTTGTTTGTCAAATGTCATATTTTTAGTTTAGCGTTGGGCCTTGGAAACAATTGGACCGACCCTGAGCAAAACTTAGCAAATTTGCAAAGTCGACATTTGCAACGGTCTTGAATGTGTTAGAAGTTAACTTAATTTTGAATCAAATTTAATTATTAAAATATTTTAGAATTTTTTATAATTTTTCTAATATCTTTCCACCTCTTTAAAAAATAAAAAATATAGAAAATTTTATAGAATATTTAGATAATTGTAATAAATAATATATACATATATATTATAGAAGAATAATGTAGATTTAGGATTATAATATTCTAAATATATTGTAGTTTAGTGATTATAAATACATCATTTCCCTTTCATTTGTAACTAAGTTAAGAAATAAATAATAAGAAAAAGTTAGAAAAAAATCAAAATCTTCTATTTCATAAATTTTCTTCTAAATACTTAAACATTTCTCCATCATTTTCTTATCGATTTTTTCTTTCCAACAAAGTAGTATCAGAATTAGAAGAACTCACAAAGATGGCAAGTAATGGCGTTTCCTTCCAAGTTCCGATGCTCATAAAGATCAACTATGACAATTGAAGTCTACCAATGATGGCTATCCTAAGAGCATATGATATGTGAGAGATAGTCAAGAAAGATTTCGCTGTACCGGAAAATAAAAATAGTATATCTCAAAATCAAAAAGATAGTTTGAGAGACTCAAGGAAGAGAGACAAAAAGGCTCTATGTCTAATCTATCAAGGATTAGATGAAGACACATTTGAAAAGTCGCAAAAGTTACGTCAGCCAAAGAAGCATGGGAGAAGCTTTGAACATCTTACAAGGGTGTCAATCAAGTCAAGAAGATATGTCTTCAAACTCTAAGAGGAGAATTTGAAGTATTGTAAATGAAGGAAGGTGAAATAGTCTCCGATTATTTCTCAAGAGTTTTGACGGTTACTAATAACCTAAAAAGAAATGGGGGGAAGTTAGATTATGTCAGAATCATGGAGAAGGCTCTTAGATAATTGGATCCAAAATTTGAGCATATTGTCACCGTCATCAAAGAGACAAAAGATCTGGAGGCTATGACAATGGAACAACTTCTTGGGTCATTATAAGCTTATGAAGAACAGAAAAAGAAGAAGGAAGATATCACTGAACAAGTACTCAAGATGCATATTAATCATACTAAAGAAGGAAACTGCCAAAGTTATCAAAGAAGAGGTGGTTGTCAAGTACGAGGACGAGGTCGTGGATATGGAAATGCACGAAGTTGGAGGCCCTATGAAGATAACATTAACCAAAGAGGAGAAAACTCATCAAGAGGTCGTGGGAGAGGAAATCCAAAATCGAGGTACAATAAATCAAGTGTCAAGTAATATAATTGTGGGAAGTTTGGAAATTACGCTTTTGAATGTAAAGCTCCCAACAACAAAAGAGTCGAGGAGAAGGATAACTACGTTGAAGAAAAAATTCAAGAAGAAGACATGGTATTAATGGCTTATAAGAATGATAAACGAGAAGATAATCATAAGTGGTACCTTGATAGAGGTGTAGGTAATTTAGCGGTGTCAAGAATCCCTCAACAAAATGGAGTACTGGAGAGAAAGAATAGAATAATTCTTGAGATGGCGAGGAGCATGCTCAAAAGTAAGAGACTACCAAAGGAGTTATGAGCTGGAGCTGAAGCTGTCACGTGTGAGGTTTATTTCTTAAATTGATCTCCAACAAGAAGTGTCTCGGGATAAACTCCACAAGAAGCTTGGAGCGGAAGAAACCCCGGTGTTTATCATTTAATAGTTTTTGGAAGTATTGCTCTTGCTCATGTCCCGGACAAGAAGTGAAGCAAACTAGATGAAAAAGTGAGAAGTATATCTTCATTTATTATAATATTAACTCCAAAGGATACAAGGTCTACAATCCAAACACAAAGAAGACAATCATAAGTCGAAATGTCATACTTGATGAAGAAGGAGAATGGGATTGGAAATCAAACAATGAAGACTATAACTTCTTTCCACATCTTGAAGAAGATGATCTTGAGCAACCAAGAGAGGAACCTACTACACCACCAAATTCACCAAAAAATTCTCCAGAAGAAGAAAGTTTGAACAAAAGGACTCCAAGTTTTAGAAGTCTCCAAGAGCTTTACGAGGTAGCCGAAAATCAAGAAAACTTTACTCTATTTTGTCTATTTTTGGAGTGTGAGCCCATGGACTTCCAAGAAGCTATGGAAAAGAAGACATGGAGAAATGCGATGGATGAAGAAATCAACGCTATAGAAAAAACAATACATGAGAGTTAGCTTCACTTCCAAATGAGCACAAATCAATTGGGGTAAAGTGGGTATACAAAGCAAAAAAAATTCTAAAAAAGAAGTAGAGAGATACAAAGCAAGATTGGTGGCGAAAGGCTATAGTGAACATACCGTTTAGTTATCTCAAATTCATTGTATAACCGTCGAAAAATTTCTGATGGAAAATTTGTAAGAAATAATGTTAGTTTTGCGGTAATTTTTTTATAGTGGATAAATTTAAAACTCAAGCCATGTCTTATGCAAAAAGAAAAAACTATTTTTATACACCTTACCTCTATATATAAAACAAACTTATATGAATTTTAGACCTACGTCATCACATTTTGTTTGATGATGGACTTAGGCAAGAAGCGAAAAGAAAAAAAAAAATCTGTGAAGGAAAAAGAAAAATTGATCATGAAGTAATTACAAAGTTAATTATGAAGTTCTATCTATCAATTAACGTCGATGACAGAAGTCTTTCGAAACCTTGCTATGACCCTGGCTACTATCAAATTAAGGCATGGACGGACATTGAAGATTAATACCAAACAAAAGTAGCAAGAGTTTTCAAAGGCCACTCTTTGAAGTTTAATTAAGAACTGGTTATATCTTTAGATTCTCCTACACAATATCTTTACATTGAATGGATTAGAGGATTATCTAGAGGAGATCCTGGAACATCCAATGAGATTGTTGTGATGGGTCGGAGAAAGATTATCATGAAACCCCAAAACTTTCTTGAGTGTCGATAAGACAGGAAATGCCTTGAGTTAGGATCAGTTTTCGCCATTTCAATTTTCGTCTCATCTCTCTTTACACCTCTAAGTTTGATATCATGTACATAATTAACACATCATTATATAGTCCCACATTAAGTGTAGTAAAATATTTTCCAACTTTCCTCATCGTCCGCTCATATTGTAAATCACAATCTGAGAAATTTCTCTTTTTAAGAATCAAAATGCATAATAGGTACAATAAAATGTAGCGCCGTGGTAAAAATAAGATATATAACAAAACATGGTTGAAATTTTTTTATTGGAATAGATAAGGCGACCACGTCATTATATTCTCTAAATTATCAAACCACTCATCACTAGAGTTATATAGTATATTAGGCAGGAACCCAAGCTGGATAAGACCATGTGCAATGGAGGTGTTGAATCAAATATTCAATAGTTGAAATGATGCAATGAGAGTGTTGAATATGGGTGTTGAAATGAGGTGGATTATTTGGTGTTGAAAATTTTCAACATGTTGAAAAAGAAAAATAGATTATTTTTCTTTTAAATGAAGAGAGATACAATGACATGTGTAAAGTTTTAGTGATTGTTGGTATTTTTGTAGATAAAAAATAATTTTAGTGATTAGATGGATGAGAGAAAATGTGTGGTGGATAAAAAAATGAGTGTTGAATTTGTAAACCATTGCACATGGTCTAATACGAAAATATGTTTGCATAAATTTTACTTTGTTAGTTTAAAAAATAATAGAATAATAATAGTATTTTTTATTCAATGTACTTTATGTATTTTATAATTTTATATATTTAATTTAGTTTGTGTCATACTCTGATCTATACATGCAGTTGACATAATAAACCCAACAACATTGTACTAATCTTTATCATGTCCAATGTTAAAATCAGGTAATTATAAATTCAGTAAAATCTAGAAAAACAAACCAATAAAATTCACATTGGCATGTGATCAAGTATTACTAGTAGAACTGGTTGTGTTTAAAAAACTTGATTCAAATTTCTAATTGTTTCTTTAGTTGTATATGTTATATATTAAATAAAATAAATGATTTGTGATTTTTTAAATTTTAATAAAATTTCACTATACCATGTGGAGAAATGTTTGATAAATTTGATATCATATTTATATTTTAAAAAAGTAATTATCTTGTAATAATAATGAGTCAAACATAGAAAATGAATTAAGTAGATGAGAATTATGTGAGTGGAATGTATGCGAAATCATAAATTTTGAACATTTATAAGTATCAAATAATTTAGCCTTTAAATATGAATGCATGTAAACAAATTAAAGGATATATATATATATATATATATATATAATTGTCATGTATTTAAATGCTTTTAAAAACAGGTGGGCTATGATTATGAATAACGGGCCGTAACAGATAAAAGAAATTGACTCATACCGTATGGAATTGAAAATGGATCCGTGTACCAAATACAGGTCACTATTTAAACCCATTTGGGTTGCAATGGAAATGTGCGTTTCTATTATTTAAGAGAAATATTGTTTGACAATTTTACCTTTCTATCATTTATTTTGTTTGTTTTAAAATGTATTAAAATGCAATGACAATTTTATGTAATATGTCACATTTATGATTTACAACAATGTTCAAATACTTCCACTAGTTATTCCCCAACTTAGAATCAACCAAGTACAAAAAACCACTTTCAGATTTAATGTTTTGATGAAAAAAGCAATATAAACAAGTAAATTTTATATGAAACGTGGGGATAATTGCTTCACATACTAATTCATCCTCTTTGAGGTTCTCTAATTGTTGGGAAATAAGGCAATGGGACCTGATCTTCGAGTTGGTGGCATTTATGTTTTCAGACAAGAAGGAGAGAGGGTGTTTCATTTGTCAGGTTTATGACCAATTTGCTATGAGAGTACTCAGTACGAACTACGAAGATAGTCATTATGATGACAAAATAGGTAACATCTGTTTTATATTAGATATTACTATTACATTTACACTACAAGAAAACTACCGCAATTCCGATGGAGGTTTCCGACGGACTTATTTCCGTCGGAACCGATAGAAACCGTCGGATTACCAACGGATATAATCCGTCAGAAATTTTCGACGGAAATAGGTCTGTCGGAAATTTCTGACGGATTTCCGACGGACTAACAAAATTCCGTCGGAAATCCGTCAGAGAAAACGAACGTTAATGTAGCCGTTGCATTGTCCGTCGGAATCCGTTGGAAATTTCTGACATATATTTCCGTCGGGAATTTCCGACGGACCGCTGACAGTCCGTTGGAAATCCGTCAGAAAAAACGAATGTTAATGTAGCCGTTACATAAGCCGTCGGAATCCGTTGGAAATTTCTGACGGATGTCCGACGGACTGTCGGCGGTCCGTCGGAAATCCGTCGGAAAAAAACAATAGCCGTTTGGAATTTAAAAATTCTGACGGATTCCGACGGATGACGTCCCTTTATAAATGTTTCAACACTTCTCAATTCATTCACACTTCTCTCAATCTATTCATCCACACTTCTCTCTATTCTTTCACACTTTACTATTCATTTACAATCTCTTACAAAAATTTTTTTAAATAGATGTCGTTTTCTAATAATTTTCGATCATGGATGGATGAACCGATGATGGATCCGGAGTCAAATATCTTGAAAGATGAGTATGCTCGAGGTATATGCGAGTTTATGGAATTGGCTGGAAATCAACCGGGAGCAAAAAATACTCGTAAGTTGAAATGTCCATGTTCTATTTGTATGAATTCCCATAATATTAAGATAGAGACTGTTTGGAGGCATTTGTATTACAATGGGTTTATGCCGGGGTACAAAATTTGATATCTACATGGAGAAACAAATTATGATTATGGTAGTACTAGTGAACCATATATTGCAGATAGTTTAAAAGAACATAGAACGGAAGTAGATTTTGGTGTAGATACTGTTGAGATGGTGAATGATGCGTTTAGAGAGAATATGCAGTCAACATCTGTAGATGGAGATAGGGTTGAAGAACCAAATTTAGAAGCACAAAGATTTTTTGATATGTTAGATGCAGCGAAACAACCACTATATAGCGGTTGTAGAGAAAGTCATTCGCCGTTATCATCTGCTAGTAGAATGATGACCATTAAGACGGACTACAATTTGGCGGAAGAATGTGTTGATGCTATAGCCGATTTTGTGAAAGATATATTGCCTGAAGACAATCTTTCACCAGCATCATACTATGAGGTACAAAAACTTGTAGCTGGTCTTGGTTTGCCGTATCAGACAATAAATGTGTGCATCAACAACAGTATGATATATTGGAGAGAATATGAAAACCGCAAAAGATGTCGATTTTGTCGTAAACTCCGTTATCAGGAGAGTAGTGGAAGAGTTAAAATTCCCTTTAAACGGATGTGGTATTTACCGTTAACGGAGAGGTTGAAGAGGTTATATCAATCTTAGCGCACGGCAGAGGCAATGAGATGGCATGGAGAGCATAGACAGGACGGAGATATTACACATCCTTTAGACGCAGAAGCGTGGAAACATTTTCAATCAATATATCCAGATTTTGCATTCGAGCGAAGGAAAGTATACCTCGGACTATGTACAGATGGTTTCAACCCATTTGGAAAGCATGGAAGACAGTATTCGTTGTGGCCTGTAATTGTTACACCTTATAACTTGCCTCCATCTTTGTGTATGCGTAGAGAGTTTATGTTCCTCTCTGTGCTTGTTCCCGGCCCAGAGCATCCTAAGAGATCGCTTGATGTATTTCTCCAGCCATTGATATATGAGTTACAAATGCTATGGAATTATGGTGTTGAAGCGTATGATGTGTCATTGCAACAAAATTTTAAGATGCGTGCGGTTCTAATATGGACCATTAATGACTTCCCAGCATATGGTATGTTATCTGGATGGACAACTCATGGAAGATTATCGTGTCCATATTGCCAAGATAACACTAATGTATTTCAATTAAAGCACGGAAGAAAGACTTCTTGGTTTGATTGCCATAGAAGATTTCTTCCAAGTGATCATCCTTATCGTCGTTCTAAGGAAATGTTTACAAAGGATAAACAAGTATTTGATGGTCCACCTCCTGAGATAGACGGCACAAGTATATTGGAGCAGTTAAGAGATTTTGGCGCTGAGAGAACTCCAGATTGTGGTGGTAATGGGCATGAACCTATTTACGGTGCCGGTGAAAATCATAATTGGCACAAAAAGAATATTTTTTGGGACTTGCCTTACTGGAAAGACCATTTATTGAAGCACAATCTTGATGTTATGCACATTGAGAAGAACTTCTTTGACAACATCATGAACATTGTGTTAAACGTCCATGGGAAGACAAAAGACAATCTAAAGTCTAGACTAGACTTGCCATTGATTTGATCTCGGGATGTACTTGAAGTTCTACCGAATGGTAAATGTGCGATGCCTGCGTTCCAGTTGAACCAAGAAAAGAAAAAAGCTTTTTTTGATTAGATTCGTGAAGATGTTAAATTCACTGATGGATACGCATCAAATCTGCGTAATTAGGTTGATTATGGAGAAAAAAAGTTTATTGGAATGAAGAGTCATGACTGTCATGTTGTGATGCAGCGCCTCCTTCCATTTGTATTTGCCAAACTACTTCCAGAAGATGTTCACCATGCAATTGCAGGTATATATTCTTATAAATGCCATGATTTTAATAATTTAAATGTTTCTATCTATATAATTGTATTAAATGCAGGAGTTGGTGGTTTCTTTCGAGATTTGTGCACACGATCACTTACCGTTGATGGAATTCGCAATTTAGAAGACAATATACCTATGATCATTTGCAATCTCGAGAAGTTATTTCCCCCGTCGTTCTTGATGTCATGGAACATCTTCCAATCCACCTCCCACGAGAAGCAGCACTAGGAGGGCCTGTTCTTGAGCGTTACATGTTCCATCTGAGCGTTACATGTTCCATCTGAAGAAAAAAGTTAAAAATTTAAGCAGAGTTGAGGGATCTATTGTCGCACAGAGCATCAACGAAGAAGCTTCTCATTTTGCTGAATATTACTTTCCATCAGAAGTCCGAACGAAGAGTCGACGGCCAGCTCGCCATGATGATCGAGGTGAGAGACCAATTTATAGCGTGGTTGTCCCTCAGTTGTTTGCTCAAGTTGGTCGTCTTAGTGGAAAAGGAAAGAAACGAAAACTTAAAGAGCAGGAACATGCACACTTACATATGTATATTCTCACAAACTGTGAGGATATTATGGAACACGAAAGGTATGATATTTGAATTTTTAACAATATAACTATTAAGATTTTCATTTAACTATTGAATTTAACTCTCATTTGGTTTTTTTACAGGATTTACATGGCAATAGTTCGTAGTTACTATCCGAATAAGACAGAAGAGGAACTTGAATCTCTAAAAGAGAATGATTTCGCGCCTTGGTTGCAATATTACGTAAGTTTGTTAATTTTTGACTTTGCAATTTGTTTTATACTTGCACTGACTTCTTATTTATTGTTTTACGTTACTGAAGGAATAAATGGTGGGCAAACATTTCCATCATGGTTAGTAGAGTTCGTTAATGGTCCAAACTACATTGCGACTTTTTACCCTAGGTATTGCACTAGGGGATATGCCTTTAAAGTTTATGATGGGGAAAGTACGAGGACAACATCTGATTACGGAATCTCTGCGAGATCTGGTGATATTGTTTACTACGGTATTCTTCAACAAATATTAGAAATCCGCTACCATGGAATGTTGAACTTAAGATGCATTGTATTTATGTGCGATTGGTATGATCAATTCGTTGGGCGTGGTGTTCTAGTTGATAAATTCGGTATTACATCGGTACATTCAAGACGGAGACTTGTTAAATATGATCCATTCATCCTTGCATCACAAGCAGATCAAGTATGTTTTAGTTATATTTGTATTAATATGAAAGGTATGATATTTATATTAATATGTTTCATGTATTAATATGGTCGTCGTTCATTGAAAAACATTTTAGGTTTGCTACATTCCATATCCTCGAGTTACAAGATTCTCAGACCCTTGGATCACCGTAACATCAGTTAACCCAAGAGGAAGAATTTACGGAGTTCCTGAACTTGATGCTTTGCAACCAACCGAAAGTGGTCAAATGGATCCACCAGAAGCTTCATTTGATGTTGATCTTGTTATCGACTTCACAGATATCAACTCCGATAGAGTGCATTTAGACTCAGAGGAATCACACGGCGAATTTTCTGGAGATTCAGACTCAATTCCTTCAGATGGATCTTCCGAAGAGTCTGAGTAGTTTAGAATTTATATTTTGGACTTTATTTTATATCATGTATTTTTCATTTATATTATGTATTTTTCATTTATGGATTTTAGTTTAAATTTTAGGTATTTTTCATTTATAGATTTTATTTTAGATTTTTATGGTATGTTTTAGTTATATGGATTTTTCTTTTATAAATGAACTTGAAAATTTTTATAGATGTTTCATTTATATCATTTATACTTTAAATTGAATACTTGATGAATAAATTTTATACTTTATGAATTTAAATAGACATATATATATATATTAAAATAAAATAAATAATAAATAATTTTTAGGCGTCCGTCGGAAATCCGTCGGATTTCCGATGGACCACTAAAAATTATTTATTTATTTTGTTAAATCGATAAAACCCTATATCCGTCAGAAATTTCAGACGGATTTCCGATAGAATCTATAAATTAATAATTTTTTCGAATGTTAAACATTTATCACATGTTTTAATGATCCGTCGGCATTCCGTCGGAAATTTTTGACGGATTTCCGACGGATTTAGGGTTTCATTGTTAAATTACAAAGTTTTTAGCACTTGGTCCATTGAAACATCAATGTTAGTTTAATACATAAACATTTCAAACAAAATAGCAATTGAAACATCTTAAAATTCAAAATTACAAAATAATTTCGTTTATATGTTATATGTTAGTAAATGAATATTATACATTTAGTTGTATATGTAAGAAACTTGTTTCAAAATAGTTAGTTTGATAATTTTATAACTTAAGAAGATGATTTAAACATAATTCAGTAGTGAAATGCGTAAATATCACATATACAAATCCGTTAAATACTAAAACGATTTAAAATACGATCAAAACCCTAAATCCGTCGGAAATCCATCGGAAATTTCTGACGGATTTCCGACGGATTTAGGGCTTCAATCGTGTGTTGACTAACCAATGGATACGCATGCAAATTAATGGTAAAAATCAATCATCCGTCGGAAATTTCTGACGAATTTCCGACGGATCATTAATTTTTACCGCGGGAATTAACTTTTCGGCTCCCGCGGTTACCAAATTTTCATTTAATTTATTTGGTTTCCGACGGATTTCCGACGGATTAGTCCGTCGGAAACCTGTTATAAATACATCTCCTTCTTCGCGAAAATCATTCCTAAAACCGATCAAATTACTAAAAAAATCATCTACAATCTTCGAAAAACCCTTGAATTTCTCCAAACTTCATCACATATGGCCAATCTTTCTAATAACATGTAAGTTTCTTTGATTTTCAAGTTTATTGTTTAATCATGTTAGATTTTAGGGATTAGTATGTTAGGAGATAGATTTTTGGATATGGAATTGAGATTAGGAGATAGATTGTTAGATAAGTGTGTTAGGTTTTTATATTTAAGTTTGAGATTGTTAGATTTTATGATTTGAAATGGATTAAGGATTTATGTTTTTGATTTTGATTTAGAGTTTAGGTTGTGAGATTTTTCAATAAGGATTATATAATTTTAATTTTATAATTGATAGAATTGTTATTAACTTATGTATTTTTCGGATTTTTATAATTTTTTAAATTATTTTGAATATAATGAGTTTATATGGACTTTTGTGAATTTTTATGAATTTTTTGAATTTTTAAGAATTTTACAGGATTTTAAAAGATTTAAGGATTTTAAAAGATTTTAAGGATTTTTAAGAAATTTCCAAACTTTAATCATTTTTAAGAAATTTCCAAACTTTTATCCAAATTTTATGATTTTTTAGAAATTTAGGAATTTATTACATTTTATTCCTATTTTATAGATTTTATATATTTTTTAATTTTTATTCATTTTTATTCATTTTTAGATTTTTTTTAATTTTTGGATAAATTTTTTAAATTTTGTTTAGATTTTTAGATTTTTTATTTTATAGAAATATTTATAAATTTTAGAATAAATATAAAACTTTATGAATTTAATATGATTTTATCATTTTGTTAAATTTTGCAAGTTTTATCAAAATTATGGATTTATTTATTTTTGTTAATGTATTCTATATATTTGTTTTATTTAATTAGTTTTTTAATTTTTTTCAGGAATTACGGTCACTACGTTGATTCACCGGGAGCTCGTCGTGCGAGACGAGGCATGAGTTTCGCCCAAACCGAATCGACTCATATCCCGGATACTGTACCGGAATCTACACCGACGATGAATCCAACTCCAGAGCCAACTGAGATGTCCGTCGAAGACTTTGCTTCTCAACCGGGCCGAGATCACACCACCCGCCTTCATCCGACGAATCGTGCTAATAGAGCTACTTGGTAAGTTAACATTTATTTCATTTACAATTTTAAGTTTTCTATAATTTATATATTTTTAATATATTTTCAATATTTATTCTTTTCAGGTTTAATTTCTCCAATAACGGGATTTCGAAGGCGATAAACAACATGATTATCAGAATGTTAAAGCATCCGTATGAGAAGTTTGCGAAGATGCTTGTGGAAGATCGTGAGCTTTGGTTTAGGATGTTTGCGGTAAGTTTTAATATATTTTTTTATTTTACTAATTTAATATTTTTCTATGTTTTACCATTACCAAGAATTCATTTTAATAAGTTTTATAATTTTGTAGCAACAATTTTCTTAGGACTGTGAATGTACGATCTTAGTTAGACAGGAGTTCGAGAAAAAAGCTGGGATCGTCTATTCCAGGAAGCTTAACGAGTGGAAGACGAAATGGCAAACCGAGCAGATTCCAAAAGAGTTCGTTGGGAACGCAATCCTATGGAAAGGGTTTGTCGACTATTGGAACCAGGAGGAAACAACTCGGATCTCCAAAATCCAATCTGCCAACCGGATGAGCAACCAGAAGGGTAAAGGTATAGCGACCCATAACTTAGGCGCTACGAGCAAAGCTTCCCGGGAAGAACAACTCGTAAGTTTTTCATGTTTTCAATTTTACTTTTAATAATAGATAACTTATCTTAGGTTTTGATAACTTATCTTATGTTTTGGTATAGTTCAAACAAGATGGTGTGCGGCCCTCGCACCTTAGGTTGCTAGAGGATGCGCATACCAACCGCAAAACCGGTGAGATTCAAGATCCGGTTGCTCGGGAAGTCGTCGAGAATGTGAAGAAGCTTGGCGAAGAGTACATCCTCTCCCAACCGGTCGTTGACGGAGAGGCTCCACTGGAAGTGTCCACAAAGATGTGGAATGATTTGGTTTTACAAGTAAGTTTATATTTTTGTTCTTTTTTCGTATTATCGATAACTAACATATATTGTTATGTTATTTGGTTTCGCAGACAACTCCGCAGGCGAAAGGAAGAATTTTTGGGATTCCGCAAGATTACCATCCATCATCCCAATCTTCTAGTTCATATGGCGTTTCAGTGGAAGCTGTCGAACTCAGAGCGGAATTAGCAGCGAAGACCGTCGAGCTTGAGCGTTTGAAGACTGACATCGTCACAATACGCAAAGAGCGAGCACAAGATCAAGTGAAGAGAGAACAGGAGAGAGCACTCGATCTAGCGAAGATACGTGATATGAAAGAACGGATGAACGCTTTCTTCTCACATTACCCTCCACCTCCACCACCAGCTCCGTAGTTTATTTTTAGAAACTTTTTAATGTTTTTGGATTATGAATGTTTTTATGGATTTTTAATGTTTTTGGATTATGAATGTTTTTATGGATTTTTAATGTTTTTTTGCTTTTTAAATTTTTTTTTATTTATAAATATTATTAAAATTTAATATTAATATTATTTACATAAAAATAAACTATAATTAAATAAAATATAAAATATATTAAAAAAATTAATTTAAATAAATCCGTCGGTAATATATCCGTCGGTAATAAATCCGTCGAAAATCCGTCGGTAATAAATCCGTCGGAAATCCGTCGGTAATAAATCCGTCGGAACCTCCATTAAAAATAATCGTCGGGAATCTGTCGGATATCTATCGGGATATCTTCTGACGGATTTTCGACGGACATTCCGACAAAATTATATCCGTCAGAATTTTTCGACGGATTTCCGACGAATAGTTGATTTCCGACACGTTATAACCGACGGCCATATCTGTCGGAATATCGTCGGAAATACCTTTTTCCGACGGTATTCCGACGGATATGGCCGTCGGGTTTGCGATGTTTTCTTGTAGTGTTAGAAGGAGTATGAGATTACTTAACCTATCAATATGGATGCTCTGTGATATAAAGAAGGGTCCAAGGAAAAAAAAAAGAGTCCCAAGAGAGAAGTGGATCTTGCATCTGATGATGATTCACCAGACCTTTCTTGTTTAGTGGACGCTCTCATGGCTTCGAACTCAAGGCACAATACGAAGGTTATGTTACTTCTATATTATTCCTTACAGTAATTTTGAATTGAATTAGTCCTATTTTAATCATATTCATGATGCCTCTAACTAATCTTGTGGGGATATTTGTAATAAATGTTGGTGTCGGATGTCACTCCTACTTTGTACAACGAGCTCCACAAGTTTATTCCTGAGTTTGTGAAAGTGCATAAGTTAGTCAATTGATACTGACGTGGTTGATGATGAAGTTGTGATAAATGTTAAAAAAAATTGAAGATATTCTTGAAAAATAAACGTGTAGTTGAAGATATATTTGGAGAAGAAGATATACTTGAAGATTTTTTTTTTTAATAAAGAAAATATTTTCTTTTTTGTTGATTAAACATATGAAGATATATCTCATAGGTATATGAGTATATATGTAAGGGAGGTGTGTGCTGGTAGGTTCAACCGAGAAAATAGAGACAATTTTGTTTCAATTGTTTTGGTGATTTTGTAGACAAGTCGAGTAACTTGTAGGAACACATGTCTGGTTGTTCAACGAGTGGTGTAACTCGATATTAGTTGGTGAAGAGTTAAGGGTGTCTTAGTGTCGTGTAATACCAATTAGACAAGTTCTTGTTGTAAGATTTTATAAGTGAATCTAGTTAGTGTGTTGAGGACGTAGGCACTTTGTCGAATCTTGTTAATTCTCATGTGCATCATCCTTCTCTTATTTTTCAATTGGTATCAAAGCAGACATCTGTAAAGAGTCTGACTCAACAAACATGTGAGGATCCTGAGGAAATAGATGGATGATATATTTTGAGAGTGGCTTGCAGTTAAGATTCTTACACTAGAAGTAGAAAACTACGGATACTGGAAGGTGAATATGAAGGTAATCATACAAGGTATTGATGTGGATGCTTAGACAACAGTGGAAGATGGTTATGAAGTTCCAAAGCTTGTTGAAAAAGACGGTTCTATAGTCATCAAACTAAGAGTAAATAAACAAAAAACGAGAATAGTATATCAAGGTATAATGCAAAAGGTTTGTCTATTATTTTTACTTCGGTTAACAAGAGTCAATTCAAGTTGATTCAGGGATTTTCATCAGCCAAAGAGGCATGAGAAAAACGAGAGAAAGTTTTTGAAGGAACCATATGCGTGAAGAGATCAAGAATTTACCGGTTAACATCTCAGTTTGAGAATCTACAAATGGATGAACATGAAAGTGCGAAGTTGTGTGCTATTGCTAATGAATCTCACATGATTGGGAACACCTACAATGATAATAAAAATTGTCAAGAAGTTACTTCAGTGCTTGCCGAAGAGATTTGTCACAAAAAAATGGATGTAGGGGTTGCTTTTAATACGGATGAGACTCCGTTTGATGAAATAGTAGGGAGGTTACAAACATATGAGATAGATCGTAAACGCTAGTTTAGAGAATCCCAATAGGCTAGTTATATATGTTAGTGATGAAAAGTTGAAAATACAAAATTTAGAAGAATCAATGAGCTCATTTGTGAAGATGTTTGGCAAACTTATTAAAGAAGTTGGAAGAAGATAAAAAATTCTTAGTAGATGATCATGGCTCATACAAGAACGTGGGAAGAAGAAGAGGTGGACTACAATGCAATGAATGACGAGGATTTGGACATATCAAGTCTGAATATCCTAGCATCAAGAAGAAGAAGAAGATTAAAAATTAATGTGTAAGGGGTATGGACACAAAAAATTAGTGTGTCAACGTTTTGAAGGGGAAAGGAAAATCCTATACAGACTGTAGTGAGACTGAAACAGATGATGAAGATGAGGTAACTCACTTTGCAGCACTACCTGCATTCATGGAGCCTAACGAAGGAAGCAAAGAAATCTGATTATGTCTCTATTGCTGGAACAGCAAATGATTGTTCCCACAACAGCAGTGATTCAAAAAGTGATCAAGAAGTAGACCTTCAAGATAATTTCATAACTCTTTATGAGAGTTGGGTTAATATTAGCAAAGACAACATGGTCTTAATTGATGAAAAGATGTTGATGGAAAGTAAGATGAATCATATGGAGAAATAGCTAGCAAATGAGAAAGAAAAATCAAAGAATTTGGAAATTAAGCTTACTGAAAATCAAAAAAGTTCTTGTGCTCTGATGAATGGGGACCTCGAAGTTGTTCACATGGTGAAGCTGATGGAAGAACTTGTAGCAGAAAGAGGAAAAACCAAGCGGTTGGAGATTGAACTCATGGAGCACAAAAAAAAATAAAAGATGCTAAACAATGAAACAAAGGATCTAAATCAGATTCTGAGCATGAGAAGAACAGAGAATACAAATTTTGGTCTTGGTTATCAAAGAAGTACGTCTAATTCAAAAAAAAATTTTGGTTAAAGAAAAATGTTGAAGCCTGTTGGAGCAGAGGAAAAGTTGTTGGAGACGACAACAAAGACTGTCACCATAACCTCAATGGATGCAGTGCTGTTCAAGTCAAAAGAAACAATCCACGTATGGTTGAATGGAAGAATACGGGTTATGGTCTTGGATACAACAGAAGTTCACCAAATCTTGTTAGTTGAAACAAGATAAATTCTGTTGGAACAAAAACCCAGAAAAATCACCAAAAGGTATTTTGTACGTTAGGATGCTATTATTGCGGAAGAAAAGGACATATCTTACTGCTACAAGTTTCTTGGCTAAGTTGAAATGTGCATTGAAGCAAAACAAGGAGATCTCAAAAGGTATGGATTAAAAATGTTGATTTATATGATGGTGTATCTTGTAACTCATCAACTAGTGCTTCAAAGAATATTATATATTGCACATGTGGTTGTTTGAAACATGTGTCAAGTGGTCAAGAAGGATTGAGATGAAGAAATACATAAGTATAAATGAGAGTTATTAAAGAACTCCAAGGGGAAGACGATTCGATCGAGAAGGTAGTTTTAAGAAGTATGTTTATGCTTATAGTGGATTTGGAGTTTTAATAGAGTTTTATCACTCAATCAGGGGGAGAATGTGAAAGTAAGATCTGTGAAGATGTTATTATCAAGTTGATATCTGATTAAGAGGGAGTTTTTATGTCATGAATTTGTGCTTGGTATGTGTGATGAATATGGTGAGCTTGAGTTGTAAAACTCAGTTAAAACGGGTAGAAATGAAAGTGCATAGATTTTTGGAACAAGAAGCGGCTTGTTGGAACAAACTTGAAGTTAGTCAATTGATGCTGACGTGGTTAAGGGAGTTGACATAAGTGTCAAAAAAAATATTTGAAGATATTTTTGGATAAGAAACGTGCAGTTGAAGATATACTTGGAGAAAATTGAAGAAGATATACTTGGAGAAGATATCCTTGAAGATTTATTCATTTTTAATAAAGAAAATAATTTCTTTTTTTTGTTGATTAAAAATTAGGAAGACATATCGCATAGGTATATTGGTAAATATACAAAGGAGGTGTGTGATGCTAGGTTCAACCGAATAAAGAGAGAATTTTGTTTCAATTGTTTCGGTGATTTTGTAGACAAGTCGAGTAACTTGTAGGAATAATGGTGATTGTTCTACGACTGGTGTAACTAGATATTAGTTAATGACGAGGTAATGGGTGTCTTAGTGTCGTGTAATACCAATTAGACAAGTTCTTGTTGTACGATTGTTTAAGTGAATCTATTTGGTGTGTTGATGATGTAGGCATTTTGCCGAACCTCGTTAATTTTCGTATGCATCATCCTTCTCCGTTTTTTCAATATTATTCTGATTCATTAGCTCCCTTATTGAATGTTGGTATTATGCGCAACTCAGGCACAACCTTTGTCTACATCCTTATTATGAGAAATTTTGCTCCAGCGGTCTCTCGCATCATTCAAGCTCTCCCCGATTGGTCATCTTAAGACTCTTTGAAAACTATCTTACTTCCTTTCCATTGCGTTGCAGCTAACTCGAGGAAATATACCACCGACATGCTCCACTGGCCATGCCAAGTTTGGAAGTATACGGTCTTGGTTAAGAAACCTTTTAAGATAAAAGTTAAGAAACTCGGTTATATTTTGAATGTTTTTGGTCATTTGTTGGCAGATTTAATATATTCGATACTTTAATGGTTGTATCATTATTCATCAAACTAATAATAGGAACTCTAGAGAAAAAGGGTAATTGCTTCAAATAGCTTTCGTCTTGATTACTCTTTCGTTTTTTGAAGGTTTTGATAAATTTTTCACGAATTCACAACACATCAGAAATTCATGATGAAAAGAAGATTATGATGAAATTTCGATAACCATATTTATGTCAAAAATTCCCTCAAAAACTGTCAAAAGAGCTTTCTGAAGGAAGGAGTCCTCATGAAAAATCCTGACGGACTGATCCCGAGGTGTAGATGTTCCCAGATTAGTGAGGGCTTTTCTTTCGAGGGATTTCCGATGGACATTTTTTCGTTGAATTTTTGACAGATATTTTTCCAACGGATTTCCGATGGATTTTCAGTTAAATTAAATTTATTTAAAATTTTATTTTTAATAAAATTATATTTAATTGAAATTATTATTAAAATATTTAAACATGAAAAGTAAAAAATTATTTTAAATCATAGTTTCTAATTAAATTTAAAATGTTCTGAAATTAAAAAAAATTGTCACAAATTACAAAAACATGAACTTCGTTTTCAAGTATTCGGTCAAGGCCTGGAAGTTAGTCTTCGTAGTGGTGAGCTTCTCTTGTGTATTGGCGAACCGAGTTTCCGTGACTTCATTCCTTGCCACCAACTGAGTCACTTTCTCTTGAAACTCTTCGTTCAGCCGGAAGATTTGTTCATTATTGCCTTTAAAACCGGTCAAAGATGTTGCAACGCCGCTACTCAGCAACCTTTCCAAATCTCCACCGAGGGCCTTTGTGAACAGGTACCGTCTGCAAAGACAAATAATAATATTAGATCATAACAAAATTATAATCTAAAGTTAAATAAAAAGTTAAACTAATAGCTCAAGAACCAAGTTATTGATTTGTTCCCGAGGCAAATCGTTGGAAGAAAGGAGTCATCTTGACATTGCATGATGTCAATCTTCTTCTTCTAATCCTTCTCAATGATCTCACCAATGAGAGGGTCCTGAACCAGACTGGTTTTCTTGTTGGTGTGCACGTTCTCCATCAATTGCAGGTGATCCGGATGCACACCTCTGGATTGATGTGTCTGCAAAATATTGAGAATGTTAGTTAATAATAGATTAATCAACAAAAAACATTGAAAATAACTAAAACACACAAAAATATAACCATTTGATCTTCGTGGCTAAGGAAACTGGTTGAACCAGCGTTGTGAACATACATTCCTTTACCACCTCTCCTCCAATTTCCTGAATTAGTCTTAGAGGTTGCTTCAATGACGACTTCTTCCCAGTAGGGTATGAAGTTTTTCCAAACCGACTCATTCAAGTCTTTTGGCTTTGTCTTTCCGGTGTCTCCATACCGACTTGCACTCGCACCTGTTACGGGAAAATTGTAATGCCGCCTCCTTATGAAACACTTTTTCCACCACTTTCGTGATGGTGGGATCCCATGTAAACTCTTGCTACGAAAGAAATATATAAAATTTAAAAAATATCAAAAAAATTAATACCAAAAACTTATGGCAAATGTTCGAAACCACATATATTGTTCCTCAAACAGAATGCTCGTATACTTTGTATATGGTTTGTCGAGGATGGAGTACAACATCATCAAAATGGACTTACTAATGTCATTTCCGGAAATTTCAAACCTACGAAAAAACAAATGATTATTAAGAATTTTAAAATAAAAATAATTTAAATACAAGGAAAATGTTTTTATTACCACGTCGAATTGCGTCGGCGTCTCGGGTCGAGAACGGTGAGACATTCTCGTCCCTGTTGTTGGACTAACTCCTCCACAGTCATAAGCAAACGAGGAGCTTCACTATGCGACTCTGTCGGGAAGCTCCCGAAATTGAGAAGGTGCGGGACTTGGACTAGGAGTGGCAGAACTGCTCCTCTGTCATAAATTCGTTGATGGAGGTGAACTGCCACGTCCCTGGAAAACCAGTAAACGACTTACAAAAATAAAACAAATGAAAGTGGATTAATATATAAAAGGTATTGAAAACTTGTAACAATTTTAAGAAAATTGAAAAAAGTCATTGTAGTTATAACAAAATAAATAGGAAAAATCAATATAATTAAGAAATTATAATGCTAATTATGAAATTATCATTATAATAAATAAATTATCATTATAATTAAGAATAATCATTGTAATTAAGAAACTACATATAATATATTTATAATTACAAAAAAATTGCATAAACCAATGTTTTTACGCCCGACCGGGTCAGTGGGTCGACTGCATATCGATCCGAGTCTATTATGAGTCAACATATTAATGAATCTTTTATACTAATAACAGTTTCACACAACACTCAACCTAAAATATGTTCATTTTGATTCAATTCATGTTAAATAATCTATTATCATTATCATGTTGTGTAAGCATATAAACTTCTCATGCATGCATCACTCACTAGTTTATTATAATCTAGCCTATACAAAGCTTTATTTTAACTACTCTTGTTGCAGTGTCATTCTCGTGATAGCCATACATAACTCATGCGTGGAGGCTGGTCCTCGTGGCTCAGTCACTCCTATACCGGACTTGTCAACTATTTTTGACATGCATGTAAGTTTTTTCTAAAATTTAGTAAGCAAGGTAGATAAGGTAAAACAAACAAATAACATATTTCCATATATTAATTTAGATGTCTATATTTTTTTTAAATACATTTCTTTTCCTTAACCAAAAATAAAAATAAAAATAAAAAACAATTATATTTAAATATACAAATTTAGTGTGTACATTTAAAAAACTTATTTAAAAAGGAAACCAACCAAAAACACTTATTTATAATATACTAATTTACGTGTGTATATCTACATAAAGAATACTAAATTAGAAAAGCTCATTGGCTTGATATAAGAGTATTTCTAAAAAATAAAAAATAAGCCAACTTACATGCAATTAATAGTATATCGATATATATAATTTCTTACCTATTTGTTAAAGTTTTTTTTATTTTTATTTAAATATTTTTTTTAAATTTTTAGTCAATCATAATCTTTTCAGATTTTTGGATGTCAAAATTTTCGATACAATCTATTTATCGTTGTATATTTTTGTATCTTTAACTTAACAGAGAAAAGTAAACAAAGACCTTAGAGCTTGAACTCGATAGTCGTTGTGAAAAGATTAAAAATAAAATTTAAAAGTTATTCATAGAAAAAAATAAATAAGGAAAAATAAAAAAGAACTTTTATTAATTCTATTATCTACCTGCAAATTTATTCTTTTGTTTTGTTAAAAGATTATCAGTTAAAAAAGAAAACATGTTATTAAAATATTTTGACATGATGGTTATGTAGTCTTAAAATAACACATAGTAAAAAAGTCAAAAATAGTAAACCGCAAACAGAACTCAAATGTTCAAAAGTTCAAAGACAAAAAAGCTAATTTCTTGAAAGAAATAATGAGTTCGCTAAAATAAATTTATCATATTTGATGAAAGTTTTTTACTTTCATTTTCCTATATAAAGTGACACGTCAAAATTTACTAATTTAAAGTATTACTGATTAGAATAGTTCTTTTAATTATTTTTTCCTATAGACGTTCATAAATCTGGACAAAAAATCTGAATTTAAAGATCTGATCCAAAAATTCGATTTGAATCTGAATTCAAAATTTAAAATGATTCTACTGGATCATGTGTAATTATATCCGTGGATACTGGGTAAAATCCAAATCCGAACCGACACCCATTCGAGTATTTGAAAATCCGAAACATCACTTACGAAAACTTATACTGTTTTTACTAGTTTTGGGCAAAATATCCGAATTTGTGGACCTGACCTGCATTCTACCCTAAAAACTTGATCCAAATACGAACTCAAAATTTTAAATGTGAGTTTTGTATGTATTTGTGTATGTTAAATTTATATGTGTTTTTGGATAATTTGTTTACATTTTAGATATATGAGTATTTATACCCGAATCCGATCGAGTACCTATTTTTCAGATTTTTATAAGTATTTAAATTTGAAATCCGAATCGAACCGACACCCATTCGAATATCTGAAAATCTGAGACATCACTTATGAGTCATACTTTTTTTTTCTAGATTTGGACAAAATATATGAATTCGAAGATCCGACATGCATCCTACCCGAAAAACTTAATCCGAATCTAAAATTTTAAATGTGAGTTTTATATGTGTTTTCGGATAATTTGGTTATATTTCAGATATATAGATATTTATATCCGAATTCAATCGAGTATTTGAATTTTTATAAATTCTTAAATTTGAATCTAAGCTTAAACGTCCCTCTGTGAAGTCCCTCTATAAACATGTTCCTATGACCAAAGTAGACAACCAACAAGTATCATTTCAATTTGTTATTATTATTATTATTATTATTAAAGATATTATTTCCATTATTATTGTTATTAAATATATTATTTCAATTTATTTTTTTGATAGTATTAATGATATCATTTCAATTTGTTGGTAAAAGTCTATTAAAACCCCTAATTTTAAAATATGTCGACAAAAGTATAATAGGACCCCTAAATTTTAAAATATGTCGACAAAAGTCTCAACCTCGTGGCTCCATCTTAAGGTCGACTCGTGGCAAAGACAGAGAGAGATCATATGAGTTGCAGAAATATGAAAATAAAACCTCTTATTATCTCTCTGATCCACTGCTAGATTCATTTGGTTTGTTCTTTTTTCCCCAGTTGACCATTTATTTGGTATATCTGTTCCGATGGCGATTCTGTACGCGTTGGTGGCGCGTGGAACTGTGGTTCTTGCGGAATTAAGCGCCACGTCAACGAACGCAAGCACGATCGCGAAGCAGATCCTGGAGAAGATCCCTGGGAACAGTGATAGCCACGTGTCATACTCTCAAGATCGTTACGTCTTCCACGTTAAGCGTACTGATGGCCTCACCGTTCTATGTATGGCCGATGAAAACGCCGGAAGTAAGTCCTCTTTCTCCTTTTTTTTTTTTTTTTTTCTCTTACCCTTTTGAGCTGCTACTCTGATAATAACACTAAAGTCGAAATTATAATCTTTATTTTTGTTTATTGAATGATTGATCAATAAACTAATCACTGGTTTAGTAGACAGAGATTAAGTTCTGTTGAAATTCTTGTTTCTTGGTGTATGTGAGATTTATGAACTGGTTCTTTATGGTATAACCAGTTTTGAGAACAGAGACAATGAAAAAGAGTTTATCATATGTTCACAAAAGTTGTGAAATATCTTTTTTTTTTCTTACTTTAGTTTGTTGTTAGGTCTTATATATTTGTTTGGAGTGTTATTTTTCAGGGAGGATTCCATTTTTGTTTCTAGAAGATATTCATCAGAGGTTTGTTCGGACTTATGGCCGCGCAATTCATTCGGCACAAGCTTATGTTATGAATGATGAATTCTCAAAAGTACTCAGCCAACAGATTGAGTATTACTCTAATGATCCTAATGCCGATAGGATAAATCGAATTAAGGGTGAAATGAATCAGGTTCTGTAAATCGGATTGTTTATTTTTGTGGTTTTATGATAAGCGAGCTTGAAAGGAATTTTGTTTTGTTTTGGTTTTGAACAGGTAAGGGATGTCATGATAGAGAACATTGACAAAGTTCTTGATAGAGGTGAACGTCTTGAGCTTCTTGTCGATAAAACCGCAAATATGCAGGGGAATACTTTCCGGTTCAGAAAGCAAACACGTCGATTCAGAAACACGGTGTGGTGGAGAAATTGCAAGCTCGCGTATGTTTCCCTTAAATTCCTTACTATGTTTGTACCTTATGCATGAATTCAAAATGATTTAAGCTATCGTGGCTGTATAGCTAGTTTAGGATGAAGAACATATTTAAACGAAGCAAATTATTATGCTTTGAGTCTGGGGAACATTGAGAAGAAAGTACCCTCCTCTGTTTTGTTTCTTGTTTCTTGCAGGGTACTCTTAATACTAGTATTGTTGGTGATCATATACACCGCTGTGGGCTTCGCTTGCCATGGACCAACTCTACCCTCTTGTGTTTAAGTGAGTGATTTTTTCATATGCAACTTGGCTGCTTCCAGGGGAAGTCTTTGTATGTATTTACAACTCTACCCTCTTTGTATGTATTTGCACGGATGACGATCTGATTCATAAAAACGTAGAAATTCAGCTTTATATGCTGGGGATTTCAGTAGCCATACTAAATTAAATAAAGCTATATGTAAACATTATTTCATTGTGTAATCCTTTTGGTGTCTAATCGGCTAATCCAAAAGAATTTATCGCTCTTATGCCTTAAGTCCGACAAGCACTAAACGTATTCATAAATTTTGAATGCTCTAGTCTTCTCTTTCTGCATCTTCTCTTTTTCACAGTTAGAGTCCAAATAGTGAAGTGCAAGACAAGTGCAAGAATGCATCCGGTTCTAATAGTAAAATATATATTTCTTGGAATCGCCTTCAACTATACAGGATATTCTCCATTCTGATCTTAGATAAAATTTCATAAATAATTCGACTAACATCTAAGGTACTTGTCGTTCTTCACCTATAACTAATATTCTTTTCCATAACTTAGGAATTTTAGCGTCCATAAACACAAGACAACTAAAAGCCTTTCCCATTATATTTAATATAAACATCAATCTACATCTTAATAAATCTTAGTAATAAATATAACTTTTCTATAAGATAGCTAATCTTATGTGTTTACCAATTGGAGGTAAATAACACAATCAAATCTTAAAGAAAAATACAAATCTCTAACGGCATCAAGAAAAGATTAAAAAACAGACAAATCTCTAACGGTATCACACTTATTCATAATTTTTACTTCTTGAGAAACATTAATTTGAAGGTTTAGCAGTATTTCGTAAGTCAAACAACCCCACCAAAACGCCCACAGTGCTAGAGACAACTCTACATCATGCTGACAAAAATACAAATCTTTGTTTTCTTTATCATGCTGGCTGAGATACAAACCTTGTTTTTATTTCAACTACGGATGGATATTGCCTCCACGATATGGCATAGATTGTGATTTGAGAAATAATGTCTTATAAATAGAGAGGCATCAAATGTGGTTTTTAATTTTGAAATTCAAACAAGGAAGATAACATCAAAGATACAAATGCCAATGGAAATAAATTGCCAACGTTGTTCATGAATTACATCAAACATCGGTCAGAAATGTTTTTTTCTTTTGAGAAAACAAAAACAGTTATTTGGGTGTTACGAACAACCGCCTCTTGAATGCAAACTTTTTATTTCTACTATCTACTTTTTTGTAATAGATATATCACCAAAACTCACAAAAGTTTTCAAAAACTTTTAAATTTATAAGACATCTAAAAAATTTCAGACTCTTGAATTTTTTCATAAGATTAATTGTAAACTTTCTAGAAATTTTTTACAGGTGGTCATATTTTGTTGTCAAATACTTGTACAAACTTATAAAAGTATTATAAAAAACTTACAAGAGTTTAATTTACTAAAATATTATCAAAACTTGAAAAAGCATGTAAAATCTTACAAACGTTTTTTACAAGTTTTCGTATCATTCTGTGGTATATACATATTATTGAAAGCTTAAAATAGCATGAAGACATAGACTAAAGAGATGTTAACCCTAATTGACTCTACACTTCCGAATGTGTCGCCATCACTAGTTTTTCTCCAAATCATAATGAATGAATAAAAGCGCAAACACATTTTTCGTTTGCAAAAAATTAACAAGATAAATCGTAAATACTTTTAATACGAAAATTAGCATTTTTTTAAGTTTCTTTTGCATCCCTATGAGACAGTAGCCAAGTGAAATAGTAACCAAGTCCAACCTAGAACTTACCTAAAGCTCGAAATACCGGTTAAACCACAGTCTAGAAAGCAACCACTGAGAAAGAAGGGCACTTTGAAGATCTGGATTCGGCGATGATGATAGAGATGATAAAGAGGAAATAAGATTGTTGTTTGATTGATTGATTCTCACAAATAGAGAAAGGTTCACAAATAGTGTTTGCTAAACCGAAATACATAAGCTAAACCACTAAAACAGAAATTAAGAGAATTGGGAATTGAGTTTGGTTTAAGAGAACCAGGATATCGATTATCCTGTCACACCCTAACACTTTAAGAATTTAATCAGAGAAATAACAATTTTTATTATACATGACAATTTTATCTTTATCTCCGTAAACGCATATCATCAGCATACAAAAACTGATACGTCCACAAGATCTTAGATAAAAAAGGTCATTTTCTCATTAAAAGTATTAATTCTTCGAGCACTTTTCACAAGTGCTAGTCTGCAAATGAAATTAACCCAAAGAGACCACTGCACTTAATGTCTGTAGAGTAATCCTACCAAGCTACAGTATCTTATACCGGACCTGGTTCAGATCCATGACCCGAATCATAAAGCGACACATGAGCCAAATAAAGAAGCATAAGGCAACTGTTAGTTCCATCGGCATAACAGTTTTTACAACATTTTTGCTTTCACAATGAAATTTGTGCATCTGTATCCCTCTATTTTTTAGTCATCTTCTACTTTGATCCCCCCAATGGTTATAACAGCCGAAAAAGCCCCCCGGAAAATCGCTGAGAAAAATAAAATATATATATATATATATATATGAAAACTTAAAAACATTGATGATGTTGATTGATTGATGGATTTACCTCTTAATAAACAAACTCAAGAGGCCATTATTTTTTTTGTTGTAGTCTTCCTATGGAAAAAAAGATGTATTTTTTTTAGGTGTGGTGGCTAAACCAAGGCCTCACCGAACCGTTGACATGTCCGTTTGAGTGAACCCCTGAACCATTAGGAATAAGCTGAGGTGGTAAACCGATTGCCATTGGAGGAAGCTGAGACGATGTAGTTGGGTAAAGTGTGTGACCGTGAGGGAGACCATGTGGTAAAGCATTTCCTTTACGTTGTTGAAGGGCATGGATCTGTCTTAGACCTTCCTCATGGATCCGAGCTATTGTGTCTAGTTCTTTCATCGATAGAGACTCTAAATTGGCACCGTACAGAGGCGCATGTCTTGAAATCTCTTCTCGTAGTGAGGATTCTAATGTGTGGATGTATTGCTGTTGAAAGAAATCGCATAAGAGGAGTTTACTGAGCTCTAAACAGGAAAAAAGAAAGACAGTTATACGATAAAAAATATGGTTGGTCTCTATCAAACCTGACAAGCTTGGAGTTTGGTTTCCATGCCATCAATGTAATTTTCACACCGAGCAATCTGATCTTCTTTCTCTCGTTTCTCTTCTTTTGTTTGCTCTACTGTCTGCGTCAGTCGCCTGAGTTCATCCTCACGTGACTTGCGTAATTCTTCCCGAGTTACATTCTCTGTGGCATACCGTTTCAGCTCTTCTTCAAATCTTTTCCGGGCTGCCTCTGTTATTTTTAGCTTCTCGGTTAGAGCACTTTTCTCTTTCCCTATCTTCTGTATTATTCACAAAGAAAATGGCATCACTTGTTAAGTGAACAATACAATTTGGACATATAGAATAGAGTTAAAGAGAAAAGGTAAGACGGCTGTAAAATAAAGATCCGATTATTATTAATCTTCTGCAAGCATATTATCCATATCTTATTTCAAGTCAGTACCTTAAGTTCATCACGCTTTCGGGTTTTTTGTATAGCAAGTTGCGTCTCTGCCTCGTGAAGGCGATCCAGAAGACTTTTCTTCTCAGACGAGAGCTTAGCTATCTCATCTTGACGTTCTGATCGGATCCACTCAAGCTGACTCTCCACATCACGAAACTGTTCTACCAGATCCTTCTTTTCCTGAGCAAACCGGTCCATCTCAGCTTTCATGTCAGACTGCCATATGATATACAGTATTAGTGTGATCACAGAACCCCAAAAACCTCCAGCATCATCACATTCTCACAGCAGACAAAATGAAGTAATCACGTACCTTAAGCCGGGTGTTTGCAGCCTCAGATTCACTTAATTTTTGGGCGATGCAAGATTTTTCCTTTGTCATAGTTTGAATCTCCGTTTTCTTTTCTTCCTTCAACCGGACAAGCTCTTCCTTGTTTGCGCGCAGTTGATGCCACAGAGCGGCCCTGTCAATATTTGCAAGTTCCACAACCCTTTTCAGCATAAGTAAAACGGCTCTAGAAGCCTCTTGCTCCTCAAAAATCAGAATAACAAGAATCTCCAACTCTAAGTCTAAATCACGGCTGCTACTCGTAGGGCTGGTGAATCTATCTACAAGTCTCCTCAGTATTTGATCCCTAAAGAGCTGTTCTGGAAACAATTTGAATATTATTGTGTATAGCTTTTTCACAAATTCCCTCACTTGAGGATCTCTAGAATGAGCTAATGTCTCAGCAAGATTAAGGATTGTCCTGAACTCAATTCCTCCAGCGCCTGACTGCTCACTGGCTTCTCCCTCTAATACAGGATCTTGATGCCTAAAAGAAACATCCCCACTTGTAGCATTCATAGTTAGGTTCTGAATACGTCGTTTTTCCAGGACCATGGCAAGAGACTGACAAACAATGGCTCCACGAGCAACAGCTCTTTCAAACGTTTGAGATGCCTCCACAGCTAGGCACGATATGGACAACATTTCCAGCAGAATGTAGATGTCAAAAAAATGCCTATTTGCATAGAATTCGTGCTCATCCATCAAATCCATCATTCCAGAGGCAGTCTCATTTTCACTAATCAGAAAAGGCCCGCAGGGTACTGTCGCAAAATTGCCACCTAGACTGTTGTCACTGTTGATGTCCGTAAGTATTATTTCAGCAATATCAGGCCAACTGTGTACAGTTTTACTCAAATAGTCAAGGACGCAAAGAGACACATCAGCACCCAGATTTTTAAGCCGCTCACGGACTGACCTTACCTGTAAAAAGATAATTTTAGGTCAGCCGAGATTAGAAAAATATTTAAAAGCAACAAAGAAGAAAAATTGAGACATGGAATGCTTACAGCTTCAGGTAGGTGTTGGCACTGGGAGGCAGTTTTAAATGTGAAATGAATGGCCGCCACAAGAGATTCCTCATTTAAGTCACTCAGAAGCTCAAATGACTGAAGTAGAATGTGCTTCCACACTTCACTGTCGCATTCTAACTGGCTAAGAGCATTGTATACCTGAGCCACAGAAAAATGTCAGATGTTTAAACTTATGGTTTATAAAATGAACTTAGCTCAGGAATTTTATTCCTCCAACACACAAGAAACGCGTACACAACAAGGGGAGGAAAGCTTTACAGAGACTACTTACTGGTTCATTCAATGCTGGTTCAGCTTCAGGCTTTTGAAGCCGCTCAATAAGTGCATAAGCAGCCACTGGGTGCTCTGACTGCTCAACCAATTTGGGTACCAGACTAACTAAATCTGGTTGCAAATGTTTGGGCGCTCTATCTAAAACAAGAGCAATCTTTTGAGCAGAGTGTGGTCGTCGTCTAGGCTCCGGACAACCTTGTGGAACAGCCGCATCAAGGGTTTTAAATGAGTTAACAATCAGTCCCAGTAGCTCCTCGGACTGTTCTGGCCACTTTGTCTGATAACCAAAGTTTTTAACAGATTGTCAGAAAAACGGAGAAAAAATAAAAGCTACTAGATAGCTTTTTCAGCAGTATGAGAAACCCACCTTTGATTGGACTGAAGCATCAGAGGACTCCCCAGCGTATGTTTTAGGGGGAGAAATAGGCTCTATTGTGATGGCTTTCTCAAGCATATCAATCCCATTCATCTCAGAGCTTTGTACAGCTGAAGTGCTGAGAGTAGCATCTGTATCAGATTTAAATCTCTCGTCAACGAGATGTTGTGAAGGTTCTGCTGCTCCATTTTCCCTTGTTGACTCCGATGATGTTGTAGCCACGCAACCATCTGTCTTTGGGGACAATAATGAAAGCTCAGAATGAGAACCTTCCTCCGAACGTTGGCAACACTCAACCATTATATCAAGAAGTAAATCAATAATTGCTTGCTGTAGAACTTTAACACCCATCAGCAAATTCATCAGGCTGGGTGAAGATTCATCACTCTTTGTTAGCTTGCTTCTATCATTACAAGATATTCTAGTTGGAAGAAGTAAACGCTTTACTTTAGTAGGATCATCAAGATAAACACGCAAGCCAGTAAGAAAACCAGCAATTGCACCCGCATCCATTAGAAGCTTCTCTCGGAGAGTAACTTGTGGTTGTGAAGGATTCTCCCCAAACGTAAGATGGAATCCAGCTCGAGAAAGAAAATCTCGGAATGTGTCTTCCTCATCTCCACTTATGCCCTCACTTTCCTCAGAATCAATAATTTCATCAGGATCAGTGGTTAAGGCATCTTGGTCATCATCTGAAGCCAAGACCTGGCAAACATAGAATCCATGATGTAAGTTTAATAACATTAAAAGGCCTCCAAGTGTGCATGAAAGAAAGGAAGAAATCCACAATGCAGAAGATATATATACAAGAATGAACTCGTATTATATTGTTTAAAGAATAAATGGAGTATACACTAACCTCTAGTTCTGAAAACTCAAACCAAGGACAACAATCCAATATTTCACACACAAAAACAACAATGTCACGCACAAGAAACCCAGCATCAGCCTCCAACATGTCAGACACCTTCATAAACTGTAGGACAGAATTATTCCATGTCTTGGTACATATAGATGACTCTTTCCACACACTTTTGGCTGGATTCTTTTGGTTCAGAATACCCATTTTGTACTTAACCCAGAAATTATTGTCCACATCTGTACCCGCAGATTGATCACTCTCTAAGTATATGCAAATGGTGTCAAAGGACTCGTATACACCTGCGTTATACAAGGCACACACTAAGCAATTGGAGTTCATAAACATCAATAACCAAACATGGGAGATAAATAAAAATCTAACCACTCACCAATCCGGAGTTCACATCCACCAGCCTGAAAGAATTTGCTAAAAATCTTTCGTGTTTCCATTATTTCCTTGAAAGCCAAAAAATTCTCCACTTTCCATGTAAATGAACTTCTTTTCACGCTATTATCAATCTGTGAAACTGAATTAGCTGATTCTGCCTCCACGTACTCTTTTGTTACAGATGTCTCTTTCAAAATAAGAACCTCAGCGGAGAATACAACAGTGTCTTGAACAAGAAATCCAGAGTCTTGATCAAATAAACTAGTAAGTGTCACAAATTCACGCCAACCCCAATCCTTTGCAGCTTTTGAGTAGCGATTCTGAGATTCCTTTGTCACCGACTTCTCCTCCAATCTCTGGTTCACAACTGATAGTCTGTGGCTAACAAAACAGCTCCAATCACTAGAGCTTCGTGAATCTGTTACTTCAAGAAATACTGAAAGATGGCATGGTGGCTGGGACTGCCCTGAGGCCATTAAGAGTAAGACCATCAGTTCAGACATTGAACTCTACAAATGCAGTAATCAGACAGGTCAAGTGGAAGGTAAAGCAGAAATTTGAAACTGAGATTATTGTGCTACCATATAAAACAGCACAGTATAAAGTGTCGTGAATACATTACAAATTCTAATTGTAGATGCTATGAGAAACTCTAGTGCACTTACATACCTCGGGGATAAACAATAAGTCGACAATCCCGGTTCCCAATTTGAAACCTCTTACTTTTGATGCAAAGACCTGTTATCTTCCTCTTCTTCAGAAGATCCTTTAACCTTGTGAAATTCTCAATTCTCCAAGTGAATTTTCCCATGTGAGCCTCTGACTTCCTAGCTCCAGTCCCATTCCTTCCGCCGATCAACCCTCCATTCTTAGTAAAGCTACTGAACTCTTTAATAACATGAAACGAAGTGCTAAAGACAGCTGTGTCATCAAGTAAAAACCCTGCTTCTGGGTTAACAAAATCAGACATCTTCATGTAATCATTCCAACCTAAGCTTGTATTGTCCCCACTCTTATTATCAGCAGCAAACCTGCCATAAGAATCTCTATGCATATGAGTACACCCAGGCTTCTGATTCAAAGCTGACATCCTAAACAAACACCAACAGCTCCTATCTGAAACCATAGTCTTCTCAGTCTCTTTACTCTCCAAACACATTGATATGTATTCTTGCGCATTAACCACACTCTGATACACACTGATCCTCAAATTACACTCCCCAGCTGGGAAAACAGGGCTCATTATCTTCTGTGTCTTTATCATTTCCTTAAACAAGCTAAAATTATTTACCTTCCAAGTGAATTTCCCACTCAACACATCAGGCATTGGTCCAGCTATTGAATTTTCCTTGTACAAAGACTGGCCCTCATTGTTATTATCACGACTAAAGCTCACAGACTCATTAAGAATCAAGATATCAGCAGTAATAAGCAATGAATCATTGTTAAACAAGAAACCCATCTTAGGATCCAAAATACTCGAATTTAATGTGAAATCACACCATCCATGAGATTTCTTCTTACTAGAGAATCTATGCCAAGAATCTTTATGGATTGTGAGTGAATCATCAACATGGTTAACGATTGAGAGACGATAACTAGCGAAACAATCCCAACGAGACGATGTGGTTCCACGAGGGTCCATGATCTGAAGATAGATGCTGATGTAACCAGGAAGAGCCTGAGAATCACCTCTTGGGTAAACAAGGAGACGACAATCGTAACCCCCTACATCGAAGTACTTGCTCCACAGTGCCTTAGCTTTGACACGTGGGAAACTCTCAACCGTCCATCGACACAACGCTGTGTACTCTCCTGGCCGATCGACGGCTACGATCTCTTGCGCACCTCCGCTTCCATCTCTCGTCGATCCAACCTGAAGGTCTTCCGCTGGAGAAATCGAAGATGAGGAGAGAGGCTTCTCTGAAGAAGATGATGCGGATGAAGAAACGGATGGCTGAGATAGGTCGGCGGCTGATGAAGATGACGATGACACTGCCTCCGATGAGCTTTGCTTCATCATTTCAATGGCGGTTTCTTCTTCAATTTTGTTTTCCTTCTTCTCACAGCTCTCTGCTATTTTATCTAGGTTGATCAAAAAAAAATTTCCTAGAGGGCAAAGACAGGATTTAACGTGCGCTGTGTGAGTTAACGTGCGCTGTGTGAGTTAACGTGCGCTGTGTGAGTTAACGTGCGCCTCCTCGACTCCTCCCCATGCCTTTTGTTTCATTTTCTTATAATGTATTTGATTTTTGCTGTCTAAGATGCTTTTGTTCATAATTTTTCTTTTTTTGGTAACATTTTTTTTCTCCGTGCGTTGTTTCATTTTTTTTTCTTTTTTGATAAAGGGAATTTTTTGTATATAAATACAGGAAAATTAAATGGTTACAACCCAAAATTAGTCATTGGTTAAACACACCGAGTTTAAATTTACCGATTTACAAAAAAACCGGAAGTCCGGTTTGAACATCCAAGGAAACAAATGGGAAGTGAACTCGTGGAACCGTCGGGAATAGTACCCCCCTCTAACTCCATCCTTACTGGCGGGTTCAAAGCCAGAAGTTGATGAGAAATTCTAAGTCGGAGCCAAAACCACGGCCGGAGGAACGGACTCCAGCCGCGAGACCAGCCGCCAAACAAAGGCGTAGACACAACCGAACTTCTGGCAAGAGCAAAGCGAGCGAGAATTGTCTCCATTAGCGACCACAAGCCTGATAAAATTACATAGTTATCGATGAACATACAAATACAAACAATAAAAATATTTTTTTTGTTTTACCTTACACTCTTTAAAAAAAGGAGTATCTCACTTATATACCTCAGTTTTCTTTTTTTATCATACATTATTAATAATAACAATAAAATGCCACTACTATTCCACATAGAGAAAACTAAATACTAAAAGAAAAATTATATAAAACACTAATCTTTTGTTGAATATATAACTCATCTTTCACTATCTTTGTTTTTTGAATCTTCCATCTCTTTCGCTGTTCCATATCTTGACGGCGTCGATAGATCCTACCTACTGTTGCTCCTCCGACGCTATTTTTCAGGTATCTCTCGATACAGAGGAGGATGTAGAGATATATTTAATAAGGGGGCACAATTGAAATTATTTATAGAATTAGGGCTATAATAGAAAATAACAAGAAGGGCATTATTCAACATGAAACTTTTGGAATTTATGCGGGGCAACTGCCCCCTTCTTGGGCAACGTGGCTCCACCACTGTCTCTATATTGCCATTATCCACCTTCAGTATTCTTGGATTCCCTGTTCTAGACAAGCAAGTATAAGTGAAATAAAAGCATAATTTTTTCTTTTTCTTCAATTCTAGGAATAATATAATTATCATAAACAGTGATCTCGTTGATGGGAAGGTATATATGTTACCTTTGCCTATACGATGACATAGTAGTTGTTTGAGCTCTCTGGTTTGCTGGTTATCCATTAGTATGCTCAAAATAATTTCTTTTAGCTCCAAATAAATAAAATATATTAAAGTAAGATGATGAGATAACATAGATTAAGTGTTTTATTTTTGGTCCTAACAACACCTCCGAGAGATTATGCTTTTCTCTAATCTTTAGTGTATTTTCATAGACACAACTTCAATTCTCATATCTTTTTCTATCTCGCTTCTTTTTACATCTATCACTTTAGTCTCTGAGTTAACTAGCAGTTTCTCACCTCTTCGATCCAATAACCATGAAAACTCATCATTTGATACAAGAGCTAAATTATGTGGAAACGATCACCATCCCATCATATGATGCTAGAGGCAAAAGGGTCCAATATTCTCTCAATATCGTTGACCGGATCATCAAACTTCCAAATGATCTGATGCATATGAACCTTTCACGACTGTCCACTGAGGAAGCTTTTGAGACGAGTGTTTCCTCCAAGTGCTGGGTGTATTTATGGAACCAAAGGCCTCATCTCGTCAAATAGAAGAGAGAGATCATATAAACAACTTCTAACAAACTTAAACATCAACTTTTTGTTTGTTTAGCTAGATCGATGACTAAGGTCCCGTAAAGAAATTAACAGACCTTGGTCATCGATCTAGCTAAACGAACATAAAGATTGTGAAGTTTAGTGGAGATGTTTTCATGATCTCTCTCATGTCCTAGCGAGATGAGGTCTCTGCTTCCACAAATCTATCCATCGTCTTGAGAGAACTCTTGTTCTCACGACTTCATCACTAGACACTCTTAAAAGGATTATATTCAACCGATCGTCCAAAAATTTGATGATATGATCAATATTAATGACCTGATATTGAAGTATTTTGCCTCTAGCATATGATGATGGGAATGTTGAGAATATCCACATGAATTTTCCTCACATGATGACGATGATCAAGTTATAAGACACCAATCTCAGTCCAATTTTTTAATAGAAAAACCTTAAAACTTAGAAGTCTATTAAATCTACTAAACCTAAACCCTAAAACCATTAGTATAAATAGGAGTCTAGTCTAATTTTAGTCACTTTAGAATCTAAAAACTCTAGAGAAATAAAGAGAGTTTGAGAGAGAAAAAGAGAAAGGCTGAGCCCCCAAGCCTGCCCGCCACCACCTAGCCACGCCGGAGCCCCGCTGTTGTCCGTTGTTGTCGCCGTCTAAAGGAGAAAAGAAGGAATTAGATCAAAGTTAGAAAAGGTAAACTCTAATTCTGAAAACGAGATGTAAACCATGATAACCATATATCCTTAGTCTCTAGATATCTACTCCTAGATCCAGCAAGAAAAAAACTATAGTTCTCTTGCTAAATGTAGGAACATAGATCTAGACATTAAGGATCTAGGGTTTTAGGGTTTAGATCTTTTTTTCAGGAGTAGTGTTTTCCTTTGCTAACTTCGATCTAGTTTTTTCTTCTCTCTTATAGGCGGCATCACCAACAGACGACAACAGCGGCGGCCGGCTTGGGGGTAAGGCCTCTCACACTCTCTCTCAGTCTCTCTCTTTCTTTCTCTAAAGGTTTAGATTCTAAAATTACTAACATTAGAACAACTCACGACCAATATTTTATAATTTTTATTAGATGAATATTGATAATGTACACTTTTTATTGTTTTTTAAAAACAAAAGTATGATATTAACATTTTTGTTTGACAATCACATTTTAAAGACCTTATCGGAAGAGAAAAATTATATATACACCAATATTTAGTTTTTGTTATATTAATATGTATTCATAAAATATGTCATTCATCCAATGTGAGTAGATCTTATAAAAGAGGTACGGTCTTTCTTTCTCTTTGGAATAATGCTGCGTGGGTTTAACACTACCATGTTGTAACATGCTATATAAGATAGTCTCTAACATTATCGTGAATCGTCTAAAAGAAACTCCCCAGCCTATGATTGAATTAAATCAAATGATAATCATCAAGGAAAATTTTGCTTGAGAACATACTACTTGCTACAAAGCTGGTGAAAGACTACCACAAGGACTCAGATTTCTTTAAGGTGTGCAGTAAAATTTGACATTTCGAAAACTTTTGACACGCTTCACTTGGATTATATTTTGACGTCTTTGCACGTGATGCATTTTCCTGAACGTTTCATTAGCTGGATATATATGTGTATGTCGGCTGGATATATATGCGTATGTCGACAGCTTCATCTTCAATTTATATTAACGGTGATCTTGAGGGTTTTTTGGTAGCGATGGAGGCTTCGGCAAAATTGTTCTTTGTCCCATACCTCTACGTTGGTGCTAGTAACGTACTCTCAAAACTTTTGAATAAATCGGCTAAAGTGGAGTTATTTGGTTATCACCCAAAGTGTAATAAAGTGGAGGTTACCCACCTAAGTTTTGTAGACGATACTTTGGATTTTTGTGATGGGAAACCAACTTCAATTGGGGGTAATGTGGAGGTTTTTCGAAAATTCGTGTGAGTTTCTGGTTTGAATATTAGGACACAATCTTTCTTCGTGATTTATGTGTCGTACGTATTGGTTTTCTTTGAGTTGATTCTTCTACTTTGTTCTTAGGGTATAGTTTTCCTTGGTGAATTATGCGTCGTATTGGTTTCCTTTGGATTGATCTTATACCTCGTCCTTAGGGTATAGTTTTGAGAACTCATTTGCATGTAGTATTGGTTCACCTCAGGTTTTTATTCTAGCCACATATTTTTTTGTTATAGTCATTAGCGTTTACTTTTCCTTCACAAACTTCCAAACTCTTAATCCCAACCATGTTTTTCTGTTTTGCAGCTGATATAATGTTGCTTTGCTACTGGTATAACCAGCATCCATCAGTTAAGACCTAATAACTTGAAAGAGAAGAAGAAGTCACTTAAGCTTTTGTCAGTTTGATGAATCTTCTTTTTGGTAAATGATCCAGTTGTGTTGTACGTTTACTCAATGGCCACATGAACAAACATTTTGATACTACAAATCATATGAAACATGTACAAAGATCTCTTAGATATCCCTTCTTCTACATTACATGTGTGGATATCAAACATAATTCTCTTAAAACAGTTAAAAAATGCCTATTCTTAATTTTTTTTCCTTGTAAACACTTTATTAATGATAATTAACTATGTCATGGATTACAAAAGGCATTAAATTTTTTGGACAAGAGTTATATATGGACCATTGGTGGATCGTGTCTGTATAGTTTTTTTTCAACCGATTGTTTTATGTATTCTCATTGATGATTCGGTGAAGTATTATAGTTATCTCCTTCAAAAAATGTGAAAAAAAAAAAGAAAAGAAAAATCAGAACCTTCTCAGCCATGCAGAAGGTGTTTGGCTTTCCTTAACCTGGTCGCCGGAATTGGACGATTAAAAAAGTAGACTCGTCGTTTTGGAGCTTACGTCGATCTGCGAACGAGGACGATGACGCCGATCATCAGATCCAGCTCCGTTCTCGCTTTCCTCGTTTCGCAGATTTGCCTGATCTTCTTTGCTTCAACTCTCCCTTGCTCTTCTGGGTAAACAAATCGTTCTCTATCTTTGATTCCTCTTTTAAAAAATCATCTCGTTTCTTCATAATTTCTCATGAATCGGTTTAGCCTAAGTTAGAAGCTTCTTCTGTTTATAATTGTGGCAGCGTCTGAGTTGAATTAGATATAGTTGCTTAGCGAAAGTTCATTACTTTAATTTTGAAAATCGGAGATAAATTTGGTAAATTCTTTTGTGAATTTCACCAGTTTCCTTCGTTCTTATCTTCTCTTTGTTTTGGTTATTTTGCACAGGTCTGAGGATAGTTACTCCATTACTGGTAGAGTCAGGATTCCACCAAGTAGGTTTCATCTTTCCTTGAGATCTTGAGTTTACTAGTTATGTGATTGTCTTATCGATTTTTGTGTTACTTTGATTCTCCACTTCACTGGCATTGTTCTCAAGAAATTGATTTAAATCTATAGAGCTATCTTTGTGTCTGTGAATGTCGATATCTGCTTTTTATTAAGATAATTAGCTTCTATGTAGTTTTCCTTGTGGACCTTGTGGTGCTATGAGTATATTCTAATGCTTGAATTGTAACAGCATAGGTTGATATAGGAGTAGTTCTCTGAAGTTTTTCTTACTTCCGAATCTAGGAAGTGGTATGTAGTGTATCGTCTCTTTGATAGGACTGTGACTGAAGTAATGTTTTTGCTTAAGTAATGTTTCGATGATTTTTTTACTGGTTAATGTTTATTCTGAATGTATGATATATTAAACTCTGTGGAACTGATCTAGAAGTTATTTCATAGGCAACGTGATTGGTCATGCTGCAAAGTTTTCGAATGTGAAAGTTATACTCAATGGTGGACAGAAGGTTACGTTTCTCAGGCCCGATGGATACTTCACTTTGTATCCTATTGATCTTTCAATTATAAATTCCTGTTAAGTATTGGGTTGTTATTGTGTAAATGTTGCTAGAAATAAATCAGGAGAACTAAATACTATATTGTGTGATGAAGAGAAGAGTAATGGATATAATTCTTAATTTTTTTGCGGTCCTTGACTAACCCGTTTGTAAAAAGTCACAAAGTGCCTGCTGGGACTCATTTGATTGAAGTATCTGCAATGGGCTACTTCTTTTCTCCGGTAAGTCTTTTTGTGTTGCTATGTTTATGGTTTCAAAACTGCATTTTGTAAAACCAAATTCTCATGCAATGATGGATAACCAAATTAGGTACGAGTAGATGTTAGTGCTCGGCACCGTGGCAAGGTACAAGCAACACTAACAGAAACCAGGAGGAGTCTTACTGAGCTGGTTTTGGAGCCATTGCGGGAAGAGCAATACTACGAGGTGATACTTTACTTGACTCTATTCATTATTGATTTTTTCTTGTACTTCTTCATATATTTATTTTTTTCCGATTGGATTATGAAAAATACTACAGATTCGAGAGCCTTTCAACGTTATGTCAATTGTGAAAAGTCCGATGGGTCTCATGGTGGGATTCATGGTCGTGGTTGTGTTCTTAATGCCCAAATTGATGGAAAACATAGGTACACTTCTCTTGATTTGTATGCAAACATTTTGCAACCACATACCTTAGCCAACACATTCTCATCGTCTGAGCTTTTCTTTTATACAATACAACTATGGATATGATCCATCTTTATCACTTTTCACCGATTCTGGGATCTCTTCAAGCTCTTAAAATGGTTGTTGCATTGCAAGTTAACTACACCTAAATTGTGTCATAAACAGATCCAGAGGAGATGAAGCAAGCACAACAGGAAATGAGGAGACAAGGCGTGCCTTCGCTCTCCAGCTTGTTACCAGCTAGCCGTTAAGAGTTCTTTGGTTAGTTCAATGTATCACAAAAGATGCGGAGAAAGAAATTTCTTAGTGATCTGAGTGAGTTTGGTTATTCGTCTGCTAGTGATGACATTAAAGCTCTTTTTGAACATCTGAGATGTAAAGTCAATTTGTGTGGAAAAACCAGGGAAAAAGAAAACAAAATGCAACTTGTGGCTTGTACTTAATTCTCTCTATAGCTGACTTTATTTACGTATACATGTTTCATGTGTTTTTATTTAGGGAAAATTCATTATAAATCAAGATTAGTAAAACATTTGTTCATCTATATTTTTTTTTTTTGTAAATTGTCACTTTTTCTTAAACTATTCTTACTATTAGATTAATATCATTTAAAAAAAAACATATAAACATGTAGATACACACCTATTAAAAAGATTTGAAGAAGAAAACTTTTCATTTTAGGCAATTTTAAGTAGATTTTTAGCTTGATGAAAGTTGTTATGAAAATTCTAGAATAGGTATTTTGACGAGATAAAATTATTAGATTACGTATTCTATCATTTGTTCATGGTTTGAAAATATTATATTACGTATTCTAGCAATCGTTCATGTTTTAGGATTTTTAGAATAGAAATATTAGAATACCTATTCTGAATTATTTAGAATATACATTCTGATATTTTTAGAATACTTATTCTACCATTTGTTAATGATTTGAAAATATTATATTACGTATTCTAGCACTAGAATACGTATTCTGATAATTTTAGAATATATATTCTGAAAAAATTAGAATATCCGAAAGGATAATGACTGAATTTTAAAATTATTTAAAAAATATCAAAGATAATGACTAAATGATTATTTGAAATCGTAAATAATTTAAAAATAATTTCGGTTATTCAATAAAAATAGTATTTAAAGTTATTAAATAGTTTATGTTATTAAATAAAATTTATATTTATTTTAAAATTATTTATTTGTTAGATTAAGTTAAAATTTACTTTTGGAGTACCCATGCTTGAGCTCTTAACTGGTCGGAAGCCTCTGGAAATGTTCTTTTTTCATTTCTTTAGTAGCTAAATTGTTGAGCAAAAGCCATAGATTTGAGTTTCCTTAAGTAATACGCGCTTTTTGTATGTGTATTTCATAGCTCAAGGACGAGAGCAGAACAATCACAAGCGAGATGGGCTACACCGCAGCTTCATGATAGATGCTTTGTCCAAAATGGTTGATCCTTCTCTTAATGGCATGTATCCAGCTAAGTCACTGTCTCGCTTTGCGGATATCACTGCTCTCTGTATTCAAGTAAATAACCATCCAGAGTAACATGAACAAAACCGAGATTGTTTTCTTAAAGTAACCATTTGTTTTGTTTGTTTGAATTTAGCCGGAACCAGAGTTCAGACCTCCAATGTCGGAGGTGGTGCAATAGCTAGTGAGATTGGTTCAAAGGGCAAATGTTGTCAAACGAAGATCTAGCGATGATACTGGATTCTCTTATAGGACACCTGAACACGAGCACATCGATATCCCATACTGAGTAATTATAACACAACTACTCCAAGCTCGAGTCTTTGCTGTTCGTTGGAAGCTAATAAGCAGCTATCGAAAACTCAAGAGGAAGAAGATTTTTGCTCAATACATAAGAGAATCTGATCCAATGGATGCGACAGAGAAGTAAAGAAAGCATCTTGATTCAGACACAAAAGTAAAATATCTTATGGTTGTGCATCTTTGTGAGGATAAAAATTAGAGTAAATAACCATGTTTTGATCATCTTTGTTGTTCTTTTTTGTCGAATAATCAAATCTGAGACTTTCGTTGCATCTGAATAATATTTCAAATTTTTCCTCAATGTGTTGGTGTCTTTGTTGTTGAATAATTTTGATTCTTTAAGAAAAGTGAAACATGATTAAGAAATAGTGGGAATGCAGATCTGAAGTTAATTTTTGCTGAGATGACCCAAAGTCAAAGCTTTGTTCATGTTCATCTGTTCTTATCAGACACAAAAAAACAGACCACATAATAAACAAACCTAAAGTTAACTTAAACCCCACGGAAAATTGTATACAACTGAGACTGCCACCATAATTTTCTTCATCATCTTCCCGATTTACTAATAGCTCCCCATTTAAGTCCATTGAACCATGGATGTTTCTTGACTGATTCAGGACCTCCTCGGCTACCAAATCGCAAGTTTTCATCAACTTCAAGCAACTACACAGGGTTTTAAGACGCAGATAAGACAATGAAACCAGAGATTCTACTTTTAATAGATGCAAAATTGGAACTTAAAGATAAGACCTTTGTGATGAGATCTTTCGCTTCTGAGCTTAGAGCTCGAGGAAAAGTTAGTTGCCTTTTCGCTTTTTCTGAAACGTGTCTAGTTCGCCTTCTCTCCATGACCCGAATGGCTTTTCTCCTTCTAGCATATAGTATATCAAAACTCCAAGTGCCCACGTTTTCGAATCAACCGGAAAAAAACATTAAAAAAATTTAAATATTATGCAGAGAAAAAACCGAAGAGGAATAGAGGAAAATTAACACAAGTCTGCTGCGAAACCATGGCCTTTGCCTTGAACGATTTCTGGGGATAAGTAATCTGCATTTCCACAGATTGTAAATGTTCGCTCCACAGATAGTTTCTTGGCGAATCTGAAGTCTACAATCTACAATAAAGATATTAAAATTACGTCAGGTGGAAAACTGGAAATAATGAATTACATGAAATCAAACGAGCATAATCGTGGACCATGTAATGAAAAATCCACAGACCTGTAGATGTCCGGAATGATCCAACATCAATAACTCAGGAGATGAACCTCTGAAGAGAATCTCGTTCTAAAAATTCCAAAAGGAAGAGAAAAAGAAAAGAGTTTCAGATCACCAAATCTTAGAAATTAAAAGGAGATGCTAAAGAAAAAGTTTCAACCTTGTGTATATCTTCCAAGGCAGACACAAGTGAAGCAGTAATGAAAAAGGCAGATGATTCGTCAAGCAGAGCGTGAAGCAGAGAAGATAAAAGACAAACAAGAGTAGTGTTCAGTAAGATGGCTGCAAATGTTTGATCCACACAAGTGCACAAGATTTGGGGAACAAAAGCTGAAGGCTTTAGTATGTTCTTCATCAAATTTCGCTTTTTCAAGACTTGTGCCTCTTTACCTAGCTTCTTCACCTTTTGCTTTGAAAATCTTTTCAAGCTAAACAAATTTTCTTTATCTTTCAAATGCACGAGCCCAATCTCACTGAAGTCTGTTAAACTCAAGCAAGTTGTCCATTCCTGAATAAACCAAAATCATGTAAACAGAGGAGTACCGTTTTATGATTGATGTAGAGTAACATTGCTTACCAAGTCTGCAAGAGTGGCTTTAGCAAGAGCTGCGGTATCAATAACTTTTGCCCTGGACAGATCGAACGAAGAATATTTTGACCTAAACAAAAAAAAAAAGCATTACACAGAATCATTTTTACGATCAAAATCGCAGAGATAAATCCAAAAAGAAGGGGTATGAAGAAAATTTTAGGATCATACTTGTGACTGTCATCCGGAAGATTGGTCAGAGGGTCGACCGCTGAATCGAAATTTTGTTTTGTTAAAACCACACAGACCACTTCGCCAACTATGACCACACTTAAGGAATCTTTGAGTTTGCCAAGAAGAGCCCATTCACCAAAGTAACTTCATTCTTGCTTTTCTATGGAGACTTCTTTTCCGATTTCAAGATTCTCATATTCTTCAGTGATCCCAGTTTTAAGGCTTGATACATTTTGACTCTCCAACACCTCTGTACCGAAAGAAATTTTCACGAGTCCCTTCTGGATAACATACAAGCCCTGAAGTTTTTCGTCCTATACATTCACAGAAAAAGTATGAGAAAGAATCGTTGTAGTAGAGTAAGTTAGTTATCTTTACAAAAAGCAACACTAACTTCACCTTGTTAACTATTGTTTGTCCATCGGAGAAGTAAGCTTCGGAAAGAGACTCTGCAACATGGCTTAGTTGCAAAATTGTAAGACGGGAAAAAAGATCGACAGAACGAAGAAGCTTCAAGGATGCTAAGTTTGAAAACTCAGACATCAAAATTCCTCGAAATTCTTCTCTTTTTAAGGCCCACAATGTTCCATGGTCCACAGTGCGTACAGAAGCCTGAAGTGGCTTGTTATGCCTTGTGATCACATATCACAAGGAGCTAGACAGAGAATACTTCTTCTCTTGAAGAAGATTATTTCTAATAACAAAGTGCAGAGAACCCACATTAAGGTGATTTCACCAAATGATGATTGTTTCTCAGCTGAATAGCGCTGCAAGATCCTGAAGAGCTCTTTGGCTCCATGAAACTGTCTCCTACCACCAAGGGACTCCTCAGGGCGATAATACCATCGACAGTGCACCTTCACATTGTTCCTGGCATCTGCTTCAATCTTCTCAACACGGGCTACGTATGGTGGTTTCCCAGCATCTGATGGATGCATCAGCACAAAATCTCCCGCTGCAAAAAATGACCAAGAAGATTACTTCAAAGCTCATTATGCTCAACATTACTAAATGGATATCTCGCGATATATCTAACTGAAGATAATTTCAAATGAAAAACTTAAACTCGATTCTACAATGAAGATAATATGGATTCAACAATGGAGATAATCTAGATTCTAGGGTTATTTCAGAAAAATACAAGATAAACTGTGAAGCTTTTACTTGAGATAGTGGTGGAGTTGTGAAGTCGCAAGGGAGGAGAAGAACAGTCGCGTTCGTCGGAGCCGCCGCCAGAGAAGAGAAGATCGATCGTGTTCTTTGAAGAAGAGAAGATGAGTTTTTAGTTTTTTAGCGATTTTGAGGAGTTTTTTTTCTTTCTGATTTCATTAAATGATATATATCATTTAAAATTAATGAATAATATTTTAAAAAATCAAACCTCTTTTTAAATCAGAAGTTTTGATATGTTTTATTTTAATTAAAAAAAGATTAGGAGAGCAAAATAGGATTAAAGAGTTTAAAAGAATTAGATGAATGACTTTTATCAAAAAAAGGTTTAGATGGACAAATTTGTTGAAATTCCTCCTATATAATGAATTTTCTCTTTTATTTATAAAATCTTGAATTCTATAAATAAATGTTACTGGGAAAAAAAAAATACAGATTTATGCATCGGTCAAATTAAAAATACAAATGTGTGTTTTACATTATTTTGGAAATACAATCAATGATATGACATAATGAAACCCAAATTTACATGGGTACAACTTCAAAAGGGGTATTTCAAGATCAAAAGTTGTAAATGAGAGGATGAAAGAAATTATCGATAAAAATATAAGCTTTTAGTTATATGAACACTCAAAGTATTACAAGATTCGATAGAACTCGTACACTCTAGGCTCTTGTTCTTAACACTTCACCAAATCTTGGTATTTATAATAGTCCTTAGCTTAGGAAATATTACATGGAATGTTCCTTAAAATATTTTACAAACTTATTTCATCACCACATCTTTATTCAACTCTTTTACAACCATAACTTTATCTTATTAACACTTGACCACAACTTTATTTAATTGGACTCTCATACTTTATTGCATACGAACGAAGAAAGGATTAGTGGAACAAAAATGCATGACGAATTTTGGTATTTAGCGGAATAATAACCAAACATAAAATAGTTTCATAAATTACCTTTGACACCACACGTCTAATGTCTTGTCGTCTTGGCTTTGGCCGCCGTACAAACCACTGCGACTTGCTATAAGACGTGACTATTCCCTTTATTTTCTAATTAATCCAACTTTTAGATATTTACATTAATAAAAAATTTTAAATAACAATTTTAACTATGTTTATCAGCTAATTGTGATGAAAAACAAATTATGATAATATGAAGATAATATAAAATATAAAACTATGTATTGAAAATAGAGAATTTACAATTTTTTAAATAATTTTTTGTCTAAAAATTGGATTAATTAGGAACAGAAGGACTAGTTAGTAAATGCAACCAGAACATGGGCCAGAAGTGGGCCTGGTAGTAAACGAATCCTTAAATGAACGCATAATTCAACCCAACCAAAACCTAACCCTCTGAGCTGAACAGTGAGTCTCCTACTGCAAAAATAAATATATTCGGCAGAAATTTTCAGTTCCCCCTACGACTCTAAGTCTACGAGACTAATCGATCTCCGAATAAAGCACACAGAAACCGAAGACGTAAAACACATTCACAGTTCCCAATTCATCTCTCTCACTACTTCCTTCATTCCTCTTCTATTTTTGCTCTCACAGATTTTGAAATTTGTCTCCGATCTCTCTATCTCATTCCTCTGATCGTGGATTGAGATGGAGAGCTTAACTACAACGATTCCGTCCAAATCAGAACGACGAGGAAGGTTCTCTAAGTCTTCTCAGAGTACCTCTAAGCCTTCTGTTATCATGGCTTTATTCTCTTGCGTCGCTTGGCTCTACGTCGCTGGCCGGTACGCTGCTTCATTGATTCGATTGATAATGGAATCTTCAATTGACTCTATATTTGTTCTTCGGATTCGAATTTCAAAAGCTTTGGTTTGGTGATCGAACAATTTTCTCGTCATTTCGACAAATCTCCCAGATTCTAGATACTGTAATTTCAGAGTTGAGAAAATTTGAATCTCCCAATTCATTTTTTTAAAATTTATCGCTTTGTATTTAACAATTATGGTCAGTCCATGGAGCTAATGGATCATATCAAATTGTTTGTAAAACCAGGTTTTTTTTTTGGCCAATCTTAGTCTGGTACTGTTTTCTATTGGTTAGGTTATGGCAAGATGCAGAGAATAGAGTTATACTCAGTAATATTCTTAAGAAGAACTATGATCAGGTTTGGCCATTCTTGAAATGTTCTTTGTTTTATTGGTACGATTCATTTTTAGTAATCCAATGTGTTCTTGGTGGTGTAGAAGCCCAAGGTTCTTACGGTGGATGACAAGTTAATGGTCTTAGGGTGCAAGTACGTTGGTTTGTCTAGTAGACATTTTTAGTAATTGTGTAAACTGCAATGTGTTTTATGTTGTGCTAGTAATAATATATTATGTACTTGTTGATATTAGAGATCTTGAGAGGAAAATTGTTGAAACTGAAATGGAGTTGAGTCTAGCAAAGAGTCAAGGTTATGTGAAAAACCAGAAAAATGGTTTGTCTTCTGGGAAGAAATTGCTTGCTGTAATTGGAGTGTATTCAGGATTTGGAAGTCATCTTAGGCGTAATACATTTCGAGGTTCTTGGATGCCACAAGGTAGATCATGTTGTGGTTGATCATCAAAACCTTTTTTTGTTATTTTACCATTTGGTTTGATCACTAATTTGTTTATCTATAGGTGAACTTGAGCAAAGAGGAGTTGTCATACGTTTTGTGATTGGTCGAAGGTTTTCCAACGAACTATATCTTTGTGTTTGCTATGTATCAAGTTTTGTTGTTTTTTTGTGCTTTTGATCACCATATGAACTATAATACTGATATTAATGTCTTACGAATTCCAGTCCAAATCGAGGTGATAGCTTCGATCGAAAAATTGACGAAGAAAATCAAGCAAGAAAAGATTTTCTAATTCTTGTAAGTAAACAATATCAAAGGTTTAGCATCTTTTGGTTGCCTGTTTGATTGAGTTATGTTTATTGTTTCCTTCTTCGGTTTTTGTTTTGCGCACACAGTTTTGCTCACTGATGTGGCTTCTAATTTTCTTCTGGCACTACTTGTTTCTCAGGAGAATCACGAGGAGGCCCAAGAAGAGCTACCCAAGAAAGTGAAGTTCTTCTTCAGTGCTGCTGTCCAAAACTGGGATGCAGAGTTTTACGTCAAAGTTGATGACAATATTGACCTAGATCTTGGTAAATGATTCCTCTTTTATTTTCTACGTTGCTAAGTTATGTTTCGTCTTGTCCTGCATAAGCAATTCCACATCAACAATTCGATGTGTGTGATAAATGTTTTCAATCTGATAGAGGGGTTGATTAGCCTTCTTGAAAGCCAGCGTGCTCAAGATGCTGCTTACGTTGGCTGTATGAAGTCTGGGGAAGTGGTTGCTGAAGAGTTCGTCTCATACCCAACTCTCTTAAATTCGCATGTCTTTGACAATATATGCAGACTAATTCATTTCCAGCTACATGGGTCTTTGTGTTCAGGGGAAACCAATGGTACGAGCCAGAATGGTGGAAATTTGGGGATGAAAAATCGTAAGTGATTGGAAATGTTGTATACCTGAAGGTCTTATGTTTAACTTATACCCTGAAATCATAATCTTCTTCGATATCTACACCTAATTGGGACTTTTGAGCAATTATGTTGTAACTCATATTCTTCCTTCATTACATTTAGGTACTTTCGTCATGCAGCTGGTTCGCTGTTAATACTATCCAAGAATTTGGCTCAGTATATTAACATAAACAGGTTGGGGTCACAGTCTTTACTAATCTAGCACAAGTTAATACTAAATTCCCTTGAAGAGTATGTTGTTTCATGTCTGGTTCACAGTCATCATAGATCTCTTCCCTGATATACATAAATGCAGTGGATCATTGAAGACGTATGCATTTGATGATACCTCTATAGGATCTTGGATGATTGGTGTTCAAGCAACTTATATAGACGACAATCGACTTTGCTGCAGCAGCATCAGACAAGGTTTAATATCTTAAATATGATTTTACTAAATATATAAATATATGTATCTGCCTTAATCTAAGTATCATTGATTACTTTTACAGACAAGGTGTGTTATGTGGCTTGATCAAAGGAGTCTCTTCCAATTTCGCTTCTGATTCTCTCTGTGAGTTCTTGGAATGTTACCTTTTTGTTTGGTTTAGAATCAGATTATCATCAGCCATTACTTATATAAGATAGGGCATACTCAGGAATTTTAGTCAGCTTAGGTGTGAAAAAAAAAACACATTACAAGTTATAACTGACCAAAAATAGTATTCAATCCCGGCTTCGAACTATAAGTTTGAGTGATGGAGTACTTTACTTGGAACTTAAATGAAAAAATACTTTTACTTTTTCTTACTTTCTTGTTTGTTCGATTCTGATTATTGATAAGCTCATGGATGCCTATGTCATAGTTACACAAGTAGTCTTGAATTTCAGAGACGTTGGGTTCTTGTTTGACTCGATACCGTTTCACCAAATAAAGTAATGAAAAAAAGAGGCTTTCGTTATTTTATTGGAATAACAATACAAGCTTGAAGCATGTCTATCTATTCTGTATTGACGAATATCTAAACTAGCAGAGATTTTGGCAAAAATAAATGAGATTAATACGGAATTCACTATTTTTTATATTAATACAGAATTTCGTAATTCTTGCACCAAAATGCAATGCGAACACTATTTGTGATGTCATTTTATAATGTTCAGTTTAAAAACATTTTTACGATGCAACGATTCATTTTCCATACGGTTAATTTCTGCATTTGAACTTTCTTAATGGGATAAAACAAACAAACCACCCGAATATTGCATCCAAATGAAAAAAAAAACCCGAGAGTATACTGCCAACACACAATGAATTTACACATCAAGTATAAACGTACAAAATTGATCTCTTGGACTCAACAGCGAATCAGACATATCTTGGACTCACTCGGTCAAGAATTTGATCTTATTTCTAGTGGACCAAAACCGAAAGTCTATCTTCAATTTTTCTTTGCATCCTCTCTGGTTTTTGCAACTCTTTTTCAATACCCTGTGATCCATTCATAAATAAAACCTCCCAATGGCTAGATCGGAAAGTAGCTTGTATCTAAGAAGTATGGAAGCTTCATCGGAGGTCCGCTTCCTGCTTACGAATCGCAGTCGGAATCGGAAGCTTTCGGAATCTCGCTTCCGTGGCACTTCCAAAAAATTCACTTTGGAAATTCGTTGGAAACTTACGATTCGGTTTTGGAAGCTTGCGTTTCCATTTTTAAAATTTAATATCACAAATAAATGAATAAACATGAAATTATGTTGGATAGTTTTTTAGTACAAAAACTCAAAACTAATTTTGCAATTTAGAATTTTTGCATACTAATTTTTGTATTTTATTTTTAAAAATATCATGCTTAGAAAAATGTCAATGGTGAAAGTGATTAATTGAATTACATTAATTTCGAGACATTTGAGATTGATAATATTTTTATTGACAACACTAAATTTGAAACGATTTTTTTCATGGAATTGAGGAAAATGAGAGTGATCTAAAATTTTTACTTTGAATTATTTGATTTTTATTTGCTGTAACAAAAAGTAAAGACTTTTTATTTATTTTTTTAGTTGAGTTCTAAAATATATGTATTAGATTTATATTGTTAAATATAATTTTAATATGATATAATGTTTAATGTTTCATTATATTGTAATATATATATATATATATATAAATACACGTTTCCAACACGTATTTACTTCTTAAATTTTTTTTAAAAATCGTTTCCACGCTCTCAAATGCTTCGCATGCAACCTAGGCTTTTATTCACAATCTCGAGAAAAATCTCACCGCTCTAGAGACAACCATGGAAGAGCTCAAGGCTAAGCGAAATGATTTGTGAAGAAGGGTCACAAGAGAAGAAGATAAAGGTCTACATAGGCTTCCCCAAATTCAGGTATGGGTCACTAGAGTTGAGACTATCCAAAAAGAAGTCGGCGTTTTTCTTAGTGGTAGAAATGTTCAACTTCAAAGACTGTGTCTTTGTGGGTTTTTCTCTAAGAGTTTATTATCGAGCTATCGTTACGGGAAAAGTGTTTTCTTGACGTTGAAGATGGTTGAGAAACTCAAAAGTGAAGTTTTTGAAGTGATTGTTGAGCAAGCTCAAACATATAAGGTGGAAGAAAGACAACTTCAACCGACAATTTTTGGTCAAGTAACAATGCTCGAGAAAGCATGGAAACATCTCATGGAAGATGGGGTTGGTCTTATGGGCATGTATGGTATGGGCAGAGTAGGGAAGACAACTCTTCTCACACAGATCAACAATAAGCTGAATAAACTTATAAACAAAGAGAAAGCTTGTGCAGTTGAAAACTCAGGGATTGTTCCTTTTCAAAAGTTGAATAAACTTCATTTAGCTGATCTATAACAACTGAAGAATATCTATTGGACTCCTCTACCCTTTCCATGCCTTGACCAAATCGTTGTAGAGAAGTGTCCAAATCTGAAAATGCTTCCACTAGATTCAAAAAGTGGCAAGCATGGTGAAAATGGACTCATCATAAGATACGGCCAGAAGGAGTGGATTGAAGGTGTGGAATGGGAAGACGAAGCTACTAAAATCTCTTATTTAATTTTCAAGGATTCTAACTGCTTCCATCTCTAATGCCTATGTTTCTTTATTTTGTGTGTGTTAATTTGATTATAGTCTCCACATACCGGGGTGCTTCTAAGGCAGCAAGTTTGAAATTAATGATGTCATTTGGGTTTATTCCAAAGGGAAACTCTCTATCTCTTATCTCTCTTTGTCTATTGCATTCTTTGAAATCAATATCTCTCTCTCTGTGACTTCTTTTTATATTTGCATCAACAATTCTACAATGGTTACCGTTTGAAGTTGTATTGTTGTATCTTTTATACATATGCTTCTATGTTCAACAATTCAGACATGTTTGTGTTCAAAATGTCAGAATGTGGTTTCTGACTACTCTTTTCCAATACTTGATCTTAACTTAATCGCCAGCCTTTTGTTTTACTTCGAAATTGAATTGTTATCCTTATTCTGGCACTGTGTTCGTGTTTTTAAGAAACTAAAACGTCTATTGAATTTGTATGTGTTATCCAGTTCAGTCATGATCCAATATTCAAACTTCAAAGACTGATAACGTGTCGCAAGGACCGATGTAAAGAGAAGCAACGTGTTTAAGGGTAGGGTTTCCATGGAGTTGGTGTCGTGTCGACTACGTCATTCACCGTTAGCAAAGGCGATACATGAAAATGTTGCATTAGAATACATATATATATATATATATACTCTTAAACTACGTAATATAAATTGAAAAAAATATTTAAATCATAAATGTGTGTGAATGAGCTCAATTATTTGAACAGAAAAGTGAGTAAATCATCAAAATCACGACGTCGTCGTTTTTTCTTTGAGATGACTCAAAATCAGTTCAAAGTCAGTCACCTCAATTTTTAATCAAGGATTCTAAATATATATATATATATATATGTTAAGGTTTCCCATGTTTGTCTAAATCAAAGACTATATAGTCTTGGTAGGAAATGATAAAACAAAGAAGGTTTCCCATGTTTGTCTAAGTCAAAGACTATATAGTCTTGATAGGAAATAATCAACGAAGAAGGTTTCACATGTTTGTCTAATTCAAAGACTTTTCTTATACTCAGTCAGACTTTATGGTTTCCCTACGCTACTTCATTCTAAACCTCACGTTTAAAATTTGTATTGATATAAAAAAAACATATGTACATGCGTAGAACTTTTTATCCTACACCTTCAACACAAATTAAGATCAAAGAAAATGAAGGGAAACTTGTGGTTGATTGCTTTGTTGTTGGTTCTTTCTTTAGTGATTTCATCTTATGCATCTTCAACTCGGCCATACGACATCCGCAAACTTTGTAAGTATAGTCCCAATATTTATCATTCGATTTTCACCGTATTTTTTTCTATTTATATGACTTATAAGTTTGATTTATGTAACAGTGAATATAAAAACACCGCCTAGTGGTTCAATTTCATTAGCAAGCGGTAAAGAAGAGCATTAGAGCTGTTGTCTATGGGTCGTGGTGGTTAGATGGACCATTTATATATATATATATAAGTTATTTTATAGATTTAAAGAAAATAAAAAAGGGACCGACATAAATTAGCTAGGAATAAAAGGTTCTTCTGTAATAATTTTATGTAGTAAAGAAAATAACACTTTTTTCCTTTTTATTAATCGGGAGAATTCAAAACCGAAACCTACTCTAAATCTCCCAAATCCGATAAAAATTTGGGTTTTCTTGCTGCTAAAAAAATTAAAGGTAATTGGAACTTGCAGTAGGAATGTTAAAACTCTGGCAAAGATGGACACTCAAAACGAATCCTTCAACCATTGGACCCTGCATGCTACTTGGTAATCGTAACTCTTTTTTGTCCAAATGTAAAAATACTTATTTGATTTACGAGAATCAAAACGCCATCATTTTGTTAAGAGTAAAATGACACATCATTCAAATATTTGATGATGCTCGTATTGTGAACTTGTGATCATGGAGTACTTTCTCAGAGACTTGAGCTTCTCGAGAATATATATATATCGCTTTAGACCCCAAAAAAAATCAGAGTATCAATTAATGCAGTCTTGCAAATCCCCAAGCCCAAGCCGTTTCAACTAATGTGGAAACTAATCAAAGAAGATATTAAATTATAGTTGATGTGATAATTTCTTTTACATCTCACTCAATGAAGAACCCCTTCATCTTTTATATATAAGATGTTTTGATTTGGTTAAGTTTAAATAATACACTGTATGTTGACAAAAAAAAATTAGATGATATATTTGATATTTCTTAAATCACTTTATAAACACACATAGGATATATTTTATATGATTTTTCCTCAATGTCACCTCAATTAATATATCTAGGAATTAGGATATAATGCTTTTACATTGTTCAATTATAAATAGATTTATATTTATATGTCGCTATCTCATGAAAAAAAAGACATTAAATCAGAGTAGACATTTAAACGAAAGTATAAACATACGAAATAAAGTATTATTAAATCAGAGTAGACATTGAATGTATTATTAAATGAAAGTATATACAATACGAAACAGACCAGCATGCCAACCAGAGTAGACATTTAATTTATATATAGTTTTCAAATGTGTATGAGCTTTTGTTTTTCTTCCCACGTGTTATCCAAATTCAGTCAAGATCCAATTGTCAAAGATTGATGATAACGTACGTGTTGCAAGGACCAATGTGAAGATGAGCAATGTTTAATAGTAGGGTTTCGATGAGAAATAATGTTGATATCATTACGAGAAAACAACCTATTGAAAACAACCTATTTCCAACGGATTTGTCCAATTGAAAAATTAGTCAAAAATGACTTTTTGATGGATCTTTTCATTTGTTTTAGAGCGTTGGAATTTTTTGACGCAGATTGTTTAGAAATCTATGAGATTGTTTAAAACTCTCCATCTTCATAGCAGAATGTCTACTTCTTATTTTTTTTCCAGCAAACTCCATATATTAAGTTGTTGATTTAGTAACTCTATTCTAAAGAAAAAAAGAAATACACAGGCTATTATATTTCTAACGAACCACATCACCCGGATAACTACATGATAAAAAAAAAAAACAAATAGTAGAAAATACATAAAGAGGTCCAAAGACCCTAAAAACAATGATTTCCACCATGAAAGTAAGCGAACTGGTGCAAAGTTGAGCAAAGATATATGGTCTTCCACCTTGAGATACATTGTCTCACGAGAATACCAAAATTTAGTGAGGTTTTAAAAATCATAACTTGTTCATCAAATGCCAAAGCACATGTTCCCTGAACAGGGAGTACACAAATAGGACAACATAGAACACTCGCGGTCCAAAGTCTGAATTCAGTGCCCAAGGTAGAACACCACTTCCACACTTCTTCAAAGAAAGATTTTGAGATCAACAAGAAGATACTTGAACCCTGAAAAGGGGCGTCATAATAAGACCGAGAGAGAAATTTCGCGGTCCATGAGACAATGTCGGCACTCAATAAAAAAACTCCAGTGCCACAAATCTTCGAGTATATATCCCGAGATAAGAAAAGAAATTCGGGAGCCATCGACATCTTTATTTTGAAACTTTGACACATTATCAAAAATCCCATTTCTCAGTAAAAAGAGACTCATCATACTTTCGGTTTCAAGTAGACTTTCACGCGGTAATGTGAAACGAAATGGTATCATCTTGATTTTTGGAAGAAATATCTAAGAGAAAGACACCTCTTAAGAGAGGGATATTAACCAGATATAAATCCCTTCCAAGGAATAGGAAGCAAAAGCATATTCTCTCCATGGAGGAGGATCTAGGAAAAACGTGAAATAGATCTCCAACCATCAAATCTTCTTGCCGCCTCTCTTGGCCTCGATGGAAGGAGAGGTGCGGCATTGGATGCGAAGCATCTTGGAGAGGAGAGTATCGTTGGGGCTAGTACACTAATTGCTGACTAGAGCAGACTATTAAACACCCTCTGAGTGGGCCTAACAACAGGAAATTTTTCCCTTCGTGGGCTAAACCCATTAGATGTTCCTCTTGGGCCTGCTATAGGTTAATTTAACCTAGTGCAGCTACAGGATCCTCTCGGCGGTGACTGTTAGAGGATAGGGTTTAAGGTAGAACCACCATCCAAGACCCGACCAAAAGTCACTCAAACTGAAGATACACTTTCTAACCGGAGCATAAAGCAGATGTTTTGAACCACACCATAACAGTGGATCGGCCAAGGAGAATGGCGAATATTGGGAGAAATGGAATGGGGGAAGCGTCTTAGGGGTGTGCTGCCAACAAAGGAGTTATACGTGAGATACACTCCGGACTGAAATGGCCTACAAACCCTCCAGATTTTGATAAGTTGTTGTCATTCCCCAATCCAAATGGACTTTTTCCTATTTTTTTACTCCCCGGTATAATTAGTATTTGGTGCAGGTGGGAAAAGCACAAAACTACCTCCAAATCCGGTGGTAGGAAACAACACAAAGGGAAAGAAGATCGATGAGTTATCTCCTTATGACTACCGTCGATTTATCAAACAGTGATTATAGAAGCAAACCTAGTATACCAATACGCATGAGACCTGCCGTCTATTAAAATAAAAATGTATTTTAATAGGCTCTCCTGCATACATGTGCTGCGAATAAAACGATCTTATGCTATGTAATGTTATAAATAAAATAAAAGCCATCATACTACTTTCTTTGGTTAACTGGGGATTGCAAAGCCGAAACCTAAACTAACTCTCCACCTCATAAATTTTTTTGGTTTTCTTGCTAATAAAAGTGTTTACAGGACGTCAAAAATAATTTACAATATCATAAACTTGTTTGTCTCATAATGTTGGGTTTGTGGTTCAACATAAAAATGTTTAGTCTTTTAAGCATTTTCAACCATACGAAAAAATGAATAAAATCAAACCATGAGTATTTCACGCAAGATTTTTCCAACTCAATTTGCACATACGGAATGTTGCCACAGACATAACCTAATTAGAAAAAAAAGAGACAATTAAAAAAATGGAAGTTGCAAAGAGAGAATAACACAGCTATCCTAGACATCGTCAACTGATTTCTCCAGTGAAATTTTCTTATATTTATCAGTTTCCTGAATTTCAAAATATTATGTTATCACAGCTTTTTCCATTGTCAACACTATCGATCAAAATCAGAAAGTCACTAAAGAATGGAAGAACACAAATAATGAAAAGTAAAAGAGAAAAATGTTTTATAAACCTCATTATGACGTATATAAAGGAAATCTCTAGAAATGACACATTTCAAGAGAGTTATGATGCTATTACCCAATTTCAACTATAATAAGTTATGTTATTATATCTTTTGCATTAGTCAAATTCTATACAACCATAAACACTGGAAAGGAAAAACTTTGTACTTCCAAGCTTAAACTGAATTACTATAGTACCATACTTAAAAATTCTAAATGCATACTTTATTAAAGTGATTGAATCGAAGTACACGGGATCTACTCCTTAACTACTGATAGAAACACTAAATTTCAAAGACGTGGTTACAACAACTGAAACGTACCTGGTACTAGAGGTGTCCTAGACATTTTTCTTATTTCATATCTATGATTTTTGAAAATATATCATTCTGGTCCAACTGACAAATATCTGCACAAATTTAAATCTTACAATGAAAACTATGTATACCAAATCTAAACTTTGATCATAGAAATCTAGACACAAAAATTTGCACTCTCTGCACTTTAATTTGATGAGTTCAAACAGTTGACTAAAAAGAGTAACTCATGTCACATCCAACCATCAACTGATCTATGTTTACTGTGTGAAGGAAAAGTATCATGCACTGACTAAGAGGCATCTGAAAACATCTTCCCTATGATTGATAAAGGATTACCCGGACTGGATTATAGAAGAATATGTCTAACTATTTCATCAAGCTTATCTGAATCCCACTTGGTAAATCAGTCACTAACTTGCACAATTTTTTACTGTACAGAGTAATCCCCCTCATAAGCATAATACTCAACTATACAAAAACCAAAAACTTTCTATACCTCAAGATTGAAAAAGAACCACCATACATAAATAACTTTGGAATTCTTGCTCCATACAGAAGTAATAATCTTGTTTTCTTTCAGTGACCTCTTTTGTTAATCTAATTTGTATAAAAAGGTAGCAAATAATTAAGTGTTTCACTGTAATGATTTAGTTGATGAAAAGGTAAACGAAACAATTTCATTGGCATTCCTTCACAATATACAACAAAGTATACAAAACCTTTATGATAGCAAGTATTTAAACGTATGATTACATGAAACAATGACTAGCACTTTGAGAATTCCTTCTACATGAAATCACTCTATTGTCAATGTGTCATCATATAAGAAGCATATTTCGATCAAATAAGCAATTAAAAAATCACAAGCATACATATGAAACCAAATTGGAAGTATACAATCAACAACTTTACCTCATGAGTATCAAAATCATGGTTACAAATGAGTCAACGTAACATGAACATACGAAGCAAGAGGAAAAGTTATAGATTCAAAAGAAACTTAGTGACAAAATGGACGGACATAAAAGACAATTTCAACATCAAACACTCTACAATATGTGAAACCCGAATGACAAAAGCCATACATCCGACAAAAAATCTTAAATTGAATATTAACCCATGTACAATATGCACAAAACGAAGAGGGGTTTAAAATATTAAAACTAATTATTCACAAATTCCCTAAATTCCCAAGATATTTTAAAGTTCAGTTTAGAAAGGATAAACGCAGAAGCATCAAGAATTTGAGAGGTAAAGATGGACGGGATCAACCACAAAGCAAACCAGATTAATTAATTAGTAAGGCAAATTGAAAACAAAACCTTATTTTGAAGAGAAAACATCCACTTGCTTCTCACGAACGATCTGGATACATGTATCATCTTAAAAAAATTTCTTTTTACGTTAACTTTTGAGATACCTAGCTAACTAAATTCGGAAAAACTTTTAAATAACAAATAAGTGAGCTGATATATTATGGAGAAGAGTGCTAATGTATTAATCCTTACCTCACTCTTTATATAATAGATTGGAAATGTTGTATTGACTCTCATAATTATAAAGTGTACGATACATATGTTTATATACTAATGAGATTTCCTAAACTATATAGATACAAATATTCTTATATCATAATTATAAAATATTTGATAATAATATTGTGGATCTTTTAGATTCTTCTATAGTTGGATCACCATGAAGACCTATTCATACTTAACCAAGACCAAGCTAACATGTATGCCCTAGAAAAAATCCACTCGAGTAAATGACATTGGCTTGAATATCCATCAACAAGTTACACATTTTGACACTTTTGATCGAGAAAGATTCCAAATTAAATGATCTAATTCTCCAAAAGACATACCAAAGCTACTCGGACTGTACCACGAGTCCAGGATCACCTGCAATTTTGATTCTACTTGTGCAATTGTTTTTGGCTTCATGATTCCTCAAGTAACATCATATAAGAAGACATTTTGCTAAGAAACATCAGCCTTGGATTGAATTGGGTCAAGAGATACCTGAGAGGTCCTGCCTAGATCTATGGATCAAGGATCTAAGCTACCCAACAAGCCATATGTTCGATCAAATATTTTGAGCTTTGAAATTCATCTACAAATCCATCATTTTAAGAAGAATGATCGAGAGTAAAGAACTATAGAATGAACTAGATCAAGAGATAGGTTTGTAACCCTACCCATGAATCGTTTACTATTCGTTGTATTTGGAAACTTGTAAACTTACCTCAGGTGACCTGGAAAGCTTCTACACCATCCATACACTTTTAAAGGTGTCCTTAGCTACACCCTCACACACTAAATCAAGTGGTTCCCTCCAAGAGTCTAAAATCTGAGTTTCGTTATTTGGACTAGAATGGATTCAAGGAGCAACGAATGTGGTTGGGGCCGCCAGTGTCTTTAATATTTTTAAGGGCCAATAATTTTGCATAAATGCTGATAGACAATGGTAATTGCCTATTTGAATATCTTACATGTCACGGGTTCGAATCTTTAATGAATTGTTTTGGATATTTTTCTGTATGTTAATAAATTAATGGAATAAAAAAAATTTATGCTTAGGATTCAGAAATATTGAGGGTCGGCCTGGGTATAATTGTCTCATAACCTTACTAAAAGGTCAGGAAAATCGTCGTTGAAAAACTTCTATCTCCTAAATGCCTCCATCAAACTTCATTTTCTTATAGCCGGCTCCCGGTATGCTTCACCGTCGAAGCTAAGCTTTTTGTTTTTAAATTTTGTTTTTTATAGTATGTTCTTCTTTGTCTTTGCAAGTGGCTTGTGAGGGGTAGAAATATCTTGTGGTCTTCAGATCTGTAATTCCATAGAGATCGTCTCTCCCTCACAATATATGCTTACATCTTGTCATCGTTTAATTTACCCGATGGTTGTATTTTTTTTATTGAGTTGAGTCTTGACATCAATCAAATGAATGGGCCAAACAAAATTTCTCTTTTTAATGAATTGTGCTATTTTCGAAAATAAAATAATAAATATGATATATTTTTCTTTTAACGTCTTGATTAATAACTATACTGGTTTACAATAAATTAGATTAAACAAGAAAGAGCCATAGAAATATAACGAATAGTCTCGTCTATAACCCGACCAAACACGGATATCACCGAGAAACTTGTACCACCATCGAAAATAAGGTTTTCATTGATTTCCATCAACGCATCATGTCTTGACCATTACAAAGATAAAACATCTTGTCAATCCAAATCCGCGTCTGAGGATATTGAATGTCATAAATGCTAGCAAATCGGTAGATCCAACATTAGGAAAAACACCGAACAAAGATATATATACTTAATAAGATATACTGTAAATGTAAATGATAAGGATTAGGCCGCTCACAACCGAATTACTCCACGGATTCGCATTCGTCTTTATCAAACAAAACAAAACGTTGCCAATGGTTGGAAGATTTTGCAATTAACAATGACGATGAGAAAAATTGAAGTAATTGAAATGGAATGGTTTGTTGAAGAACATATAATAAAAATAGATGAAAAATTATCCACAAACCACATGAGATTTGAGATAAGACGAAGAAAAGAGAGAAAAAAAAAATTGAATCGATCTCTGTTCAAAGGAGAAATAGAGAGAATTCTCTCTCTAACTTCTGTCTTCTCCAACTGCCTCCTCATATGATATTTTATTATTTGACGTATTTTACAGCATATTTATGTTTAGTAAAATTAAATCTATTATATTAAGAAAATCATAATAAAATTTCATTTTTTAACATCTAATCTAATTTCAGTCTATTAATTTTTTATTATTTTTAAATTTCAGTTTATTTAACTTTTAAGCATCACACATTCTCATCTTACCATGTCACCAATGAAATTAATAATTTTTCGATCAACTAGAAAACAAAGCCGGCGGAGCTAATTAAAGTCTCCGGATACAAAGTCGACCGAACACTTGGTAGAACATAAGTGTTCTCCGAAGACGAAGCTCTACAATGGGAATCAAAAGAAAGTACAAAAGCCAAACGAACTAAGAGACAAGATGGATCGAAATCTGTACACGGGACAGACCAACAACCAAATTAAACCCGAACTAGGCAAAGAAACCAAAACCTGCAAGCATTCAAACTAAACGAAGACCCTTGGAAACCATCACATACAACGAAACGATAAAAGAATCCTCTTACAGTGATGAAAGACTACATTTTGTACCAAACGGTAATAATATTTCTATCTAGAATCAACATTTCTATCGTTCTGTTGTAAATATAAAAGTTGACTTTTGTGAATAAAAATTGTCGGCAAAATTGTTATACACACTTGTTTCTTCCATCTATTATATTCGTGGATTAGAGATCACTCCATCCAAAAACACATTCCTCTCAATTCTATCCCTCACCTTCTCGATTAAAATGGGAAAGCCGACGGGGAAGAAGAAGAATCCCGAAACGCCGACGGATTCCTCCAACGGCGGCGGCGGAGGTAAAACCGGAAAAAGTTTCGATGGATCTACCTCCAAAGCTTTCGACGATGATATGACGATCTTCATAAATCGAGCAATAGAGCTGAAAGAAGAAGGAAACAAATTATTCCAGAAACGTGATCACGAAGGTGCCATGTTAAGGTATGATAAAGCCGTTAAGCTATTACCTAGAGATCATGGAGATATAGCTTATCTAAGAATAAGCATGGCTTCTTGTTATATGCAAATGGGATTAGGAGAGTATCCAAATGCGATTAACGAATGTAATCTGGCTTTGGAAGCTTCTCCTAGATATAGTAAAGCTTTGTTGAAACGAGCGAGGTGTTATGAGGCTTTGAATAAATTGGATTTTGCATTTAGAGATTCGCGGATTGTTTTGGATATGGAGCCTGAGAATGTTTCTGCTAATGACATTTTTGAGAGGGTGAAGAAGGTTTTGGTTGATAGAGGGATTGATGTTGTTGAAATGGAGAAGAATTTGGTTAATGTGCAGCCGGTTGGCGCGGCGCGGTTAAGGAAGATTGTTAAAGAGAGGCTGAGGAAGAAGAAAAAGAAGACGTCGATGACGAATGTTGGAAATGATGGTGAACAGAAGAGTAATGAAGCTGTTGTTGTGGATGCGAAGGTTGAGAATGGAGAGGAAGCAGATAGCGGGAAGAAAGATGATAAGTCGAAAAAGAAAGAGAAGAGTGGTAATAAGGCAAGAGAAGAGAAGAAGCTAGAGGATAAGGTTGTGGTTGAGGAGAAGAAAGTGAGTCATGTTATGGATAAAGAGGTTATTGCTTCAGAGAGTGTTGAACGAGGAGGTAGCGTGAAGGAAGACGAGAAAGTGACTAGGACGGTGAAGTTGGTTCATGGAGATGATATAAGGTGGGCACAATTGCCATTGGATTCTGATGTTAGACTTGTAAGAGACGTAATCAGAGATCGGTTTCGTGCGCTAAAAGGTGTCTTGATTAAATATAGAGATTCAGAGGGTGATTTGGTTACCATTACCACGACAGATGAGTTAAAGCTAGCTGCGTCGACCGGGGAAAAGCTTGGTTCCCTTAGATTGTATATAGCTGAAGTTAGCCCCAATCAAGAACCAGCTTATGATGGTATGAACAATGATGAATCAACCGATAAGTTTGCAAAGGGATCAAGTAGTGTTGCTGATAATGGAAGTGTAGGATACTATGTGGAATCTGAGAAAGCATCAACTAGTCTTGAGCACTGGATTTTTCAGTTTGCGCAATTGTTTAAGAACCATGTTGGGTTTGATTCTGATTCTTACTTGGACATTCATAAACTTGGGATGAAACTGTATACAGAAGCAATGGAAGATGTTGTCACTGGCGAAGATGCACAAGAACTCTTTGATATTGCTGCTGATAAGTTCCAAGAAATGGCTGCACTTGCCTTGTTTAACTGGGGAAATGTTCATATGTCCAAGGCAAGAAGGCAGATCTATTTTCCCGAAGAGGGTTCAAGAGAAACTATATTAGAGAAAGTTGAGGCCGGATTTGAATGGGCAAAGAATGAATACAACAAAGCTGCAGAGAAATACGAAGAAGCGATTAAAGTTAAATCTGATTTCTATGAAGCTCTTTTAGCACTCGGGCAACAAAAATTTGAGCAGGCTAAGCTTTGCTGGTATCATGCACTAAGTGGCAATGTAGATCTAGAAAGCGAGGCTTCTCAGGATGTTCTAAAGCTCTATAACAAAGCTGAGGAAAGCATGGAAAAGGGTATGCAGATTTGGGAAGAGATGGAAGAACGTCGACTAAATGGAATCTCCAATTTTGATAAACATAAAGAACTGTTGCAGAATTTGGGGTTAGATGGAGTCTTTAGTGAAGCGACTGACGAAGAAAGCGCAGAGCAAACAGCCAATATGAGTTCCCAGATTAATCTTTTGTGGGGTTCGTTACTATATGAACGGTCTATCGTTGAGTATAAGCTAGGCCTGCCAACTTGGGATGAATGCTTGGAAGTGGCAGTTGAGAAATTTGAATTAGCTGGAGCTTCTGCAACCGACATAGCTGTTATGGTAAAGAACCATTGCTCAAGCGAGAATGCACTTGAAGGTAATTAAGTTTCTCTATGAATACGAAACTGTAACGAAATTACTCATGAATATGAAAAGTGAGTATATAACAATCAAACAAACAAATGCAGGTATGGGATTCAAGATCGATGAGATAGTACAAGCATGGAATGAGATGTATGATGCGAAAAGATGGCAGATTGGTGTCCCATCTTTCCGGCTAGAACCTTTGTTACGAAGACAGTCACCAAAGTTACATGATATTTTAGAGAATGTTTTTTCAGGGCCTCAGTGATGGAACAGTCATACGGTGATGGCATCAGTTTTCGTGTATCACTAGGTAAATAACTCATTTGCGACTTCGCTTAACCCCTAATATTGCAATTTTTGCTACTCTGAAACACACAAAAACATGGGAGCTTCCTGGTAATCTTTTTTGTTATATAGGCCATGAATTATTGGAAGGTATTAGAGTGATAGTTTTGATAAGATTTGTCTAAAAATTTTGAGTTTTTCAGGGTTTGATGTGTGATGAAAATCCCTGAAAACTAATTATTTTTTGTTTTGTTTAAACAATGTATTGTTTTTTTTTGCAGGTATTGTATTCATTGGGAGTTATACGCAATTTTTCTTCAATTTTTTGGTTTGGTTTCTCAGCTTATGGAAGCAATACTTTTTTCTATCTCTTGGCGGGTATGGCCGTGAAGAAGATGGGGTGTGATGATTTTTTTTTGTGTGCAGATGGGTTGAAAGTATTAATTATTTATTATTCTTTCATTTGGTTGGTTTGTAATTATATCATAGTTTTGTAATTTTTTTATTTATTGATTGTTTGGATTAGTTTGTGTTTACATCTGTGATTGTTTCATTCTTATATGAGATAGTGAATGGTTTTGGTTTGTGGCACTTAAAAGTTCAAAATCTGTTAGCATCATGCAATTTGTAAAAGACAGGCTGCTTCCATTCTTAGAAGTAAAATAGCAAGTTGTAGTGATGCGTTCTGCATATGGTAAAGCATCATAGCGTCTACAGTGGATAAAGTAAAAGAATTGTGAAGATTTTAAGAAAAATCGCTGTCCATGAAAACATTATATGGAGCACGAAAACATAATTTCGTGGATAAAACATAACATAGATAATGATATCTATGGTATATTATAAATAAAATAAAATTTATACAAATTTCATAAGAATAACAATGAATAGTTAGAAAAAATGATGATATGAAAAATCTATATTCTAAATTTGGATATGAGAATTTAAATCACCTCAGTGAAATTAGACCCAAAATAAACAAAATAAACTGAATAAAACATGTGTTATGTATGCGGAAATCAAATTTCTAGATTAATATCGGAAAATTTGATGTCATTATGGTTGAATAAATGATAAAAAAATATACTCTAATTTTGAACTAATGATTTTACAATATTTATTTTGTAACAAAGTTATAAAAAAGGATCATATATTTTCAACCCACATATAATTTTATAGTATTTATTTCGTAACAAGATTATAACAGAATGAATATATACCCTAACCACATATAAAAGAATCTAAACATATGATTTTACAATATTTATTCCGTAGTAAAGTTATAAAAAAAGATATTATACCATATACCAAAATTAGGAAACCCAAACATTATATTTAACAATATTTTTTTTCCGTAACTAGGTTACAAAATAACGATACAATATCTTACACCCAAATGAAATAATGAACCAAAAAAATATGATTTTACAGTCTTTATTCCATAATTAAATTATAAATAAGGAATCTATACCCTAAACACATATTAGGAAACTCAAACAAAATAATTTTAAAGTAATTATTTCGTAAAAGAATACAAAAAATGATATTATACCATATATCCAAATGGAATGGAAAACCCAAACATATAATTTTACAATATTTATTTCGTAACAAAGATACAAAAAGATATTATAGCATACACCCACAATGAATAAAGAACCAAACATGTGATTTTATAGTATTTATTCGGTAAAAAGGTTATAAATAAATGAATATAGATATATATATATATATATATCATAAACACATATTAGTGGACAAAATACATTGCAAATATTGTCTACAAAAATACATGAAAAGTAAAAAGTTAAACAGAATTGTCTCGTAGACAAAACAGATATCATATATTTGTCTAGAGAAACATATGGACAATATAAAAACAAAATCGAACTCCTAGAGTATAAAGAAAAAAGTTGATATCATTAGGTTTTAATCAATTATCAAGATCTATACACTAATAAAACTAAACTCTAAAAAATAGAAAATCTAAACATAAATTTTAGCTATCCAAACATAATTGTCTCGTGAAAAAATACAAAATAAATTTATATATGTCTACAAAAATTTGACAAATATTATAATTATAAAAAGTTAAAAAATATTATAATTATAAAAAAGGACAAAATTAATCAATGATATAGTCTCGTTGTTGTACTTAGCATAATCAGACTAGCGCATTTTATTTAGTTGTTTTGTTTCCTGAGAGTCCGACCTAATTTAGTCGGAACATGCGGACTTTGTATTTGGAATCTCCGACGTCTGTAATGCGGTATTTCGTTATCATTTCTAATAAAAATTGTCAGATGGAAAAAAAATCAGTCAAATGTACATGTCTAGGTAATTTTCTCTAAAATTAATATTCATGATTAATACTAGTATTACAAATTATATAGTGGATATTAGTTTAACATAAAAGCAATATATTAATACCAAGAAAATAAGAGATCTCAAATAATTAATAAATATTAAAATAGAATAACTAAAATAGTTAAGAAAGAAAACAAAAGTAAATTAACTCTCTGTTCTCAAGCACCGAAAATAACAGGTTTAGTTTCTTATAAAAAAATTATAACCAATGCCACAACTCTTACATTTTTAAAAGAAAATACCACTTATAAAATCTTCTTTCAATATTATCTTTTTCTGTTTTTGAAAAAAACTAAACTAACCTTCATTTAACATTTTCTTTCGAGATCTCTCATCTCTCCTCTCTTTCCATCACAAGTTTCAATTCTTCCTTCTTTCATCTCTCCTCTCTCCCCTCTCCCCTCATTCCACTTTCTCTTTTTCTTTCTTTCTTCCTTCTTTCTCCTATATTTTTTCCTTCTTCCTTCTCTCTCCTCTAAGAAATACCCATAAACTTTTCATTTTTCTTAGTTATTCTCGTAGAAGAATTTAATTATACTTGTTTTTGTAAACGAACTCAATAATAGTTGTCCATAGTCATTAGACTGTGTACATATAGTGTTTATCTTGTCCATGGGAACTACTTGTCCACAAACACATCTAATTCAGTGGTAGAACATGACTACAAGTTGTTCATAACTTGTCTAACTAGAAACGTGTCCACGTATTTTATTGCTTTTGTCCATAAAATACTATACAGCTTGTCTATTGCAAGTAGTCCAGTGCACTAGTTGTCCACAATTTATATGTGTCCGCATTTAAATGGCATCATCGTTTGTTTTTATTTGAAACTATCCATTTTGTCGGTGAATGTTGTGGACAATAATCCTGTTAATATTGGTGAACAAAATATAAGAGTATTTTTGTCAGACAACAAATGGATGCCATAAACATAGCATTTTTAAAAAGATATTCCAATAAATGGAATTTTTGAAAGTTTGTTATACTTTTGTAGCATTTTTAACAAAAATCCTAAAATTAAATAATATTTATTTTTGAATATTTTAAAAAAAACATTATGTATGTACAGTAATGTATATACATCAAATGAATACAGTTGACTTGTTTTGTTTTAAAGTTTTAGTGGTGATGTTATCTCACAACCATCTTTTGATTTCACAAAAAAACGAAAGAGAGAATTGCCAGTTTTTATAGATTCAAAAACAAAGGTTCTTGGCGACGGCCTATGCATAATCTTTCATCAACCGAGAAGACCTCTTTCTGTTGTATTTTAATGGTCCGTTGTTTCGAGTTAAGTTTTATCACAGTTTGTTTTTCGATCCTTTGATGATTTATTCTTTTGGTTTTCAACTAGTCAATTTACAATCTTCTACATTCAAGGTGGTAGGTGAAGCGGTTGAGCGGTTTTTCAGTTTTATCCATTTGAGTTGAAGATCAGATCTGGTTGAAATCTGATTATTTGTTCTTTCTTTCAATTGGATCTTAGTTATCGATGATAGCAAATAACGTATAGTTCCAAAACCTCAAAATTCTCAAAATAGCAAAGACATTAAGTTGAAGTTGAAAAATATATGTTTTAATTTTAGAAGTTTACAAAACACCAGATAAGGATGTGAAAACCAAAAGTTTTTATAGTTTTCTCTTATTATTATCTTTGGAGATGTCAACATTTTCTGTGCATTTTGTTTCAGAAAACGTATATAATGTCATCCATTTTCTATACATTTTCAGAAGAAGAAGAAAAAAAAGTAATTAACAAAAGAAAGAAGGAAAAGAAAAGTAATTAACACAACTATTTTGTTTTTCGACAGCAATTAAAACTACTTTTTTGTAGTGGTAACGTATTTAATACGGCCGTATGTTAGAAACAGCACGAATTCTTCCACGAAATAACCAAAACGGCACACATATTTCCTCTGAGATTCTTCCCGAGTTCAGCGAAGAAAACGAGAGTAAGTAAAAACAGAAGAAGAGAATCTTCTCAGAGTCCTCTCTCACAAGTTTAGGAGAATCTCTGAAATTAGGCGTTTCTCTCTGCGATCACGATCCTTCAATTACTTTACGAAAATGGAGAAAGTGAGACAGCCATCGCATGCAGGCTCTTGGTATACTGATAATCGTGAGTTCTCACTTCTCTCGCTTACTTACAATTTCTCACTTGCATCCTCAAATCATCCAATTTTGGGATTGGAGAATTAGGTTTTGGATTTCTTAATTTTGAGTTCATCTTTCTAATTTTAGCGTTCTTCATCTGTTGATCACTGATTTTAATTTTATAATACTATATAATTCGTTTTGCTAATTGGTTTAATTTGATCGTATCTGGGTTTAGGATTTTGATTTCTGTAGAAAAATTAGTGTTGTGGGAATCAAATGCATTAATCAGTGAGCTTTGACTTCTTTTGATTCTTGAAGGATTTGATAAAGAATGTGAAGTCTTGTTTTTTGTGTGTTGTTTAACAGCTACAAAGTTGTCATCTGATCTTGAAAAATGGCTTAGAGAAACTGGTTTTACCAAATCTTCTGATGTACGAGGCGTAATTGCGCCGTAAGTTGTATTTTGGCTTCTCTCATTTCCTCTATAAATTGATTTGATTGATTACACTTTCCCTAACTGTTGAAAGGAATACAGACACGCAGGTTATTCGTATTCCGGTCCTACAGCTGCTTATGCCTTTGCAACCATTGATCCCACAAACATGTAAATAAACATTGATCATTTGTTCATTTAATCCATCTTGAATTTTGCTTCTAAAGCTGTATGATTTGCATGAGTTAGAGTAGAGTTCATGGGTTCATTATTATTCTATTTGACTATTGCTGTGTTTTTTCGAGTCTCCTTGCAGTTCTCGGATATTTCTTCTTGGTCCATCTCAGTTTCTAGAGCCGTATGATTTGCATTAGTTAGGGTAGAGTTCATGGGTTCACTATTATTCTATCTGACTAGTGTTGTGTTTTTTCTTCGAATCTTGTTTCAGTTCTCGGATATTTCTTCTTGGTCCATCTCATCACTATTATACTCCAAAATGTGCTCTTTCGACTGCAACAGTTTACAAAACTCCCATTGGAGATCTACCTGTTGATGTGGAGAGTAAGTTTGGCTATAGCTTAGTATATCTTACCAAAGAAAGATTTTTTTTTCACTTGATGATGAAAGATGTTCTCTTTATGCTTTTTTCTTACATATTCACCAGTGATTAAGGAGATAAGAGCTTTGGGAAAATTTGGAATGATGGATCTACGGGTAGATGAGGCTGAGCACAGCATGGAAATGCACTTGCCGTATTTGGCTAAAGTATTTGAAGGGTAATCACAGGGGTGTAGTAAATGTTAAGGTTCTGAATAACTTTAAATAACATGTTGAGTTTGCTGAGACCGGCTTATTCTAATATTTGATCAGGCACGATGTGAAGGTTGTACCCATCTTGGTTGGAGCAGTAAGTGACGAAAATGAAGCCATGTACGGTCAATTACTTGCCAAATATGTGGATGATCCCAAGAATTTTTTCTCAGTGTCCTCTGACTTTTGCCACTGGGGCTCAAGGTTTGTCTTAGCTCATTTCATCTCCTTTCTCTTGTTCCCTCCTCTGCTTGAGAAATGTTCTATTTTTGGCTATAACTATTTCTCAACTACATAATCAATTTATCCAGACCCTTGTGTAGCTGCATTCAGTGAGCTAATTGTCTCTGTTATGATTGTGTTCATATGTTTTTACTTATAGGTTCAATTACACGCATTTTAACAAGGATCATGGTGAAATACACGAATCCATTGAGGTACTAGACAAGATGGGAATGGGTATAATAGAGACAGGAGATCCTGATGCCTTCAAGGATTATCTTAAGAAATTTGAGAACACCATTTGTGGGCGCCACCCGATCAGTATTTTTCTCCATGTAAGCAGTGCTATCCTGATTCTTTGCAGTGATCGATTACTTTATAAAATATAGCCTTAAGCTTCTAGATCTAGTCGTTGTATTTCTATTTATCTATATACTTTTCGTTTAGATGCAACCAATATAATAATGTTGAATCTGGTACTCAATTAGCCTTCTATAACCCATATCGGACTTGTCTATATTCCTCAAAACTTATTGCTTCTGTTTTTTTTTTCATGATTACTTTCAGATGCTGAAACATTCCTCAAGCAAGGTTAAGATCAACTTCCTTCAATACAAGCAGTCAAGCCAGTGCAAGACCATGCGAGACAGCAGTGTCAGCTATGCATCTGCTGCAGCCAAGTTGGAAAGTTAAATAAAGAACGACAAAACTTGGTTTGCAAAAACTCCCATTCGGTTTTTACATTTTGGTTTCAAGGTCTTTCAGGGTTGAAAAGTTTCGTCTAAACGCATTTGCCAATGCAAAGAACCTTAGAAAACCAAAGTTTACAATCATCTGTAATAACAAAAAAGGAAAAAAAAAAGCACAAGATTCTCCTCGATTGATCGAATTTTTCACTTTCGTACATGGAAGCACAAATCTACAGTCTTAAGACTTCAAACACTTTACTTAAAAATCTACAGAGACGGACATCAGAAGTTAACTCTTACAATCTCCTTACTTTCTGAATATTCTGGTAGAGCTTCTTTACGATGACGTCTCTCTCTACCGTAGATAATCCAGAAGAGAAGTGAGAGCATCACAGCCGTTGCTAATATGGCCAGACCCACATAGACCCAATAGCCAAATCGTCTGAGTCCAGGACAATGGTCATCGGTTATATCTCTAAAGGTCTGTTTTGCGTATGAACAATTCTGAAGCTGGACCAGGAATGGCGCGTCTCTTATCAACCCTGTACTGATGTTCACTCCTGATGCCATCTGACCGTATAGCGCTGGCGTGAGCCTCCCTGTTGTGGCGCAAGTCCCATTCGGGCTCACTTGGCATACAAAACTGCTCCATCCCTGTGAGTGTTGTGACATCAGTAAGATGCCGCTTGACTCGAGATAGTTTCAACAGTAGAGGAATGCTAAAAAAGTTGGACAGAATGACTTACTTGAGTAGCATTGTTCAAATCGAGCTCACCAGGCGAGCAAGAGCGATCGGTGAGATCATGGTTAAATGGATTGCAGAGCAATGGAAGCAACGGACCAGATTGGTTGTAATACATTGGGACAAAGACTGGAGAAAAGTTGATGTTGGATACATTAGTGATGACTGTGTTGATGAGATCCACGAGCTGACACGTCACTTCTCTGCTGCGCATCAAAGTTTCCTGAGCTGTTGCATTGTCTGTACAAGGCAAGATCTCGTCCAGAGCCGTGTTGCTTGCGGGTCTCTCAACCCATTCACCCATTGCCACACAAGTGTCCGCAGTTGCACTGTTGGAAAGAAACACATTTTAAGGTTTTTGAGATTATTCAGTTAACTAATAAAGAACAAGTTGATGAAGAGTCATTGAGACATACTTGTGTAGCACAAGGAATGTTCCACTCAAGATGAATGTACCCGTCACTAGAATCCATCCCAAGATCACAAGGCTGCACAAGAGGAAACAGATTCAGATAGTTTTTACTCATGAAAGCCACACAGAGAACATTTCACGGTTTTACTCACGTGTAAACGATAACCTGCATCCCGAAAATCGAAGAAACTACATGAGAAGAAATGAAAGACATGGTCAGTAGAATTAATATATTGATTGACAATTGAGAAACTTGTATAGAAGTTTGTTTCCAAGAGTTTTTTTGTCTTTCAAAAGTTGAAAACATTACAAAAGATTCGGATTTGTGACTTACCGAGACCAAGAAAGATCAAGACAAGCATGACGACTGAAACTACAATAAGTGCTGCCTTCCTGCAAGAACAAAATGACCATTACACATTATATTTCTAAATCCAAAACTGTTTTTCTGTAACATATAGAATGTTAGGAGGAGTTGTTACACGGAATCGAGGAAATGTCTTATTTCATTGGAGCTATGAGTGGTTTTCTCAGTAATGGTGGCTACAGAAAAATTCAGTTTTGCTCCAATCTGATCGATTTCAGCCTGAACATTTGCAGGTAAAGAGACCTGAAGAACTCCAGCTTGCTTAGCTGAAGCAAGATAATCAGAAATAGCTCTAAGCTGTGAAATCGTGCTATCGGCTTGGCTCATGACATACGCTAATGTCTCTGTCGTGCTTTTGTTATACTTAACCTGACTCGAATATAGCAGAACACATCCCATTCTGCCATAAGAACTCAAATGCTAAGCAACTAAAACCTTCAATTAAGAAACAAGCCAAATCCAAATGTTATCTTCTCTTACTTACATTGCAATAAGAGTGAAGAAGAGGAGGAAGATGAGGGAAACAACATAAGCAACTTTTGAGTATCCAATAGATTTGCTTCTATGGCAAATGTGACACATACAAATGATCAATAAGCAGATACCAAACCCAAGAAACCAGACAGCAGCAAGAACAAAGAGTGGAACAGCTGTATAGCTCACAGACTGCAATTTTAAAAAACAAACACACATATCTAAGTCACAGAAGAAACATTCAAAACATGAACATAGAAGCAAATTGAAATGGAAAGATCTTACAGCCCAGTAATGATGATTGCTGATATTCCAACCTCCAGTGTATTTCTCAAAACCATTGAGAGGATCTTTTCTGAATGTTCTTAGAGAAGCCAAAGCCACTGATGAAGTATCTTCAATTACTTGAGGGTTGTTGTAACCAGGTCCTAATAATGGCGCCTCTGCCACTATAAATTTCATTGTTGAATTTTCCAACCTGGTTTTTTCTGAAGCTGAAAGAAAATTTAAGAAAAAAAAACAAAAAATTGTTGTAAAGATTGAAACTTTATTATTTTTGTTGTTAACAACCCTAAAATTGCATAGATGATATAAAGGGTCAAGACTAAAGTTTGGACGATTTATTCAGATTATAGACAAAACCCATCGTGAATCAGTTGAAATTTGTAAAGGGTTTGGCGAAGGTTTAAACTTTTGAGCATTTTAATGGAGAGAATAAACAGAGAATGTAAAAAAAAAAAGCAGTAAATTGAAAACTGTAACTATTCCTCTTTTACTTTCCTGGAAAATTGAAGGCTTTCTTGAGAAAGTGCAAGAAAGTAAAAGAACCAAAGAGGGAAAATACAAACCTGTGGGAGGCTGAGTAGGAGAAATGTGAATAGTGGAAGCTCCATGAGAAAGAGAAAGAGAGGTAAAGAAACAACAGAAGAAGAGAAGAAAAGACATTACCACTACTGTGACGCAATCTTGAAAGAGTCACAGTGGTGAGCAGACCAGAGCAGAGAGAGAGAAGAAAGACAATAAACACAAAAAATATGCTTTTTCGAATGTCTATGACCCACACAAGACTTTTTGCAGTTTTTCTGTAATGAGTTTATACACAAACCCAGGTTTTTCAGAAGTTTTAGAGGTGAATTATTATATTATTATTTTTGTTAAAAAAATGAGGTGAATTATTGGAAGATTTAACTTTTTACAGTGTTATTGTTTTAGTGATATTAAAATTATGTTTTAAAATTTAATATTTGGAAAAAGGAAGAAATTTTAAATATTTGTTTTAGACAAAAAAATTTTTTTTAATTCTAGTGCATGCATTATCTATTTTTAACATCTATTATTTATTATTAAATCTAGGAATTTTAGATATTTGAATATTAAAATTTTTGGTTATAAGTTATAGATATAGTTGTGCAATAAACTTGATGCAAGAAAGACATCAGAAACTTTTAAAAAAAAGAGAAGATAAAGAAATATGTTTTTGTCAAAAAAAAAGAACAATGTGTTTTACTTTTCAGCTTTACAACACGTAAACATTTAATGTATATATCAATATTGTAAGAACTAGATGTATTTTATAACATAGTAATATGAAATTTTATTAAATTATGTGTATCAGAAAGGAATAAAGTAATTGTAGTGGACAACATTTACTAAAAACAATATTTATAACAAATAAATGAGTATTATTAACACCAGGAAATTTTTGACCAAAAATATTAAAGAAAAGCCCAAGCATAACTGAATTAGTGGCTTAACATGTTTATCTCTCTTAGATTTTTCTTACCCACAAAGTTGCTCCTTCAAAACATTACAAACATATATGAACCAATTAAACAAAACGAAGCATTTGTTGGGCAAATCAGATTCCAAAGTCACTAACCAATGTATGAGTAAAGTGGAGATTATCCTCCTCACTCTTCTCCAACAAAACATGCTCAAAAGGTATATTAGCATTGTTCGTTCGAACTTTAAACTCCTTTTGTGCCTTCTTAATTGTTGCTATATGAAAAGAAATCTTTAACATTTTGTACGGGATCTAATATTGATGTTAAAGCAAAGATTTATTTTCATATAGCAACGATTAAGAAGCCACAAGAGAAGTTTTAAATTCGAGTGAACAGTGCTAATGTATCTTTTAAGCATTTTTCTTGGGCCTGAGTGAGGATAATCTCCGCTATGTCTTTGGAATCATGGTTATTCTTAACAAATGCTTCGTTTTGTTTAGTTAATTCATATATGTTTGTAATGTTTTGTCCGAGAAACTTTCGGTGATAGACTCTCTGGATAAGAATCTAAGAGAGATGAAACATGTTAAACCTCCATTTATGCTTGTAAACGGTTGCTTAGAGTCTCCATTGTTTCTTTAGATGAAACATGTTAAGCGTCGTCCCAATAAAGAGGAAGAGACTCCATTTAGAATATGATGGCGTAACATGTAAAAGGAGAAATGTTATCAAAAACTCTAATTAGATGGACTTATGTATATGATTGTTCACATTTTTACGTGTTGTTTAGGGTTTTGAAATAGGTTGGGCCGGACCTGGGCCGCAGAAATTCGATAAGACTTTTTCAAGTTCAACACCAAGATTTGGTAATACCCATCTTTTATGGTAATGAAATATTACTCGACAAGGACAAGGTGAAAAAAACACCAATAAGTTGAATCATATTGAACAAATAACAAAAACAATTATAAATTTACAAATCATAATAATTCATAATAAATATATAAAGGAAACGAAGACCAGAACGTTGTGGGACCAGCCACTTTCTGACAACTACTTTCATTTCTCAATTACACAATGAGAGACGACTTTTATATAAATGGAAACTATTTTATTATATACAACTTTTGTTATTATGGAAACTATCTTATGTCTTCTTCCTCTAACAAACGTCTATACATATAATGACCAAATACATATGCACATGAATAAATTGTTAATATAGTCCAAAAAAAAAAATGGCTTTCCGTGGGAAGTTCTTCTTCCCAATTCTCATGACTCTATCGCTGTTTCTAATAATCAGATACAACTACATAGTCTCCGATGATCCTCCTCTCCGGCAAGACCTCCCTGGTCGCCGATCATATTCTTCAGAAGATGACGTCAGATATTCAGTCAAGACTCCGTCAAAGAGGACAAAGAGACTGTTTCACACGGCGGTGACGGCTACAGATTCAGTGTATAGCACGTGGCAGTGTCGGATCATGTACTATTGGTACAACAGGTTCAGGGATGGACCCGATTCGGAGATGGGTGGGTTTACTCGGATCTTGCATTCGGGTCGACCCGATGGGCTCATGGATGAGATTCCTACCTTTGTTGCTGAGCCTCTTCCCTCTGGTGTTGATCAGGTTCATTATCTCATTTTATATATTTATTATTACCATATTGACATAAATTTATTGGTGATGAATACAACATCCTTGCATAAAACTATATTAGCTCAAAACTATTGTTTACTAGCTGTAATTAGAATGATCATGATATTATTTATTTTTATTTTGATGAGGTTTATATTTGAAATTTGAAAATAGTCTCAAAAACAAAACCAATCTTAAATCTTGTATTATATATGATATGTATTTGATTTATCAAACAATGTAAGTAATGTACATGTTGTATTTAAAAATTTATCCCAATTAGTATAGCCGTCTTTGTTGATCTATAGGATTTGAACAAAATGGTCCTTATAACACACAAAAAGCTTATGATGATGGTATATGATTTTCAGGGATATGTAGTTCTAAATAGGCCTTGGGCGTTTGTCCAATGGCTTCAACAAGCACATATCGAGGAAGAGTATGTATCATTTTACATTCTCAATCCTTTATTTTCATTATTTATTTTAAGTTATACCCCATAATTTTAGAGTTTATTGATTTTGAACCAACAAATTTTGGTCGGGGGATGCCACTTTTGATGCTCATGTTTTCCTCATTTCTTGATCATCATGTCAGTTACATTCTTATGGCGGAACCTGATCATATCATAGTTAAACCGATACCAAACCTAGCCAGAGGCAATCGCGGGGCAGCATTTCCCTTTTTCTACATTGAACCGAAGAAATATGAATCGGTTCTCCGCAAATTCTTCCCCAAGGGGAATGGCCCGATATCAAGAATCGATCCCATTGGGAATTCTCCTGTGATTGTCTCTAAGGTATAGTACTAATCACATCGCTAATCAAAGTCTTTGCGTGGACCTTATATGACTAACAATTTTCTTGGTTTGTTAGAATGCATTGAAGAAAATTGCTCCCACATGGATGAACGTTTCCTTGGCTATGAAGAATGACCCAGAAACAGACAAAGCTTTTGGTTGGGTCCTTGAAATGTAAATTTCTCTCTACTTTAATTTGCCCCCTAAGTTTTATATATATAATGTTTGAATAATTTGTATATGTATGATTTATATTATAAGGTATGCATATGCTGTTTCTTCAGCATTACACGGCGTGAGTAACATTCTACACAAAGACTTCATGATTCAGGTTTTGATAAATAAGCTTTATCTAAAATACCAAGAACTTTCAGACTTTTGGAACATAACAAGTAATGTTTTTCTCTGTTGGTGTAGCCTCCTTGGGACACTGAATCAAAGAAGACGTACATAATACATTACACTTACGGCTGCGATTTCGACATGAAGGTACATAAATCATGAAAGCAAAACTCCATAAAACAAATTTAAAGAACATATTAGATATAAGCTTGGTTTTTATACTTTGTTTTATGGGTTGTATAATATACAGGGGAATATGATGATCGGAAAGATGGGAGAATGGAGATTCGATAAGCGGTCTTATGGTAATAAACCGCCCCCGAGAAATCTCACATTGCCTCCCCGAGGTGCCCCCGAGAGCGTGGTATATATATAGCTTCAAAAATCTTCTTTCAGTTGTTTCTTTTCGGTTTTCTTGCACAGTCTTGATCATTAAATGTGGCATAACTCAATGCAGGTGACATTGGTGACAATGATTAATGAAGCTACAGCCAATATCCCCAACTGGGAATCTTAAAAAGAAACTCGTTTTTTTTTTGTAAGCAAGATTTATATTCCTTTAATTCTGTCTCATATATTCGATTCTAACTCCATTATTTATGGATTGGAAGAAAAAAAGAAAATTGTAGTTATGGATTCCGATTTTTTTAGAAATGAGAGTAATGTTGAAAACCAACCTGCTGTTACAATTTCAAGATCCATTTACGATTTAGCAGCATCAAATAGTATCCTACAATGATGTTAGATTTAACAATGGTCATTCAAGAAGAAGTTAATAACAGGACAAGAACTACCTAAGGAGACAAAACACTCTAATTAGTGGTAATACATGCATACGAAATTTTATATCTGAACTATAGCAAACTAAAGTGATCATGTAGTTTTTTCCTATCAGAAAACTTGTTAAGGTTGTAATGAGAGAGACAAGAAGACATCAGTGTCAAACATCAAACTTCTATATACTAAACTCACCCACATGATTATGTTAAAAGTCAAACAAAAACACTATTGCGTAGATTCTGCTAGATTGGTTGTATGGCATGTAACAAAGATGTTCATAAAGAATTGCCTACACATAAGAGACATAGAATGAGAAATATCAAACCATAAAAATAAGTAATTAACCAAAACACAATCAAGCAGATTCTATCTTTGTTCCATGCCTGACAACAATCTAACAGAATTTTCCCAATGGTTTTTTTGGTGATTTTATTGTTCTCTCATTAGAGCAAATATATCGCGGTATTCTAATTGAGTCATGTTCAAATCAGGTCTGGAGATCTAGACGGAGAATCCAGAAGGAATTAAACTGGCTAAATTAGAAAACAATGTGGAGGGAGAAATTCTTTTACTCACTAGAGACTTAGTAACCATATTAACACTTGTGTTTGTATCAAACCGTTTCAACCTGCTAAAACTTGTGCACTATTATAGAACAAAACAACTAGATAAAAGCAGATTTTCTTAAACATTCAAAATCCAATTTTAAATTGAAATAGAAAGTCAACGATGACAACAGTGACATTTTTTTGAATAGGCATAACAGTTAGGTTATGATTAATTAATTGTTATCGCGGTTACAATTAATTAATCACCGATTAACTTTAACTTAAGTCTTGAATGACAATGGTTTTTAGAGTGGTTTTTGAGTTTAGATTTTTCCAAAATCTAGTTTATAGCCATTCATTATTTAAGAAAATGAATTCCCTAAAAAATAGGAAATTTAGATTTTGAAGGTTTTTGCATATTTGCAAGAAAATCCAAAATCTAATTTTAAAAGTTTATAAGAGATTTTGTTGTGCCAAAAATCAAAAAGTAAAAGCTAAAAACCACTAAAATGCATGTAATGTGTTTTGTGGATAGTCTACTGAGATCAGCGGAAACCTTTTCTTTTGTGCAGGTATTTTTGTAAACAAATAATGTGTTGTCCACGAGAAATCTTGTTCGCATAGCTAAGATATTCTATTTAGGTTATCTATTTGTAATTTAGGATTCAGTTTTTCAATTTTATATGTTTTATGGATGCTCTACTAAGATATTTTTTCTATATATTTTCATAAACAAAAGCACACAATGTGTTTTGTCCACGAAAAAAATCAGCTTGGATAACTAAGACATTATATTTGAGTGATTTTGTGAAGAAGCTCCACCAACGAGTTATAGGCAATCTTGAGAAGAAAATTGACATGTACAAGCAGCAAGCTAATAAAGGCCACATGGAGATCAACTTTGAACCATAAAACTGGGTCTGGTTACACATGAGAAATGAGAAATTTCCCAATCAAACGAAGTTGAACCTGTCACCTAAAGGAGATGGTCCATTCCACATGCTGGAGAAAAGGCAACAACAACGCCTGCAAACTTGAACTACCACGTGAGTTAAATATTTCTCCTACTTTTAACATTATTGATTTAGCCCCTTTTTCATATATATGTGATGTTTTGAGGTCAAAACCTTTTTAAGAAGGAGAAAATGATGAAGACATTGAAACGAGCTTAACCGGAGCCGATGAGGTTATCAACATATCTGACAATGAGGCAAACACCAAAGAATAGATATGGGCAAAGAGCTTAAGAGAGGAATTTAACAAATCACTTGAGAGCTTACTCATCCTCATCGAGCATAGAGAACTCAAGCAAAAGCTGCTCACTAAAGAAATCAGTCAAGAAACTCTACTCGGTCCACAAGAAGAATCTAAGCCTATCCAAATTTCATGACTTAGAGAAAGAGCAAGGTATCAACTATGTTGAGCTTAGAACACATCAAGAAATAAAAAATCACTAAGGAAGCTCATGACAAAACTTGCTTGCAACTCAAGAACCAAGACATGTCTTTCTTATTAGTACTATGCAGCTTTTTTTTATCATCTCGAACAAGGAGAGGCCAGAGGTTCTAACACTCAGAAAACTCTCGAACACCGACGTTCCAAAGGTAAGTGTTGAATTTGAATGTAAATTATTTTAAAACTAAACATATTTATAGGAAAGATATATTTACATAATTGATGATACACACTTATAAACTAATAACTCAGAACTTTCATAGAACAAATATTTTGTCTACGCAATGCATGGATAAAATGTTTGTAAGTGACATTATTACATAAAAATAAATTCATCTCTTTAACATGTAAGAATGCCTAATCTGGAATATGCTACAGTTACAATGACGTGTCTATTTCCAAATGCCATTGCAAATTTTGTGGCTTTTTTTAATTAACTCAAATCTTACAAACATAAACAGTTTTCTAAACCTCATTGAAATTCAAAGCAAAATTTAACAAAAAAAAGAACCGAACTTCATTTCTTTCTCTCTTGTCGCATGAGCAAAAATATGTTGCAGATGAAGACATTCTAAAAAAAAAACCAAGGAGACTATTTTACCAAAAATATAGTCAATTATGTCGCCTATATTTTTCTTGAATTGCGCACTAACTACAAAGAAACGAGAGAGAAAGGGAAAGCCTAATTTCCGTATGTACTTCTCAAAAAAACAAGCAAAAAGATCATTTTACCCAAGAAATTCTTTTAATATAAAGAGAAAAAAACAAAAAAACAAAAAAACAAAAACGAGAATAATAGCTGTAATCCTCTGATTACATTCATTCTTCCTTTTTTTTTCTTCTTTATAAAATCCTTCTGGTGCCCATCCTGAGTAGTGAATTCATTCACTGGCCGTGATCTCCCTTACTCAGATCTCCGATCACTTACATGGAGAAAAAGCTAGCACCATTGATGTCTATTAATTATCTGGTTTCAGCTTCTTTAGCTTGTACCGTACAACGTCTCGTCTCCCTCGTTGGGTGTCATATTCAGATCAGGGAGGATGAAGAAACTCTTTTTCTCGTTTTCGATCGGAAAGCGTCTCCTTTTACGTGACTCAGGTTTACTAATCAGATTGGTCTTGCTACGATTTGTATACTCAAGCTATAATAAAACAATAGAATCTGATTCAGATTTCAAGATCAGATCAAAACGTATGGTTTAGAGAGAATTGAGAAATGCCTAAAATTCACACCTTAATTCTCTTTAAGCTTTGGTTCTTTACACTTCGTTCCTTGTATGTTGCTTGCACATTTGCAATCTTCTGATGAATAATACAACAGAATGATTAAAATACGATTAGGACAAAGACAAAGCTTCTTAAAAATATAATGTTAAATACCTTTTCAAGGTTAAATCTTTCCTTCAGCTGCAAGTGTTCTGCATCTTTAAGTTCCAAAAACGTCTGTAAAATATTCAAAAAATATTAGAGATCACACAAGATCAAAAGAATCACAATTTGAATATTCGAAATCTTTGTACCTTCTTTTTCTTTGATCTCCTAGAGCAAGAGCTGGTGATTTCATTTGTTGCCTGCAAAAATCAACACGCATTGATTAAGTTACTGCTTAATTGAAAAAAGAAATTAAAAGGGTATTAGATGCTAAGAGAAACTCTTTAATTCAAAGTGAAAAGATCTTTTATTTATAAAACCAAATTCAAAAAGGCCTTTTTTGAAAGAAAAAAAAAAACATAAGATAAATAAATTATTATTATTATTATTAATTTTCAAATTGTTATCATGATAACTCCGTGGCGTGGCAACATCATATGACAGCATCCATCATCACACTTAAAAATCACGTGACGACAAATGTATCCGACAAGATTTACTCGTTTTCCCACCTCACTAAAACGACATCGTTTTCTATAAACTCGAATCGTATTGAAGACGCGCAACTTTAGTTCTGACCTGTATTGTATGACAACATCATTTAGCCCCCCTTACTTTATGGGGCCAAATACAAACAAAACCCAACCGGTCCCCAAACCGGCTAATTTTCACCGGTTTACGAAATTACCCTTACTGTGGATACAAGATTTCACAGTAAAAATAATCTATAGATTTATTAACTCTCTAAAGAATAAAGTCACGCCCAAGATTCGTGCAAATTACCAAAAAGGATTTAAAAACAACAAATCTGAACCAAAAAAACATTAATTAAAATGGATTACAAAATTAGTAACTTAATCTTTTACATTTAGTTTAATCTTAGATTGAATGGATTCAAGATTTTACTGAAAAATCTAAATTTAACCTTTTAAATCTAAAGTGAAGACTAGCATATCAAGTCATGCCCAATAATCGTGCAAAATACCAAAAAGGAAGAAAAAAATGTACCTAAAATATTATTTTTACAAAAAAAAGAACAAAAAACATTTTAACTAAAAAGAAGCTTTGACTCTATGATAAAGTGGATGGATCCGTAATTTACCCTACGCGAAGGTTTCGCTAGGGGTAAAACGGTAAAAAGAATCATTTTTCACTTTTCCGACGCTCGATAGAGAAAGAAGACTGTAACTGACAAAAACGCGATCTATTAAAAAAAAAGCGTTTTAACCGGAGACGACTTACGTAACAGTACGAAAGATGACGTCACCCGAAAGACTGATTCTCGTCCACGGAGGAAGAGTAGTTTAGTCATTTCAAGAGAAAAATCGAAAAAACGACATCACGACGCAAAATCGCCGCAATTGCGAGATCGGAACCAAAATCAGGGAGAATGAAGAACTAGGAGAAGAAGATGAAGAGAGATTGAGAAGGTGAAGAAGTAACAACATACCTTAGATCCGGATCCAGTTGATGTAGAACAGCTAGCTTGACGACTAGTATCCTCGAAACCATCGGCGGTTACGGCAGAAGGAGATATAGAGCCACCACTACCAGATCCGCCGCTCCAACATAAAGGAGTCATCGGACTAGCTCTAGCCGAATCCGTTTCATTCTTCAGATAACCTCCGACGCCGATTCCGACGCCTAATCTCGACGGTCGAGACCGTCGTTGACGGAAACCCCAACGAAATAGAGGTCGATTCGCCGTGGTATTCTCGGATCTAACAGTTCCGGCGTGTTTAAGCCGCAGAAGAAGCTCTACCACCATGTCGTCGTCCGTTAAAGCTGTAGCTACCCACTCGTCCATCGGATTTTTGTGAGATGTTGTTCTCATTGAATCGAAATTGAGTTGAGGCTGTTAGGGCTCAGATTAAAGAAGCGGCGATAGAGAAAGAGAGAAGAAGTTGGAAAAGAGAAAAGATGAGAGATTGAGATTGTGAGGGGACTAATATATTAGAGCCTTCCTTATAATTAGTATACTCCTTTTCATTCTCTTTCTTGTATTTTCTTTCATTTATTTCCTGATTTATCAAAATCTAATTGCGAATCTTTTTATTTTTTTTCTGCTTTGTCGACGATGTGAAAATGTTTTAGATCTTGTTGATGCGGGACCTACCTATTTAGTCTTGCAGCTACGCGTAGATGGTAACGAATCTTCTACGGGTTTCGGCCCTTGTGAGCCCAATAACGGCCCATTATAAATTGGGTTTTTATTTTTCGCATATATGGAGCCTCGTTTGTTTTATATCTTACGCTACAAGTATTGTGTTGTTTTCCCAAAACTGATTTCGTCTCATTTTTGTGGATTTACAAGAAACAGATTACATAAACAAACATTTAGAATTTTAGAAAATTTCATGGTCCATGGATAACACAATGTCGGTACCGATCAGGAAAGTTATGGAGACAGAACGTAGAACCTCGATCTTCTTAGACTCAAGAGAGTTTGATACAATAAATCTTCCAAGTGATCCATGCGGTTTAGCTCCACAGGAAGTGATTATATCTGAATTGGTCCTTCATACTGTGCAGAAACAATCCAAGATGATCTTGAAAAAATAACAAGTTGAGAGGAGTTCAATCTTCTTTCTTCTCGGACCATCCTTTGATAACACGCTAATCAGGTCAGGTAAAGGCTCTAATCCTATAATGTTTGTGCAAAAATTACCAAAACTAGAATCATTTGATCCCATAAGGAATTAATGTACACGTTCTTCGTCATACTGTTTTTGAAACTCATTAACTGCTCCACATGTACACTTAGGAATCGGCTTTTCGCTGAGAAGCTCTTCCCACTTGGCTGAAAGCTTCCCGAAATAATCCGACATACTTTGACGGCTTTGCTTATACGAAGCAAGCTCCGATTTGAGCTGATGAACCCGTACTGCGTTTCTTTTAGAAACTAAAGCTAAATAAAGTTTCTCTCTCATTATCTGTAAAATGGATATCAAATGTGTTTATATACAGACTCAATGAAAGATAACCGTAATAAATAAACCATCACTAAACTGGTGAATAAACTAAAATTCTACTATATCTAATAGCCCTCCTCAAGATGGAGCTTCATAGAGATTTAGAAGATCCATCTTGGATATCAGAGTATGAAATTGAGTAGGATACAATGGTTTAGTTAAAGCATCAACAAGTTGATTCTCAGACCTCACATGAAGTGTTTTTAAAAATCCCGATTCAACCTTTTCACGAACGAGGTCACAATCATTCCACATGCTTAGTACGTTCGTGAAAAACTGGATTCTTGGCAATGTGAAGTGTTGTTGTGTTATCACAAAACATGACTGCTGACTTGGAAGTAGGTAGATGAAACTCAGTCATGATCTTGGCAATCCAAAGCAACTCTTTAGTGCCATAAGCCATTGCTTTGTATTCTGCCTCTGCAGAACTACAAGAAACAATTGCTTGTTTCTTAGATTTCCAAGAAACTAGTGCATCACCAATGTACATACAATAGCCTGTGACAGATCGTCTTGTGTCTGGGCAAGAATTCCAATCAGAATCAGTGTACCCTTTGAGTGTAAGATCTGGATCAGACGAGTAGAACAATCCTTTGCCAATGCTCCCTTTAAGATATCGTAAGACTTTGTGAACTGCTTGAAGATAAATTTCTCTAGGAGCAGAAGAGAATTGACAGAGTTTTCCTACAGTAAAGACAATGCCAGGCCTAGTAGTACACATGTACAGTAGTTTACCAATTAATCTTCGGTATAGCTCAACATTTGGTAAAAGGGGAGTATCATTCTTGTGAAGTGAATGATTGGATTCCATGGGGATAGAAGACGGTTTGCTGCCAAGGAAATGTGTATCATCCAATAATTCCAAGACATATTTCCGTTGGCAAATAGAAATGCCTATAGATGATCTAGCAACTTCTAAGCCAAGAAAATATTGTAAAGCTCCCAGATTCCTTAGCTTAAATCGAGAACTAAGTCCTTCCACCAATGAGGGAATCACACTATCATCATTGCTTGCTATGATGATATCATCAACATACACCAATATGACAATGAAAATCCCATCACTAAACCGAGTAAACATGTTGGGATCTCCATATGATTTCTGAAATCCAAAAGAACAAATTGTGTCTGAGAATTTGAGAAACCATTGTCGAGAGGCTTGCTTAAGGCCATATATTGATCTCTGCAGTTTACAAACCATCTTCCCATCACATTTAATGTCAACAGGAACTTCATACCCTGGTGGTAGCTCCATATAAATCTCTTCCTCCAAATCACCATTAAGAAATGCATTCGAAATGTCTAATTGAGTAAGATGTCAGTTCAACTTTGCAGCAATACTCAAAAGAATCTTAACAGTGGTAAGTTTGGCAACTGGAGAGAAGGTATTTACAAAGTCAACTCCCTCCTCTTGTGTGTACCCTTTTGCTACCAATCGAGATTTATATCTCTCAATTGAGCCACCGGAATTGTGTTTGATTTTAAACACATATTTGCAACCAATAGCCTTCTTTTCTGGTGGTAATGGAAAAATCAACCAAGTACCAGTTCTCTCCATCGCACTAAGCTCCTCACCAATAGCATCACACCACACTGACCATTTCTTAGCCTCAGAATAGGTACGGGGTTCAGTAGTAAGTGTTATATTTTGAATAAAAGAGCAAAAGGAAACAGACAGTTTATTATAAGAGATATATTTTGATATAGAATAAGGAGTAGTAAGGGAAGCATTGTTTAAGTGATAATCCTGTAGATATGTTGGAAGTTTGGAAGGTCGTCGAGAATCTAATGTAGAAGGCAAAACATTCTCAGAAGATGTCACTTTATGAGAGGAAGATGCATCAGAAGATTAATGTGTAGAATGCAAAGATTCATCAAGGTTTTCAGGAGAAGGAAGATGAGGAAAGACAGAGTTTCTTCTGTCAATGTAGAAGAAACAAACGGAAAAATATCTTCATGGAAAATGACATGTCTGGAAACTGAAATGACATTGCTCTCCAAGTCCAAAATCTTATAACCCTTAAAACCTGATGGATACCCTAAGAATACACATGCTTTAGCCCTTGGTTGAAACTTATGTCTATGTTTAATGGAAATGGAGACATAGCAGAGACATCCAAAAGCTCTAAGTTGGCTATAATCAGGGATTTTACTAGTTAGAAGCTCATAAGGTGTTTTATTATCTAAGACTTGAGTAGGTAATCTATTGATTAAGAACACTGCTATTAAAACACAATCCCCCCTCCCCCCCCCCCAGTAAACTAAAGGTATTTGTGATTGAAACATTAAAGATCTAGCAACGTTAAGAATGTGTTGATGCTTGCGCTCAACAACAGAATTTGTTGGGGAGTTTCTGGACAAGAATGATAGGACACAATCCTCTTAGCTAGAAACAAATTTGTGAATTTTAATTCATGAGCATTGTCAGACCTAACAGCCTTTACTTTGATATTATATTGTGTTTCAATCAATGTCAAGAAATCAGGAAAAACAGTTAATACATCAGATTTTGATTTTAACAAATAAACCCAAGTGGCCCTGCTATGATCATCAACTATGGTTAAGAAATACCTAAAACCATCATGAGTTGGTGTATTAAAGGGACCCCAAGTATCTATATGTAATAAATCAAAAGATGAAGTATTAATATTTTGATTTGCATGAAACGACAAATGCTTTTGTTTGGCAAGGGGGCATATAATGCAATGTTCATCTTTATTGATTTTATGTAAAGTAAGTACATCACTAAGTATCTCAATCCTAGACATAGATGGATGACCTAGACGAGTATGCCATAAGCGAGAATCTACTACAAATGCCAAATAAGATGGAGTGACACTACCTGAAAGTTGGAAAGTATAATGTTCCTTATTGAATGCCAGAATATAAAGATTTGAAACTTGACTACCCTGACCAAGCATCAATTCCCGAGTAAGATCCTGAATGAAAAAAGAATTAGAAGTGAAGCTCACAATTGAATTCAAATGCTTGGTCAACATGCTCACGCTTAACAAGTTAAAACAAAAAACAGGTATGAACAGAACATCATGCAAAGTTATTTGATCACTCAAAGAAACAGAACCTATTCCGACAATGCTCACAGTAGTTCCATTAGGCAAATTCACAAAAATGTTAGTTAGATCCTTGAAACTAATAAACCTAGATCTAGTGTTAGACACATGATGAGTAGCACCCGAGTCTATAACCCAAGAACTTGAAGAGATATCAGTTTTAGGAGAAGTAGAATTGAGCATGTCATAATAGGTAGGAGGATAAAGAGTGAGAAATGTACCATATATCTGTGAGATATTTGGTTTAGAGAGTGAAGTAGAAGCTTAGGAAATAGCAAGTGTGGGAATGGTGCTAGGAGTGTGAAGCTGCGTACTAAGATAAGAAATAAGGTCTTGAATTTGATATGTAGTTAACTTGTCTCTATCCAGAGTGGGTTCTTTGAGCAATACAGAACCAATTCCTTGGAGTGAAGTCATGTTTGTACTTGGTGATGCTATAGTAACAGACTTAGTGGTAGGAGTAGAAACAGATTGATTAAATTTCTTCTTTCCTGTCCATCCTGGTGGATAACCATGTAATTTGTAACATCTTTCCTTAAGATGGCCTACTGCTCCACAATGAGTACAAACATGTCGAGGTCTTTGTTGATAATCCACTGCATTAACTCCTCCTGTATGGTCAATTCCAAATTCTGAATTATTCCTCACTGACACTTGAAATGCAGATGGTGTAACGAATCCTTTAACATTGGAACCAACAGTTCTTTGACTTTGATCTTGATCCAACATATTGTATATGTCACTTAAACTAGGTCGGTTCTTCTTGTTGATAATTTGACCCCGAATGTTGGCATAAGTATCATTTAATCCCATGAGAAATTGTATGATTCTACTTGTTTCAGCGTCTTCTAACAGTTCTTCAACCTTTCCACAGTTGCATTTACAGATCTTCTGAGATTTGGTGTTTGCCAAACGTTGCCAAAGAGTTTTCATCTTCATATAATAAGCAGATAAATTCAAAAGAGCCTTGACGAAAAGTTAAGATTTCTTGCTCTAGCTGGTACTTCCGAGGTAAATTGCTGATATGAAATCTCTTCATCAAATCAATCCAAATCTCAGATGCATCATTGTAATACAAGATGCTATCATAAATTTCTTGATTAACTGCATTTAGAATCCATGATTTGACCATACTATTGCAGCGATTCCATATTTTGAATATCAAATCAGATTCATCAGGCCTAGGCAAAGATCCATCAACAAAGCTCCACTTATCTTTGGAAACTAAAGCTATATTCATCGCAACACTCCAACTATTATAATTTGTTCCATCTAAGCTTTGAGAAACGAGAGACAAACCAGGATAATCCGAAGCATGCAAGAAGTAAGGACTCTGAGAGTTATTGAACGATTCAGGACCTGAACAATTCTTTATAGCTGAGCCGTGAATGTGAGAAGTTTCGGTATGACTTCGATTGACAGAAACAGCTCGAGAATCATCATTTTCATGTGATGGAGTTGTTCTGGAAGCAATCGGTGACTCTGGCTCTAAAGATACAATCTGATTCCGTGATTTGACATCTTTCTTCGCCATGTAATCAAGGAATTGAAGCTAGAAAGAGAAAACAATCTTTTTTTTTGTAGAATGAAGAAAGATCAACGATCAGATGTGAAGAAATCGAATCGAAATGATTCAATCAACGAAGAAGATGAATGAAAGAAGCTCATCGGAAGAACGATCGGAAAAAGAGATCGGAAAAAATGATGGAAAATTTTGTTACATATCGTTGAAGATGAAGCTCTGATACCATTTTAGAAATTAAAGCTAAATAAAGTTTCTCTCTCATTATCTGTAAAATGGATATCAAATGTGTTTATATACAGACTCAGTGAATGATAACCGTAAGAAATAAACCATCACTAAACCGATGAATAAACCAAAATTCTACTATATCTAATAGTTTCCAATCGAAAAATGCTTATGAAGATCGCTCCACAGTTTTGTGAGCATCTGTCGTAAACGTCATGGTTGGGAGAATTTTGGGTGAGATCACTGCTCTTATCCATCTAATGATCATAGAATATATCGGCTTCCAAGCACTAACTGATCAGAATCGTCTTCTTGCATAGCAAGTGTTCCATCGATAAAACCAGATTTTTGCTTGGTTCAGAGAGCTTTACTATTAACAGAGCAAAGACTGACTCATACAGTCTCCGGTCTCCTCTCAAAACAGAGCAAAGACTCTGATCCACACAAAGTATTTGGCCGCTTCCCAAAATAGAGCAAAGATTCTGAACCACATAGTCTTCGACATCACCTCTCTCTCAGACAGAGTCTTCTCCTCATTCAAACAAGCACGCTTCCCAACGGCAACCCTGCAGCAACCGTACCTGCAAATAAAGACAAGAAGAATAGAAATGTTGCAGAACCAGCTCGCGTGGATCAACTCGCACTAAAGAACAGATTCGCATCACTCGCCTTTATAGCCACAAATTAAACTTTAGACGTGGCTTGTAGGGTTTGAGGTCTCACATTGTATCTCCTATAAAAGCGCAAAACAACATGTAAAAGTGAATGCAATGAAATGAAAAGGAATCAAAGTCTCAGTCTTTCGTATCTCTTTTTAAATTCAGAGCTTCCGTTTTCAGAAACACCATTATTGTACTTGAAAAACATTCTTTTTTTTTTTTAACTTGATTCTATAATGCAATATATATTTTCTTTTCATTCAGAGTCTTTGCTCTGTTAATATTTACTTGAATGGAATGTGGAATAAGAGTGCGCTAAAGAATTGTTGTTGTTGACAGAGTTATCTGTGCTAGAAAACGGATATTGTCTTCTGATGATGATAATGTTTTTTTTACTACACATTATTGTTTTGATACTTTATTCAGTTCTAAGGCAATCAATCATTTTTTCTGGAAATATGGCCCGGCAATGGATTGCATAGACAATTTCCGATTTTCAGAAGCCTATGTTCTTGAAGATTATGTTCTTCTGTGTAACAGTTCCCAATTGGGGCATTTCCTTGTATCTGCTTGCTCATTTGGAACTATTTTGTGTTTGAAAGATGATGCCTTGACCCTGAAGTTGTCGTTGCTAAGGCGAGAGAGGAAGCTGATCTTTGGCCCTCAACAAATAAACAATCTTTGCCTCACGAGTCACGACGAAGACAATCAGGTTACTTAACAAGGTATATCTTGGTCTCCTCCGTGACCTAATCATCCTAAATGCAATATTGGTAGCTCTTGGATCAATTCTTATATCAATTGTATATTGGGTTAGTTGTTGAGAAACCATTTGGGAGACACTTTGTTCCATAGCTGAAGATCATATTCATAGGCCTCATCATTGATTGAAGCTGAGTTACTGAACCTTCTGTGGGCAGCTGAATGTTTAAGTAACATGAGACAAAGTAAAGTTGCTTTTGAAAGCTCCTCTCGTCACTTGTTGGATGTTATTGAAAATCCCAGAAGCTTTCCCTTGTTCGTCAGAGATTCAAAGATATCTGAGTCATTCTGAAGATTAGTCTCTGGCCCTGGTCCATGTGAACTGCAATCAAGCTGCTCTGGAAATTGCAAAGAGTGTCACCTAAGATCTTACATTTCCCGAGGCATTACATCTTGGCTTCGAAATATTATCTGCACAGATGATCTCCCCCTCCATCAGAGTCATATCCTCTGTTTTTCGTCTCTGTTGTGGCTGTTGGGCCTTTCTCATTTTTTACTTTTATTCTTAGCTAGCGTCTTTGCTTCGTTTTAGTTGGAACTGTGACTCATTTTGGAGTTCTCCGCTAATAAAGTTCTATTTTAGCGGGGAATTAAAAAAAAAAAGAACTTGTGTTAACGCTACAAGTATTATGTAGTTTTCCAAAACTGATTTCGTCTCATTTTTGTGAATTGAACCTACAAGAAACAGACTACATAAATACACATTTAAATTTTCATAGTCCATGGACAACACAATGGTGGTATGGATCAGGAAAGTTATGGAAACAGAACGTAGAACATGGATCTTTTAGAAACAGAGAGTTCGCTACAATCAATCTTCAAAGTGATCCATGCGGTTTAGCTCCAGAGGAAGTCATTATATCTGAATTGGTCCTTCATACTATCTGCAGAAACAATCCAATATGATCTTATTATGCAAAATTATGTTTCTAACTAATCTTGAAAAAATATCTGATGAAAAATGCTTAATTACCTTGATTCGTTTACCTGTTCTTCCATGCTCATCTTCAGTCTCACTGTGCCTGTTCTTTTCATTGACTTCATCACCAACATCTTCAAAGATACTTGAACTATCTGGAGATGTGGTAGAGTTGTGAGTTTCCAACTCTTCACTGTGTTCAATCTTAGTAACCATATTGTCTTCATCGCTTCAATTACATGTGAAAGAGTGTTTGCTCCACTGATGAATATTCCTCTAAGAGTCGTATACCCCATTCTTTCAATTCGCAGGAAACACTGTCACCACGACGAGGAGTAAAATGAAATTGTACATCCACGTGCTCGTAGTTCAGTTCAGCCAGATGAGCATTGTCTACTTCAAGAGGGAAACAATAGTCGAATACATACAGATGACTACCCATGTTATGACTACCCACATACTCTTCCTGCCTAGGGGAATCAAAGTGGTTTCCCTGTCTGTCTTTGAACCGGCAATTTATCTTGATACTTGCTGCAACGGAACCAAAGATGACAGCGCAAGCTCTAAGTCTGAAAAATGGTTGAGAGAGAGAGGTTTGAAGTAGAGGAATGGTGAGAGAAGAAAATGTTGCTGTAGCTTTGTGAGTGAAATATAAAGGCACTTTTTCACAAGAGATCATGAGTTGCTTGAAAACTGGTTGTTGTTGAAGGAGAGCTTCAATATCCAAGTCAAAGCACTTGCGGCGATTGACCGAGTCTTTTGTGAAAAAATTATCCGGAAGAGAAGAGGGGGCCTGCTCGGCAAATGGTAACTCATTGTCGCTTTTGTCTGTTTTCATTGCCACTCCACTGGGATCGCTATTCCAACCAGCTCCAACCAATGCCTCACAATCTGAAAGGATAACTACGTAAAGACTTTTCAGTGCAGAAATGGATACATATTTTAACTTGCTGCAACCTCGCATATATAGGCTTTTGAGCCTATAGAAATTCTCTGTCCAGCAAGGAATCTCTTCTATTGCTGTGTGGCTTAGATAAAGAACATTGACATTTCTTGAGATATCTGGAAAACTCTTCAATTGTGAGCATTTACGAAGATCTAGCACATTAAGAGATTGGAGGTTGATGCCAGACGGAAGCATCTCCAGATTTGTGCATTCTGACAAATCCAACCACATTAGTTTTTTGAGATTTCCAATAGAGAAAGGAAGCTCCACCAAACTCGAGCAACCATTGAGATCTAGTGCCTCTAGATTGGTGGCCCTTGAAAGATCTGGGATTTCTTTCAGGTCTTTTGATCCCTCCAAATCCATTTGCTTGAGACATGTAAGCGACTGAACACAACAAAAAAAATCACAGAGCAAAGTAGAAAAAGTTACACATTACGTGACATGGTTGTCTTGCAAAAACTTAAATAAGCTTTCCAATTTTGCTACTAAGAACATAATATATATTCTCAAAAATTACCAAATCTCCTTCCCATAGCTTTTCAAGCTTGCTGTCCACCATTTCGAGGATGACGAGATTTTCAAAACGATACTTAAAAGGTAAATATCTCATTGGATATTTGTCCCAAATCAACAATTTGAGTTTAGGGGGCAAATAGTCGAAGCTTTTGTCTAACTGCAATCTGACTTCATTTTCAAATGTGTAAATTTTCAGGAACCGAAGATTACGCATCCCTTTGAAGGCACTATCATTTACATATAACTCATCAATCTCATCAATATTCAATGATATACCTAAAACCTTTTTAGTACCCTGAAAATATAACATCAATAAGGAAAAAAATTCATTAGCTTAATAAACGCCGACAATTCATGTTTATCAAATGAAACGCTCTTATTCTTATATACTAAAATATGAAAGGCGTACAGAAAAAAATACTTACACTGTTTTCATTAAGTACATCACATATATCCTTTGAATCCAGCAAAAATTCCCGTTTACCAGGCTCGTCAATGGACTGTGCACGGACAATTTTTCTACCCATTTCTTGTAACAAACAATGCATCTCTACATTATCTTCTCGTACATGAATGAGGGACTTATCAACCAGGTTTTGGAGCCCAATATTTACACTCAAGTCACTATCTGCAAGCAACAACTTGATGTAATTGATAGGGATCAGATCACAAAACCTGAAAAGACATGCAATGTGACGAAATACCGCTTTATCTTCTTCGCTATCTATCCCATCATAGCTGAATCTTAGTGTTTTCTCAATTTTCCCATCTAGACCATTCCGAATTCTTGGCATCATTTCCATCCAATACTCCTTGTCCCTCCCCCGCAAACACGAACCAAAAACATTAAGACCTAAAGGAAGACTACCCGCATGCCTCACAACTTCAACAGCGAGCTTTTCAAAATCTTTAGGTGGAGAGTTCTGCTTGAAAGCATATCGACAAAACATCTCAAGAGCGAGCTTTTTATATGGGAGACAGACCTCATAAATATGATTGATTTCATGGGCCCTCAAAAGATGCTTATCCTTTGTAATCACAATGATTCTGCTCCCACATCCAAACCATTGAGTTCGATCTGCCAAGGCCTCTAACACCACTTGATTATCCAAATCATCAATAAAAACTAGAACCTTTTGGTTCTTTAGCCTATCTCCCACCGCACCTAAATGATCAACTTTTATGTGCCTTGTGCCTAACATTTCAGATAGGAATTTTCCTTGCAAACTCAACTTCATGTTATAGTCGTCAGTGTTAGCTCCCCTATAATCTTCCATACTCTTAGATATAAATGCCCTGTCTATAAAAATCCTACCTTGGAAATGGCGAGAGAGACGACTAAAGAGAGCTCTTGCAATAGTAGTCTTACCAATTCCTGAAGGACCCCAAATCCCAACCATCCTCACTTCCTCGGATTTCAAATGCAACAATGAACTCATATTTGCGATATGATTTTCTATGCCAACAAAGTCATCAAAATCCTTTGATGGTGTTAAACTCAGTTTATCCAAAATATCTTTTACGATATCTTCAATCAATTTTGCTTCATTTTCCCTACCAATAGGAAAAAATCAATAACCGGACAAATTTTTCAGTGATAAACAAGAAATAAACAAAGACAATGTTTCAGAGAATTCGTACCAATTCTGAGAATGAAATCCGACAAGATTAGCCACAGCAGTCAACGCTTTCTGCCATAACCCTATCTCAACCTCTGTTTTGTTGTGGTTGCGGCATGTCTCTTTAAATATGTTTCCAAAGTCTCCGCTCTGTTTTCTCACATGAGAAGGATCAATATTATAGAAAATGGGTACCACAAGTTGATCTGACTCGTTCTTGCATTTCACTATCTCCAGCAGCTCGTTTAGGCACCAAGCAGAAGAGACGTAGTTTTCAGAGAAGATGACGATAGCGATTCTTGAATCCTTAATCGCTTGTTTAAGCACCGGATCGAGCGTTTGACTTTTCTCGATCTTGTTGTCTTTGAAAGCACTGATCAGTTTACGATCTAGCTCCTTTAGAAAGTGGCTGAGGAATGATCGGCGGACATCTTCACCTCTGAAACTTGGGAAGACATCATAGCGCCAATTGCAAGAGGAGGAGGAAGAAGAAGAAGAATTAGACATAATAAAGGAAAGAATAAAGATTCAGAATCTGAGAAGAAACTGATGGGTCTTCCTCGTCGTCGCTGTGAGAAAAGCCTAATCACGCATCTATGGTTCTAATAAGCTGTAACAGAAGAGTGGGAAAATTTCATGAGTCTCTCTTTAGAGTTTTGCGAGAAAATTTTAGAGAGAAAGTTGACAGAAGTTTCCTCTTCATTTCCGACATAATTTTAGGCCGAGAAGAAACCGTGTGGGTTTTTCTCTCTCATTAATTAGAAATATTTTCTTTTTGTTCATTTTTTTTTTTTAATTACCAAGAGATTTTGAACTGAAAGATTTTAGACTTAATTTTAAACAACAGAATATAATATTAGTTTTATCTGAAGCGTTATTCGATATTGTAACTTCTAAGTATTGTCTAGTTTTAAATTTCGTTTAGAATTTTTTTCTAGTCGAACTAATGACACTTAGTAAAAACCTACAAATGATGTGACACATATTTTTCCAATAGGCAAGTCAATTTTGATTATTATTTTTTATTTTTATTCTTTTTTGTTCATTTTTTTCTTCATCTTTGCCTTGAGTGGAAGCTGAGCTCTCAAACCAAATGAGCTAACAAGATCTGGCAAAAAAAATTCTTTTTCATTAGCTAAATCTTAAAACATTTTTTTTTCTTATAACCAAAGTTAACTTCCAAGATGGCTGACTAAAGATTTTAGAATTTATTATCTTCATATTACTTTTGGAGTGTATTGGATAATTGGAGTAAGTATTTTGTTTAATTTGATGAAATATAGATCTGAAGGGAATTTAGTAGGATTTAAGGATATTATAGTGAGTTATATGATTACAAAAATAAAATTCATGTGCTGATTTGGTATGATTTATTGTTAAATTTTAAATGATTTTTGAGTACTGTGTAATAACTTTAATACTACTCTCTTAATCCAAAATCTCAAGTCCATGTCAATTTGAACACATTGTTGTCACTCTGGTGATTTAATTTTTGTTGGAAAAATTGAGCAGAGAGGAGGATTTGACTTGTAGTTTGAACGCATCGTTGCCATAAACACGAATTCTTAATAACTGAATGCCATCAATAGCAAAGAAGATTCAAGCTAGGGTTTAGCAAATTACCCAAAAGGGCCAAAACTGAAAGAATCGAATCAAAACAAACCAAATTGGGAGAAACCAAATAGATCTGAAAGTCATAAATATACAAATGGTTTATCTTTTTTTTTAATTATCTAACCTAAAATTGAATGTGTCCTTGAAATATAATTATATCTAAAACTATTAGTTATATTTACATTAAAAAAAGTCGGAATATCGAAAACTATAATTATAAATCCAAAAATATCTAATTATGTTTAGATTCAAAATAACCAAATATCTGGAACATCCAAAATATCCTAATGTTCTTAGTTCTATTTACCATAATTAAATTTTTTTTTTGTTGCAGAATTTGTGTATGTGTAACACTTGTATTCTTGATCCTTTGAGACAACATGCCACTCACCTTACTACACATTTTCTCTTATTCACTTCCTCTATAAAACTCGGTTATTAAACATAATTTCTTGGAAATCTTCTCTACAAAATCCCAATTAAAATAAGTCATCTTAAATCATCTCGAAAAAACCTTTGGAAAATTCAACTGAAAACAAAATAAATTCAAGTCTTAATAATAATAAATTAAATTAATAAAAACACGTAAGATCCCCAAAAATAACACCAAGCGATATGAACTTGCGCAACTACCAAATGTTTTAATCCAAACCTTAAAAATGAAAAAGGGTGAATAATGAATTAGTCAGTAAAAAGATCATATCCGGCGACTGGAAAATCATGATAACACGAATACACCTCTATACAAGTATCATCAAACACATCGAAATAGACACAACATACATATAGTCCGTATCACTATGCAAAGCTATATCACACATATTTTCTTCTTGCCCACAACAAGATCTCCACATGAATATTAGGTACATTCATCTCTTATGTGTATGTGACCAATCTGTTCCACTAGCCTGCATTGCAATCCAGGTTCCACTGTTTTCCACTATTCATCATAATCTCATAACATCTTGTGACATAATATCATCACATAGAAAAATAACACATCATATTTTCAAACAATAATAAGATCCATCAACAAGTTATATACAATAAAACAATAAAATAAAATCCAATATGAGAAATTAAGAAGCATAAAATAGAAACATAATATGGTGTTTCTGCAGATTACACCTTTATCTTAACCACTTTGAAGATGAAAAATAACTCGTTTCTCTTTTTGGACAGATTCGATGTCCCCATTTTGACATCAAATTTTCATGTGTTCCTGATATTAAAATCGGTTCTTCTTTAATCAGAAGCTAACTCCATGTGTTCCAAGAGTCCATGCAAAGTCTAAGGGAAAACATATCCTTTTTGTCCAACCAAAAAACGTAACTTGACACACTGATTTCAGATGCACGTTGTGTAAGAAAATCTCACGTAAACAATCATAAAACCTACACAATCAAACGCTGATATATTTTACAGATACCTAAAAATATGGGTAATAAATCTCGGTACCAAAATCCAAAATACTATTTCTACTATGTCTGATCGCATATTCGCTCTGCACAAATTAAACCTAGAAATATATTCATATCTCTCAAACAAAAACTCCGAATGACAAAAATTTTGCGGCATTAGTTAGATTAGGGCGTCCGAAATATCCTTACCAAAATAAATATAGATCATATCAGTTTTGTTCATTTGTTTTCCTTTCCTACCAAAAGTGATTAGTTTTACGCTGGCTAGAGATTCTGACAGATTGTAACAGTCAAGAAAAAATATCGATATCTTTTACCACATACCTCCGATCGGGACGAACCTATATTTTCTAGAAAGATAAGACGGCATTTTTCATAAAAAGGTTGATCATCATGTGGATCCTCACAATTTTTTTCAGGAAAACGTCCCGCAAAGTGAAGGCAACACTAGTAAAACTTTCATAAAGAAGAATATATGAACATGTACGTGTGTATATATATATATATATATATACACGAGCATTAGTTTTTGTGGGTATCACAGTTGAACTAATTTCTTTGTATTTTTTGGGTATTTCGAGTATTTCGAATATTTTAGGTAAAAATATACGATCTGAACTAAATCTGAATAAATTCCAGTTCTATGTCGGTTATGAATTATACTACACGAATTGACTCGAATCGAGACTTACCCAAAACAATCTGAACCAAAAAAAATTGGTTTTTTTATTGATCTTAAACCTCCTCTTTTACATCCTTCATTTTTGAGGTTTTATGTTTTTTATTTTAATTCTTACAATTATATATCTCAAAAATAATCTTTTTTTCTTTTCTATCATTTATTGTCTACAGTTTAATTTATCATCTTTATTTTATTATCTTAATTAATAATGATTACTAATGAAGAGTATAATGCAAAATACAAAAAATTTGGAGTGTGATCAAAAGTCTCGAAACGACGTTGTCTTGTCTCCTAAACCCAAATTCTTAATCGGCTTTACTTGATTTGAACCGACTCAATCCCCTTCGGTTCTTTCCTAATTCAACCTTGAATCGAAATCTTTTCTCTTTGTCAAATTAAACTCGAAGTCTCTCTATCAGACATAATTTTTTCTTCTCTTTAGCGACCTTAAAACTTCTTCCTCGCCTAGAGCGTCCATACTTCACTATCGACTACAACCAAATTGTCGGATTTGACCAGAGAGTGGTGTATAATGGCTATAGCGGAAACGATCTGGTGGAGATTCCGGTTCAGTTTTGTTAACATTTGGTTCAAACCGGGTTCAGCTACTTGGTCAAGTCTGTTCCACAAGATTAGTATCTTACACAAAAACTGTTATGTTCGATATTTTGTATTCTAGTTTTTTTTTTTGAATAACCAGGAGGTTTAGAGCCCATGAGCCCCTAATCCCCCAGGGACAGGTCCCAAACCAATATTAAATTAACTTTCCTTCGGAGAACAGACTCTTCCCAACAGGAATCGAACTTGTGACCTCCTTAATCTTGACCCACAAAGAGTTACCACTAGACCAACCCCACGTTGGTATTGTATTCTAGTTTCAAATAGTTTAGATATTCTTTTCAGCTGTGTATATAAACACATGTACCATTATCAGTATATAATCAGAAAGTATTTTCTCAACCCCTGTTCCTCTTCACGATCCTTCCTCTGCTCAATATCTATAAAGCTTAAACTCTATCTTCAAAATCTTCATAGTCCTTGGGCTCCAATTTTTCTCTCCCAATGTATGGTGTTGGATTTTTAGTTTTTTTCCCCAATAATAAAACAGCGATTTTGCAGAAAAGAAATGTAGAATCAGTTATGATTTATCGGCATTAAATCTTTCTCATTTACTCCTCCTGTCTCATTGGTATCATAGCCTTCTTTCCTTGGATCCAAGCCCAAAAATGGCAGAAACCAGAGCAAAGACCATGATTGAGGTTAACAAACAGCTAGAAGAGCTGCGAATGAACCAGATAAAGCAAGGAGAAGCTTCATATGCTCTCAGATCGGAGTTCAATGATCGGTTCACTGATCTTAAGAACTTGATAACTGATGATAGTAAGGTTCGATTGGCCACAATATATATGACTGGGAAGGCTGTAGAATGGCATCACAACTATATTGCTGAAAGGTTTGGTGCTTATCCTTCTTGGACAGAATATGTGGTTGCTATTTCACTCAGGTTTGGTGTCTTTACAACGATCCCTTATCAGAGCTTGTTAGTCTAAAACAAGCTGGAGATTATGTGGTGGTGTTCTTGGATAAATTTGAATATGCTTTGAAGAGGTTATCCTTGCCACCAGCTCATTCGCTCAACATATTCCTGACCAATCTGAATCCACACTTGTCTTTGCACACCACAGTAGCAGAAGCTGCTAAAATTGCGAGGATCCATGAGACTTACCTTCTACAATCACCTACAAAACAGTCCCGAACTCCCTTTAATCTTTTCCAGAAACAAAACAACCCTCCCTACCACAAAAACCCTACTACCACACCACTTTTACCTTCCCCAAAATATCCAGATCAAACCAAAGCCATATCCTCTAAACCAAACTTTATGCCAAACACAAAAACTGAAAGACCGCCCAGAAAATTCTCTTATGAGGAAATGCAAGAGAGACGAAGTAAAGGGTTATGCATATTCAGTGATGAGCCATTCACTACTGGTCATCATCTAAAGCATAGGAGGTCTCAAATCTATGTAATGGACTGTGAAGAAGATTAGCATACCGGGGATGAAAATACTGTGGAGGAGATGTGTGGACGATGGTGAAGATCCCACATACAAGTTACCCGTGATCTCAGTTAATGCTTTGGATGTGTCAACAAGCTTCAATTGTATGAGAATGGTGGGCAGACGAATCCATATCTTGATAGATCTTGTTTGTGCTGGCAGATTTGTTTCACAGATTTAATTTGTACCGCATATTTACATGTTTTAGTGATGACAAATTTTCTAATTCATTGGAGACTTTTTTACATCCACATTTTTATTTTTCAGACATCGTGACAGAGACAACAAATTTTGTCATTCCTTTAAACTATTAAATTTTGTACGGCACACTTTATTTTTTTTACGCAAAATTCGTTTTGCATATTTATTTTTTCATCGCATATTTAAATTTTTAGGTGTATCATAGTTTTGTTTTACGTACTAGTGGTCGTAGATTTGATTACCAAAATTTAATTGCTATATTGACCTCGTAGTTAATGCATTGTTTTTCATAAAAAAAAAGGCATTAGTTACGACATATTTTTCAATTCTTTTTACAACAAACATGTTTCTTACTAGAATAATTTTTTTAGTGTATGCAGATTTATTGTGCCAGATTTGTTCTTGTTATGTTACAACAGATTTTCTAAAACAGTTTGTTTTAATGACATCATAGATTTTCTGAATATAAACTTTAATTAGTGACAAAATTAATGAAATTTTTTAATTAAAAAAACATAACTAAACTTAAAAAAAACTTACTCTGAAATTGTACAACATTTAGACTATACAGAATAAATCCATATACTAACAAAATTTAGTCTTATCTAAACTAAACTTGAAATCATCGAAATAAGCAACTACAATATGTGATTAACAAGTCTAAAAGAAGAAAAAGAAAACAAATGTCACTAACCAACAAAAACAAACACAAACTGAGGGGTAATGAAATCTTCGCAGGTACCTTCATGACACCATTAATGTAGCCGGGGTTCAGCAACAAAGATCAACTGGGTATGAATGCTAAACAACTTTGTTGCAAGGTTTATAAGATAGAACATGTGTTTTCAAACATAGCTTTTTTGTTTCTTTGGCTTTATGATGTGTATCAGATTAGCATAATGGCATTTGTTTCATGTGCAATTGTATTTTAATCTCATCCTTCACAGAATGAAAAACGAACTAGTTCCTTGCCTTTTAATCACTTGTTTCATTATTAATCTCTTCAATTTGTGGTAAATCATCATTTGCAAGATGTTAACATTGATGTAATATGAGAAGAAAAACAGAACAAAATTTTCAAATCCCAAGATAAAAACCAAAAATTTCTCAACCACGCTATATTTCTTCCGGGTAATAAGTAAAGTAACATTATCATTTCTATATGTGTACTTTCGTCAAATCCATTACATCTTTTCTTCTGGTTTCAACTTTTAACAAACAACAGCACATTTGATCCCTACATCAGATGCTTCTAAGCCTTCTATAACTCATTTTTAGCAGACTGATCATTCGGTTTCAACTCTTCGTTGATAAAAATAGTCATTTCGTTTGCGCTGGATTTCGTCGACAACTTTAACTGCACTAAATATCAGTGTAAGAAAAAGCTTTTTCTCCAGCAAAAAAGAAAGAGCTGGAGAAAAAAAATCAAATGTGAACCCTATCAAATGATTTTACCAGTTTTTTTCTTTTCACCGACTTTGTAAAGCAAGATTGTCGGATAATCATCAACCATTACATACATTATCATGATCAATGATATATCCAATAATGATCTTATAATATCAAGAGAGGGTTTTACATCTCTGTGTTGTTTGAGATCATTTTCTATAAGACTCATAATTTGGAAAGTATTATACCACACAATAGAGTACAACTTTACATATTCCAAGATAAAATTGACAAAAGGAAGCACTTTTTCAAACTTATAAGACCTTTTAACATCAGGGATCTTACCGTATACAGTGTACCTCTCAGCCTCACTTTTAACAATTCCAACAAACACATAGTTGGTTTTAAGGTTAGGGAAGAGAAGTTTGGCGACATCACTACTGCTTGTTTCGACAAACTTGATTTCAGTGTCTAATGAAGCAGCTTTTACAAATTCATCATGTCCAAAAGAATCCTAAACAGACAATGTATCCAAATTACATTAAAGCTTAGTCAAAACCAAATAAATTTATCAAAGGATCAATATTTGGATACCTCAGACTTTTCGATAGACCGAGAATGAAAGTATGATGCTTTTCAGAAATCATGAAGCTTCATCAATTGTATTAAGTTTAATAGTTGGTGCACCAGTTTTCTTTTGCACCCAAATCACTATCTCCTCTCTGAACACAAGACCAACACTTTAGGTACTTTGTAAATCGTTAACATAACAAATCAAAATCAAATCGATCACTCAATAAACCCCAAATTAGAAACTTAAGACATCGCATTGCCAACACGATCCTTTAATCTCAACACTCCAATGCTAAAAATTTCCCGTAATCGATAATGAAAGTATCAATTAGGGTATTTCAACAAAGTTACGAGGAAAATCCACCAGTGTAAGGCTGAGATGTGCCATTAAAAACAGAAGAAGCGTTGGAAAACCCTTAATCTCGAGCAAGGAGAAGATGAGTAGATGGAGCAGAGGCAGCGAGTAAGGAGAATTCTGCAATGAGCGAGGGGCAGACATGACAACCAAGGAGAAGATCCGGCGAGCAAGGAGTAGACTCGGCTGGAAAAAATATCGATGACAAAATCGTGGGTCACTAATTTTTTTCCAGAAATAAATAAGATTTATTTCTTTTACTTTTTTTTGTTTTATTTTATAAGTTTTCAAAGTTGTTTTACTGTTTTAAATAAAAATGGCATTCCTATGAATATTATAATTTAGTTTGGTTAATTATACTTTGACAAAAGATTAGGAACATTCTAGTTAATTCATTTCTAGAGAATTACTCTATCAATTATTTTAAAGTTTGAGATCATTTTAGTATAATTGCACAAAGTAAAATGTAAAAAACTCTACTTGTGCCACAACTAATTTGATATATTTAATGAATTAATCACAGCCGTGTCGCGATTTATTGGATAGTCACTTCCAAAAAATCAATATTTTTGCAATTTGGAAACTAAAAAATTGTTTTGTGCTACTACAAATACTATCAAAATAAAAGTCCATTCAAAAACATGATTACTCTACCAAAGTATTCATAATGACACTTACCTCATAAAAATTTTTAGTGTTTTCTTTATTAAAAAAATATATCTAAGATAACCTCATAATATGTGATTCTAAATGAATGAAAAAATGTGATTATAAATAAAAAGAGCTTTATTATATTATAAAAATATAGAATAATAGTAAGTTATTTTGTTATATTAGTAAATATAACACGTTTTCTATTAAACATAAAATATAATAATATTTTGTTTTATTTACCTATATAAGTGACATTCTATTCAATAAGAAAAATGTCTAAGATTGTAGAAAATTATTTTCATCTATAGTGTACACCAAATAGTTGTAACAAAAATAGATGGTCACTTTGTGAATTATAAACAGAATCATAATTAAAGTTCTAATTTCTCAAAAAATAATTAAAAATCTATCAGTGTAGTAAAGAAAGTATGTGGTTCGTCTCGAATCTTTCCTCGTTAGTTCATAACTTTACTTTTTATATAAAAAAATACATTAATGGTTGAGAAATAAGAATTTCGACTTTTTCTTTAAAAAAACCACTTTCTCTTTCCCTCCTTTCATGTCCCATAAAAAGAGATTTCAAGAAGACAGCGATAGTTCGTTCACTCTTCGCTTTCTCAAGAATCTTAAAACCTCAGAAAAGTCTTTAGAGTTAAATCTATTCCAAACTTTTCTTTTTTTTAGTAAAAAAAAGTCTTAATAATGAAGGAGCTTCTTCTTCATCTTCAATTTCTGTTTCTTGTGAAGATCTTACTTACTACTAAATTCTTCACTGTTTCTTCTTCTTCTTTTTCTCCTTCTATAGCTCCAGTTTACACTTCCATGACTACTTACTCTCCTGGTAATATTCTTCGTTGACTTCATTTTATCTTTGGATTTGATCTGTGCGTCCTCGAATTTCGAAAACCAAAACCAAATTTGTTTTCTTTATTACCTAATTAAATGCTATTTATGAGAGCTACTCACTCATTGTCTTCTTCTTTTTTATAAAAAATTGAAAATAAAATAAAATAAAATAAAATTCCTCTTTATCTTAATTCATTCTGGAATTTTGAAACTTGGGTTTGATTCAGAATCTCAAAAACCATACTCATTTCAACTTATAATTGAAGAATTGTTCTGTTTTGTTTTTTTTTCTGTGTCAGGAATCCAAATGGGAAGTGGCCAAGAACACAGATTAGATGCTCATAAGAAACTTCTGATTGGTCTCATAATCAGCTCTTCTTCTCTTGGCCTTATAATCCTGTTTTGTTTTGGCTTCTGGGTTTATAGACGTAACCAATCTTCCAAATCCATCAATAATTCAGGTAATTTCATCGTCTAGTGCAAAAATTTCATTTTATATGCATATAATAATTTATAGTGTATAAAGATAAGTTAAAAAATGATAATTTCAAGTTTCTTCATTGTTCATTGATTCTTATATGTCTATTGATCTCTATGAAATATTTTACATGAAGATGCCGAGAGTGGGAATTCATTTACATTGTTTATGAGACGACTAAGCTCAATCAAAACTCAGAGGAGAACATCTATCTACAAAGGTTATGTAGAATGTTTCGATTTCAAGACGCTTGAGAAAGCAACAAGCGGTTTTAAAGACAGTAATGTAATCGGAAAAGGCGGTTTCGGATGCGTTTACAAGGCTTTTTTGGACAACAATACTAAAGCTGCGATCAAGAAGATCGAAAACGTTAGTCAAGAAGCAAAACGAGAATTTCAGGTAATTAAAATAACCGAGTCTATATTTTAGCTTATGATTCTTGAATCTTTATTGATTCTGGGAGATTTCAGAATGAAGTTGACTTGTTAAGCAAGTTCCAGCATTCGAACGTTATCTCATTGTTAGGCTCTGCAAGTGAAATCAACTCGAGTTTCATCGTTTATGAGCTTATGGAGAAAGGATCATTAGATGAACAGTTACATGGTAAAACATTTTCTGAGAACTTATTTATCAATCTTGTTTGACCCAAAGAGGTATATTGTATAGAGAAATGATTAAAAGAATATGAATTTAATAATGATAATTTATTGGTTTTATATAATTAAATGTATTAGGGCCTTCTCGTGGATCAGCTCTAACATGGCATGTGCGTATGAAGATTGCTCTTGATACAGCTAGGTATAAATAAATATACCTAGCCGACATTTTCTTTCAACTCCTAGACCGGTTTCTAGACCGGTGTTCTCATTGGTTTTGTATCTTTAAACCAATAAACCGGTTTTTGCTCTGTTTGATGGCAGAGGACTAGAGTATCTCCATGAGCATTGTCGTCCACCAGTTATCCACAGGGATTTGAAATCCTCGAATATTCTTCTTGATTCTTGCTTCAATGCCAAGGTAAATACTACCTTTTGAAAAAATGTTGCTGATTAGAACCGGTTCTTGGTTCTTAGTCCTTGATCTTGGTTATTGTTTCTATGTAAAATGAGAAGGGAATGAGAATCCAGAATCGTTGTATCGAATAATCGCATCATTATTTGGTTCTGATATTCTGTTGGCCTCTTGTTTACATCTCTTTGATTACAACAATGCAGATTTCAGATTTTGGTCTTGCCGTCTCGCTTGATGTCCATGGCAAGAACAACATTAAACTCTCTGGGACACTTGGTTATGTTGCCCCGGAATATCTCCTAGACGGTAATTATATTCTCACTTTTGCCCCGACTCGTTCTCGTATTTTAGGATGTGTAGCACATAATAGTCTCACTGTCTCATGGATGAATTATTCATACTTCATCTTAAAAAATCGGTTTGTTTCGATGAAAGAATGTTTCCTTTTGTGTATGTTTTGTAGGAAAATTAACGGATAAAAGTGATGTTTATGCATTTGGGGTGGTCCTGCTTGAACTCTTGTTGGGTAGACGGCCGGTTGAGAAATTGACTCCATCTCAGTGCCAGTCTCTTGTGACTTGGGTATGTATTTTTACTGTTTACAAAATGTGTTGGTTTTGAACCGGTTTATGATTTATAGATGTGTTGATGATGCAGGCAATGCCACAACTTACCGATAGATCGAAGCTTCCAAACATCGTTGATCCAGTTATTAAAGATACAATGGATCTGAAGCATTTATCCCAGGTTTGGTTTCGAGATAGAACCGGTTTAAATTCATCTTGTTTTTGATGGTTTTGGATCAAACTGGTTTAAACCAGTGAGATTGACTTTGCACATTGTTCAATCAAGACTGTTAATTCTTCTTGCAGGTAGCAGCCATAGCTGTGCTGTGCGTGCAGCCAGAACCGAGCTACCGGCCGCTGATAACCGATGTTCTTCATTCACTTGTTCCTCTGGTACCGGTAGAGCTAGGAGGGACTCTCCGGTCAACACGATGATTGACATAATATGCCAAAATCCAAGTCCATTTGCCTTTTTGTATAGGGTTATGATCCGCTCATCTCAAAACTTTGGTGTTAAGAATGTAAGGATAGAAGATTTTCCCAAGTTTGTTGAGTCTATAATTCTAGTTGTTGAATTTGTAAATTTGTTTATATAAATTCCTACATCACAAAAAATAAAACATAAATTATTGTGTTTTTGAATTTTGTTTTCCTTTATTTTTCTTTTATGTGCCTTAAATCTTAATTCTCAAAGGCCACATGAAAAAACGATATTGGTAGGTATAAGACAAAAAAGAACGATATTAGAAATCATAAAACATTTGGTTATTTGGTTTGGTTTAGTTCGAGTTATTTAGATTTCAAATTTTTTGAATTTTTAAAACATGTTATATTTGGTTAAAAAATATTTTTTGGTTCAAGTTTATTTTGGTTCGGTTTTGGACAAAATTTTAAAATAAAAATAAACATAAACTAATTAATTTTAATTAATATTATAAAATTCAGTATAGTTAAATATATTTTCCATTTAATTAAATATATTAATTTTAATAGATTTCGGCTAAACGGTTCGGTTCAGTATGGATTCAAAAAATATAATATAAAAATTTCTATATTTTGGATTATTTATAAATTCGACTTTGGTTCAGTAAAAACCATTCAGTTCGGTTGTACCAAGATCAGCTGGAGGTTCCTAACCTATTCCGTTCACTCCTCCTTTAAGACATTTTGTTTTTTCAACTCAATCCATTAACTCTAGCCACATACTACTATTCTTTCTATATTTTGGATTCGTTTTCCAAGTAAACAAAAACAATTTTGATCATTTCTATAAAAATAATTAAATGTAGACGCCGTTTCCCAGTTTAATTAAGAAGCCAAATTTAGATTATGATTTATACTTTGACTAATGTTATCTAAGTCATCCACTATCTTGTTGACTTGTGCCTGCTTCTTTGTTACTCTGCCACTATTTTAATCTTCTTTTTTCGCGCTGCAAAAGTAAATATATGTTCACATCTCACTACAATACAATACAATTTAAGTCTGAAAATTACGGAATTCGGCCCAGAACTTTTTAATATTCAAAAAATATATATAATTCGTCGATAAATAGAGCAATGCAACACACATAAAATGGACTGAAGATCATTACATGTTACACCATTTTCATTGCATTTTCAAACCATCAGGTTCAAGAAATGCAATGGACTACTGTTGGAGAACATGGAAACCGTGGCCGTAGAGGCCGAGGTGGAGGTGGTCGTGGTCCATCAGTCTAGGGAACTCAAGTGGACTCTTGTTTCTCTTACTGTTCTCTAGTCTTTTAAGCCTGTGATTTCTCAAAAATCAAGCTATCTCTATGCTTAAAGCTTTGATCTCTGAAAGTACTTTCTTGAACTCTAGTAAGTCATATCCTTGTAATTTTATTTCTTTGCAATTTAAATTGAAAACCCTTAAACAAAAATAAAAATGTTAAATTAGTCTCTCTTTCGTTGTAGGTATTCAAATTCGCTATGGGCGGCCAGCTAAATACACCAGTTGAGTTATCGACACCGGATATAACAGAATATTTCATTGTTCATAGCATATTCTTAAAAGTGTTGAACAATTCTTTTCTTCAAGAATGATATATACGTATATATATATATATATACCATTTTAAATGTTTCCGAAGAAAGTTTCATCCCTTATTTTTCAGTGGCATGTTATGCATCTAGGGGGTAAAGAGAACATTTAAGTTGCGTCTTTATTAATTAGTTAATGATGAAGTTGTTTATTACTTATTCTCAATACATTCCAAAACATAAATCTTATGGCCGACCAAAAATATATATACATACATGCATCGTATGAATCTTGAATCTCGATCGTGGATTAGTCGAATCAAAATGTAACAAATACAACAATGAATTATGTTTGACCGGAGAGAAAGAAGATAAAAAATGGGATTGATCATTGTCAAAGATAGAATAAGCATTGATCAGGGACAAAGAACGTAAGTTTGGGAAGAATAAACCTCCGGATGAGAAAGAGTGTTAAGTCTGTTGTGGCATAGAGAGGGTTCTGATGGAGGAACCGGACCTCGCTGAAGCTGGTTCTGTAAGCTGTACAATCGTCCTAAATCCTTCCTCCATAACAGTGGTCTCCCCGAGTTTCCGCTTCCGACCAAAGCTAGAAGACACATCACTATAAAGAATCTCCACATTCTTATGAATAATGATTAGTGGGTAATCAGGGAATTAAACTATAACACCAAGGTTATATAACTAATGGATATTTATGTAAGAAGGAAAATTATGAAAATGTAAGAAGAAAGCGTGATGGAACTCTAAAAACGAAAGGGAACAATTCGTATGTTTACACCTATGTGTGTAATATATAAGAGGGGAGTCTAGTAGTTTGTTACTTAGCCGGCGTGATTTGAATGATGCTACATTGGTACTTTCGTCAAATGTCAAACCAAGTGAATTTGAATGGTTATTTTTGTCAACTTAAAATGATGTTTTTATAATATTGACTGGTTCCTTGTTATACATTTCTCAGTGCCATATCTTGTGTTCAACTTTTGTGTATAATTTTAAGAAACGTGTATTGGCCGTTGTTATGCTATTTGGGTGGGCTGATTTTTCTTTTCTTCAATTATTATGTAAGAACCCAAACACTAGAAGAAACCAAACAACATGCAAAGGTGGGAACATGAAAGAATCAAAGGGAAGCAACAACTAAAACACTTGGTCGGCAAAAACAACAAATGGGTATATTTCGAACCCATTTGTTGAGATGTAACGTTTTGTTCTTGTCTTTGTATTTAGCATAAGAACGAATGTCGGATTTGAGTAATTCTGGAAAATATTCAAAAACTTAAAATGATGCATAACCTTTTAAAATATTTAGAACATATAATTATCAAATATTTAATCACCCAAACAGGTTATTCAAGTACCTCAGTCCTCAGGTAATCCAAAAAGTTCAAGTGATTCAGGTCAGATGACTCAATCCAAAATGACCAAGATTCTCAAATAACTAAATCTATTAACATTGTGTTGCAAGCCTATTGTGTTTCTTAACACTTCACGTTCATTGATAGATACTGGACCAATCAACATCTAAAATGATGCATTATAAACAACCAGATTCTACCATACGAACATATATTGATCAAGCTATGTAGATATGTAAACAAATAGTATCATACTCAGATATTTTCTAAAGCCTATTTAGCTATAAGCCAAATACATTCATTAGCACTTGTAGCAACCTCAAGCTACCCAAACTACACTAACCAAAACAACATAACCAAAAATCATTTCCAAATCATTGAACTACTGAAAAACTCAATGTTAATACAATAAGTATTCTTCGACAGAATATTTGGAAACATAAATGATTAAAAATCGTCTTCCATGTAATCGTCACAAAATCATAACTGAAGAAACACTAAACCCAAAAAAAAAAACAGTCTTTTAGAAAGAACAAAGCTTTCGCAATAGGTTAAAGTAACCGCTTAGAATCCAAGCTTGGTTCTACGCCAGTGCCTACGCTTAGCATTGTACCTAAAAACCAAACAAAACCAAAACACAATTCACTAATTTTACCCTAATCGATCAACAATAAAAGCTACAAATTAGTTTAATAAATCGACCAACCTGATGGTATTGTCAGTACGAAGACGAATCCAGTGAGGAATAGGCCTGTTCTGCCTCATTTTCTTCGCCAATTTCTTCTTGATCATGAACGACTTGTGCGACGGCTGTTCATATAACAAGGATCATCAAAATGAGTGAGAATATTGAACTTTCCGTAACATTTAGATACAATTCTGAGTAGAAGACAGTGAAGATTAAGATTATAGGAGAGAAGAGAGGATTTACCATCTTGAAGCCTTGTGATCTTGCTTCTGGGATTGAGCCGAAACGAGGAGAAACCCTAAATCTGAAAAAAAAAATTATTCTAAGTGGTGGCGGTGCATTTTATACGAGGATACATGTTTAGGGCTACAGTTTTTGTTCAGTTTGGGCTGTAAGGCCCATTATTTTAACTACATTTTATAATGTCATTATAACTTATTTTTAGGCCTTAGGTTTAGAGGTCGCAACATAGGTTTCGGTTCATCCATGTACAACTGTGTATTTTTTTTGTAAAATTTTGCAGTTACGCTAGAAAAACGTAATTTTTGCAGTTTCGTCGTAAAGTTTACAAATTTGTAGTTTACTTTAACTGAAACTATAAATCTATTAAAAATTATTATTATAAATAGAGTTATAATGGTAAATAAGAGTATTTTAGACATTTGTAGTTTTAAGATGCATATGTTACATCTGAACGCATTATTTAAATTTATCCAGAATTTCTAATGTTTTGTGATTAATTTCACAAAAATGCATATGGACTTTTTGTCTTGATAATACGTTCAACTGTCACGAACATCATCTGGTCCACATGCTCCGTCCAGATGCACAAACGAACAACACCTAATTTGAATATCTAAAGTTAATTATTTGCAAAATTATGGTAGATTTCAAATGATTGAAAGCTATAGATTCAAGTTTGATTATTTCAGATACTTAAATTAAAATTTAAGATAAAATAAAATTATGCAACCTATATTTTTACCATTAAAATATATTATACTGGTGCAAACCATGATAATTCAAGTACCCTGGTAATTTTGTATGTTTACGATTCTTAGAATTGTTTTTTTAGTCGATAAAACTATTTTTGAACTGTTTCGCTATTTAATCTTTATTTAAATATCAATGGCCAGTCAACAATTCGGTGAAGATTAATTTTTGTAGGTATTCTCTGAATGATTGGAGAATGAAAGTTCAGACTACAATCACATGTTTTGGACTGTCCCGTATAAGACAAAAGGCAGAGCAAGTAATGCACTAATCTCGCAATGAATTGGTGTATGGTACCATATTTAATTTATTGTTGGACATTTTCAAACCTTTTTCTTTTGTTAGCTGGAATCCCAAAGAAACCAATAATAAATAAATCTATACATCTCAAATTCAAACCAATCAAGGAGAAACAAAAAATAATCAAGCATGACAAAAAAAAGTTTTTAACATATTTGATTTTTAACAAATGTGGGTTCTTATCAATCCACAAACATATGAAACATGACTTCACTTCGTACAATCAAAATTACGTTAGTATACTTTATTCCCGGCCTTTATCAAGGATTTTAATTAGAGTTTAGTTGTAGTTTTACCAGGGCTGTTACCAACTATGTGTTGGTCTTATTCAAAAAAAATTTTTAAAGTATATTTTGTGTTAAAATTGTTTTACAAACATTATAGACCCATTTAAATTTCTATTTGTTTTTTAAAATAAGCTTCCAATTATATGTATATGTATATTATAAGATTTTCTTAAAATTATAGACTCTAATTTATATAAATACTCGATTATATTCCGCGCTAAACGCACATATTTATAATTAAAAAAAATATGAATGACCTTTTAGAGCAATTCCAACAAAGGTTTCTCAACATAATATCTTAGTAAAAATCAAAATAAAATATATTATGTGAGTTTCTCCTTTAAAATATTATGGTGGAGAAACTCACACAATTTTTTTTTTTTACTATTTAAAAAACTATGATTGGGAAACTATTACTGGAGTTGCTCTTAGATATCATATTTTTAGATCAAAATAGTAAATACAGGTACATGATATCAAATGATTCAAGTACATGTATTGCATTGTATGTTATTGACAAAAAAATATGATGTCAAAATATATAACATATTTGATTTTGTAAAAAATAGACTAATATTAATTTATAATATTGTTTTTGCATAATACTCATATTTTATTTTATTTTTAAATTTAGAAAAAGGAGGTCGTGTTGGGTTGTATATATATGCAACTTAAATTTAATTATTTTATTTTAAAATAATTGATATATTATTTATATTTAGTTACACTTATCATTTTCATTATTTAATTAATGGCATTATAGAAATTTTAACCACTGATATTATTTTGTATAAAATTAAATTAGTTTATAAGAATAAATTATAAAATATATTATAAGATATCGTATTTGAACGCTAATTAGTTAAAATTGATTGATTTTTACCCTTAGGTGAATGGATTAAAACTGTATCTTTTATAATGTAATTTTTTTGTAATATTCCATATTTTTAATGTTATTCTTTAAAATATACTTTCATAATAATAATATTAGGATCCGAATTTTTTTTGTTTAAATACTGTAAATTTCATAGATCCTTCTTCCTCGTGCTTCAAAGTGAAAAAATGATTTAAGAGTAAATTATGGAGGAGAAACATTAAAGAGAATCTACAGCAGAGAAGAGTGTGTCTCAATCCTTTTTGTGACTATGTCTATGAATGTGATCATAGACAACCATAAGCAGCTCTGGAACATACCATGATAACAATTTAATACTTAGTCTAAATTGTTTTCTAAAACCACATAAACATACATAGGCAGTTCATAATAGTGATAGTAAATATTTCTAACTAACCGAAGCAAGTCAGAAACACTTCCATATGAGTAAGGAATGGAGGTACCACCAAATTATTTCATTAACATGCTATATTTATAAATATAAATATAAATATTTATGATTGGTGATAAATTAATGTTAAATAGAATGATAATTAAGCAATGTTATACAATGTATGCACACGACTATCATAAAATATCTAATACATCACCAATCGAGAAAAACTCTAATTCAAATCGCTTTAAAAGTTTGAAAAGTTTGAGGATTTTAGAGTTTGATGAAAATATACTAAAAGTTTTGTTGAGATCAAATGATAAATAAAGTGATTCATTATAAATCAAATATCTTTACTTCTCTAATTAATAGATATATTGCTCTTTCAATCGTATTAGGTTTAGTGACATATTTCTCTGAAATCTAATTGAGCATGTGACTAGATAACTAACTAAAAAGGAACAATATATAAACAAAAAATAAAATATATACAAACTTTTCTAGTTTTTTTTTTCTTAAACCTCTTTGTTTTATTCATCATTATTTGGACAATCAAATTTTTATAAATCAAAATTTTCTCCTTTCCAACCATTTCTTTTTTCATCATATTTGCAACCATTTTTTTATTGGTAGTTACCAAAGACAAAGAGATCCAATTGTGCAGATATTATATAGTTTTATTTAATAATTATCCGAACTAAGACTTAAATTTTGTTATTAGGGTTTTTGTCTAAGTGGTAAATCCAA